>OZ014492.1:50465758-51733361 GCA_963966045.1 Xestobium rufovillosum | reverse complement strand
ACAAGCTGCGTTTTGCAGCTTTCGCGGTATATTATTTTCTGGGAGGGTGGCTTCTGTGCCTCCATTTAAACAGACTAATGTATAGTGGGAATTGCTTTTTCACTGTTTTTTTTTTTTTTTTTATTCTTGCATAATATGTACCTACTTATTTATGGGCATTGTTATTTTTTTTATGTGTGTGTATTTTTTTGGGAATGTATTTTTTCTCCAAAGTATAGGAGTTGTGGAGACTTCCTCTCCCTTCGCGTTGTAATGCCGTATACAACGTGTCCAAGATAAGGAGGGCCAGTATGGAGATATTGGAAATGACAAGAGATACGGATTTGGTTAAATGGGAAAAAAGTTGTGTAATTAAAGGACCAACAAAATGGCGCCTAGAAATCCTTGATAAGATTTTCTGTTTTTGAGTTATTTTGAAAAAACTGAATTTATGAATTTTTAACTATACATATATTTTTTTCTGGCTTTAATATTAAAGTTAGAGCGAAACTGATGAAACTTCTTCGTAGCAACTTTTGATGAAATTAAAGATTTCATTGTCAATTTTTTTATTCTACGTTTCGTCTTCGAGCAACCATCATCAACTTCATTTTTTTAAAATACGGTCCTGATTTTCTGATGTCAAATTTTATTAGCCCTTTTTATTCTGAATTCAACAATGTACCACACATTATGGTTTAATTATGTTTCGACCCTTTTTTGGCCATCATCAAAGAATTTTTAAGATACGGACCTGTGTGTCTCACAGTTTTGTAAAAAATATGTACAAACAGTATAAGTTTGGCAATTTTTAAGTGCACCACAAGAGTTTTACGAATCTGTTAGATGATACTAGCGATAAGCACCTACCCTACTCTAAGCATAGCGCATCTTGCAGTTTTGGAAAATCTTGTTCGTTTCTGATATCAGCAGAAAGCCCAACTAACTGTATTTCGGGCTCATAAAATTTAGCATCAGAAAATCAGGACCGTATTTAAAAAAATGAAGTTGATGATGGTTGCCCGAAGACGAAACGTAGAATAAAAGAATTGGCAATGAAATCTTTAATTTCATCAAAAGTTGCTACGAAGAAGTTTTGTCAGTTTCGCTCTAATTTTAATATTAAAGTCAGAAAAAAATATAGTTAAAAATCAATAAATTCAGTTTTTTCAAAATAACTCAAAAACGGAAAATTATATCAAGGATTTCTAGGCGCCATTTTATTGATCCTTTAGTTACACAACTTTTTTCCCATTTAACCAAATCCGTATCTCTTGTCATTTCCAATATCCCCATACTGGTATTGTGGAAGTGGTGCTGCATTGAGTATGTTCTTGATCGAATAAACAATCAGGTATTTTGTGGGAGTGGCATGTGTTCTGGTTAAGTATGTTTTGGAATTACGCGACCCTGCCGTTTACTTTTGGAATGTTATCGCTTTTCACCTGTAGATTTCTCATACTTATAAAAATATGATCGTTTGCTAGTATTTTATACATACCTCACCGGCCTGTTTGGCCATCGAATTGACTTGGTTCGGGTCTCTGTCTCCAAAGATAGCCGATATCACTGCTGCCAGAATCCCCTGTGCAAGCCAAAGCAAAAGCTACTACTGGTGCTACGTAGGTACTGATAAGCATATTTACAAATGTAGGTACCTAAATGGACTTTTTTATAACTAGTTTAAGCATTATAAGTGATAGGTGTATGATTTAAAATGCATTTTTCCACTGTAAATGACATTTATCCCTTAACTCTACTTAATATGTTTTTAATTGCTGTTTTAGAAATATTCTTGCGAGTTTCGTCAGAACACTCTAAGAATTGTGACTACAAGTTGTAATTCGAGAATGGCAATACTCGTATAGGTAATTTAGATCGATTTTCCTTACAGATAAGTCGATTGCTCATTTAATTATTTGTACAACTTCAAATACAAATGAAAGAATACACCAAAAAATTTTCAATTTTTACAATATTTACAAATTTAATTAGGATTGGCTGAATCTACCAACTAACCTGCATTGGAGATCCGTTGTCCACTTTATCAATGCCATCTCCACCACCTCCGCCGCCTCCTAAGAAGGCTGTGAGGATTTTTAAGCCAACAGACAGTAAGTTGGCCCATGGAGATGGTTGCATTCCTACGCCATCATCTAATCCATCGGACTTGTTGGGTCCTTGTTGCCCGCCAGGGTTGAATATCATTTGCATCACCATACCTATGGAAAGAAAAATTTTAACAATGTTGGTCCCGTTATAAGTAGTGCTTTGGGGTACTTCGTAAAATAAATGTGCACTTACCAAGTAAATTCGACCAAGAGAATCCGCCGCCATTTTCTTGAATCGAATTCGTTTCTTCCAAATCGTCTAATGCAACTTTTTTGATCGCGTTTGGTTTTTCCGCGAATTTCCTTTCTATCCTTTGTGCGGGTAGTTGAGGTCCTCTAGCCGGCACGAATCCTGATTGTATTACTGCTTGGTTTGGATATGAAACTGTACTAATTATAGAACTGCTAACCACTAGGACGAATAACGTCCACCCTGTAAGTTGTTGGTGCATTCTGAAATAAGAATTTATGTAAATGTTGGACAAGAAATGTTAATTATAACAGTGATTTCAATGCTAGTGGAGCATGGCAAACATTCACCACTCTTATTGGTTTATTTCTATGGCGAAAAACAAGGAGGAGAACTAATATTGTTACTGTTTATTGACACAAATATTCTTAACCTTAATATTCAACTGATATAACGCGCATTTTTATTAGAAGGTGTTAAATAAAAAGTTTTTGGCTTTTGGGTTATATACATATGTATTATAACTGTTCCGCGCAATGAACTTGCGTTGTCCTGATTCACGTGTTTTTTAGTTTTCAATCATCATCATAAGATTCTCAGTCCGAAGACTGGTTGGACGCGTACCTCCACTCTTTTCTATCCTGAGCTAACCTACGCATTTCCCTAAAAGTAGAACATCCTATATCCCTAACTATTTGAGAGCAGTAGTCTAATCTAGGCCTACCCCTACCTCTTTTTATTCCTATCTCTGACTCTAGTATGTCGCGAACTATTCCTTCGTGTCTTAGAAGGTGTCCTACCATCCTATCTCTCCTACTCTTTATTGTCTTCCATACCTTTCGCTTTTCCCCAACTATTTCTAATACTTCCCTATTGCTAACCTTATCTATCCACGGTATCTTCATCATGCGCCTGTAGCACCACATTTCAAACGCTTCTACTCTTTTTCTATCCGCTTCTCCTATTGTCCAAGTTTCGCACCCGTATAATGCCGTACTCCATACATACGACGTTAAGAGTCTCTTCCTAGTCTCTATATTAACCGTTCTCGAACATAACAGGTGTTCCTTTCTGTTAAACGCGACTCGGCCCTGCGCTATTCTTTGTTTTATATCTTTAGTGCTCCTGCCGTCTTGAGTTATTTTACTTCCTAAATAGCAGAAATCCGCGACCTCCTCTATCTTCTCATTTCCTATTTGTATGTCAACTTTAGTTCTATTTTCACATCCCCTACATACCAAAATTTTAGTTTTATTTTTATTGACTTTCATGCCCTAGCCCTGTGTCAAAACTGCTTCCATTTCATTCAAAGCCGCTCCTAATTCTTCTTTGCTAGATGCTAACACTGCTATATCATCCGCAAATCTGAGCATGTTAATAGTTTGACCCTGTACGTTAATCCCTGAGGCTGTTCTGTCCTTAACAATATTAATAGCATCTTCGATATATAAGTTGAAAACTAGAGGTGACAATGCACATCCCTGTCTCACTCCCTTCCGGATATCTACTTCCCTTCGTTCCTGCTCACATTCTATAACTGCCTTTTGCTTTTCGTAGAGATTATGTATTATTCTTCTGTCCCTATATTTCATCCCTACCTTTTTTAGCACTTCGAACATCTTCCCCCATTTTACGTTATCGAAGGCCTTTTCTAAATCTACAAATCCTATATAGACGCTCTTTCTCTTTTCTATCGTTTTTTCTATAATTACTCGTAAAGCTAGGATGGCCTCGCGCGTTCCTCTATTTCGTCTAAATCCGAACTGATCTTCTCCTAATATTTCTTCCGCCTTTTTCTCCATCCTTCTTTGCACAATTCTAGTTAAAATTTTTGACGCATGGGAAGTTAAACTGATGGTTCTGAAATTTTCGCACCTATCCGCGCCTTTCCTTTTTGGCAAAGCTACCATGATGTTCCGTTTGTAATCCTCTGGAATCTCGCCCGTCAGGTATATGCGACTAACTAATTTAAATAAACGATCTATTACCTCTTCACCTGCGCACTTTAAGATTTCTGCCTGCAAGCCATCTATACCTGGCGCTTTATTATTCCTTAAACTTTTTAGTGCTAGCTCAAACTCTTCTCTCATTATAGGATTCCCTAGGTTATCCCCCTCTACACTGCTTTCGCTTTCTAATATATCTTGCACTTCCTGTCCCGCATATAAGTTTCCTAAATATTCTTTCCACCTATCTGCCTTCTCCCCGCTTTCGATTAGGATATCTCCTGCCTCATTCCTAATGCTTTTGGTACTAGATCCAATTTCTCTAAAATTTCTCCTAATTATTTTATATGCTTCATCAGTCTTTCCTACTTCGAACTTATTTTCCACTTCTTTGCACTTATTAACGATCCATTGCTCTTTCGCTTTCCTACATTTCCGAATAATTTCCCACTTGATCGCCTTATATCTTTGTTTCCCTATTTCATCTAACCTATTTTTATATTTTCGCCTTTTCTCTATTAGACTCACAATATGTTTTGTTATCCAGGGTTTCTTACTTTCATTCTGTTTATGACCCAAAATATCCCTAGCTGAGGAAACTACACTATTTTTAATGCAATTCCATTCTTCCTCTATGTCCCTAACAATATTTTCGCCCGCGCCCTTTAGTACTTCATTTGTCTTTTTCTCGAACTTAGCGCGCGTATCATCATCTTTTAGTTTCTCTGGGTCAAGATACCTTCTTCCGCTTCGTTTTTTCAAAATCTTAAATTTAAGATTGGCCTTCATAACGACTATATTGTGATCACTATCTATATCTGCTCCTGGATAACTTCTACAATCCCTAACTTGATTTCTAAATCTTTGCCTAACAAGAATGTAATCTATTTGATATCTCCCTAGGTCTCCTGGCATCTTCCACGTGTATCGTCTCCTAACATGATGGTGAAATAGAGTGTTCGCGACCGTTAAGTTATGTTCATCGCAGAACTCTATCAGTCTAACTCCCCTATCGTTCCTATTGCCTAATCCAAAGGGACCAACTATTCCGCCCTCTCGCCCTGTGCCTACGACTGCATTGAAATCTCCTATAATTATTAAATTTTCGTGTCCTCTCACAAAATCTAGCACATGTTCAATATCACTATAAACTGCCTCTACGACCTCATCACTGTAGTTAGAAGTGGGCATATATACCTGTATTATTACTGTTTTTACAGGTTTCGAATCTAACCTAACCATAACTACCCTGTCACTTTGCTGTAAGAAATTTTCTACACTTTGCCCTACTTTTTTCCGCATAACAATTCCTACTCCCGAATTTCCTCCTACAGATCCTGTGTGTATTACTCTAAAATTTCCGCTCCAGAAGTCTCCGGCTTCTGGCCATCGCACTTCACTAATACCTACTACGTCCAATGCTAACCTATCCATCTCAATTTTCAAATTCTCTAACTTTCCTACTTGTTTCATGCTTCTAACATTCCACGCTCCGACTCGTGAGATGTTACACTTATCATTTCTGATGACTCCCCCCGAAGCAGTCCCCGCCCGGAGATCCGAATGTGGGACTATTTTACCTCCGGAATATTTTACTCCAGAAGGTGCCATCATCATCAATTCGAAGTACGCTGTAGTTTTCAATGGCAAAATATTTTTTTTTAATTATTTTATAGTGTCCCACGCTAGAGTATTTCCTCCATAACTCCACTACCGTTAGAAATACGAAAAAAACTGATAATTACAAAAGTTGCTCTAATTTGTAAGCTGCGTGTTTTAAAATTATTTTCAAAGATGGCGGACTTCCGGTTATAGCGGAAATAGACACTAACTTCATTATTTTAAATGGAACATCCTGTATATTATTGCATTTTTTAATTTCTTATTGAATTTTAGGGCCACTTTGTTAAAAGCTTTTTTGACCTAAGACGTACCGTTTGGTCGTAATTTGACATTTTTCAGAAAATTTGACGTTTGCGGGACTTTACAAAATTAATTGTATCTCAGAAACTAAATTAGATAGAAAGTTGCGGTTTTGACTGTTGTGTTAAACACAAAAGGAGGTGTCTGCGGCGTTGCAAACTTTATTTTAGAAAATTGAAAAAGTTTATGATATGGACAGTTAAATTTGAGATTTTTCAAACATCGATATATCGACTTTTTTAAACGGAACGGTATATTAATTTCCGCACCATCAAACGCTCATTTTTATCCTCTTTCAATTTTATTGGAACCATTTTGGTCTGTCTCTGCCAGTTTTTGAAATATTTCGAATTTTCTGATTTTTTAATGCGCTCTCACATTTTCAACTGATTCCAAGGGGGTTTTGTTTTGTTTTGACTTTAAATTTTGCCTGAGACCACACAAAAATGTTACACTTCCAAAGCCAGAAGTTCCAAAGCCATTTTTTCAAAATTTATTCAAAATTTCTTCTTAATACGAACATTTTTTTGTGATGAAGATACCGTGGATATAGATAAGGTTAGCAACAGAGAGGTATTAGAAAGAGTTGGGAAAAAGCGAAATTTATGGAAGACGGTAAAGAATAGGAGAGATAGGATGATAGGACACCTTCTAAGGCACAAAGGCTTAGTTCACGCATACTAGAGTCAGAGATAGAATGAAAATAGGTAGGGGTAGGCCCAGATTAAACTACAGCTCTCATATAGTTTAGGATGTAGGATGTTCTACTTTTAGGGAAGCGCGTAGGTTAGC
The DNA here is from genome assembly GCA_963966045.1 of Xestobium rufovillosum. Taxonomy (NCBI): domain Eukaryota; kingdom Metazoa; phylum Arthropoda; class Insecta; order Coleoptera; family Ptinidae; genus Xestobium; species Xestobium rufovillosum. Next base: position 51,726,420 of record OZ014492.1, on the reverse strand, counting down.
TCAGGATAGGAAAGGATGGAGGTACGCGTCCAACCAGCCTTTGACTTTATAGTTAGTAAGACTAATTTAAACCTGCTTGACGTACTGAAATTCCCAAATATGTCAATTAAATGAAAATTAGAATTTAAAACAAAAATCGAAGACGCCCATCCGCATTCCGATTGCAAAGGCCTATACCGATTTCCTCGCACTCTGCCAGGGCACCGGGTCCGGGGCATCAGCGCGACCTTGTGCCACATCAGGGTCAGTGTCGCGTGCCGTGGCACAGAACTTGCAAACGCTTCGTCATTACTTCACCACAGTCTTTTGCAGCTTGTTGCTAGTATTTACCGTTTTTTCATCGACCCTCTTCGCGAAAATGGGACGCGATAATAAGAAGAGCGAATGCCATCGGATGTACTGTTATATTTAACGGAAATAAGCCATATTTTAATTGGTGTGGTTAAGAAGCGACTAAAGTGGACTGTATATAGGGTTTAGCAGAGTAAGTTACCTAACTAAAGTGAAAAAAGCCCTGGTTTAAATTTTATTTAGGCTGGATATTTATTTTCTGGCAATAAACGGTATGTTCATAAAATGTTGCATTAAAGTACATCAAAATATGGCGTGCAAGACCGGAATAGCGTAACAAAAACAAAATGGAAGATGGCACATCACGAAATTTCATCAAGCTTATAATATCGCCCGGCCTACTTCGCGGATAAGTCCGTCACATAATTTCAACTTTCCCTCAAGTCAGAAGTCACCACTATATTGTTTCTAGAACACGCAGAAGAGATTCTTCGTCTTCTTCGATCCGACTGGATGACTTTCGAACAATTGAGTTTGTTACAATAATAAAACAGTCCGCACCTGACGTGATACTCCGCGTTTTCGCTTTCTTCGTCTCACACAATGCCCTGCAATTTTTTCAAGTAATGGCCCACAATGCGTGTTTTTTATATTGACAATTGAAGGCAGTTTGTTTTGTCTTTGGATAATAAAGGAAATGTAATTATGGATGGTGAAATTCTTACGTAAAGTAAGTCATTGGGATAGAAGGTGAAGATGGCACTATCGTTATCGATATCTAGGCCTGCGACTTTTTTCGATATATCGATATTGATATCGATATATCGAATAACGATACCGGAATGTCGATATATCGAAATATCGATATTTCGATATATCGATATTTTTATGTCGATATATCGATATTTCGATATATCGATATATCGATATTTAGATATATCGATATTTCGATATTTCGATATGTCGATATTTCGATATATCGATATTTCGATATATCGATATATCGATTTAGCGCGGTGTCGACGTTTTACAATGATTTTAATAACTTCTGGTACCGGAAACCGTTGAGCCTACGTCGAGTTTTTCCAAGTAAAGTTTGCAACAGTAAAACCTAAAACATAGTTGCAATGTGAAAGTGACTGAAATTACATTAATTTTATGCCGCATGTAGGATACAATTTCAATCCTTTAACTATGCCCTAACTTGAAGCATACTTGAAGAATAGCTGAATAATTCTTTAGATTAGAAGCGTTGTTTTGAAACTAAATTCAAGAGGCATAACCTCCAGTATCAGTATCAGTTCATTGTGTCTCTATGTACTATTAACAGCAAAAGTGGTCTTCCACTTTACGGTTCAATTCCGCTTAAAATGCCATAACCAATTAGGTTCTGAGGTAAAAAAACCTTAGCAACTGTCCGCCAATTAAAGTTTTGAAGGCGGATCTAAACAATTTTATTTAAATGACAACAAATGTGTTAGCCTTGCACTAGTAAACAAAGAGCATTCATCAAAGTATCGAGATCGGATAACGAAAAATCACATCGTCTATGGGGAGCGGGGCTGACGAAAACATAACAACGTCCGGCACAAACGATTCACATCGCAAACTGGAACTAACACCACTTTTGCTGATAATAGTACATACGAATAGCGAACAAGGTTTGCTTAGAATAAATAGATCAGATCAAACATTATTTTGCTGTAAATGTACAGGACAGCCACCTGGTATGGTACTCGAACTTGCCCGAACATTGTTGGAACTATCCAGTATCATTAGAATCTCATAAATAATTAATGAAGTCGGTATATAAGTATGTTTCGTTCTTAATATATAGAGCTGTACCGCACTGACGAGTCCTAAAAAGGACGAAACCAGTTGTCTTTGGTTACCCTGGTCATTCAGAACGAAACAATGTTTGGTCTTATTTTTGGTTATATGACTACAATAAAAAATCGTAGCCATTTTTCAAATTAAGGGGCCTCCTTTCAAGTATTGCTGGCGGAGTGGGGAGGCCAAAATTCTAATCACGCCACTGAATTCAATATTGTTTGTGACCTGGAGTTTTCGCTTTGTCTTATTATCCTTCAACATGCAGCCAAGCCTTCAGGTGACAATAAATTACTCCCACCCTAAAATTTGTCTTATTTTGGAGAAGAATTAATGGACTACTGACATCAAAATGGAAAGTGTGACAATTACAGGCAGGAGTAAGACGTTTCATAATGAGCACGGAATATTTCTTTCTGATTGATAGAGGCAGTGGCGGACATATTGGGTCTCCCTACTGGGTAGGGGTAAATACATATTCTAAAACAGAAATGAATAGCTTCTTCCATAATGCATGCGGTCGTGTGGGAACCTAGCAACTCTGCCTAATTTTTGATATTATTCGTCTTACGTTTAGTAACAAGCACCAACTTTTACGTTGGACAGTTTTCTAAGAAATCAATATAAGAGTTTTCCTCCTGTTGCACACTTTTTTGGACACGCACTGTATAAGTATCTATCAAAATATCGATATTTCGATATGCCGATATGTCGATATAACGATATGTCGATATTTCGATATATCAATATATCGATATTTCGATATATCAATATTTCGATATTTCGATATATCCATATTTCGATATATCGATATTTCGATATATCGATATATCGATATTTCGATATATCGATATATCGATATTTCGATATATCGAAATATATCGATATTTCGATATATCGACATATATCGATATCTTTTTGATATCGATATTCGATATCAAATTTTCAATATCGCGCAGGCCTATCGATATCTAGAGGAACAGAGCTGTATTTAGTAACGGATTTGATTTATCAGCTACATCAGTTCGTAGATTATTAAGCTTCTTGGGGTTTCCCAAGAAAATACCAGATCCTATATTCTCTGAATCCCAGGATTCTCTGTTCGCATAACTTAACCACTGGAGGCCATCATTCTCATATTTAATCCGTCTCTTCATCAGGATCAGTTTATATATTTTACATTTACAATTTGATTAACTACTCTTTTTTGACTCGATAGTTATATAAGTTGGTTAAAATTTAATATTAGAATGCATCCTACACTGGTTTATCATTTTATTTATTTGAAATCTTATCCGGATTTTTTTTAATCCGGATATTTCTCGAAAACTACGAAGCAATTTGTCTGAAACTGATTAATCTAGGTCAGTCACATATGCATGTAGGTCGATGCCGGCCAATTACCTCCACGACATCTTTCAGCACCATTAACAATCTTAAGAAAAAATTTTGAAATCACTGCCAAGGACAACTTAAACCGTCTACAATTTCTACACTTATTTTGGTGACGAATACTTCAGGTAAAGGAATGTTATCTCCTTCGTGCATGTTGCGATAACTGGCGAAATCCCGAAAACAGTAAACTTTTAAGGCCCATTCTAGGAAGTTATAGAATAGAAGAAAAGGTGTACTTACTTAAAAATCGCCTTGGAGAAAAAATGTCACTCTTTGATAAACCGTATTCTCGCCGTTGGTGATGAACACTGGAAGCAATAAACACTGAAAATGCACTACGGATACCTTGAACTTGTGTATTTATATGATGACCCACTTACCTGGTAGAGGTAGTAGAATTACTCGACGGCTTGACCAGCCAGCGGTAAGAAGACGAAGATGTAACACTTCTTGTGAGTTGTGAATTCGTTTTTGAGATCTATCGGGTAACTGCCATTACATTTTTGATACTTCTGGTATATTTAGTTTTAATTTATACAGGTTGCAGATTTTTTTACGGATTCGTTTAACACGAATTATTGTCTATTATTTGTTTCATTGACAATGGTTATGGTAATTATTGTAATGGGCAGCATTTAGGAATAAGGGAGCTGTCTTTGGCCACATTTTGGTATCTGGTAATTCAATATCAAGCGGGGTACCACCTACTTGCCAAAGGTGTAGTTGGTTGAACAGGTCTATGGGCCCAATAATAAAGAAATACCTATACGAGTAGTTGATGTTTTGTACCTAATTTTTATGCTACATTTATTAAATATATGTTCGTATTCAGTGTATAATAAAATACATAACTGTTAATAGTTTACCTACATTCGTAGATTCAATTTATTTATTGAGAGCATGCAGTGTCGTAGCTACCCATCTTGGCGCCCAGGGCAAACATTTAATTTTGCGCCCCTATATAATACCACCATACATGAGAGTACAATTACTTCATTAGGTTTTTAGGTATTCACAATAAAAATACGTTACACATTTTTTAAATTCAGAGGGATTTTATTGCCCTATCATTATGCACAAACGAAAAGTGCAAAAGATTGATGATTATAATATACAGTGTGAGTAAAAAGTCTGGAACTAATTCGATAAAAAATTCAAGAATAATTTCTGGAAAAAACGCTCGGACGCGTCTAACTATTTTTTTAAAGTGCATCTTTTTTGATAATTATAGATTTTCGATGGCCTTTTGATTTCGTACTGTGACGTCATCGTCCATTTTTTTAAATGGCTCCCCATATTTTTGAAGCCATACTTTGATAGTGGTTGAAATTACGAATTCAATGATATGCCGCAGTATGTCATTGACGTTGATATTTTTCGAAATAATCAAGTTTAAATTGAAAACAAAAACTCTCAAACAAAATGAGTTAGCCATGGAATATTGACAGATTGTTTGGAAACGAAAACCATTAAGTCTCCAAATAAATTCTAACAGTTCAGCATTATTTTGTGGATTTCCATTTATTCTCTACCCATGACGCTCCTGCGTAATTATTACCTATGGTCCGGACTGATTAAGACCAAATTTTCCTCAACAGACGGATTGGTAGGATAGGTACTATTGAGTGGCCTGCACGATTCTCCGACCTTACCCCACTACATTTTTTCTTGTGGGGTTATCTTAAAAAAAGCAAAATTGATTTTAACTGGTCAAATGCAATTGATGAATTACAGCAGAGAATACGCAACGAAATTAGAGCAATTAGACCAGACACCCCCCGCAATGTTCACCAGGAATTTCGATTACGACTTCTGTATTGCCAAGAAGTGCATGGATGGCAATTTCAACATCAACTTAACTGTTATTTTTAATTAATTAATGTTATTTTGTCCAATTTACTCCGTTTCCAATCAATGAAACTGTCAATATTCCATGACCAACTCATTTTCTTTGAGATATTTAGTTTTTATTTTAAACTTGATTATATCGAAAAGTATCAACGTCAATATCATACTGTGGCATATCACTGAATTCGTAATTTCGGCCACTATCCAACTACGACTTCAAAAGTATGGAGAGCCAGTTAAAAAAATGGAAGATGACGTCACAGTACGAAATCAAAAGACCATCGAAAAACGACGATTATCAAAAAAGATGCACTTTAAAAAAATTAGGTTGACGTATCCGACCGTTTTTCTAGAAATGATTCCTGAATTTTTTATTGAATTAGTTCCAGACTTTTTACTCACACTGTAGATAATTTTACTCGTAATTTTGCGTGACAGAACGCGTCCCGTTATAATACCTTCCCCGGGAAGCTGGACAAAACTTCTAAAAACGGGACTGTCCCGGAAAAAACGGAACGTCTGGCAATCCTACTTCTTGCGTTCCTCCCCGCGTTCCTCTTTTTTCTTTTTTCTTTTCTCTTTTCTTTTTGAATTGTGCCCCTCGTGGCTTTTTTGGCGGCAATATTTTCTTTCAAAGTTTCATATTTGATATTTGATTGATTGTGAAGGACTTCTCAATCAACGATAATGTTCATTATTTCAATGTATAAAACATTTACTTACACTTAACTTATAATCAATCAGATATTTGAATCTGGTGACTAAGTTAAGTGAATGAACTTAAATTTTCATTTTGTATTTGTATTATTTACGGTTTTTCTCTGTTTTGTAAGGCAGACGAAGCTTAAAATTGCGCCCCCCGGAGCTTGCGCCCCTGGCGGGTGCCCCGGTTGCCCTGCCCTAGTTACGACACTGAGAGCATGCGTTAGAGTTCTCAAAAATTATGAGAAAATAGCACAAACTACGTGAGAAGAAGAACGTAAAAATTACAATGTTCTAAATAGATGCATCACATGCAGAAGGTATTTAAATTTATTTTTGTTTGTTGTTCATGTTTTATCAATTTTGTAAGTGTCTAGAAAAATAATACTCTGTATGAAACCATCTTAAATCCACAATAATAATAAAATAATAAATTCTCTCAGAAACATTTCCTGCATAAGTTATACTACAAAATTTTATATCTTTTTCGTCTGGTAATTTTGGGTATAATCTAGTAAAATAACATTAGCGTAAAAGATTATTTTACTTATTTATGAACATAGTTTTAAGTTGTTTCACATTTTTACATTCTTAAGCATAGCAATAAAGAATAAACACGTTTTCAGCAGGATATTACAACGTGTGATTCTTCCAGATGGGGGGTCAGTTCTTTTCTCTGATGAGACCAGGATTTGCCTTCATGGCAACTATGGAAGAAACTGAGTATACAGAAGACATGGAGAACGATTCGCACAATGTTGCTTTCAAGAGCGAGTCCTTTTTGGAGGTGGATCATGTATGATTTGAGGAGCAATATCCTAAACAGCAAGAATTGGTGACCAATTCATTTTTATGCAAGATAATGCGAAACCTCATACTGCAACAGTTGTGCAGGGATCTTTGCAAGAGGTTGATACACAAGTAATGGATTGGCCAGCACGCAGCCCCGACCTAAATCCCATTGAACATCTTTGGGATCAGTGAAAAATAAATATACGACGTAGAGATCCTGCACCTAATACGTTACAAGAGCTTGCGATTGCTGTTGAAGAAGAATGGCTCAACATACCCCAAGAAAACATAGCCAACCTCGTGCAATCGATGAACCGCCGCATGTAGGGCAAGAGAAGGGAACACTAATTATTAATTTTGAAAGTTTTTCGTAATTTTGACTTTAACTGTTCAGGATCTTCAATTTTGTTTATTAATTTTTTTTCTAAAAATGATATTTTTGCGATATTTTATTTATGACCAAAAAAATTTTTGAATAACCAATGAAATTTCAGGATATGCATTTGAGGCTGACCGTCAGTAATGATCTCCAAAATTTAAAAAATACACAGTTATACAAAATCAGTTCATCAAATTTGAAAACTGTAAGCGGACTGATTTCATTGCACCCATCAAGCGTAGTATAAGAGAGATTGCTAAATTCAGCTAATGGAGCTTCTGTTTCCATTTTGGTGCAAAAACTAAGTTTGTTCAACTTATTTATCTTCCGTGAAAAGCACATTTTGTCGGCATTTTTACACACCAATTCAGATAAAAGTTCTTTTGCTTGCTCAGAAAACAATATGTTTACATAGCAGTAAAATCAACTTTTTCTGTTAAAAAGATTGTTCACATTCGACCACTCTGTCCGCCTTGTACTTGTTATCGTTATTGTTGCACTCGTTTTGGATTGTTGAAATTGTGCCATCGATGTGTTAATATTTTCGTCCAAGTTCGTTACGTATGTACAGTTAGAGGCCGAGCAACCGTTCCGTTATGCCACAGAAACAGAAGAATAATCGCTCGTGTAATCAAACAAGATCGCCGTAATCAGCACATGGGTGCAGTAATTTATTGCATTACTGCATTTGCAGCATATGTGTTTAATATGTAGCTCAAAATTTTTGAAATGAGCAGATAGGTACTACGTTTTACAGAAGGTATGTTCTTGTTTCCTTAGTACAATTTAGGTATTCGGAACATGAAGTTTAAATGGATAATTACACGTAACAGTCAGACGTGAAACAATAGCACAATGTTCTTCATTCGAAATTGCTTGTTTGGGTTCACGTAACTGGAACAGAATCAGACTGCTGAGTTCGGTACTGAGACTGCATTAGGAATTGCAGCCATCGGAACACAGCTCTTCGTTTTTAAAAGCTTTATTTCGGAGACTACCATTATACTTCGTATTGCCGTTCTCGAATTACTTATAACATCTGAGCCGTCAGTTTTACTAATGGAACACAGTTCTGATGCCTATTCTGACTTACAGGCGTATCTGACGAGGACTTCTACGTAAATTGCCAGTGAAGAATTTAATGAAAATATTTTCATTTTTCTCGAAGCCACCACTTCCGAGATAATAGGGGGTGGGGGTGTGTTTCTCAAGAATTTCAAATAGGAAGGGGGGTCGTGTGATACATCATTAAATCGGAATTAGAAAAAGTAGCATTTTTTATCTAAACATTTTTTCAATTATTCCAACCGTTTCAAAATGGCTACCAATTTACAAAAGAAATTGGGGGTTGCAAACAATTTTTTTTGTGATCAACCTCAACCATTCAGAACGAAATCAATACTAGCTTATGATTGTACAAGGGTTTGCCTTTCGTATCATGTGTTACAAAATGTTATTTTGCCAAAATTAGTATCATCCCCACACCGCTAAAATTAAGGATCATTCAGGGGCGATTTTCTCGAAAAACTCAAATAGCAGTAGGGGTTGATTTCCATCTCGTCCAAAAGACTCTTTCAAACCTGACAACTTGTGACGTAACCTAAAAGACTAACAACAAAAACTAAAAACAAAATAGGTATGTAAACCAGATATGGCGATATCTGACAATATATATATAATAGCAATACCAAAAAAACACCAATGATATCAACAAATTAATTATTAATTATATATAATATAACTATAAAAAAAAGCAATGAACATAAACCTGGGTGAAATTTAGACACCCGGTACTAACGTTGCGCTAAAAAGGAAAATCAAAAATAGGCGCGGATGACGCGGTAAATACACTACACGAATGGAGCTCCGCACGCGCAGCGCACCGATGGGTCAATCGCACGCACGCTAACTACAACAATGAAGTCAGACGCAAACGGGAGTATCGACTGTTACTAAATCTTGACAAAAAAATAGATATTACTATAAAGTCAAAATGGAATTTACAAACAGCAAAATTATTGAAGTGACTATAAACAAAATGAACCAAAATTATTAAGTACTGACTAAATGAATTTTAAACAATAATAAACTACTTAACTACTTGAGCAAAAGAAACAAAGTTAATAAATGAATAAATTTTACAAAAGTCCAAAAGAACAAACAGGGTGACCACAACAAGCCGTGGCCAGGCATCTACATATGAAACTAGCCGAACGGAGACGAAAGTTCGATCGGACGGGCGACGCGAAATCACAAAAAAACGAACACAAAATGGTCACAAAAAGCTGTGACGGGCGCTACTTACAAGCCAGCCGCTGGACACGGTGTTCCAAACGGACTGGGGACAAAAACTATCTGACCTTACAGAGATGATCGATGGTCAGCTGGGCCGCCGGGTAACTTGCGACTCTCAACGCCCTGGTAATAATGGTCGATTTTACAGATGGACGGGCTACTCAGAAAATGTCCAAAAGCACGTGGTCCAAAACGCTCGAGAGGGTTTTTTTCCAACAAACTTCCAGCCAAAAACGAAGGCAACTGGTCCAAAATCCCCGAATCGGGAGTAGACGACGCTTCCTACAAACCAAAACTAGGGCTGAAACGACGTCTGGAATATGTCCGGAGAAATTCCCAATTTCTTGGCTATGAAAAAATAACTTCACTACTCTCCGGAACACACTAAACCAAATACCTTCGAAATCGAACTAGAAGTGAAACAAAATCTACAGTGACCTAAGAAGATAGGGCCGAGGGCTGGGACGGAGGCATCTGCGAAAGACAACTGCGATGGCAGCTAAGGAGAGAAACTAATCATTAAATGGAATAAATAAGTTAGAGATAGCATAACAAACATTCCTAGCACGTTGTAAGTACCATAATCTTATATGAATTTAAATAAAATAAGTATTAAAATCCGAAAAATGTTTTAGTGTAAAATTTCACCGTTACAAACTTTTGTTTGAAAGTTATCCCTCTAAAGCAAGTCACTCTTGAGGGATTGCTTAATTTAAAAAAAACTGTTAAAATAGCCCAAAACGATCAAAAAATCGAGTTGGCTGGTGTCATTGAGCTGTCATTTTATGTTTGAATGAATGAGAATTTCTGGTATTTGTTCTTGTTCCTGTTGTTTTCGTTTTTGTGTTGTTAGTATTCCTCATTAACCCTGTTCAGTTTTGTTGAGTATTCCGTGTTGTTGCAATTTTTTTCGATTTTTTAAAATGCTTTATTCTAATGAAGAAGCTTTTGATATGTTGTTGTGCCTACCATTTTAAGAAAAAGGTGCATAACAATATTTTTTCAGGTCCCTACTTTTTTGGCGATGTTTTAAACGGACACAATTATCGAAGATTTCTGTTAGACACTTTACCGGTTTTGTTGGAAGACGTCTACAAACTAGGCATTTGATGTGGTCTCAACATGATGGGTGCCCTGCTCACTTCTCTAGGCATGCCAGGGAAATGGATTGGGAGAGGTGGTGTGGTAGCCTGGCCAGCCAGGTCACCGGATCTCACTTGTATGGACTTTTATTTGGAAAGTTGAAAGGGGAAGTGTATAAAGATCGCCCAACTGATAGGCAGGATATGATGCGGCGGATAGTGGAAGCATGCAGGAGCATTTCTGAGGAAGAACTTCGTCGCGTGCACATTTCTTTTGAAAACAGACTACAGAAGTGTTTGGAGAACAAAATGGACAACAATTTGAATTTCTTCTGTGACCCTTTAATTTGCTTCGTTAGCAACGCTATCAAAACAAACATAAAATGACAGCTCAGTGACACCAGCTATTTTAGCAGTTTTTTAAATTAAGCAATTCCTCAAGAGTGACTCGTTTTAGAGGGATAACTTTCAGACAAAAGTTGTCAGGTTTGAAAGGGTCTTTTGGATGAGATGGAAATCAACCCCTACTGCTATTTGAGTTTTTCGAGAAAACCTCCCCCGAATGATCCTTAATTTTAGCGGTGTGGGGATGATACTAATTTTGGTAAAATGACATTTTGTAATACATGATACGAAAGGCAAACTCTTGTACAATCATAAGTTAGGTTTGTTTTTAATAATCGCTGGGGTTGATCACAAAAAATTGCTTGCAACCCTCAAATTTTTTCTTAAGTTGGCTGCCATTTTGAAACGGTTGGAATTATTGAAGAAATGAGTGGTACTGGACCGTTCGAACAACTACTCCTCGGGCAAGTACCCCGCCAGGCATTGAATTATAGAACTAAATCCAGATTTTATGTACTACGAGATCCATACTGAATGCTACCCCAAACATATCGTTGGGCTTGGAACATCCTTAGATCTCTACGTACTTCCTGCTCCCAGCAGTAGGTTATGTATGTTAAAAGTTTTCAATATTGAAGAAATGTTTAGATAAAAATGTTTTTTCTAATTCCTTTTTAATAATGTATCGCACGACCGCCCATCCTATTTGAAATTCTTAAGAAACACACACTCGCCCCCTATTATCTCGGAAGGGGTGACTCCGAGAAAAATGACAATATTTTCATTAAATTCTTCATGGGCAATTTACCCAGCAGGATTTTTTTCCTAAGTCCGTAGCTCCGATACTTTCCCCGTAAAAGATAGTGTACGGGTGGTCTGAATCACCCTGTATAAACACCAAACATGACGTATTGACAGACAAAGAATCGCGTTCTACGGCTATTGAAACAGAATATGAGTTGTCACCTACAGCTTTTCAACAACTATGCTCTCAATTTGGCAAGCCCACAATAGACTATTTGCTAAAAAAATAAAAGTAAATGCCAATTGTACTATTTTTTGGAAACCAAAGCCAGACTTTTTAACGGTTGATGCTCTTGCGGTTACTTGGAGAGCGAAATATTTGTATGTTTCCTACGTTTTCTGTGTTTTCCACCTGCGACTACAAGTTGTAATTCGAGAATGGCAATACTCAAAATTTGAATGAATTTTTCTTACAGGTAAGACAATTAATCATTTAATTATTGACAATGATTAAATTAAACAACCTTGTTTTGTTCATTAAAGAATAATTTGTATTTCTGTTTAATTATATCAGATCTGTTAGGAATTATTTTTGAACATGATAGATATTGCAACACTGGCATAATTGAAAATGAGAGTTTTAAAAATGCTACACTGCCGGACAAAAAAAACCGCACATGTTTTTATTTTTATTTTGAGGCCCTACAATATTTTTATGTTACTTAACTTACACAAATAATTAACGATTGCCCTACTAGTGAGGAAAAAGAAAGTTTTAGCTGAATATTGCACCTTTCGTAAGTCTAAACAACCAAATCAGCATTTTGACTCTTCATGCATCTTTATTGAAACATCAAAATCTTTTACCTTATTGGGCTGCTCTCTGTTTTCTATTGGTTTTTTGTGAAATTTCATTTGTAAATGTCAGCTTTTAACATTTTCCATACAATGCATCCCGAAATTTGTTCACAAATTGTTGCTTTAAGCCACGATGGCCGAAGAGTGCGGTATATTGCTCAAGTGCTGAATATACTCCGTAACACAATGCAAAATGTACTCTTGTGATTTCGTGAAACTCATGGGTTTGTAAAGAAGGTCGGATCTGGTCGTCCACGGACTGCGAACCATCGAGATGTCCGTTTTCTCCATGTTGCTGCGCTGCCCGATCGAACATTGCCATCACCTATTCTTGCTGGACGGTTAGCCGAAGTTCGAGGAGTGGCAGTTTCAGCCAGAACAGTTCGGAAAAGGCTAAACGAATATGTTTTGATTTCAAAAAAGCTAGCTACGGGTCCCCTGTAGACCGTAGAACATCGCAGAGCATGACTTGCATTTGCGCGGCAATACGTAAATTGGGACGAACATCAATGGAGGAACGCGCTCTTCTCGGACGAGTCAAGATTTAGTGTCAGGTCACCAGATGGACGTGAAAAGGTGTGGCGAAGACCAGGGGAGCGGTACAGTCAATGTTGTATATCTCCCAGGGTCGGTTTTAATGGTGGTAGCATTACGGTGTGGGCCGGAATATCTCTGAGGGCTCACACAGAATTGATTTTCATATAGAATGGAACAATGACTGCGCACCGATACATTGTTGAGTGCCTGGAACCCCATGTCACACCATATATGCCATTTATAGCGGACAATTTTGTGTTTATGGATGATAACGCCCGACCACACACAGCAAGAATTGTTACAGAGTACCGTGAAGAGGTTGGTATTGGATGTCTCCCATGGTCAGCCAATAGTCCAGACCTGAATCCCACTGAACATCTGTGGGATCAGCTTGGGAAAAGGATTAGACGTCGCCAACCCCTACTAGAAACATTAAATGGCGCTTCAAGAAGAATGTGAACAAATACCCCAAGAATCTATTGATAGCCTCATTTAGGGCATGCCACAACGTTTAAGGGAATTAATAAGAGTTCGTGGTGGTAACACCCATTATTAATTTGGTTCTACTAGTGTGCTTTTCCTTTTAATATTTTTTTTGTTTGTCTTTTCAAGTTCTTAAGTAACAGGTTGATCTCTAAAAAATACTTCTGTTAGGTTTTTGTTGACAAATCATTTTGTTTCTTGTTTTTTATTTATTGTTAAGATTAAAAGAATATAGTTAAATATCATTTCAAACCGTCCGTTGTTTTTTATTCACTAAAATAGTAATTCTAAGAGTGTCCGTTTTTTTTTTGTCCGGCAGTGTATAGGTATAAAGCATAATATTCTACTGTACTGTCCTTATAAACCGAAAAGTTGTAGCGATTATCAAATATCCGACAACTGCTCTTGATGTGAAGAGACTTGCTCAGCTTTTTGTGGAACTTGTGAGTTGTGTGGGTTGTCTACCTCAGTAAATGGTTCTGTTACATGCATAACAACTTTTATTCCTAATTGTTAGGTAATTATGTTACGTACACTAATAAATTACAGTTATGACTTACACTTATTTTTGTATAATACTGAGATGTTCTAATATAGAATAATCTGATTTAGAATCTATTGTTCCTTTCCTTCTGGAACATCATGTATAGTACTCAGTTTCTGGTCTCCCCTACAAAATAATAGAAAAGTGGTTTTATTTCCCCAAACAAGGTATATGTTTTCTACAGGTAAATTCTTTTGAATCTGGATGGAAATCGTAAAATAATTAATTATTTTTAAAGGTATTCTGAATTTTCCAAATAGGTAAGTATTACATTATTATTAATTTTCTACCTTAATCATCCCAGCTTGCTCGTCATCTGGCTGCGGAATACTCAACTTCCTCTTCGGTTTCTTGAATATTAATTCCATCTTAATTACCCCCAACTTAACACAAATTAGCGCAATTATCAGAAAAAAACAAATGAACGACAGAAGAAATGACACTACGAAAGTGATTATGAATTCCAGTGAATACATTACTTCCCAAAAAGTTGTCATTAAATTTATTTCTTTGTGCCGTCGCAGAGCTGTTGATAGCGAAATGTTTTGCTGATAAGAAAAATTAAGTAGGTACTAAACAGGTGCCACCATAAAACGTAATATGTAGTGTATAGGTCAGATAAACAGCGATAAGTAAATGTAGATTGTGGTTTCATCAAAAACGTTTATCGCCCGAGTTCAAAAATAGATACCTGTTATAGTTTTTACAATCAAAATATTGCACAGTTTGATTATAATTAGGTGTTCTGTTTGTTTTTTACAGAAGTTTTGTGACAAAATTAATGTTACTTTTAAACGTAAAAAATAACTTTAATTAAAATAAAATAAGTAGGTATTTATTATTCTCTACAAAAGTATTTAGGCATTTGTAAAATATCTTCAGTCATTTTCAGATACAGTATCCACATCGATATGCAACTCTTCTTGGGTAGAATCAGCGCCACTATCCCCAGCAGCTTTTCCAGCTTCTTTGGAATGCCTCCATTTCATCCGTCTGTTCTGGAACCAGACCTTGACTTGGGCATCAGTCAGACCAAGAGTCGCTGCTAATTGCCTTCTGTCTGGTTTGGTTATGTACTTCTGGAGTTGAAATCTTCTTTCGAGACCTTTTCTTTGTAAGTTGCTGAAAACCGCTCTGGACCAAGACCGTTTTCTTTTGCCGTTCGCCGAATTTGCTACGTTGGAAGGTGATGTTGGCGCAGGTGGGACTGACAGACGTACTGCTGAAAAAGAAAATAAATTAGAATAAAAAATCATGAATTAATAGATGCAAGCTTACAAGTAATATATAATAATAATAATAATTGATAAAAAAGAACTAAGAAAGGAAGAAAAGACGAAACATTGAAAATCGGGAGTGATTCAATGTATCGAAAACTTTAGAATAATCAAGCAAAATTAGGGCAGTCGAGAAAATAACATCATTTGCTCTTCAAATATCATCAACAATATTGGTTAATGAAATAGAACTACTTTCAAAGGGCCCTAAATTTTCAGTTAATAAAATAATAAAAGGTAATAAAAATAGTACAGAAATTTTAATTTCAGAAATTAAAAAATGAGACAGATAACTAATATGTAGTTAATATTTTCTGTCTTGACTATTTAGTAGAAATCCATGATGAAATAGAAAATTACTATGCGTACTACCAATAAGTATAATAAATTATTTTATTGACCGGTTTCAAGATAACTAATAGATGAGAGACGAAAATATAAAAATAGGTTAGATGAAAGAGAGAAACAAAGATATAAGGCGATCAAGCGGGAAATTATTAGGAAAGCCAAAGAGCAATGAATTGATAACAAATTAATGCAAAAAGGTGGAACATAAGTTCTAAGTAGGAAAAACTGACGAAGCACATAAAATAATTAGGAAACATTTCAGGGAAATTGGATTTAGCAGTATCATCATCATAAGGTTCTCAGTCCGAAGACTGGTTGGACGCGTACCTCCATTCTTTTCTATCCTGAGCTAACCTACGCATTTCCCTAAAAGTAGAACATCCTACATCCCTAACTATTTGAGAGCAGTAGTCTAATCTAGGCCTACCCCTACCTCTTTTTATTCCTATCTCTGACTCTACTATGTCACGAACTATTCCTTCGTGTCTTAGAAGGTGTCCTACCATCCTATCTCTCCTACTCTTTATTGTTTTCCATACCTTTCGCTTTTCCCCAACTCTTTCTAATACTTCCCTATTGCTAACCTTATCTATCCACGGTATCTTCATCATGCGTCTGTAACACCACAGTTCAAACGCTTCTACTCTTTTTCTATCCGCTTCTCCTATTGTCCAAGTTTCGCACCCGTATAATGCCGTACTCCATACATACCACTTTAAGAGTCTCTTCCTAGTCTCTATATTAACCGTTCTCGAACATAACAGTTGTTTCTTTTTGTTAAACGCAACTCGTCCCTGCGCCATTCTTTGTTTTATATCTTTAGTGCTCCTACCGTCTTGGGTTATTTTACTTCCTAAGTAGCAGAAATCCGCGACCTCCTCTATCTTCTCATTTCCTATTTGTATTTCAATTTTAGTTCTATTTTCACTCCATCTACATACCAAAATTTTAGTTTTCTTTTTATTGATTTTCATGCCGTAGCCCTGTGTCAAAACTGCTTCCATTTCATTCAAAGCCGCTCCTAATTCTTCTTTGCTAGATGCTAACACTGCTATATCATCCGCAAATCTGAGCATGTTAATAGTTTGGCCCTGTACATTGATCCCTGAGGCTGTTCTTTCCTTAACAATATTAATCGCATCTTCGATATATAAGTTGAAAACTAGAGGTGACAATGCACATCCCTGTCTCACTCCCTTCCGGATATCTACTTCCCTTCGTTCCTGCTCACATTCTATAACTGCCTTTTGCTCTTTGTAGAGATTATGTATTATTCTTCTGTCCCTGTATTTCATCCTTACCTTTCTCAGCACTTCGAACATCTTCCCCCATTTTACGTTGTCGAAGGCTTTTTCTAAATCTACAAATCCTATATATACGCTCTTTCTCTTTTCTATCGTTTTTTCTATAATTACTCGTAAAGCTAGAATGGCCTCGCGCGTTCCTCTATTTCGTCTAAATCCGAACTGATCTTCTCCTAATATTTCTTCCGCCTTTTTCTCCATCCTTCTTTGCACAATTCTAGTTAAAATTTTTGACGCATGGGAAGTTAAACTGATAGTTCTAAAATTTTCGCATCTATCCGCGCCTTTCCTTTTTGGCAAAGCTACCATGATGTTCAGTTTGTAATCCTCTGGAATCTCGCCTGTCAGGTATATGCGACTAACTAATTTAAATAAACGATCTATTACCTCTTGACCTGCGCACTTTAAGATTTCTGCCTGCAAGCCATCTATACCTGGTGCTTTATTATTCCTTAAACTTTTTAGTGCTAGCTCAAACTCTTCTCTCATTATAGGACTCCCTAGATTATCCCCTTCTACACTGCTTTCACTTTCTAATATATCTTGCACTTCCTGTCCCGCATATAAGTTTCCTAAATATTCTTTCCACCTATCTGCCTTCTCCCCGCTTTCGATTAGGATATCTCCTGCCTCATTCCTAATGCTTTTGGTACTAGATCCAATTTCTCTAAAATTTCTCCTAATTATTTTATATGCTTCATCAGTCTTTCCTATTTCGAACTTATTTTCCACTTCTTTGCACTTATCATCGATCCATTGCTCTTTCGCTTTCCTACATTTCCGAATAATTTCCCACTTGATCGCCTTATATCTTTGTTTCCCTATTTCATCTAACCTATTTTTATATTTGCGCCTTTCCTCTATTAGACTCACAATATGTTTTGTTATCCAGGGTTTCCTACTTTCATTCTGTTTATGACCCAAAATATCCCTAGCTGAGGAAACTAAACTATTTTTAATGCAATTCCATTCTTCCTCTATGTCCCTAACAATATTTTCGCCCGCGCCCTTTAGTACTTCGTTTGTCTTTTTCTCGAACTTATCGCGCGTATCATCATCTTTTAGTTTCTCTGGGTCAAGATACCTTCTTCCGCTTCGTTTTTTCAAAATCTTAAATTTAAGATTGGCCTTCATAACGACTATATTGTGATCACTATCTATATCTGCTCCTGGATAACTTCTACAATCCCTAACTTGATTTCTAAATCTTTGCCTAACAAGAATGTAATCTATTTGATATCTCCCTAGGTCTCCTGGCATCTTCCACGTGTAGCGTCTCCTAACATGATGGTGAAATAGAGTGTTCGCGACCGTTAAGTTATGTTTATCGCAGAACTCTATCAGTCTCACTCCCCTATCGTTCCTATTGCCTAATCCAAAGGGACCAACTATTCCGCCCTCTCGCCCTGTGCCTACGACTGCATTGAAATCTCCTATAATTATTAAATTTTCGTGTCCTCTCACAAAATCTAGCACATGTTCAATATCACTATAAACTGCCTCTACGACCTCATCACTGTAGTTAGAAGTGGGCATATATACCTGTATTATTACTGTTTTTACAGGTTTCGAATCTAACCTAACCATAACTACCCTGTCACTTTGCTGTAAGAAATTTTCTACACTCTGCCCTATTTTTTTCCGCATAACAATTCCTACTCCCGAATTTCCTCCTACAGATCCTGTGTGTATTACTCTAAAATCTCCGCTCCAGAAGTCTCCGGCTTCTGGCCATCGCACTTCACTAATACCTACTACGTCTAATGCTAACCTATCCATCTCAATTTTCAAATTCTCTAACTTTCCTACTTGTTTCATGCTTCTAACATTCCACGCTCCGACTCGTGAGATGTTACACTTATCATTTCTGATGACTCCCCCCGAAGCAGTCCCCGCCCGGAGATCCGAATGTGGGACTATTTTACCTCCGGAATATTTTACTCCAGAAAGTGCCATCATCATAAATTCGAAGTACGCTGTACCAGGGATATAATAATGTGGTGGTTTCCCGTTGCCTTCCACATCGCAGTAGTGTGTATCACAGTGCCATACCGACCCTCACGATCTCTGCCACTATGATTACTGAAAGAGCTGCTGCCCCCTTTCAGGGACTTGATTTAGTCTGGCTTCTCAAATAAAAACCCCTCCAATATGGTTAAACCTATGGTTCGGCTCTTTAGATCATTGAAGCGCGCAAGCCATCCCACCCGTCCCAGTATTACTAGAACTGCGCAACTGCGTCAAGGTACAAGTCCTTTGGGTAGAGAAAATACCTGACCTATATTATTGTTATTGTCACTATCATTGTTTCACATCATCATTATTGTTGTTATTATTATTGTCATTTAAATAATTTTTTTTTTTTGCATTAATGTTATTTATTACTATAGGTTTTTCCCTGCTACTGAAGATGGCAGCTTAGCTGCCGAAATGCGTATATAGTATTTCAAAATTTATGTGGTTAGGGGTACAATTGATTCTTGAATTCAAAGAAGGATGGAGAAAATGGCGGAAGAAATATTAGGAGAAGATCAGTTCGGATTTAGACGAAATAGAGGAACGCGCGAGGCCATTCTAGCTTTACGAGTAATTATAGAAAAAACGATAGAAAAGAGAAAGAGCGTCTATATAGGATTTGTAGATTTAGAAAAAGCCGTCGACAACGTAAAATGGGGGAAGATGTTCGAAGTGCTGAGAAAGGTAGGGATGAAATATAGGAACATAAGAATAATACAAAAAGTCGTCCATGTTCACCATAGACAAATTTGAGGAAATAGCAAAAAACCTGTATGATGGTTTGCATTATAGTGCTATCCATTTTACTTTTTTTCTAAATTTTGACAAAAATAAAAGATATTATGTATACCAAGAACTATAAGAATCAACAATTTATAGTAAACAAGAAAAAATACAAAAACAGTAGTAAATGGTGGGTTTTGGAACTGTAAATGCCTTTTAGTAGGTTTTGAAAATGTAAACACAAAAAGTCAGCTTTATTCTTTTTCATTTCCTTTTACTTTTAACTTACATAGTGTACTTTTGGGATTATTAATAAAAAATTTAACACTATAGCGAAAATTTCGAATGTTTAGGGAAATAATGTTTCGTCGTTAGGTATTTCATTTCGGAGCTTTCTTCGACAACTAAAATATCCTTTTACATGTTACAAGAGTGTTACAAACATAAGGAAACTAAAATGCCCAAAAATATAAACGATCATATAGGGGGTTTTGAAAGCAAATGAAATACATTATACGGTTTTTTATATTGGACATAGGGAGGTTTGATTTACAACTATTTTACAGCAGATGGAACATTTTGCAACAGAATTTGTAAGTTAGATAGGGGGTTTTGAATTCGTATTTGAACGGCGATTTTATACGGTTTGTAGAGGGTTTTGGAACTAAATAATTGCACAGGCGGATTCTACGGGCAAAAATATTCCAGTGAAAGCAGAAAATTCGTTAAAAGTTTATTTAGAGGGTTTTGGAACTGGATGACTCCATAATCTCCACAAAGAGCAAAAGGCAGTTATCGAATTTGAGCAGGGACGAAGAGAAGTAGATATTAGGAAGGGAGTGAGACAAGGATGTGCATTGTCACCTCTAGTTTTCAATTTATTTATATCGAAGATGAGATTAATATTGTTAAGGAGAGAACAGCCTCAGGGATTAATGTACAAACAAGGTCAAACTATTAACATGCTCAAATTTGCGGATGATATAGCAGTGTTAGCATCTAGCAAAGAAGAATAAGGAAAAGGCTTTGAATGAAATGGAAGCAGTTTTGACAGAGGTCTACGGCATGAAAATCAATTAAAAAAACAAAATTTTGGTATGCAGAGGGTGTGAAAATAGAACTAAAACTGAAATACAAATAGGAAATGAGAAGATAGAGGAAGTCATGATTTCTGCTATTTAGGAAGTAAAATAACTCGAGATGGTAGGAGCACTAAAGATATAAAACAAACAATAGCGCGGGACCGAGTTGCGTTTAACAAAAAGAAACAACTGTTATGTTCGGGAACGGTTAATGTAGAAACTCGGAAGAGACTCTTAAAGTCGTATGTAAGGAGTACGGCATTATACGGATGCGAAACTTGGACGATAGGAGAAGCGGATAGAAAAAGAATAGAAGCGTTTGAAATGTGGTGCTACGACGCTTGATGAAGATACCATGGATAGATAAGGTTGGCAATAGGGAAGTATTAGAAAGAGTTGGGGAAAAGCGAAAGGTATGGAAGACAATAAAGAGTAGGAGAGATAGGGTGGTAGGGCACCTAAGACACGAAGTAATAGTTCGCGACATACTAAACTCAGAAATAGGAATAAAAAGAGGTAAGGGTAGACTTATATTAGACTGCTGCTCTCAAATAGTTAGGAATGTAGGATGTTCTACTTTTAGGGAAATGCGTAGGTTAGCTCAGGATAGAAAAGGATGGAGGCACGCGTCCAACCAGTCTTTGGACTGAGAACCTTATGATGAGGTTTTCTAAAATGTCAATAATGATGTCAAAGTCATTAATATTTATTTTTTTTGCAAGTCTTTGCGGATTGCAAGGGTGCCTTGGTTTGTTTTTTTATGTTTTTGAAGTTGGCTGGGTTTTACTGAGATACACTGTATATGTATACAGATTGTCACAGAAATTTTGGAATTGTTTTTACTTTTTTTACAAAGAGTCTTATGTAATCAGGAGATTAGGATAAAGAAATGTAAAATACTGTAATCTTTTTTCTCTGAATTTTGTATGTAAAATTTATTGATGTCATTCTAAAATATTACAAGTGGTTATGCCATATTGACAAATAAATTACATTCTATACGATAAAACCAGAACAGATGAAACTAGTAAGTACTCCATGAAAAATATCGTTTTAAAAATTACGTTGTAACATTGAGTATTTTTATAATGCCAAAACATTTTTTTTCGTTTATAAAATTCAACGTGCGTGTGTGGATATTACATTTTTCAGCCTGGGAACACTCGTCCTTCGCTTCCTGATACTTTTAAGTTGGCTTTTGGTGTTCGTCTTTGTCTAAATTTATGACCACGAACGCAAAAAACTCGTGACCATCGAGGAGTTCGCCAAACTGCCATCTGGACGCGTCTCTTTCGCTTTGGATGATTTTCAACCCTTCTGTGTGGTCCACGTGGAATTGCGTATCGATGGATCCATGTGAATTGATGATCGCCCTAGAGTCGCCGAGGTACGGCACACGACAATTCAGTATTATCTCCCTGGCGTACTTTTCAATTATCAGTCGATTGCACGTTGATGAGTTCGCCTTTTCCAGTGCACGAATGGCATATGGGTGCGATGATACTAGTCCGCAAACAGAGAAATCAGCACTGGTGCAAGCAGCCCGTATCAATTGCGATGCTATTCCTCTGTGCCTGTATTCTCGACGGGTTACAAGCTGCGTGATCCAGCAAACCTTGCCTAGCCGTTGGGTACTGAATCCATAGTAAAATGCATGTCCAATAACTTCTGATAATCCTTTCAGTGATGCAACAGCAACTCCACAAGCTTCAGTATCGAACAAAAGTAGCCTCTTCATTACATTTACACCCATGGCAACATGCTGCCCTGGACGCGGTCCTTTGTCGCTCCATATGCCGTAATTCGTCGAGAATAATTCGGCTAATTTTGCAAGTAGATCAGGATCATCGAGAATTTGGGCACAAGGTATAACAGAAATCGAGAGCACGTCAGACATTTTTTCTCCTTCCTCTGCGATCAGCTTCTAATCGATGAGGCCCTAATTATTAGTAAGTAGTGTCTTATTTGAAACGTTAAAGTTATTATAATTAGGCAAATCAATTCTAATTCAACTTACCCAGTTGATGCACAAAACACAAACACGTGACGTTCTCGATAACTCCGACAACCGCACAACCGCAAGTCTCTAATCTATGCGCACAGCAGTATACTAGCTGGCAGATGAATTGGATTTACCATTTACTATCGCTTTTCCTTCATGGGTGCAGATGGCGCCAACTCATACAAATTTAAAGAAAATGGGCGCACAAGTTTCTTACGTCAACACGTCAAGGTGTGACGCGTTGGCGCCTGCCACAGCCTGGATCTAACTCAGCGCAACAGTGGCGTGGATTTTTTTACTCTTGGGAATAAATGTTAAATAATAAAAATTCAGTAAATAATATTCAACGTGCATTAAGAAAATTATTAGTACCTACCAAAGGTAATTCAGAATGTAAAAAGACAAATTTAATGTGATTTATAGCAGAATAATCATTAATATTAGATTCTTTCTTAAGAGGCAGGTTCGGTAATCTTCAAATTTCATTAAAATTGATAGAGTTTATTATACTGAAGGCAGTTATGTTGTTAATTTTTGTTAAAAAAAATTCCTTCGCCTGTGAGTATTATGCATATGCATGTGTGATTAAATTGTTAAATATTATTAACTGGTTCTAACTGGTGTTTTCTGTTTTGTACCCAGACTAATACATCGTACAGCACACCAATAAAACGGAAAGAGTGGTTCGTTGGAGTCAGAAGGAAAATCGGTCAGCATTATCGATATTTTCGCGAGTTAGTTTATCATTGCAAAAGTTTATAAAATTATCGGCTGCCCCATTGCAGCCACTCTAAATAAAATCGAACATAATGTAATGTATCGACAGTTTTCTGGGACCCCTTGGTACTTGGTAACGTGTTACTGTTAGCATAATTTGAAACAGGATATTAGGAGCATGACGGAGCCAAATACTGAATCGCCGTAGCGTTCCCTCCCTGAACTAAAAAAGGAAATTTTATTAACTATTTTACAATAATAATTAAATAGTACGTCATCATAAACTTCTCTCTTGGAGACTGGTAGGACGCGTACCTCCATCCTTTCCCTGAGCTAGCCTACGCATTTCCGTAAAAGTAGAACATTCTACATTCCCAACTATTTGAGAGCAGTAGTCTAATCTGCTCCAACCTCTACCTCTTTATTCCTATCTCTGACTCTAGTATGTCGCGAACTATTCCTTTGTGTCTCAGAAGGTGTCCTACCATCCTACGATCCTATCCCCTATTCTTTATTGTCTTCCATACTTTTCTCTTTTCCCCAACTCTTTCTAATTCCTCCTTATTGCTAACTTGTCTATCCACGGTATCTTCAACACCCGTCTGCAGCATCACATTTCAAACGCTTCTACTCTTTTTCAATCCGCTTCTCCCATTGTCCAAGTTTCGCACCCATAGGTATAATTTCGTACTCCATACATGCGTCTTTAAGAGTCTCTTCCGAGTTTCTACATTAACCGTTCCAGAATATAGCAGTTGTTTCTTTTTGTTAAACAAGTACCTAGTACCTACGTAGCGTAGTTTTTTGATTCGCGTGAGTTGTATTTGTTTCCGTTTTTTTAAAAAATTTCCAATCCGTTATAAAACTGTTAACTTGTGATAACTTGTCAATCATTTAGGTATACATACCTACATAAATGAGTAGGTATGCATTGTATTGTATTAGAGAATATAGGTAGGTACCTATTTTACAAACAGAAGTAAGTGGGTATCTACAATCTACATACCTACTTATACTGAATTATAAAAGGCATGTACAGTTAATAAATTGTTGACTTTGTTTTACTTATACCGGTCTGCCTTTACACTACTGTTTTGAGGTTGAATGAAATTGGGGTTAGATGCAAGAACCACACACCATTTCCACATTTACCGGGACATTTACCTACCTACTACATAAATATGGCAAATTATGTGAATCGGACTTTTGATACCCTTGTTGCATCATTATATCGATTATGTTGTCTTTGTTTTATGTTTCCTTGACACCTTACTTTAAAAATTCACGCTCGAAATAGTCCCAATAAGTATGTTATGAGATAGGTACCGCTTCACGGGCACTTCAAGAGAAGTGGGAGGAGCGCCTTACGAATTTCTGACGTCAAACCAATAACAAAGCGAACCAGCATGTGGGCGTGATAAGCTAATTTCTTTCGCTTATTACGGCGCAAAAAAAATTTGTAGAAAAAAAATTTCGCCGTAAATCAATTACAATAACAATTTTCTGTCATTTTCATGCCAAAAATAGATATCTTATTTTTCTCCGAACCTCCCTATTCTATTAAAAAATAATAGGATGTACAATAATAATCTTCACTTTCAGAATCGCTAGCGATTATGACAGCCATTATTCACGAAGATGAAGTTTGAGCCCATGAGCCGAATGCGAGTGGCGCAAATCATCTGAGTGAATAATGGTCATAATCGCGAATATAATACTATACTTTTTCGACACCTATTAAACAAATAAATTAGACTCAAATTTGATAACTTTAATGGAACGCTATCATAATACATTAATTTTTATTTTTCAATAAATGAACTACTTACTAGGATAATATTTATTGAAATTTGTGCAGTTAGTAATACCTATATAAATCTGGCAGTTTTAGTGGTTGAATTGTTAGTTTGCACGGATTAATCGGTACCTACTATGTGCGTACGTTGGAAAACGTATACAAGTAATATGGCGATACACTTGGCTGTCACCCGAGTCGATGTCAGCTTCAGCTGTCTGCGAACTTGGACTGTACTCAACTTTTGCAATACATATACAGCTAGGAGCGCCCTGTTGAATAATTAAGTAAACTATTCATGCAGGCCCCGCATTTCGAAATTCAAACAAAGCGTTAAGTTGGCTGAAAAAAATGAAAAATTTGTTTACCGATTTTCCAAACACGTTGGAACCTATTTTATACCCCTACGCCCATGAACTGTCCATTTACCGAAATATAAAATTATTAAAAACAAATTTATATTGCGGACATAAAACGTGTTTTATTGCATTATAACACTAATAAAATATCTTCATAAATAAGTAAGAGCGATTAATTACAACTATCAAATAAACATAAAGCCATGCGGACAAGGTACTTAAACATTCTAGCTGGGGCCGTAATTGAGACAGGACCAGATAAAGTATATAAAGGCTTACACACATTATTTAATATAACGCTATCGTGTCTGAGCGGGTGCCAATATTTATTGATTATTTTTACTAGCTAATTAATTTACTGGAATCGTATATTTCTAATCATTTCGTAGCATCCGGTTATGAAACGGTTTTATCGGTGCCAAGCCATCAAAATTAATGTTTTCGTGGAAGAAATGATGCGTTTTATATCCAGGATGAAGACGTTAAGTTTTATTCACTAAAAAATCGTCAGAAAATGCAGTCCTGCAATTAGGTATTAATGGGGGCTTCAGTGCGTCCATGCGTTTCCCGAAGAGGAGCAAAGAAAATCTATAGAAAGCGGTGACCTAAGAAATTCAGTCTGTTTATAAAAAAATATCTATCAGAATCGCTAAATGTGAACAAGAGAGCCGTGCAAAGGATTGATGAAGAAAATTACAAGAATATTCCGGTGAGAAATGGCAAAACAAGAAAAAAGAAGACGCTCAGAAACTTAGATTTTGAACGGGTACCTACGTGAAGATGGAAGTAAGTAGTAAGACGAATGTGGGGCAGAAGCGACACAGAGCAAAAGCGAAACTAGCACTAGTAGTAGCATATGCGGACACAGTCATAAAAACCAGAAAGATATCCGGAATGAGACATTCCAGTCCAAGAAGTTCGTTATTGTGTACCTAAATAAGGACTTCTTTAACCTTTGTAACGTAAGGAATTCATGTAAGAAAAATGCAAAATCATAGTTTAAGTTATTTAATTTAATAAAAGTAAAATAATAAACTGCAAGAAATTATTACAATATTAATTTAGGTACGTAAAAGTGTATAAAATATTTACTTATATCTGTTTTCCTGCTTATTCCAATTTTTGAACATATGCCAACGTTTTTAAACATTTTTTTATATCACCTGACTTAAGATATTCGTCCAATAATCTTTTCTATACGCCTATCTAATTTTACGTACAATACTTTCCGCCTCTTGCCTTCCAAATTTAAAAACCGTCTACAATAAACAAAATCACTGTATACCGCTTCCTCTTTCAAACTCTTGATTAACTCGAAAACATTCGGATGATGTATCTGCAAAATTCTATTTAAGCGATGGTTTCATCCATCCACAGCGTTATTATTGCGATGTCGTTGTCCAAAATTGTTCCATCCATTCGTCTACGAAGTAATCAAAAAAATTTGCAGTTTTTCGTATTGGGGAGCAGTTTCCATAATGGTTAGCTACCCATCTTCTATATGAGTAGGTGGAATATAGGCTAAGGCGGCGCACATTCGAATATACAGGCTTATGTCTTCATTCACCTTATATTCTTCTGTTAAACCAAGATTTTGCACTTTCCTCCATAAGCACTAGTTAAAATGGTAGTTGCATCCACGTATTTGCGTAGATGGAAACAAATTTTTTAAAGAACCGATTGCCGCTTTTTCAAAATCAATTTTCACAGTTTGCGGGCGCCATCCAGGAATTTGTATCTTTATCAGTTCAAACATACGATCGTATGTTCGTTGCTTTCTATCAGGCAAAAGTATGGGACGCCGTTTTGGTCTTTAATCGTCCATTTAAGGATATCCTACAGATGTTTTTAAATCGGGAATTATGGATATCCCACAGATATTTTTAAATATTTAAAAATATCTCACAGATATTTTTAATTCTATAATTACGGATATCTACTAAGCATTTTGATATCCAAAATTGTGGCGCCACCTAGAAGGCGAAAGATTCAATAATTCGATTACACCATCCTTTACATGTTGTAATTGTTATCCAATTTAGAGTAGCAAGTGGAAGGCTACATTTTTTTATATCAAACCATGCAAGTAATATCCATAAATAATTATTTCTATCTCCCAGATATTGTTAAATCGACATAAATATCTCGGAGATATCCATAATTCATTATTTAAAAATATCAGCGAGATATAAATATTTATTAATGCATATCTCACTCATAGTTTTAAATATGTATTTGAAAATATCTATAGCATATTTTTAAATCAAATCAATTTTTGCTTAGCTTTGACTTTAGCACGTAAGTATTGCTTAAAGAATTACATACGAATCCAAAGTGAGCAAAAATAGTATTGGTTTCAGGATATCCTACAGATATTTTCAAATATTTAATGCTATCAGTGAGATATCCACAAACAATTATTTTTATCCGACAGATATTTTTAAATCAACAATTTTAGATATGGGGCGGTAATTTTTAAATATTCAGAATTATCTGTAAGATAGAATTAATTATTTATGAATATCACTTGCCAGTTTTGATATCCAAAATTGCAGCGCCCTCTAATTTCCAGGAAGTAAGCTTAGTTGTATTTATGGTCAAGTGTAAATCTGACTTACGCGCTCTCCCGCTTTAAATCTCCATCCTGCGCGCGGTCGAGTTTTCTGTTTCCCCAGGACTTGTGTCTCGGTAGCACTCTGATTGGTGAAACTTTTGTGTTCGTGTTCGGCAATAACTGACGTCTCTTACCGAGGATAAAGAGGACGGCTAAATTATCAGTGATTTTATAATATTATAAAATCAGTGCTAAATATCGTAGGAAATACGAACGTTGTCAAGCTTCTCCAATTCCAATGTGCAACGTTGCATTACGTCGTTTTCATTTGTAGGGCAAGGGAAAAAATACCTTTCCCTTGCCCTAAGAAACTATAAGCTTGAAAATTACAGACGGCAAGCATTTTGCCTGGAGGGCAAGGAAAAATATGACTAAAAAAGTCATCTCCAGCGGGTTTGCACCCCAAGCTACCTGAACCGCTAACTTCATGTGTATCCCATTAACCAAGGTGCCGATGCAAGGTAGGCTCTTGTATGAGCTACTTGATGGATATTTACACATTGGAAACGCTTGGCAACGTTGGTACTTTCTGGGATATTTATCCCCGGAAGTGCCTGCGTTGTCGCCGCCGGCAGCCAGCAAATTTACTTTTCGTTGCCGGCGCTGGTTTTGCCGTTGACCGTTATTAATATTTCAATATTATTCGCACCACTTATTGGCAATAACCTGAACGCTGAGGGCAAGGAAAAACATGATTAAAAAAACTGGATGCGTGGTCGCCACTCGAGATAGAAGTGAATCTTCAACGTTTTAGAGGAATGCAAATTTTGTAGGGTAAACAGAGGATCGGAGAATAATTCAATACAGGGTGATCTATAATGAGTGTAACAAACTTCTAGGGTAGATAGAATACTTAAAAATAATGCGAAAAACCTTAATCAACGTATGTCCAAAAATGCCGGCTAAGCGAGATACAAGGTGTTGAAATTTCTTTCAAAAATGTTATTTTTTTTAATATCTGGAAAACTACCGGACCTATTCATTTGGAATTTTGGGCATAATAATTCCTTGAAGTTATTTACTAATTTATAAATTTTGAGTTTTGTACTCTCACCAGTGGCGTCACTACGAGGTGGGGAGACCACATTTATTACCGAAACTATGTTACGCTACTGACTTACATAGATATGTTGCAAAATATTAGAATCTTTGTTTTATTTACAAGACAAAATCTCTCTTTTGTTTTTTGCGTTCGAGGCATAGTTTCAGAGAGAAATAATTTTGTGTAACACGGTGCATTAGTCCGAGATTTTAAAAACGAAATTGTCATAGTAAAGTGTTGTAAATATCGAATTGGCGTGTAAATACTCGAGAATAGCACAAAACAGCTGAAAATAGTAGGTAACGATACAAGCAGATATTACATTTTTGTAAGAAATTTCAACATCCTGTATCTATTTTTGTAGCCATTTTTGGACACATATTCATTAGGGATTTTCACAATATTTTCACAGTATTTACACGCCACTTCAATATTAACAACGGTTTACTGTTCACAGGGATTCTGCAAGTGACAAATAGACTGCTCTTTCAAGCTGTTACATTTTCAAGAACAACTTAAAATACAACTTAATTTCAGAAATATTTTAAAACGGATGAGTACAGTACATATAATAAAAGAACTTATGTCTTGTTTAGACCAGATCATTATTATTTTGACGTTTGATGCACAGGGTTTGAGGTTAAGTTGTTTATTTCTCCGGCTAATTTATTGTTTAATCTTTATTTAATAGGGGGTTTAAGAATTTATTTATATTTAAAAAGTGTAAAATGGAAAAGAAAGTGTTAAAAATTAGTGTTATTAAGGACTTCTATGGACGATTTAAACCATCTATTGCGCCGGTTCTAGCGCCGTAAATTGCAGTAGTTTATTGCATTTTGGTTTTAAACAAAATGACTGCATAAATAAATGCTTTTACAAGACAAACACCGAAAAAGCTTCATAGTAATCGTCATATATTGATTTAATGTTAAGAAATCAGGATGAAAGGTAAAAATAGAATGTGAAGTGCAAGGTCATCTAAGCTCCATTTAAAATGCATTGAAAAATTTTATCCTACTTTTCTCTTAGGACAGCCGATAGCGTTTTAAATTTCGCGCTCTGATTTTGCCGTTACACTAATGGACTCTATTGCATAATTAAAAAATGAAATTTCGGTAGAATTATGTATCATTTCGGTAGATCGGTAGATAACATATAAAATCGGTAGATCTACCGAAATTTCGGTAGGGTTGGCAACACTGTGGAGCCGCGCGACCGATTTACACCAGCCCAAAAGAAAATAATAATTACATCTTTCACCTTATAGGTGGCGCCACAATTTTGGATATCAAAATGCTTAGTAGATATCCGTAATTATAGAATTAAAAATATCTGTGAGATATTTTTAAATATTTAAAGATATCTCGCAGATAAAAATAATCATTGTTCACTGTTTGATATCCAAAATGATTTAAAAATATCTGTGATATATTTTTAAATATTCAAAAATATTAAATATTCAAAAATATCTGTGGGATATCCATATCACAGGTACCACATTCACTTCTTCATCAGTGCTTCCGATATCGATATGGAATGAGTAGATTTGGGTGAACTGCTTACTGCAACTTTTGAACGTTCCATCAATAAACACAGTATTGCTCGTGGCCAAGAGCTCTCTCCCATTAGCTGTGGCAAATATTAAAATCCTCCCAGTAGTTTGATCATCGGCGAAGAGAAAATTGGATTGGTCTTCCAATATTAATAATCCTGGGAAAACTATGTGCTCAGGACTGGATGGTTCCATAATAGAGCCACGGACATTTCTTCTAATTCTATTTGAAGAGTGCTTCAACGAATGGAATGAAGGAACTTCGGTAATAAAATCATAGCCACGATGGATTATCTGCGTCAATTCTTGGTTATATATTTTGTGTATTGGAGCGTCTTCCTCCCGAGCTCTCTTTGCCACACAAATTTGTTTCTGCACTTTCCAAAAGGCAGCAACATCTGGCATGCAGAAATGTGGTATGGCACTTTCTACCCAATTCTGTCCGTTGGTTATTATGCTGCCTTTGTACTTGTGTCACTTCTCTTTAGAACAAAGCCAACGACCCTCACGATCTCTGCCACTGATGATTACTGAGAGAGCTGGTGCCGCTTTTCATTATTTGATTATTCATCTTTCCTAATTTCTAAATTTTCTTGCACAATGCAGAATAAACCATAAAATTGCTTTCGATTGTTTTATCATGTGGTCTTGTTTGTATAATTAAGGGTCGTTGGAGTGGCACCAATAAAAGTAAGAAGCTCAAACGTATACACACGTACATCTCGAGAGCGAAAAGAGTTGAGTGAGTGGGTATCTATAGACTAACGGGCGTTTAAAATTATCAATAGCAGGATGTAATCAGATGTCGGTAGTCTGCAACAGCAATAAACAGTACAAGGTATCTGTTCAACGTCATACTCGGGCCATATGCATATACAAACATGTTGAGATATTCATACGGTTTTTACATTTTATCACTCGTATATTAGATTTACATTTTCCCTCCAAAAAATTGACTGTTGAAAACATTATTAGATTAAATATTTTTATTGGAATTTTATCGATAACAATTTAATTATAAAGTTCTATTTGTGGGCTAAGCTGGACCAGTGGCAGCAGGCTGTGCTAAGTAAGTTGGATAGAAGGTACCTGTCGTTCTGAACATATTTTTGATCTAATCCTGAGCTTGTTTTGGTAACAAACAACAAACTATATAACAAGGAAGTAAATTTTGCATTTGCTTGTTTTTTTCCAAAATGTATCCGTTTTTTAAACTGTGTTGCGACTTATTAATTTAACCAAACCAATGTATACCTAAGTATGTTTTAACTTTTTAGCATATCTCTGTTGTTTTATTTTGAAATATCTATCATTCCCTCTGGAGATGTACGCCGATGGATGCGATTGATCTTTGGGAATCTATAATTACGTACAAGCTGTCTTAAATTTAGCCACGATCGAAATATTTTTCCTGCGAATTAATTTATTATTAGAAAATATTAGCCAGGTGTCGGCACTTCTTGTTTACATATGACTTAACCTGGAAATATTTTATGTGCGCCTGCTTTTCGTATATCTACTATGTTACCACTCATCGATATGTTTTCACGTTTTTATTTTTTTATTTTGAAACTATTTAGTATAACGTCGGTGCTGTTTATACTTTTGCTAAGTAGACTTTTCGGCCTTTTAAGATAGGTGGGGTAAAGTGGGGCAACTGCGAACACTGAAATGCAAAATTCAACTTTAAAATTGTGAAAGTCGATCAAATCTTATTAATTTTGTTTATGAGGTATATATGTTACAGACTTGTTTATTAATTGTTTAGGTTGAATGTTGCTATGGGTTTATCCGAAGTTGCCCATTGCCCCTTTTCTGAGGCAAGTGCGCCCTAGCCAGCTTATTTCTTTCGTTATTATGTACATTATGTATAATTGAGTAGTAGATAAATGAGAGCCTCAGGCCACATCTGTTGCCAACCCAAAACTCCAGCAACCAAAATCCCTGTTAGTGTCTTCAGCAGCGGCAGCAGCCTCTGGTTCTTTTGCCAACTCCAATACGCAAAAATTCCTGGTAATGTCTTCAGCAACGACATCTGCCATTGGTTGTGGCTCAGGCGCCTGCGCCGGGGCTCAAAAAGTGCGCGTGTTGCTCATTGTTGCGCAATGGAAGAATGTTCTGGAAATGCTGATGCAATAGTACACAGATGTTGCAGAATTAATGTTTTTTCCCCTTCTACGCTGATGGAGTCCTCGAGTAATGTCTTCAGCAACGACTTCTGCCTCTGGTGTCTTTGGGGCCTTTGGTTGTGACTCAGGCGCCTGCGCCGGGGCTCTATGAGAGTGGGCGGGGCAACAGCCAATGATAGAGGCTGTGGGCGGCCTCCAATGGGTGTGGTTGTGGGTGGTAAGGTTCAACTACTGCTAGATGCCTTTGGATGTGACCCAGGCGCCTGCGCCGGGGTTTTCGCAAACGTTCTGGAAATGACGCCGACCGGGATTCGAACCCGGGTCCCCGCGCACCGGAGCCCTCGCTAAAACCCACTGAGCTAATCGGGCTGCCTACATGCCCGTCTTTTAAATCATCCATATATACTTAGGATTGTAAACAGAAGTTTCTCGGAAATTCCAATGGTTGCAATTGTTTATACTAAATAAATATTGATATCAAAGTTTAAGAAAAAAGCACGTTCGCCGCCGATAAGAGATGTTATAATTGTTTTTATTATGGGTAAAAAACCTTTCAACTCGCCGACAGGATTATGTTTGTTTAGGTTTGCTCCCACGTTCTGTATATGCACATACTACGTTGTAGACACTACAAGGTGACCCGTTTATTTGTTTGTATTATTACAATAAAATAACATTCTAGAACATTCGTCAGTTTATTTATTTTGATACGTACTATGTTTTGAAATTACTTGTTATCTTAATGCGTTTCGGACACGTGTGGGAACCATCTGGTGAGTGCTGGAAGTACTAATTGAGTGTCGGTAATATAGAACACATGTAGATTTCTGTTACACTTACTGGAAAGTGCAAATTGAATGTCGGTAATATAGAACGCATGTAGATTAGGGCCCACTGCACACGCCCCCTTGCCCCGCCCACTTAGGTCATGGAGGGTATCAAATTAACCAGCTCGATGAGACAAATAGGAATCTATAGTTATTCTCCTACTTCAGAATTCTCATCAGATGTCTGTCTGTCTGTCTGTCTGTATATCTGTCTGTCTGTCTGTGTCTGTTTGTCTGTGTCTGTCTGTCTGTGTCTGTCTGTCTGTCTGTCTGCCTGCCTGCCTGCCTGCCTGCCTGCCTGTCTGTCTGTTACATCAGCCGTTCGTGTCAACAACAACATTCAATGCCAATGACGAAATTCGCATACCAATCCACCAACAAGACGTTTACGTACTGCCGCATCTAAGCTGCATCTACATAGAGGGGTTTTTCCTCTTTCTATTCTTGCTTGTGTCATCAGCCATGGTGTTTGCGAATAGAGCTGTCTGTGTCAACAGACAGCTGTGTCAACAGCTGTCTGGTGTCAACAGACAGCTTGTCAAAAAAAATCACGCTTCTAGCATACATTTATTGGAAAGCACACAACAAATATTTCTAACATAATGGGGAGTATTATTCAGTAATCAATTCATTAGTTTAGTTAGTTCCCATGGAATACGGTAAATTATATAATATAATTTATTATATTAAAATACATTTTGTCAATTAAAATAATATAATACTGTTCATAATATGATATTATTATATTAAAATACATTTTATTCATTAAAATAATATAACAGTGTAATCAAACTCGTGACGCTGCTTATACATCGTTGACTGCAACAAGAGAAAAATACCATAATTAAAAAATTATACTAGTAAACAAACAAACAAACAAACAAACAAACAAACAAAACAAACAAACAAACAAAACGTACAGACAAACTGACAGACAAACAAAGATAAGAAATTGTACTAGTAAACAAACAAACAAACAAACAAACAAACAAACAAACAAACAGACGGGCGGACAAACAAAGAAATAACTTCATTCATTATAAAAACAATTAATTTTCCACTACTAAAATTGTGAATCCAAAACTGGCACTTTTTATCTACTATCACTGCATATTAAAAAATCTAAATACTTTACTTACGATTTACAATATTGACCCAAATGACCACAAGTTCACTGCACGATTCCAACAAAATTATCTTGGTTTCTTTCTCCATGAATAGTCCAGAAAATAAAACATTTTCAGTTTCCGTTGCCATGTGCGATACATTTCCGCACATAATCATTTTGGGTTGGTTCTAAAGATAGAAAATAGTTTACAATTATGGAACAGATACGTGAGCTTTTTAACTACATATAATGAAATTATTATGAATGAGTTTTATTATGAATGAGTTTTATTAACAGAATGCTTGAACAATAAAAGAAATGATTACTGCAAATGGACTTACTTTTAAATTTTCCGGTAAATTTTGGTGGATAAAATGGTACAATAAAATATCTCCAACATCATCTTGGCCAATTACAACATCCATATTGGTTCCCTATTCCGTGGGAACCAACTGAACTATTGAAGTGATTACTAAATAATAATTCTCGCAATTATATTCGTTCTATTTATCTCGCAGCTTTTGCCGAGCTTGCAAAATTTTGGTAACATGCAGAAGTTATCAAAAACAACAATCAATCGAGTGTTTATGTTTCTGGCGGTGGCCTTCAAACTATTTATGTTCTAGAATGATTTTATTATAATAATACAAACAACAGGGTATAAAATAATCTCGATCATCTTGTAGAGTTTACGACATAATATTAAGTGCACATGTACTTATTAGCATGCAGAACGTGGGAGTCAAACCAAACAAATATACATATCCTGTCGGCAAAGTTGAAAGGTTTTTCTAGAACGTTCTTAGCTATTAATATTTCATCATAATAAAAACAATAAATCATAACATCTCTTATCGACTTCGAATCTGTTGTTTCTTTCTCAAACTTTGATAACAATAGTTATTTAGTGTAAACAATTGCAAACGTTGGAATTTCCGAGAAAAAACATTAATTCTGCAACATCTGTGTACTATTGCATCAGCATTTCCAGAACATTCTTCCATTGCGCAACAATGAGCAACACGCGCGCTTTTTGAGCCCCGGCGCAGGCGCCTGAGCCACAACCAAAGGCCCCAAAGACACCAGAGGCAGAAGTCGTTGCTGAAGACATTACTCGAGGACTCCTTCAGCGTAGAAGGGGAAAAAACATTAATTCTGCAACATCTGTGTACTATTGCATCAGCATTTCCAGAACATTCTTCCATTGCGCAACAATGAGCAACACGCGCACTTTTTGAGCCCCGGCGCAGGCGCCTGAGCCACAACCAATGGCAGATGTCGTTACTGAAGACATTACCAGGAATTTTTGCGTGTTGGAGTTGGCAAAAGAACCAGAGGCTGCTGCCGCTGCTGAAGACACTAACAGGGATTTTGGTTGCTGGAGTTTTGAGTTGGCAACAGATGTGGTCTGAGGCTCTCATTTATCTACTACTTAATTGATTTAATAATTCTAAACAGTTCCAAAGTTATGGTATGTCAATTAATAGTATTTCCATTTGGTAGAAAAGCTCGTTTATTGCAGTTATAAAAATAAAAATAAAAATATTTCAAAAATATTTCAAAAAAAGCTGTCAGTTTAAATAAATGATCACTGTTAATTTATAATTTGTCTACATAACAATCTTTTCGTAAAATGTCTAACAATCAGTACCGATATGCATTTAATGTACGGCGAGTGTAAATGCAATTCCTCGTGCAATTCTTTAAAATCGGCAAGGCGATATGAGGCAAAATTTCCCAACAGACGGATTCCGCATCCAAGCACATTTGCAGCAATTGATCGACGATTTAGAGAAAGGGGGACTTTTTTACATCACACCACAGAGCATGCTCGCCCACGCTCCATTCGAACGCCAAATTTTGAAGAAAATGTCTTGAATGCTATTACAGAAGACCCATAATAATCGTTATTAAAAAAACTTTTTTTCTTAAATTTTGATTGATGAAGTTGTGAGTTATTCAGTTCAAATGAAAATAGAATTATTTTAAAATTAATTTGTATAATTTTTTTACGTTTGCGTCAATTACCCAAAATTTCAACATTAATTATCTCGAAAACGGTGAGTTCTACAGACCTTTTATAAGTAAGAACAATTTTTGAGGAAACAATGGTAGATTTCAAAATTAAACAAAAAACTTGCAAAAACCATTTATTACCATTTATTTTTCAAAAAGGATTTTAACTCTGTCCATTTTGTACGCCACTGATTATTTTTTTTATTGATTGCACTATCAAAAAGTAGGCAAGGAAAAATAAGAAAGGTGAGTACAATTTGAAATAAAAATCTCTTTTAGATTTTAAGTTATGCTGAATTTAACATTTTCTTGCAGAACTTTTAACACCTTGTATCTCAGCCAACAAGAGTCTAAGAGAAAAAATTTATATGACAAACCCCCATTATTTTAACTTGAAGAACTTGCATATCAGCATAAATGGGACAACCTGTATAGTAGTAGTAGTACAAAACTTTAATTTATGTCAGAATTTGAGAACTGAATTCAAACATTTAATTCCCCTTTTCCCACGTAACCCAGTCCCCAATTTTTCATTCTGATGCATCTTTTTGTTCATAATATATTCATCCAAAATTACTTACTTCCTTCGTCATCCTCACTTGTAAATTTTGATCTTTTCTCCTCCGCTTAATTTTTTCCTTTGCAAAGAGTTAATTTTTTTGTTTATTCTGTTCCTTATGTGCATTTTCCATTTTTACTCTGTACTTCCTCACAGCAATTTAAAAGCAAATGTTAAAAACTTACTGCAGTGTTGGAAGTCTGTGATTCAAAAGCATCGGGTGCATTTTCTATGTTTTCATGAATGCTTGCATTTTCTTTGCTTACATTTTCAATATTCTTTTTGTCTTTATTCTGCAAGTGGACTACTAGGTGCACATTACCCCCATCCCTGGTTGCACTTACCCCAGAACCGTGCTTTCTGGGGCAAGTGCGACTAGTCCAGAAGACCAGGTTATACGTGCACCATTTTTTATGATTAATACTAGTAAAACGCACCCTAAACAAAAGCTGTAAATTGTATTTAGTACTCACGTTTTTTTTACAACTGGATGAGATTTCTTGACTAAACATATTAAGAAATGTCCCATAAACATTCCCGATTTCCCATCAGAGAAGAGTTTATACGGATGGGGTTTGCGGAAAGTTTTTCTGTAATATAACTTTCAAACCATTTAAGATACAGCAACCAAATTGTTGTGGTAAAGTAAGATTGCCTGCACAAAGTTTTATGAAAATCCATTTGGGAAAATGTGAAAACTCGCAGCCCCCAGCTTAATTTCTCTGATATTTTATGCCATTAGAGCACGAGCTAGAACGGCGAAAGTTGTTGAACAATTAAAATCAAATTCAACCAAAACCGCAAAATTTTGAACATCTGCTCCAGTATATAAATCCAATAAATTTATATTATATGTTTAATACGACAATATAAATCGTAGTTGTAATTGATGTTGACTGTATGAGAATCGGACATAAAAATGGATTTCCAAGTCATAACATTTCGAATAAAAATTGTATTCGGCCCCATTAGATTGGTTTATAATAGTGTTCCGGCCTGTTGCGGTAATAATCTCGAAGAGTATTTTTATTTTTAACGTAAAAAAACAAATAGAACGGATTTAATTAGTGGGGAGGTCTGGCTTGTGTGTAGCAAATTAGACCAAATGTTCTCGATATAGATACACGTCTATTAGCATTTTCCAAACACTTAAGAACCCTATATATACAAACTCGAATACTTAAGTCTAACTAGTGTAAACCAAGGCATCTGAACATGTTTACGATAACACTAAACCGAAAGTTGTTTATGTTGGAACACATAAAATTTGGAACTCATCATCGGTTTTAAACAAGTATATGCTTAAACCATTATATTCTTCTGAAATACACATTTCAACATCATTAGAAAGGGCTCTGTGCAATAAAAAAATAAACAGATAGAAAATGAATTATTATATACGGCTCCTTGGCCGCTTCCCGTTTTCTGGGTATTTGTTATTCATCCGCCTCCCGGCTGCCATGAATTACTTCCAGTGTTCGTTTGGTGCTCGTATTTTCCTACAAATTACGACGTGTTTTTCGACTAATTTCGCCATTTTCAATGAAGATCAAAAAACATCAAAGCCAGAATGAATTGGAATTCCCGAAGCTTTAGTACCACCATTAACTTGTGTGCGTTTCAAAAAGAATTTTTACTGCTGTAGTCTGCCTATTTGTCTACTTCTAATGTGGCCCAAACAACTAAAGCTTCGACCAGTAAGTATAGAGCAGTTCCTCAAAGTTGGCAACTGGCAGTAAAAGGCGAATCATAACCACGTTCTTCTAATCAAAAAGTAACTATGATTATTGTTTCTAACATTTCATTCAAGGAATGGATATGTCCAACTAAAACAGAGGATAACGCCTCCCCCTTCCAAGGTTGCATGGGGGTGCATAGGATGCCGAGAGCTCTGCATAGTTGCTCAAGCGGTTTAAGGGGTGAAAAAGGGAAAAACCGTTAAATCGGCACCTATAGGTCATCAACCAATAGACCCTTCCGATTTTTCTACGCCAGATAAAACACCCGAGTCACCTTACGCATACCCAACCACTAATCTGCCGAATATACAGGATGAGTCAATAGCTCTTAAGCGATTGAAAATATAAGAAATTTGTATGCACGAAAGTTCCATGGGTGCAAAAATCCTATAAGGTAAAATTATTTTTGTTTATACAGGTTGTCTCAACTCTACTGTAGGGCATTTAACTTTCTTATTTTAAATGGAACCCCCTATATATTCTTCATCATAAGGTTCTCAGTCCGAAGACTGGTTGGACGCGTACCTCCATTCTTTTCTATCCTGAGCTAACCTACGCATTTCCCTAAAAGTAGAACATCCTACATCCCTAACTATTTGAGAGCAGTAGTCTAATCTAGGCCTACCCCTACCTCTTTTTATTCCTATCTCTGACTCTAGTATGTCACGAACTATTCCTTCGTGTCTTAGAAGGTGTCCTACCATCCTATCTCTCCTACTCTTTATTGTTTTCCATACCTTTCGCTTTTCCCCAACTCTTTCTAATACTTCCCTATTGCTAACCTTATCTATCCACGGTATCTTCATCATGCGTCTGTAGCACCACATTTCAAACGCTTCTACTCTTTTTCTATCCGCTTCTCCTATTGTCCAAGTTTCGCACCCGTAT
Organism: Xestobium rufovillosum; assembly: GCA_963966045.1. Classification (NCBI taxonomy): domain Eukaryota; kingdom Metazoa; phylum Arthropoda; class Insecta; order Coleoptera; family Ptinidae; genus Xestobium; species Xestobium rufovillosum. The sequence continues at coordinate 51,686,198 of OZ014492.1, read as the reverse complement.
AATGCCGTACTCCATACATACGACGTTAAGAGTCTCTTCCTAGACTCTATATTAACCGTTCTCGAGCATAACAGTTGTTTCTTTTTGTTAAACGCAACTCGTCCCTGCGCCATTCTTTGTTTTATATCTTTAGTGCTCCTACCGTCTTGGGTTATTTTACTTCCTAAGTAGCAGAAATCCGCGACCTCCTCTATTTTCTCATTTCCTATTTGTATTTCAATTTTAGTTCTATTTTCACTCCATCTACATACCAAAATTTTAGTTTTTGTTTTTATTGATTTTCATGCCGTAGCCCTGTGTCAAAACTGCTTCCATTTCATTCAAAGCCGCTCCTAATTCTTCTTTGCTAGATGCTAACACTGCTATATCATCCGCAAATCTGAGCATATTAATAGTTTGGCCCTGTACATTGATCCCTGAGGCTGTTCTTTCCTTAACAATATTAATCGCATCTTCGATATATAAGTTGAAAACTAGAGGTGACAATGCACATCCCTGTCTCACTCCCTTCCGGATATCTACTTCCCTTCGTTAAAATTTTTGACGCATGGGAAGTTAAACTGATAGTTCTAAAATTTTCGCATCTATCCGCGCCTTTCCTTTTTGGCAAAGCTACTATGATGTTCCGTTTGTAATCTTCTGGAATCTCGCCTGTCAGGTATATGTGACTAACTAATTTAAATAAACGATCCATTACCTCTTGACCTGCGCACTTTAAGATTTCTGCCTGCAAGCCATCTATACCTGGTGCTTTATTATTCCTTAAACTTTTTAGTGCTAGCTCAAACTCTTCTCTCATTATAGGACTCCCTAGGTTATCCCCTTCTACACTGCTTTCACTTTCTAATATATCTTGCACTTCCTGTCCCGCATATAAGTTTCCTAAATATTCTTTCCACCTATCTGCCTTCTCCCCGCTTTCGATTAGGATATCTCCTGCCTCATTCCTAATGCTTTTGGTACTAGATCCAATTTCTCTAAAATTTCTCCTAATTATTTTATATGCTTCATCAGTCTTTCCTATTTCGAACTTATTTTCCACTTCTTTGCACTTATCGTCGATCCATTGCTCTTTCGCTTTCCTACATTTCCGAATAATTTCCCACTTGATCGCCTTATATCTTTGTTTCCCTATTTCATCTAACCTATTTTTATATTTGCGCCTTTCCTCTATTAGACTCACAATATGTTTTGTTATCCAGGGTTTCCTACTTTCATTCTGTTTATGACCCACAATATCCCTAGCTGAGGAAACTAAACTATTTTTAATGCAATTCCATTCTTCCTCTATGTCCCTAACAATATTTTCGCCCGCGCCCTTTAGTACCTCGTTTGTCTTTTTCTCGAACTTATCGCGCGTATCATTATCTTTTAGTTTCTCTGGGTCAAGATACCTTCTTCCGCTTCGTTTTTTCAAAATCTTAAATTTAAGATTGGCCTTCATAACGACTATATTGTGATCACTATCTATATCTGCTTCTGGATAACTTCTACAATCCCTAACTTGATTTCTAAATCTTTGCCTAACAAGAATGTAATCTATTTGATATCTCCCTAGGTCTCCTGGCATCTTCCACGTGTAGCGTCTCCTAACATGATGGTGAAATAGAGTGTTCGCGACCGTTAAGTTATGTTTATCGCAGAACTCTATCAGTCTCACTCCCCTATCGTTCCTATTGCCTAATCCAAAGGGACCAACTATTCCGCCCTCTCGCACTGTGCCTACGACTGCATTGAAATCTCCTATAATTATTAAATTTTCGTGTCCTCTCACAAAATCTAGCACATGTTCAATATCACTATAAACTGCCTCTACGACCTCATCACTGTAGTTAGAAGTGGGCATATATACCTGTATTATTACTGTTTTTACAGGTTTCGAATCTAACCTAACCATAACTACCCTGTCACTTTGCTGTAAGAAATTTTCTACACTCTGCCCTACTTTTTTCCGCATAACAATTCCTACTCCCGAATTTTCTCCTACAGATCCTGTGTGTATTACTCTAAAATATCCGCTCCAGAAGTCTCCGGCTTCTGGCCATCGCACTTCACTAATACCTACTACGTCTAATGCTAACCTATCCATCTCAATTTTCAAATTCTCTAACTTTCCTACTTGTTTCATGCTTCTAACATTCCACGCTCCGACTCGTGTGATGTTACACTTATCATTTCTGATGACTCCCCCCGAAGCAGTCCCCGCCCGGAGATCCGAATGTGGGACTATTTTACCTCCGGAATATTTTACTCCAGAAGGTGCCATCATCATAAATTCGAAGTACGTTGTACCAGGGATAGAATAATGTGGTGGTTTCCCGTTGCCTTTCACATCGCAGTAGTGTGTATCACAGTGCCATACCGACCCTCACGATCTCTGCCACTATGATTACTGAAAGAGCTGCTGCCCCCTTTCAGGGACTTGATTTAGTCTGGCTTCTCAAATAAAAACCCCTCTAAATGGTTAAACCTATGGTTCGGCTCTTTAGATCATTGAAGCGCGCAAGCCATCCCACCCGTCCCAGTATTACTAGAACTGCGTCAAGGTACAAGTCCTTTGGGTATATTCTTACATTTTCCAATTCAACGCTTAATTCTAATACTTTGTTCAAGACTGACTATGTGAAAAGTGTATAGTTTTTGAGTTATATTTTGTTTTTAATTTTGACAGTTGCATTGTCTATATAAAAAAAATGTTGTGTTTATTGATGTGTACTACTTATCGAATTGAAATGTTGGTAACTCAAAGATCATGCCCTGTTGTGCTGACCGTTTCAAAAGAATCAACATAATATTCTACAGGATGTTTTAAAAAATATGCCCTATGCTTAGAAAAATAAACTGGCATAACTTTCTTATTTTAAATGGAACGCTATAATTTTTGTAATGCCCTCGTATTCCTCAACAAATATGCTACCACTTTTGTATATACTTCCCTATACCCAAAAATTGCCGTTTCGCGATATTTGCATAATCAAATAAATTTCATATTTTGTAAGAATTTGGTACCTGCACTGAAATTTGATTAAACCATATTTTTGATGATAACTTCCGTTTGAAAAAAGATAACAACTCCCGGTTTGCGGCATCTTTTGTTCTTAATTCTATGTGTAATGACAACATGTTATAAAAATATACCTACCATTCCATTTACAATTTTTGGAAAAATTTGACAATTTCGTAAGTTTCTAAATAGCGCCATCTGGTGGCTCCCTCGTAAAATGAAATTCAAGTGTAAACGCAGATTTCTATTACGCTATAAATTCCCTTTCCAACGAGTCCGAATTCATTAAAATTGGTTCAAGCAATCCGGAGATTTGGCATTTTTGGTGCAAAGGAATTCTTTCCTCCCCCAGCCGCCAGCCCTTATTTCGTAAGTTAGATCAAAAAGTTATTATGTACCTAAACTAATTTGCAGGGTATTTCGAGGAGATTTTGAAAAAGCTGAAGAGTAGGTACCTACATTTCCATTTGAATTTTTGAAGAAAATGCAGATTGTTTATTTTCTTTTAAAATTGTGCCGCCTAGTGGGGAAAATTGAAATCTAAAAATATTTTTGGTGAATTTTTCATGGCCACTTTTATTAGATTTTTTCCGAAAGTGAATAGTTCCTAGGAAGTGCCTCCGTAGCCGGCGCCGACTACAGTTTTATAGGTGTATTGTTGCCGGAGCCGGTTTCCATAACGAATTAATAATAGGGCAGTTTAAGTATCTTGTTAGTTGTAACGCAACTAGCAGCGACGGTAGGTAGGGAGGTATCGCATAGAACTGGTAATTTGATATGCTTAGCCAGGGTATAGGATCGGCTCCCGTAGAGGTTAGTTTTTGAGGTTAGATTTTTACATTATCTTTTTTGGAAAAATACGTGTGTCTGGTGCGAGAGGGCAGCTAAGGGGTCTGTTTAAAATGCGTATGCGTTGTATCAGTCTTTTTCATTTCCAAATAGAAGCGCGCCGGCAACTATACGCAAGGCCGACGCCGGCTACGGAGGCACTCCCTAGTTCCTATTATATAGCCAGTCGCCAACCTTAACCGGACACCCGGTATATGTATAGGTATACAGTAGCCAAATTTCTCTGGTATTTTTAGGTTACCATACTATACACATCTGATGAATAAGTAATTAGGTACTAATGTCATGTAGAAATCCAGAGTCCAGTAATCTTATTTTTTTAACTAATTCTTATGACATTTTTTGATTTAATTTTTAGGCGAGTAGTTTTAAAAAACATGGGCATTATACTAGTTTTTGCTATAGGTACCTACTAGATTCGATTTCTCTAAAATCTAATGGATTATTTGGCAATTCCTCATAAGTGAGAAATAGATATACAGTGTGAGTAAAAAGTCTGGAACTAATTCCATAAAAAAATTTAGGAATTGTTTCTGGAAAAAACGCTCGGACACGTCAAACTATTTTTTTAAGTGCACCTTTTTTTGATTATTATAGATTTTCGATGGTCTTTTGGTTTCGTATTGTGACGTCATCGTCCATTTTCTTTAAATGGCTCTCCATACTTTTGAAATCGTAGTTGAATAGTGGGTGAAATTACGAATTTAGTGATATACCACAGTACGACATCGTCGTTGATATTTTTCGAAATAATCAAGTTTAAATAAAAACAAAAACTCTCAAAGAAAATGAGTTAGCCATGGACCATTGACAGTTTAATTGATTGGAAACAGCTTAAATTTGACAATAATATTATTTAACTAAACATAATTTTTAAAGTTGATGTTCAAATTGCCATCCATGCACTTCTTGGCAATCGAAATTCCTGGAGAACATTGCGGAGGGTGTCTAGCCTAATTGCTCCAATTTCGTTGAGGGTATACCAGAAATGTTTTTAAAATTAAATTCATTTAAGAATCGAGAGCCTGCTAGAATTTTATTTTGGAAACCATTGCAAAAAGTTTTTTTCTGGTGGCCGAAATTTCAAATTCTTCGTCGTACATAATTACCCCGAAATAATTACCCTCGTAATTACCCGAAAAACTGGTTTCCGATATTTTTCTAGCCAAAATTCCTTGTATACCGTTTTATACCCTGTATATACAAATATATACCTATGACATTAATTTTCAGATTGAAGTTCATGTACTAAAAACTGTCAAAATTGTAATTCCTTACCAGGTCTAGTAGCAAACGGCCTAATGGGCTGCACAGTATAAACCCCAGAAATGGCACCCGGCGATCTAAATCCTTGATGGTGATGATTCTGGAAGGAGTACGCGTGTTCTTGATGAGGATGTCCACCAGATGGATGACTAGGACTCAACTTACAACACCGAAACAAAGAAGTAACACAGTCCGAACATGGAACAGTTACCGTAGATAGCGGTTTACTCACTTCAACCCTCTGGTGACCATTATATGGTTCAGACGATAAGAGCCGGTCGATCCCGAATTTTAGAGTTACCGATCCACATTCAGTCCTTACAGGCGACGATTTCGTCGTTTCAGGATTCACCACATCCATTTCTTAATTTAATGGATGAATTATCCAGCCCTTCATTTAAGAACTTGTGCAATAAAGAGCGGCACGTGGTTGCTAAGGCACTTAAGTGATGATAAGCTTAATCAGGCACTAATGGGGCGACTAATGATGGAAAATGGGCATCATATGCCTGCCTCCCGGAATCTCGTATTGAGGGAGGAGCATACCACTGATCTGTTTGCCTCATTGGTTTCTGTAGCTAGCTAGTTTAGGCGGTGTTTATGTTCGCGGTGTACGCGAGGCAGTGGCGTGTGCGCTGAAACTGAAACTGAAACAGCCTATACAGCCGAATATTATCGGTTTTCTTTGTAAAGAATAGGCATCCCAACTTCCAAACTTAGGAATTTTACAAGAGTTACAAAGGATTTATAAATGTTTTATATCCTTTCACGTCTTGTAAGATAATAATACAGGTGTCCCAAGTCCCAGAATTCGTCCACTCCAGTAGGTATCTCGCGTAGACTCTTTCAAAACCCATACAATTTTTTTCGGAACTTACATACCTATATGCTGGCTGCCATATCCATAACATTGAAGCTATTGCATGTAGATTCCAATCAATCATGGTTTAAAGTGCCTTGTTAACTTGTTATTCTGATGTCCTTTAAAGAATGAAAGTGTTAAAATTATCCCTTGCATTTATTCCCACCCCCCTACTATTTATAAGAAAACATTTAGAAATAACTTCTAATGCCTTCATGATGTACAAATACCTATTTGGCAATAAAATTATCAAGATCTTACTTCAACAAAAGTATATTCGTATCCCAGTACCCGAAATAATAATACCTGGCGGGTGTAATATTTCTGGGCAATTACATTTTTGCGCCTGGTATACTGAAAATGAGCAACCAAACACCAGCTCTGCCGTCCCGTCATCGTCAACTCCTCCCATGCCTGCTTTTCTAGTAAAATAGTCTCTGGTCCTTCCTCTGGATCAACTGGAGATTCAGACGATGAAGCAATCGATGAACCAATTGAAACTACCACACACCCTTCTTTTCTATACAACTTGTTAAAAATTGCTTATGACTTGTTAGGAAAAAAAGTGAATAATTTTTCGGTTTAAATTCTACATCTTTGTTCTGAATTATGCCTTACACGAAAACCATCCACGTTTTCCTCTTTCATCCTTTTCTTGCGCTTTGCCTTTGGAACATCCTGCACATTTCGCTGATATTTTGGCATTTGAGTGTTGGGATTTGGTCGATTTAGCGGTTGCGCGAAATTTTTATTGTTCATTTTCAAAAATTAATTTCTACCCCTAAAAGTTGACCTCTTCAAATTTCTTTCCCACGCAACACTCGCCCAAATCTCCTTTTTCGAACTGTATCTATACCTAAACCGCGTATTTAAAGCTATGATACCACCAAAGAAGAGTTGATGCCTATATACATATAGATTTTATAGTTTTTAACCGTAAAATATGTCGTGTTTCGGGGAAAAATAGTTATCTGGGTAACTGCGGCCTCGGGGAATGATTCTTTAACACTTTTGGTTATTGATTAATGACTGACTGGTTTATGTGAAGCAGAAAAATCTATCGACTCAATTTCTCGCTTTTTCGCTTAAACATACGTACATTTCTAACGCTTTTTCCCATTTTTACCCCTTTTTCGCAAATGCCTTTGGTCACCTAATGCACACTTTATAACCTTTGTTGATTATAGGGTTTCGCACAAGACCAAGAAAAGTCTTGGTCTTGTCTTGTCTTGCATGGTCTTGAATTCTAGACCAAGACCAACACCAACATAAATGATCCAAGACCGATACCAAGACTTAACCTCCAAGACCAAGAGTCTTGGAGCAATAGTCTTGGGAAAGTCTTGGTCTTGATATTTTAGAAAATGTTTGACAGTTATTTTTTAGTTTATTGAAAAATTAATTAAAACAACTGCAATTTTTAATAACAAAAATTGGAAATAATGCTTAAAATTCGTATACTCTTAATACAAAAAAACTAACACCATCCCATCATTGATCACTGCGTTCGCATCACAGTGTTTCCCGAGAATCTGTTTCGCACCTACGTCATGCGCGAGTGGTGACAAAATTGGGCTGCCTACCGAGCATACTATACAGTGTGATCATTTAAAAACGAGCCACCTCAAATATCTTAGGAACGAATAGAAATACGTCAAATCGCCGAGATACGTAAATTTAGAAATCGAGGGGGACACATTTTGACGTATAGTTGACGTTGGTGAAACCAACCCCCCCCCAACCTCCAGCCACCCTCACTTTAAAATCTTAAATGGCACTATATTACTTGTGACGCCTCATTTTAAAGGAACTCGAATGAGGAATACAGCAGTGATGTTTATTTTTTAATTACTCCTCATCTCGGCCTGCTAGATTTTCTCTTTTGGGGGTATTTTAAATCAGCAGTGTGTCAAACCCACACAGAAAATTTAATTACTTTGAGGCCCACAATATCAGAAACATGCCGAAATATTCCCTCCCAAACATTCCTCAATGTAATAAGGCAATTCGAGAATATAGGCTTTATTATTGGTTTGCAAATAACTGGGCCCATTTTGAACATCTAAGATAGATTTTCATTAAATTATTCTACAAGTTATATTTTCCTGTTTTAAATGCTAAAGCTACTTTTTTGTATGAAATGTTTATTATGCGATATCTACAAGGTTTAACTCTTATTTTGTATCAAATTTAACCCATTATTTTTCTTATTCACTGAAAGGTTGAAATGACCTTATTTTAGTTTCTAAAACTCAAAATAAGGAATAATTAAAAAATAAATATCGCTGCTGTATTCCTCATTCGATTTCCTTTAAAATGAGATATCACAAGCGATATGATGCCATTTGAGATTTTAAAGTGAGGGTGACTGGGGGCTAGGGGGTAGGTTTTACAGACATCAACTATACATCAAAATCTGTCCCACTTGCGTCATAAATTTACGTGTCTCGGCGATTTTTCATAATTCTATTCGTTTCTTAGATATTTGAGGTGGCTCGTTTTTAAATGATCACACTGTATATCCTTATACTATAATCTGTATTAGAATAAATAAAATAAATTTTATGGGAAGTAAGTACATTTCAAATGTGCAGCTTTCATTTTGGTTTTTAAATTAAGTTTATTATATTACAACTTAACACAAAATATGTACCAATTTTAGTAGAGCCATGAACTAAATACAAAAGTTGTATTCAGTCAGCTGTACAACTTATTGAATCATTAGGTATTTCCCGAACAAAAAATTATGAAATTATGCAAATATGAAATAGGACTTCTTATTTTTGAACTATCTGACATTCAGTGGGTGTGCGGAAACATTGAAATTCATAAATTTCTCGTACTCTCATAAAAACCAAACAATACCAAGAAAAAACAATACCAAGACCAAGACTTACGTGGTTCTCGTCTTGGTCTTGGGTTTCAAGACCAAGACCGAGACCAAGCCCAACACGAGGATGCAAGACCAATACCAAGACTAGTATAAGTCTCGTCTTGTCTTGGTCTTGCGAAACCCTAGTTGATTAGAGGAGGCTTATTGTTTTTATCTTAAAAACCTTTTGTTTTAAACTAAATTAAAGATCAGAGAAATTTATATTTTTAATATCATATCTTGTTATCTTTGTAGGCATCATGATTTATGCCTAACTTATTTTCATTGGGTTACGTATAGTCTAGGAAAATTATGTTTTATTTACCCAAAAATTCTTAAAGTTTTGAAACTTTGGCAGGAACATTATGTCGAGGGCGTTATGAATCATCATAAAATTCAGTCCGAAGACTGGTTGGATGCGTACCTCCATCCTTTCCTATCCTGAGCTAACCTACGCATTTCTCCCTAACTAATTGAGAGCAGTAGTCTAATCTGGGCCTACCCCTACCTCTTTTTATTCCTATCTCTGACTCTAGTATGTGGTAAACTAAGCCTTCGTGCCTCAGAAGGTGTAATACCATCCTATCACTCCTATTCTTTACTGTCTTCCATAAATTCCACTTTTCTCCAACTCTTTCTAATACCCCTCTGTTGCTAACCTTATCTATCCACGGTATCTTCATCATGCGTCTATAGCACCTCATTTCAAATGCTTCTAATTTTTTCCTATCCGCTTCTCCTATCGTCCAATAATTTAAATAAACGATCTATTACCTCTTGACCTGCGCACTTTAAGATTTCTGCCTGCAGGCTATCTATAACTAAAAGACAATTACTACAATAATTATGTGGAAGCAATTGATGAAGTATAATCATATTTTGAAAGACATTAAGCAACAATGTTATCTTTATTCGGAACTAATCATTTTTGCATGGATTTACAGCGCACGCCACTGTGTTTGAGCGGGCCCTGACAAATTATAAACACTTTTGATCGTAAAATAATCATCGCCATGAGAGCGTTCCCGTTGGTCCAACGATACAAGGAAGAAACTCACAGTCTAAGGACTTGCACATCAGAATGAAATTACTACATTCTGTGTATATGTATAAGGTTTTATGAGCAGATAACTGTCATAGGTCAGCCCCTGTTTTATGAGGGTTAGACGCAAGGCATTCGAAAGACGATGATGAAGATCCTTGTTCCTCTCGCGGCTCATGAACTGAAGCAGTCACATTTGGTATGTACCTACTGGTCGATGGTAAAATTTAAGTGATTCGTCGAGAAAAAAATTTATTGCTTGTCTTATATTAGTTGAATGTTTATTGTAGTGGTATTAGTACCGGAATATGTGTGTAGATGTATACACTTAAGTTGATTAGTTTTTTTAGTAGTGGTTGCTGCTACATTCAATTTATTTTTGACTTAAATATATGTGTGTTTATGTGAGAGCATTTTTATGGGAAATTCAAAGCCTGCATTGCATTCCCTCGGACTATCCTTTCTTCCCTTTACCTTGTGGAGCAGAGATTTTAGAGTAATAACCACAGGATCAGCAGGAGGAAATTCGGGAGTAGGAATTTTTATGGGGAAGAAAGTAGGGCAGAGTATATAGAAAATTTCTTACATTTCGTTAGAAGACTCTATACGTGGAAGATGCCAGGAGACGTAGGGAGATATCAAAGAATATTTTAAATGGAATTTTCAAAGATCCTAAACCAACCTTTTTCTTATAGTAATTAGACACAAAAAAGTGAATGTTTGATAGCCACAGAATATTATCTATGATTGGACTACTAAATAAATTTATTAATATGAGAAGATTGAATCCGTATAATTCATAGGAGTAAACAATTCAATAAATATCGTAACCAAGAAGTGCGTGACTTCACCTCGTGGAATATGTACATGTTGCACCTGAAATAGCAGCAAAAATTGTACGCAAATCGACAGCAGTCACCCTGATCTTCACGAATGTGATTCACCCGATTGCCGTAGGCCCTTGCTAAGTCACAATCTGAAGAAGTCGCGTTATTAGCATGTAATAAAGAATATGGTTATCCATTCGGGCAGTAATTCTCCCTGCGGGACCCAGGTGCCCCCCTGCTGCTTAACCTCACCTTTAATAGTGTTATTTATGTTCCGACTGGGGGTCTCCCAGCACGCACTGGACAGCATACGCATATCGCAGTCTCCTGATGAAAAGATGTTTGTTGGCTAATCACAGCCTCTTTTATTTATTCGCCGTAAAAGAGTTTATTGTAATTAATAAGGGTTTTTTATTGTTAACGCTTTTATTAATGGATACGTGGGGAGTTACTTAGAGACCCTAGAATTTTTCGAAAACCTGTTGTGTTTTTGGAGGTTAAGTACTCCTTAAGAACATTTTATGAGTAGGAAAATCAAGCGTTACATTATGCGTTAACTAAAAGTAACGCGTTACGTACATTGAAATTATGTAGTACAGTATTTTATTTGCCAATATTTCACTAAGACAAATTTATATAATAAAAAATTGGCACAAACAATTAAAGAAATTTATTTAATTGAAATGCGTGTGCCGACACTGCTTGATATACAGTAGCAAAGTTTGTATAAAAGTTACCATCTGACTTTATGTTGACAGGGAGGAGTAGAGATACGATGTAAAACGGCACAAAGCCACACTCTTGCTAGATAAACATAGAGGTTATTTTATGTTTCCTCAAACCATAAACCACATCAATATCCGTAATTAACTGTTGTTATTGCCTGTAATAATTAAACAGTTTCATTTGAGACATCGTTGTTTACATCTAAGTATGTAATTGAGTTATACTTTTGTTGTAACTAACTGAAATTTCATCACGGAGATCATTCAAATATATACAACACTCCTCATCTTATTGTCGTTGTCCATCAGCTTCATAGTAAAGTGTTGCACTTCTAATTTGACGTCACACATCCTACACATGCAGAGGTACGTGATGCCGCACCTGTGCTTTGTAGGTACGAGCTTAATCAACCATAGGAGTATTAAAAATAATTATCGTAATTGCAACTGTACATTTAATTACATTTTATTATAGTCGCAACATTAACAGCCTCCGGTAGACAAACGCAAAGAGACAAAGTTGTAATTGCATTACACCTTTTTATCCTCAACGTTGACGCCAACGTATAAGCGCCCATATTTATTACAAAACGGATGAAATACGCATTAAACCGACGTTGCAATCGAACCATCAAGTTCTAATAAATAAAATAATAAACGTTCTAGTGTCTAGTCCCATAAAAATGCAAATATGTTTATGAAGTGCGAGCTGGTTTTTTTCCTTCCTTCGACGGCGATTTCACGCTGTTTCCAAACACGAATTAGAGAGGCATTAAATAAGTTAGCAGAGGGGTATACCATGTAAAATGACTCCCTGGCCGATATGATGTATTATTATTATCATCATTTATGCGTCGGACCACACAAGCGGACCCGTGATTATTGTTGCTTTTTAGAAAGATTTACTTTTTGATTCTGATTTATTTTGCTCCTTGCGCCCACTTTTATATTACTTAACGCCTGATTTATCTGTACAAGTACCCATGAGTTGCTGGGCTCAATGGTGTTCTTATAATAATTCCTTTTTCCAGACTTTTGACGGGAAGTACGATCTCTCATTTGGGAAGTGATGAGCGCGAATCAAGTATTGTCTATATAGGAAGGTAAGCATAGTAAAATCCTTTAATAAGGTATACTTTATTGTTATCTATCTTCAATTGTTATTCCATTCCTCATGATTGACCATTCCGGATAGTTGAAACCATGCACTACATGTAGCAATTTTGGTATTACAACTCTGGCGGTCGACCTACTCATGGTGACGTCACGCGGGAGCGCTCAGGTCTTCTTCTCGGTGGTAATGCTTGTAGTCGTCAACATCTTCATGGAATCTCTCCAAGAACTGAGTGGGCTCCTTAAACTAACAGTTTTAAGCCCAAATACATGGATTTATTTGAAAAATTGATCCTAAACCCTTGGGAAAAAATGGTGGCATCTTAATAGTATTTTTCTCCGCTTCATGGGAATGGTGGCATAAATGAGATATATGAGAAACGTATATTTGTCGCTGCGTGAGTCCAAATAACTATTAATGAATTTAAGATGACTACAGTAATCGTATAGTTGTCGTAAATACCGGGAAAATATCACTTTACACTTTATTATGGCTTTTATAATCGTTATTAATATTATGATTGCAGTTTATTAAAATGATCGTCGATTCCTAGCTTATTTACGCTAAGCTTCTGGTCTTTTGCAAAGGACATGCAAATTTTATGGGACGGGGACAACTAGTAATTGCTCTAATAAATTTTCTCATTGGTGGGTAGTGATGTAATCATAAATACAGGTTTTGTGGAAAACACTTTGCATCAATTAAAATTCTTGACGTATTAAGACGCGTTTCTTCAAAGTTCTGTTGGACCCATAATAAAATTTTTATTGCTGCCTACTATTCTTTTTATTAGAATCAAATTATTCAAGAATTAAGTTATTACACAAATACAACTTCTAATAATTAATTTATTATGAAATACATTTACATTTTGAATGAATTGGTATATTTCGAAGGCTGCCAAATATACCAAAGTAATAAAATATAGCTGAAGGTATAAAAGAAGCGAGGAGGAGTTTAGTCAGAAATGTTTTGATGATCACTGTAGTAATTAATAATAAACTTTGTGGATTTACTCGTTTATTTGCAACTTTTACGTTTTACTTTCTTCTGACAACTAACTGACATTTTTGACAGACATAACTACTATAGACATACTAAACTATAGATACTACAATATCTTCCTTCTTTTCAAAATTTAAAAGGAAAATTAACTTTTAATACACTTCATAATCCTTTAAATAATCTGGTGCCTTCTTTGTTCTCTTTTCTCTCTCTCTGAGTTCATCCTCTCTTGGAACTACAGTTGCTTCCACTACTTCACTTCTCTCTTCTAATATATCCGGGTTACCTTCCGTAATATCTTCATTTCCCTCGGTGTTGTCTTGTTCTTCATATTTTTTCACAAATTGCGAATTTCTTCTAAACCTCTTGCCTCTTGGTGATTCAACTATTATTTCATTTCCTTTAGTTTCTACCACTTGAAATTTTTCATCGCTAAATGTTGGCGTTAATTTATTTTTCTTGTCTTGCTTCACTAACACTATATCTCCAACTTTTATATCACTATTTCTTGCTCTTCTTCTTTTATCACTGTAAATTTTACCCTTCTCTTTTATCATTGAATCACGATCTCTAATTTCTTCATCTAATCTTACTTTTCTATTTAAATTAGGTACTTTATTTTTCAAAATTCGCGAAAAGAAAAGTTCACCAGGAGGTTGACCTGTTGTTGAATGAGGTGTAGTGTGATACATTATCAGATATTTTTCCACTTCCTCTTCCATACTTTTGCCGTCTAAATTCGCTATTTTCAATCTTTTTAAAATAGATGAATTTTGTCTCTCAATCTCCTCGTTAGCTTGGGGCCACAATGGTGTTGTGTGGTAAATATATATGCCTCTTTCTGCCGCAAAATCTTCAAATTCTCTGCTAATTAATTGTGATCCATTATCACAATGTATGCATTCAGGAAATCCATATCTGCTAAACCATTTTCTCAAGATTGTGATTGTTTTATTTGTCGTTATACTTGACATCAATTGAAATTCAATAAATCTTGAATAGTAGTCAACAATCAATAATATGTACTGACCTGTTGGTAACGGTCCCAAAAAGTCTAAAGCCACGTGTTGCCAAGGTTCATCTGGCAATTTTGTTCGCTTCATTGGTTCTGGAGGATTTGGCTGAGCCACTAATTGACATTCGTGACACGTCCTGCAACGTTTCTCTATTTGTACATCCATATTTGGCCACCAAACCTTTGTCCTCAAATTTCTTTTCATCAATGTTTGACCCAAATAACCTTCATGTCCTATATTTAAAACCTTTCTCGTCAAACTGTCAGGAATAACAATCCTCGTCCCCCGTAATACTAATTTCCCAACTATACATAGCTCTTCTTTGAATCTCCCATATTCTTTCAGATTCTCCCCAAAATTCCTTCCATCTCTTAACGTATCTCTCAGTTCCTTTAATATCGGATCTTTACTTGATTCCTCTTCAATTTCTCTTGTTAATGCTCTTGGTGTAGAATTTTCTGCTATCCTTTTACTTCATCAATTTTTAATAGCCGTGACAAAGGATCTGCAATATTTTTCTCTCCTTTCTGGTATATAACTTTATATTTAAATGGTTGTAGTCTTAACACCCACCTTTCGATTCTTGCTGATGGTTTCGATTTCTCACTAAATATGAATTGTAGGGGTCGATGATCCGTAATCAAATCGAACTCCATTCCCAAAAGATACATATAATACCTTTCTACACCCCACACTATTGATAGAGCTTCTTTCTCTACTTGGGAGTACTTCTTTTCTGTTTTTGTTAAGCTCCGACTGGCATACGAAATAATCCTCTTAGTATTTCCCTGAATTTGTGTAAGCACCGCCCCGACACCTACCGGGCTGGCATCCGTAATGATCTGCGCCCGAGCTCCTTTCTGGAAAATTCCTAAAACTTCGCACTTGGAAATTTCTTGTTTTAAAATTTGGAAAGCATCCTCTTGCTTTTTTCCCCAATGAAATTTTGTCCCTTTTCTTGTCAGTTCCCTCAATGGCTCATTTATTGTTGACAAGTTTTGAATGAAATTTGAGCAAAAATTAACCAAACCTAAAAAACTTCTTCCGCATCTTTGGGCACCCTGAACTCCTGAATTACCTCTAAATTGGTTTTCGCTGGTCGAACACCCTCTGCGGAAATTTCATGTCCCAAAAATTTTATTTTCTCCTTAGCAAATTCACATTTTTGTCTATTTATTGTAAATCCGACTTCTTCTATTCTTTTCAAAATTTTCTACGGATTCACCATATATCACTATATCATCCATAAATACTGCCATTCCTTCATATCCCGCAAACACCTGATGCATTATTCTTTGAAACATTTCTGGTGCACATGAGATACCAAAATTCGATCTCTTATATCGAAACAGGCCCTTGTGTGTACTGAAGGTTGTAATTATTCTTGATGAAGGTTCTAATTCAATTTGATGATAGGCTAACTTTATGTCAATTTTGCTAAACACTTTTGCACTTCCCATTTCTTGTATAATTTCCTCAAACGTTGGTAGTTGATAACGTTCTCTGATCACAGCTTTATTGGCTACCCTCATATCCAAACAAATTCTCACTTTTGCTCCCTTGTCCTTAGGTATTGTGACAACTGGTGATACCCACGGAGTTGGACCTTCCACTCTTTCTATTATATCATTTTTCTCTAATTCCTCAAGTTCCTTTTCAAACAATTTCCTTAAATTAAATGGTACTCTCCTAGCATGCTGTGCTACTGGTCTCACATTTTCATCAATTGGTATCCTTAATTGGAAATTTTTCAATTTCCCAATAGTATTTGTATTATTAAAAACTAATGGAAAATTATTTACTATTTTGCTTACTAACTCATTTTCCACAAAATTTACTTGACCAATTTTTAGAATTTCTAATTCCATTGCTGGTTTCCTTCCTAAAATTGGTATTCCTTGGTTTTCTATAACTAGGATATCTGCCTCAGTACCTCTCTTGTTATATTCTACCCTCGTCTTAAATTTTCCTATCACTTTAATTTTATTTGACCCATATACTTCTAATTCTTGCTGCACTTTTGTTGCCTCACACTTTATTTTATTAGCCTTCAAAATTTTCTATGTCTCTAAGTCTATAACGTTACAATTTGCCCCAGAGTCTATCATCATATCCAGCTTGATACCATTTAATAATACCGTAATCATAGCATTTTCTGATTTTCCCACTGCATTTATTGTAAATGCGTATTCTGACTCCGAACCACTTGTATTTTCTTCAACATGATAACTTTTGTTATTACTCAACTTACTTTTTACTTTACTTCTGTTATCGTCTTTCTTTTTGCTTTTTGTTCTGCACATTTCCGTGGCATGCCCCATTATTTTGCACTTTTTGCACGTCATTTTCTTTCCTGGACAATCTTTATAACCACTATAGTGTCCCTTTTCTCCACATCTGTAACAAATAACTTCTTTCTTCGCAGAGACCTTGTTTACCCTTGATTCTTGCGATTTTTCTTCCATCACCGTAACCTGGCGCTCACAACTTTCCATCGTTCTTGCAAAATCAAGTGCTACTTTTAATGTACACGGTTCTTGAATTAACCTTCGTCTCAATTTAGTCGATAAACATTTGTCGATTATTTGATCCAAAATTTCACCTTCCGGGTTACCGAAATTGCACATAGCAGCTTGTTGCTTTAATCTTGTTGCGAACTGATCAACTGTTTCTGTCTCCTTTTGCTCCATACGTCTAAACAAATGTTTTTCATATGTATGGTTTATTAATGGTTCGAAATGAGCATTTAACATAACAAGTGCCTTCTCGTAGGTACTCGCCCAATTCTTGTTCACCCTCGTTAGTAACTGGTTCTGAAAGTGTTTCAAAAATATCTTGTACGGTTGTCCCAGCACAATGTAACAATAAAGACTTCTTTTGTCTTTCCTTTGTGATTCCTTTTGAATCTACATAATAGGTAAATGCTCTGACCCACTTTTTCCATCTTTGACCAACATTACTGATATCGCTCGTAATGTCAAAACTTGTTACGGCTCTATGTAATATCATCCATGGTGTCGATGTGGGCCATTTTCGCCTCCTCGTCGCCAATTGTAGTAATTAATAATAAACTTTGTGGATTTACTCGTTTATTTGCAACTTTTACGTTTTACTTTCATCTGACAACTAACTGACATTTTTGACAGACATAACTACTATAGACATACTAAACTATAGATACTACAATCACGATTCTCATTAATCAGGAAGCGACGGAAGTAGAAGAAGAAGTATCGAAGAAATATACAAAATCAGTCCATAAAGAAGCAGTAAGGATACTTCTTTTCGCAAGCATCCCCGTGTGACGCTACTTCATCCAAACTGGGCAAAAACGCATACAATACTTTCCTTCCCTTCATATCTTCCTGTGTATTATTCTGCGTGTTGTTTAAACGACCTTGCATGCTCCAAACGAAAGGCGCGCTTTTGCACAGTAACAACTGGATGCAACCAGTTTGCTCATCTAAAGAGCGTTCCTTGATGTTCATGATTATTTGGTCCGGCAGGCCTTTGTCCAAAGAGTATGCCATCAAATCCGGTACGTGAGAATTGTTCATCATCCAGTCGTATGGTGTTCCTGGTTTCACTTTTCGGGCTTCCGTTATTTCCGCGGGGGGTGGTCGGGAGAGTGTCATACTTATCTGAAAAACGAACACAACAGAATTGATCATCATAAAGTTTTCAGTCCGAAGACTGGTTGGATGCGTACCTCCATCCTTTCCTATCCTGAGCTAACCCTACGCATTTCCCCAAAAGTTGAACATCCTACATCCCTAACTATTTGAGAGCAGTAGTCTAATCTGGGCCTACCCCTACGTCTTTTTATTCCTATCGCTGACTCTACTATGTCGCGAACTAAGCCTTCGTGTCTCAGAAGGTGTCCTACCATCCTATCTCTCCTATTCCTTGCTGTCTTCCATAAATTTCCCTTTTCTCGGATATCTGCTTCTCTATGTTCCCGATTTCTTTTTCAATTGGAAACATTCACTTGAGTTAATTCCATCCCGGGAGCATAACGAACAAAACGAAAAAGAATCAACCCAAGTATGTCGTTCCTATTGTCAGTTATGATCGAGAGTGCATACAAACAATTACGATTTTTACAGTTTTTCCGAATTTTCCGACGAACGCATATCCATCGTTCGAATCGTGAGTTACGGTCTTGAGTTCATACAAAAATCCCATAGAAAAAAGCACTTTCAGTTTTTCCTGAATTTTCCAATTTTCCGGACAACTTTTCCAATCTTTCTTTCCCTAAAAACCTTATTTGGACTATTACGAATATTTTAAAAAAAACATTAGCCAAATCGGTCCAGCTGTTAAGCACTTTCAGCTTTTGCCGAATTTTCAAATTTTCCGGTAAATTTTCCAAAACTTTTCTTTCATACAAACCTTATCCGGACAATAACGAACACAACAAAAGAACAATCAGCCAAATCGGTCGAGCCGTTCTCAAGTGATGATCTTTCATACATGCGGCAATTGATTTTTATTTAAGAGTATATACACGGTGTCCCAACGAAAACTTGTACCCCCGTAATCCGTAAATCTCGGCAAAATAAACGTTTTGACAAAAATCCAAAAACACGTCGAGTTTTATATCAAAGGGGACCAATTTTTATGCAATAATCATTCTTGCTACTCTAGCCCTGTGCGGGGGGTAGCGACCCCCCCAAATTTTTAAATTGGACGGGGGTCAAATGATCCCTACTTTGGAAATGTTTTTCATTACTTACACAACTGTATCTGTTTTATTCAATTCGATCAATTTGTTACCGAGAAATTGCTTCTTGAAGTTTCCAAGTTAAAAAATTAATAAAGCACAAAAAGGTTTAAACTATCGAATGTATTAGAATGGAAAAGTAACAAAATCAAGTAAACTAATAAGAATAAAAAGTAAGAATAAAAGAACATCAGAACAAATGTCAAAATAAACTTATTCGCCACAGTATAAAATCGTGTTTATTTACTAAATCAAAATGATTTATTCCAAAGAAGAATGCCGGCTAATAACTCCTGAGGTCTTGAGAAATGTAAGATCTGGATTTGAATCCAGAATGTATTATTGTATGGCAATTGGTGGAGGTCATTTCGAGCAATACATTCGATAGTTTAAACCTTTTTGTGCTTTTATTAATTTTTTAACTTGGAAATTTCAAGAAGCAATTTCTCAGTAACAAATTGATCGAACTGAATAAAACAAATACGGTTGTCTAAGTAATGAAAAACCCTTCCAAAGTAGGGATCATTTGACCCCCGGTCCCATTTAAAAATTTTGGGGGGTCGCTACCCCCCGCACAGGGCTAGAGTTGCAAGAATGATTATTGCATAAAAATTGGTCCCCGTTGATATAAAAATCGACGTGTTTTTGTATTTTTGTCAAAACGTTTATTTTGCCGAGTTTTACGGGAGTACAAGTTTTCGTTGGGACACCGTGTATACTTCATCAGTCTTTCCTGCTTCGAACTTATCTTCCACTTCTTGGCATTTAATATCAATCCATTTCGCTTTCCTACATTTCCAAATAATTTCCCACTTGATCGCCTTATATCTTTGTTTCCCTCTTTCATCTAACCTATTTTTATATTTTCGCCTTTCCTGTATTAGACTCACAATATGTTTTGTTATCCAGGGTTTTCTGCTTTCATTCTGTTTATGACCCAAAATATCTCTAGCTGAAATTCCATTTTGCCTCTATGTCCCTAACCATATTTTCAACCGCGCCCTTTAGTACTTCGTTTGTCTCTTTCTCGAATTTATCGCGCGTATCATCATCTTTTAGTTTCTCTAGGTCAAGCTACCTTCTTCCCCTTCGTTTTTTCAAAATCTTAAATTTAAGATTGGCCTTCATAACCACTATGTTGTGATCACTATCTATATCTGCTCCTGGATAACTTCTATACAGTCCCTAACTTGATTTCTAAATCTTTGCCTCACGAAAATGTAATCTATTTGATATCTCCCTAAGGTCTCCTAGCATCTTCCACGTATAGCGTCGCCTAACGTGATGGTGAAATAGAGTGTTCGCGGCCGTTAGGTTATATTTATCGCAAAACTCTATCAGTCTAACTCCCCTATCGTTCCTATTGCCTAATCCATCTCCCTGCGCCTACGACTGCATTGAAATCTGCTACAATATCACTTAAAGTTAAGTTTTTGAAGTTCCGCTTACCAGTTGCGCTATGAAAATAATTGCGTTGACAGCGATCGCTCCAATTTTCTTAAAATCGAATCCCAAGATTCTGAGAAACCCAGAAAATATATTCGGCGCCTCCTCCCCGTGATAGTTATCCTTTCTCACAGTTTTTCCGAAAGTTTTCGCCACAAGTTCGCTGATCCCCGTTGCTCTGTCCAAACCTAAAAGTTTACCAGCCATCTGAAACCCCGAATGTAGTTTCCCGAACATCCCCTCTGTCGTCTGTTCAGAGCCGAAGTTCAAAAGTATGACAATTCCCGTTACAAATAAAATTTTCATGTTGACCGTTTTAAGTTCCGAAAAGAACTGCAGAAAACGCTTAAATAAATAAATAAATAAACAAACGCTTGGTCTGCCATGCACGCAAGGGTGACTTCTTTAAACGCTTCCTTGTGTTTATCTCCTCTAAACTGCTTTAATAGTGTCAATGTTCTGTACGAAGCAGCTACTTTTAGCATTGTCTAGTTTTATCTCGATCGAATATGAACATTTTTATGTTATACGTAGTGGCAATAATAAAATGTGTTGGTGCCCAAAAGTTTTCTCTTACAGCGGACATAAAAACATTAAGTGAGTTACCTCTAAACAGACTTTTACAAGTGAAAAATACTTTTGAACCACTTGTGGAAGAACTAGAAGATAAGGCTGATGATGCTCCAGAAGCCTTGGCTCTGCAAGCGAAAACTACCCCCAATAAACGAGGAGGCTATGGGCACTATGAAGAACAACAAGAGGTCAAGAATGACGATAAGACAAAGAGTATTCAAAGCATATTTCAAATATCTGTGACAACTCTGGCTTTTTTGGCTTTTGGGGGATACTTACTTTGCTTGATAGTGCAAGCGATCAAGGGGAAGAAAAACAATATGATGGATATGAACCAGATGATGGCGACTTTTCTCAGTTCGCTTCGAGTAAAGAAAAGAAGGAGGCCTACGAGAAAAAGACCAGTTAGACGACGTCCAACGACGAGAAGGCCAGCCAAATATAAAAGACCTACCACAAGGAAAAGGAGGCCGGGGGTGAGATACAAGAGAGAAATCGATCCGGGGATGATTTATTCGATGGGAATGCCAGGTGCTGATGTGGAAAGTATGTATGACGCTTTAGTGATGATGTCAGAATCATATACTCTTTATCATACCATCGATTATAAACATTTCAATCGAACAGGTTTTTAAATTAGGTAATTTCGCACTAATGTACTTACCTATGTGTTTAATAAATTCAAGAGCTGAAATGGTATTTATTATTTAATGTCGTATTTGATTTGGCGTACTTCTTGCAATATTCTTCAACTGCTGTGAATTTCGCCGGCATCACAGCTTCAGCTTCAGAGCAGGCATCTTCAGAAGATAGAAGCATCTTCGGAAATTAAGACAAGTTTGGGATAAATAAAAAAATAATAATATTTAGAAAAATTTTGATTCATTCACTAGTATAAGTTTACAATTTGGACGACTTTCTTTGATTTCGTTCAATGTTTAATCAAAAGTATTCCTAATATTCATTTCCCCTTTCGTTAGCCTTTTGGAATATTAAAATATAAGTTCCAACTCATGGCACAAGTGGTGTCTATCGTGTGACCGTCCAGATTTAAGATCGCACAAAATTTGCAGGATACAGCGGGCGTCGTTACAGTCTGGACGCACTGGACTGTCCCTATAATAGAATCTAAAACAACAGATTATACCTATTAGCCCAAACAATATACAGTAGGGAGGTTCGGAGAAAAATAAGATATCTATTTTTGGCATGAAAATGACTGAAAATTGTTATTGTAATTGATTCACGGCGAAATTTTTTTTCTAAAAAAATTTTTTGCGGCGTAATAAGCGAAAGAAATGAGCTTATCACGCCCACATGCTAGGTTGCTTTGTTATTGGTTTGACGTCAGAGATTCGTAAGGCGCTCCTCCCACTTCTCTTGAAGTGCCCGTGAAGCGGTACCTATCTCATAACATACTTATTGAGACTATTTCGAACGTGAATTTTTAAGGTAAGGTGTCAAGGTAACATAAAACAAAGACAACATAATCGATATAATGATGCAACAAGGGTATCAAAAGTCCTATTCACATAATTTGCCATATTTGTGTAGTAGGTAGGTAAATGTCCTGGTAAATGTGGAAATGGTGTGTGATTCTTGCATCTAACCCCAATTTCATTCAACCTCAAAACAGTAGTGTAAAGGCAGACCGGTATAAGTAAAACAAAGTCAACAATTTATTAACTGTACATGCC
This sequence comes from Xestobium rufovillosum, assembly GCA_963966045.1. NCBI lineage: Eukaryota > Metazoa > Arthropoda > Insecta > Coleoptera > Ptinidae > Xestobium > Xestobium rufovillosum. Next base: position 51,663,177 of record OZ014492.1, on the reverse strand, counting down.
TTTTATAATTCAGTATAAGTAGGTATGTAGATTGTAGATACCTGCTTACTTCTGTTTGTAAAATAGGTACCTACCTATATTCTCTAATACAATGCAATACATACCTACTCATTTATGTAGGTATGTATACCTAAGTGATTGACAAGTTATCAAGTTAACAGTTTTATAACGGATTGGAAATTTTTTAAAAAAACGGAAACAAATACAACTCACGCGAATCAAAAAACTACGCTACGTAGATACTAGGTATTTGTTTAACAAAAAGAAACAACTGCTATATTCTGGAACGGTTAATGTAGAAACTCGGAAGAGACTCTTAAAGACGCATGTATGGAGTACGAAATTATACCTATGGGTGCGAAACTTGGACAATGGGAGAAGCGGATTGAAAAAGAGTAGAAGCGTTTGAAATGTGATGCTACAGACGGGTGTTGAAGATACCGTGGATAGACAAGTTAGCAATAAGGAGGAATTAGAAAGAGTTGGGGAAAAGAGAAAAGTATGGAAGACAATAAAGAATAGGGGATAGGATCGTAGGATGGTAGGACACCTTCTGAGACACAAAGGAATAGTTCGCGACATACTAGAGTCAGAGATAGGAATAAAGAGGTAGAGGTTGGAGCAGATTAGACTACTGCTCTCAAATAGTTGGGGATGTAGAATGTTCTACTTTTACGGAAATGCGTAGGCTAGCTCAGGGAAAGGATGGAGGTACGCGTCCTACCAGTCTTCAAAAGAGAACTTTATGATGACGTACTATTTAATTATTATTGTAAAATAGTTAATAAATTTTCCTTTTTTAGTTCAGGGGGGGAAGGCTACGGCGATTCAGTATTTGGCTCCGTCATGCTCCTAGCATCCTGTTTCAAATTATGCTAACCGTAACACGTTACCAAGTACCAAGGGGTCCCAGAAAACTGTCGATAAATTACATTATGTTCGATTTTATTTAGAGTGGCTGCAATGGGGCAGCCGATAATTTTATAAACCTTTGCAATGATAAACTAACTCGCGAAAATATCGATAATGCTGACCGATTTTCCTTCTGGCTCCAACGAACCACTTTTTTCCGTTTTATTGGTGTGCTGTAAGATGTATTAGTCTGGGTACAAAACAGAAAACACCAGTTAGAACCAGTTAATAATATTGAACAATTTAACTACACATGCATATGCATAATACTTATGGGACTGCTGCGCGCTGAAGCTGGGACTTGTACGTTATACTAAGTTCTGACGTCACGCGGTCTACTCTCGCTACAAGGTACGATTTCTAGCCTCGCACCGACGGAAAACTTTGCAACGGCTTCACAGGCGAAGGATTTTTTTAACAAAAATTAACAACATAACTGCCTTCAGTATAATAAACTCTATCAATTTTAATGAAATTTGAAAATTACCGAACCTGCCTGTTACCCTGAAAAAATCCAGCATTTTTGCGTTGTTTCTAAACGATATTTGGACGGACCAATATACGTTTTTTCAAAGTCTTATTAGAAATCAAATTATTAAAAAATAGGTACACTAATTCAACTTCAAACACAAATAAAAAAGAACAAGAAATTTTAAATAACATTAAAATTAGAAAAGCCTTCTTTAAAGATAACCCACAAATAATTGTATTAAAACCTCATAAAAGTAATAAAACAGTAACTATGAACTCCACAGATTATGAAAATAAATTTTAGATGATCGAGCAACATATACAATTATCCCTAAAGATCATACTATCAGCTTACAGAACAAAAACAATAATTTATAAATTATGTACTTGATGAAGGTACAAGGTAAGATTCCCCCAAACCTCAGTAGCAAACTTAAATTTCAAAATTCTCTATCTCTTCGGATATATGATGGCCTACCAAATTAAATACATACAGGGTGGGCCAATAGTGCGTAGTCGGTCCATATCTCAGATTCTATTCAAGGTATCACCATGAAATTTTACGTGTGTGTGGAGAACCCCACCAAGCTTCTGTTAAAATTATTTTGATGTATACAGTATGTTCACGTGCTACGTACCAAACCAAAGTTATGTTTTTTTAAATGGAATGCCCCACATTTGTTTACATATTTGGATTCCCCATAAAATTCCATGAAAGTTGATATGCTACACGGTGGGGTTTAGAGTAAGCAATGTTAAGATATGGCCATTTTAGTACCAGTGTGAACCCAAATTTGTGGTGCTATTGACGTCTGCTGGTCAAAGCTAACTATGATTCTTTTATTGAACTAGGTTCAGAGGATACTCTATTTGTAAAATCCATTAACACTTTTTTCAAATTAGTTCATATTGTACAGAGTGGCCAACGTGCGCAAAATGGAGCTTTTCTCAAAAATGTTAATGTAATTCTTTTTCTCTTTTATAAAACAATCCAAATGTTTTCAAAATCAAAAGTGTTGCGAAATTTTCATAATTGCATGCATAGTTACTGTATAAATAATTTATTATTTGTATCAACTTTACTTTCCATTTTACAAATAAATCTTGACAAATTGTTTTATATAAAGTGTTTTTACTAATGTCAGAATTTCACCAAATTTAAAATATTATCTATAAATTATAGTGGCACAAATTGAACAATTACTGAAAGAACTGCTGTCCTCTTTCAGGGACTAATGCGAATTAAGAAATACCTTCCAGTTCACTTAAGAATAACTCTGAAATTATTTATCTAACGAAAAAAAGTTTGAGGCAAATGTTGTAGAGAATTTAATCCTCTATAATTTTCTTGGTAACTGTTTTTTGTCTGTGAGGTACTGGAAAGGAGATATTGTCAAAAAACTGATTTTGGGCACCATTTTTTCAATATGGCAGCTCTACGAGGTCGCAAACTTAGTCGGGGATTTTTTTACTAGATAAGCCCGTTTTTAGCTCCCTATTGACTGAAAAATAAATAAATATGACCTACTTATAAAATGTATCGAATAGTTCCTTATCGTCTACGAGTCTCTCGATCAAATTGCTCCATTCTATGGGCCTCAAGCTCTCCATACCATAAGCTTCTCGTGCTGAATACAATTTATACCAATTCGGGACCCCGCCTTCCTCATTGGCTTTATTCAAATCTATTGTCCAAGTCTCGTGATCAATGATTTCCTAAAAGCACAAATTACGGTCTGTTCACCTTGTTACAACTGACACCACCGCTTACTTTAGTAGAATTCTCGTAGTCACCATCGACATAGTAAATTCTATAACTGGGATTAAAATTTTCGTAAGTGGTTATGGATGGTCCAAGGTAAGCAATACTAGTAGGTCTCTCTGAAACAGGATATTATTTGTTTAGCCGTTACCACCGAGAAGAAGGCCTGAGTGCTCTGGCGTAAACAGCATGTGACGTCAGCATAAGTAGTTCGACGAGCCCTGGTTAGTGACGCTTCACGCGGGAGCGCTCAGGCTTTGTTCTCGGTGGTAACGCCTCCAGTGGACCCTTACGGAATTTTTCTGTGTCATAAAATACTTCAAACTCATCAGCGTGGGTATGCCCGAAAAACTGTGCTGCTATTGTGTTCTCATACCTTTCTACAATGGAATAATAGTTTCTAGACCATACTTTCATACAATCTGGACTTCCTGGGGGAATATGCCCTGAGGAAGCAAGATTTTATGGATCTGAATTGTTTTTGTTTATTGATTTTCTTTTACCGATGATATGGACAATCTCTCCATTATTTTCAGCTTCTTGCAGTTCGTAAACTAACCACTGGAGTTCTTTGGCGGGATCTGTGCTGTTCAAATACAACCACCTGTAAAAAAGAATACGAAGAAGTTGGAAATCTAATTTTTGAATAAGGTATAGTCTTCCTTACCAGCTGATGGCGTGACAGTAATTCATGTTAAGCGATATTAATCTGAAACCCGGTCTGATCAAAACTGAATAAAATCCTCCGTGGAATATTGTACTGTTTAAGCTAGAGGGGAGCCATTTTTCCCATTGTGATGCTACTTCTTCATATAGCCAGTCTATGGAGTGGTCGTCGTCTTTAACCCATGGAGGAGCAAAACTAAATAAAGATTACTTCTTACTTTAATGATCTAGCGAAATATTGTTCATTTCATGTTGAGCTACCTTCCTGGTGGGATAGATTCATGATTACCCAAAGCTGGGAATACAGGAATGTTTGGGAAGGCTTCGAATATTTGCTGAGTTGTATCTCTGATAACGTCTAAGTTGCTTTCTTTGCTTTGGTTCCATATATCATGTGGGGGTAGATCACCGGTCCAGATAATAAAGTCAATATCCTAAAATAACGAAAACAAATAGATAACTTGATTGAGGAAGATGTAGAAAGTCTTGTAGTTGTACCATACCTGATGCTCTTCTCCAATGTTTTCAAGGACACTTTCCATTAGCCTCTTTGGTGTATCACAACTCCCATAACTGCCCCATCTATAAAATCGCTTTAAGTTAGGTAATTTAAGTTCAGCAAAATTTTTCACCCCTCACTTTCCAGCCTTTTTGGATGCCACTTTTCTCGAAGGTGTACTCGTTGCTCTACAACAAAGTGGTTCTTCGCAGATTGATGGACTTCCTTCTACGTAATCGGGGTCGTAATGTGTATCAGAAAGGTGTAATATTTTAAAAGTTGGGGCTCCCGCCTTTGGTAGAGGCAGATTTTTGATTGAAGGTTTTGGTAAGTCTGGGAAAGTGACTTCCCACTCGTGTTGAGGATGTACATCTCCACAAGTTTCTCCCAAGCCCAAAGCACAGATTTCTGCAGGACCTAAGTTATGAAAATTCAATCAAACTATAAACTCTTAAGAAGTTGTGCCATTAAATGAAAGAAGAAACATATTTTTCCAAAACGATGGTGCACCACCTCACAAAACCAGAATTATTTCAGAACTGTTAACAACTTATTTTGGGAACAATTTATTGGATACTGATACTGGATAGACACAAACGGAAAAAACAAACAAAAAAATATTAAAAGGAAAAGCACACTAGTAGAACCAAATTAATAATGGGTGTTACCACCACGAACTCTTATTACTTCCCTTAAACGTTGTGGCATGCCCTAAATGAGGTATTTGTTCACATTCTTCTTGAAGCGCCATTTAATGTTTCTGGCAGGGGTTGGCGACGTCTAATCCTTTTTCCAAGCTGATCCCACAGATGTTCAATGGGATTCAAGTCTGGACTATTGGCTGACCATGGGAGACATCCAATACCAACCTCTTCACGGTACTCGGTAACAATTCTTGCTGTGTGTGGGTGGGGTTGTCATCCATAAACACAAAATTGTCCGCTATAAATGGCATATATGGTGTGACATGGGGTTCCAGGCACTCAACAATGTATCGGTGTGCAGTCATTGTTCCATTCTAAATGAAAATCTATTCTGTGTGAGCCCTCAGAGATATTCCGGCCCACACCGTAATGCTACCACCATTGAAACTGACCCTGGGAGATATACAACATTGACTGTACCGCTCCCCTGGTCTTCGCTACACCTTTTCACGTCCGTCTGGTGACCTGACACTAAATCTTGACTCGTCCGAGAAGAGCGCGTTCCTCCATTGATGTTCGTCCCAATTTACGTATTGCCGCGCAAATGCAAGTCATGCTCTGCGATGTTCTACGGTCTACAGGGGACCCGTAGCTGGCTTTCTTGAAGTCAAAACATATTCGTTTAGCCTTTTCCGAACTGTTCTGACTGAAACTGCCACTCCTCGAACTTCGGCTAACCGTCCAGCAAGAATAGGTGATGGCAATGCTCGATCGGGCAGCGCAGCAAATGGAGAAAATGGACATCTTGATGGTTCGCAGTCCGTGGACGACCAGATCTGACCTTCCTTGCAAATCCATGAGTTTCACGAAATCACAAGAGTACATTTTGCACTGTGTTACGGGGTATATTCAGCACTTGAGCAATATACCGCACTCTTCGGCCATCGTGGCTTAAAGCAACAATTTGTGAACAAATTTTGGGGTGCATTGTATGGAAAATGTTAAAAGCTGACATTTACAAATGAAATTTCACCAAAAAACCAATAGAAAATAGAGAGCAGCCCAATAAGGTAAAAGATTTTGATGTTTCAATAAAGATGCATGAAGAGTTAAAATGCTGATTTGGCTGTTTAGGCTTACGAAAGGTGCAATATTCAGCTAAAACTTTCTTTTTCCCCACTAGTAGGGCAATCGTTAATTATTTGCGTAAGTTAAGTACAGCGTACTTCGAATTTATGATGATGGCACCTTCTGGAGTAAAATATTCCGGAGGTAAAATAGTCCCACATTCGGATCTCCGGGCGGGGACTGCTTCGGGGGGAGTCATCAGAAATGATAAGTGTAACATCTCACGAGTCGGAGCGTGGAATGTTAGAAGCATGAAACAAGTAGGAAAGTTAGAGAATTTGAAAATTGAGATGGATAGGTTAGCATTAGACGTAGTAGGTATTAGTGAAGTGCGATGGCCAGAAGCCGGAGACTTCTGGAGCGGAGATTTTAGAGTAATACACACAGGATCTGTAGGAGGAAATTCGGGAGTAGGAATTGTTATGCGGAAAGAAGTAGGGCAGAGTGTAGAAAATTTCTTACAGCAAAGTGACAGGGTAGTTATGGTTAGGTTAGATTCGAAACCTGTAAAAACAGTAATAATACAGGTATATATGCCCACTTCTAACTACAGTGATGAGGTCGTAGAGGCAGTTTATAGTGATATTGAACATGTGCTAGATTTTGTGAGAGGACACGAAAATTTAATAATTATAGGAGATTTCAATGCAGTCGTAGGCACAGGGCGAGAGGGTGGAATAGTTGGTCCCTTTGGATTAGGCAATAGGAACGATAGGGGAGTTAGACTGATAGAGTTCTGCGATAAACATAACTTAACGGTCGCGAACACTCTATTTCACCATCATGTTAGGAGACGCTACACGTGGAAGATGCCAGGAGACCTGGGGAGGTATCAGATAGATTACATTCTTGTTAGGCAAAGATTTAGAAATCAAGTTCGGGATTGTAGAAGTTATCCAGCAGCAGATATAGATAGTGATCACAACATAGTCGTTATGAAAGCCAATCTTAAATTTAAGATTTTGAAAAAACGAAGCGGAAGAAGGTATCTTGACCCAGAGAAACTAAAAGATGAGGATACGCGCGATAAGTTCAAGAAAAAGACAAACGAAGTACTAAAGGGCGCGGATGAAAATATTGTTAGGGACATAGAGGCAGAATGGAATTGCATTAAAAATAGTTTAGTTTCCTCAGCTAGGGATATTTTGGGCCATAAACAGAATGAGGAAACCCTGGATAACAAAACATATTGTAAGTCTAATAGAGGAAAGGCGAAAATATAAGAATAGGTTAGATGAAATAGGGAAACAAAGATATAAGGCGATCAAGTGGGAAATTATTCGGAAATGTAGGAAAGCGAAAGAACAATGGATCGATAATAAGTGCAAAGAAGTGGAAAATAAGTTCGAAGTAGGAAAGACTGATGAAGCATATAAAATAATTAGGAGAAATTTTAGAGAAATTGGATCTAGTACCAAAAGCATTAGGAATGAGGCAGGAGATATCCTAATCGAAAGCGGGGAGAAGGCAGATAGGTGGAAAGAATATTTAGGAAACTTATATGCGGGACAGGAAGTGCAAGATATATTAGAAAGCGAAAGCAGTGTAGAGGGGGATAACCTAGGGAATCCTATAATGAGAGAAGAGTTTGAGCTAGCACTAAAAAGTTTAAGGAATAATAAAGCACCAGGTATAGATGGCTTGCAGGCAGAAATCTTAAAGTGCGCAGGTCAAGAGGTAATAGATCGTTTGTTTAAATTGGTTAGTCGCATATACCTGACAGGCGAGATTCCAGAGGATTACAAACGGAACATCATGGTAACTTTGCCAAAAAGGAAAGGCGCGGATAGGTGCAACAATTTCAGAACTATCAGTTTAACTTCCCATGCGTCAAAAATTTTAACTAGAATTGTGCAAAGAAGGATGGAGAAAAAGGCGGAAGAAATATTAGGAGAAGATCAGTTCGGATTTAGACGAAATAGAGGAACGCGCGAGGCCATTCTAGCTTTACGAGTAATTATAGAAAAAACGATAGAAAAGAGAAAGATCGTCTATATAGGATTTGTAGATTTAGAAAAGGCCTTCGACAACGTAAAATGGGGGAAGATGTTCGAAGTGCTGAGAAAGGTAGGGATGAAATATAGGGACAGAAGAATAATACATAATCTCTACAAAGAGCAAAAAGCAGTTATAGAATGTGAGCAGGAACGAAGGGAAGTAGATATCCGGAAGGGAGTGAGACAGGGATGTGCACTGTCAATGTACAGGGTCAAACTATTAACATGCTCAGATTTGCGGTTGATATAGCAGTGTTAGCATCTAGCAAAGAAGAATTAGGAGCGGCTTTGAATGATATGGAAGCAGTTTTGACACAGGGCTACGGCATGAAAATCAATAAAAAGAAAACTAAAATTTTGGTATGTAGGGGATGTGAAAATAGAACTAAAGTTGACATACAAATAGGAAATGAGAAGATAGAGGAGGTCGCGGATTTTTGCTATTTAGGAAGTAAAATAACTCAAGACGGTAGGAGCACTAAAGATATAAGACAAAGAATAGCGCAGGGCCGAGTTGCGTTTAACAAAAAGAAACAACTGTTATGTTTGAGAACGGTTAATATAGAGACTAGGAAGAGACTCTTAAAGTCGTATGTATGGAGTACGGCATTATACGGGTGCGAAACTTGGACAATAGGAGAAGCGGATCGAAAAAGAGTAGAAGCGTTTGAAATGTGGTGCTTCAGACGCATGATGAAGATACCGTGGATAGATAAGGTTAGCAATAGGGAAGTATTAGAAAGAGTTGGGGAAAAGCGAAAGGTATGGAAGACAATAAAGAGTAGGAGAGATAGGATGGTAGGACACCTTCTAAGACACGAAGGAATAGTTCGCGACATAGTAGAGTCAGAGATAGGAATAAAAAGAGGTAGGGGTAGGCCTAGATTAGACTACTGCTCTCAAATAATTAGGGATGTAGGATGTTCTACTTTTAGGGAAATGCGTAGGTTAGCTCAGGATAGAAAAGAGTGGAGGTACGCGTCCAACCAGTCTTCGGACTGAGAACCTTATGATGATGAAGTTAAGTATATTGTGGGGGCCTCAAAATAAAAATAAAAACATGTGTCCGGTTTTTTTTGTCCGGCAGTGTACTTCGAAGTTTTTAGTTACAAACATTGTTATTAGTTTACTTTAGTGATTTTTAAGTTGTTATTTGTTTCTTCAGTTTAGATTTGTTTTTTGTCGAGGCCCTTCTCTTGTTTTGCTAAATGACCAACCTGTCTTCGGACTGAGAACTTTGTGATGATGACTAATAAAAAATGACCAGTTTGTAACAGTCCCGCAAATAAACTAAAGGCGAAGTACAAAAACTCATTGCGCACTTGGTTTTCACAGACCACGCAAAAAACTAAGATAACAATCAACAACTCAACTCTTTTGCCGAGGCTAATGTTCCTTAATTTTCAACTTACTCAGTTGCGTAACATTCAAAACTGGTAGCAAATCTGGTCCGTATACATCGAAAATTCCATTGCACACATCTTCAGGTACTATTTGAAGGCCCGCGCAAATACTAACGAATTTTTGCTTTATTTCTTCAAAAGTATCGCCTTTGTGTACGGCCCTTTGCAGCAACCCTGCCCCTAAAATAATAAATTAAAACGTAAGCATGAAAAATGTAGGAAAGACGTGAGCTGACCTAATTTGCAAGCGGAACATGATAGTCTGGATTTGCCGGCGTTTCCTGCTTTCTTCCCTGTTCTGACTCTCAGTCGTCTACGACCAGCAGGCTCATCCGAAAGTTTTATGGATGATTCCGATGCACGCTATAATGAATAATAATTATTTGTAATGTTTTCTCTTAGGTGTTGCAGCTGCATTGAATTTCATTTTGCAACCGTAATACATTGACAACGTCGAATTTCCGGATTTCATTGAGGGCAACTATAGTACATTTTTTTATTAATTATGATGAGATTTCTTAGTGAAGGCCGATTGGCACTGTTAAACATAGTATTAGAAATTGTTTACAGTATAGAATATACCAAATGTTTAATACGGGACATTAGAAATATGTTACATAATTCGGATATGCGTAAAGGGAAATTATAGTTTTTTTTGCATTCATACTCCTTGCTAATTAACGTGGTAATATGATAATTTCGTGTTGCGTCAATTGCTGGTGACCTTTAAACTCTTTATTTTGTCGTTCTATAAAAACGATTTTAATGTTGCTGATTCAATAAAAGTATAGAAGCACGATTCCCAACATGACGCATTTTTGAATTATAGACCATCGTTTGGAGAAAGTCTGCTCATCTCTAGCAAATTTCAATTCTTCTACTAACCCAAATTTGTCTCTGTGCAACTGATTAAAAACCATAATCGCATTCTTTCAGATCTTCATATTAGTTTGTAGCATAAAATTGAAACAATGAAACAGTATGTACATTTTTATATTTGCGACTGATATTTTCCAAGGATCCTAAAACATGAGGATCCTTTGTTTAATACAGTCATCTTTTTTTAAAGCTGTCACATACGAAGTATCTAATTAATTATAAAGTACATTTCCCAAAGAATACAAACTTTCAAATTATAAATTTTTTGTGTGAATTTGAATTTATTATGAGTCATGTCACAATGTGGACATTATGAAACAAATCAAACAATTGAACAAGGATATTTTAATAAATTTGCATAAAGATCATGTTGAATCTGCTGCGTTTGAGGCATTATTCGCTTATTATGTTAAAATTCGAATATAAATCTAAACAAAGGCAAATATTTATATCTACTTCTCTATGTTCCTGCTCAAATTCTATAACTGCCGTTTGCTCTTTGCATTATAGATTATGAATTATTCTTCTATCTGCCGGATTCGAATTTTGAAGTCACGAAAAGATCGGGATTGCGAAAATGCCGGAAAATCGATTTTTCGTAAAATTTTCCTAAATCAATTTTCGACCATTTTTAAAACATTTCTCGTTGTATTTCAGCAACGAAAAGAGTTAGAGATCTGTTTTCTTCGTGGAATATACACTGAAGTGTGCTGATCATCACAGTGTACTCACGTTGTCTCTACAAGTTTCCAATTTTATGAAAAAAAATGGTTTTTTGCTAGACCGCAAATTTGTGTAATGTATTTTTCATGCACCGGGTAAGTAATCTTATTTTTCGGAATTAACATATACATATGCAGGACCAAATACGGACAAAGGCTCGAAATTATTTTTGGTGAAGAAACGAAACATTAATGTTGTTTCTGAAAAAAGTTACAGGGAGTTAAAGCATAAATAATTCGTGCGCGCTAGCCGCGATGAGCCGTGTAGTAGTAGTTTATGTGCGGGCGTACAAACGCTGCATTAATATCGAGAACATTCGTATTTTTCATTCCGACAAATTGCATTTACCTTCTCATAAACATGGTATTATCTATACATTGCACATTAGATTTCATGCATGCCCATCGAAAACAACAGGTAAAATTTTTACACGGCTCAGCGCGACTAGCGCGCACGAATTATTTATGCTTTAACTCCCTGTAACTTTTTTCAGCAACAACATTAATGTTTCGTTTCTTCACCAAAAATAATTTCGAGCCTTTGTCCGTGTTTGGTCTCGCATATGTATATGTTAATTCCGAAAAATAAGATTACTTACCCGGTGCATGAAAAATACATTACACAAATTTGCGGCCTAGCAAGAAACCATTTTTTTCATAGAATTGGAAAATTGTAGAGGCAACGTGAGTACCCTGTGATGATCAGCACACTTCAGTGTATATTCCACGAAAAAAACAGATCTCTAACTCTTTTCGTTGCCGAAATACAACGAGAAACATTTTAAAAATGGTCGAAAATTTATTTAGGAAAATTTTACGAAAAATCGATTTTCCGGAATTTTCGCAATTCCCGATCTTTTCGCGACCTCAAAATTCGAATCCGGCAGTACATTTTACTTAAGAATCAGCTTCATTTTCTTGTGTGTGTTCGAGTTGTATAGAGGGTGTCGAATTAGAGCACCTTGCTCCCCGACTATCATCAGTCTTTCCTACTTCGAACTCATCTTCCTCTATTGGGGAAATTGGTATTTTGTGAATTGCGGTGCTTATTTTGAAAATAGTTGGAGATGTCTGCTTTCGAGGAAATGGGCAAGTCAGCTATGATCATGGTGCCTAAGTTTAAATTTGAAAAGTACCTACTTGGTTTGTTGGAGGAAGCGTGTGGTTTCCGTCAACAGCCTCCAAAATAGGTTCACTGTAAGGCTTTATTTTGTAATCCCAATTGTCTTCGAAATTATTTAAACTGTTTTCTTCTATAATAATTACTGGTACTGCCACTACAATCATTTATTATAAAAATGTAATTCACAGTTCAATATGACTTACCTGAAATTGCTAAAACATTTAAAATTAAAACACAAAAAAACTGGGCCCGATACATTTTATGGAAATTTTCTAAATCGTCTGGAAATGGAGCGGCGCGCTACTTAAAAAAAGTAAAAACCGCGCGGTGTACTGCCGGCGTGACCGAGATGTTTGGGACCTGTGCGTGAAACTGGACAGTATTTTCCTCTTTGGGAGCGTTTATTTAACATAATCCAAGGTTAGCAGGTAAACTCGCGAAATACTGTGCGATCATACACACTGCAAACCTTCGTGCAGGAAATTTGACTATAATCAGCATTGTTGTATTTTTTAATAGAGGTGAATAATAAATAATATGTGATGTTCATTGTCGGCGGGTGTTTACTAATATGACGGTTTGGTGGAATGGAAGAATTGGTATCGTGTCGATTTGTTTATTAGTGCTATTGTGGTAATTATTATATTTTATTGTTTATTATGTTATCTGAAATTGTATGCTAAATGAATCATCCTATTTGAAAGAGGTACTATTTGCAAATATATGTAACAGATTTTCCAGCAAACAACTAGGCCGTAGGCCCTAGAAATGCTCAGCCCTGCCGTACCTACTTCGTCCGAAGTAGTATAAGCGATGTACAGTTAGGAGAAATTCGTGTTACAAAGCAGCTGCCGTGACGAGATGGATGGATTATCGGCTTAGTGATTCAGTCGGGCCGGGTTCTATACTTACAGCGATTGGATTTTGCCTTCTTAAATAGCAGAAATTCGCGACTTCCTCTATCTTTTCATTTCCTATTTGTACATTGGTTTTAGTTCTATTTAGTTACACTGCTTTCCTACTATAGCTTTAAATTTCACAGCTTCTTTCCCATTTAATGGTTTTACTAACTTTAGCGATAAATGAGAGAGCAATATTGTTTCGACTTCTACATTTTGTGCAGGGCTACAGTTATAAAATAATGCCAGACTCGTGGTAAGTAAATTACAATTAATTCCTTCGATGCAGGGCACGATGTTTGCCCCTTTTTTATAATTACATGCCAAACTCCAGCAGCTGTCAAGCTGTCTCAAAAATCGCGCTTTTGTCTATATTTTTGTTATGTCGTCAAAAAAGTGCGGGTAATGTGGAAACATCAATGTGTAAACACATATATTTTTATTCATAGAAAACATTATTCGTTGATAAAAAGATATATAACACACTGCCCTCATCCACATGTTTCCAAGTTACCAGCACTTTAGCCAAACTGTATTTTACGAGTTAAGTCAAGAAAACGTTAGCTTATGATTCATTGAAATCCAACAATACCTTCCCTATAACTCCCTTTCCCAATACTCTGATAGGCATTACGCTGACCTCCAAAAACTTCACGAAACAGAAATCGACGCACCACCATTAACTACAATGCCCGACTGATTCCTAGCGCTGCGCCGTGACGAATAGGAACGAGAGTGACTGTCTACGGCAATCGCCGCTAGAGTGAAGCTCTCTGCAGTCGAAATACTTGCCGTTTCCACATTACCCTCATGTTTCCATATTTGCACCCCCTTCTCTACGTATGTCTATTATCCAAACTTAGTGATAGGTACTCTATCTAAGCTTTCTTGCGAGTTAGCAACATTATAGCCCTAAATTCTTGTTTGTTTCTTTAATAGGCCAGGGATATATCAATACGCCCTTGTAACTCGAACGTCGATTCTTGTTTGCGCAATTTAAATAACTTAAAATATAATTCTTAGGTATGGGTGTTCTTGGAAACCCACAACAAAAAAATTTGTTTGATTAGTGCCTACATCTTAACAATTATTGAAAAATTGCAAAACCTAAATCACAGCACATGCTGCGCCTAAATGGTAGCAGAGTCCCTAACTACCCTGTAAATACATTTCTACCATCTGGCATTATATAGGTATTTGCCTAATATTTCGATTGCAGCTTCTATCTACCCGAACCGGGCCAAATGAATTTACCAAGATCTGGGGAAATGCTCAAATAAGTAGACAAGAGGCTTATCGGTCATTCACTCTTCTGCAGTTAGTTAGGAACGGGATAATCATTGCAGAATGGACCCTAGACCCTAAAACCCAGATATGCACAGGCTCAACCTTGAAATACTTGAACTTGGGCGCCTGGACGAGTGGAAAATACAAAATATAAGCCAGTCAGCCAGTCTACGTTCACCGACCTCGGTTGATTGATGAGTTGATGAGTATTAGTTCGTTTGTTTGTGGTCATGAATAATCTAGGCAGCATGTATTCGCACTCTAGAAAAGGTAATTTTGTTCATTTAAACGCATTCAACTTTAATTAATGTCGAAATTTCAGAAAAAACAAAGAATTTCGTGAGGAAGTTAGAATCTTCTGCACTGATCAAGAAGGAGAATAATTCTTTCGTTTGCCCAAAAGCACCGGCGAAAAAAATTTATGAAAATGAATTTAGAATACCTAAGATTAGTTTCAGCAAAATGGTTGGTAGAATGGTGTACGACAGCATTTTAATGCATACGGGGAATCAAGAGATAATAAAATTCCATCCTTGGCGTTTGCAACAACTTTTAGGGAAGCTCATAAGTAAGATAAAACGTCTTAATAAATTATTGTAGATAGCACAGTCTGCTTTCTAGCTGACGAACCTACAGATGAAAAGAAACGGCCTAGAAAAATCATTGTCAGCCAGTCCATAGCATTCAAGAAAAAGAAAAAGCCCATTGAATTAGTTTCTGAAGTCAAATGCGATATTTGCAATGAGAAATTTGATTCGCGCGAGGCACACGAAAAGCACATCAAAAGCGACAACCACATTTTGAGGCAACAATTCGCAACTACAAGGTTAGTATGTGTTAATTTGTACCTGCTTTTATTTGTAATCTTTCGTAATTATTTAATTATGAATCACGTGTTCCTTACGATAGTAGTTCAAATGACCTCCCGCGTGCTGCGTCTGCGCGTTATTGTCCTAATCAGCTGTGCAAGACGCAGATACCAACTAGTGCCGCGCTATTCAATACAACAGATGTATCGATACGACTGCTTCAATATCGATATCTTTCTTTTTAGTAAAAATCAAAACAAAACATATTTTAACAACAAATTATGGGAATTTTTGGGAGAAAACTCGATAAGTTCAACAAAAAAACACGAAACAAACGAAAATTATTTTTACTTAGTTATTTATTGATTTATTTATTTGGCGAGTCATGAGACTCATGAGACTGACAACGAATGTCAAGGATACCGTAGAGCATGTGAGCATGTCGAAATCCAGTGAAGTAGAAGAAACCTATTATGTATTGTCGTGTCTGATCGTAACAAGTACCTAACTTGTGATAAGAAGTAGTTCTTGTGGCCGTGTGCATGCAGATAATACTCGAATTTAAATTAGAATAATTTTATGAAAACGATACGCGATACGATACACGATACAGTGATGCGAACCTCTTGGAAAGAAATTTCCCCCAAAACATTAAAAATTCCCTAATTTCCCATAACCAATTAAAAAATCCCCCTCTAATTTCCCCACAATTATTTTAAATTAAAATTAACTAGAGATTAAGTGCATACTGCATGTAAATACTAAACTGTATTTAAATGCAATAAGGTTTTAGCTGATTTCCATCGAATTTGACGCAATTTATGGCCTGAAATCGACTAAAAATCGGTTCGCGGAATGCCTAGCCATATTTATACTCAACCAAGAGCGATTATTTATATCCCAACTAGGTTTTGCCAACGCAACGTTTTAGCGTGCTATCATTCCCTTGTTTTCATTAGTAATCGCGGATTTTCTTAAAAAAAATTCTTTCGTGACGAGCCACCAGACACAACACATGGAAATCAAAATTTTGTAAATTACAACAAACTTTAGAAGAGAAAAACAAAAGGATCTGCTTGGATTAGAACAAAAACACCCCGCGCGTCTTAAATCTCGCCGCGCCTTTTGGTACTGAACTAAACATATTGCTTGGATGAAGCGAAGTGAAAGTGGTCTACTGGGCAAAACCTAGTTGGGATATAAATAATCGCCAACAAAAGGCAGCATCGGTTGCCGTTGCAGTGTTGCCGTTTTTAAGATAATGCGAATGTCCTCAAAGCCAAACTAATTTCATTTCTTTTTATTTAGCAAAGATTGGTTCGCAAAATCGTAGAATATTAATTTTTCCTACGAAAACACAGGTTTATCGATTTTATCCCCTTTTTCCCATTTTACATTTTTTCTTCTAAGAACTTCCACAAAAAGAGAAATTTCCCACGAGTTGGCATCACTGACACGATATGTCAAACTGTATGGATATGCCGATTTAAAATACGTATCGATACGCATGATGAAGATACTGTGAATAGATAAGGTTACCAATAGGGAGATATAAGAAAGAGTTGGGGAAAAGCGAAAGGTATGGAAGACAATAAAGAATAGGAGAGATAGGATGGTAAGACACCTTCTTAGGGAAATGCGTAGGTTAGCTCAGGATAGGAAGGGATGGAGGTGCGCGTCCAACCAGTCTTCGGACTGAGAACTTCATGATGACAGTATAATAATAATAATAATAATAACGTTTATTTAGCAAAGAAATGCTATACATACATAATACAAAAGAAATTCACAAAACTACAGATAAGTAACACAACAAACAAAAGAAAAACTTAAATTAAAACAACACAAAAAGATCTAGAAACTAATAAAAACTTATATTAAAATTAATATAAACATATAAGAAACACAAAAAATAATACATTGTAGCCTATCAGTCTTTTACTTCAAGATATGTTTTCTTCAGTTGCTTTTTAAAGCAAGCAAGCTGGAGAGTTTTTAAACTTTCATCCAGACCATTATAAACTAATATGCCTTTGTGAAAAATAGAATTCTTCCCTATTCGAGTTTGCACTGTACTTAAAACAAAATTGCCTTTACCCCTTGTGTCATAATTATGGTTTTCTACAAATTTGGACACACAGTCACCCATATACTTCGGCATAATACCCAATTTGATTTTATGGATAAATACCATGGTCTGATATTCTATGTACCGACTTACGTTTAACCAATTAAGCGCACGAAGCATGTCATTAATTCTCGCGTATCTATTGCACTTTAGTATTATCCTCATGGCCCTGTTTTGAAGCAACTGTAATCTCGCAACATCACCCTGTTGTCCCAGATATAAGATACTGCTCGCGAAAGTCATATGTGGTAAGATGATTGTATTGTATACTATTCTCTTGGTTTCCATTGTTAAATTTACCCCTACCCGTTTCAAAACCCCAATCTTCTTAGACATCTTCTTACAAATATAATCAAGATGCTCCTTAAAATTTAATTTAGAATCCACTATGACTCCCAGGTATTTAATTTGATTAACTATTTCCAGTTCTTCATCACCAACAGTAATTTTTAGGCCTTGCTCAAGGAAAAGTCTTCGAGCCTTGTCACTTCCAATAATCATTGCCTTCGTTTTCCTTGTATTAAGCTTTAATTTATTAAATGCCACCCATTCCCACACTATCTTTAATGTTTTATTTATATTCTCCACAATATCTTTTGGGTTTTCACCCCATATATAAATATTTGTATCATCAGCGAAAAGATGAATTCTGCCTTCTTGTATTGTTGACACTATATCATTTATATATAAGGCAAACAGCAGCGGTCCAAGAATACTTCCCTGAGGTACACCAGTCTCGAC
Source organism: Xestobium rufovillosum (assembly GCA_963966045.1). Classification (NCBI taxonomy): domain Eukaryota; kingdom Metazoa; phylum Arthropoda; class Insecta; order Coleoptera; family Ptinidae; genus Xestobium; species Xestobium rufovillosum. Next base: position 51,645,107 of record OZ014492.1, on the reverse strand, counting down.
TTCTAAACTATCTGATAGAACTTCACCGCATCTCACTTTCTGTTTTCTATGTTCCAGATAGCTACAGATCCATCTTAGAACTTTTCCACGTATGCCATATGCTTCAAGTTTTCTTATTAACATCCCTTTATCAATAGTTTCGAAGGCACGTTTGAAGTCCAAAAAAATGCTTACTACCACTTTTCCAACATCAATGGCTGATCTCCACTCATTTAGAATAAACTGCAGTGCACTCTCACAATTATATCCCTTTCTGAAACCTGACTGATAGTCAGATAATACGTTGTTTCTCTCACAAAATTCATTTAACTGTACATACACAACCCGTTCTAAGACTTTTTCGATTGCTGACAGCATGTTTATTGGTCTAAATTCTTCTGCCTTCTTTGTATTGTTTACTTTTCGTATAGGGACTATTTCAGCAGTCTTTAATATTTCAGGTACATTTCCATTTTCCAACGAACTGTTTATTAAATTAATTAAGTATGGAGCCAGTTCATCAAAGTTTTCTTTATATATCTTCATATTCACCTCATCTGGACTAGCTTTATTGCACATGCCTAATACTATTTGTTTTAACTCAACTATTTCTAATAAATTAAAATCTGAAAATATTTCTAGTCTTTCACATTGCACCTCAAAATGAAGGGTACTATCTGGTATGGTGTGTACAATGTCCTTAATGCTTTGAACGAAAAACTCATTAAAACTATCAGCTATCAAGATTTTGTCGCTAACAGTTTTACCTTGAAATTCTATGTTCATGTAATTTTCCCCTTTAGGTCTCGATATTAAATCTTTTAACGTTTTCCACATCCGTTTTGGGTTGTGACTGTTATAATCTATAATCTCTTTCAAATACTTGCTCTTTTCTTTTCTAACTAAATCTACTACCATATTTCTATATGTTTTGTACCCTTCCCAATCTGTTTTTTCTTTGGTCCAACTATACTGTTTGTACTTATTGTCTCTTTCTTTAATAGCATCTAAAACTTTTTTATTAAACCAGTGTTTCCCTTCTTTCACCGTTATTTCTTTTTTTGGCATTACTTCATTTATTATTACTTGCATACTTTCAATAAAAGAATGGAACTTATGACCCAAGTCATCACTACGAAAATCGTACTTAATTTCTTTTATTTTCTGTTTCAGTTTACTTTTAGTAACATTGTTCAATTTACTTCTAACAATCATCGTTTTGGTATTATACTTCTTATTATCAAAGGAAATTTTTATCATTTGATGGTCTGTGATATTTGGTTCATTGAGTACTTCACAACTAAGGTAATTCTTTGTGTTTGTTAACACCAAATCAATAATAGTTTCGCTTTCTTCAAGTTTGTGAGTATAGCTCTGAACTAACTGCGTTAAATTCCAGTCTCGCATGCACCTTTTTAACCTGTTAGTATAATAACCATTCGCTAGCCAGTTTATATTGAAGTCTCCAAGTAAGATAATGGTGTCACTGAAAACATCATAATGTTCATCAAACCACTTCTCAATGTTTTCCAAAAATGTTGAATGTGACTGGCTTGGGGAATGATAAATACCTATCACTGTTTGGGATTTACCCTCTATAACAATAGTTAATGCTAACAACCAAAGATTTTTGTTAATTACTAGTGTGTCTATTACTTCAAAGCATACATCACTTCTAACATAAAACATAACTCCTCCCGTGTGCCTGCTTTCAGAATCTATTCTAATTACACTATAGTTACTAATTCCAATCTCAAAGTCATCTATATCATTTGTTAAATGGGTTTCAGTTAAACAAAAAACATGAGGATTTTTTTTTTGTATAAACCAGCGCAATTCATCAAAATGTGCCAAGACACTTTGTGAATTCAGTAAAAAAATCCCCCCAGCATGCGATGCTGTCTCACCTCTACTATTGGTCACGAACAAATCGGAAAAATCGGAATCGAGTATTCAATTCTGTTTTTGAGTTGCTTTAGTAACCGCTGTAAATACGGGCAGTCCTTATCGTTGCTTCGATGATCGACCTCAATCTGTAGATTGAACTTGTTCGCCGCTTCCTTGCAATTACTGCAGCCAAATCTTGAGGCACTACAGTCCAACTCTTTGTGCCCTTTTACGCCACATCGATATATCGTATCGAATAACCCGACACTAATGCCAACATTTATATTGTCTGTGGGTTGCTAAAGTAGGGTTTCCACTAAAGCAGCAAATGTTGCTGTTGTACATTTTCCAAAAAATGTTAATAGTTTGGCTCTGTTCTGCCCTTAACAATATTGATTGCCCCTTCAATATATAAGTTGAAAACTATAGGTGACAATGCACATCTTTGCCTTACTTCCTTTCGGACATCTGCTTCTCTTCGTTCCTGCTCAAATTCTATAACTGGCGTTTGCTCTTTGTAGATATTATGTATTTTTCTTCTGCCCCTATATTTTATCCATACCTTTCTGAGCCCTTCGAGCATCTTCCCTCATTTTTCGTTGTCGAAGGCTTTTTCTAAAACTAGAAATACTATGTAAGCGTTCTTTCCCCTATCTCCTAGTTCTTGTCCAATTAGGATGTTTCCTGCCTACTGTTTATCTGATTTCCGAGCTATTTTCCAATAATATGTTGTTTTGTGAATCCTAGATGGATATTCAACAAAACCAAAGTCAAAGATATAATAGTCGAAGCGATACCAGGCAGCAACAATACTACCGAAAATTTGTTCGTATCAGAAACTTCCAGCATTGTTCTAAGGATTGAGAACGTCTCGGATACGGACTACGAAATTTTGGATATCGTGAAAATGAACCCCGATGAGAAAAGAATCGAAGTTTTGCAGTTTAAACTTCCATCCAAGTTCCCGAAACATTCTTCACAATATCTGAACATTTTGACTAAGAACTTTAATTGGAACACTTCGCTCTTCTATCCCCTGATATTTGTATTCAAGAACTTGGACACAAAAGCAGAAGTCAAAATTTTGAAAGACCTCGTAAGTATTGTCGATATTTATTTATTTATTCCACTCTATGAACAGCACAAATTTTATATGGGACATTTTTTTGTAACTGTAAACAAATGAATTGTGGATGGCAACAAAAAAAAGGGTTTTTTTTCAGATTTTTGCCAATAACTTTCAAACTGCACTCTTGTATTTCACTTTACTCTTCAGCATCCTTTGTGTGCTCAAAAACTGAACTAGTTTGATTTGAAACTGTTCTATATTTATTAATAAAAGAGTTTCCTGTAATATCAAACCAAAAGAAAATGTTAGGGGAATCACGCAAATGTTAGTTGCGTAATTGTTTAAAAGTACACGTTTTTTTTGTTATAAGAAGGTACTATTGTTTAACTTTCAACGTTAGAAATAGTCGGTGAGTTTGTCAGATGGAACAATTTCAATTTTGGACCTTTTTTCTGAACAATGCTGCCAAATAAGTATGGTGTTCCTCTTAAGTGTGAACCCGGTTTCTGCAAAAAATTCTGTTGCATATCAGAATCAAAGGTAGGTCTTACGTTTTAATGGTGCTTAAATTCAGTTACTGGTTCCACTGATAATGGAGAATAACCGTGTTTATCGAATGCCAGCTACAACTTAAAAAATAGGACGAATCTAGTACTGTTACACTATTCCATTGCTTTTTCTATACTTTCATTTTGGTTATCATCTGCATTAATCATAAATAAAAAGTGTTTAGTATTCCGTATCGAGATGCAAAATGTTTTATTATAATTTATTACTGACAAGCAGAAAAGTGCCCGAATGATTAGATAGTTCTCTTCTTCTAGTGTATCCATTTATGTAAAACTACCTCTGATATAATCAGGGAATTAATTCCAAAAGGCAGATACAAGAAACCAACGCCAATTGCCGTAGATTATAAAGACGACTTGTTGGTAGCTGGTGAAAGACCTGCATGGTAAGCCTGTGCTGAATATACCAATGTGTTTTGTTGATCGACCTATATTCTTAGGGAAACATCGTTTTCTGGCGAAATCTTTCTTGAAAAATACGAACTTTCGTCTTGCTTAGTTAAAATTTTCAACGCCGGTCTAGAAGAATCGGAAACCTTGAATATCGGCCAAACAATGCGTCTTTTTCAAATAAGGTACGAACTCTACTGTAATTAATTTGTCGGCGGTTGGATATTGACAATTTTTAGGGAACTATTGGACGTACCGGACCATTCTAATCCTTTATCCATCAAGAAGTATACTAGATTGTTGGAGATGTTTCTATTCATGGAGGAGCATCAAGTGCAGAAGAATATAAGAGATTATGACAGGGATAATCAAAAGCTGTTACCTGCTCCTGGATTTCCCAAGAACTTTTTCAAATTGGAGGTATGTTTTTATGTTATTACAATAATTTCTTATTTATATGAATTAATAAATTCTTAATACCTATACTTATATATATATATGAGCTCTTCAGGCCTTATAGGCCCATGGCTTGTCCTACTATTTTTTTCCACTCCGCTCTGTCTTGTGCCTTGCTTTTCCAGTCCTTAATGCCTAGTCTCCTGACATCCTCCTCCACACATTCTCTCCATCTTCTCTTAGGCCTTCCTCTCTTCTTTCTTGTCTCTCTCTTCATTTCAAGCATCTGTCTCGGTATACGTTCTTCCCCCATTCTAGCAACGTGCCCTAGCCATCTCATTCTCTGCGCACGCACATACTGGACTATGTCCGCCTCCATGAACATTTCTCTCAACTCTGCATTGTTTCTTCTCCTATACTCATCTCCATCCTTTATCCCTCCAAAAATTGTTCTTAATATTTTCCTTTCCCAGATCTCTAATTTCTGCTGGTCTTCCTTTCTTAAAACCCATGCTTCACTTCCATAAGTTACAGTCGGTCTGATAATGGTCTTGTATATCCGTATCTTCGCTTTTCTTGACACATTCTTGTCCCTCAACACTGTCCTCAGAGCCCCAGGACTTCTGTTACCTATCATTATTCTTTTTTCAATTTCTCTTAGTTGGTCATTGTTTCTTGTAATTTCTGTCCCCAAAAAATTAAAACTTTCCACTCTTTCAAATATGCTCTTTCTATCTTTTCCACTTTTCACGCTCAGATGTTCTTCCTCTTCTTTTGCTTTCTTTGTCGTCATGTACTTTGTCTTTAGCTCGTTTATCCTTAATCCATAAGTTCTTGCTTCGTCTCCTAGCCGCCTTACGAGCTCTTTCAATTCTTCCTTTGTTCTTGCTATCAATGTTACATCATCAGCATATGCAATACACTGGTGTGAGTTCTTAAGCACTGTGCCCTCTCTGTTTATATTGCTGTTTCTGATAATTTGCTCTAGCAACAGATTAAAGAGCACCGCCGACAGTGGGTCTCCCTGCTTCAGACCATTGCCGACCATAAAACCTTCCGACATCGTGCCATTTATTCGAACTTGGTATTCTGTGCTCTCCAAAGTCATTTTCACCAAGGCAATTACTTTCCACGGGACTCCCAGTTGTCGCATTACTCCATCCAACTGTCGTCTGTTTACACTATCATAGGCTTGTTTGAAATCTATGAAAGCCACGTGTAGCTGCACATTCTGCTCCTCACATTCACTCTGTATCTGCCTCAATGTAAAGATTTGGTCTATAGTAGATCTGTTCTCCCTAAATCCTCCCTGATATTCCCCCAACATCACTCCCGTACTATCCTTCAGCCTTTGTGTTAATATTTTTGCAAATATTTTGTATACATTGCTTAATAGGGCTACTCCTCTATAGTTCTCACACTCCTGTTTATTTCCCTTTTTATGTAATGGGCATATTATTGCTTGTCTCCACTCCCTTGGCATTTGCTGTTTCTCCCATATGTCCTGGAGCAGCTTGTGTATTCTGCTGTGCAGCCCGTGGCCCCCATATTTTATCAGTTCTACTTCTATCCCATCTTTTCCTGGACTTCTGTTGTTCTTTAATTGTTTTATAGCACTTTTCACTTCCTCGAGACTTGGTGGTTCTATGTTCTTATCCCGTGGTCTCATCTCGTTTTGGTTGGTATCTTTACAATCTCCATGCACCTCAGTCACATTCAGTAGTTCGGAAAAATATTCCCTCCACCTTTCCAGCACTTCCCTTTTCCCACCCACAAGCTGCCTATCCTTGTTATAACAGTACATGGTATTTACACTGTTCTTCTTTTTGTTTTTTCTTACTTCTTTATAAAAATTCCTTATTTCTTTCTGGTCATAATATTCTTGTATGTTTCGTATTTTCCTTTCCTTATACTTTCTCTTCTTTTCTCTACATATTCTTTTTGCTACTCTTCTTTTGTTCTCGTAGTCTGCTTTGGTCTCTTCTGTATTAAATTCCAGCATTCTTAACCGTGCTCTATTCCTCTCCTCCATTCTTTCCTTGCATTCTTGGTCTATCCATTCCTTACTTTGTTGCTTTTGTTTGTTCCCTATCACCGTTTCTGCTGATTGGCATATTATACTTCTTAACTCTTTCCATACATCTTCCACTTCCCCATCTCCCACTCTCACCATTCTTTGTTCGATCTCTCGTGTGTACTTCACTACATTTTCTTCCCTCTTTAATAGTCCTATATTATGTGCCTCCCTCTTACTTATTATTCATCTATTCTCCTTAAGCATTTCCTGTGCGACTTTTACTCTCACCATAAAGTGATCAGAGTCAGCGTCTGCTCCCCTACAACTTCTTACATCCTTAATACTGCCTGCATGCTTCTGTTCGACTAAAATATGGTCGATTTGGTTGATTGTTTTCTTGTCTGGTGATACCCATGTTCCTTTATGTATCTCCTTATGTCTGAAAAAAGTTCCACATATTCTCATTCTCCTGCCAGCTGCAAAATTTATCAGTCTTTTTCCATTTTCACTACTAATGTCATGCTTGCTGTGTTTTCCTATCACAGGTTCGTATATCCCTTCCTTTCCAATCTTAGCATTCCAATCTCCCAATATTACTTTTAAATCATAGTTTGCTATTTTCTCAAGTTCTTCCTCCAGTCTTGTGTAAAATTCTTCTTTCATCTCTTCGTCCTTATCCTCCGTTGGCCCATGCACATTGAAGATGCTTATTTTTCTGTATTTTCCCTTCACTCTCAGTTTACACATTCTGTCTGTTATCGGTTCAAATTGAATTATTGCATGTCTTGTTTTCCTGTTAACAAGGAAACCCGTTCCGAACCTTCTATCTTGCCCTCCACTTTTAAAAAATGTATAGTCTTCGATATCCATAATTTCCCTTCCTTTTTGTTTAGTTTCTTGTAGTGCAATTATATCTACCTTGTATCTACGTGCTTCATTTATTAACTGCTTTAATGCCCCTTCTGAGTAAGTTCCTCTCACGTTCCATGTAGCCAGTATCAGATCCCCCTTTTTTACTGTTTTTCCAACTTCAAAACCATTATTCTTGTTCATTAATCTCGCCCGGTCCGTCATATCTTTTTCCCGTCCCATGTCACTGCATTTATCTAGTTTTTTGCTGCCTCCCTCAGAAGCTGCAGTTCCCGCTCTCTGTCATTCCACGTGTATTCCCTTCCATTAATTTTCAACTTTCGGTATCCAATCTTAGTTCTATTGCCCTTCATCTTCTCTTCCCTTGCTCTCATCTTTATTTTCGATTGCACTTTCCGCTCATCCACAGTTAAATCATTCTCTATATATATCTCTCTGCTACCCAACTTTCTCTTATTCTTCATTACTTCCATTTTTCCATCAAAACTCTCCATCCCTGCAACAATAATTTTTCTATCTTCTTCTCTTCCAACCATGTAGCTCTCACCCCAAGCTCTCTGTTCAAAAACTCTTCCACCTGCACACTTATTTCCTGAACATGGGATTCCACTTTTATTCCTTTTATGACTATATTTTTCTTTCTCTTATATTTTTCTTGTCTTTCCAGCTTATCCTCCAGAGCATCTATTCTTCCAACAAGCACATCCTTTTCCTCTTGCCATTGAGCCTCTCGTTTTATTAGTTCTTCTTTCAGTCTCCTTATCTCATCACAGTTCTTTCTCTGTTCCTCACTACTCTTCCTCATCTCCTCTTTTACCTCATCACTATTCCTCTGCATATCTTTTCTTATTGCATCCAGTGCTTCAAGTACTTGTTGTATATCACTCATTTCTGATGTTCCCTCTTTTTCATTCCCAGGTTTTTTTCTCTGCACTACTTGTTCTGCCTTTGTTGGCGTTCTCTGTATCACTTTACTTTTCTTAAAAATCTCGCTTTCTACAGTCTGTTTCTCTTCCCTTTGATCGCGCTTTCTTTTGAAATAATCGTCTATAGAACTCGCACTACCCGCTCTTTCTCTTATGCCTGTGCCTCTGCTCATTCCCAATTTCCGGCCGCGGCCGTACAGCGGTGTCCGCCTGGTTGCCTACACGCGCGGCGATAATTGTCCTAGGTCGATAACCTTTCGACGGCGAGCAGAGTAGTTCAAACACACACGGCGACGGAAAACCGCACACCACAGCCACTCAACCTATACTTATGCTCGTACGGAAAAAAGTGTTGGACGCTTCCAGTATAATCCACTTTTCCTCAACGCTGAATACTCGGTACTTCTTTCATTTACATTTCACCGGGAATCCAATTTCTGCATTTGTCAGTATCCAGCGTTCAAATTCATTCCCAATGTCGTTGTCCTGGGAACTCCAAAACTCCTACTATCTGTTGCTATTGGCATTCCATCTTGTTGAACGGCTTGCGATACAAAATTAAGTTGTTTTTGCGTATATTGATATATAGGACCTTTATTTCTTTGCCTTAACTTTTCGTTGAATGCAACATTTTGCTTTTTTGGTGGTGCCATATTTAAATATTCCGATATGTCCGAGTTCCAAAATGAACTGGCTAAAAATGATAAACAAAACTGTCCCATATAGCCCTATTATAGCCATCTCTCTGACTATAAATGTAAAACCTTTCTTTGAGTGTGTTCCATTTATAGCCACCTTTAATAATTATCATATAGAGCGCAAAAGAATCACACCGAAAAGTATTGTAAAACAAGCCAGATATTACACAGATTCGTTGACAAAATTTTTAGTAATATTCAACTTGAAATACATTCAATATAATCAACACTGGAAAGAACAAATAGAGGAGGACAATTATGTCATTTTTGGTCCTGAAAAGAGCTTTTGAAACAATCGATAGGGGAGTGCTTATAGAAAAAATGGAAAAGTGTGGGGTAAGGGGTACAACTAGAGAATGGTTTGGCAGCTATCTGTGTTGCGTTTCAATTTTGTAGTGAAACTTACAAAGAAAATGTCACTCTAAAATTAAAAGAGGAAAATATACTTATACTCTTTATTGTAATATTAGTACTCACAGCTTGTTTCTGACTTAAATTTGATTGTATTTTAAAACCCTTTCGCTCGCATTTTCGTTGGTTTTCATGTCTGTCCTCCGTTCTTGCTTTCGATCATTATTTCTGCCGTTGAGAATGAATATTGTTGTGTACATTCAGCCTGGGTATGCATGATCCTTATTAGTTTGTTAGTTTGAAGTAGGTTTATCTCACTTACCTGTAGGAGTTGCGAACTTGTCGATTTTTGAGCCTTCATTCTCGTACTTTAGTTCCATCGTAGGAAATCAGTTGGGTCAGTTATTAATTTTGCTCATGTTCGATTTTACCGTCTCTTGAGTGTATCTTCTAAAAATTCTAGTATGATTCTCAGTATCTTGTGGTATATTTATTTGAGTGCCACGATTTCTTTTGTTGACGGCCGGTCTGTCAGATTTTTGAGCTTAGGTTCAAAATATGTGAAGTTCGTTCGAGCCGGTTGTATAGCACTCTTAGAACAGTGGCGTAGTCATTTATTTTGTACCCCTATCTAATCTTTTAATGTTTTACGTCTCTTATTTACTTTATTTCTACTCGTGAGGTTGCTTTAAGGGTTTTCTCATCAGTTTCTTCATTTCTTTTGTATTCGCACATCTTCTTTAGTCTTCTTTGTCTTGTTTTCCTTCCTTCTTCTATCCATTTTCCCACATCTTGCGACGCCTCAGGTAGATTTGAAAGTCTGGGGTATTTTGGAAATTTTAGGTCCTGTTGCTTTCTTCATTGCGCGTTTTTTTCAAAAATTTGCAATTTCCGCTTTAAAATTTTCACTTCCATGCTAGCTTTGAGTGTGAATGGGTGTTTCGAAGATTATTAGTTGCTGAGCTTTGCATTGCCATTTTTGGGATTTTTCTTCGAGCACTGTTCAGTATAGATTTTCCGTTAGAAGCGTTTTTGGTTTTGTTGAAAGTCTACCCTTGATTGGGGATATTTGATTCACGCAGAAGTTCAGCCGGATTTGTTGGAAAAAACCCCCACGTGGGTTTTTTTTTTGGGGGGTATAATTATTTGGTGTACCGACCACCCCGCTAAACACCAGGAAGCCGTACACCTGCCACCTGGCAATTCACACGTGTTTTGGAGCCGCTCGCAACCTAGGCGAAGCCCTCCACTGAATTTAACATCAATTCATCGTCCCAGTAAGGTCAGATCAATTTTGATTATTTCGTCGCCTGTCCGTCTGGATCATCGCGTCCAACGGCTGGTTTTTACGTAGCGCCTGGCACAGCTTTTTGTGACCACCTTGTATTTGTATTTTTTTGTGTTCACGCGTCGCTAGTCCGTTTCTAGAATCGTCTCTGTTCGGCTAGTTTTCATGTAGTTGCCCGGCCACGGTGTGTTGTGGTCACCTGTTTATTTTTGGACATCGCTAATTTTGTCACTTATAGTATTAAATTTAATTTGTCATAATTCCGGTATAGTTCTGTTTAAAATTTTCATTTATACTTAGATCATTTTGCCAGTATTTTCCTAATATTTTTGTTATTTTTTCATTATTACGTAGTTTCAAGTCATTTAGATAAGAGTTGATTGATTTGCGAAATTTTGCTTAGGTTTTTTTTTTGCCGTAGATATATTTAATTTTGACTTATAGTACCTACTTAGATATATATAGTTTTTTGTGTAACGGGATTTTGCAACAATCGATACTGCCGTTTGCGTCTATTTGCGTTTGTAAGTAGAGTGCGTGCGATTGACCCGTCAGTGCGCTGCGCGTGCGGAGCTCCTACCGTGTAGTGTATTTACCGTGTCATCTGCGCCTATTTGGATTTTCCTTTTTTTCGGCGCAACGCTAGTACCGGGCGTCTAGATTTCCCGCAGTTTGGTTATTACACCTACATTTTTTTTTTAATCTTTAATAGCTATTGAATTTACGACTTTTTTTTTGTATGATTATTCTCATTTTCAATATTATATGCTGGCATTACTGTTTGACAATTTGTTTAATTTTTTTTGTGTTTGCCCTATTACGTACCAGCAGCTTTTAGAAGTTGTGGCTGCTGGATTTTGTCTTATTTCCAAGAGGATCAGGCATCAACTTCTTGTTTAATTGCCCACTCCCATCTTCGGCTTAGAGCTCAGTCGTGGCCGGATCCTCATTTGTGGCGTTGCGCCATTTGTGCACGTCACATCTGGACAATAGGTCTCAGAAGTGTATATATGGTGGTTATGAGTCTGAAAAGGTTCTGAAGGGTTCGGTACTTGGTCCTCTTCTCTTTGTACTGTATATGAATGATCTGGTGCAAGTGATAAAAGAAGGTAATATTAATCTGTTTGCTGATGATGCCCTTATAGCAAATGCGGACTGTGACTTAATTAGTGCAATAACCAGGAGTAATGAGGTGTTAAGGGAAGTGTCAAAATGGTTAAAGATAAACAAACTGAAGTTAAATATTAATAAGACAAAAGTTATGATCATAGGTAACAGAGTGATAAGGAAGGAGTGGGAAGATGACTGTAAAGTGGTAATAGATGATGAGGAGGTGGAACGTGTTAGCGAAACTAAGTATCTGGGAGTTATAATTGACTCAAAATTAAATTTTAAAAGCGATAGACTTTATTGTTAAAAAAGTTGCTTAAAAAAATTGGTTTCCTGGGTAGAGTAAGCAGAGAGTTGAGTCCTTGGGCTAGAATTCTGGTTTATAAAACAATAATTTCGCCACATTTTGATTTTTGTTCAAGTATATTATTTTTGTGTGGAGCTGGTGATTTGGAAAGGTTGCAAAAACTTCAGAATAGGGCAATGTGAATAATTTTGCAGTGCAATAGATACACGCCTATAAGATTGATGCTGGAAACGTTACAATGACTAAGTATAAAACGGAGAATAACTTACAACACGCTTATTCTGATATACAAGATTGTTAACGGCGGGGTTCCGAATTACGTGTCTCGTAATTTGATACGTAGCCGGGATGTTCACAATTACCAGGTGAGATCAGTGAGACTTCCTCAATTTGTGAAGACTTGTTCGCAAAATTCCTTGCGGTATAAGGGGTTTAAATTGTTTAATAGTATGCCGGATGAAAACAAGGAAGCCCTGAATTTGAGCAGTTTCAAGAGAATGTGTTGTGTTTTTGTTAGAGGCATTTTGAGACATTTGTTGGTGTTTGGGTGTTTTCATTTTTCTGTTTTCTTTTTTTGGGAGTGTATTGTTACAATATTGATGTAATATTAGCTTATTGCTAAATAAAGATTATTATTATTATTATTAAAAATGTGGAAGATATAACTGGTACAGCGGCTATAACCGGTACACCTACCCTAACTAGTAAGAATATTTTTATTTGAAAACGCACAAAACAAAGTAAAATAAATAACAATAAAATAACAAAAATAATATTAAACATTATGACTTAAGCAGCAACAAAAGAACAAGTAAAAAAAAACATTAATATTTGGTGTAACCCCATTTTTCCTCCCAGGTTTCAGTGCAGTGCCTCACCAACTTCTCTTGTCCTATCATTCCGATTATCCCACTTTTGGATCATGATACCCAGCAGATGTATATGCTCGGAATGAATGAAGTTGTAACATTTTGTGCCACGGCAACTCAAGAAAATTAATTTTCAGGTACCAGGATTAGCGGAAAAAAGACCTTCTGTTATGCGTGGAGATTGCGTTTTTGTTAAAGAAGGCAACGCCAGCAGAATTAAGTATCAAGGGTTTGTCCATAAAGTGGAGAAGTCGAGTGTCGTTTTAGGATTTGGCTCCTCGTAAGTTACGGTATTACGCTAATAATCTCGTCATAAAACATTTTGTGGTTAGATTTCCAGATCGTGAGCACGTGAAGAAAACATTGTTTAGTGTCTTCTTCACAATCAACAGGTATCCACTGAGGGTGGCCCATCAGGCTGTAAATTTGGTGAGGGAATATCAGATTGGTTCTACATTCTTTCCCAAAAGTCCCGGTGGTGTCCATTGCCACACTTACCAGTAAGTAACAACTACCGTTCTTCCTTCCAAACAAATCTCTTCTCTGGAATTGGGCGGATTAGGTGATGGGGGTTTGTTTGGAATGATCCCCATTTTTTAACTGACGTTTATTGAATGCTTTAGTTACCATTGGTTCGAGACAAAAATAGAGTCAAATCCGGAACAACAGCAAGCTGTTCGTCATATATGCGAGACGACCGCTTACCCGGCCCCCTATCTAGTCTTTGGGCCACCCGGTACAGGAAAAACCATGACGATTGTTGAAGCCATCTTACAAATTCATAAATTGAAGCCCAAGTTCAAAATATTAGTCTGCGCCCCGTCCAACAGCGCAGCAGATGAGATAGCCAAGAAACTCATCCACCTCCCCAAAACGGATGTGCTGAGATACATGTCGGCCAGTTATCCGTATGACGCGATTCCGCGGGAAGTTCAACCGTTCACCAATTATTATGGTGAACGTTTTTACTACCCGACCTCGGAGAGGGTAACACAATTTCGAATTGTCGTCGCCACGCTCGTCAATTCGGCCAGAATGTACAACGCGGGAATTCCCCCGAATCACTTCAATTACGTTTTCATCGACGAAAGTGGTCACGCAAACGAAGCGGAAACTCTAATTCCGATTACTGCTAGTGTACTGTCACTCGGAAAGGTATCTGGGCAAGTAGTTTTGGCGGGAGACCCGAAGCAGTTGGGACCGATCGTCCACTCTGTATTAGGGAGAGAATACGGTTTCAGCACTTCTATGTTGGAACGAATGATGAATACTTTACCGATGTATCAGAAGCAGGAAAATGGGCAATACGACTCGATGTCGCTAACAAAGCTGCTGAAGAATTACAGGTCACATCCGGCAATATTGAAAATACCTAACGAATTGTTTTATGATAATGAACTCATTCCCGAAGCCGGCGAAACTGCTCATTTGGCTGTAGGTTGGAAGCATCTGCCCAATCCTGATTTTCCCATCATTTTTCACAGTGTTAAGGGTTTGGAGCACCAAGAGGAACACTCCCCAAGTTACTTTAACATTCTGGAGATATCCCAAACCCTGTTTTATTTGGAAGAGTTGCTCGGGTCTCGTTTGTCTAATACGTTGATTGAAGAAGAGCACATCGGTGTAGTCACTCCTTATAGTAGGCAGGTGTGTAAATTACGTAACATTATTTGGTGTTTTATCCTGATAATCTGTTGCTAATAGGTTGAAAAATTGAGACTGGCTTGCAGAAAAAAGGGCTGGGAGAATTTGACGGTCGATTCTGTGGAAAAACTGCAAGGGCAAGAACGACTGATAATAATAGTTTCAACGGTCAGATCGCAACCTGATTTCATGCAGTACGACCACAAATTTCATTTGGGTTTCTTAAAAAACCCCAAGGTAATTAATAGGTACAATTTTGAAGGAACAGTCGATTATTTTGTTTTTCTTTTTATAGAGGATGAATGTGACTCTGACACGTGCTAAAGCTCTCCTTATAGTCATCGGAAATCCAGATATCCTTCAACACGATCAGTACTGGAATAAGTTTATTCACTATTGCATCCAAAATAATGGATTTGTGGGTGATAAATTCATCGCAACTGTCGATGAAGCTGTAGATGAGCAACCCGTCAGACCTGCCGATGAACAACTCGTCGATCCAGTAGATGAACTGGCTGATCTGGCAAATCTCTCTATTAACGGTAATATAGAACTCATTCATTTAAACAATTATTTTAACGTTTACAATAGTGTTCTTTCCTGGTATCTCTTGTACTATCAGCAGCAAAAGTGGTGTTCCAGTATAATCCACTTTTCCCCATCGCTGAATACTCGGTACTTCTTTCATTTACATTTCACCGGGAACCCTTTTTTTGCGTTTGTCAGTATCCAGTGTTCAAATTCATTCTCAATGTCGTTTCCTAGAATACGCTTCTTTCCCGTTCCTCCCCTAGTTCCCTAGTAGTTCTTCCTCTGAATTTATCGGGCAGTGTTGTCCTGGGAACTCCAAAACTCCTGCTACCTGTTGCTATTGGCATTCCATCTTGTTGAACTGCTCGCAATGCAAGATTAAGTCGTTCTTGCATATATTGATGTATAGAACCTTTATTTCTTTGCCTTAAATTTTCGTTGAATTCAGCATTTTGTTTTTTTGGTGGTGCCATGTTTAAATATTCCGATACATCCGAGTTCCAAAACTAACTGGCTAAAAATGATAAAACAATACTGTCCTATTATAGCCATCTCTCTGACTATAAATGTAAGTGTCCCATTTATAGCCGCCTTTAATTATCATATACAGCGCGAAAGAATTACACCGAAAAGTATTTTAAAACAAGTCAGACTTTACACAGATTCGTTGACAAAGTTTTTAGCAGTATTCAACTTGAAATTCATTTCAATATAATCAATTTATACTCACGTTAAGTTCCTTAAGAAAAACGATAAGAAATCAATATATCGAGGGTAAGGTTTTAGTCATAACAGCACAATTTTTAGTTTAGCCATAAACATGCAAGGAGTATGGCCAGGTTCGATAGAAAACTAAACGTCAAGCAATCATAAAAGGCTTAAACCTTATACAACAGTATTTTATTGTCAGTTTCTTAGCAAGAGGACAAAAATGTGGAAGTTATAACTGGTGCATCGGCTATAACCCTTGCACCTACCCTAACTAGTAAGAATATTTTTATTTGAAAACATACAAAAACAAAGTACAATAAACAACAATAAAACAAAAAAAATAATATTAAACATTATGACTTAAGTAGCAACAAAAGAACAAGTAAAACAAAAAACATTAATATTTGGTGTAACCCCATTTTTCCTCCCAGGTTTCAGTGCAGTGCGCCACCAACTTCCCTCGTCCTATCATTCCGATTATCCCACTTTTGGGCCCTAATCCCCCCTCAGATTTTCTATGGGGTTTAGATCTGGGGATCTAGCTGGCCATGGAATGGAATGGAATGTGGTTAACTGATGTGTGTCGGGCAGTTATCATCAATGTAGCATGTCCTGGAAGGAAAATAATTTCCCCTGGGCCAGCGGCGCTCTTACACCCCCCACATTTGCAGCAATTTTTTCTAACATTCACAAAAAAATTCATACTAAATTTATGAACGTAAAAGAAAAACAACTACGCAAATTAACAAAACTTAGTAGGTTATGTTACTAATTTCGCGCTACTTCAAAATTCTTATGGAGCTCTTATGGGACATAGATGTTAAACACTGATTATTTAAATTCGGTGTATTTCTTAACGAGGACTGCTCTTTCCAGCTGTTACATTTTCAAAAACATCTTAAAATACATCTTTATTTCAGAAATATTTTAAAACGGATCACATGACAGTACCTATTAGAGAAGAACGTATGTCTTGTTTAGACCAGACCATTATTATTAGAGATTATTTTGACGTTTGCTGGAGGGTTTGAGGTTAAGCTGTTTATTTCTCCGCGTTATTTATTGTTTAATCTTTATTTAATAGGAGGTTTAAGAATTTAATTATATTTAAAAAGTGTATAATGGAAGAGAAAGTGTTAAAAACTAGTGTTGTTAACGACTTCTTTATGGACGTTTTAAACTATCTACTGTGCCGATTCTAGCACCGACACGCCCGCGCGTGAAAGAGAAATAATTATTTTAAAACTTGATAAAAGCAATAAAACCGTAATTATGAGCTCCAAATATTTTGAAAATAAAATGTATGAACTATTAAATGACTAATTAACTAATTTTAAATTTTAAATATAAAAAAATCTTCAAGTCTACAGTCAGATTGGCCAAGTCCAACTACATTAATTCCAGAGTTAATAATTCGAATAATAAAGGCAGAGAACTCTGGAATATCATTAATACAAGTTTGGGGAGGAAAGAGTCTCATAGTGACGTTCACCTATGTGTTGGCGATGCAGTGATTAGGGATGTTGAGGCAGCTAATTGCCTGAATAATTACTTTTCAACAATTGCACAGAGATTGGTTAGTCGAATACCAGCTGTTGCAACTACTGCATCTAATTTCTTGACCGCTAATGTTGCCAAGCAGAATGATACTTTTGTTTTTTTTTCCAACTGATGTCGGTGAAGTTGCACGTACTTTGAGACTTGTATCTAGAAAAGTTTCCTATAGGGACCGGATCCCTGCCATCATTTTTTCTTATTTAACTATTAATATTCATCTGTGTCTTGCTGATCTTATAAATAAGTCATTTTGTGAAGGCATTTTTCCTTCATCTTTAAAAAAAGCGTTTATCGTGCCATGGCATAAGGGGGGTGAATTTGGGCCAGAAAATTTTCGGCCGATCTCATTGTTGCCGACCGTTTCTAAGCTGATTGAAAGGCTGGTCAAGGCCAGATTTGTTAGCTTTTTGTCCAGTTTGCAGTTTGGTTTCCGTAATAATAAGAGTACTGGTCTGGCCATTTTTTCTTTTCTGGACCATGTATATGAGGCAAAAAACACTCACTGCAACTCCCATTATATTCCTGTTTCTGTGTTTCTCGACCTCTCTAAGGCTTTCGATTGTGTTGACCACTCTATTTTGTTGGAGAAGTGCTCATATTATGGATTCAGGGGTGTTTCTGGGGGGTGGATTCGTTCTTATCTGATGGGAAGATGCCATGCCGTTTCTATTGTCAACGCTGATTGTCAGAAATTTACATCTGACTCTGCTCAGTCTATGTATGGGGTGCCTCAGGGTTCTGTCTTGGGCCCACTTCTCTTTCTGTTGTACATAAATGATATGTCTTCTCTGCGCATTAGTGACAAGTTCGTTCAGTTTGCTGATGACACCAATATAACTTGGTTCGGTAGTGATGGTCATGAGTTGCATGACAGGATTGTGTCGGACATGTCGCTCTTGAGATGTTGGTTTGCGGCGAACAGGTTGACTCTTAATCTGGATAAGACTTGTCTTATGAATTTCAGGCCTGGTATATTGTTTGCCCTTTCTTCAGATGGTGTTATAATTTCATCTGTAAATACTACATACTAAATAGATTGAATTGGCAGGAGCACAATAAACACCTAAGTACAAAGTTGTCTAGATCCTGTTTTGCCCTTAGGACTCTTATGAATAATTACGATTTACTTGTGGCTAAAAATGCGTATTTTGCGCTGTTTGAGTCACATCTCCGATATGGTATACCTTTCTGGGGTTACTCCTCTGCCGAAAATTTTAATTATATCTTTCGATTGCAGAAGAAGGCAGTGAGAATTCTCTCAAGGCGTCTTCCTCGTACCCCTTCAAGACCACTTTTTGAGAAACTGAGAATATTGCCACTGGCATGTATTTACATTTATGAGATAGCTGTTCTGCAGTTTCGGCTTAAGAATAATTGTGTCACGGGGGAACAGATTCATGAGCATTTTAAGCGGTCTGCAGTGTTATTGTATCAGTCGAGGCCCTACTCGGAAAATTTTAAGAGAAGTGTAATATATATGTCCATTCAAATATTTAATAAGCTACCTGCATCAATTTCATCCATTTCAACTTTTTTAATGTTCAAGGCTTCTTTAAAAAGATTATTGCTTGATAAGTTGTACTATAGTGTAGATGATTTTCTCGGGGGTTGAGAGTGTTGTTCCCCGGTTTCCTCATGTGAGGTTTTGATATAGTTCATTTCAGCTATCTTGGCGTGTGTATGCACTAAGCAACGCCTCATGTTTATAATGTTTTCGTTCAAATCACAATGGTTTTTGTATTGAACGTATGTTGATGCAATAAACGCCATACGTATCAATCAAAATATGTATAAATTTTATTACTTTGGCAGCTAATGCACGTGCAATCTTAATTCCTTGGAAACAGAACGCACAAAAATGTTTTTTGGCATTTCATAAGTTGTAACGTCAAGTTTATTTCATTAACTGTCAAATTAGTAATTTCCAATATTTATTTCTAACAATTTTGGTATTGAAATACTAAACTAAAATGCCTGGGTATACTATAACAAAACAGTGCAGGCAATTTGTACTAGATCTTATGGAGTATTTTAAGGCGGAAGCAGAAAATAAAGGACCTTTGATTCCATTTTCTTCTGTGAACGAGAGAGTTTCTGCCGCGTTGAAAATAAGTTTAAGAACCATAGGTCGTATCAAAGCAGAATCTACATCTGGTGATCCTCTTACTACCCCCGGAAAATCGCATAACAGGCGAAAGTTTAAGAGTGACGATGTAAGTGAAGAAATAAAATGCGAAATTCGCAACACGTTTTATATGATGAGAGAAGATAAGAAACACATTACAATTCAAACGCTGAATGAATTAGCAAAGCAAAGGGGTGTCATAGATGTATCTAATACGAGTATATGGCGTATTTTAAAGAACTTGGGGTTTTGTTTCAAAACGGAGAATAATCGCCGTTTTCTTTGTGAGCAACCTCACATTGCAAGCAAGCGCATTGCGTTTTTACGAGAATACATACAAAATATGAAAAGCGAACATTCCAGACAATTTGTGTTTCTCGACGAAACATGGATTTTTGCTAAAGGAGGAAGTAAGCGCACATGGCAAGATGAAAGCGTTAAAAGCTGTAAGAAAGGCCATGCTTCAAATGGGAAGCGATTTGTTGTACTTCATTCAGGAACTAGGCATGGTTTTGTACCGAATGCATCGCTGCTGTTCTCTACAAAATCAAAATCGGCGGACTACCATGATTCAATGGATCAGAATTCGTTCAAAAAGTGGGTTTTAGAAAAACTAATACCAAACCTTGAGGAACCGTCGCTAGTGGTAATGGATAATGCATCATACCATAGCTTCTTAGTAGAGCCAGTTCCCCATGCATCCTGGAATAAATCAAAATTAAAAGATTGGCTTGTAACTAAAAATGTGCCATTTTCGGAAACGGCTTTGAAAATTGAACTTCTAAATTTATGTAAAGAGAATAAACAACAGCCAAGGTACGCTATAGACGAAATGCTCCAAGAGCATGGTCATCAAGTCCTAAGACTGCCACCCTACCACTGTCAGTATAATCCAATAGAGTTGGTGTGGGGTATTTGCAAACAATATTATGACCTGCATATTGGAGAAGTTGGTTTTGGAGACAAACAAGTTTTAGATATGTGGCAAAAAGCTTTAGACCAAGTCACTCCAGATGTTTGGAAAAATTGTATAAATCACACGGAAAAAATTGTGGAGGAAGACTGGGAACGTGAAGTGCGCTTTGATGAAGTTGAACCGCTTATAATAAACTTGAATGATTCATCTGAAGATTCTGAAGATGAAGACGATACATTTTTTGAACTTTTTTAAGATCCTAATATGTAGTTATTACGACAATTAATTAGAATTCTTTTTTATAAATTTTTTCTTTCGTAAATGTTTCAAATTAATTTTCTTTTCAACTTTCTTCAGTTCATTATTTCAGTTAGGTAACATGTATTATTGTATTTTATTTATATTATACTTGTTTACGTATTACCGACCACTTATTTAGCATCACTTTAGTTATTGTCTGCATTAAGTTTTGTTCATTTAGCTAAAATTGAACTTCTGTAATTTATCTGCTTCGCTATATAAAAAGAAAACTAAAATTTTGGTATGTAGATGGAGTGAAAATAGAACTAAAATTGAAATACAAATAGGAAATGAGAAGATAGAGGAGGTCGCGGATTTCTGCTACTTAGGAAGTAAAATAACCCAAGACGGTAGGAGCACTAAAGATATAAAACAAAGAATGGCGCAGGGCCGAGTTGCGTTTAACAAAAAGAAACAACTGTTATGTTCGAGAACGGTTAATATAGAGACTAGGAAGAGACTCTTAAAGTCGTATGTATGGAGTACGGCATTATACGGGTGCGAAACTTGGACAATAGGAGAAGCGGATAGGAAAAGAGTAGAAGCGTTTGAACTGTGGTGTTACAGACGCATGATGAAGATACCGTGGATAGATAAGGTTAGCAATAGGGAAGTATGAGAAAGAGTTGGGGAAAGGCGAAAGGTATGGAAAACAATAAAGAGTAGGAGAGATAGGATGGTAGGACACCTTCTAAGACACGAAGGAATAGTTCGCGACATACTAGATTCAGAGATAGGAATAAAAAGAGGTAGGGGTAGGCCTAGATTAGACTACTGCTCTCAAATAGTTAGGGATGTAGGATGTTCTACTTTTAGGGAAATGCGTAGGTTAGCTCAGGATAGAAAAGAATGGAGGTACGCGTCCAACCAGTCTTCGGACTGAGAACCTTATGATGATGATGCTATATTCCAATGAAACTCCCGAAAATATAGTAATTATTATACTGATTGAATCGTTAAACTACTTTGGGAATTACATACGTAGATAAGTGCATGCATTTTCCAGCAATTTATTAATCTATGGTGCCTTCTTTCAAATAATCATAAATTCTACTTGTTGAGAATTGCTGGAATGCAATACATATTTGACCCATACTGTCATATTGACGTACGAGCCAAAATAACTGAAAACAACTATATATTTTATATATTTTTTTCTTTTGTTTTGTTTTGTGATTTATTTTGTTTGATATGTTATGTGTTCTATCTATGTATTCTGTATTGTGTTTTCTGTCTATGACAGGCTAAATAAATGATTGACATAGGTATACAATTTTTGCTAAAGATCCTCTACCATGAACTTACAAAATAAAACAATTATTTCATAATAAATTTTATACTTGTACAATTTTAATAAATCTTGACAAAGACCCCAAACAGGGCTGTATATAATCACGTTTGTAAACTTTACGTGTTTATTTCCAGATGATACTGATAGCACCATTGTAGGGGAGGACGAGGAGTGTGCCGGTGACAAAATTTAAATTAAATTTTATAAATTTTACTTTTGTACAATGGGCACACTTAATAATATCATGTTTTCATAAAGTGTAAAGGAGACAACACTAATGTGCAATCCAGCTAAAAAATTAACTTAAGTTTCAAAAATACAAACCTATTAATTTATTGGTGTAATGGTATCGATATTTATAACAAATATCAAAATGATTATTTAAATGTGCAGTTTGTTTGCTGTAAATTTTTGTATGTTTATTATAAATCGAATAAGGATGTTATTAGGTGTGTACTGTATTATGTATTTTTATCATAGTTTGTATTTTGTATGTTTTATACAAATTGTGTTACCAGGGTAATCGTAAAGTGTGATACGACGAATAAATTTATACGAATTTAATAGTATTCGTTGTTTGTATTGTGCCGTTGCTCGGACAATTTTATTGATCCTGTAACCCAACATTAATATTTCATTTTGCAAGAAAATGGAACTAGAATTGTCCAGGGTTGATTATACTTTTGTGGGGGTTACTTCCCCGAATTGTATGAAAGTGTTGCCCCATGCAGGGCCTCAAGAACCACAAAGAGTATGTAATATACTAGAGTATTGCTGGGTTTGTTTGTAATAAATATATTGCGTAACAGGTGGCTGTAGCTGACAATGATGGAGTTTTGCAAGTGTTTTCGGTAAAAAAAGAAAATGTGCAGTTGCATTTTAAAACACTGCCGGGGCCGAAGATATCGGCTCTCCAGCTTGGAGGGGCCGCAGGTAGGTATTACTTATACAAGGTGTTCGGGAAAAACTATATCGGAAATGCGGATGTTTACGAAAAAATATTATTAATTAATAATTTGTACAGGAACACCTGCCGATAAAATATTTGTATCGTCCGAAAACGAGGTTCGAGGTTACACTAAGAAAGGCAAGCTCTTCCTCACTTTCGACAACAACATGACGGAGCCAGTTACGTCCATGTACTTATTAATATCGGCAATCATTCTGCAAACTCATTTGAAAATTTTCTAGGTATGTTTTGGGAAATGAGCTGTTCTTATGTGGCCAACATATTTACAATCATTATAGGGACTGCAAAGATGTCGGATCCTATTTATGTGGAGACAAAATAACTGACGTTATAGCTTTTCAAAAGGTTGTTTTTTTTTACTTTTAACCGATCCGCAAAGAACGCACTGAAATACTTTTTTTGCACTCTAAAGAAATTTGACTCGCCTTTTCGTTTTATGATCATCTTGCGCTGATGCTTGTAATTTTTTAACCTCCTGATAATTTGATTCAAACACCCTTAACAGGAACCAACAGCCGAAATCTTTAATTTTATCGCTAATTTATAAAATGTTCAGACGCACAGGCTTATATCCTTAATTGCCTGTGAAGGAAGGATGATCCGAGGATTAGAACACGGGCGTGTTACGATGACGATGGAAGTGGACAGTGCTCCAACTACACTGCACCTTTATGAACAAGAAGGAGCTAAATATCTTCTTTTTGGAACTGCTGATGGTCGTATTGGATTATTAGATATGGAAAAGTAATTTTAAGTTTTCTTTTTTGAAGAAAAGGCGTCGTGAAATATGTTCTTTCAGTTCGCAGTCGTTCAGTAGGTGGTTGATAGAAAATAAGAAATATGCCAGTACAATTTCTTGCATTCACAGTTATGATTTGACTGGGGATGGTACCAAAAACTTAATTGTGGGACGACAAGATGGCAATGTTGAAGTATATGTTGTGAATATTACGGATGCCATGGATTTTCCAAGTATAATTTATGTACATGTATGTCTTTATTGCCAATCTTTACATTAATTATCAATCCACTGTTCTTTCCCTCCTTCATCTAACCTATTTTTATATTTTCGCCTCTCGTCTATTAGACTCACAATATGTTTTGTTATCCAAGGTTTTCTACTTTCATTCTGTTTGTGACCCAAAATATCTCTAAACTATTTTTAATGCAATTCCATTCTGCTTCTACGTCCCTAACATTATTATTTCATGTTCAAGAATGATAAAATAAGTGGGACCTGGTCCAGAACCGTTAGAGCTTATCTACTAAACCCCGTGCGTTCAAATTTTTCCGGAAAAGCATAAGTATTTTAACGAATTTATTCAATAGTTTTGCTACAAAACCAGACAATAATTTTAATTCTAATCGAACATAAACGCCCCTTTTCTGTCAGAATTTTCAAATTCCACATTTCATTTTGGGTAAAAATGAAACTTATTTTCGCTGTGATTTTCTGATTGATTTTTAGAAATCGTCCTTGGTAGAGAGAAAGGTGAAACATTTACAGAGACATTAACATTTAACCGATGTGGGTAATTATCAAATTTGGCCCTGAATTCTGAAACGCCTGAAATTATTTCCAAATTCCAGTGGAACGCAAATTCTACATCTGCGGCGTATATTAAGGACCAGTTTTTCAACTAAAGCGAATTATGACAATAACATAATTTCCAGTTTTAAATAAATGACGCAATAGACTCTTCATTTTAAAAATATGTCTTTGTACTTTAACACTATTTATTACAGTAAATCTGCACCAGATATAAATCATATTGTAGGGACCAACGAAAACACGTAAATCTCGTACATTTTTTTACAGAATTGCAATGAAAGTGTCACTGCCTTGCAATGCGGAAAAATAGGAAGTCAAGGTTATGTTGAAATATTAGTTTCTACCTACACAGGACGAATTTTCGGCCTTACTTCTGAACCCATTGAGAAAAATGCTGGTAGAGACACAAAGGTCGGGACAAATTATATATTTACAGCAGAAACCAAAGGGAAAATTTCCAAATTAAAGTACCTACGCGAGTTATCTACAATGTCGCACTTTTGTTCTTCTTTTCTTGCTTGTAGGACAGAAGTTGAAGAACTAAAACAAAAAGTAAGTAAAGAAAGAGAGAGATATCAAGCAGCAACACAGTCTTATGGAGAAATTCTGTCAGCAATTCCTATGTTAACTGTTAAAGTTTCAGTAAGTTGCGTCCTTGAAATAAGATTTCAATATTTTCTAAAAAACTGTTTAGATGATCCTGTCGCAGTCAGACTCCTCTTATATCTTCACTCTTGAGGTCCCAACAGCTATCGACAACGTTTTATTGCAAAGTGAAGTTCCTTTAGATTTATTAGACGTAGAAAAAAATTCCGCTGTTGTTAGTTACAGTGAATCCGAGCCAGAAGTATTAAAACCATATTTCTTGGTTCAAAAGGGTCTAAAATTTTCTCTGCTTTTAGAGCGGCAACTTTTTACTGGCCACATATCGGTGTCAAATAAACACCAACAGATTAGAGCTAAAGATACGAACCATAGAAGGGCAATACGGGATTCTTAGAGCTTATGTCACACCAATGATGCAACCAAAATGTTGCAGAGTCATTCAACATCTTATTCAACCTTTATCTCAACATGTGCGCATTTATAAATTTGACGCAAATCGGTAAAATCGACCAAAAACTTTGTAGTCAATAATCAAATTTAATTTGGTATTTTTAGACCTTTTAACGTACTTGCATTAAAAGGAACATTTAGCTTAGCAGAAATACATTCGTGGGTTTCTCAGTGTTTGCCTGAAATACCTGACAAGCCCCAGTTTTCTGAAAGAACTGATTTTATCTTTCAGTCTACCTTTTTGGACACAATAGCACTTTGCAGTTATACGTAAGATGTTTTTTATTCTTTCTCTACCAAATGTTATTACAAAGTTCGATTTTAGGAAAGGGGATGCTATTTTTAAGTCAGATAATGTATCCACAATTTCTATAATTAAAGAATTTATCACAAAAGAGGCTACAAAGAAAAAAATTAAAGTTGATATAAATACAGGTAATGTAATGGAAAAATTGTGTTTATAACCGCGAACTAATAAGTTTTAGCAATTGATGATGCTAGTGTGGACCACGCCTTAGCATTATTGACACCAAAGTTGCAATTCCAACAAACTTTAGCCAAGAAAATAACTTTATTAAATGCTCTGAATGAATTGGAGATAAACGACGAAAATATAAACTATTTGTCACCCAAATTTAAGGAGTTATTATCCAACGAGAAGGAAATAAGGGCAGAATTTGCCGCTTTGCCATCATATTTAGATCGCATATACGGTATTTTTTTATAATATACTATTCGTTTATTTACTTTATTATTGTTATTCCTTGTCTCAGGTGTTTTAACAGATTTGTATGTGGATTATCATAAACTGAAAGGAGTTAATGTGAAACCAAAAATTCCGAAACTGTTGAGTATTTTAGAAAACTATGACTACGATGATCTTTTGACGTTCTTTAAAAGTGGGCATTAAGTTTTTTGTAACATATTAATCCTAGGCTGCAATAAAGAAATACAAATTACAGGAGTTTTCTATATTGTTTTATCCCGTGTCTCCACCCCAGGACGAGAGCAAATTTCTAGGTAGGTTTCGGGATTTTACGGAAATTTTCTCAATTTCGCACTTTTCGATACAATTTTTTGGGGGTGAAATGTTAACGCAAATCGGATATTTTTGCACTTGTCGACGGTCGTTCGCTGCGTTCACTTTATATTTGTGGATTTAAATTTGCCGACAAGGGTTACACGGGGGTTGTAAGATGCACTTAAAAAGTACGTGTTTTACGAAATCTTCAATTTTCTTGAGGCCGTTTTCCTTTCCTGCGGGAGGCTCCACGTTTTTCGTGGTAAGAATAAGGTTCTCCGAAACTCGCTCTTTCGATATCCGTTGAGAAAATTGAAATCGGTCAACATTTAAAAAAGTTATTGAAGAAAAACGAGAGGGGTGCATTTTCACTTAAGAACGCTCCAAAAATACAATTTTCGAGACGTTTTTACGTTTTTTCTTTCGCCCTCGTAGAATATTATGCTATTGAGGTATTAAGTTTTGATATGGTACGCATATCTAAGCATTTGCTGCTTTTATTCTCTGGGATTTTACGGGCCTGTCTATCATAAATCTAGAGACTCAATTTTTCTCGTTTTTTTTTTGAAGCTAACAAAAATGGGAACAAAAACCGGATTTATCGTACGTGGATGTTATTATTTCTCTTTTCAGCGGAGTAGTTGCTTAGTTTTTATATTGTTTGCCTCGAAATATATCCACATCCTAGTCATTAACATAAACCGCTCCATGCTTATCGTTCAGAGCACTATTCTTTTGTAAAAATGGCGGGAATTGTGTATTTTTTGTTCGGTCTTTGTTTACTTACTTTTTGCGAATCACAAACGATCAAATTCAAAGATTCTAGCGAACTTTTTCAACAAAATATAAATGTACAGAGTGTTTTAGAGTTATTGATTTCTTCCGAAAGTATAGAAAATGTGAAGTGCAGAAATCATAGCAAAATTTATATTCAAGATGTTAGAAATTTCAGACTTTGGGCCACACAAAGTGAGTATCTAATTAGGTACCTATATATTTTAAGATTTGAATTTGTTGTTGATACAATCGTAGTGTTTGATGCTACTTCCAAATTTCCAAGTGGCATTCTGGTGGGATCTACGTACGGGATGGGAAATTTTGACGAGTGCGTGGAAACTCGCGCTTATTTAGAAGATGACGAATTTTCGGGGAAATATTGCTTGGCTACGCTCACAATAGATGGGCCAAAAGAAAAGAATCCTGACAAATTTAATAGAAATTCTACCGATTTTGATTTTAGAAACGATCGCAGAAATTTTAACGTGTCCACGTGGGACAAAATTTTAGTGAGTGATTATTATAATACAGGTGTCCCAATAATGCCCCCGTCAAGTTTTATGCCCTTATATTATACCTACTTTAAGATTTATTGCCTAAAATGTATGTTTTTGTTGTTACCGGTATCTAGTAGTAGACATGTAGGACCATTTCTGGACCAAATCACCGTTTTCCAAAAGAAATAGTGTAGCTTCTAATGATAGGCAAAGGTCAATGAACTTCAGGCGATGGGGAAAAGTCTTATAAAATAAAACCTATTTCAAGAGCTTAAAATGTAGAACAAACACGTAGGTTGAATTCCACGGCAAAATTATTGGGAAAACCTTTATATGTAGGTCAATTTTGAACTGTGTAGATGTCGTATGCCATTTTTGCAGGCCATTTCACGAGATCGTTCTAAAAAATTGCGAAATGAAATTCATTGGGCTTTCTGCATTCCATCAAGTTGCTCGTCGGAATTTTTGGAATTACATTTGAAAGAATTGTCCGATGTTTATAATCAGGTTCAAGATTTCAAAATTTCTCCTACGGTAGAAGAGAAAAACTGCCAGATTTATAAGCCGTTTTCTCCTACTGCCGGCGACGTAGTTTTTATGTAAAAGTCTCTATGGAAGTTGTTGAATAAATTGCTGTTTAAAAATATGTTTTCAGGGTTATTATGGCTGCAATAGTGTTGACTGTTATCATAGCGACCATTTACGATTTATTGAGTAACATGGAGAAGTCTCCAATAAACAAATTAAGCGGTCAGTTTTTCATAAAAAACCATTATGACTTATGTACTTTTCAATTTTATTTTCAGGAATCAAACATCAAGTACTCGTAGCATTTTCCATGTCTTTAAACATGAATAAGATCCTCTTACCATCTAAAAATCAAGATGGTTTGGATTGCATTAATGGACTAAAAGTATTTAGCATGTTTTTGATCATAATGGGGCATAGAATTATGTTTAGTGTAGGATCCCCCCTTGTTAACGCCAATTATGTAGAAAGCGTATGTATGTTTTGTTAATAGTAGATGGAACATGTACGTTCTGGATCAATACTGCCTTTGGTGGTACCTAAGTAATTAACTCATTTCAGTTTTACAGCAAAGTCGAAGCTATGGTTTTGCTCAACGGGCCGATTATAGTGGACACATTTTTTCACATTTCAGGATTTCTAGCGTGTTATTTGTTATTAACTAAATACGACAAAAGAGGGAATTCCATGAATTTCTTTGCCTTGTGTTTCCATAGAATCGTTAGGTAGGTTGTGGTTGGAGTAACAGCTATCGGTTCCAAAAAGTGACACTTTGTTCCAGATTAACCCCAGCCTACGCAGTAGTTTTAGCATTTTATTCTACTGTTCTGATTCATACAGGCTCGGGGCCGTTGTGGCAAGAAAAAATCGGCGTAGAACAAACAAGATGTTTATCTAGTTGGTGGACAAACTTACTCTACATCAACAATTATGTAAATTCAGATAAAATTGTAAAAATACGAACATGTACCAAGAAATTTTATAAACACGTTTTGTTGTAGTGCATGTTTCAGTCCTGGTACATAACTTGCGACATGCATTTCTTCTTGGTCACACCTTTTATAGTCCTTTTATTAAAGAAGAATTCAAAAGCTGGAGTAACCCTATTATTTGCTATAATTTGTTTGTCAATTTTTAGCACATTCGCCGTTACTTATTTTATGAAACTGGACGCAATTTTACTTCTTTACATGAGGTAAGAATGGTTTTCAACGTGTAAATGCGAATTTTATACCTTTTAATGTATTGTCAAAATAAATGAACCGTATAAATTCACCTTAATTTACCCATAGTGCAATAAGATAAGGTGTGCTCGATTGAGATTTCATTTTCGTCTGCTTCTGCGCAAGACGTTTTGCGGTCTAAATGTCAAAATATTCTGACTTATTTAATTCTTTAATAACACTGTTGATTGTCAGTTACAGACATGGGAAACTATCGATATTTCCATACTGGTCAGTAAGAAACATCGATATAATCGGAATGAACTATAACAAACATTAAGCTAATGATAAGATACACCAAACATGCAATATACGTACGTAGCGGGTGCTACATCAAAAGGGATAAATGTAAAATTCGCCTTAACCTCCAAAATATAATAATTTTACCATTTATGACTACATATGACTTTATAGCGTCTATTTTCATCACTTCTCTGTTGTAGGGTTTTAAAAGATCCAATTGCAGATAAAACCTTCCGAAATATTTACATACCAACCCACACCAGAGCGAGTCCATATTTTGTTGGGGCATTGACGGGTTATTTGAAATATAAAATATCAAAAGGCAACTTCAAATTTCCAAATAGATGGGTTTATATTTCTTGGATATTCTGCATATTCATAATGGAGGCAACTGTATATTCTGCTTATTTTTTCTACTCTTCCAAAAATTACGACGCACAAGCTTCGGCAATCTATGCTGCCTTCCATCATTTTCTCTGGAGTGTCTCTATCAGTTGGTTCATTTTGGCGCTATCCACAGGCAACGGGAGTAAGTCAAAAAAAACAGCGCTTTATATATTCTGATTGGTGGGTCGGTTTGCCCACCAAACAGAATAAACCAATCATAAAATTCGTGCGAATGTTCAGACACAGCCGACTTGAATTCAAGTCGGCTGTGGTTCAGATTACAATTATCTATTTTCCAGAATGGATTGAACCAATTTTATCGTGGAAAGGACTGGTTCCACTTAGCAGGTTGACATATTGCGCTTTTTTGTGTCATGGAGGAATACAATTGTACAGCGTGGCAACTTTAAGGCAACCCGCGTTTGCCAGTATTTTTAATTTGGTATTTGCGCAATTTTTAAAATATGACCAGGAATTACATTAACTTTTCATAATTTGCAGGTCTGGTACTCTTTCGGAGATATCACATTCGCCTATTTAGCTGGTCTTTTTCTATGCTTATTTTTTGAATCTCCCGTAATTGGACTGGAAAAAATTATTTTGACTAAATACAGCAGTTATTGATTTAACACATTTTGTTATGTTTTTTTAGCTGTAAAATAACAATAAGTACAAAGATGCGTAGGTATAAGAAAATATAATTTTAAATATTATTATTTATTTTAGTTATTACAATGCACCAATTACCCTGATCATAATAGTTTTTGCAGACTTCAACATTTCCCAATTTTAAACATAGAGCTTCCAATTCACCGTCTTCGAACACGTGGTAAAATCTCAAAAACAAATTATTTTCCACGTTTTTCTGTGCCGTTTTCATTTTCCAGGGAACTAGCACATCTCTATGTTGGAACTGTCTACGGTTCACGTGTACCGGTAAACTTACACCAGTCTCCACTGTGACGCACTCATTTTGCACATTTAATTTCTCGTTAGATTGTTTTCTGTTTTTTCTGTCTTGTTTGAGGTAACTAGATTTTTCGTTATTTATATTTTGATCTTTAGCCCAAACGTAGATCAGGGCTGATCCGCCAATCCGTAATACTCTTACTATTTCTTTCACTGCTTGAAGGCGACGTTCCTGAGAACGATATTATTACAACATATTACTTACATTCATACATTATAAGTACCTCAGTTGATAAATGATGAATTACAGCAATGCTTATAGCAGCATCTGCTATCCCACTTCTGAGAGGTAGATTTAAACAATTGCAAGTTAAAACTTCAAATCCTCTATCCTTGCAAATGTCAATAAGACTCGAACTGCGATCACAACCAACCTAAAACATTCCAGTTATTTTTGATTCGACACGACTAAAATGATTTATTACGTCATATATGTTTGCGTTCTGCTTCAAGTATTTGCCATTTCCACACCCAACATCAACAAGGACAGAACCTACACTTAAATTTTGCACGAATTCTAAAACATTCGGCCAAGGTTTTGATCTTGTTTCACTAAAATGACAAGCTACATTTTCATACACATCATGGACGTGTAAATTTTCCAGTGTTTTGGCGGCATCCTCGTCTATATCTAAGTCCTTCTGTTTGCTAAGGTGAGTATCACACATTTCAATGAATTCGCAAGAACAAACGCCTCTTCTTACTTTACGAAAGGTGAAAGACACCCTTGTTTCTCTTTTCTGTACTGTCAAACCGTTTATAGAGGGCACCACGTCT
The DNA here is from genome assembly GCA_963966045.1 of Xestobium rufovillosum. Lineage (NCBI taxonomy): Eukaryota > Metazoa > Arthropoda > Insecta > Coleoptera > Ptinidae > Xestobium > Xestobium rufovillosum. The sequence continues at coordinate 51,613,306 of OZ014492.1, read as the reverse complement.
AGTTTGCGCGGGGTAATCCCGTGGATCCAATTGTACCTACATTCACCTGACATGATCAACAAAGAACGTTGAGGTAAAACAACTGAACAGCTTTCTCCTTTGTTATTTTTAAATTCCATAGCGACCAAACTCCCCAGAGAAAGCGACATTATCGGATCTTCAAATGCACTATGAGTATCCACGTGTGGGGGAATCCCCTGCCCTGGCTCGTAATGGTTGACAGTTAATTGATCCGGTACAAAACTACCAATACTCAGTTCCATGTTATTAAGTTTTGGCCACAAAAAATCGCATTCCTTTGGTATGTTCTGTTCCAAAGGTGAATTCTTATCTACATTATTTGTATCGTAACGAAATTCGTAACCATAATGAAGTACTTTTCTATGCTTCATTACATTTTGATCAGAATCAAAATCGTTAAGAGATAACAATAGCAATTCTTCCTTCTCTGTTATGAAATTTTCAATTAGTATTAAACCTGGAGGTTTCTCTGCGAATTTTTTATCAACGAGTGCAGAAGGCAAACTTTCAACGTAAGCTAAATAAACTGGTTTATTATACTGTCCTATATTTAGTTTTCCATTAAAGCATTCAAAAGCATTTATTGCTGATGTAAGTTGCTTGTAGCTAATGAAACAACAGGACTTTCCATGCAGCATGGCGATGTTTTCTATACTACCATAATTACAAAAATGTTCGATTAAAGTAGCTTCTGATAGGCCATTTGCGAGTCCTGCATTGCAAACTGCAATATTCTGCAATTTAAAAATGTAAAATGGGCATAATTATACATAGTACCGTATGCCGGAACTGTAGACACTCGACCTTCAATCGTAAATACAATTAATTACGCGTCGTGGATTTGGTAGGAAGTGTTAACGCGTTTAACTCGATATAATCAAAATTGAATTAATAAATAATAATTATATTACAATAGAAAAGTATTACTTTAACAATAACAACGCGTGTTTACAGTTACCTTTGTTGGTGTTGCACAGCAAACGACGTGAGTTTCCTTCTCCAGAACGTGTTGACATTTCCGTTGTTTTCTGTCATTTCTTCGGGCGGTTTTGGCACTTTTCATTTTATCCATGATCGCAAGACTTTTTAGCGTGGATTTTCTGCACTCACGAGGTAAAATATTGCAAGGTGCACATACTGTTTATTAAATTGCCCCATAAACGACATGCGGCAGTCGCGTAGTGATTCAAAAATGGCCGGCGTTGTTAGAAATGAGGTTTGGAAAAATTGGGATAAAACCGGAAAAGCCGAGTTGTAAGTATCGAATATCAATTCTTTGCTGGAATAATAAAAGAAACTTGGTGATTGCCTTGGTTTAGATTGTTCGAGAGTAGTTTTTGCACGAAATGTTTTATTTCAGCATCAAGTTGTGTATGAACTTGTTAAAAGATGAAACCAAGACGCCTGTTATTACTGATTCTAAACATTCTGTACTTAAAAACATTAATTTGCTGATAAGCAAAGGAATTAATGGGCAGATCAAGAAAGAAAGTGTTGTTGCGACGCTACAGGAATTATCGGTATGACCAATAACTTTTATGTATTGTTTAGTTTGAATTCGTATTTTTGTTTCCTAGACGTTGCACGCAGACATACCAAATATAGTGCTAGATGTATTAAATATCGCTGATGCAGCGACCAGTGTTGATCATCAGAATGATGATTCGAAAACCAGAACGAATTTTGCTTACATTGTAAAAGAGTGTGAAAAGGTAAGTTTTAAAGATATTGGTGTTGGTATTCGTTGTTGAAAAACTATTTTGTTGCAGTTCTTATCGGATAAGTTGATTAAAGAACGCGCTGAAATTGATACCTTGCAAGAAGTCGGGGTACTGAAAAATAGAAATTTTTACACCAAGTTCATAAAAGTGAAAACAAAGTTGTAGTAAGTATTAAAATTTTATTTTTAGTTTGTTAATTGTGATTTGTGACTGAATTCTTAAGTGTTTGTTAAGTTTCTCTTAGAATTTTATGAGAAGATGGACCTGCAGAGCACTATTGTGCTGCAAACTAGGGTACTCAAAGTTCGGTGTGGTAGGGGATAGGGCACTAATAAACAGATGCTCAGTGTAGACCGAGGGGGCATCCGGTAGAGGATATCTGGTGTACATACATGAGGATAACCTAGGATATCCGAGGAAAGCCGAGGATATCAGAGGTAAACCGAGGATATCTGAGGATATCTTGAGGATATCCGGGGAAATCTGACAGCATTTTGAAGATATCCATTGCGCCTTCGTATAAGAATGTTCCTCGGTATATTCCGATGAAATTCAGAATCTTAAATTTTATGTAAATCATTTTATTTGTCAGGAAATCTCGTATTTAAATAACGGGGTTGTACACCATTTGCAGTATGTATATTGATTAGCGTAAATAAGAAAGCCCGTGTTCTGTATTTTTTTGATGCGACCTCTAATAACGCGACAAATAATGGTTAATACATTTATGCTATCTCTCCAGTCTTCAAGACTATGTTGCTTTCTTGAACCGTATTTTTATACAATGGATGATATACTTGGACACGATTCTGCGACCCAGAAACGAAGCAGAATTTGATTAAATGGGAACACTCAGGTTTTCCAGGGCCCAAAGAAGTTTGAAATAAAAAAATCTGGTGAAAAATTTCTTGGGTCAGTTTGTTAAAGGGGAAATCAAAGGAAATCCAAGGAAATAAAGGGAAAATCAGAGGACATCAAGCAGAAATCAGGGGAAATCAAGGGAAAATCGCAGTGAAATCAGGTGTACAGATTTTAAACCACGGTGTACCCCTCGAAAATAACTGAGGATACCTGGGGATATCCGGGAAATCTATCTGCGAGGATATCTGAGGAAATCTAAGGATATCCTTGCTTGAAAGGATATCTGGTGTACAAAATTTTACGACAGGATGCCCCCTCGGTGTAGACCCAAATACACTGCACAAAAATTATCGCATCACCTAATGTTTGTTTAATATTCTTCAAAAAAATAATCAAAGGGATACATAAGTGTATAAAATGGGTTCACAGGTTTAAAGTAGTGATAATGCAATATAGTAAAAGGTTGGAAGTCAACAACAGGATCATAGGTGACTCCATAGGGTTCATGAATGTCCCTTATGCATCCATCGGCTGTCAATCTCCCACCATTCACACCCCCTAGTTCCGTGAGCCCACAAATAGAAGTTTCTCCCTCTACCACGATCGACTTACCTGCAAAATGTACTTTTTGTCGGATGTTATATTGAAAATAGTGAGCACGCGGCCGTTTGTAGACCAGCATACTTCTTCCTGATGCATATAAACAAAATCACTATTCATCCGTGAAGCGTACATTGGACCATTCTTCGATGCCCTAGTCGGCATGCTGTAATCGCGCAACTCGATGTTCTCTGGTGAGGCATGGTCCAGAGGCAGAAATCTTTGGCCGTATATTGTCTTCTCGGAGACGATGTCTGATTGTTTGAACACAAATTTCGACATTTTGAACAGCTAAGAGATCATTTTTAAGCATTAAAGCAGTACAGTGACGTGTTCTTAAAGCTGTAACTCGCAAAAACCCATCGTCTATATCTGCGGTAACTCTCTTGTAGCCTGTCCTTCCCTTCGGAAAAATTCTCCAGTTTATGTGTAATGCCTAACAACTCTTAATATAGCACTCTGTTGCACACCTAATGCATTAGGCACATACTCTTGACTTCGTCCATCTTGAATCAAAGTTACTGCTCTCACGGCTTCTTCTTTTGGTCAAATGACGTCTTATATGCTGACGACCTTTCATAGTGAACAAACAATCGCTAAATTATTGCAAACGAATACAAACCAAACACAAACAAATAAAAAAATAATGGTAACTGCAAAAATACATAAATCGAAGTTGATACTTGACAATGTTTAACATAAATGAACTAAAGAAAATAAAGAATGCTGTTTGCGGGGGTTCCAAATATCTCGTAGAAGAAACCACCTTGGAAACCAAACAAGTAATTTTGACAAAAACTGAACTATATTACCAGAAGAATTCATAATGCTACTGATGCGATAATTTTTGTGCAGTGTATTATAAAGCACTGGCTCTAGAAACTCAAATAACTACACTACTCTCCCCACTTAACCTCCCTTCTATCTCTGCTGGTTTGCATGATCACTATAATTAAAAGTTAAAATAAAAAAACGACCTAGACTTTGGTTAGCAAATGCACTTACCTGAAATTGTTATGGCGTGCAGATTTTACAGTTATAACAATCGGAGGGTGCTAAAGAAAAAACATTTGTAGACTTCTATCACACATCTAGTTTTTTGTGGTAGCTTTGACTATGTTAACATTTTGAAATCTGTTTAATAAGCATTTCGATCATGAATGTCGGTGCTTATTTACCTGAAACTTTTGTGACTGAAATAGGATCCAGAATAAAAATTCCAACACATTCTGTTGAGCATTATAATTCAGAATTTTTAGTTCAGAACTTTGTTCTTGCAAATATGTAGGTTTGGTGTATTATTCAGTTTTATGTTAATATAGTCAAAAGCACTCTACTGAGGCGGGTTTGTCAAAGATAAACTTGGCTATTTCCATTTCACTCAACTTTGATTGTGAATCATATTATAAAAAAAAACATGTCAAATAAAACAAACTTATGTCAAGAATGACACAAAGTTAATTCAGTCAGATGGAAAGGATAAAAAAAGAAGCCTTTTTCAAGTTTTTGCAAGCTACAAAAATGGTACAAAGGATGTGGATCGGGAAAACGTTTTATAATTTTGCACGCAGGATCTAGTTCTGGATATTGAAGTTTCCTAACCAAATTTTCAAAAAAGAAGTTAGCGGTTATTGCTTGACATTGCTATTTTCACGTCCGTAACATTTTTGTGAACTCTGGATAAGTTGATTTGATTCATTTATTCAGACCTGCCTTGCTAGACTGCATTCTGATGAAACAAACCATAAATTTATTCTATTAGAATGCTATACATTATATTCACTTTTAGTTACAAACAGAGGAAATTCAATTTATTTAGAGAGGAAAGCGAGGGTTTTGCGAAATTACTCACAGGATTGAACAGAGAATTCAGTCTGAACGTAACACACGGCTACCTTTTGGATATCGTGCAGTCTTTGATTGGTAAGAAAAGGTTGTAGGTACTAGGCTGGCCATCTTCTAATTGTTTAGCAAATTTTAGGGTGTTTTAACCTTGATCCGAACAGAGTTTTGGACATTATATTGGAGAGTTTTGAGAACAAAGCGGACGAAGTAAATCTGTTTATTCCTCTAGTTTGTTCCTATATGAAAGACCCTAAAATAATATGCGAAGTGTTGGGCTCTAAATATATTTTCTATAAGAATAATGTGGCTGAAGTTCCGCAGTCTTTGTATATTTTGACGGCGCAGCTTTTGCAGCACGGTATAATACCTTTGGAAGATATTTACGTATGGGTAAGTGCAATATAAACTTCGTTTGTAACTGTGAGCATTTTTATGAATTTTCTTCTAATAGTTGACTCCTGAAAATAAAATAATGAACAAAGAGAGCGAAAAGGCCATGAAAGATGCTAGGGAATATGTTCGTAAATTGCAAATTATTTCGATAAATAATAAAGACAAAGAAGAGACACCAGAGGAAGTGGAAAATACGGCAGAGAAATTCAGCTTGAATCAGAAATTGGGGCTTTGCGAGGCTTTAATCAACATAGGCGATTGGCCTAACGCTAAGTTGTTAATTCAGCAGTTCCCCGAACACTATGCCCTTGAACAACAACCGATTGCGAAAGCGCTCTGTAATCTGTTGCATTACATCGTCGAGCCTGTTTATCGAGAGTAAGCATTTTTTTCTGCATACCCACGGCTATCGCTAATTGAATTTTTAACCCCCTATGTTCAATTTCTTGCAGACATTGCAAGCTAGGGAGTAAGGTAAAAGGTAGGCCAGTAGCCCCGCATAAAAATTCCCTTGCTCCGAGGCCCGCGAAAACTTTCATGGACTTGCGAGATGTGGCGATTCCGATGCTCGAAACTTTGGGTCCTTCTTTGAGGTTTGATGCTGTCCTCATGTACAAAGTAATTCGCTTATCGAAATCGGCTCTTGCGTTCTACGGAATTGAATCTTCGAGATCGTCTATTATACTGGAAGGTGATAGTCTGTATTACGACGTAATAACTTTGTTGGATTCGTCAATTTTGCCGGCGTTGTCATATATGGATTGTAATTGCTCTATGGCTGAGGAAATTTGGAATATTTTGAAGGTGTATCCTTATCAAGTGAGGTATTGTTTGTACAGTCGGTGGAAGAACGAAACTTATTCTCAATATGCTGAATTATTGCGGAAACGTGGAGATTCCGAAAAACAAATCAAAAATATAATGAAACGCGTCAGCAAAGAAAATATTAAGCCAGTTGGAAGGTTAATCGGGAAGTTGACCCACTGCTCGCCCGGTTTTCTTTTCGACTATGTGCTTTTGCAAATTCAGGTCTACGATAATTTAATACATCCCGTGGTAGACTCTCTGAAATATTTAACGAGCTTGTCCTACGATATTTTGGGCTTCTGTTTGATTGAGTCGCTCACGAACGCCGACAAGAAGAGGGTGAAGCATGATAGCACCTCAATTTCACATTGGCTTCAAAGTTTGTCGAGCTTTTGCGGAGCCGTCTTTAAAAAATACATAATAGAATTAACGGGATTGCTGCAATATGTTGCCAATCAGTTGAAAGCCCAGAAGAGGTAAAGTGATATATTCTAGCCCGAGAAATATAACCGTCGTTATTTAATTTTTAGTTTGGATCTTCTGATACTAAAAGAGATTGTGCAAAAAATGGCAGGGATAGAAGCCGCTGAAGAAATGACCGTGGATCAGCTAAACGCGATGTCTGGCGGAGAGTTACTTAAAGTAGAGGTTTGTAATTTTCACCTCGCGTCAAGACCAAAAAATAATATGGTATTTGCAGGCCGGATACTTCAGCCAAGTACGGAACACGAAGAAATCATCTCAGCGTCTGAAAGAGGCGATGGCAGATCACAATCTAGCCGTTGCCCTCTGCCTGCTTATGGCGCAGCAGAAATACTGCGTCGTCTACAGAGAAACACAAAAAAGTCACTTGAAGTTGGTGGGAAAACTGTCTGATCAGTGTCAGGATACCTTGGTACAGTTCGGAACATTCTTGGGATCCACGCTTTCCGTGGACGAGTATGTGAATAAGCTGCCCTCTATACAGAGCATGCTGTTGGATTACCACATTCCGAACGAAGTTGCGTTCTTCTTGGCCAGACCCATGTTCAATCACGCGGTAAATGTAAGTACCAATGATTTTTTGAAAGTCAAGCGTACTCAACAAACTTTTCTTGTGTGATTTATTTAAAAAAACTTTAGTATTCATATATTATCAACTGTTGATCCATGCATTTGTTAATACATTTTCATTAACACATTTCGTCCTTATTAAAGCAACATTCTCAGCTTCTTTGGTAGACTGGATAGATAGATAATGGATTTATTGCTTCCCATTTGGGATTACAATTCAGAATAAACAAATAAATACAGTTGAACTTCCATAATTCGAATTTCAAGGGCCAAGAAAAAAAAATCGAGTTATAGAAAATTCGATTTGCAGAGAAAGTCGGAAAAAATGAATAAAACAGTAATTGTTTTAAGTATTTTATTGCATATACAAATGTGCAGTCTATTCGCATACGAAAACTTCTACTACATTTAAAGATGCATAGATATGTTCAGGTACGTTGTCTCTGGATTGCGCAAATCTCCTTAAATTTCCAGTTGATGATTGTATTTCGTCAAATGTAGGCATAGTCTCCAATGCGTCTAGGGTTTCCTCCTCTTGGTCTGAATCTTCACAAAAAAAACAAAAAATAGCATTTTTACGCACAAGTGAATGTGAATTACCTACCTATTGCATTGTCGTCATTTAAAATGCCTGCTAAAATGCCCTCTTCTGTAGGATAATCAGCCGTACAAGTGCCATCATCTACATTAACATAATCTTCAAATGTTACATCATCCATATTTGTTACTGTTCTATAAGAAGCCTACAAAACGTTCAGTTCAGATAGTGGTAGAAGATCTTCTTCGTCCCAAAATTCAACAACATCTGCAGGTAAATTATCCTTTGAGAATCCTGCTTTACGAAAACAATTGGTGATTGTTTGCTCCTTCACGTCCACCGTCCATGATTTACTGAGGACTCTAATTGCGTCCAGTAATGTCGCAGTTATAGGAGCTGCGTGATCCATATTGGCCAAAATTTTCATCACAGTCCGTTTTCTGTAATGTTGTTTTAGATTTTTTATAATGCCTTGATCCATCGGTTGTAAAACAGACGTCATATTGGGCGGAAAATGCACGAACTTTATATTCTTTAATTTTTCCTGAACATTTTGTGGGTGTGCTGAACAGTTGTCGACGAACAGTAAAATGTTTCTTTTCTGCGCCGCGTACTTTTTATCTAAAGTTTGTAGCCATTTTCCATAAATTTTGCTAGTCATCCACGCTTTTTTATTGTGGTCATAATCCACATCAAGTGACTTAACACCCTTAAAACAACGAGGATCTTTCGATTTACCAATAACCAAGAGTTTCAATTTTTCTGAGCCCGTCATGTTAGAGCCAACCATGACAGTCAGTCTCTCCTTGCTATTTTTACCACCAAAACATTTCTCGTTTTTAAAAGCCAGCGTCCTGTTTGGCAAACATTTGAAAAAAAGTCCTGTTTCATCAACATTGAATATGTCGCGTTCGTCGTATTGTCTTATTAAATTTTGCAACACATTTTCTTTCCAACCTTCAGAAATTTGCAGATCCACTGCAGCACTCTCACCGCAAATTGCTTTCTGCACAATATTGCGCCGTTTTTTAAATTTATCCAGCCACCCTACACTAGAAGCAAAATCTGTATGCCCCAACGCATTTGCGAACTCCAAAGCTCTTTCTCTCAATATTACTCCTGAGAGTTACCCATTTGATCATGGCTTCATCGACATCACCATACACGCAAGTTTTAGGCCTTTTACCTTGACTGCCCATGTTAAAATCATCTGCATTTTGTAAAATTTTGTCCCGGTTCTTAAGAATTGTGGACAAAGTGTTGGGAGGAATACCAAATTGCACAGCAATGTCTTTTTTCTTTTTTCCGCCCTTATCTACCTCCGCAATCAATCTCAGTTTGTCTTGCACTGATAAGCACTTTAGTTGTGGAAATGTTCGAGTTATAGAAATTCGATTTAAGGAGACAAAAATACATTTAAAAAGATCGGAAATATCACTGTTCACGGAAAAAGTTCGATTTACGGAAAAATTCGAGTTACGGAAGTTCGAATTAGAGAAGTTCAACTGTAGATAAATGAATGAAACATATAAAAGTAAATAAACTCCTTTTCGCAATTAATTTCGACCTATCTAATTCCCATTTATGTATAATTAACCCTCCCTCTCCTTCCTTCCACTTTTCCCCTCTTCCGCTTTCCTCCAGTATCATCTCCACTCTCACCTGTTCTGTGTTGTCTCTCCACCAGCACCTCTGTAACACATGTTCCCATGTCTCCTCCACTCCACATACCCTACACATTCTTCTGTCTTTCCCAATACCTTCCACCTCTCATCTCATTTCCCAGTTTAAACCTCGCCACCCTTATTATCTTCTCTTCCCTTCCCCTACTTCGTAGATATCTCGATAGTCCTGCGGTCCTTATTTCTTTATATTTGTTGTTTATGCTGCACTTGTATTTGCCTGTCTCTCTCCTCTACCTCTCTCACCATGTTCCACCCTACTGTTCTCAAGTTCTGCACTTCTTCTGCTGCATAGCCTCGCTCCTGATAAAATTTCTCTCATCTCTCCTCCCATTTCGATTTTTCTCTTCCTCCCTTCCGTACCTCTTCCCAACACTGCCTGGCTAACTCGTTCCTGCCCCCACCTCTTAACTTTTCCTCATATTTCATGGCTTTCCTTCCTGCCCTGGTTCTTAGTTTTTCTCTGTTTGTTTCGTCTCTTACCATGTACCCTGGCGTTATCCAACCTAAGCCCAGTGTCCATCTTATGTACTTTTCCTGGATCCTTTCTATCTTCTTTCTCTCTTCCCACCCCCAAATTTCTGCTCCATACATGGCTACGCTGCTCACTAATGCTTCTCTTGGCCCCCATTCTTTTGTAAGGTGAATCCTAGATATTTAAACTTCCCCACCTCCTCCAACTCTTCCCCCTTCCACTCCCACTTCACTATGCGACTTCTTCCCCCCCTCCTTCCTAAATCTCATAATTTTAGTCTGCTCCGTGTTCAATACTAGTTCTTTCTTCTCCAAATATCTTTCCATTCTTCTCAGCATCTCCTTTAGTTCTTCCTCTTCCTTTGCCAAGAGGACTATATCATCTGCATATGCTAGTGTCCAATATTTCTTTTTCCCTATTATCACTCCTTCTGCCTGTCCCTTTCCCATTACCTCTTCTAAATCTTTGGTAGACTATATTAATATTCGCGATTAATTTTTAACAGCCGTAATGTAAATGTCCTTAGATTAAATACGACCAGCTTAGGAAGTCAGATCAAAACTACAAGAAATTGTCGACGGCGGTGAAGCAACAGAAGTATTACGAAGCTGTAACGGAAGTGATGAAACCGATTCACACGTCTGTGATACCCCTGCATCCGTCGAAAGTGTGGGAAGACATCTCGCCTCAGTTTTTGACTACTTTTTGGTCGCTTACGATGTACGATTTGTTCGTGCCTGAAGATACTTACCAGCAAGTGATCAATAAATTGCGAACGCAGTCGATGAACGTTATGGACACCAACACGAGCAAAGGAAAGAAAGAACAGGAACGTTACGTTACCTTGATGGAGAAGTTGCAGGATGAGAAGAGGAAGCAGCACGAGCATGTAGAGAAAGTGATGTATCGGTTGAAGCAAGAGAAGGACTCTTGGTTTTTGCTGAGATCCGCAAAATCGGCTAAGAATGAGACTATTACGAGGTTTCTGCAGCTGTGTTTATTCCCGAGGTGCACGTTTACGGCAGTCGACGCACTGTTCTGCGCAAAGTTTGTCCACACGATTCATTTGCTGAAAACCGCAAATTTCTCCACTTTGCTTTGTTATGATAGGGTATGTGTATCTTCCTCGCTTGCATCGCAGATTGGATAATCATTTTGTTCGCAGCTTTTCTGCGATGTGACGTATTCCGTGACGTCTTGCACGGAAAATGAGGCTATGCGTTATGGGCGATTCTTGTATGCCATGCTTGAAACTGTAATGAAGTGGCATAGATCTAAAGAACTGTTTGAAAAGGAGTGCGCTTATTACCCCGGCTTCGTTACGAAATATCGTGTCAGCCATCAGTGCAGCGACAATCTAGACCACGTCGGTTACGAGAATTATCGGCACGTTTGCCACAAGTGGCATTTTAAACTAGCCAAAGCGCTCATTACTTGCCTAGACTCGAAAGATTACGTGCAAATAAGAAATGCGCTGATTATACTTACTAAAATTGTAGCTTTCTTCCCTGTTTTGGCTAAACTTAGTCAGATATTGGATAAGAAGATCGAGAAGGTTAGAGACGAGGAGAAAAATCAGAGGCAAGATTTGTACACTCTGGCAAGCAGCTATTTGGGTATGTTGCGCTCCAGAGTGGCCGCTGGGCAGATGATAAAAGAATCAGAGTTCCACCAGATCGTTGAGAAGGAGAAGGTAAGTTTGTATCGAAATGATTTTTCGATGAAAATTTGATTTTTCGTCCGCGTTGTAGCTTGCAAAAAGTCATGAAAGTGCCAGCGTTAAGAATGAAAGTGGCTCGCAGACCAAGCAGAATGGGGAAGTTAAAGGTGCGTTACAATTACACTGTTTTGTATAAAATTTATGCGATCATTTACAGAAGACAGTGTAAAAGAAATTACGAGAGAACGAGCTGACAGGAAAGCAAGTAGTAGACAGCCATCGGAAGATTCTAAAGTTGGAATAAAAATACAGTTTACCCAGAATACGTCCGATTTGTGAGTACTACTGGTACCGATGGTTTTAATTGGTTAATACGTGTCTGTTTTCAGGCCTAAGGAGATCAAACAAGAGAAGACGAGTCGAGAGGAAAGTAGAGAAAGACACTTGCGGAAAGAGGATAAACGAGATGACAGTGATCGAGAGAAAGACAGGGAGAGAGAGAAGCGAAGAGAACGGAAAGAGGAAAAGATTACTTTAAAAGATGACCGACAATATCGGGTGAGTGCACCATTTGCTAAACTTTTTTCACGTGTTTCATCGGTTTTGTACTGCAGGATGATAGGTACATAAAAATGGTTAACGCGAAGGAGGAGTTGCGTTTCTCAAACGAACGCCAGTCGGAACGATACTACGAAGATCGTTCTTCCCATTATTATCGAGAAGACAGAGACGCTGGTGTCGCCACTAGTTTAAATAGCAGCGCTGGTAGCTTGGGTAGACGCAGTCAGGAACCCTCCGACCCAGATAGAGGTAAGACTGAATTTCAGTTGGTAATAAACAAATGTTGGGTAAAGTCAGCTGCATAACATCGTTCTTCTTATCCTAATAGACATTTGCGTAGTTGCCATCATAGGTCGCATTTTAGATGATACAATTTTAATAATAACGTTTATTTTTAGCCAAGGCTATACATTTACAAACAAATCAAACATACAAAAAATAGCATAAACAAACATAATAATAATAACAATAGCTTCATTCTAGCATTGCTGCTGTACAGAAAACTGACAAAAAAAAAACAATATTCAGATTCAATACTTAAATACAACAAATGACAGCCCCAACCATAACAATAGCAATACCCCACCCACTCCAAACCTAAACCACGGCTTTGTACTTAACTTTTACATTGACTCAAGATTAAGTAAGAACGTACCTCTTGTTTAAATCTTTTAACGCTGTTCATTGATTTTATATAATCTGGAAGTTCGTTGAATAATTTTAATCCCTTACAGAATAGCGAGTTAGCAGTACATGCTTTGGTTAACACTTCGATATAATAATCACCCTTTTTTCTTGTATTATATTCATGAATTTGTGCATTTGTTACCAACTTCTCGCTTAAATATTCCGGTGTAAGACCCATCTTCATTTTATATATAAAGATCAGAGACTGCAATTTAATCAAATTTTCTACGTTTAACCAGTCCATTGTTTTGAGCATAATATTTATTTCTGTATATCTGTTACATCGAAGTATGGTTCTCATTGCTTTGTTCTGTAACTTTTGGAAATTAGAGAGATCACCTTTTCTAAACATATACAAAACAGTTGGACAATACATAAAATGTGGCAACACAATTGTCTTGTAAATCTGCAGACTCGTACTCAATGTAACAGTACTTCTAAGTCGCTGAATGACTCCTATTTTTTGGGATATCTTTTTGTGTATATATTGTGCATGCTCAGAGAAAACCAGTCTGTCATCAATTACTATCCCAAGGTATTTAATTTTTTTCACCACTTCTATTTTCTGGCCATCAGTCAAAAAGATCACATCTTGGAGGGAAACTTTTTTGTTTGTAATTATCATTGCTTTGGTTTTATCAATATTGAGTTTTAATTTATTTTCCTTCAACCAATCACCCAGATCACTGAGCTGCGTATTCATTCGTTCGTTTATCTCTTCTATCCCTTGACCAGAATAATACACCAGTGCATCATCAGCAAACAGATGAAACTTACAGGCTCTAATCGTCCCCCCAATATCATTAATATATATATTAAACAGTAGTGGCCCTAACACACTACCCTGTGGCACTCCTATGTCAATTTTTTTGTTTTCAGACAAACTGAGGCCATACTTCACTCTTTGGGATCTGTTGCTGAGATAGTCCTCAAACCACATGATTACTGTGCCCGATAAACCCACTCCTCTTAATTTTTTTAAAAGCCTATTGCGGTCCACTGTTTCAAATGCTCTACTTAAGTCCAAGAATACAGCTGCTGTTATAAAACCTTTTTCCATGCTGGATATCCAGTCCGACAACACTAATTGAATTGCACTTTCACAGTTGTGCTTGCCTCTAAATCCTGACTGTTCCCTAATAATTGCTTTCTTCCCTTCTATATATTCTGTAACCTGCCTAAAGACTACAAGTTCTAAAATCTTTTCAAAGATAGGAAGCACGTTGATTGGTCTGAACTCACTACACTTTACTGTTGATCTAACTTTTTGAATAGGTGTCACTGTAGATATCTTAAGTACAGTTGGAATCAATCCTTCCAACAAAGATGAATTTATAATATAAAGCAATGGCAAGTGAATCTCTTCAAGGCAACTCTTCAGAAACTTAGCATCTATCTCGTCTGGACTTCCTTTATTTTTTATTTCTAAGATGACTTTTTTTATCTCTTCTTGATCTAATAATCTAAAGCTATACATGCATTCACTTGAGGCAACTAGACTATCACTGTTTCTGGGAGTCCCATTCGGTGACTTAACACTGTCTGCTAGTTCTGTAATACTTTCTATAAAATATCTATTAAAACTATTGGCAATGTCTATTTCATGTTCTACAATATTACCTTGGAAATCAATAAATTTCACAGTTCTGTCATTTTCATTTCTGTCTGCGATTAACGTTTTAAGGGTTTTCCACATCTTTATGTGGTCATATTTATTTCTATCAATATCTCTTTCATAATATATTTGTTTCTTATTTCTAGTTTGGACAACAACGTAATTTCTAATCATTTTATACTCAACCCAGCATTTCTCATCACCAGTAAATTTAAAAATTTTATAACTACGGTCCCTCTCCTTAATACTATTCAATAACTCCTCATCAAACCATGGATTACATTTATATTTGGTTATGATTTCTTTCTTTGGCGCTATTTGATTTAATGCTTCTAATAATTTTGAATAAAGAAAACAATACTTATCATTAATATTTGGTAACTTGTACATGTTGTCCCAGTCTATTGCATTCAGTTTTTCTGTTATTGCATCGTAGTTTATTTTACCCCTACTATAATACTTATTTACAATTCGCTCACATATAGCACAATCCAATGTAATCACAATAATGTTATGATCAGTTATCATTGGTGCATCCAGCACCTCACATTTAAATTTTTTATTTGCTACAACTAAATCTATCAGACTTGCGCTATGGGACATGACATGAGTTGCATCTATTACATTTTGTTGTAGATTCATACTGCTTACAAGAGTCTTTAATTTGTTACTATAGAATGAGTCCTCCAACCAATCTAAATTATAGTCACCTACCACAAGAAAATTACAATTCGCTATAAGTCTATCAAATATTTCCTCTAGATGCATCAAAAACTCTGAATGGCTGCTATTTGGAGAATGGTATAAACATCCCACTGTACTTGTTTTATTCTTTACTATGGCTGAAACAGCCATATACCAAGTATTTTTGTCCCACATCAACTTTTCCTTAACACTATACCTTATGTCTCTATTAATGTACATAACCACTCCCCCAGTATGTCTACTGTTGGAATCTACCCTCTCCATTGCATAACCCTTAATTTGTATTTCATTATCCTTAATATCTGATGTAACATGAGTCTCTGACAAACAAACTATTAGTGGATTTTTTTTATATACATATGATTTTAATTCATCAATATGCGCTGTCAAACTCTGAATATTTAAATAAACAATGCTATTTTTTACTTCCCCACTCTTTTTTTGCTATGAACACTCATAATTAATCTTTCTAATTTGAATCATTTTCATTCTGTTGTAACATGGACATTCAGGACTAAAAACGTGATGGTTTGCATCCGCATCGATGTTGTACTTTTCTTTTGCTACAGTACAATTAATACACTTTACCGTATTTTCTTGACAGTCTTTTCCTTCATGTTCACCTGAACATCTTGCACAAGTTATTCTATTATTGCAGTATCTTGCTATGTGACCATATTGATTACACTTGTAACATCTAGTAATATTCACATACTCACTCACACTACATATTGACCATCCAACTTTAATCTTCCCCGTTTCCATTATTGTCTTGTAGGTTTTCCCATCAGCTTCCAGTACAGCATTAAACCTGTAATTGATCGGCTTACTCTTCCTCTTCAATTCCAGCACAAAGTTTGCATGTTCCTCCCATTTGTTTTGTTTGATCATCTTCTGTAAGATGTTTTCCGTATCTTCATCTACTCCTATTCCAATCACTTTTATCAATGGGTTATTCTTTTTTGCTGATGTTACATTAAATTTCTGCCCCATTTCATCTTGTATCTTGCGTTTAACTTTTTCACATGCTGCATTATTCTCACATCTTATCACTATTCCTCCATTTCTAGTAGTCTTGCCCATAGTAATACCAACCTCCAGGGAGCTCGGATCAATATTTTCCTTAAGCGCTTCTTTTATATTCGTCTTATCTTCACTATTGTTTGCCTCCACTATTATAACTGCCTCCCTACTTTTAACCACTTCACTATATTTTCGAACGTTCCCTCTTTTGTTCATACAGCCTTGTATTTCCTGCTTCACCTCTTGTAAACCCAACAAAAATTGTCTCTCTAGTCTTTCTACTTTTCCCGCGTATGTATCTAGATTTTCATCTGCATTCTTATGTTGCAAATCCCCTGCATTAACTTCTACAGTCAAGTTAGTTTCATCTGTAATTACTGTTTGTTTCAGAGTAGGTAGTTTGGCATTCATAGTCTGAACCTGAAGGTTGTTTTTCTTTTCAGTTTCCCTATTATTGTTTTCCAGCTCCTTTATTCTGTTTAACAACAAACCATTATTTTCCTTAAGTATACTGTTTTTGTCCATCACTTCTTCAAGAAGCTTTTTCAAGTATTTGATTTCTAGTACCTGTTCTTCTAGGTCTGTTTTTGTTGTTTTTGTTGTTCTTCTGGTAGATTCACTGCCAAGGTTACTCGGTTCACAGCATATTATTTTGTTTTCATCCAGTTTTTTGATCCTATTCTGTAATCTTTCAATACAACTGTTATGGTAAATTGAGTAGCAATTTATGCACACGACAACGGAACACTTTTTGCCATAACATTTCACTTTAGTCTCACTATTTTCTTTAATCCTGACAGAGAGTTCACCTTCTGCATCCACATCAGACGCAATTTTGCAGCGAAAATCAATGTGGTTACACTACCTTCGGGACTGTAAAAATTTGTCCGCTTAAGGGAGGTGTCCGTTTATGGGAAACGGGAAAACTAAAGACTGAACTTTTATCTTTATATTATGTGACAATGTCTGAACAACAATTTGTATATAATATACAAATAAAACATCTTCCTCTTACATTATGTACGTACATTAGGGTGCTTCTTATTTTTCGACTTTTGATAATTAATTGCGTCACCCCGCCATTCGCTTCTATCAACTGAAAAACCAACCTGTGATTTTTTGTTGATTTTTAGGTAGAGTTTGAGGGGTCGCTACCAAGTATCAAGTTTTGAAAAAACATTAATATGAAAATAACATAAAACGTACCTACCCATAACATTAAATTCGTTGTTTAAACCCAAGGATTTTAAACCTAATAAAGCACGCCGTTGAACATCGTTGCCGTCGTATGATTCTAATGCGGTACGCCCTTACCCCACTCCTCCCTTTGCCGGCAACTAAATAGCAGGCGCGTGCTCCTTGGCAAACTAGTACATTACGCGTTCTGATAGGTAGTGCACATGCGTTTTTGTCTTGTCGCACATCGCGTATTGTGGCAACATGGCGTCTTCGTCTAGTTCGCTTTTAATGAGTAGGAACAAAACAAACATTTGGTTAGTAGGACAAACCTCAGGACAGTTGATTCAAAGCAAGTTGCCGACGACAAAAGAAGTACTGTGTTTATTTTTTCACTTTAAAATTGTAATGAAGCAAACCAATCGCAGTTCGGCAAATTCTACTGCTTGTGACATCATGGCACTGTGGGAGAGCCGGCATTCCGACTAAATTAAAAAAGGATGTCATAAAGAAGATAGAACACAAGTTTACGGAATGGCAGAAATTGAAAAAAAATAAAGAAAACAAAGCCAAACGCTCAATAGGCCTACAAAACAGAGAAAAGGAATGGCAAAAGAAGTTGGATGATCTCTTTGATATAGCCCACGCCGATGCTTTAAACAAGATCACCATTGAGGATGACCTAAAGTTCCTAATTGCGCAGAGACAAAAAGGACGCCCTGATACAATTGGTGGTTTAGACAAAATTCATTTAAAAAAAATAGCCAAGAAAGAGGAGAAACAGACCCGTGCCCAACAACTTTTAGACCGAGAAAAAAGCTATACTGAATCCCTAAAGGAAAAGTGCATACTATCGTCTTCGACTACCAGCAGTGATAGTGATGAAAACAATAGTTCGGCGTCGGAAATTTCAGTGAGAGCAGGACCTTCGAGTGCAGATATACCCCCGCCTAAACGTAAACGCGGCACGAGAAACCTCATTGATGAACGCTTGGCCTCAAGCCTAGACTTTGCTAAAATGAGTGACAGGAAAGCAAGTGTTGTTTTGACATCAGCTCTCAAAAGTGCAGGAACCGATCGCTTGGAGTACAATGTTAATTCATCCTCAATTCGTCGCCAACGTATGAAGCAAAGGCAAAGGGTAGCTGAGTCTTTAAAGAAGAATTTTAAACCAGATATGCCTCTCACTATTCATTGGGATGGCAAATTGATAGAAGACATTACAGGACACGAAACAGTGGATCGTCTACCCATTTTAGTGTCAGGGCAGGGTGTCGATCAACTTTTGTCAGTTCCCAAACTTAGCCATGGAACAGGGGAGGCGTGTGCTTCAGCTGTGTATGATACTATCATTACCTGGAACTTAACCGACAAAATAAAATGTTTGTACTTCGACACCACTGCGGTCAACACTGGTTTAAAAGGTGGTGCTTGTATTCTATTAGAGCAGAAGATGGAAAAAGATTTGCTTTGGTTAGCGTGTCGCCACCATATATTGGAAATAATATTAGAAACAGTCGTACTTCAAGCACTAGGTCCATCAACTGGGCCAGAAATATTGATTTTCAAACGTTTTAGAACTGCTTGGCCTAATATCTACCAGAAGAAGTTCAGCACAGTTTTTTCAGACGCTGACACTTTAAGATGCGTAGAAAATGTAGCAAGTAGCACAATTTTGTTCGCTGAGAAGCAGTTAAACGATTATCAACCTCGGGATGACTACATGGAGTTGTTGAAACTTACAATAATATTTTTGGGAGGAGTGCCTAACAAAGGAATATCATTCAGGGCCCCAGCAGGTCTTCATCATGCACAATGGATGGCAAAAGCAATTTATTGCCTTAAGCTTTTCATGTTTAAAGACCAGTTTAAATTGACAAAACACGAACTCAAAGCAATAACTGAAATTTGTGTTTTCGTTGTAGTAGTTTACGTTCGATGCTGGTTTCAAGCTCCTGCAGCAAGTTCAGCTCCAAGAAACGACCTATGGCTTTTAAAAAAGCTTAAGAGCTTTGAAAACATAAACCAAGCTATGTCTAAAAAAGCCCTAACGAAGTTCTTAGGCCATTTGTGGTACCTTTCTGAAGAACTTGTTGCACTCGCGTTTTTCGATGACGAAATTCCTTTTGAAACAAAACAAAAAATGGTGGCCGCGCTGAATGAGGAAGGTTCAGATTACAGCCCAAAGCGCATTAGTTTGGATGTAAGTCACATTGCTGAAAAAAATATTGAGGATTTTGTTTTCAGCAACACGTTGAGGTTTTTCAAACCCTTGGAATTTCGTCCACATTTTTGAAAAAATACGCTCGTTTTTGGGAAGAAAATGAAGACTATAAAGCTGCTAGGAACATTGTACATTCAATGGGAGTAGTGAACGATATTGCGGAGCGAGGCGTAGCATTATTGGAAGAGTATAATAAGTTAATTACTACAAACGAAGAACAGAAGCAAATTCCTGCTTTTGGTCGTGAAATATTTTAGGCAAAAGTACCCTAACACGAAGAAAACTACATTGTTAACATAGAGTACTTCTACGTATCTTTTTTTTAGTAATAGTCGTTTGATTTGTTTAACATTTTCCATTTTCTAAATGAATGAAAAATTTTTTTTTTTCATTTGCTGGTAGCGACCCCTAAATATAAATTTAAAAATGCGAAAAAAATAATATAATAGTTTCTTATATCTTAGAATAGAATAAAAGGGTGACACGCGATATTTAAATAAAAAAAAATTTTTTGGCTATATAAGAAGCACCCTAACGTACATATATATAAAACGTGTATGTAAGTACTTGAAACTAACAAATGTTTGTACTAAACGTCTGACTTATGACACCCCAAAATAATCAAGCAATGTGGTCTGTCGAGTTTTCGTTTTAAACATGGAATCTCGAAAATGTAGTTGCAAATCTGACAGCATCTGTAGAGCCTTAGCGTCCCCACGATCTTTAACAAATATTTTTAACTCGTTTACTGACCCTATGGCTTGTTGATAATTCGTAATATTTGCTGCGTTAATCAACTCTTCATCTGATTCCTGATCAGAAACGTACACAGTTTCTGCCTGCACTCCACCATCATCATGAAAAATGTCGTCAGTATCTTCAAATATCAAATTGGCATCGATATTAAAGAATTCCCCCAAATCATTAGTACTAATGCCCATAACTCCCGTATTTCGCCACATCTCAGCTAAAACTGCCAGGGGTAAGTCATCTACCAAAAAATCGTCGCATACCACAGTACTTTCATCGTTTCCATACGTAAATCCGGCTTTGCAAAAACAATGTTTAATCGTCTCCCTCGTCACCTTCTACCAAGCAGAGTTTATGAAATAAACAGCATCTAACAAATTGATAGCTTTGTCAAGATCTTGGACACTATCGACAGTGTCGATTTTTGACAACAAATTCTTAACTAAAATTGTTCTATAGAACACTTTAAAATTTTTGATTATGCCCTGATCAAGTGGCTGAACAACAGAGGTACAATTTGGCGGTAAAAAAGCAACCCTAATCTTCTTTAACTGAATGTCTCTTGGATGAGTACATGCATTATCTAAAAATAGCAAAATTTTTCGTCGTTCTGACCCCAATCTTCTGTCAAACTCTCTTAACCACTCTTCCATCAAAGCCGACGTCATCCACGCTTTTTTATTACTTTTCCAAAAGACTGGCAAATTATTGGCGCTAATGTTTTTAAAAGCTCTAGGTTTTTTCGCTTTTCCAATCACCAACAGTTTTTCCTTGTCCCCAACCATATTCACACAATGAAGAATTGTTACGCGTTCTTTAGACATTTTTCCGCCACTACATTTATTGCGTTCTACCAACTAACACTTACGAACAAGTCTGTTCACGCTTGAGAGTCGGGGAAATATTCGTTGCGCATAATTTACGTGCCAACGCATGAGCTCGAGATCTCCTGCTGTCCGCCTATGGGAGAACTTCGGTTCAGTTTGTAATAGAAATTTGGTGTCCGTGTCCGCCCAGGAGAGAGTCCGGCCAAGAGAGATCAACATATATGAGATTTCCTATTACCGAATTCCGGACTATCAGAAAGTGTCCGTCTAAAAGGGTCGTCCGTTTATTGGAGGTGTCCGTTATAAGAGATTTTACTGTATCTAACTATTTTTAACATAAATTGCACTTTTCTTTTTAAAAATTCTAAAACTACTTTCATCTTTCAAGTAAGTAGGCAAATTATTAAAATAAGAATATCCCTTAACAAACACTTGATTTTGAGCGAATGCAGTAGTTGCATCAGGTACGAAAATGTCTTCCCTTCTTCTTATGTAGTAATCATGCACATCCGTTCGTAGTTTAACTGGATCGTCCATATCTTGTTTCTACATATGTTGCCTGTAACTATTCCAGTGCTCTGGGTCATTTGTCCATCTTGCTCTCACAAATGCATCATCCCTCATTTTACTCTCATTCTCCAATTCTACATTCCACCATCCATTGTCAGACTCCTCATACTCCTTATTCCCATAGTTGATATTGTAGTCTCCTATTATGATGAGTTTATTTAATAATCCGTGGGGAAACTGACACGGTCGTTATGTTTTCATGAAGCACCGGTTGCTGAGTAAACACGTTTGTTGCAGATGTAAAGAGAAGAAAATTGGATGGTGCATCTTCGAAGGTTAGTATCGGAGTGAGATAGCAACGGTGCAGATTTCAGGGTCGCCGCACGCCATTTGTTTGCTGTCCGGACGGGCAGCATTCTTGGGAGATTGGGCTGAAATTTAATTGTTTAAAATAAATTGCGAGGAACATTTTCATAAATAAATCAAAGTGCCGGATATGTCATTATGGACTCGAAAAGTCGGTCACGTTATGTCTTTCTTGGAGAGGATGAGTTGTGATGGAGAAGATGCTCTAGGAGGTTTCAAAAATGTATTGGTTTACCTTGAAATGGGTAATTTATAATCAGATTATTGGAGTGTTCGCCATTGACCATTTGAATGAAATTTACAAAACTGGAAACAGCACCAACCGTTCTTAATATCGGAGATTATTTATCAAAGAAATTGTTAGAATGGAATCCTGAAACTCAGTTTGAAGAATTAATGAAATTGAGTGTGAAATTGAAATGAAAATTCTATCTGAAATACCATAAGTTAAAAAGGACAAAAGATTGAGAAGAGAGCCACAGATTTGATAATGGAAATTTTGAAAGTTCATAAATTTGGAGATTTGAACCATGTGAACCAAAGTAGAATAAGTAAACCACGATGAAAGAATAGAATCTCAGTACATGCTACAAAACCATAGATGAATTGACGTTAGAAGATGCCAAAAATGTTTGATTTTCTTGCTCCCACGTTAACATTTATAGAGAAGTTTATTACCAAAAGTGGAAAAGTGATTATTTGCTATTAATAAGCCAATTCAGATGATTCTGCAAATAGACTGGAAGAGACCATTGATGTGATGATACGTCGTCAAAAGAAGAAACCAGCTCCGAGGGACGAAGACGAGAAGAATGATTGAGTGTTAAAAGCGGAAAATCCGTAGTTTCTTTTAAAAATAAAAGACGTTCAGTGTTACTTGCGTGAGAAGGTTTGCAATCAGCCCAATCTTCCATAAATTTGGTCTTGTCTGTGTTAATGGGGAGGGGACACCATCGCAAGGTAAGTATGCCAGTTCGTAAAGTTAATGCCTCTGCGCCCACAAATAATTTTTCTTTTATCCGAACATTCAAGTGTATTCTGTAACTGCATTCGAAATTTCAAAATTCTTTCACTGGAATTACGACTTCTGAAATTATTGTTTCGGCAAAATAACTTGTTGAACATTTTGTTTGGATGTGAGGGTTTAGAGGAGCAGCAAATTCCTAAGTGCAATAATTAATAATGTGCAATTCACCGACTTTTCCCAATCTTCTTGAGCTATGTGATTTAAAGAAGATTCCCAAACTGTTTCTACTTGATCGGGACGTAAACCATCTCCAATATGTTTTTCGTAATAAGTTTTTGTGCCTGCCCATATTAATTCAGTGGCATTAAACTGGCAATGATATGGAGGTAGGCGCAATACCTCATGACCATGTTCCCTTAATATTTCGTCGACAGCATAAATTTTATCTTTTTTTATCGACTTTGCAATCATCAATAATTCTGATTTTAACAAATTCGGTTTCGGTTTCATTTCTTTCCATGAAGAATTGGGTTGCTTATTTAATATTTCAAGAATGATATGATGCCTTGTCAAAAACAATTAAAGAAGATTTATCTAAATTTGGAATTAGCTGTTCTGTTAACCATTTTTCAAATAAATCTTTGTCCATATTATCGTGGTAGTCCATACTTTTTGATTTTGACGAAAAAATTAAACTAGCACCAGGTACAAATCCGGGACTAGATCCTGCGTGCAAAATGATAAAACGTTTTCCCGATCCACATCCTCTCTTTCTCTGCCGACTTCACCAAATCATCTTGCCAAGACTTTGACCCACTGCCGTTCGAAAATAACCACGTCTTGTCCAAAAAATTACTTTCCTAAGTTTTTTGCGTATTTCTTTAAAAATTTAACTCTTTGGTGAACTATGTGCTGCTGTTCACAGAGGAATCTCCTATTGCAATCTTTTTTATATCGAAAACCCAGTATATTCATTAATTTTGAGGAGGAACGTAATCCAATTTCCAAAACACCCTTTTCTCTTAAGGTTTTTTATAAACTTACTAGAGTAACATTGACTTTTGCTTCATATGAATTATAAATAACCGAGGGGTTTACCACTAAGGAAATGGTTGGGACAGGGTCAAGAAATAGTATTTCCGAAACAACAAACAACACATCACCAGGCATAAAAATATGTGAAACAGATACATTCTAAGCACCTGTCAAATATTGGCTTAATTTTTCTTCCACATTGTCCCCGGAAAACTCCTCCAGGCTGTAGTAGGCAGCATCCAGCAGAAAGGCCCTCAAGATTCTATGCAAACAATGACTATTTAAGTTTCTTAATTCACTAGGAACTCTATTGTATATTCCAATAATACTATGATGTGCATTGTTCTGTATATGAGTTGTCAGGTTTTTTTGGTCTTAAATTATGCTTGTTGCGTGTATCATAATTGTGTTCTATTTCGCATTGTAGAAACAATGATCTGTTCTCTGTCACCAACTGCTTCGTAGATATAGATACAATGCAGAGTCGAGATTTTTTCAGCAATGAATACAGGTTTGCAAGAGTCTATTTGTTTCATATGATAGATATTTCTTATACACCTCTTTTGCAGAAGGAAAATTCGCTGTACATTCACAGAATTGCCCCATATAATTCCATATTTAATGATTGAGTTAACATATGCGTGATAAGCTGTTTTCGCTGCAAACATGGTAACATGGCTGGATAGCATTTTCAAAGCATATGCATAGCTTGATATTCTTTTTGCAAGCTTTTCTACATGTGCTCGCCAGTCTAATCTTCTGTCCAGCTCTAATCCGAGAAATCCAGTATGTTGAGTTGACTTTATTACTGCATTATTGATGTGCACCGATAAAGCATTACTTTCAGTTATTGGGTACGAAAATTTTATTAACTGTGTCTTATCAATGTTCAATATTAGGTTATTTTTTGTATACCAGAGGTTCAGGTCCTCAACCGTGCTTTTAATGCTGCTAACCAAGTCAAGTTCAGAGTTCTCAGAATATACTACCGATGTATCATCTGCATATGAAACAACTTTTTGCTTTATCATAGTGGGAAAGTCATTTGTGTACAATATAAACAAAAGTGGGCCGAGTATGGACCCCTGTGGGACTCCCTTTTTTACGTGTAAAAAGACTGCAGCAGCAGCATTGTAACCCATAACACATTGCTTTCGATTATTTAAGTATGATTCTATTAGCTTACTAGCAATGCCCCTTATGCCGTACTTTTCTATTTTATTGATCAGTACATCATGATCAACACTATCAAAAGCTTTAGACAGGTCCAATAGAACTGTCGCTGTTTCCTTTTTGTCATTAAGTGAGTGTATAATTTCACTTATTAGTTGGTACATGGCTCTCACAGTTGACTTCCCTTTTCTGAAGCCGTTTTGACTCTCACTTAGTATCTGTCTCTTTTCTATAAATGTCATGAGTCGAGAATAGACAATCCTTTCGAAAACTTTTGAGATGTTTGAGAGAATGGATATTGGCCTGTAGTTTTTTAGATCAGCCTCACTTCCTTTCTTATATACTGGAATAACACATGACAATTTCAAAAGAGTTGGGAACACTCCACTAGTGAGAGACAAGTTAATAATATAGCAAAGTGGTTCTGCAATTACATCCGCTATGTATTTCAAAAGCTTCATCGGTATTTTATCATGACCCACTGACTTAGTATTGTTTAATGACTGTATGGTTTTATAGATTTCCATACAGTCTGTAGGTTCCAGAAACACAGTGCTATTTTCAGGAAATGGTAAAGAAATGGTGGAAATATTCAAAGAAATACTGGAAATAGTCGACCAATATGTATGTATGTATGTACAAAACTTTCCGCTCTCTCTTCGCGCCAAACGTACTAGTATCAGTACAAACTTTGGCCGGTAAGCCGGTTGCGTTCTCCACTGCGCAGAAGCAAATATGAGGCCACATTAGAAGGCCAATAGCGCGACTTCGACTTGACTCAATTGTATAAATATGTAATAAGTTTCTTCTGTTTCCTGTAGCAACAGTGAGTGGTAGGGTGATGCGAGCATTCAAAGCAAGTAAAAAAATCGAGTAAAAAATGGTGTGAACTTTATACCGTTGACTGATTATCAATAATCTATCAACGTTTATACCTACAAGTATTCCTGGATTTATTATTTAATGTAAATTGATAGTTGCCATCCTATTTTAAACTCTGAAAAATATTTGTAAATATCCCCGCAAATTCATATAAAAACAGATAACAATTTTTGGAAGTGAAGAGCTTTTTAAGTGGAGGTTTTAACGATAGACTTTTATAATATTTTAGTTATGTGTGCATTGCTCAACAAAATATTTTAGGTATACCGCAAAGTATACTGTCATTTTTATGCAATTTGTGGCTCTATAATTAAGAAATAGCAATGGATTTCAAAAGGGAACCACGAACCACAGTATTTAGATCAAAAGGGCTTAAACGAGGGCTAAAGAGCTTAAAGCTCAGCCCAACAATTACGAGAATGAAGAAGAAGAAGAAGAAGAAGAAGGGACTAGAAGCATTAAAACTCGCACTGACATGCCTGAACCTTTCTTTGCGAGTTTCTTGGGCTTCCGAAATTTGTTTGACGGTTCAAGTTTACACATGAGAGTGGAGACACAGGTTGAGATACCCACCTTTGATATTTTTTGAAACAACTGTTTTTCTGCAATTCCGGGATATTACTGCGAAATATCGATAATTTATTGTAAGATTTTTTTCAGTTCTAATGGTAACAACAGTTATTGGGGAAACATATTACGATGGGTAGGTACGCAAGATCCGAGACAAGATCGATGCGGGGTGAAGTAAACTGAGCTCGAAATTGAGGGGTAATATCGAAGGTAATTTAACTATCGTGTCCAAGACCTTGTCACATAATTATATTTGGAATCTTTCAAATGTTGGAACTCTCGGTTTATATTCAAACCTCGAAATAAATAAATAAATAAATTCGGTTTTGATTGATTAAAGTTATGTAATATCTCGGGACTATTTGCCCCGATTTGCCGGCTTTTCAGTATCCATTTTGGTCATCTAAAATTGTCGGTATTTAACTTTTGTAACCATTCGCGAATTGCAAGAATATCTAGCATTTTTTGAACACATACTCGAACACATATTATTCTAGTTATTGTAAATATCGGTAAATATCATGTTAGGTATGTAGGTCTCGATTTAGGCAGGGCGCGAAAGTGGTCCAAGAGGTGACGGACAATAGCACTGTTATTATGTTTGTTGTTTTTGCATTTTTATGAAAACCACGACCGTGGGGGCCAAAATTTGAGTTAATTATGCCAGGAAGGGAAATTAAGTTTTATCAATTTAGTAACATAATTAGTAAGCAATACTTAAATATTAATTAGAGAGGTTGCAAAACACACATCCAAACTAGGAAAGAGTTTCTAACGCATCATGCATACCTACTCATACGGGGTATCCAAAATTAAGTGTCCACCATTGGTAACTTCGTTATTATTGGACGTTCAAGGTTGGTTAAATGGGCAAAGAATTAGTGTTTTTCATGAAGATTTTATTCTCTTTCAACACTTATAGAAATATATAGGGCGTTCCATTTAAAACGTTGTTTATGTGAAAATCGCGAAAATGCGATGTTCACCATATTTTTCGTAATAAAAAATACTAATTCCTCAACTAATTCTTTGCCCATTTAACCGACCTCATAGGTCCAATAATAACAAAGTTGGCAATGATGCGCACTTAATTTTGGACACCCTGACAATTCTTAAAGAAAATGGGCGTTATACTTCAAAATTTAATAAATTGTATAGGGGTTATTTTTCAAGTGACGTTTGTAATCGTTTATATCGTGACCCATTTTTATAAATTCAATATTCAACAATATAAAAATTAAATGTGCAGTAAATTATTTCACAAGAAGAAAATAGGTAATGTATGCCCTTTTTTGTAATAGTAAAAGGCGAAGTAAAAGGTACGAATTGAATGAAACTGTAAAAAATATTCTGGAACACTGGAAATACTTGGAAATGGTGAAGAAATACACGGAAATGGTAAAGAAATACTAGGAAATGCTCTGGAAATACTTAGAAATAGTAAGAAATGGTGAAGAAATACTAAGATATGGTGAGGAAATACCGGGAAATACTAAGGAATACTTAAGAAATACTAAGAAATAATGAGGAAATACTGAGGAAATAGTAAGAAATTGCAAGGAAATATTAAGAAATAGTAAGGACATATTTAGAAATGGGAAATACTTGGGACAGATTTTTTCCTAGTGGTAAACCCCTCGTAAATAACATTTTTTACTTCCATTTTTTCGGTATCACTTAAATCCTTAGTTTTCGTGTATTTCCTTCTTCGTTTTTCTTTTCTTTTTTCTGGCTCTTTCATCCTCTTTCCATATACAATCCTTTCTAGTGTTCTTAAACCAACTCCTAGCGCTTCAGAAACTCTCATGTATATTTTTTATTAAAAAAAAAGAATCTGGTGCTTCGCAGAAGAAATGGGACATAATATTTTTGACACAATTGCTGCTCCTTGTGTCCGGAATACTGATTTTCATATACTAAATTTATTAATCAAGAATTTCTGTGTGTAAGAAATAATTCCCTGTATAGAAAAAATTGTAGTTGTTACCAAAATTGTAATTGGTGCATTTAGTCTGTTTATTTTCCTGCTTATAACAATTCCTAGTAGTTTTGAATTAAAATGGAATGTGAAGTAAAATACTTATTATTGAAACTTGAAAATCTTGAAACTAGAATTAAGTATAGTAAGATAAATGAACAGAAGAATGTTAACCGATGTAGCTGATTGTATCGTAGTGCCTCGTGTAAGAAATCCGTTTCCGAAAGTAAAGTGTGCCTTTGTGCGGTCGATCGGGGATAAGTGTATCTGTTCGTAAATATTTAGTTGTGTGGGCATAGCAAGTCACTGGCTGGCCGGCTGTCAAGCACAACAGGACCCTCCCCCCAATGCCGCACTTACCCTAATGCCGAACCCCTGGTTGTCTGCAGAGTTCAAAACACGAAGAGCGCAAGCAGCTGCAGCAGCAGTTGGAATTTGCCCAACTGGACAAGCCGGAGAAGAAGGAGAGGTCGGCAAAGTCCAAGGATAAACGGGAAAAGATCACCGATGAGGAGAAGGAGCTGAGGAAAGAGAGGAAGCTCGGGAGGAAGAGGGTAGGTTAATCACTGTATAAGCAAGGATACAGTTGTAATGTGCTTAAATCTTTCAAACTAGCTGGTGTCTCTTCAGGATCGTGCGGACGAAGCGATGCAACAAGCAGAAATGAAACGAAGGCGTGACGAAGAAAAAGGTACTTGGACGCTTTTTAATTTTGTATTAGGGTAGTTATATTTGCAGTTTTTAGTGAATATCAAAATGTTGTCTCACCAAAATGGAGAACTCATGGAATCACCGCATCCAAGAGAGAAACACCATCATTCTAGGGTAAAATCTACGGTGGTTTTAAGGTTGTAGTTTTCAATTGAATTGTTTTAGGAAAAATCTCCCTATTTGCGAGAAAGAGAACCTTCGCATGATCGTATGGAATTGAGAGAGAAACAATATCCTTTTTATGTCCGGTGAATTCAGTTCAGAATTTTTTTTATAATTGTAACTTTTATTTCCTTAACGAAGATCACCAGACGGAATCCAGACGGTAAGAGGAGGTGATAACGTTCTTTCTTAACTATCTTCGATGGAACCACCTCTTTTTAAGTCTTAATTCGTTATACAAATGAATTTCCGCATGTTTTAGAAGATATTTTTTTAGTTTTTGGTATGTCTCCAATTATGTGTAGTGGTTCACGATTATTATATGTATCATACTTGTTTAAATAATTGTAAGTATAAGAAATGGTGTTTTATTTCTTCCTTTATATAAAACCTGGTTGGGAAAGGGTGGGTGGGGGGCTAATAACTTGGTAAAAGAACAAGATAATCTTCGAGGTTGGCGCAAATATTTCATACTTTGTTACATTATATCTTTTAGTTTTATTATATTGTATTTTTCCAGATTTTACATCGATTATAAATGGATCATTTTCATTATTGCTTACAGTTCGACCAACATGTTTTCTGTGCGCGTAGCCATTCTTAAATGGGTGTCTTCTTTTTCAGTGTGCTATTCTGAAGATTGTTATTATAACTGCAGTGTAAAAGCAAACTTTGGCAACTTAAAAATAAAATTATTAATTGGTACGTGAATATTGAACAGCGACCTATCTTACTTTCAGCAAGAGAGTTGCTTAATGCTATGTAGCCCAGGTTGAACAAAAAAGTTAGTGCGTGAGCAATAATTATTTTGCATTGTTCTTTTTTAACATCCCAATTTTGAATTAATTTATTGACTTTTGTGTCACTCAGGTGTCACTGTTCACTTTTGCTTCCTTGATCAATTTGATCAAAATTCAAGTATTGTTCCTGACCAAGAAGGTTAAACTCAAACGGGCTGTCTGAAGCCAAACTGTGCAAGAGAGACAGATATAAAAGTTGCGGTGTGTTTTTACTTTTTACAGCAATTTTAACGATTCTTACGATTCATCGAAAAGTTTGAAGTGTTTTCGGTTATATTTTGTTTTATTTTATAGATTTTTGTTCTTTTTCTATATAAATTATAAATCGTTTCTAAAAACAATCGCGATTTTAAGTTTTTTCTTGCTCTAAAATTTTGGTGTTATTAAATTCAAAAGTATGATTGTATTAATGTTGTTTTACATGTGTTTACTTATTGGTTTTTAAATGATTTTTGGATTTATATGTTTTTTCAGTCTTTACTTTTAATTTTGTATACAGTATGAGTTTTCATTAATTTTGGAATGGGCGATTTTAAATTAGAATACTAAAATTTAAAGTTGTTATAATTTTTGTGTGATATTTGTAAGTTGTATTTTTTTCTATTGCGAATTTTCTAAATTGCAGGCTGCAAAGTTTAATTGCTCAGTCAGCTAGACATACAGGGTCCTGCATCTCACCTCCCGTCGTCTACTACACCTAAACGATTTGTTTTAGAAAAAATGATTGAAACGGCACATTAGACTGTTTGTTAGAGAGCACATTTTAAAAATATTTTTGAATATACAGGTTGTCCCGAAAATTGGTGGTGCATCAAAGTTGTAGTTTTTTAAATGGAATGCCCTATAGTCTTATTGATTTTTGAGACCCTTTCGAGCTACTGTACATACCCCTAGAATATTATCAAATTTGATTTGATAGTTCCAGAGGAATAAATTAAAATTGAAAAAAAATGTTTTTTCGTCATTTTAAAAAAATTATAAAAAATAGAAGAAACATCTTCAAACCAAAACTGAGCAGCAGGTTGCTTATAATAAAAGGTCAGTTTATCCTACTATGAATATCGTAAAAATAACTTATACAGGTTGTTCAAAATTCAATGCCAAACTTTTCAAAATGTAATGCTATTTTTCTTCATTTTTTCAAATGGGACACCCTGTATATTTTTATCCCGTCGGATGCAGAATTAAAAAATGAACATGTTTTCTAATTACAATTACCTCGACATTCTCAAAGGTTTCACAGATATTCGTAAAAATCGTAAAATTACTATCTAATAAATAATAATTTTACATCTGTTTTCAAATCAATGACTAGAACATATGTTCATTATTATTCCGGCCACAATCCAAAGATTTTTAGGCAGGTGGGGGGGGGATTATTGGTGAACATATTATTGGTACTCAATTTTTTAACGGACATTTGAACGGTGCTATGGATTTTGATTTCTTGCAAAGTCAATTGCCAAATTTATGCCAAAATTTACCAATAGCTTTGATTTGAGAGATGCAATGTGGCTGCAGCACGACGGAGCGCCAGTACATTATTCATTACGAGTCGGGGACAATCTCAATACAACCTTTTCAAACCGGTGGATTGGAAGAGGAGGGCCATGTAATTGGCCGCCCCGATCACCCGACTTAACTAAATTGGATTTCTTTTTGTGGGGCTACGTTAAGGAAATCGTTTATAAGGAACCTCCAACCACACCAGAAAACATGCAGCAAAGAATCAGAAACACTTTCAAAACATTACACCCGAGCTATTAGGAAGAGTAGCAAGGTCATTTCATACCCGCCTCCGTTTGTGCCTCCAAGAGAACGGAAGACATATTGAACATATGTTCTAGTCATTGAATTGAAAATGTTAGGTAAAATTATTATTTATTAGATAGTAATTTTACGATTTTTACGAATATCTGTGAAATCTTTGAGAATGTCGAGGTAATTGTAATTAGAAAACATGTTCATTTTTTAATTCTGCATCAGACGAGATAAAAATATACAGGGTGTCCCATTTGAAAAAATGGAGAGAAATAGCATTACATTTTGAAAAGTTTGGCATTGAATTTTGAACAACCTGTATAAGTTATTTTTACGATATTCATAGTAGGATAAACTGACCTTTTATTATAAGCAACCTGCTGCTTAGTTTTGGTTTGAAGATGTTTCTTCTATTTTTTATAATTTTTTAAAATATGTATGACGAAAAAAAATTTTTTTTTCGATTTTAATTTATTCCTCTGGAACTATCAAATCAAATTTGATAATATTCCAGGGGTATATACAGTAGCTCGAAAGGGTCTCAAAAATCAATAAGACTATTGGGCATTCCATTTAAAAAAGTACAACTTTGATGCACCACCAATTTTCAGGACAAGTATTTTTAAAATGTGCTTTCCAACAAACAGTCTATTGTCCCGTTTCAATCATTTTTCTAAAATAAATTGTTTAGGTGTAATAGAAGACGGGAGGTGAGATGCAGGACCCTGTATAATATTCTTTTTGTGGCATGTGGGTCGTAGATGATTATTACAATTCACTATCGAAATTTCAACAAAAAATCAAATAAACTTTTTAGATTTAACTTTACATAAAATGAAAAATTCAATACAGGCTGAATGGTACACTAAATCAACTTGGTCTGGCCGTTATATTATTGGTTTTAACTCTGAACAACCCACATGCCACAAAAAGAGTATTATGTGTCTAGTTGACTGAGCAATTAAACTTTAAACCCATAATTTTGAAAATCCGCAATAGAAAAATTATTAAATTGTTTAATAACAAATAACTATCCTAAAAATTTCATTATGAAAATTATAAAAAATAGAATCCACAAATTTTACAATAATTGTAGTAAATAATTTCTTGCCACATTCTAACATTAGGTATGTAATTACGCAGTTTCTTGAAATTCTCAAAGCTAGCCAAGAATTTAAAAAAAATTGCACAATGATTAATTTATACCAG
Source organism: Xestobium rufovillosum (assembly GCA_963966045.1). Lineage (NCBI taxonomy): Eukaryota > Metazoa > Arthropoda > Insecta > Coleoptera > Ptinidae > Xestobium > Xestobium rufovillosum. Next base: position 51,579,958 of record OZ014492.1, on the reverse strand, counting down.
TGCAATGTTGTGCAATTTCTATAAATTCTTGACTTAAGTTTTGAAAATTTGAAGGAGCAGTAAAATTACTGAATAGTGGCAAGAAATTATTAACTATTAAATAATTCCTGTATAAGATGGCGCTGAAAACCATCAAGCAAAGTTTTCTACTTTATTGACACAAAAGTAGGAGATAGGTCAGGTCAGATGTCCAATGTCTTTTGTGAACTGAGCTTTAAAATATTACATTACATACATATGTACATTATTACTCGACTTATCTAGTAGACCAGTCAATGAGGGTCTAAAAATGGGCTTACCTGGGAGAAACCCTGTATTTTTGAAACTCTACAGTTTCGTACAGCTTCATGTAGTAAATAACATACTAAGTTTGCGACCTCGTAGCACTGCCGCTAGCACCGCCATATTGAAGCAATGGCTCCCAAAATTTGTTTTTCGACAATATCTTTTCCAGTTCCCCATATACAAAAAAAATAGTTATGTAGTATGAAAATTATAAAGGATTAAATTCTCTAAAACTTTTGTCTGAAACTTTTTTTCGTTAGATAAATAATTTCATAATTATTCTCAAGTGAACTGGGAAGTATTTCTTAAATTAAATTTGCAAAAACGCTCATTTTCAGCATCCATCGTACAGCCACCTTTTTGAGACTTAATTCTTTGTGTAAAAAGGTTTCAACGCTGCCTGTTGAAAAGCCACAAGTGTGAGCTATGAATTTCTCAGTGATTCGTCTATCTTGCAGGACCATGTCCTGGGCCAAAACAAAGTTTTCTTTGGAAACAACAATTTTTGAACGTCCACCACCTGGAGCTTGTTCACAGGTCCCTATGTCAAGTTTAAAATTCTTTTCACTGGTTAATAATTTTCTTTAATAATAATTAAGTAAAACAGAAAATTTATATGCATAATTTAATTGTCATTTAATGTACAACTAACTGGAATACCTAGTTATGCACCTATATCCCAAAAAAAACAGATCTTGCAAATGAAGTACCTAATTAAATATTAAATTGTAAAAAAAGTTAGAAGTACATACGGCGCTTACAATAAATTATTAGAGAATGAAATAGAAAAATATGTACATGTTAAATTTCACTAAACTTCACAAAAAATAGTTTCATCGTTGCTATAATATTTACATTCTGGGCCTACGATGCCCAACATGAGATCATTAATAATCAGTACTAAAAAAAATACTAAAGATATGCGAAACAAATACACTGACTGACAAAAAAATCAAAATCCTGCCGTAACTTTTTCCACGTTGGATTTGTGATTTTGTATGTTACTTTATTGCCGTATTTCTTTGTACATAATAAATTTAAGTCGCTTCTAAACCACGCCAAGCTGATATATCTTAGCTTAAAGAAATATAGTCCATCGCCGTTGAGTAACAAGACGACTGTTCAGAATTAAGCAAAGTCATGTGGCAGGAGATAGAAAGAACTGGAAAAGTGGTCCATACATCATTGAGTAAGCTGTGCGTGAGTGACAAAACTATATTTCTTTAAGCTATATACAGGGTGTCCCGGTGAAGGTGGGAAATCTCTCAGGCGCGTATAGATTGCAGGAAAATAACACCCCAAGTTCATATAAAGTTTCTCCTATGACTTTCCCCTGCTGAGATATTCTCCCTTAAATTGGAGAAATAAGAATCATTTTTTTTACATAAAATTTTTATTTTTAATTGTATTTCGATAATTTTCTTGGTGACGTACGTAGTGATTGAATATCGATAAAATAATGTGGCTTCTTAACTTCATATTTTTTAAGGGGCTGGATATTTTTAATTTTTAACAGCATTTTTTGTTTCCCCGGACATTTTGATAACAAAAAGTTACTCTTGTTAGGATTCGATAAAATGAAGCGTTTTTGAGAAAATGAAATTCAACGAGCAAGAGGTACAGTAGTGTTTCTACGATTTTCGTTTTTATTTTTTTTGCATTATTTTCAAAGATACAAAAAATCGAAAGCTCTTTCAATAAATTATTTCTTAGGAATTTTTTAAGTATGATTTGACCTTACATTAGCTATTTCTTCTGAAATTCATTAAAAATTGTCCAGGTCCGTATTAAGAAAAAATAAAAATTGACGATGTGGACAACAGACGAAACGTCGTACAAAAATAACCTAAACAGTTTGCGAAATGTAGTAAAATTTACATTAAAAAATAGCTTTCGGTTTTTCGAATGCCAGAAAAAAATGCAAAATGTCTGGGGAAACAAAAAATGCTGTTAAAAATTTAAAATATCCAGCCCCTTTCAAAATATGAAGTTGAGAAGGTAAGGGGTAGTTCATTCCTTGCTCCCCTGATGCACTATCACAAAACGGGTCGCGATTTTTCATGAGTTGCGTTAAAAGATATTCAACTGTTAAATTTGTGAGTGAAAACAAGATAATCTGCTGCCATGCAGAAAAAAGCGTTGAGAATGATCGAAGTAAAGTGGACCAGTTAAAAAGGGAGAAACTGGAACTGGAAAACCAGTATTTGAAGCAGCTGTTAGCCGAAGTGCAAGATAAGAATAATATACTTAGATTAAATAATAGCCTCCTTTAAGGTGCGATCTCTTGAGAAGCGTCATCCTTTAAGCGCAGACAATGTAAACAATGAGGATTCACTTTTGCGGAAAAAATTGGTATTAAGTGTCCCATTAACTTCACACGGCTCTGGTAGTTGTTCAGATGAACCCAGCGACACTTGTAAAGTGACATCGCATCTGTCTTCCAGTCATGCTGTCGAGTCACCTGCTGTACCTGACCTTCATGGGTTGACAGCAGATGAATCAGCTGTGAATATTGTAAACAAAGCTGTGAAAAGTTGTGCTAATCAATCAAAAATTTTAGTGTTAAAGGACTCCCCCCGGAATGTCAATGATGGCTTCACTGTTGTTAACAGAGGGAGGACCGGGAGGATTGGTAGGGGTTCTGCAGTGTTGTCTGATGACAGTTTTGGTGGTGCTCCGAGCAAAATATGGTTGTATATTGGGAGAGCCTCTGAGAAATCCACTGAGGCAGCAGTTTCGAGTTATATTAAGAGGGGGTGTAATATAAGTATTGATAGCCAAGTGGTGGTACAGGAATTACCTACTAAGGGAAGCAACAAGAGTTTCAAGGTTGGTATTGATCGCACTTTTTCTGATGTAGTTGAGCGACATGATTTTTGGCCTAATGGTATAGTATTTAGGAAATTCAATCTGAATCGACCAAAATTTGTGGAACCTAATTGTCAGAATTTTCCGTTGCAACCCAAGCAAAAAACAGGAACCTAGATTAATCATCCTCCTTATCTGTTATTACCAGAATGTACGCGGGTTGCGTACAAAAACCGATGTCCTTTATCGATCTAGTTTGTGTGCGAATTACGATGGTATTGCTATTACCAAGTCTTGGTTGAATTCCTCTTTTTATGATTCGGAATTATTCACAAATGAATATAGTGTATTTCGGCATGATAGGCCCTATGAGAAACTGAACTGTGCAAGGGGTGGAGGTGTGCTGCTGGCGCTGCGCTCTACTCATAGTTCTGCCGAATTGTCTCACAGCAACTCAAATTTGTTTGAGGATTTGTGGATAAAGGTGACAAATAAGAAAACTCAAATAGTGATCTGCGTTGTTTACTTCCCCCCGAATTCAGGGACTGAAGCTTATGAAGTCTTCACTGCCACATGCGAAAACTATAAGAGTGTTTATCCCAGCTCTCTATTTTTGGTGATGGGTGACTTCAATCTTCCCAACATTTCTTGGATTGATGATGACTGTCCAATTGCTACTAATTTATCAGCTGAAGCGGAAATAGTCACCGAAGGTATGTCCTACTTAGAATTGATTCAGGTTAACTTGATTGATAACTTCATGGGTCGGAAATTAGATCTTATATTCTTCGACAGTCAGACTACAGTTAAAGTATATAAAGCGGATTTGGTGGTCGTGGAAGAGGATGTGTTTCACCCTGCACTTGTTGTCCAGTTTGAGGTGGAATACTTCCAAACTCTTGGTGCAGACGATGCCATGGTCTACTGTTTTGGCGAAGCTGATTTCGAACAGATGAACCACCTTTTTGATGGGACTGATTGGACTTTCTTGGATAGTCCACTGGGCGTTGACTTCAAGACTGAAGTGTTCTATGGTATAGCAGCAAAAGTTATCGATAAGTGTGTTCCAATGAAGAAAATAGCTAAGTCTAATTACCCGAAGTGGTACAGCAGAGATTTGAAGAGGCTAATTGCCAAAAAGAATAAACTACACCAGCAATATAGGAGAACTTCTCAACCCGAGCACTATAAAATTTACTCAGATGTGCGTAAAGATGTGAAATCTGCTATAGAATTTCAAAAATGGAACTCACTATCGGGACCAATGTGAAGTCCTTCTGGTCTTTTATTAAATCTTTTAGGATTTCTGCTGGGTTGCCCAAGGCTATGCTTTATAAAGACAACTACTTGGATACACCTCAACGGATTGCTGACGCTTTTGCTGATCAGTTTGAAAGTTCATATCGCTCTTTTGTTAATATTAATGTGAAGGAACCAACAAATATTGAATGTTTCGGTACTTTGTCTTTTCACAATTTTACTGAGAAGAAAGTGTTGGATAGGATTCTCGGATTGGATGCTAAGAAGGGCCCCGGTTCTGATGGAGTTCCGCCTGTGATGCTTAAACGATGCCTTTCATTGGTTCCGCCTCTGTGCCGGCTTTTCCAGAGTTCCTTCAACACTGGCTGCTTTCCGGCACTGTGGAAAATTTCTACCCTTTTTCCAGTTTTTAAAACAGGTTCTCAAGCTGATATACAGAACTATAGAGGTATTTCCTTACTATCTCACATACCGAAGATATTTGAAGCTATAATAACAGACGAGCTTTTTAACTCCTTTAAGCATCAAATTGCGGGTGAACAACATGGCTTTTTTAAAGGAAGATCTACTACCACAAACCTAGTTACTTATCAGGATTATTTGGTTCGCTCAGTGGAGGAGGGTCTGCAAGTTGATTGCATCTACATGGATTTGAGTAAGGCGTTTGATAGTGTTTGCCATGCTCTCTTAATACGGAAACTTGGAAGAATGGGAATAACTGGTGTCTATTTGAAGTGGATCGAATCTTATCTACTAGGAAGAAAACAACGAGTGAAGTTAGGTGAAGTGGTTTCTCACGAGATTGTCGTCACATCGGGAGTGCCGCAGGGTTCCCATCTGGGGCCGATCCTGTTTACTCTCTTCGTTAACGATGTAATGTCCCAGTTGCGATTTTGTAGATCTTTACTGTATGCAGATGACTTAAAGATTTTTGCGGTTACTCGGTCTTTTGAGGATTCTGTTAATATTCAGAATGACATTCATAAAGTTGTTTTATGGTGTAGTAACAATTTGTTAAAATTGAACGTTTCTAAATGTAAATTTATAAGATTTAACAGATGTCTTACTTCTTTTTTGTATGATTATAATATTCATGGCTCATTGCTGGAGAGCGTATCGATAATCAATGATTTGGGTGTCATCTTTTATAAAGATCTCTCTTTTGTTCCTCACATTGATTTCGTATGCTCAAAGGCTTTCAGAGTTTTGGGTTTCATTAGGAGACAGACTAATAAGGTGCAGGATACCAGGGCTTTGAAGACTTTATATGTGAGCTTGGTCAGGAGCATAATGGAGTATAATAGTATAGTTTGGTGTCCTATTTACAAATGTAATATAGATAAACTTGAAAGAGTGCAATCAAAATTTACTAAATATTTTTTGTGGAAAATGTTCTTCCCCTGCGAAGGAATCTCTAGCGAGACTCGGCTGTTACTGGTAGGGCTTGATCCTTTGTCAAAACGTAGGGAAATTTCAGCTATGATTTTTCTGTACAAAATTGTTAATAACCTAATTAATAATGCGGATATTTTACGTAGTATTAACCTAAGAGTTCCAGTAACCAGAATTCAAATGACTTTCCAGGAGGATTTTCATCGTACCAATTATGGTTTCAATGCTTGTTAGTCTCGCCTTGTAAAATTGTATAATAACAAATATAATGAAGTAGAAATTTTTGATGTACCTTTATGTAGATTTAAGCAACAGTTAAGTTTTGTTCATTACAAGTAATTATTTCTCTGTATACCAATTGGGGACTGTGTCCCTGTAGTGTATTAATTTCAATAAATAAATAAATAAATTATCTTATCGACCTTCAATCACTACGTACGTCACCAAGAAAATTATCGAAATACAATTAAAAATAAAAATTTTATTTGAAAAAAAAGGTTTTTTATTTATCCAATTTAAGGGAGAATATCTCGGCAGGGGAAGGTCGTAGGAGAAAACTTTATATGAACTTGGGGTGTTATTTTTGTGTAATCTATTCGCACCCGAGAGATTTCCCACCTTCACTGGGACACCCTGTATAGTAATACTGTTTTAGTTTATGCGATAAATTACTTACATTTGCAGCGTTAAATTAAATACGAATTTTACTACACGTCCGAATTACGACCCGAACTTTAATAATTATTATTTACAGTCTCAGTCACATGGTACTACTTTTCGAGATTAATAGTACTAGAAACCTATTTAGAGAATTTAAGAATTAATTGATTAAACAAAAATATAAATCCAAAATAACATTTTCTAATTTGATTACGATCTTTCAATGAAGGTGTCACCTTCGATAAAATTAGCATATCAGGAACTGGAAGCAAGCGGAAAGGATTTTGTGTTATACCATACCGAAACCTTCGCTGCCTTCACTGATCGCGAGCAGTAACGATTTCTCAAAGTGCTCATACGATTCGTAATCTGGCAAACATAGCTGGTTGAAACTGGAACAATTTTGTATTTTCACAAGGACGCCCAATAGAACATAGACCGGTTACATCTGAAATTACTAAACTTACCATGTATGAGCCGTGGGTAAAATGCCAAACGTGGGAGCGGCCGTTATCTGAAAGCGGGGGCTCAGTTCCTTGAATCCTCCAGCAGGCAACTGGGAGCAACCAGTTGTAAACTGCAGTAATCTAGCCATTTCTTCTTGGGTGAAATTACTTACAGCGGTCCAGAACCACCCGACAACTCGCCTGAACTCCGTAGAATTCCCATTTATCACATGGTGAGTTTTGAAGTCTTGTATAGAGTACTCTCCTGTACCGCAAAGGAGCAGCTGGAACGCCCATAATAAGAAGAATACAGTCAATTGTGTGATTTAGTAAATTTAGTAAATGCTTACTTCCAATTCGTTCTCGTCGAAAATGCTAAGTAAATTATCGGGAATAAGTTCGTTGAGGCCCTTGAGGAAAGCCTCCAGCTCGTCCTTGACGCACGTGGCCAGCCGGTACTGAGCCAACGCATCCAAATATTGCAGTTTCGTCGAATCCCACACTCTCACTTTAGACCCATTCGGTATTAATTCCACCGTCTTTATCAATTGTCCGGCAGAATCGTACTGTTCTTCTATGAAATAAATCTCGGTGTCAATTTGATCGATGTTATTTTCTAATAAGTACTTTATTTTCGTTAGATAAAGATCGGTATCATCTTGCTCGAAGTACTGGAAAGTCTATAATTATGACCAAAAAATTAGGCGAATACTTTTGACAAACCTTGTAGTGCACTCGTAAACCAATAACTTGAGCAAGAAACGACCTAGTGAATCTAGCTCGAACAAGCTGCCTGTACGATCCACCTAAAGCGCTCTCATACAGACATTTCCCGACAACTCTTCCTGCGAACTCATAGTGCCTTAATTTAAGATGAGACGGCCTGTGCGGGTTTGGATGCACGAGTGATTGTTGACCGTCGTGAAAACTCGCAAACAGACCGTTTCGGGCATCAAACAATTGGGCACAAATCAATTCGAACCATTCACGACGCAAACCACCCCAATCTATGCCTAAAAACAACATTCAAAACCCGCAATTCGATACTGGCGCAATTCGAAATACGATTGCCAATTGTGCTAGGAACTTCAAAGTGAAATGATGTAAAACGTATTTTATAACTGACGATATTTGTGTCGCAATTCGAATTGGAAGTTTGTGATAGATAGATAGATTTATTTTCCAATCGACCAAATACATGGTATAGAAAAAATACAATCACAACACAACATAGGTATAACAATAGTATAAGACAATATTACAAATTATATAAACTAAACAAACGAGCAAACTAACTAACCACAGACAGTGGCTTTATATAGACAGTCTTATTTCATTGATCAAGGAATTCTCTCACCGAATAATATACATTTTGTGACAAGAACGAAAAAACGGATCTCCTAAATTTACTGGCTACATTGATCTCCTTCAGACTACTGGGTAATGCATTATAAAGGCTCACTGATACCGCAATGAATGATTTGCAGAATGAGGAAATTGTTGAAAAGGTACCCCTAACATAAGTTCGAGAAATTCGCGTATCATAGGTGTGAATATCTGAACCCATGGAGAAACGGTCCTTATTCAGGAACACATAAATAACACATTCATAAATATAGAGATTAACTACTGTTAATATTTTTAAGCCTTTGAAGTGTGGTCTGCATGAATCTCTCGACTTTAGATTCAAAATCGTTCGAATTGCCCTCTTCTGAATCACAAGTATTTTACTTATCAATGTTGAGTTACCCCAAAAAATCACGCCATACCGAACAGCCGAACCAAAATACGCATGATAAACATTTAGCAGAGTCGAAACACCACACACAGATCTCAGCCGTCTCAGCACAAAAACAGAAGAATTCAACCTGGGAATAAGTTCCTCTATCTGAGACTGCCAAGAAAGTCTATCATCAATGAAAAGACCCAACATCTTTACAGTCTGACTAAAAGCAAGTGTCTTATTGTTAATCACCATAGAGCTCGCCAGTACATTCCTATTCCTGAAAATCACAACACTTGTCTTCTCCACGTTAAGTATCAGACGATTGGAACTGAACCAGTCCTCAAGCTGTGTGGTAGTCCTAGATATGTCAAGTAGAAGTTCTCCTTCACTACTAGCAGATAAGCAAATACTGACGTCGTCAGCATATATAGACATTTGACAATTGACCGACATAGGCAAATCATTGATATAAATAATGAAAAATAAAGGGCCCAATATGGAACCCTGAGGAACTCCTATGTTTATCAAACTCTTTCTCGAATAATCATTTCCAATCCTGACCGATTGGGTTCTGTCTTCAAGATATGACTTAATCAAGTTAAGGAAAGGTCCCCTAACACCATACCTTTCCAACTTACTGAGCAAGATAGCATGATCCACAAGATCAAATGCTTTTGAGAGGTCAAAATTCAGACTAGCAGTGTACTGTTCATCCTTGATCTTGAAGAGAATGTCTGTCAACAGTTGGTTCAAAGCAGTTGAAGTGGATCTACCCCGCCTAAAACCATGTTGCTGTGATGAGAGTAAAGAATGTTTATCAAAAAAACCACATAATCTCTCCTTCATACAACATTCGAAAATCTTTGACAAGACATTTAGAATTGAGATAGGCCTATAGTTGTTAATGTCATTTCTAGCTTTACCTTTATGAATAGGTATAATGATGGATTCCTTAAGAATTGTGGGAAAAACTTCATTTGAAAAACAATCATTTACGAGGTGTGCTATGGGTTCAGAGAGATAGTGAACACCAAGTTTGTATATATTTACGGGTAGACCATCTGAGCCAACTGAATTTGTATTATTCAGTCTAATTATTATATCAGAAATCTCCAAAACAGTGACAGGAGCTAGAAATATGGACTCACAGCTGACATCTATGTTATTGTAATTTATTTACATTTATTTACATTTACATTTACATTTATGTTATTGACCAAAGACAGAGGACGTTCAGTAAAGTTTTTACTAAACAGTTCTGCTACTTCAGTTTCATTTGAAATTAGTTTATCATTCAGTTTCAGTGAGATATCTCTAATACGACTAGTATTTTTATTTATTTCCGTTTTTATAAGTGACCAAGCTGCTTTGATTTTATTTTTTGAATTATTAATGAAGTTATTTGCAGACAATCTTTTTGCATTTGTAATTACTTTATTATATATACTGCAGTATTTTTTATAATATCCAGTTAATATGGGATCCGGAAATATTTTGATTAAAGCATGTAAATCCTTTTTGGTCTTACTTGATGTGCGGATACCCAGTGTTACCCACCCTTTTCTTTGCACAGTAGATTTAAGTTTTCTTAAAGGGAAGGCTGTTAAGAACACATTTGTCAAAACAGTGTAAAAAATATTGAGTTTGTCTGAACTCTCATACATTTGAGACCAGTTCACCCTACTGAGCATTGACAAAAATTGATTCTGATTTCTTTCAGAATATACTCGTAACTCTCGAGTCGATTCTTCAACCATGGGCAAATGCCTAAAAACTTTCAACATTTGGACGTTGTGATCAGAGAAATCTATTGGAATTACCAGGGCTTCACAATCATAATATGACAGATTTGTAGCAATATTATCTATACAAGTTGATGACGATTTTGCAATTCTTGTTGGCGATTTGATTTTCAAATTCAAGTCGTAAGAGTTAAGAAGATTAACCAATTTATTCTGATTAACACCTGTCGACAAAAAGTCAACATTAAAGTCACCGCAAACGATTACATTCCTATGATGCATAATTCCATCCAGCAACTCAGTCAACTTAACTAAGAAATTATTGAAATTTGACAAAGGTGATCTATAGACAGACAGGACAACAACATTGTAATCAATGAGTTTAACAGCACACACCTGCAAACATGCAAACATGCAATTCGAATTCGAATTACAACACGAACCGTGCTCGAATTGTGCCGATATCGAATTGGATGTAAATGTAATTTTATGATGTGCTTATGTAAAATATCCACTTTGCAATCGGATTTCGAATTGTGCCGATATCGAATTACATATATGTAAAATCTACGTAATTTTCACTGACCTTGTTCTCCTTGAAAATTAATCTCAAAATTTCTGCACCAATCAGATACAGAAAAATTCTTCGTAGCTTTCATGCTGGATTCTAACAATTTTTCCCTATTTACCTTAATAGAAAGTTTTTCGTGGTAGTGTTTTTGGTGAAACTTTCTAATTTCGTGATAGAAAAAGTCCTGTTTGTCTTTAAACGTTTCCGAGCCACCCATATTCTTAAGCAGAAATTGGGCGAAAGTGGCTGCTATCACGTTGCGCTCTTTCGATATCAATTCAATTTTCGGCTGACAACCGTCGTCAATGGTAAAAGAGCCTCCGAGATTTTCACTCTCCTTCAAAATTGCTTCCGAATGAAAATTGAACTAGAAAAAAAACTGCTATTCACGACGCGTCCAGTATTTTGCTTATAACGCTGGATGCATTGTAAATTATTTCATGTTTCTTTGGCGTTAGTTACCTACTTTTGTAGAAGGACATAACCGAAAAGTGAACAGCCTCTTAGGAATAAATTTCAGCAGCAACTCTTTGATAATCACTTGTTTCGGTGAGACGTAACACAAAACTCGCTTAGGCTTCAGAAACCTTTCGGAATTTATTCCTACCAATTTAGCTTCGTAGTACACATTGTGATTCTTGGACGCCACATTTTTATGCACCTGAGTCGAATCAATACCTATAAAAACAAATACAGGGCGTCCAAAATTAAGTGTGCACCACTGTACTTACTATTCAGAACAATTACATCGAAAACTCCATTATGTAGGACCGTGTTCTTATAGCGTATTGTGGCGTGGTAACAGCCTTCACAGACGAACTTTAATTGCACAGAAATTCTTTGACTCTGCCAGTCGTAATCGACCGGAACACTATAGGTGTCTCCATAAGAATCTAAGTTTGAAGAAATATGTGAACCGCCTAATTGTACGATGTCTACTGCGTAACCCTGGTAAAATTTACAACTTTTTTATTTTATTCTTCCTGAACAATACGATATATATGTATATCATGGGACCTATTCTTAATCAGCAGTAGATTTGGACATACTATATCTAATACACATCGACACCATTGTTCTTGTAAATTACAACAGATATAAAACACAAATATTGCTGTTGAGCAGAAAAGAATGTTGTCTTGTGCTCCAAACCACTTATTCATAATCATTAGGTATAATCGGTCGCCATTTTGGTTCTCATTTTTGACAGGCCTAGTGCATGTTGCTTTCCAGTTTTTAATTACATGCTATCTTAAAAATAGTTTGTTGTTGGGCTTCAAACTGTTAAAATTGTTCTAGTAAGGTATCCAAGTTGTTTAGGTTTCCAAGAAATGAAAAAAGAAAAGCAATTTGGGTACAAAGTGAGTACCACGAAGGTGCCTTTTGAGTTTGGGGAACAAATGGTAATTCAAATCTCCACCACTTGATATGAGGGTGCAGATTCTCCCAATACCTCTACCATGCCCATCCCTCTCTCCTTGACCACTTCCTTCACTCCCTCTTGCCATGCTTTTCAAGGTCTCTTTGATAATTCGCTCGGCTCTTGTCTCGTAGATTCTTCTTGCAAGTCTTTCCTCTGGCTGTGCCCTAGCCATCCCAACTGTCTGTTATGACTTTCTTGACAACCTCTACATTTACGTCCTTTGACACTTCCCTTTTCCCAAAGTATGTTCTTAGTCCATTATACCATCTTCCTACTTTTGCTGTTCTATAATTTATTTATTTTTCGTGTTTACCATTTCTTTCTATTATAGTTCCAAGATATTTAAACTCTTCAACTGGTTCTATACTCTTTCCCTCTATTCTAATAACGTGTATTTTATTGTTTTGTCCAATGATCATCGATTAAATTTTTGGTTTGGATGATATTTATTTTCATGTTAATTCTTTTCAGTTCTTCGTCTATTACGCTGTAAGTTTTCGTTATTTCCTGAAAATTTTCTTCCCATCTCTGCATTATTTTATCTTCTACTATTAGAGTTCCATAATTATCTTTCATATTTCTCATACTATATGTTTTTTCTGTCTTAGTTGCTTCAACATACCGTAAAACAGTTTTTGATTTTCCTTGAAGATTTCATTCATCTTTTGCCCGAATTTCTTCCATGCTTCTTGCTTTGTTTCTTTAACTGTGTCTTTGACTTTTCTTTTCTCTTTACATTTTCCATAATTTTCTAAAGTTTTTGAACCAAGGTATTTTTTCCAGTTTTTCTATTTTTCATTTCTGTTGACGATTGTTCCATTCTCTTTCCATTCCCCTGTTTTTGATACTCTTCAACTTTCTTCTGCCCCCAGTAGTATTACATCTTTAAATTTTTTCCAGTGCTCTTCTACAGGGTGCCCCAAAACAATACCAAAAAAGAGCTATTTAACCAAACTTACCTCTATCCAAAAGTGTTTCGTTAAGGCGCTATCGAACGTTAAAAGATCTTCAAAAAATTTATCTTTTCTTAATAACAAAAGAATGAATTTAACGACGGAGATTAAATTTGGAATGTGAATCCGTACTGGAAAAAGGTGTTTTCAGCATCATTTTCTTGCTAGAGGGTGTTACCCAAGTGGCAGAAAGTTGATCATCCACATGCAAACCTCATGTTTTTTCAACGGTTTGGTCAATAGCTTTAAAACTTTTTCGACAGGCAGACACTCTTATTTGAAACATTTCTTGTCTGTTTTTCGATTTCGCTATCTGGCATAGTTTAGCCAGAAGAAAATAATTTTGGTTTTTTTTACTTGTTCTTTTGTTGCTGCTTAAGTCATAATGATTAATATTATTTTTGTTATTTTATTGTTATTTATTGTACTTGTTTTTGTGTGTTTTCAAATAAAAATATTCTTACTGGTTAGGGTAGGTGCACAGGTTATAGCCGCTGTACCAGTTATATCTTCTACAATTTTTTTTCTTTTGCTAAGCAACTGTCACTAAAATAGTGTTGTATAAGGTTTAAGCCTTGTATGATTGCTTCACGTTTAGTTTTCTATCGAATCTCGGCATACTCTTTGCAAAGATCTTTGAGTATTCCTACTATGTTCGACTAAATAGCTTCTTGGAGTCCTTCCAACTTCTATCACCATGCCAGAGTGGATTCCGACAAAATAAATCCACAAGTACTGCCATAGCTGACCTAACATCCTATATCTATAGCTGTTTGAACAACAAAGAGCATCCTATCGCTCTTTATTTTGACTTAAGTAGAGCATTCGATACAATTGACCATACTGTGCTTCTTCAAAAACTTGAGCGACTTGGTGTGCGTGGTAATGCCATTTCATGGGCTGCTTCATACCTGGGGAATAGAGGTCAGCGTGTTGTCTATGGGAATGCGATCTCTGATGTTTTAAGATCCAGCATGGGTGTACCTCAAGGCTCGATTTTGGGCCCGCTGTTCTTTGTCGCATTTGTGAATGACCTTCCTGCTAACTGTTCTACGGCTAATCGAACTGTTATCTATGCTGATGATACGAACATCATTGTGTCGGCTCGGAGTCCTCTGGATGCGATTGAGAGGGCAAACCAGTCCGCGAGTGAGCTCCAGTCCTGGTGTCTGGGTAATGGATTAGTTTTGAACACTGCTAAAACTTTCTATATGAGTTTTACACCAAAGAACGCTACTAGTGATTCGAGTCAACTGATCAGGATTGCGGGTAGATCTATACAGAGAGTGGGGGACATCAAGTTCTTGGGTATAGTTGTTGACCAAAAGTTAACATGGGAGAGTCATGTGGACAGTGTGATTGGCAAATTGTGCACATCTTGTTTTGTTATGAGGCAGTTGCGTAACACTGTGTCATTGGAGGTTGTGAGACTGGCTTATTTCGGTCTAGTCCAGTCCGTTCTATCTTATGGTTTGGAATTCTGGGGATCGTCCAGTCACATGGCTTCAGTTTTTGTTGTGCAGAAGAGAATAGTAAGGGTGATGATGGGGGTTGACAGCCGTACAACGTGCAGACCTCTCTTTGTTCGGCTGGGAATTTTGACGCTGCCGTCTCTGTACATCTACAGGTGCTCGCTCTTCATATTCAAGAATAAGCACCTCTTTCAGCGGAACTCTTGTATTCACAACCACAATATGACAAACTGTCATCTAATGCATAAACCCTATGAGAGACTGTCTGTATCTCAACAGTCTCACATATACCGGGGCATAACATTTTACAATAGATGTGTTGAACTGTTTGGTGTGGTTCCTGATTATTTTACTTTCAAAGACATGCTTTTTAATTACTTAATGATGGCATGTTTGTATTCAGTTGATGATTTTCTGTGATGTACTGTATTACTGGGAATTTATGTATATTGCTTGTGCCCGAATGCATTTGGGCAGTACTGTTAAAGTGTTAATGTATCAATTTGTCTGTTTGGTTTATCTTTTTTTTTTTTGTCTGCATACTACATACTGCTTACCTCTGTATTCTCTGACTAGCCTGATAACACGCCCAAATGAAGTATCTTGTACTATTTTGTCATGTGTTTATAGGTGAATAAAGGTTATTATTATTATTATTATTATGTTTATGTCTAGCACCTTATAGTGGTTTCTTATCGTTTTTCTTAAGGAACTTAAAGGTGGCTATAAATGGAACACTTATAGTCAGAGAGATGGCTACAATAGGGCAGTAAGGTTTATCATTTTTAGCCAGTTCGTTTTGGAACTCGGATGTATCGGAATATTTAAACATGGCACCACAAAAAAAACAAAATGCTGAATTCAACGAAAAGTTAAGGCAAATAAATATAGGTCCTATACATCAATATAAGAACAACATAATTTTGCATTACAAGCAGTTCAACAAGATAGAGTGCCAATAGCAACGGATAGTAGGAGTTACTAAAAGTTCCTAAAAGTCAAAAATTCGCCAATTGTGTTAAAAGAACATGAGTATCTATTTTTTTGCTGCCCTTTGTTTACTAGTGCAAGGCTAAAGCTGACCGCACACGATCAATATTATTGACAATATCGTTATTTGACCAATCCAAACACGATATTATTAGTCAAATCACGATATTGTCAATAATATTGATCGTGTGTGGTCAGCTTAACACATTTGTTGTCATTCAAATAAAATCGTTTAACTCCGCCTTCAAAACTTTAATTGGCAGACAGTTTCCAAGGTTTTTTTTACGTCAGAATGTAATTGGTTATGGCATTTTAAGTGGAACTGAACCGTAAAGAAGAACACCACTTTTGCTGCTGATAGTACGTTTTCTACACCCTTGTTGGAAGCAGCTGTGCTAAGTTGAATTTATAAGAACTATGGCTTAGATGGCCTTTTCAAGAATAGATTCCATGGATGTAAGCAAACATACAAACCTGGACAGGAATGTCATCCGTCCTATAAGTACAAACGTTACTGTATTCGTCCCTAGGTTCTACGTACAATACATGAGCAACATTCGCAGTACACACAACCGTACTGCAATGCCTTAAAACAACGGTATGTTGGGCATCTACGGCGCCAGCCGTAAAACTTCTTAAAAATGGACTACCAGCAACATGTTCATTACCAATCATGACCGTAACGCGATATTGCCCAGCGTGACGGACCATGAATTTTATTTTAGCAATGTTGGCACCGTTTGGATCTGTGGGAGATCCCAGTTCCGTTATTATCGCCACCTTAAAGAGAAGTGTTGTATGCCTCTTTACCGACCAAAAGAACAATCCAGATAAAAATACGGTAAAGAAAATTCATACCTTCCTTGACCCTTCGGAGACGTGTACATATAAATGGTCGGTATCACATATCGGATAAGGCTGGCCATTCCGTTGGTAAAATTCTACTGTGAAACAAACTGTATGCCCTACAGGATGCGGGTCAGGCCAATGGAAAACTACCTAACATGTTGAAATTTCATTTTAAATTAATACATCCGCGTAACGTAAGAAGCGTAATTTACTTTGCAATTTGAGGGAAGGAGATACTTCCCAGTGACATACTGCAGCAACGTGTGTTTTGCTTCTGGCGCCAAAGAAGGTTGCGTCATTGCAGCCAGCGTTACCAAACCGGCCACAGAAACAGATACTATCAACATACCTCCTACAAGAACCACAAAAAAATACGTTTACAGAACAGTTTATTATGTTAGCCTGACCCCATGTCCATGCGTCCTGGTGGTTGCTGGACTTTACGACCTCCGACCAGAGGTCAGCTTTGAGGATTTCTAAAAGTTGCTTAGAGATCGGCAACGCTTGCCGGGCGGCCGTCCACCGGGGAAATTCTTTCTGAAGAAGCTGACGGGCCTTCGAATCTTCTAACCAATAGACGTCTTCCAAACTGGTCACATCCAAATTGACCAACCTTGTATACAAAAAACATGGCTGAAACCAATATTCCAAATTTTGGGGACAATCAAGTTATGACTACAAAATCCCCATTTAAGTGTACCAGTAGTCATATGGACGTCATATTGATTCTAGTTCTAGTCATATTCAAGTACGCTTTCAAACCTTTTCAGTCATGTAAAATAATTATCACGCAATGAGTAGTGTAAAATGGATAGTTCTGGATCAAGGTTATCGAGTGGTGGGGGGTTATACAGAACTGCCAATTTCTGCGATTAACTAAGGTATGGCGCCCATAAGAAGACTGCTGATGGACTGGTGCCTTATATCTTATAAAAATTTACGCAATTCTGACACCTTGGATAGTGATGCTGGAGATTGTATTTTGTGAGCCACTGTCTCAGCACCAAACGTTGTTGAAGCAAAACTGCGGCGTTCTGCAGACGCTCCTGGTCGTCGGCCGGCAGTTCTGGCAAATCTTCCAACTGGCCATATTGGGCTAGCTGAGAAAGATCTGTAAATATGGCAAAAATAATTCACATTCAAGTAACATTTCGCACAAACCGAAAACTATGTTGCATTGTCATGTACTATAAATTCCAAAAGTGGTCCAGTTTGCGACGCGAATCGTTCGTTAGCTTCCCCCCCCCCCCCCCCCATAGACGATGTGATTTTTCGTTAAAAGAACATGATTATCTATTTTTTGCTGCCCTTTGTTTACTAGTGCAAGGCTAACACGTTTGTTGTCATTCAAATAAAATCGTTTAGATCCGCCTTCAAAACTTTAATTGGCGGACAGTTGCTAAGGTTTTTTTTACCTCAGAATATAATTGGTTATGGCATTTTAAGCGGAATTGAACCGTAAAGTGGAACAGCAATTTTGGCGTTTATAGTACGTAATAAATAAACGCTAAATGTGTCATATTTGTCTCTTTTTTTAAGGTTGCGAATTGCGATACTTTTTTATTCATCATATTTTTGCGATTATCAAAATAAACGAAGTTAAAAATGACTAAATTTTAACTGGAATATCTAGCAGTTAATGGATCGATATTTCAGTGCTCTTCCAAATGTAAAAGGAAGTTTAACTCACTCCACTAGCGCTTGGGCCGCTTGCCAACTTTCCCCTAGTAATCCGCTACACGTTAATTGAAATTTGGCCAACAAACTAAGTCTGGGGTGTGAGGGAAATGACGACATGGAACTAATTACCTTATTTGTATAACATTTCATATTTTGAGTCCATTTCAGTGAAGGATAATTTTTACATTTATACGAGGAATTCGCAAAACAAATAATAACTTTCCACAACTCAACAACTTTGTTGCAACTTAAATTGTAGCAATGTATAGAAGCGGGTGGTGATCTATAAATAATAAATAATTTAATCCTGTTGCCGTGCCGTTACCCTGTATAACAGTGACGCTTTCAACGCGCTTCCTGCAAACTAAATTGTTCCCGCCTTTACGGTTTCTATTTTAACGAATTTCAAACATTCATTTTCCGCTTGTTTATCGATTATTTTATTCACCGACAAAAGAATCAATGAAATGTTTAATATTTTGCGATCTTTGAACTATTAAAATCGTGTATTACTAAACTACGCTTTCCTTAAATTACCAACATTTCTAATTCACTTATCGATTGTTATATTATACTATAGATTACTTTCTGGAAATTTACCAGAAGAGGCACTGTTGGACGGCTCTATGGTCATTCCAATTGAGCAAATTTCGCAATCATCCCCCCACATTTCAGAAATTTTTCACACGTGACCACAATAATTGAACTTCTCGCGGAACATATTTCGTGTATTTCCCCTGCTGCAACGCGTCCAAAGGACGGAAAAAAACACCCATCCTGTAGGGTGCAAACAAAATTCTGGAGAGCGAAACTAAATGAGGAGGTTTCTACACGACCACAACCGCGCAACAACTGCACTGGCGGGTGGCGGCAACGTCACCATGCTGAGGCCCCGCAGCCGTCTGCAGGCTTTGTTTGTTACCCTAGATGACGCCGCGGCGCTCTAATACACCCCCAGTTCATATAATTCATACTGCAATAGAAAATTCCACAAACGCCATCAAAAGCAAAAACTTTACAAGACTATTCAAATTCGGGGACCATCATCGTATTTGCAAAGATAGGGGGCAGGTTTAAATTCAGTACTTTTGTGTAGAATTGGGGTTCATTAATAAACCGTTAAAAAATCTGGTCTATCTCGAACAGCAAACGAGCTAAGGCCGAAAAACTAAAAACACTTTTATGTATGGGTGTTTCTATACGGATCGCAATAAAAGTATCGATACTGAAAGTATCACAATGAATAGTATCGATACTAAGAATGTTGACCCTATCGGTCCAAAAAAATATTCGAAAAATACACAAATAACTGAAATACTGAAATCATTTTCGTTAATATGTCTACAATCGACCGTTAGAGGTCGCACTTCTAAATATCGAATGAGAAAACATCGATACGAAATATCGTGTACTTTTCGGTAAAGTATCGATCCTCGTGAGTATCAATACGATATCGAACATCCCCAATAAAATGTTTTTCGTTCAATAATAGTGAAATTGTAAATTTGCTACTTTTGGTTATATGTATTTTCATTGTTTTAGATATAAAAAAAACCCGTATAAAACCCGCAATTCCTTGCACAAACACGGCAAAATAAACAAAGCGTCAAGAAAAGATTTGACCAATTAATGCAAAATATACACATTTACCTTTGTGTTTGAAGAGTTCTTTGTACTTTCCCAAATTGTTTTGTTCTAACCAAATTGTAGGCGATATGTCAGACACACCCCCACAATCAGGACTAATGTATAACCACACTTTAACCACACATATGTCGCACACAATTAATGCGATCGAACATATTACAACAATTAAAAGTAATATTTTTGCAAAGGGTCTGCCGTGCGAACAACGTTGGAGTGTTCGTAAATGGTTCGTGAGAGATATCGCCATGTTTATTGTTTACGTTCCCACCCCCACTCGCCAATCCGAATAGGGATGTTCAATTCAGAATCGATCGTTGTACGAATCGATTTCTTGACAAATGCATTGGTTTAACCCTGAACTGCAGCTGACCTGCTGTTTACGGAGCTTTCCGGTCCTATTTAGATCCCAGAAACTAACTTTAGAAAAATTAGTCGATCGTTGAATCGGTTTTTAAAGCTTCAATTTTCTGTGTTATAGTTTATAGATTTTATATTGTTCGAAGCTCGATTCAAGACGAATTCGAAGATCGATTTTTCTATAAACGGCACATCCGATTCGAATGAGCAAATCCACAGATGTTAAAGTGCATGGAAATGGAAACATTAAATGACATTTTGCTAACGTCCATCATCTTGACTTAATATCCCCCTGTAAATCTTATAGAATAGTTTGAGAAGGAAAAGAATTGAGAATGAAGCACTTTTAGAAGCATAAAGAAATTGAGAATGTGCTAGGGTGATTTCTGCAAAATTTTCTATTCTGTAAGGAAACGCACACCCCATAGAATATTACCATATAAGAAATTCGTTGGATCTTGGACGAAGAACTTTCCGTGAGAAAGAAAATTACAGAATTGCAAAGTGTCTTACTGCGCAGGCGTGATTTCTGGCGCCAGTTATGGACTTAACGTGCTACGCCTACGCGCGCAGGATTTCTATCAGTAGTAGACTTTTGTTAGGGAAGATTACGGTGATTATGAAAGGTAGAGGCACTTTGAAGTCTTTACTACTAATACCGCTTCATCCCTAGCACTTTGCATCAATGGTCGGTAGTCAGGTCTCTGCCGAAGAAAGAAAACCTTGCATCTCGACCAATAAACTTGCACAGTAAAATACCAGAAAGCAGAAACATGGTGACAACTGGCCGGCTGCGCTAGGCTGGATCACCTCGCGACAAAAACAACGGTAAACCATAAACCAAAATAAGTAAACAGAAAATAGCCCCACGTTTTTCCTTAACATTAAACGTCGGAAGCAGTTCGCGATGTGTTAAAATGCGAAATGTTCGAATAACGTTATGAACAACAATAATAAATTGTAGTGTTGGAATTTGTACATCTACATCCGAGATGTGCGACCGAGCAAATTAATTTTTGCTAGGCATGTCCTCAACGGGAGGTCGGCCTGGATCCGGGCCCGGAACTACCACCACGAATGCGGTCAACCTTAAACCCGTCGAGGTCCCCGAGGCTCTGCAAAACGGTGAAAAATTCATAAAGTGGGACGAGGTACTTGTTTTCAATTTTCTGCATTCGTTTGTACCCAGTTTTTAAGAATTTAAATGTTCTGTTTTGACCCAGTTCCCTGTAAAGCTGGATTCGAATTTAAATTCCGATTTGAATGGAAAATTGATATCTCCTGTAACTTTCTTACACCCTTAATAATAAATTATAATGAGGAATAAAAATATTGTTTGAAATGCATCGAAACAAGAATACGATCTAGTAAGTTGAAACAAAAAATTTGGTACAGATGGTACGCATTTCCTTAAAAGTAGAACATCCTACATCCCTAACTATTTGAGAGCAGTAGTCTAATCTGGGCCTATCTCTGACTCTAGTAAGTAATTGAAAACTGGAATACTTAATTATTAATATTGAAATCTTATACCACGCCTGTAATAAATTCCACGCCTAACAGTAATTATAATATAATGCATGATTATTCATTGGGGAATGGACCTACATATGTGGCCATCCCCGAATTATATATTATTGCGCTAAAAACAACCCTCAACAGAATCTATTAACAAGACTTCAATAATTTTGACGATCTTTTTATAGGATTCAGGATTTGGAACACCGGTAACGTTGAGGGTAGATCAGTATGGTTTTTACCTGCATTGGGTTGATCAAAATCACGAAATGGATCTTTTGGATATTGCTACTATTCGAGATACCCGAACTGGAAGATACGCCAAAATGCCTAAAGTAAGTTTGGGTACTAAATTTAGAATTAATTATAACGCCACGAAGACGACTATTATTTTATTATAATGTACGTTTTTACCTTGCAACATAGGGTGAATGAAAAGATAAATATGTTGGAATATTCTACATTGTATTTGCGTTTAATTATTTACGAATTAAACAAGGATATTGTGCAGCTAATTACACGGGTATGATTTGGCCTTCGAGGTAAACGCACATATCCAATATATCCGTGTTTTGTTCGAAGACTTTAGCAGTTACTTTCCAGTACCACCCGATGACGGGAAAAGCGGAGAATGCCGAACCGTCAAAAGTTCCATTTTCAGCTACGTAAACACCCTGTAATACAACAGGGCATTGTCAGTTTGTTACAAAAGAATACGGGCAGCACCGACCCTTTTTAAAGGACACCTAATTTCAGGTTTAACCGTTTTCAGAAGCGGAGACCAGGGCTGCCTTCCTCGGGCGTCCATTAAGTCGCACATTTTATTTACGGTGATGGTTTGATAAATCTCGCAAGAATCCAGAGCTTCTTTGCTCGGGCATCTCGTTATTGTCAGCTTTAACTGAATTTTTAAGGCTGTAGTTATAGATATACATGATAAGATAAATGAAATGGACTGAAAACTAAAGCGAAACCAAATTTACCGTTAGATCGCGATTAACATTTTTTTCGATTACGATTTTTGTGCTTATCATGGTTGTTCTGTTGAGAAGGTATGTGTGGAGGTCCTTGAAGTATATTTTTAAGTTTTTTATTCCTCTACATTTTCCATCTAGTCGGTCAACTCTCACAGTTTTTGGTCGCTGAAAATAATCGCTTGTTCAATTTGTTTGATGTTAATTACAAAAGTTTTATTCCTTATAGTTACCAAATCGAACATTTGAGCGACAAACAGAGAAATTCCTAGTAGTAGAATAAAGGAACACCTCAGTAGCACCATAGTTAATTGGTTTATTAGATTTTTGTTGATTACTTCTATACATGAATTGTGCTTATCATTTTATTATTGGTACAGTACAAATGATATTTTGTTTTATTAATTGTCTATTAGCGCAGAATGAGTGGGTCATTTCCTAATACAATTTTGTTAATGTCCGCCTTTATACGATATTTTTTCACAGAAATATTATTTTGTGTAACAACCTTGATTATTGTTTATATATTCGCGGAATTCAACCAACAAAAAGTTTTGAAATATGAGGATTGTCGTATTGAAGCAAAAACAGCTCTTGACGAACGAGGATAACAATGTTTTGCTAAACTTTGTTACTCGGATTGAGGGTTAAATGAATGCGACAATTTTTTTGGTTGCAGGATCCAAAATTGCGCCAGATCGTGTCGATGGGCACGTTAGACACGTTAGAAGAGAAGACCGTGACTGTTTGTACTGCGAGTGATTTTGTGAACATCACTTTTGTAAATTTTTGTTGTACTCGAAAAGAAATAGCGAAATTATGGACAGACTCTCTAATGAATCTAGCTTATAATCTGAATCAAATAAATGGGACGACAAATATGTTTTTGTTGAAGGCGTACACCAAACTAATACTTATCACTGATAAGGCGGGAAAAGTGCCCATAAAAAAGTGAGTCGACCCCAGTATTTTTTGAACGAAACCAACTTGTGAATTTTTTAGCGTTATCAAAATGTTTGCGCAAAATAAAGAAGATCGTAAAAGGGTGGAAAAAGCCCTCGACGTGTCCGGTCTTCCTTCAGGAAAAAACGACACGATAAGTACAGAAAAATTTCAATTTGAAGATTTTTTCAATTTCTATAAGAATCTCACGCAAAGGGTGGAAGTTGAAAAGGTTTTTGTTGAAATGTAAGAAATTTTAAAATAATTCTTTTACTGTTATTCATTTCGTCTGTTCTTGTTTCTCAGTGTAGGAACACCAAAGCGCCACAGTATGTCGGCCGCGCAATTAGTAGAATTTTTGAATAAAACGCAGAGGGATCCTCGGTTAAACGAAATACTCTATCCGTACGCGGATATCGCGAGAGCGAAAGATATTATCGCGCAATACGAACCAAACAGATACAATGTACAAAAAGGATTAATGTCCTTCGATGGTTTCTTGAGGTATCTGATGTCCGACGACAACAATATCATGGCTCCCAGCAAATTTGATCTCTCCGATAGCATGGATCATCCCCTCGCTCATTATTTTATCAATTCGTCGCACAACACTTACTTAACGGGTCATCAGCTTACCGGAAAATCCAGCGTCGAGATATACAGACAGTGTTTGCTCGCTGGTTGTAGGTTTGTTCTTAATCGCCCCATTTCAAGTGCGATCGAATAACGTGCTTCTTTTCAGATGCGTGGAGTTGGATTTCTGGAACGGGCGTACGGAAGAGCCGGTAATAGTGCACGGGTACACTTTCGTGCCGGAAATCTCGGCGAAAGAAGTCTTGGAAGCGATTGCGGAAAGTGCGTTTAAGACTTCCGACTATCCTGTAGTATTGTCTTTCGAAAATCATTGCAATCCGCGACAGCAGGCAAAAATTGCGAATTACTGCAGGGACATCTTCGGTGAAATGCTGCTGGATGCCCCTCTTGAAGCCTACAGATTAGAACCAGGTATTTAAGCAGATGTTTCATCCCGTTTGCAGTCGGACGTAACCATTTAAATTGTTTTATGAGAAAGTCTAGGTAAACTGTTTAGCAATCGCCCTGGCCCCTGCAGTTCTAAGTCTTATAACTGGTAACTTTTAAGGGAAATTTAATTTTTCTTTGGGAAATTTAAAAGATAGCTTTGGATATCAGCTCGAAGAGTTTGGTGTGATGTAGGTACTTGTCTCCCCCAGGCCAGGTCAAATCTGGCAGTAGGTGTCTCTATTTCTCTTGTTTTCTAAAA
Source organism: Xestobium rufovillosum (assembly GCA_963966045.1). Taxonomy (NCBI): domain Eukaryota; kingdom Metazoa; phylum Arthropoda; class Insecta; order Coleoptera; family Ptinidae; genus Xestobium; species Xestobium rufovillosum. Next base: position 51,554,981 of record OZ014492.1, on the reverse strand, counting down.
ATAACCGATATTAAAAAATAAATTAAAATAAAATTAAATTAAAAAATTAAATCTGGGTTATTTTTAGAAATTACATATTTATATAAAAAAAGAACAAAACTATAAATAAAACGGACAGATTGTAATTCCCTAAAATGTATTTTTTTTTTTGTTTTTGTTTCCCCTCTTAAACAATGGGCACCACCCTATACCGGACATTTTATTTGGTCCTGTCAGTATCCGTTTTACAGAGGTTTTTCTGTATTACTGTAAATTTGATTCAGATTTTGTATATCGGTTCTATCATTTATAGAGTTTTATTTATTTATTTATTTTTTATGTTACAGTGTAATTGTACAATTATGATATCTCAAAGATACTTGTATGTCTCGCTCTAGAGTTTTCACAAATTCCGGCCATTACCCCAAAATTTCTTCCGCCAAAAAATCGTTTACTGTCAAATTCTTCTAAATTAATAACTTCCTTCAAAAATTTAGCCCCCATTCAAAATTATGCAAAGAAGTGGAAGATAAATTCGAAGTAGGAAAGACTGATGAAGCATATAAAATAATTAGGAGAAATTTTAGAGAAATTGGATCTAGTACCAAAAACATTAGAAATGAGGCAGGAGATATCCTAATCGGAAGTGGGGAGAAGGCAGATAGGTGGAAAGAATATTTAGGAAACTTATATGCGGGACAGGAAGTGCAAGATATATTAGAAAGCGAAAGCAGTGTAGAGGGGGATAACCTAGGGAGTCCTATAATGAGAGAAGAGTTTGAGATAGCACTAAAAAGTTTAAGGAATAATAAAGCACCAGGTATAGATGGCTTGCAGGCAGAAATCTTAAAGTGCGCAGGTCAAGAGGTAATAGATCGTTTATTTAAACTAGTTAGTCGCATATACCTGACAGGCGAGATTCCAGAAGATTACAAACGGAACATCATAGTAGCTTTGCCAAAAAGAAAAGGCGCGGATAGATGCGAAAATTTTAGAACTATCAGTTTAACTTCCCATGCGTCAAAAATTTTAACTAGAATTGTGCAAAGAAGGATGGAGAAAAAGGCGGAAGAAATATTAGGAGAAGATCAGTTCGGATTTAGACGAAATAGAGGAACGCGCGAGGCCATTCTAGCTTTACGAGTAATTATAGAAAAAACGATAGAAAAGAGAAAGAGCGTCTATATAGGATTTGTAGATTTAGAAAAAGCCTTCGACAACGTAAAATGGGGGAAGATGTTCGAAGTGCTGAGAAAGGTAGGGATGAAATACAGGGACAGAAGAATAATACATAATCTCTACAAAGAGCAAAAGGCAGTTATAGAATGTGAGCAGGAACAAAGGGAAGTAGATATCCGGAAGGGAGTGAGACAGGGATGTGCATTGTCACCTCTAGTTTTCAACTTATATATCGAAGATGCGATTAATATTGTTAAGGAAAGAACAGCCTCAGGGATCAATGTACAGGGCCAAACTATTAACATGCTCAGATTTGCGGATGATATAGCAGTGTTAGCATCTAGCAAAGAAGAATTAGGAGCGGCTTTGAATGAAATGGAAGCAGTTTTGACACAGGGCTTCGGCATGAAAATCAATAAAAAGAAAACTAAAATTTTGGTATGTAGGGGATGTGAAAATAGAACTAAAATGGAAATACAAATTGGAAATGAGAAGATAGAGGAGGTCGCGGATTTCTGCTACTTAGGAAGTAAAATAACTCAAGACGGCAGGAGCACTAAAGATATAAAACAAAGAATGGCGCAGGGCCGAGTTGCGTTTAACAAAAAGAAACAACTGTTATGCTCGAGAACGGTTAATATAGAGACTAGGAAGAGACTCTTAACGTCGTATGTATGGAGTACGGCATTATACGGGTGCGAAACTTGGACAATAGGAGAAGCGGATAGAAAAAGAGTAGAAGCGTTTGAAATGTGGTGCTACAGACGCATGATGAAGATACCGTGGATAGATAAGGTTAGCAATAGGGAAGTATTAGAAAGAGTTGGGGAAAAGCGAAAGGTATGGAAAACAATAAAGAGTAGGAGAGATAGGATGGTAGGACACCTTCTAAGACACGAAGGAATAGTTCGTGACATACTAGAGTCAGAGATAGGAATAAAAAGAGGTAGGGGTAGGCCTAGATTAGACTACTGCTCTCAAATAGTTAGGGATGTAGGATGTTCTACTTTTAGGGAAATGCGTAGGTTAGCTCAGGATAGAAAAGAATGGAGGTACGCGTCCAACCAGTCTTCGGACTGAGAACCTTATGATGATCAAAATTATCTCTTCTCGCCTCCCCGATAATTCGTTATTCCAATATTGAAATAATTCTTTATAAAAATCATTTCTAAAAATAATCGAGATTAAAAAAATAAAATAGATGAAAAAATAAATAAATTAAATTAAATCTGGGTTATTTTTAGAAATGATAAGTATATGAAAAAGAACAAAACTATAAATAACACGGACAGATTGTAATTCCCTAAAATGTAATTTTTTTGTTTTTGTTTCCCCTCTAAACGGCGGACATTTTATTTGGTCCTGTCAACAATGCGTTATTCCGATACACATTGAAATAATTTTTTATATAAATAATTTCTAAAAATAACCGAGATTAAGAAAAATAAATAAATAAAAATGGAAAAATAACAAATAACAAATCTCGGTTATTTTTAGAAATGATTTATATAAAAAAAGAACAAAACTATGATCCGGTTGTTCAGAAAAACCAACACCGGCTGTAATTGTAATTCCTTAAAATGTATACTTTTTCATTTTTTTGCCCTCTAAACAACGGACACCACCCTATAGCGGACATTTTATTTGGTCCTGTCAGTGTCCGTTTTACAGAGGTTTTACTATAAGTATTACTGTAAATTTGACTCAGATTTTGTATGTCAGTTCTATCATTTATAGTGTTTTTTTAATTTTTTATTTTGCAGTGCAATTGGACCATTTATTATGATGTCTCAAAGAGACTTGTATGTCTCACTCAAGAGTTTTCATAAATTTCGCCCATTATTGCAAAATTTCTTCCACCAAAAAATCGTTTACTGTCAAATTCTTCTAAATTAATAACTTCCTTCAAAAATTTAGCCCCCAGTCAAAATTATGCCTTCTCGCCTTTCCAATAATTCGTTATTCCGATATTGAAAAAAATTTTTATAACAATCATTTCCAAAAATAACCGAGATTTAAAAAAATAAAATAAATGAAAAAATAAATGAAAAAAAATAAATCTGGGTTATTTTTAGAAATGATTTAAGTATATAAAAAAGAACAAAACTATAAATAAAACGGACAGATTGTAATTCCCTAAAATATCTATGATTTTTTTGTTGTTTTTGTTTGCCCTCTAAACAGCGGACATTTTATTTGGTCCTGTCAATAATTCGTTATTCTGATCATTCTATCATTTATAGAGTATTATTTATTTATTTATTTTTTATTTTGCATTGTAATTGTACAATTTATTATATCTCAGAGACTTGTATGTCTCACTCTAGAGTTTTCATAAATTTCGCCCATTATCCTAAAATTTCTTCCGCCAAAAAATCGTTTACTGTCGAATTCTTCTAAATTAATAACTCCCTTCAAAAATTTCGCCCCCATTCAAAATTATCTCTTCTCTCCTCTTCAATAATTCGTTATTCCGATACACATTGAAATAATTTTTTATATAAATCATTTCTAAAAATTACCGAGATTAAGAAAAATAAATAAATAAAATAAATAAAAATGGAAAAATAACAAATAACAAATCTCGGTTATTTTTAGAAATGATTTATGTAAACAAAGAACAAAACTATGATCTGGTTGTTCAAAGAAACCAACACCGACTGTAATTGTAATTCCTTAATGTAATTTTTTCATTTTTTTGCCCTCTAAACAACAGACACCACCCTATAGTGGACATTTTATTTGGTCCTGTCAGTGTCCGTTTTACAGAGGTTTTACTATATTACTGTAAATTTGACTCCGATTTTGTATGTTGTTAAGTTATTCTGATATTAAAATAATTTTTTAGAAAAATCATTTCTAAAAATAACCGAGATTAAAAAAAATAAAATAAATTTAAAAATAAATTTAAAAAATTAAATCTGGATTATTTTTAGAAATGATTTAAGTATTTAAGAAAAGAACAAAACTATAAATAAAACGGACAGACTGTAATTCCCTAAAATAATTTTTTTGTTGTTTTTGTTTGCCCTCTAAACAGCGGACATTTTATTTGGTCCTGTCAATAATTCGTTATTCTGATCATTCTATTATTTATAGAGTATTATTTATTTATTTATTTTTTATTTTGCATTGTAATTATTGTACAATTTATTATATCTCAGAGACTTGTATGTCTCACTCTAGAGTTTTCATAAATTTCGCCCATTATCCTAAAATTTCTTCCGCCAAAAAATCGTTTACTGTCGAATTCTTCTAAATTAATAACTCCCTTCAAAAATTTCGCCCCCATTCAAAATTATCTCTTCTCTCCTATTCAATAATTCGTTATTCCGATACACATTGAAATAATTTTTTATATATCATCATAAGGTTCTCAGTCCGAAGACTGGTTGGACGCGTACCTCCATTCTTTTCTATCCTGAGCTAACCTACGCATTTCCCTAAAAGTAGAACATCCTACATCCCTAACTATTTGAGAGCAGTAGTCTAATCTAGGCCTACCCCTACCTCTTTTTATTCCTATCTCTGACTCTAGTATGTCACGAACTATTCCTTCGTGTCTTAGAAGGTGTCCTACCATCCTATCTCTCCTACTCTTTATTGTTTTTTTTTTTTTTTTTTTTTTTTTTTTTTTTGTTATATAAATCGTTTCTAAAAATAACATATTAAGAAAAATAAATAAATAAAAATGAAATAAATAAAAATGAATAAATAAATAAAAAAGTTAAATCTCGGTTATTTTTAGAAATGATTTATATAAAAAAAGAATAAAACTATGGTCCGGTTGTTCAAAGAAACCAACACCCGCTTAAGTCTGATACCGGCTTTCTGATTGGTTGTATCATAGCAATGAAGCCGGTATCAGACTTAAGTCTATGTTAGGTACTTTTTTTGAACAACCGATCCATAAATGATAGAATTGACATACAAAATTTGAGTCAAATGAACAGTAATATAATAAAATAAATGCAGTGGAGTGGTGAATTCCTCAATTTGTATTAGGTACATAAACGGTACATCTGTCTATGCATCAATTAAAAATCGTTAAATTTGCTTGCGACTAATAGAATGTTAACAATTTTTGATTCATCATATTATTTTGTTACCTATCAGTTGTAGTGGAATGCCCGTGTAATTTTAGGTGCTCCCTTACCACCGCCATCAGCTTTACGCCGGAAAATCATAATCAAGAATAAGAAGAAGCACCATCATCATCATCACAAAAAAGTTGCCCTCACGCCCACCGAAGTCCAGCAGAGCGAACCTACTGGAAATGGAGACATTCCGCACCACGCACCTCCTCTTCAAGTGAGACAAGTGAGTTTTTTTTTCATCACCATTGTCGCTTTCGAGTTTTCTTCATCCGTAAAATGTTAGGGCTCGAAGGATTCGACGGGCACGGAAGAAGAAGATTCGACGAGCGAAGAGGAGGGTGAGCCCGTTGAAGTGGAAGCTGTCGTGGAGCCACAAACGGAGGAAGCCGTTCACAAGGTTACTAATGCAAATGAGACTGAGGCTGGTGCCGAGATTTCTGCACTGGTGAACTACGTTCAACCTGTACATTTCTCGTGTTTTGAAAATGCAAAAAGTAAGTTCAAGTTTGTATTCTAGGCAATGGGGAATCAATATTTTGGATGATGTGTATTTTGATGAAATGGTGATGTCTCGATGATAAATAGACATTTTTCTCAGGGTGTTCAATGTTTTGTGATGTTTTTAGAGAAAAATCGCAATTACGAAATGTCGTCCTTCGATGAAAAACAAGCCACAACGTTACTTAAAGAATATCCCATCCAGTTCGTGAACTACAACAAGCACCAACTCAGCAGAGTGTACCCAGCCGGCACGCGATTCGATTCTTCTAATTTCATGCCGCAGGTTTTTTGGAATGCTGGCTGCCAGTTGGTAGCCCTAAACTTCCAAACTCTGGATCTCGCCATGCAGTTGAATCTAGGAATATTCGAGTATAACTCTAGGTGTGGGTACTTGTTGAAGCCCGAGTTTATGCGGCGGACAGATAGGAGGTTCTATCCGTTTGCCGAGGCTACGGTGGATGGGATTATTGCGGGGACTGTAGAAATCACTGTGATATCGGCGCAATTTTTAACGGATAAGCGAGTTGGAACGTACATTGAAGTAGATATGTATGGACTGCCGGCTGATACTGTCCGGAAACGGTTCAGAACGAGAGTCGTGCCGAACAATGGCATTAACCCTGTTTTTGATGAGGAGCCTTTTATATTCAAAAAGGTAATCCGTGTGTTAACAACTCGAAATAGGTTTATACATAAGTATAAAAAAATTTCAGGTGGTTCTTCCGGAACTTGCCTCGATACGAATAACAGCTTACGAAGAATCGGGCAGGTTTATTGGGCACAGGATCCTTCCAGTTGTGGGATTATGTCCTGGCTACAGGCACGTAAACCTGAGGAACGATCTCGGGCAACCTCTACCTTTGGCCACTTTGTTTTTGCTGGTGGTAGTTAAAGATTACGTTCCTCAAGGCCTTTCCGACTTTGCGGAAGCTTTGTCGAACCCGATAAAATATCAAAGTAATTTAGAAAAACGGGCGCAGCAGTTGGCTGTTCTAACAGATGAGCCGCCTAGTGAAGTAGTAGAAGTTAACGAAGACCAGAAGAAAAATAGTGTTCCGAAAGCTGATGTCGAAACCACGACAAATGGAAGTCCGAGCAATCGGCCTTCTATTCCAGCAGGGCCGTCCATTGAAGTGCCAACTGATGAAATACCTGTGATACCGGCGAATGTACCATCTGTTACGATTGAACAAAATTCGATAGCAAAGACCGTGGAGGTTAAAGAAGACAAAGCAGAGGAAATCGTCGCAGAACCGGTCGAAAAGATTTTAGAAAATAAATTGGTGAAAGAGAAGAAATTAGAGTTGGACAAGAAACTGGAGAATTTGAGGAAAAAGCACGAGAAGAAGAAAATTACTTTGCAGTCCCAAAAGTCGGGGGATTACGGTGGTGACAGGAAACCGAAGCTAATGAACATCATGTTTAGGAGGATTTCTAGCACGAACATGTAAGTTTCAATATTCTCCTTTTTTGTAACATTAACTTCTTAAAAGCTTTCCTTTATCTACTGTTATTTGATTCCTACGAAGGCGTAGAGCGGCCACGTGAAAGAAATGTCGAGTTACATCTCCAACTTCGCTTAATTTTGGGTTTGAAGTCGAAATTAGCCTTAACTTCGAAATTGAACAGGAAATTAGTCCTAATTTCGAGGTTGAAGTCGAAATTGCTTTTAATTTCCAGTTTGAAGTCGAAATTGCTTTTAATTTCGAGTTTGAACTAGAAAATATTGTTAATTTCGAGTTTGAAGTCGAAATTAGTCGTAAATTCTAGGTAAAACTCGAAGTCGGTCTTGATTTCGTACTTTATGTCGAAATTGGTGCTAATTTCTATGAAGGCGTAGAGCGACCACGTGAAAGAAATAATTTATAATGTCGAGTTGCGACTCGAATTTAGCTTAATTTTGGGTTTGAAGTCGAAATTAGCCTTAACTTCAAAATTGAACGGGAAATTAGTCTTAATTTCTTGTTAAATGTGGAAATTATTGGTTGGCTTCGATTTTAAACTCGAAATTAGTGTTAATTTCGAGTTTGTAGTCGAAATTAATGTTAATTTTGACTTTGAAGTCGAAATTGCTTTTAATTTCCAGTTTGAAGTCGAAATTGCTTTTAATTTTGAGTTTGAACTAGAAAATATTGTTAATTTCGAGTTTGAGCGGCCACGTGAAAGAAATAATTTATAATGTCGAGTTACAACTCGAATTTAGCTTAATTTTGGGTTTGAAGTCGAAATTAGCCTTAACTTCGAAATTGAACGGGAAATTAGTCTTAATTTCTTGTTAAATGTGGAAATTATTGGTTGGCTTCGACTTTAAACTCGAAATTAGTGTTAATTTCGAGTTTGTAGTCGAAATTAATGTTAATTTCCAATTTGAAGTCGAAATTGCTTTTAATTTCCAGTTTGAAGTCGAAATTGTTTTTAATTTTGAGTTTGAACTAGAAAATATTGTTAATTTCTAGTTAGAAGTCGAGATTAGTCATAAATTCGAGTTAAAACTCGAATTCAGTCTTGATTTCGTACTTGATGTCGAAATTGGTGCTAATTTCGGGTTTGAAGTCGAAATTAGACTTAAAATCCAGTTTGAACAAGAAAGACTAATTTCGACTTCAAACCCGAAATTAGCACCAATTTCGACATCAAGTATGAAATCAAGACTGACTTCGAATTTACGACTAATTTCGACTTCAAACTGGAAATTAAAAGCAATTTTGACTTCAAACTGGAAATTAACACTAATTTCAAGTTTAAAGTCGAAGCCAACCAATAATTTCCACATTTAACAAAAAATTAAAACTATAATTTCCTGTTCAACTTCGAAGTTAAGGCTAATTTCGACTTCAAACCCAAAATTTGCACTAATTTCGACATCAAGTACGAAATCAAGACTGTACGAAGGCGTAGAGCGGCCACGCCAAAGAAATAATTTATAATGTCGAGTTACAACTTGAACTTGGCTTAATTTTGGGTTTGAAGTTGAAATTGAACAGGAAATTAGTCTTAATTTCTTGTTAAATGTGTAAATTATTGGTTGGCTTCGACTTTAAACTCTAAATTGCTCTTAATTTCGAGTTTGAAGTCGAAATTGCTCTTCATTTCCAGTTCGAAGTCGAAATTGCTTTTAATTTCCAGTTTGAAGTCGAAATTGCTTTTAATTTCGAGTTTGAACTAGAAAATATTGTTAATTTCGAGTTTGAAGTTGAAATTAGTCGTAAATTCGAGTTAAAACTTGAAGTTAGCCTTGATTTCGTACTTGATGCCGAAATTAGTGCTGATTTCGGGTTTGAAGTCGAAATTAGTCTTACAATCTAGTTTGAACAAAAAAGACTAATTTCGACTTCAAACCTGAAATCAGCACTAATTTCGACATCAAGTACGAAATCAAGACTGACTTGAACAGGAAATTAGTCTTAATTTCTTGTTAAATGTGGAAATTATTGGTTGGCTTCAACTTCAAACTCCAAATTAGTGTTAATTTCGAGTTTGAAGTCGAAATTGATGTTAATTTCGAGTTTGAAGTCGAAATTGCTCTTAATTTTGAGTTTGAAGTCGAAATTGCTTTTCATTTCCAGTTCGAAGTCGAAATTGCTTTTAATTTCCAGTTTGAAGTCGAAATTGCTTTTAATTTCGAGTTTGAACTAGAAGATATTGTTAATTTCGAGTTTGAAGTCGAAATTAGTGGTAAATTCGAGTTAAAACTCGAAGTCAGCCTTGATCTCGTACTTGATGCCGAAATTAGTGCTAATTTCGTGTTTAAGTCGAAATTAGTCTTTCTTGTTCAAACTGGATTTTAAGATTAATCTTGACTTCAAACCCGAAATTAGCACTAATTTCGACATCAAGTACGAAATCAAGACTGACTTTGAGTTTTAATTCGAATTTACGACTAATTTCGACTCCAAACTCGAAATTAACAATATTTCTAGTTTAAACTCGAAATTAAAAGCAATTTCGACTTCATACTCGAAATTAACACTAATTTTGAGTTTAAAGTCGAAGCCAACCAATAATTACCACATTTAACAAGAACTTAAGACTAATTTCCTGTTCAGTTTCGAAGTTAAGACTAATTTCGACTTCAAACCCAAAATTAAGCTAAATTTGGGTTGTAACTCGACATTATAAATTATTTGTTTTGGGTGGCCGCTCTACGCCTTCGTAATTTCGACTTCAAACTCGAAATTAACACTAATTTTGAGTTTAAAGTCGAAGCCAACCAATAATTTCCACATTTAATAAGAAATTAAGACTAATTTCCTGTTCAATTTCGAAGTTAATGCTAATTTCAACTTCTAACTCGAAATTAACAATATTTTCTAGTTTAAACTCGAAATTAAAAGCAATTTCGACTTCAAACTCGAAATTAAAAGCAATTTCGACTTCAAACTGGAAATTAGAAGCAATTTCGACTTCAAACTCGGAATTAACAATATTTCCTAGTTCAAACTCGAAATTAAAAGTAATTTCGATTTCAAACTGGAAATTAAAAGCAGTTTCGACTTCAAACTCGAAATTAACAATAATTTCGAGTTTAAAGTCGAAGCCAACCTATAATTTCCAAATTTAACAAGAAATTAAGACTAATTTCTTGTTCAATTTCGAAGTTAAGGCTAATTTCTACTTCAAACCCAAAATTAAGCTAAATTCGAGTTGTAACTCGACATAAATTATTTTTTTCGCGTGGCCGCTCTGCACCTTCATAGTCTTGATTTCGTACTTGATGTCGAAATTGGTGCTAATTTCGGGTTTGAAGTCGAAATTAGTCTTAAATTCCAGTTTGAACAAGAAAGACTAATTTCGACTTCAAACCTGAAGTTAGCACCAATTTTGACATCAAGTACGAAATCAAGACTGACTTTGAGTTTTAACTCGAATTTACGACTAATTTCGACTTCAACCTCGAAATTAACAATATTTTCTAGTTCAAACTCGAAATTAAAAGCAATTTCGACTTCAAACTCGAAATTAACACTAATTTCGAGTTTAAAGTCGAAGCCAACCAACATTTAACAAGAAATTAAGACTAATTTCCTGTTCAATTTCGAATTTAAGGCTAATTTCGACTTCAAACCCAAAATTAAGCTAAATTCGAATTGTAACTTGACATTATAAACTATTTCTTTCGCGTGGCCCCTCTATGCCTTTGTAAATAAATTTAAAACGTATTGCAGTATCTGTTTGCTTCTCTCTCGTAAACTAGTTCTCTGTTTGCATGAAGTTATGGTTGCTACCTTGGTGGCGGAGATTTTTTTTTCTGAGGTGGGACTTTGTGTTATTTTGCTACATGAAATGTCGCTTTTTTAAACGTCGATTATTTTTAGAACACGGTATTTTTTTTTTCTCGTAGATATTTTGCTCTCCTGAATGTCCCAAACAGGCCTCTATTTTCTAGTGTAAGTTCGGTGTTTTACACTGACTCTTCTAACCCTGAACCTGTAACAAATATTACTGCGGAAAGTTTGGAAAGTGCGGGCGAACTGGAGAGAGCGTCGCTGCCGCGAAGCCAATCTGAACGGCTGCTGGAAGCCAGCAGAAGTTTCGTGGTGCAGGAGAGGGAACTGAGAGAGAAATACCACGAGGAGATTTACTGTACCGCGGAGAAAGTTATGAGATCGTCGCAAGCCAACCAGCTGAAAGCTCTGAGGGTAAGGGGCTTTTGATTTTTAATTAATGGCGCCAAACTATGTGTAAATCGGGTCAAAATATGACGATTTAACCGAATTTATCTCTCAACCAAGTTGCGCCCCTGAAGATGGTTAAATTTACGTTTATTAGTATAGTTAATAGTTTCGGAGATATTTTTTTTTTGACGAACTTCAACACTATGTTTACTAAGAGTAATTTTAGAACATAATAGATTAAGTGGCCGTTGCAGAGTCAATTTGAGCGAGAAACGGCCAATCTGATGCGCAAACTGCAGGCGGATCACAAAGAGGAAGTGAAAGCGTTGGCGAAGAAACATCGAAATAAGGAACATTTGACGCAAGTGAGGAGAGAAGTGGCGCAAGAGGTCGTGGGCAGGGGTGTTTTGGAGCGTGAAAAACTGGAGCAGATCTACGAACTTCGCAAAGACGAGTTGCAGAAGCAACACGAGGCTGTGAAAGACGCTCTCTGCGAACAGCGGGCGAAGGTAATGCGGTGAAGTGGTAAGTTTTTGCTTCATCTTCGATCGTTTACAGGCGAAAGCGTCCCTTGATAAAGAGTTCGAGATGAGAATTTCCCGCGTGGACGGGGAGGCCACGGTAAGCAGTTCTCAATGAAGATCGGGTAAAACCAACGTAGTCTTATTAATAAGTAATTTTTGTTGACATTTATTTGATTGACTTTACTGTTAGTTTCTTCCAAAACTATGCGGGATGTTTACTGAGTGCGTATTTTCGTTTCGATTATTACTTGACGTTACAGTCGCTGTGGCACATGAGGTCGAGGTTGAGGCAGACACGTCGGTGGTAGAAATTGGCAGAGTATGAGCATTTCTCATTTTTTGAATATGTTCACATGATTATCAAGGGTTAGTATGCCTGGGTACTTCTTCTCTGTATATTTTTCTCTATGCTTTTGGTCACACCCTAGACAAAATTCTTTTATTTGCTAGTGTGCCCCGGGATCAGTTAGCACTCTGTATACATCCTTAAGTGCAATACAGTGCGACCTTTTCAAGTTGTATGACGAACATACGTTGAGATTTTGACAATCAAGTATATTTATAACGGTTTATCTGTACTTTTAAGAGAACAAAAACAAGTCTTGTTAACTATTACGGTAGTCTATAATACAGTTGTAGGTTATTGATGTTTTTGTCGTTTATTGTGATAGTAGGTATTAGTGAAATTAGCCAAATTCAGTACATACTTAAAGCTAGAGTGTAAAAAAGACGCTTGTAATTTTTTTTTTTGTGAAAGTTTCGGTTTTTTTGTGTGCCAATTTTTATTTATACTTTTATTGTGTCATGTCAAATTAATAGTTGTATTCGGGGCTGGCATTTTTTACTTAAAAAGACTTTACGCCTCTTCTGCTATCTATTGTATTAGATGAACTGATTACTCAGCTTGACGCTACAAATTATACGTTAAATATTATACGTTATTACTTATTTAGATCTAATTATGAAGAGAATTTATTACGCAGTTTGTTCTAACAATATGTGTAGTTCAGGAACGTCATTCTTTTTATTCTAATGCTGGGTCCACACCGACGCAAACATTGTTAGCTAACAATACTGTTAGCTAACATTTGTACATATTTGCGAACAATTGGTTAGTAAAATAAGTGATAACGTTATGTCCACACCAACACGAACGTTTTCTGAAGATAATAACAATTACGAATAACTTGTCATTCACTCACAATGCCATCAAGCAGTGACGACGATTTAATTTTGTGCAGTGCAGTAGCAGTTGTTTTAAACACCAAGTCAAAGAAAAGAAGAAATCGCAGATGGTGGGTAAGAACTTTATTAACGAAACGTACAGGATCTTCCCTACTAGCTGACTTGCGAATGGAAGATGGAAGTGGTTTCAAAAACTTTACCAGGATGTCTCCATCAGATTTTGAATATTTATCAAACATGATTGGCCCAAAAGTTGCCCGTCAAGATACAAATTATAGAAAATGTATTTCAGTAACTGAGAAACTAGCTCTTACGCTGAGATTTCTGGCAACTGGGGATTCATTTCAAAGCTTAATGTACCTACTACTACTACTACTAAAATGTTCGCACGGCGAACGTTTGCTTTGAAGTTACCACCTTTCGATGGAACACCAAATTTTGTTCACTAACAGTGTTATTTGATTGCAAATGTTACTAGAGAAGTTAGTAACATACAAGTTGTTGGTAACAATGTTAGCAAACATTGTTAGTGAACACTGTTAGCTAACATGTTTGTGTTGGTGTGGACCCGGGGTAATAAATACATTGGCATAGTTGCCATTGTAGGTCGCATTTTAAATGATACAATTTTGCAGCGAAAATGTGAATGTGGTTACACTTTTTTAGATAAACACTTCTGGGTTCCAGTGGCTTTATCTCTGTTTAACATACGACGTTTAATAGGATAGAGTGCAAAAGATGAACATCCGTTTTGCAAAAGCTTCAGAACTATGTACCTAGTGACATCTCGAAAATTTGTCAAAACTAACGTTTAAAAACCAAGACATTCTTGAGTTATTGAACATGTTCAATCTGGACTAGTAATGGAAATGTCAAATTTCTATACTCTTCATTAAGAAACACGTTTATAAGTTTTCCCGCATAGGTAAGGGATGAGTAACGGGAGTCACTTTATTAATCTATAACAAAGTGGATAAGACAAGTGTAGAGGAAAAGGTGAGTAGTATTTGTCCGAGGTTATAGGCAAGAGAAGGGAAGTGCGAGAGGAGAATCGGGCCGATTTTTCATATTTCGCGCGTAGGAAATGCGGCGCGCTCAAAATGTATCATGTCATAACTCCCTCAAAAATTGTTTTATCGAGTTGCAATTTTTTAAAAATTATTTCTTAAATTTTCAGGATGCTCACGAAATCTTTCATTTTTTTTTTTTTTTAATCATTTATTAATGAACTCAAAACAATACAAACCGTACTGGTACCGAGTCCTACACCTATTTTAAACATCATTAACAATAAACATCAAACATCAATCCACAAACATATCAAACAGTATTTCTCCCTCCTGTAATGCACAAAGTAACATCTTTCTTGAATTTGTTTAAGTCTCTTCCATTTCTCACATATGACGGCAATTCATTATAAGTTCTTATACTCCTGTTAATATATGAATTTCTTCTTATTTCCTTTCTGCTCGTATACCCTTTACGGCAACTCCCCTTCCTCGTCCCATGGTCGTGTACCTGATCATGCCTGCTTATGTTCACGTTGGTCTTCACTAACTTATTAACTATTTTATATATACTATATTTGCACTCTTCTATTTTAACCAACTGTTCAATTTTTAAAAACTTTAATTCGCTATATAGTTCATCTGTCGGATATAAGATGGGAAGTCCATACAACACTTTAATGACCCTATTCTGTTTCCTTTGAAGATCCTTGATTAGTTGTTTCGATCCCTGTGCCCATATTATATTTAAATATCTTAAATGAGGCTCCACGATTGAGTGATAAACACTTCATTTTAATTGTTTAGGAATTTGTTCACTACATCTACTCAATGCACCTCCAACACTAGCAAGTTTTTGTTTAAGTTTCTGCATTATGGTCTTTATAGTTCAATTTTTCGTCAATTATAAGCCCTAAATATTTATATGCTTTAACCCTTTTCATCAACTCATTGTCTATTTTTATTTTCATATCACTATCCTTTTTGTGCGAAAATATCATGTACACTGTTTTATTTACATTTAGCTCCAAGTTGTTTGTTACTAACCAATCCCTATACACCTGCAATTCATTATTTATTGTAGTTTGGAGTTCATCTATTTGCTTGCCAGAGTATAATATTACAGTGTCATCCGCAAATGTAACGTAGTGGCCTTTCAGATTTACCAATGATAAACTGTGCACATACATCAAATACAAAATCGGACCTAGGACCGACCCTTGTGGTACTCCCATTTTTGTCATGTCCTCATTACTCTTTATTGCATTCACATAAACGTATTGCTTTCTGTCTAATAGAAAACTCTTTAACAGGTCATGTGCTACACCTCATATTCCCATACATTCCAGCTTTCTCAATAGAATGTTTATATTAACTGTGTCAAATGCCTTTTTTAGATCAATATATAATGCAACACATGTTTCATCTATCGAGGAACTATGTTCATTTTTAGAATTTTGACAAACTTCCGGCGGCAAAGTTATAGAGAAAAAATTGAATTTTATTTTACACCAAGATTCACTTCATTATCTCGCATAGAAAAAAAGTTATGGCGATTTGAACACGATAATTATTGTTCTGAGCACGTAACTCTTGAAGTCAGCAGCGTGTGATAACAAAACGGTTACAGCATCAATCTTTAGGAGACTGTACATGTGTGCAGACGTATTTGGTTTTATTTTATAAGTATTCGCCGTGTGATGAAAATATCAAAATGGGACAAAAATGTGTAGTGCCTAATTGTGTTTCGGATTATGCAATGTGCAGGGAAAAGGTTGCCACTGACAGTTATACAATTTCAAGAGTTACGCGCTCAGAACGATTATCGTGTTCAAATCGCCATAACTTTTTTTCTATGTGAGATAATGAAATGAATCTTGGTGTAAAATAAAATTAAATCCTTTCTCTATAACTTTGCCACCGGAAGTTTGTCCAAATTCTAAAAATTGGCATAGTCCCTCGATAGGTGAAAATTCCACTGCACCAAAAAGACAACGTCTCGAAAATCGCAAAGCGGAATGAAAAGTAATTATGTACTTACAATTTGAAAGATTTCGCGAGCATCCTGAAAGTTTAAGAAACTCGATAAGAGTTATGACATGATACATTTTGCCTATAAGCTCGGACAAATACTACTCACCTTTTAGAGGCAAGTTGGTCCACTTGTCTTATCGACTTTGATCTATAATGGCATTAATTCTGGATTCAATCGGGATAAAATAACGAGAATTAACTCTTAATTTGACAAATTGAAAAACAATACCTGATGTTGTCTAGTCACGCCCAACAGTAGTTTTAAGTAATTAGATGCGCATTTTTGTTAAATCCGATATTCTTTTTTCTAATCAAATCACGGAAGGTACGGGCCACTATTGTTAGTTTGTTAAGTGACGTACCGAGATGTTGAGAAATTAAAAATGTGGTATTACGTTGTAGATAGTTGAATATATTTATTGTTTCCATTTTGTTTTGTATAGTCTGTATATAACGATCAATTTATTTACGTTGTGTAAATTGTAGATAGTAACTTATTTATAGACAATTGTGTAAATTGTATACAAGTCGATGCCAAATCTACTTAAGTTTATTGTTTCGAGGGGACTTTGAATTTTACAGCGCTTGCTGCAGAGTTGCGGTGAGAACTGTACGTGGAATTAAAGTGATACGATATACTCAATTTTTTTTCTTCGTTCGATTAAACTTTTCTCGAGTACAAACGCACTTAAAAATTAACTCTTATTATTATTGCGCCGGGGCGGAAAATGTAACTGACTTAACACAAAATAATGTAAGTATGTAATAAGTGAAAAATAGTTTTACGCATCCGATTTTGGAGTCAGTGTCGCTATATTGGTGTTTGTTGGTAACTGTTAACTGATTGTTATGTAGAATAGAATAGTGCAGAAATTTTCTACAAAGTGTCTGCGTATTTTTCTAAGAGGTACAAACCGAATTTGAAATCTGCAAATTTATTACTGTGTACCTTTTAGCAAAATATACTCTTAAGGCTACGATTTATTACCATTTCACATATGTTGGATACATCGTAAATTGTAGCCTTAAATTGTACTGTCACAATAATTGATGCAAACGCTAGCAATCTGAGGTACAATACAGGTTGTCCAAAAACCCTGTTGTATTTCTGCGTTTTTTCTCAACTGGAGTTCATTCGGCACTGGTCGCCCAATATTTTTTATTTCAATTTTACATTACAATCGGAAATCATCAGCTCAGATTATCCCTGTACAAGGTGTCCCAAACTGGACGCGTTCTTCTGGGAACACCCCTTATTTGAAGAGATAGAAAAAAATTAAACTTTTTTCCGTAGAATCCATTGCAATAGGCAGTTTTTTTACAGGGCGTTTAGATTTTCGTGCACCACCCCAAACTCATTTTTTTTATATAGACCACCCTATACAGGGTGAGTCATTAAGGCGAAATCGGCCGATAACAAGAGTACAGTTCAAAATGGAAGAAACTTTTTCAAATAAAAGTTTTTCAAAAATAAGTTCTTAATGAGATAAAAATATTTTCAAATATGGCGGACTTCCGGTTATACCGGAAATGGACACTAACTACGTTATTTTAAATGGAACACCCTGTATCCGTTTGCATTTTTGGATTTCGCATGAAAAATTAATGTCAGTTTGTTAATCAAACATTGGGTTTAAGTCGAACCGCTATGGAGTTTTTCATTTTTTTTTGAAAATTTTGACGTTTGCAATAGTTGGCGCCATTTTGAATATCGTCGAAATGAAAGCACTTAGAGGAATGCGGTTTCGACAGTTCGTCTCTGGAAGTAACAGCCTATTAGACACAAGTATAACATGGAATCATAACTTTTTAATTAAATGAAATTTAGCCATGCCAATATTTACTAATTCAAACAGGAATAACTTTTTTTTTAAATGGAATGCTACATTGGTTCTCACCTCATAAGACGCAACATTAAATTTCCTTTCTGACGATGTATGGTTGTTGGCATCTGTCACCACCAGTTTTTAAAAATTTGCGTTTTTCTGGAAATTTTAAATAATATCTATCGTGTTATTGCGTTAACAATAGTTGGCGTTCAGCGATTTTGTTTTGTTTTGCCAACGAAATGTCATTTCTATTAAATTATTGTTAAGTAAGAGTTCAATTAGTGAGAGTATTGATTTCAATTTTAATAAATATCACAAAATTAAGAAAACTGAAAATGTACACTCAAGAAGAATTAATTGCTATGTTGTATTCCTTGGGTGAAGCAGAAGGAAATTCGTTACTTGCCTCAAGAATGTATGCGCAACGTTTTCCCGAGCATAGACATCCAAATGTTACGGCATTCGCAAAATTAAAAGAGAGGTTTGAACGAACTGGTTGTGTGGGATACGAGAAGAAAGAACGTGTAAAATCAGTGACATATGAGGAAAATCAAGTTTTAGTAGCTGCTACTGTTGTCCGAGATCCTCATTTAAGTACCAGAGAAATTAGTCGCGAGTTAGAAATAAGCCAAACTTCTGTATTTCGAATACTGCGCAAAAATAAATTTCACCCGTACCACGTTCAGTTGGTTCAGGAACTAGATCAAAATGACTTCAACAATCGGTTGCAGTTTTGTGAGTGGGCTTTACGTAAACTTCAGGAGCGAAATGACTTTTTCGATCATGTTCTCTTTACGGACGAAGCTTCGTTTCATAAGAACGGTTTTGTTTCAAGATACAACTTCCATTATTACAGTACTGACAATCCCCACTGGATAAGGCCATTGGATCATCAACATAGGTGGTCTTTGAATGTATGGGGTGGCATAATTGGACGACACGTAATTGGACCACATTTTTTCGATGGAAATTTGAACGGTAATAGCTACCTACAATTTTTACAAAACGATTTGCCAGAAATGTTAGACAATTTACCACTTGCTGCAATACAACAGATGTGGTATCAACAAGATGGAGCGCCTGCACATTACGGGAGGGATGTAAGGGAGCACTTGACTGCAGCATTTCCAAACACATGGATAGGAAGAGGAGGTCCGACACCTTGGCCAGCGCGATCTCCAGACCTAACAAAACTTGACTTTTTCTTGTGGGGGTACGTAAAGCAGTTAGTTTACGGGGAACCTCCAACTACTCGAGAAAATATGATGGAACGAGTTCGCGATGCATTTCAAAGTATCAATGAAGATATGTTGATAAATGTGAACAATTCTTTGTTGAAACGATTGCGTGTTTGTTATCGTGAGGATGGCGGTTATGTCAAACATTTAATCTAATTATTACATTAATTTATTTTTGTTGCTGTTATTATCTAATGATCTTTGAAGTTTTGGAAATAGTATAGAAGATTTGGAACGAACATTTTGTAAGACAAAACAAAACAATATCGCCAAACGTCAACCATTGTTATTGCATAAACATGATATTATTCAAAATTTCCAGAAAAACGCAGATTTCTTAAAAACTGCTGGTGACAGATGCCAACAACCATACATCATCAGAAAGGAAATTTAATTTTGCGTCTTATGAGGTGAGAATCAATGTAGCATTCCATTTAAAAAAAAAGAGTTATTCCTGTTTGAATTAGTAAATATTGGCATGGATAAATTTCATTTAATTAAAAAGTTATGATTCCATGTTATACTTGTGTGTGATAGGCCGTTACTTCCAGAGATGAACTGTCGAAACCGCATTCCTCTAAGTGCTTTCGTTTCGAAGATATTCAAAATGGCGCCAACTACTGCAAACGTCAAAATTAAAAAAAAAATTAAAAAACTCCATAGCGGTTCGACTGAGACCCGATGTTTGATCAACAAACTGACATTTATTTTTCATGAGAAATCCAAAAATGCAAACGAATACAGGGTGTTCCATTTAAAATAACACCGTTAGTGTCCATTTCCGGTATAACCGGAAGTCCGCCATATTTGAAAATATTTTTATCTCATTAAGCACTTATTTTTCAAAAACTTTTATTTGAAAAAGTTTCTCCCATTTTGAACTGTACTCTTGTTATAGGCCGATTTCGCCTTAGTGACTCACCCTGTATATTATAAGATTTTTGAAAAGCTCGTAAAATTTCCTAAATTTTGATGTATCACTTGTCATGTTTATCTTAAAAACCATTAGCAACGTTTAAAGAATTATTAATTTAATATAATAACTATGAGTAATCTTATCATGAAACTTTAGATCTGTGGTTTTAATCATAACATGTTAGCATCCTATGTTATTTTATTAGTCATGGCAATCTTGATTTCTGTAGGCACAATATTTTAATTTTTAAATCATAATGTTGCTAATGGTTTTTAATATAAACATGACAAGTGATACATCAAAATTTAGGAAATTTTACGAGCTTTTCAAAAATCTTATAATATATAGGATGGTCTATATAAAAAAATGAGTTTGGGGTGGTGCACGAAAATCTAAACGCCCTGTAAAAGAACTGCCTATTGCAATGGATTCTACGGAAAAAAGTGCCTTAAGAAAGTTTTTACCAAAATTAATTATCTTTATTAATAAACAAGTTATAGGACATAAAAGAAATCAACGAAATTTGAGAATCGCCCTCTAGCGGCCAAACGATAAGAGATAGCAAAGTTTTGTTTACGCCAGTGATTTTCTCATTAAATTTGAGCTCTGGACACCTTGGTTAATTTTTTTCTATCTCTTCAAATAAGGGGTGTTCCCATAAGAACGCATCCAGTTTGGGATACCTTGTAAAAGCTCTCCAGGGCGAGTATGTTATGAGTCCACGGTCCACCGATTATTCAGTAAGGGTAATGGCGTGTGTACAACGAACTATGGAAGCTGTGCTCTATATCCAATTTACAACCGAACGTACGACAATCATAAGCTAAGTTAGATAAAAGATAACAGTATTCATAAATGGATAAAAATTAAAAAAACAAAACTTAAATGTAACAAACCGTCATCAAAGGTGCTATTGCCATAAATCCAATGTTATTTTTTCCCCGTTCAACGACTCCGGATATAACAAACTAACAATTTTGTATGTAGCGAATGAAAATTATCACTATAAAAGACAGTGACAGTAATTTAACTCGACACGTGTTTCGCTGACAACGTCAGCATCCTCAGGAGTTGAAGATTAAATAAAATTATCGCTTAACATGAACCACCGAACATAAAATCCATAAAGTTAATTTTTCCACAAATGTGTAGGCCTGGGCCTAAAAATCTATTAATCTATTAAAATTGATTCTTTGGTGAATCGAAAAATCGATGTCTTAATTGTATCGATGAATCGATTTTTCCGGTTCGATTTTAGTCGATAAGATTCGATAACCGATTCAAATCGATATTTTCCGATTCGAATCGTTCCATCGCTGATTTAAAGACAGGATATTCGACACTCGATTCGATTCCCCAAGTGCAAACTATGAATACAAGTGTTTATTTACGACGGCGCTAGAGTGCCATCCAACATTTTTTTTTATTAAATTTACAGTTGTAACAGTAAATTTACTGTTCAAACTGTCCATTTGCAGTTGCAACTGTATATTTACTGTTCAAGCTGTGAATTTACAGTTGTAACTGTCAATTTGCTGTTTCAACTGTAAATTTACTGTTCGAACTGTCAAATTACAGTTACATCCTTATATCTGTCAATTTACTGTTCGAAATGTCAATTTACAGTTGGAACTGTCAATTTACTGATCGAACAATCAATTAACTGTAAATTTTCTGTTCGAACTATCAATTCACTGTTCAAATTGTCAATTTACTGCTCAAACTGTCAATTTGCAGTTGTAAATTGACAGTTGAAACTGTAAATTGACAGTTCGAACAGTAAATCGACAGTTTCACAGAAATTTGACAGTTCGAACAGTAAGTTGACAGTTTGAGAAGTAAATTGACAGTTCGAACAGTACATTAACAGTTTGAACAGTAAATTGACAATTGAAAAGTAAATTTACAGTTACAACTGTAAATGGACAGTTTTAACAGTAAATTTCAGATTGCAATTGTAAATTGACAGTTCGAACAGTAAATTGACAGTTGCAACTGTAAATCGACAGTTTGAACAGTAAATTTACTGTTACAACTGTAAATTTAATAAAAAAATGATGTTTTTATAAGCAGTTTTAGGGACATACAAATATATTTGAATGAATCTTTTCTCTTACCTCTAAAACTAATAAATAGATGCGAACATGCCATGAATTGGACATTTTTATAGTTTCTTTCTACTGGTTTTCTTGGGATTATAAATAATACAAGATCACGTTGTAAGAGGGGCCTACGTGCGTCGGCACGCTTTCTATCTAAGCTCTATATTCGCCATTTTGTGTACATGTGACAGTTCTTCCCTACCTTACCGGGCGCGAAGGCGGCAAAATAAAAATTTAAAATAATGATGTTTCTATACATTTTTTTATTTTCTTTAATAACTTGTTTAAAATTTCTGATTCAGAGTATTGTGCCATAGATTGCTTTGTAGCATCTTGATAATGTAGTTTCAACCTCCACTTAACTCGAAGAAAGACGGCCTACTTTAGTATGTTGTAGTCAAAGATGTTCTACAGAATGTCTTTGGTTGTAGTGTATTTTCTGGAAAGAGTAATGTAGAAAGTTTAATTTTTGATCTGAAACTAGATTTCTCTTTAGAAATACTAAGATTGCTACTTCAAGTTTCAAATGCTCGTGTTCGTTTAATTCATAATTTTATACTTATACTCCGTACATTCCAGTTTTTTAATTAATGCTACGGTATTTTTTACATCACATAAGTGTCATTTTTTGTATTTTTCCAACTTGTGCCTTTTAATCATTGATAATTTCTAATCAATCATGGAGTTATGTATGTATTAATTGTATTTACTATGAAATTCGATGTCTGAATAGATTACATGTGTTAAAAGTAAATTGAATATTTATTAATAACCTAGAATGTATCACACAAATAGTGACGTAGTCCCCTTCATCCATTATCTTTGTACGTACCATCTGATTGGCTAGCGTCGCAGAGTAGGGGGTTTGTTGGTAATGAAAAGTGACAGTTGTGACTAGCAACTTTTGTAGTGAAACATAAGAAAAAAACAACCCAAGATTTCGTTTTTGTTTTTTTTTCATAAATTTTGACGCTGTCATTCACAGAATTCTCTCGAAAAACAAATCAAAATTATGAGTTCAAAAACGGCATTCAAAGTACTGGGCAAAATAAAAGATCGGTATGGATTTAATACAAAATTGGTGTTGAAAAATGACAAATCCGATAATAAGAAAGTTGAAGAATTAACAGTGCCCAGTGAACGGGTTTTTAGGATTTCAAAACGGCCAGTAGGACCGGGTGCCTCGAAAGCCGGGGCTTACAAGAACCCAGAATATTACAGTTACAACAAGTATAGTTTTAGTCAGCTTGAAAAAGAAATGGTATGTTTTCGGTTACCGCAGCCGTCAAATAAACCTGATAATAAAGATAACCGTATAAATGCCAAAGAAGAACTCGAAAATGAAGATGAGTGTCAAAAATGAAACACCCCTATTCTCAAAAAATTGCCTATGTCGGGATGTCATTCGATCGTATAGCTTTTGACACTTGACAGTTCATTTGACGTTTCTATTATTTTGTGCAGAAATTTGCATAAAGCAATAGAATTAATTAAAAATCTTTTATAATGGCAACAAAGATAAAACTTTTGAACTTGGCAAATAAGATACGGCCCCTTTCTATGTCACGTGGTTTAAAAGCTGGCAAAATAATATACAATAAAGAAATTGTTACTGGGGATGTGCCTGGTCTAAGTGCGGCAGTTCTGAAAGTTCCAAGTGAACCTGTAGGGCCAGGGGCAGCTAAAGAGAGTGGATATAAGAATCCTGAATATTTTTGTTATGACAAGACGAGTTACTTCGAAGCTGAAATAGAATTGCTGAAGTATAGATGCCCGCAACCGACTCCGAAAGAAAAATTCAGTCCTAACAAGATTTAAAATTATAGTGCGATGTGACGGTTATGTATTGTAGTGTATTAAAGTTATTCATCAGTCAGTTAATTAAGAATTTTATTTATTTAAAAAGAAAGTATTAACATTTTTGTAATTCTTCGATACATTTCCGATACAAGGATGATACATTTTCGTTGTCAAAACATACAGTACCACCGCCTCGTTTTCTCTGGGATTTCTGAAAAGTATGTTGACTTAACAATAATTTTGTAGATTGATACGAGACCTTTTTTGATTTTAAAAATAACATACCATTCTGTTAATGTCACCGATGCAAATCCAACTGGAAGTTGACGTCTCTGAAACAGCCCATTTCGAGTGGTCTTTCGTACTTTTGAATGTCACGTCCGCAACTTTCATTATCAACGACTCGACATTTAAAACTCTAAAAATGGAAGAACCGACGTTATACATTTTCACATTAATTTTCAAATTACTTGAAAGGGTTGCTGCAGCTTGAATTGAGTCTGTTTCGTCCGTTAGGCCATGTTTCGACATCTAAATTGCTTCTCAAAGAAGGCGCTACTAAATCGGAGTATAAATCTTTGGAAAACCGTCTGCCTTTAGCAAACGAAATAAAACTGACTCCACCTTTTGACGTTAAATTTGCCACACTGTACCAAGGAGCGGATCTGACTGTTTTGTTATGTGCTGCATCTGCCAGGTTCGGAACTTTCTTTTGCAACTTTCGTGGAATATTAGCTTTGTAAATTTGTGGCTCGTTATATTGTAATTGTTTACCTAAACGAGATAAATATTGAATGTGAAACATATTTTAGTCATTGCAACTAACCGACGATATCCAAATTTTTCACGTTCAGGCTGATGCAAAGAAAGCTTTGCCCGTAATCAGTGCCCGTTTCTGGATAGGAGTATTTATTTTCTAATAAAGGAAATTTTGGGACTGAATGTATCAGCCATATTCCACCGTTTTCATCACCAAGTACAACCCCTTTTGTATGACCTTTTGTGCTGCTGCTCTCTTCTGTTGGTACTTCATCATTGTACAAAATATATAACTGATCATCCTAGGTAAAAACAAAATTTATTAAAATTCTTCACAGAGTAATAATAATTTACTTTTCCCTCATACAATTTCTGTAAAGTGAGCCCAATTATGGAATTCGTATCGTTTATCGATATATTAGAAAGTGCCCAGTTTCTTGAATTATTTGATGTTACAAAAGTGTAAGCAACACCTTCGTCAAGTAAATTATTTTGATGCTTTATCTTAGGTAGTTTATATGCAGCAAACCTATAATACACACTAAATACTCAAAAGATACAGATAAAAAAACAAGAATTATCGTTTGCAAATTTCTAGATTCATTTAAATTTTAAGTTAGCCTTATCCATCCATATTGCTGTTACGCCACTGGTCGTATAGGGCGGTCCGTTCTGCTAGGCAATTTTTTGATCTTGGTAATCGGCATATAAATTTCTATAATACTGTCAAAAACCATGTGAGCAACTTGTGTCGATTGTACAAACAGTTTTGTTTTAAAACTTTGGATTGGATAAGACACGAATCCGAATGTTAATATAAAAAGAAAGCTTACCAATCAACAGCATTTTGGTTATGATCAACACATTCAAGAGCATTCGTAAAATAAATAACAAATGTAGAAACTAAAAAGTGTAGAATGCAAGTAAAATGATACCCAGCTGCCATCATAAAAGGTTGCAGACAGCAGTAAAGTGTACAATGTAGGCTGCAGAAGCTAACAGTTTAGTTATAAAAGTTTTTTTACCAGCGCATTTCTTTGTTTAAAGTCGTGAGTCACTAATCCAATGCTTTATGTCCTTACCTACATTAAATTTAATATGTTTGTATTAAATTTATATTATTTTTCACTTTGTTTATTAGAATGGCATTCATATGGGCAACAAAAGATTCACTCTGTTTCTTTCTTTATCATTTCAAACAAAGAATTATATTTGGTGGCGCTAATGTTATAAATTTAAATTGAAACATTATTTTGGTATAAGGTAGCAAAAAATCGCTTCCCTGGGTACTTGCATAAATTTGGAATTTTGCGAAATTATAAACTTTGGGAGGTCAGAAATACATTCCTAAAGTAATTTTTCTCTGAGCCCTGTAAAATTCAAATTATCGGGGAAAAATATTTCCCGCTAAATATGCTTATGGCGCCATGTGTGCATTATTGAAACTATACGGTGACGTCAGTATGACGCACCTATGCATTCCTAAATCGAAATGGCCGCTTCCGGTTTAGTTGACAGCTGCCTCGTAAATCTTGAAATTGTTTGGTGTGTACGTTAATGGTGTTTGCTGGTAGAATGGAACTATGGTGGAACTCAGTAGCAATTTGTTATTAAAAATCCATTATATTTTATAATTCCCAACTGCGAATAGGTACAACAATCACTTCTAACCTCTAAACTCTACTACCTATCGTGAACGCGGCTATTTTAAGATTGATTATGGGATTCTGCTTGCAAGAAACTTCTGCGGATATGTTACAGATGGATTTGTGATATTCGTACTAGTTGTGAAATAACAAAAACGTGGACACAAATGAGTGAAATGAAAATTCTGTGCATGGCTAACCTATAACTGTCAGTGTATGACAGGGCTCAGGGTAGCCACAGTGAAAAATTGAAATGTACTAATGATCCTGAAATACACTAATAATTAGTTTATTCTTCTTCTTAACTTATTTCCAGTATTTAACTGTGCATTAATAAAATATTGATACTGCTCAGTAAAGTAATAACATCCAATTGAAGCGCTGATAATAAGTGATACAGTTAGGCGAGTAGGGACAACAGACGCGAAATGTTGGCAATAGGCGAAAGTAGCACGTCAGGCTCTGACGACAGCTAGATTATGTGACGTCAATACGACTGCTCAATGCCAAATAGCCGACTAGCGCGTGCTCCGCGATTTGAAACTAAAAATGAAATTATATTCTTATTACTGCACAAAATAGTCTCTTTTTATACGGTCACGATAAACTTAACACATATTTGCAAAATATGATAAAAAAAAATTGCCAGTTTAAATTTATGCAAGTACCCAATTCCTAAATCTAAATGGCCGCTTCCGATTCAGTTGACAGCTGTCTTGTAAGTCTTAAAATTGTTTCGTGTGTACGTTCCTGGTGTTTGCTGGAAAAATGGAACTATGGTGGAGCTTAGTAGCAATTTGTTGTTAAAAACCCCTTTATATTTTATAGTTCGCAACTGTAAATAAGTATAACAAAAACACCTAAACTCTACTACCATGAACGCGGCTATTTTAGGTTGATTATAGTATTCTGCTTGCAAGAACCTTCTACGGGCATTTTACAGATGGATTTGTGATTCATACTAGTTGTGAAATAACAACAACGGGTGCTTACTTAACCTATAACTGTCACTGTATGACCGTAGGTATGACAGGGCTCAGCGGCTCAGGGCAGTCACGCAGTGTTGTTCTTGGTGCTCTATGTATTGTAACAGGTTTCCCAACAAAATCGTAATAGAATGAAGAAAACTGTAATAGATTCTCTACTATATACTATTCGGGACATAAGTGCCTCCGTCATACGTCAAATTTTCATTCCAAACAAAACAAAAGCACGTGCCATTTGACGTTTGTCGATATTATTTAAAACGTCTTAAACTAGTTTTTGCAATATAATTCTAGACGTTTTGCAGTGAAAACAGTTTATTTTCAATTTGTGTGTTGGGCTTACGCGTAAAAACTTGAAAACAACTATAATTATATTTCAGAGGTTAGGTTAAAACGTCAGAAAGCACGTGGCTTTGTTTTGTTTGGAATGAAAATCTGACGTATGTGACGCGCCACTTATCTCCCGAATTCGCTGTATAGCCTTAAACCACAGAAGACCTTAATATGGTCTTCTGTGCTTAAACCATTGAATTTATAAAGGGAGTGACTACTGAACAGTCCGCCGGTTGCTTCTAAATTTTGTTCCAGGACAGTCGACACAATATCAGTAAAATGACGTTTAAGTATCTCGTTATTGGATGTTAACCCCAACGGTCTCGGTGGGTGTGCGGGCATCGTACAGACCCGCCATTTTGTTCTCCTACGGCTAGACGAGTTCTGCGCCCGTTCGCGTCCACATATTTTGCTTGTTTCTATATCATCTTTTTTGCCAAAAAATGCGTGTGTCTGGTGCGAAAGGGCAAGTAAGGGTCTATTTTAAAAAAAGCGTTCTCTCAGCTTTAGTTTTTTTTACACTTCCAAAATGCCAAATATAGGTTACATTCTGTAATGCGCATGCGGTCGGACTGTTCAGTAGTCACTCCCATTTATAAATATAAATATCACTATACCGTCAGTGTTGCCAGATGGGAGGAAAATTCCCTTCGGGGCGGGAATTTGAGGGTCCACCGAGAAAAACGGGGTGTCTTTTTGTTTTGATTGATGAAAAATATGTCAATATCCAAATTGTGTTGTTTTTATTAACATTGGCAAATACCTCTAATTTGTTTTTCCCACTTGAGGAAAAAAGTAATAGATTTTGAAAGAATGTACTAGCGTAATAGAAAATGTTAGAAAGTAATAGATCTATTACAATTGTAATAGGTGGAACAACACTGCAGCCACGTTAAAAAATTAAAATGTACTAATGATCCTGAAATACACTAATAATTCGGGAGATAAGTGGCGCGTCACAAACGTCAGATTTTCATTCCAAACAAAACAAAGCCACGTGCTTTCTGACGTTTTAACCTAACCTCTGAAATATAATTATAATTACATTGTTACATTGTTTTCAAGTTTTTACGCGTAAGCCCAACACACAAATTGAAAATAAACTGTTTTCACTGCAAAACGTCTATTATAATTATATTGCAAAAACTAGTTTAAGACGTTGTAAATAATGTCGATAAACGTCAAATCTTGGTTTAGTATAAAACCTGGTTGGCCATTACGCAGCTTTTGGGGGCCACTGGTATGGGACATACTGACGTCAGTATGTGGAACTCTGGGGTGTTTTGTCGCGAACTACTGAATTTTTCTAAAATTGCCGGTTACCGTCAGCCGTCAACGACCCTACGAGCATTATTTGCTCGTAGCAACAGCATAGTAGGAATTTGCTGTCAAACTTTGTGGAAGATCAAAATTTTTGGTTGAATTTGAATGTTGTTTTGCTCCAATGTGAGTATGAATTATGGGAAAATCAAAAGAGTAACATACCTGAAAGCGTAAATTACAATTTAAATAGTATTTGGAATAGAAATTGAAAATTTGTGACCAGATCATAAACTTTAAAATTGAAACTTCAAGAAATCTGGAAATCCGATCTGGAAATTAGCCGTTTTGCCGTTGGCACCTATTTGGGCATTACGTAAAAACCAAAATAGTTCATACAAGAACACTTTCGTGTTCAAACACTATATTAACGAAAAACTTGGGAATTAAATACTGAAATTTATTTAATGACAATCAACTGACGTTGCTAAATTGACATATTGGCAGTGTTACAAATCGAAAAGAATCGGACACTCCTGACTACAGAGGTTCTCAACAAGTTAGTCCACATGCGCAGAAGGCGACGAAAATCGGTTCTCGGAGTGTCCAACCATTATCTATACTAAACCAAGCGTCAAATGGCACGTGCTTTTGTTTTGTTTGGAATGAAAATCTGACGTATGACGGAGGCACTTAGGTCCCGAATTAGTTTATTCTTACCACCAGATTGACAAAAGGAGGTCCTGTCCTACCTTTCAAACCACATTATTCCCGTTCGCCCTTTTACAAATCGTTTACATTCTCAAAAAAGACTACATTATGCAGCCGAAAAATTATCTGATTTTTTTCTGCCAAAAAGGACGAGATTTAAAGTGGGGTGGTGCTGTCACCTGGGAGAAGAAGTTTGTACTTTGACGATCGCCCATCAGGCGATACATAACAGAACACTGCAATACGTTTTTCGACTTTGAGAGATGCTATTTACCTTTTAGCGTAGACAGTTATTTAGTCTACGATTTTAGCAAGCAAATAGAATATTGAAACTAAAAATTAATTTTTCTAAGGTTTCCTTTGTCTCTTGTAAGAAATTAAGAACTTTTTGCAATGAAATTGTTGATAGGTATAAGTATACAGTATGAATAATTATTTAAAAGAAAGGATTTACAGGACAGTGAAATAAATTTCAAGTTTTTGCCTTAGGCGAATACGGAAAATACTATTTATTGACTATATATTCTGTTCCAAAGACAAATTAATATAATAAATACAAAATCATCATATCTTCATATCACAAGACATTGGAAACCTTATTTACATAAAATCAGTACGAATATTTACAAATAAATAAAAAAATATCTACAATACAGCATTAAGAAACATTTGAATGAGATATAATCAACCAAGATATAATAAAATAAAACAAAAATATCGGATAAACCGCAAGTACTTTTCTGCCAGGTTTTTGACTGTCTCCCAAGAATACCATTGAAGCTGAAAACAATAAGTTAATTTATGCGATTAGAACGCATCGTTGCACATAAACTAATTACCGAATGTTGCCCACGCAAATCCTACCACAGAAACTGTAAATCGTAAAAAGAACAGTATGTTTGTTTGTTTCATTAGCAAAATAAAACGACAAACTACTAATGCTATTGCAGTCGGCAAGAGACAATAACCCAAAACGCATACGCTCTGAAAGAATGAGCTGAAAATAAAACGATATTATTAAAAAAAATGTGCTGTAGACATTTTTATTATTTACAAGTTTTTGAATATGTATTTGTACCTTTATTTTGGAAAAAATGGATTTTGAATATGCAAATACACCAATAAAACTTACATATTTCCCCCCAATAACTTTGAATTTAATGTTACTACCATAGACCCAATCCAAACGATTATAAACACTTGCGCAAATTCAGGACCTCCGTCATTTGAATTATCTGCTTTACCCGATGAACCCTGCAGTATCCTACAAGATATACAATTTATAAGTACTTAACAATGTTTCCTACTTACATAGCCATAAACGTGCATAAGAACAAAGGTCCCCATAGATCCCCTAAAACACAAAATTAAATAAGTAATGCTAAACACACTTTAAAACAAAAACGTACATTCTTTCAAGAGAGTTTTCTTTTCCTTGGGAAACAAGACGTATGCAAACTTGACACCAACTGCTTTCAAATCTCGTAACTGGAAAAAATGAAAGATTTACATGAACGTAACTTTTTGCATATAATTTTTGCTTACAACTGTGTCACGAATTGGCTCGTCCAGGGTATTAAAATCGGGTTGCCCCAATTTTGCTGAACCTCTGTTAGAAGGCACTGTCATTTCACCTTCTACATAGCCCCCAACATCCTCAAACATCTAAAATTTTAGGTTAACTTTTTAATTTATGTTTAATTATAATTATCCGAGAATTGTACCTCTAGTTTGGTATCGCCCATTGCCATTATACTTCATACAATTGGCAAGAAACTACGAAACACTTTAAATTAAGCAGATTTGCGTACAAAAATCCAACCAACGTTGTATTCGTACTTGCAGATGTGTCAATCTGTCAATGTCAAAATTTAGTTTACATTTCCACAGACATTTAAAACAAATAGATAGATTAACCAAGTAATTAAATCCTTAAATTTCTTTAAATCTATTAAATAAAACCAGAGAATACCTACTAAATAAAACACGATATATATTTATATTATATCAGTAATTTTTTTACTATGTAGAAACTGCCTCCTCTTTAAGTTTAAGTTCTTGTTTAAGTTTCTTCCTGGTCTAGATTCTGTTATATCTCTGTGGTACATGTGTATGAAATCTACTTTATCGATACAGAAATGCCCAATTCCTGAATCATCGCAAAGAGCGTACCCTTGTGGAGCTTTCTATTAATTACATCACCGTTCAAAGTATTCTGAAATTACTTAATTTAAATAGTAAAGTACAGAACGAAACTATAATATTGGTATTGCTAGTATTCTATTTCATGATGAATGTAAAGAATTTTATGCTTTTATCTGGTAATGTAGTAGGAAAACATGATTATGCCGTACCGAAAAATCTATGTGAAATTACAAAACGCATCATAGTACCGTACTTAACGTAATGAAATGCTGGTAGATGGCGTATGCTGCCAATATAATTGAATTTTATTCACTTTCATATTGGGATACTTTGAGGCATATTTAGAGCATGTACAGAAATTAAAATCTTAGTAACAAATAATGAAAACTTTCTTCCCCGACATGCTTACATACAAACAATGCGACGTTTTTTAAACAATAGATATGCAGTGGAAAATAAATTTATGTATTGTTCTCTACGTTTATAAATGGGAGTAACCAAAAATGCGTATCATTTTCAAAGTACGGGTGTTCGATGTTTTCCGTGATTATGTCTCTTGAAGCAAAAATTTGTTTGATGGTTTATATTGTATCAGCGGCTCGGGCTGTAGATTTAAATACAAACTCCACGGTAATTGAAACTTTAAGTGTGCCTCTAAGTGCAAATTTTACAACGGAAGTTGGAAATGCCTCAACCGAGTTATTGAGTATTACGCAGCCGTCGCAAGCTACTCAGCAAATAGAAAGGACGATTATTAACGACTCAAAAACGTTTAAAAAGGAGGAGTTCCGTCCAAGTCCTCAACTGGACGCTGATATATACGAATACAACAAATATCCTGTGGTACCTGCAATGCCCGAAGCAAAGCATTTTTCCCATTTAAATTTGGGAGAAGTTAAACAGCGCGATAATGTTGCATGGGTACCATCACCGGCAACCAACAGCAGGGTAGTTTTTCCGCAACCAACAGTTGCCACTTCAAAAGATCGTCCGTATCCATTCTTGACCGCAAAAACCCCAGATGCGGCTACAAATTCCAGAACATTTGGTTTCGGAAACGAGCCGAATTTTAGTAGTATTAGTAGCTCAGGGCCAGAAGGGCCGACCAAGTACGGCGGAAGTGGAGTAGGAGGAAGTTGGGATAAATTTGAAATTGGGAACAAAAAGCCAACTGGAGTGCACAAAACTTACCACGAGCATAGCCCGTCGGAGAAACCCACGGGGGGTTCGATTAATCCGATTAAAAAAATTATAGGCATTCTGGCAGCTTTTATTCCAATTGGTTTGCTTTTGAGTGCTCTTACACCAAGCGTAATTCAGGTTGTTCCTGTGAATATGTCGTAAGTAAAAATAAATGTGTCTCTGACATCAACTTCTTTTTCGCTTATCCGAAGAATTTGGTAAAAACAAGTATTCAAATTAATGAAATAAAAATAGGTGCTGGTACTTTATCACAATCATTATTGCAGGCAAACCCGTAGCAGAAAAGAAAGCGTAAATCTGGCCACACGATTAATATCTTCCTTAAATCGTTTAGAAGATTCAGAAGGTTGTGAAGAGAGAATTCTATGTGAGCTTCTTTTAAGTGCCGGAGCTTCGAAAAATGCAGAACAACACGTTGAAAATTTATTACAAACTTTCACCGAACAGTAAGTTATGAGTTTGATGCTCAGTATTTTAACTGATTTATCGGGTTTGTTATTTTTAAGGGAAAGAGATGCAGTAGAAAAGGCTGAAGAACTTCAACGGGTGTACGAGGGTGTTCGAAAAAACAACTGTAAACGGTTAAAATGCCATAACATAAAAGAAAAAAGGGAAACTCGCGATTAGTGCACCTAATTTCTAAATATGTTCTGCACAGGGTTAAAAAACATATAAGGAACCAGTTGCTTATATATTTAATTGGTGTAGTTTACCAAATAAAATTAGAATAATTTTTATACTAATTTGATGACTTTTTATATTGAAGCCATAGAATGTAGTATGTTGCTTAGATTCATATAATTTTCGTTTTGATCTTTCGTTTTTTTTCATTTTTTGTAGTAATAAGTATCTACTTTCTTCAAGAAATAATTTTTTACCTTCATACAAATATGACATCAATCCATTTTATATGGGTGTTCCATTTGCTCATAAACCGTATCGCGTCAACAGAGACATACATATGTATAAAGTTAGTTATTAATACGCAATTCTATATAATGATCACATATAATATATTTCTATTTTATTCCTAAAATAGGACCCATAGGTATTCCAAAAAATTAAGAATGTATCACTTTTTTACAGTTTACTACTTTTAATTTTGTGTACAGGGTGAGTTTTCATCAATTTTGGAGTTGGGGTTTTAAGACGAGAATATAAAACTTGTAGATTGTTATATTTTTTGTGGGCAATTAGGAAATTATGTTTTATTAATAAGTTATTATAATATTGTGTGATATGTTTTTATCTTTTTATATAAGGTAATGAAATGTAGTTTGTAGGTTCTTTTTGGTTTGTATTAATATTGTTATTATTATAAAATTGATGCATTTTTTTATATAATAATAATAGAATTTTTTGGGTAGCTAGTTATTTTTTTGAAAATTGAGATGGATAGGTTAGCATTAGACGTAGTAGGTATTAGTGAAGTGCGATGGCCAGAAGCCGGAGACTTCTGGAGCGGAGATTTTAGAGTAATACACACAGGATCTGTAGGAGGAAATTCGGGAGTAGGAATTGTTATGCGGAAAAAAGTAGGGCAGAGTGTAGAAAATTCCTTACAGCAAAGTGACAGGGTAGTTATGGTTAGGTTAGATTCGAAACCTGTAAAAACAGTAATAATACAGGTATATGCCCACTTCTAACTTCAGTGATGAGGTCGTAGAGGCAGTTTATAGTGATATTGAATATGTGCTAGATATTGTGAGAGGGCACGAAAATTTAATAATTATAGGAGATTTCAATGCAGTCGTAGGCACAGGGCGAGACGGCGGAATAGTTCGCCCCTTTGGATTAGGCAATAGGAACGATAGGGGAGTTAGACTGATAGAGTTCTGCGATAAACATAACTTAACGGTCGCGAACACTCTATTTCACCATCATGTTAGGAGACGCTATAGTGGAAGATGCCAGGAGACCTAGGGAGATATCAAATAGATTACACTCTTGTTAGGCAAAGATTTAGAAATCAAGTTAGGGATTGTAGAAATTATCCAGGAGCAGATATAGATAGTGATCACAACATAGTCGTTATGAAGGCCAATCTTAAATTTAAGATTTTGAAAAAACGAAGCGGAGGAAGGTATCTTGACCTAGAGAAACTAAAAGATGATGATACGCGCGATAAATTCGAGAAAAAGACAAACGAAGTACTAAAAGACGCGGGTGAAAATATTGTTAGGGACATAGAGGCAGAATGGAATTGCATTAAAAATAGTTTAGTTTCCTCAGGTAGGGATATATTGGGTCATAAACCGAATGAAAATAGGAAACCCTGGATAACAAAACATATTGTGAGTCTAATAGAGGAAAGGCGAAAATATAAAAATAGGTTAGATGAAATAGGGAAACAAAGATATAAGGCGATCAAGTGGGAAATTATTCGGAAATGTAGGAAAGCGAAAGAGCAATGGAAAATGGATCGATAATAAATGCAAAGAAGTGGAAGATAAGTTCGAAGTAGGAAAGACTGATGAAGCATATAAAATAATTAGGAGAAATTTTAGAGAAATTGGATCTAGTACCAAAAACATTAGAAATGAGGCAGGAGATATCCTAATCGGAAGCGGGGAGAAGGCAGATAGGTGGAAAGAATATTTAAGAAACTTATATGCGGGACAGGAAGTGCAAGATATATTAGAAAGCGAAAGCAGTGTAGAGGGGGATAACCTAGGGAGTCCTATAATGAGAGAAGAGTTTGAGCTAGCACTAAAAAGTTTAAGGAATAATAAAGCACCAGGTATAGATGCCTTGCAGGCAGAAATCTTAAAGTGCGCAAGTCAAGAGGTAATAGATCGTTTATTTAAATTAGTTAGTCGCATATACCTGACAGGCGAGATTCCAGAAGATTACAAACGGAACATCATAGTAGCTTTGCCAAAAAGGAAAGGCGCGGATAGGCGCGAAAATTTCAGAACTATCAGTTTAACTTCCCATGCGTCAAAAATTTTAACTAGAATTGTGCAAAGAAGGATGGAGAAAAAGACGGAAGAAATATTAGGAGAAGATCAGTTCGGATTTAGACGAAATAGAGGAACGCGTGAGGCCATTCTAGCTTTACGAGTAATTATAGAAAAAACGATAGAAAAGAGAAAGAGCGTCTATATAGGATTTGTAGATTTAGAAAAAGCCTTCGACAACGTAAAATGGGGGAAGATGTTCGAAGTGCTGAGAAAGGTAGGGATGAAATATAGAGACAGAAGAATAATACATAATCTCTACGAAGAGCAAAAGGCAGTTATAGAATGTGAGCAGGAGCGAAGGGAAGTAGATATCCGGAAAGGAGTGAGACAGGGATGTGCATTGTCACCTCTAGTTTTCAACATATATATCGAAGATGCGATTAATATTGTTAAGGACAGAACAGCCTCAAGGATTAATGTACAGGGTCAAACTATTAACATGCTCAGATTTGCGGATGATATAGCAGTGTTAGCATCTAGCAAAGAAGAATTAGGAGCGGCTTTGAATGAAATGGAAGCAGTTTTGACACAGGGCTACCGCATGTAAGTCAATAAAAAGAAAACTAAAATATTGGTATGTAGGGGATGTGAAAATAGAACTAAAGTTGACATACAAATAGGAAATGAGAAGATAGAGGAGGTCGCGGATTTCTGCTATTTAGGAAGTAAAATAACTCAAGACGGTAGGAGCGCTAAAGATATAAAACAAACAATAGCGCAGGGTAGAGTTGCGTTTAACAAAAAGAAACAACTGTTATGTTCGAGAACGGTTAATATAGATACTAGGAAGAGACTCTTAAAGTCGTGTGTATGGAGTACGGCATTATACGGGTGCGAAGCTTGGACAATAGGAGAAGCGCATCGAAAAAGAGTAGAAGCGTTTGAAATGTGGTGCTACAGACGCATGATGAAGATACCGTGGATAGATAAGGTTAGCAATACGGAAGTATTAGAAAGAGTTGGGGAAAAGCGAAAGGTATGGAAGACAATAAAGAGTAGGAGAGATAGGATGGTAGGACACCTTCTAAGACACGAAGGAATAGTTCGCGACATACTAGAGTCAGAGATAGGAATGAAAAGAGGTAGGGGTAGGCCTAGATTAGACTACAGCTCTCAAATAGTTAGGGATGTAGGATGTTCTACTTTTAGGGAAATGCGAAGGTTAGCTCAGGATAGGAAAGAGTGGAGGTACGCGTCCAACCAGTCTTCGGACTGAGAACCTTATGATGATGATAGTTATTTTTTACTAAACAGTTTATGGCTTTGTCTAGTACAGCGTTTCTGAAGTGTGGGCTAGAAAATTTAATTGCTCGGTCAGCTAAACACATGACAATATTTTTTGTGACTAGTGAGTCGTTAAGGCTTGTTCGGATTTCCCTTATTTTTTCACCCAAAACAAAAAAAAACTTGTGTGTGTCAACTCCGACGCACGACTGAAGTTTACTCTTTACGAACGATTATTTTAACTTTAAACACTTGATAATATGGTACACGCGAATGTCAGTTTTATACCCAAATGTGTATTTATCAGATAGTTTATGTTCGAAAATGTCCAACTATAACAAAATATAAATTGTTTATAAATTCAGTAATTAAGTGACAATCTGCTAAACGTCGATCCCACTGGCAATGAAATAAATACTTTTCCTGGTGTTCTAATAGGCGTTAATTCACATTTCGGCACTAAGCAATATTTGGAGTATTTAATATTAGGATTTTCCATATTAAATCAAAAGATTCAACAAATTTAGGAACGAACACTGCAACTGCTGACTTTACAACGCCAACTGTCATATCTATTTTATGCCACTCTATTTTCACTATTTCCATGCTCTATGCAGTCAGACATAAACAGCCGTATCCATAGATACGAACATAATTTCAATGTGACAGATAAGGTATAACGCTTGATTTTACTACTCATAAAATACCGTGGGCTATAACTGAAAATCGATTCTTAAGGAGTAAACTCTAGAAAATTGGCACGAATAATTAAAGAAATTTATTAAATTAAGCATCTTCTTCGATCGGGGATTTAAAAAACCCGCAAAACGTTTTTTGCTCTCCATTTTAATGTTGTTTTTACACAGGTAAAATTTGTAGAAAAATCACAAACGTTTGGTTAAATTTTACTTTGGCATTAAAAATATTTTAAACGACATACACAGTAGTAGATAAATGAGAGCCTCAGGCCACATCTGTTGCCAACCCAAAACTCCAGCAACCAAAATCCCTGTTAGTGTCTTCAGCAGCGGCAGCAGCCTCTGGTTCTTTTGCCAACTCCAACACGCAAAAATTCCTGGTAATGTCTTCAGCAACGACATCTGCCATTGGTTGTGGCTCAGGCGCCTGCGCCGGGGCTCAAAAAGTGCGCGTGTTGCTCATTGTTGCGCAATGGAAGAATGTTCTGGAAATGCTGATGCAATAGTACACAGATATTGCAGAATTAATGTTTTTTCCCCTTCTACGCTGAAGGAGTCCTCGAGTAATGTCTTCAGCAACGACTTCTGCCTCTGGTGTCTTTGGAGCCTTTGGTTGTGGCTCAGGCGCCTGCGCCGGGGCTCTATGAGAGTGGGCGGGGCAACAGCCAATGATAGAGGTTGTGGGCGGCATCCAATGGGTGTGGTTGTGGGTGGTAAGGTTCAACTACTGCTAGATACCTTTGGATGTGACCCAGGCGCCTGCGCCGGGGTTTTCGCAAACGTTCTGGAAATGACGCCGACCGGGATTCGAACCCGGGTCCCCGCGCACCGGAGCCCTCGCTAAAACCCACTGAGCTAATCGGGCTGCCTACATGCCCGTCTTTTAAATCATCCATATATACTTAGGATTGTAAACAGAAGTTTCTCGGAAATTGCAATGGTTGCAATTGTTTATACTAAATAAATATTGATATCAAAGTTTAAGAAAAAAGCACGTTCGCCGCCGATAAGAGATGTTATAATTGTTTTTATTATGGGTAAAAAACCTTTCAACTCGCCGACAGGATTATGTTTGTTTAGGTTTGCTCCCACGTTCTGTATATGCACATACTACGTTGTAGACACTACAAGGTGACCCGTTTATTTGTTTGTATTATTACAATAAAATAACATTCTAGAACATTCGTCAGTTTGTTTATTTTGATACGTACTATGTTTTGAAATTACTTGTTATTGTTATTGTTATTGTTGTTCGGACACGTGTGGGAACCATCTGGTGAGTGCTGGAAGTACTAATTGAGTGTCGGTAATATAGAACACATGTAGATTTCTGTTACACTTACTGGAAAGTGCAAATTGAATGTCGGTAATATAGAACGCATGTAGATTAGGGCCCACTGCACACGCCCCCTTGCCTCACCCACTTAGGTCATGGAGGGTATCAAATTAACCAGCTCGATGAGACAAATAGGAATCTATAGTTATTCTCCTACTTCAGAATTCTCATCAGATGTCTGTCTGTCTGTCTGTCTGTCTGTCTGTCTGTCTGTCTGTTTATCTGTCTGTCTGTGTCTGTCAGTCTGTGTCTGTCTGTCTGTCTGCCTGCCTGCCTGTCTGTCTATCTGTCTGTCTGTTACATCAGCCGTTCGTGTTTCAATGCCAATGACGAAATTCGCATACCAATCCACCAACAAGACGTTTACGTACTGCCGCATCTAAGCTGCATCTACATAGAGGGGTTTTTCCTCTTTCTATTCTTGCTTGTGTCATCAGCCATGGTGTTTGCGAATAGAGCTGTCTGTGTCAACAGACAGCTGTGTCAACAGCTGTCTGGGTCAACAGCTGTCTGGTGTCAACAGACAGATTGTAAAAAAAAAATCACTCTTCTAGCATACATTTATTGGAAAGCACACAACAAATATTTCTAACATAATGGGGAGTATTATTCAGTAATCAATTCATTAGTTTAGTTAGTTCCCATGGAATACGGTAAATTATATAATATAATTTATTATATTAAAATACATTTTGTCAATTAAAATAATATAATACTGTTCATAATATGATATTATTATATTAAAATACATTTTATTCATTAAAATAATATAACAGTGTAATCAAACTCGTGACGATTAAAATACATTTTGTCAATTAAAATAATATAATACTGTTCATAATATGATTTGATAATATTATATTAAAATACATTTTATTCATTAAAATAATAAAATAGTGTAATCAAACTCGTGACGCTGCTTATACATCGTTGGCTGCAACAAGAGAAAAATCATAGTTACGAAATTATACTAGTAAACAAACAAACAAACAAACAAACAAACAAACAAACAAACAAACAAACCAACAAACGGACAAACAAACGAACAAACAAAGAAATAACTTCATTCATTATAAACGAACAAACAAGCAAACAAACAAACAAACAAACAAACAAACAAACAAACAAACGGACAAACAAACGGACAGACAAACAAACAAACAAACAAACAAACAAACAAACAAACAAACAAACAAATAAACGGGCGGACAATCAAAGAAATAACTTCATTCATTATAAAAACAATTAATTTTCCACTACTAAAATTGTGAATCACAAAATCGGCACTTTTCCGTCATTAAAATTGTGAATCCAAAACTGACACTTTTTATCTACTATCACTGCATATTAAAAAATCTAAATACTTTACTTACGATTTACAATATTGACCCAAATGACCACAAGTTCACTGCACGATTCCAACAAAATTATCTTGGTTTCTTTCTCCATGAATAGTCCAGAAAGTAAAACATTTTCGGTTTCCGTTGCCATGTGCGATACATTTCCGCACATAATCATTTTGGGTTGGTTCTAAAGATAGAAAATAGTTTACAATTATGGAACAGATACGTGAGCTTTTTAACTACATATAATGAAATTATTATGAATGAGTTTTATTATGAATGAGTTTTATTAACAGAATGCTTGAACAATAAAAGAAATGATTACTGCAAATGGACTTACTTTTAAATTTTCCGGTAAATTTTGGTGGATAAAATGGTACAATAAAATATCTCCAACATCATCTTGGCCAATTACAACATCCATATTGGGAAACTAACTTTTACCGCACCTATTCCGTGGGAACCAACTGAACTATTGAAGTGATTACTAAATAATAATTCTCGCAATTATATTCGTTCTATTTATCTCGCAGCTTTTGCCGAGCTTGCAAAATTTTGGTAACATGCAGAAGTTATCAAAAACAACAATCAATCGAGTGTTTATGTTTCTGGCGGTGGCCTTCAAACTTTTTATGTTCCAGAATGATTTTATTATAATAATACAAACAACAGGGTATAAAATAATCTCGATCATCTTGTAGAGTTTACGACATAATATTAAGTGCACATGTACTTATTAGCATGCAGAACGTGGGAGTCAAACCAAACAAATATACATATCCTGTCGGCAAAGTTGAAAGGTTTTTCTAGAACGTTCTTAGCTATTAATATTTCATCATAATAAAAACAATAAATCATAACATTTCTTATCGACTTCGAATCTGTTGTTTCTTTCTCAAACTTTGATAACAATAGTTATTTAGTGTAAACAATTGCAAACGTTGGAATTTCCGAGAAAAAACATTAATTCTGCAACATCTGTGTACTATTGCATCAGCATTTCCAGAACATTCTTCCATTGCGCAACAATGAGCAACACGCGCACTTTTTGAGCCCCGGCGCTGGCGCCTGAGCCACAACCAATGGCAGATGTCGTTGCTGAAGACATTACCAGGAATTTTTGCGTGTTGGAGTTGGCAAAAGAACCAGAGGCTGCTGCCGCTGCTGAAGACACTAACAGGGATTTTGGTTGCTGGAGTTTTGGGTTGGCAACAGATGTGGCCTGAGGCTCTCATTTATCTACTACTATACACCGATTAAAATAATTATTTTTGTGATTTTCTTTCACTAAAAGAAAACTGCAGGGTTGTATAGCATCAGATTTTCGATATTCAGTTTTAATTTTGAAATATGTAGGTAGTGTTTAAAAACATTTTTAAATTGGGAGGGTCGTTTAGGTTATTGTTTTTGATATGGCTAAACCGGCCTTAGTTTATGTTCCATGATGGATTGATTGAAGTAAATAAATTAAGAAAACTTGCAAAGGTAAACGCAACAACCAACAGCCACCAGCCACCGCTTAATATACGGCTGTACGTGGAGACTACAACGCCAGATAAGACGAGTAACCTATAAGTGAACGACAAGTCCTTCACATCCTAACATTTTCCGATTAAAACAAAGAAATAACGGAATCTGAAGGCGACAAAATAAAGCACGCCGCATGATAATGTTAAATACTTGTAAAGTAAGTCCTAACCTATACCTACATTATACAAAGTCACGATTATAGGTGTACCTAGTTCTGGAAATGTCTCGCAATCAAGAAGACGATATGTTGGTGTGCTTGTAGCAGTCTAAGGTTGGAGATAATTATTTTCTAAAGATATACAGCCATGACATCAGCCCACAACGAACAGTCACTACAAGGGAGCGTCGTTAAAAATGCTGAACTGAAGGCACTTTGATTCAATGGAAATTGAGATTTTCGCATAAATAATATTACACGTGACTCAGCAGAATTATATTTTAATGTATTTGTGGCGTGGTTAGACTATAAATCAGTGGCGGCTTGTATTGGAGGGCTCTGGGGTGGCGAATTCCCAAAAATGTTTAAAAGAGAATTAAACAATACTTATCACGTACTGAATATTTAAGAATTTAATTTATATTCTTCTAAGACTCTTTAGGAGTGTAGAGGGGTATATTATAAGGGAAGAAGATAGGAAAGGATGGAGCCATTCTTTGGACTGAGAATTTTATG
This sequence comes from Xestobium rufovillosum, assembly GCA_963966045.1. Classification (NCBI taxonomy): domain Eukaryota; kingdom Metazoa; phylum Arthropoda; class Insecta; order Coleoptera; family Ptinidae; genus Xestobium; species Xestobium rufovillosum. Next base: position 51,512,165 of record OZ014492.1, on the reverse strand, counting down.
ACGATATTTTTTTTCCAGCAGGTGTACCGAAACGGCTTCGGGATTTCGTAAGTTTTTGTAAGCTTTAAGATAATCAAACTCGATAGCCAAATTGTATTTATTTAGTTTATTTAAACATTCAAAAACCTGCAATATAAGTACAATAAATTACACTGTATATTAATTATTAACAGAGAATGCATACCTGCGACAGGTAAAATAACATAAATTAAATTACGTTATCAGCAACCAGTAAATCGCTCAGCTTTTGCCGTTCAAATGCCTTCTCAAAATATACCAAACATAAAAGAAAATGTTTTTACCAAAGTAAAAAAGAACAGAGCAAAAACCGCTCGACCCACCGGAGCATCGGCTTGCGCGGCTCGATAAATGAAATTTTAAAACTATTATTCAAACAAATAACATAAAATATAATTCTGTTACACAGGTTTAGTATTTGTATACCACTTGCTAGAATTCCTTGACCCTGTTATCTTAGCAGTGTGAATTATGGTACTTATAAATCATTAGTTCGACTAAATTTAACGTAAACGAGAGTTAAAATTTTCAAGAAAGCGGCAAATATAAAATATAACGACCAGCGTAATAACTAACTGGTAACATTTCAAACTTATGTTCTGCGGTTTCGAGGACACGATCACTTTCTTCTGATGGATAATTATGTACGGAGTATACTCAGTTTACTAGCGTAAATGAAGCGGTCTAGTGCTTATAGAAATTTAATGATCATCAAAAAAATGCCTATTTAAGAGAGGTCAAGGGTAAGACTCTGAGAAATTATGAGCCATAAAATAAGTTTAGTAGAAATAAGGAACTTTCTACCTGGCCTAACTAACACTATAAATCTTAGTTAATAAATGCTAAACTTTATAACCGTATGATATGACTTTGAAAATGATGATGCCGATTTTATTAGCTAAAATGATCCTTCCAGCTATCTGCCTTTTCCCGTCTTCCTGCCTCGTTTCTAATGTTCTAATAATGTTCTTTGGGCCTAACTATTAATATGCTCAGATTCGCGGATGTTATAGCAGTATTAGCATCCAGCAAAGAAGAATTAGGAAGTGCTCTGAACGAAATGGAAGCGGTTTTGTATGGTATGAAGATCAATAAAAAGAAAACCAAAATTTTGGTGTGTAGGGGGCGTGAAAATAGAACTAAAACGAAAATACAAATTGGAAACGAGAAGATGGAGGATGTTTCAGATTTCTGCTATTTAGGAAGTCAAATAACTCGCGATGGTAGGAGCACTAGAGATATAAAACAAAGAATAGCGGTAGGGCGAGTTGTTCATGATGAAAACATATTATATAACAATAGAAACTATAGTAATTCTTTATCCGCATCAATCCTGGTGACAGTTTCCTGTTCCACCTTGCCGGACCTAACCCAAATATTCGCATATATGATTACATTCCGGCGTACGAAATGTCTTTAATACTTGGTGTCAATTAACAGACAAAAACATGGATTTTTTTCAAATTCGGCAATGTCAGCTGTCTGCTACGATTGAGTCTAATCTCTCTGACGATGATAGAGATATTTCGATGCGGGTATTGGAATGTGGGTCGACAGGTTGAAAGTGGTGGCCGCCGTTTCCATTGACTGGGCACCCCAGCCGGTGATAACCGCGTCCGAACGTACACCGGTAGTAGCACTTGTCTTATCGTCCGCGCGTGGTGCTTCTTGCATGTCTTCCGGTACACTTCTGGTTCTGATAGTGCGGCAATAAAATTTCTCGATTGTTAGGAGAATTGGTTGTAACTTCGTTATTGTTGTGAGGAGTGCAACAATGGAACTACTTAAAGTAAGTATATAACTACATATTTTTAAATATTTTTTTGATTAAACAATTTTGCATATATTCGTAACCAAACAGTCAAAGTGGTTGCCTGTACTGCCTTATAACGTCAGGACCACACGTCCCTTTAAATTTGCAAAGTAATGTAAGTTTTAGACGTTTTGAAATTTATGCACTTTCCCCATTGCTGTAATTATAAAGTAACTAATAATAAAATAAATAATAATAGAGAAGTATGTAGCACATATATTTTGCACTTTTTATTTTAGAATGACATGTGCCAGATTAAGATGTAAATAAACGCATTATTAGCAGTGGCGGCTCGTGGGTTAATAACCAGGGGGGTCATTTTGGTTTTGGAACTTATAATTAATACTAAAAATATATACATATACAACGTGTCCTATAAAGTTCTCTACATATGGGAAACTTTTTATTATCCGTTTATTAAAAAAATATTCTTCATAAAAAGCTCTGAATTGCTCAAAAATCAAAATGCACTCGCAACATTCCAAAAATATCGGATAATATACAGGTGAGATCAAAAAATAATAACATTTGACTAAAGAGTAAAGTACCCTTATTTTTGAAAATAATGAAAAATGTTATTCGGGAAAGTTATTCAGTATAAAAAGTTATGGACTATTATGAAATAACAGCCGCCTATGATCAAATTTATTTTTCTAAATTACAAACGTGTTAATATCTAATAAAGAACTAAAATTATTTTAAATTAACTTAAATTTAAATTAGAGTTCTTCCATTATTGCATCGGATAAATGTTGTGCTGTGGTACCTGGAGGGTTGACAAATTTCCAAAATCTTTCATGCACAATACCATCTAATACATATCGAAAGATAAAAATCATTTGCGTTTTATTGGAGCTATCTGTGCTCTCATCAACTTGAATTGCCACAAAATTTGTCTGGTCAATTTCCTTTATTATATGTGTGTGTACAACGACCAATATTGAATCTAAAATTTCGTTTTGAATTGTTTTTGATATTCCTCTGAATACTGTATTTTTTTCAAGGTGCTCTTTAAATATTAAGTCTAGTTCAGAGACAAAATCTATAAGGCCACGAAAAATCCCAGGATTATTGGACATGTCACTTTCGTCATAACCGCGCAATGCAATTTCAAAGACTCCACAAAATTTTACACAATCAATTATTTTGTTTAAAATATACCTATTTTTAGAAACCGATTCATTAAAGTCGTGCACTGATTTGCGATACGCACTATCAAGTTGCTGTCTTATGTCTACACGTCCTAAACTGGCGTAACTCATTGAACAATTTATATGAGAAGCAGAAGAAGCATGCTTTTTAATTTTGTCTTTTAAATGTTTAATATCGGTTACTCCATTTTTAGCCCATATAGCATCATTTGAAAATAATAAGCACGGATAGCAAAAGAAAGCATTTTTAACACTGCATCCACAAATCTAGCCGCACAAATTGTACATCGATTCTTTAAAGTATCTTTGGACATTTTTACCTTTATCCTTTGTTGTCTGCTTCAAATTCAGTTTTGGTTTCGGCCGTCCACTTTCCCTCTTTTCAAGCCGGCGTTCATAATTTAATGTTCCAGCTGACTTTAAGGCAAATATATCCTCAACAACACTCATCTTGTTTTGCTAAACACACAAAATTTCTCAACGATCAGAACTTCACAACGATCACAGTTCACATCCGCAACAATAAAGAAACGTTTCCCGCCTGCTATCTAAGAAGAACTGAGATCCAGAGTCCAGAGAAAATATAACTGAATACTGTAGAACTAAACTCGATTCTGCGCAGTTGTAATCGGGACATTGACCACGTTGGAGATATAGGAGTAAAAGGTGACTCTCACTTCCACTCAAGAATTCGCCATCTGCTGTCACTGTTCTTCTTTACATGCATTTCTCCATAAGCCATAAGAGCTGTGCAGGGTCAATTTGAATAATGTCCCGGCTTGCTAGCGAGCGCGCAGCGCGGCTTGACGCTTGGCTATTTCTAGTATTGCTGCGAATGCAGACCGCTGAAGATTTTAAATTTGAGACTGTTAGACAAAAAATATTTTTATTAAAATTATGGTTTTGATTAGAATATTTTAGGAGGGTCATTGACCAATTGACCTTAAGGAGAAACCGCCACTGATTATTAGAATATTCGTGACACCAATTATATAGCTTAAGGAAGTTGTAAATAATTACAATCTTTTGCATATACACTTTCTTCGCCAACAAGTTATATGCAAACGATTTCTTCTTAGAGACGTCTTTTGGCAATTCATTTTCGATTTCAAGATCAAAGCAAAAATTTAACTGAAACACTTTCGCTGTTGTCTTAGTTATTCGAACAAAACTCCACACACAAAAGTGTGCAACTTCAATAAAAGGCTGCGGAAAGAACTTATTTTATTTTATTGTTAATATAAATAATAAGTGACTTCATTTATCACGAATAATCCTGAATTTAAAATGTATTGAGTTCGATCTTAAAAAGAGTAGTTAATTAGACGTGATGATGGTGCTGTGAGATTTACGCGGAGATGGTGAAAGTTGGGTTTGTAGAAAATTTACCGACACAAAGTGTGCTCTGTTCGAGTTCACATACCGAGTAATTTTGTATGGAACAAACTATTAGCAGCAGTATTTACAGCTGTTCGTTGGGTCAAAAAAAGTCAAATAATCGCTTAAAGAATTTTTCCTATACAACTGCTTTTAAAAGTGTGCTTTGCACACTAACGTTGCCTAGCAACGAAACAATTATGACAGAACTTTTGAGAAATGTCATTTCTTTTCGAGATTTTTCGGTACCTACATATTTGAGCACTGTGTTCTTAATCTTATAAGTTATTTCGCAGTCGAAGGAACAATTTTGTATGTACCTATAACGAGCAAAAAATGGATTAAGCGTTCGTTCGTGTACGAAACTGTCAAGTCATAATGACAGTTAGAGGTGGGCCTTCTACTAATAGTTATTGATATCGAAACATCGATGTTCTGAAAAGTCAATCGAACTATCGATATCTCAACCCTAGAAGCAGACGAAAATGAAATCTTAGGCGAGCACAAAAATATCTTCTTCCACTATGATATTTGTTTTATCTTTTGCCTTTTGGTTTTTATAAAAGAAAAACTAATTTTTACCTATAATACTTTAAGTCATCCATTTAAATTTAAAGTTTCTAAATAACAAAATTATGTTTTTGTTTCCTAACAAATTCCCGAAGTTTTTAAGCGGCCAGCAATTTATTATTTAAGTAATTTCTCTCTAGATTATCTTTTACTTCGATATTTATACGTGATCAGCACTAAAGATGGTGCTTAGGAGGTGAAAGTAGGTGATACAAGAAAAATACAATGTTATTGACTTCGAGATACTTTCCTTGCCAGATGTATTCAGTATGAATTATGGCACCAGATTCTGTTTGTATATTGTTGCTGTATAATACGTTATGATAAGTATTATTACGTGTTGGCTGTTTATTTTCTTCATATTGTCCGATTATGTAAGGTGTTTGTGGAGATTACATAGCTAATATATCAGTATTATTAAGTTGGTACACTGTCAGTTACATAAATAGTTTTTGAAAATACGCAAATTAAGATACGAGGAACAAAATTAAGTTTCATCTTTTACGCTGGTATTATGGAAAGTTATGTAGGTTTGACCAAGTGAATTAAAAACCAGCAGCTGGGTATTGTGTAGATACATTACAATAACATTACAATAAACATTTATTCTCAATGTTTTGTGTGTTAACCACATTTCTCTGCATCAGACAAGCGGAGAAATTTGTCCCGGGAGAAATCGCATTTCTTCGCAATTTAAAGGTAAAATAAGTATTTTAATGCGTTTGTTGTTAAGACTGAGAAAGTGTAAGGCAGAAAACCTGCCGTGTTTTTATTTTTTCGAGTTAGTAATAATTGCAACTGATGAGCACTTTTTATTTTCAGGCGCTTGTCCTGTATACGTTCATCACCACAGTTCTATCAACAACATCTGGAACAGAAAAGCCAGCTCCCATGATCACTCGCACAGAAATAAAAGTATCTCGCAGTTTAAATCCAGAAGATAGTCAGACGTTGAATGTCCTTACAAGGGATGGTGGCGTAGCTCAACTCATTGTCAAACGAAGGGATTCGAAAACAAAACCACTGAGCGCAGCGCAGAATTCTGAAGGTCAGAATATATATTCCAAATCAACATACACTAAGTGGATGCCAGTTTCCTACTTACAACCGAATTTGTTACGTTTGGATTCCATCGCTTTGGTTAGAAATTCAACCGGAGAAAATCGAATAGCAAGCGTGACCATTAATAATAATCTTGGAAATGTCATTGACAGCGACCGGTAAGTTACTACATGCTTGTAAATAACTATGTGTTCATTATCATCATAAAGTTGGACACGTACCTCCATCCTTTCCTATCCTGGGCTAACCTAGACATTTCCCCAAAAGTTGAACATCCTACATCACCAACTATTTGAGAGCAATAGTCTGATCTGGGCCTACCCCCACCTCTTTTTAATTCATTCATTAGGTTGACCATAAAGTAGAAAATATAATTTTCCCATACTTTGTGATATATTTCAAATAGCTCAGTATTTTTTCCAGAATTCCTCACGTTCCCAAACCAATAACAATACGTTCCGAAGACGTTTTTGTGAAACCTCAAAGAGATCGTAAAAAAGGACGTTCCTACATGCAAGTAGACTCGGATGGCATCCCAGTCATACACGGGGTAAGGGTACCCGATGATGAAGAAGATAAACACAAGACCTGGAGGAATGGAAGAGTCGTCAACGGCCAATTATTTCCTTATGAAGAAAATTATAAGCCACCAGCAGCGGTACCTATAGGTGAATTGGTTTACGCCAGTCACTCATCAGAAGAAAAGAGTGAGGATGACCCAAGTTTTGGTCCATTTACCAAACAAGACAATTTCCAAAGCGATAGTAGTAGAGAAATTGAATCTATAGGGCCTTTTTCTGTTAAGGATAACAAAAATCACGAAACACCCAAAGCAAATTACGAAGCTGATAACAGACAAACAGTTCACTTCAGAGACCAAGAGGGTATAGGTCCATTTGTCCGTGCTGATAACTCTAAAGCAGGAAACGCTAAATTGATCGATTACATCAAAGAAATAAATGCGGAAGAATCAAAAAGGGATTACTTCTCCAGGAGAAAATATCGATCGTACGAACAAACACCAACAATGCAAAGAAGAATGCTCCAGTACGTAGGCAATCCTTCTTACCAGAATTCTTTGTTGTACACACCAAGCACTAAACTGAGTCCGATAACTTTAAACGAAGGAGTACGCACTCCTGTTTTACAATACGCACATCCTGAATTGGGAATTCAACCAGCAAGAGCTACACCTGATGAAGAAGAAATCAAGAACAAAGATGACACTGAGGAAGAGTTGCAAACATATGAAGAGGTTAACAGCGGAAGAAAGTCACAATTTTATGACACAAATACAAATAGCATCGACTATTACAAAAAGGATGTTATTAACTATCCTTACAGTTCTTACTATTTCAAACCGAAACAGCCAGAACAGCCATTTTGGATAAAAATTACTGAAAGTATAAAAGACAACGTCCAGAACGGCTTTGAGAGAATGCAGCAATTAACCAGGCCAGTATTCGAGCCAATAGTAGAAGCGACTCATAAAATATCTCACAACTTAGGTTTTGCCGGACATTCTCCCCAAAGAGCTCAGGATAAAATGGGATTCGTAACTCCCATGGGAAGTTCCGTCATCCTGCCAGCTCTAGGTCTAGTTGCTGGTGGAGCTGCTTTAGGATTAGGAGCTGCGGCTGTTGGCAGATTCTTGAATCCTGAAGAAATGAGAAGTTTCCAACAACACCTTAGGCCAAATGACATTTTGGTGATAATGGAGGAACCAAACAGAGAGGAAGAAGTTAGAAGGATACGAAGGAGTTTACACGACGATGAGTTTTATCTGCAGCAACTGGAGACGAACGTTGAGAAGGAAAACAAGTACAAGAATTTGGCAAACGCTCACTTCTGGTCGGATACTCCGTGTGCGAAGAAGATGTTTTGTGAGGTTATGTCGAAGGAGAGCCATGATGACGTGCTTTTCATGGAGAAAAAGATAGATTCTGTCTTAGCGAGGTAAGCAATAATTTATTTAAAACTAAAACATTTACTCTGTGGGGTTCAGTATTTCGCGAGGGCTAACCACTGTGAAATATGGTGTACAAGTGGCCTGAAGTACCTACGAAATACCTGAAGTACTTTTGAAATACCTGAAATATTTGTGAAATACCTGAAATACTTGTGAAATACCTGAAGTACTCGTGAAATACCTGAAGTACTCGTGAAATACTTGAACTCTTTATATAATACTTGAAATAACAGTGAAATATAATGAAGTACTTAACAATTATGTACTCGAAATACTAACTAACGAGTGTTTTCCTCGGTGTTTTCATAGGTATTTGAAAGCATTGTTATTATGGGTGTGCTGTAAATGACTTTTTCCCTAATGAATGTGGGGAGAAGAGAATTATTCCGTCTTTCGATTGTAACTATTCCCTTCAGTGTAAATGATGGCTGTGTTGCGTTATGTAATAGCAAGGTATATACTATGCCAAAAAACTCTGCACTGTATTTACCCCCTAAGAGCGGCTGGTATTTCACCGCCTGCATCTTAGGTGTGTAATAAATTAGGCAAGCCTTTCGACTTGCTCTAATCGATTACCTGCGTTTACGGATTATTGTAAAATGTGCCTTCACGTATGTTCGGGCCCACCTCCAACTTAGTAATCGGGTTTGTAAGACTCTAGGTATTACGACGACACACTATCGACGGTTTCGGTTAGCAACTGTTAAGTATTTAACAGTTCTATCGGCGGTACGGCAATAAACATTTAAATTTAATCTCATAAATGCTTACGCCTTCGGAGTGTACCTTGAACAATTTCTTATACGTGCCAAGACTCTTAGAGAAGTGCTCTCGAAGCCTCGGCGCGGTCGGACTATATCGAGGCCAGCGGCAGGAAAGATTTTGGAAGGAGGCTTCGGCGCGCGGCGCGACCAAATTTTCCCAAAATCTAGAAGGGGGTATCCTCGCTTCAAGCGACCGGAGAAAATTATTATACATTTGTTTGAATAACTGCTTCATTTTCTTTTGCATCGTTACAATACAGACTAACATAGTAGGAATGGGATTACAAGAAAACAAATATTGTATGCCAAAAGGCGAAGTTCAGCTTAACCTAAAGAAAACCTAATCAGCATGTAAAAACAAAACTGCAAAGCCAGTGCCAACAGCGAGGAATAAAATTTGATCAAAAATGAAAGCGTAAAGAGAAAAACAAGAAAAGGTAAAGAAGTGGGGACAGAAAGAAGTAAGATAGTCGGAGAAATATGGCCAGTTTAAACAGCCCCAGACCAACAGACTTTTTGTCCCTATTGACCAGATAATAGTAACTGTGCAAGTTTTTTCGAAATGTCAACAAATTACAGCGTTTCAGTTAATGAGGTAAATTATTGTAAATTTTACTATAGCGTTAAAAGTGAAAGATTTCTCGAAGAACGACGTAGCATGTATTGGGGGAGTAACGAGCGATTTACTACGAATATTTGACAATTTAACAATAATAGGGCGAGATCTCTGGCTATCCTCTTTGACTTGACCAACACGATGACAACGATCGATGTCAAGTGCACCTACATTTAATTTAAGTGTTTCATTGATAATGGAAATGTTATTTCTTGTACCATACCTAATAGTTATTCACATCAAATATTGTGCAATAAAAAATTATTAATTTGTATCAGTTGATCAATCCAGGTAGCAAGTACTCTTACAATCCCCATTTTTTCGTTGAAATACTCGTGAAATACCTGAAATTTTGATGAAATACCTAAAATACTATGAAATACCTAAAGTATTCGTGAAGTACTTGAAATATTGGTGAAATACTTTGGAAATACTTGAAATACTCATGAAATATTTGAAATACCCTTGAAATAATTGAAATATGAAATGCGGTGTACACGATCAACCCCCCGGTATTTCGTATACAAACAAACATTGGCAATCATGTTGGTGATTTTAAAAGTTTCGGCTGATGCGATGAAATTACATATTTCGTACGACAGTGACTTAGGCACGGTCAGAAGTAATTCCAAATGCAGTCAGCGCTTTCTCTGCCCTACATTGACGTTTGTGGTCAATGAAACTCCTTTCTATCTTCAAATTCTTCAGTGCGCATCAACTTAAATTATGCGTACACGCTTTTATTACGTAAGTAACTTTAAAATGCGGTAGGTGTCATCTGTATTGAATTTCCAGACTCTTTGATATGCATAACAATATCCCTTTCTATTTAACAACGTGTGGTTAAACAAGAACTTTCGAAGTGGGTGCAGGAGCAAACAAAATATTTTGTTTGGTCATAACAAAACGACATTCTTTTAAATGAATAAGTATTATACCTCGTGAGGTACGTACATTTCAGAAGGTGTAATCTACAGACTGAAATATTCAAGCCAAAAGACAGTGACACAGATTAAACTAATTCTAAACTTACATTACGTTGCTATAAATACCAAACCTCCTACTACTGAAGTAAAATGAATCGATAAACCTATAGGGTTTCTTAGAACTTTTGGGACATAAGAGCAATAAAATTGGTTTCTTAGAACTGGAGGGTAAGCAGGTATTTATGGCTAGTCTTAAATTCTATCAACCTGATAAACCTATACAGGGTTGAGATTGGAATCGGACAATAATTACTGTTAAGACAACAGACATCGTTTGTTTTCATATACCTATCGCCAAATTTCTCCATACTTATCTATGTACAGGGTGATTTCTTTTGACCGTCTATTAGAAGTATCTGGAGAACTAAACGAGGTATTGATTTGAAATTTTGGCTGTGGCCGAAACCGGGTCGGATCTATTTAATGAAAATATTTGCAAAATGGTGGCATTTCCGGAAATAACGGAAGTTGACACCAACTTTGTTATCTTAAATGGAATGCTACCATTTTCTATTTTTTCTTAGATTCCACGGAAAATTTTAATGTCAATTCAATAAAGGTTCGCTATGTCTAAAATTAATATTTTCGGAGATATAAATTTTTTTCTCAATATTTTGACAGTTGTGGTAGATTATGTAAAAATTAATATCTCGATAACGTCTAGCAGTAAGATGTTCGATTTTTTATGGTGGCAAGACGAGGTGTTGGAGTTACTAATCAGGCAAACAAATTTTCAAAATCTATTACATAAAATTTTCTAATCAACGACATATGTTGACCGCACAAAAGTAGCAAAAAGTCATTTTTCTTAAATAGAATGATACCATTTTCAATTGTTTTTTAGATTCCACGGAAAATTTTAATGTTAATTCGGTAAAGGTTCGCTATGTCTAAAATTAATATTTTCGGAGATATGAATTTTTTCCAATACCTATTTTGACATTTGTGGTAGATTATGTAAAAATTAATATCTCGATAACGTCTAGTAGTAAGATGTTCGATTTCCTATGGTGGCAAGACGGGGTGTTGGAATTACTAATCAGGCAAACAAATTTTCAAAATCTATTACATAAAATTTTCTAATCAACGACATATGTTAATCACACATAAGTAGCAAAGAGTCATTTTTCTTAAATTGAATGATACCTATTTAAAGAAACCAATTAAATAACGTGAAAAAAATGCGCGTTTAACAATGTATGATGTTTCTCTACCCAAAATGAATAGTATTTTAGATACCTACTAGATGGGGCTCCAGGTCATTGTTCTGCAGCAGTTACTAACGAATTGTACCAGATGTTTGAAGATAGATGGATACGACATTTAGGTCCATGGAGTTGGCCTGCCAGGTCTCCAGACATTACACCGTTGGATTTTTATCTTTGGGGCCGTATAAAGGATAAAGTGTATCCACTCAACAACAGGGATGAATGGGTGGAAAGAATTGCTACAGCATTTGCAGGCTTAGATCCACATGAAATTCGTAGCGCTACTACACACGCCGTAAATAAGCGAATTATTAAATGTGTAGAAGTTAATGGACTGCATTTTGAATAGTTTCTTTAACATTGTTTTGCTATCACGTACCTACTTTATTTTTTATTTAGTTAAAATAAGTTCAGTGGTGGTAATTCAGGATCATCATCATAAGGTTCTCAGTCCGAAGACTGGTTGGACGCGTACCTCCATTCTTTTCTATCCTGAGCTAACCTACGCATTTCCCTAAAAGTAGAACATCCTACATCCCTAACTATTTGAGAGCAGTAGTCTAATCTAGGCCTACCCCTACCTCTTTTTATTCCTATCTCTGACTCTAGTATGTCACGAACTATTCCTTCGTGTCTTAGAAGGTGTCCTACCATCCTATCTCTCCTACTCTTTATTGTTTTCCATACCTTTCGCTTTTCCCCAACTCTTTCTAATACTTCCCTATTGCTAACCTTATCTATCCACGGTATCTTCATCATGCGTCTGTAGCACCACATTTCAAACGCTTCTACTCTTTTTCTATCCGCTTCTCCTATTGTCCAAGTTTCGCACCCGTATAATGCCGTACTCCATACATACGACGTTAAGAGTCTCTTCCTAGTCTCTATATTAACCGTTCTCGAGCATAACAGTTGTTTCTTTTTGTTAAACGCAACTCGGCCCTGCGCCATTCTTTGTTTTATATCTTTAGTGCTCCTACCGTCTTGAGTTATTTTACTTCCTAAGTAGCAGAAATCCGCGACCTCCTCTATCTTCTCATTTCCAATTTGTATTTCCATTTTAGTTCTATTTTCACATCCCCTACATACCAAAATTTTAGTTTTCTTTTTATTGATTTTCATGCCGAAGCCCTGTGTCAAAACTGCTTCCATTTCATTCAAAGCCGCTCCTAATTCTTCTTTGCTAGATGCTAACACTGCTATATCATCCGCAAATCTGAGCATGTTAATAGTTTGGCCCTGTACATTGATCCCTGAGGCTGTTCTTTCCTTAACAATATTAATCGCATCTTCGATATATAAGTTGAAAACTAGAGGTGACAATGCACATCCCTGTCTCACTCCCTTCCGGATATCTACTTCCCTTTGTTCCTGCTCACATTCTATAACTGCCTTTTGCTCTTTGTAGAGATTATGTATTATTCTTCTGTCCCTGTATTTCATCCCTACCTTTCTCAGCACTTCGAACATCTTCCCCCATTTTACGTTGTCGAAGGCTTTTTCTAAATCTACAAATCCTATATAGACGCTCTTTCTCTTTTCTATCGTTTTTTCTATAATTACTCGTAAAGCTAGAATGGCCTCGCGCGTTCCTCTATTTCGTCTAAATCCGAACTGATCTTCTCCTAATATTTCTTCCGCCTTTTTCTCCATCCTTCTTTGCACAATTCTAGTTAAAATTTTTGACGCATGGGAAGTTAAACTGATAGTTCTAAAATTTTCGCATCTATCCGCGCCTTTTCTTTTTGGCAAAGCTACTATGATGTTCCGTTTGTAATCTTCTGGAATCTCGCCTGTCAGGTATATGCGACTAACTAGTTTAAATAAACGATCTATTACCTCTTGACCTGCGCACTTTAAGATTTCTGCCTGCAAGCCATCTATACCTGGTGCTTTATTATTCCTTAAACTTTTTAGTGCTATCTCAAACTCTTCTCTCATTATAGGACTCCCTAGGTTATCCCCCTCTACACTGCTTTCGCTTTCTAATATATCTTGCACTTCCTGTCCCGCATATAAGTTTCCTAAATATTCTTTCCACCTATCTGCCTTCTCCCCACTTCCGATTAGGATATCTCCTGCCTCATTTCTAATGTTTTTGGTACTAGATCCAATTTCTCTAAAATTTCTCCTAATTATTTTATATGCTTCATCAGTCTTTCCTACTTCGAATTTATCTTCCACTTCTTTGCATTTATTATCGATCCATTGCTCTTTCGCTTTCCTACATTCCCGAATAATTTCCCACTTGATCGCCTTATATCTTTGTTTCCCTGTTTCATCTAACCTATTTTTATATTTTCGCCTTTCCTCTATTAGACTCACAATATGTTTTGTTATCCAGGGTTTCCTACTTTCATTCTGTTTATGACCCAAAATATCCCTAGCTGAGGAAACTAAACTATTTTTAATGCAATTCCATTCTGCCTCTATGTCCCTAACAATATTTCCACCCGTGCCCTTTAGTGCTTCGTTTGTCTTTTTCTCGAACTTATTGCGCATATCATCATCTTCTAGTTTCTCTGGGTCAAGATACCTTCTTCCGCTTCTTTTTTTCAAAATCTTAAATTTAAGATTGGCTTTCATAACGACTATGTTGTGATCACTATCTATATCTGCTCCTGGATAACTTCTACAATCCCTAACTTGATTTCTAAATCTTTGCCTAACGAGAATGTAATCTATTTGATATCTCCCTACATCTCCTGGCATCTTCAGGATATGTTCCATTAAATGTTCGGTATGTCCTTTTAATTATTTTATCGCATTTTCCATGAATGTTGAATAAATTCATAATATCCGAGTAAGAATAATTATCATTTGCCATATCCTATTCGTTAAACACCAACCGTACTAAATTACTAAAAAATACCAATTGCTTTTATTAGACATTACTTGTGAAATTTGTGAATATTTTGTTTTGTCTACAAGCCAAGGTCTACTTACTAGAAGGGCGCGCTCTTCAATTTTGACCGATGAAATAAAAAAACAGCAAATATCTAAAATATTGGGCATTTTAGGTAGAGAAACACCATACATTGTTAAATGCGCATTTTTTCACTTTTTTTAATTGGTTTCTTTAAATAGGTATCATTCTATTTAAGAAAAATGACTTTTTGCTACTTATGTGTGATCAACATATGTCGTTGATTAGAAAACTTTATGTAATAGATTTTGAAAATTTGTTTGCCTGATTAGTAATTCCAACACCTCGTCTTGCCACCATAGAAAATCGAACATCTTACTGCTAGACGTTATCGAGATATTAATTTTTACTTAATCTACCACAACTGTCAAAATAGGTATTGGAAAAAAATTCATATCTCCGAAAATATTAATTTTAGACATAGCGAACCTTTACAGAATTAACATTAAAATTTTCCGTGGAATCTAAAAAACAATTGAAAATGGTATCATTATATTTAAGAAAAATGACTTTTTGCTACTTTTGTGCGATCAACATATGTCGTTGATTAGAAAATTTTATGTAATAGATTTTGGAAATTTGTTTGCCTGATTAGTAACTCCAACACCTCGTCTTGCCACCACAAAAAATCGAACATCTTACTGCTAGACGTTATCGAGATATTAATTTTTACATAATCTACCACAACTGTCAGAATATTGAGAAAAAAATTTATATCTCCGAAAATATTAATTTTAGACATAGCGAACCTTTATTGAATCGACATTAAAATTTTCCGAGAAATCTAAAAAAAAAAATAGAAAATGGTAGCACTCCATTTAAGATAGCAAAGTTGGTGTCAACTTCCGGTATTTCCGGAAATGCCACCATTTTGAAAATATTTTCATTAAATAGATCCGACCCGGTTTCGGCCACAGCCAAAATTTCAAATCAATATCTCTTTTAGTTCTCCAGATACTTCTAATAGACGGTCAAAAAAAATCACCCTGTATACGGCCGTATTTGTAATGAGCTTGATGCTCCTTGAAGCGAATTTAAAATAGACCGAGTTGACTGCCCGATGCATCTTTTGTCGACGTCACATGTACTGCAACTGCAAATATGTTTATCTCCTACTTTCTGATTTAGAATACCGCAATAAACTAAAAGGAATGTAAGCAATAAAAGAGAAATCGGAATGTGCAAAATTACCTCGACTGCCGAGATTTATAAATTATGCAGAAGCAAGTCTGTACTTTATTGGACTTGAAATCTCAAACGTACAATATATAGTTGCCAAACGCCAAATTTCTCCGATATTAATCTGAAAAAACAGGAAGTACAGAAGCCGACAGAGAAGGATAACCACATTCTTGGGAATATATTTAAGGAAGCATCGCAAGAGATGCGCCGCACCGCCCAAAGGAGATTGTTTAACTTTTACTTTGACCTAGACAATGATCGCTGCAGCGCAGAAATCGTTTATTAAAAATAATTAACGCCAGGAAGTTTATAAATTAGCACTTAATGATCTACTTAGTCTTCATCCACACACGCAAATCATTGTGTACGATTTTTCACTATAGTTTGCAAACATGAAAGAGTACATATTTGTTTTTCTTTTATGTGCTTCGAGGATTGCGACTTTCGCGTCAAATTGTGAAGTCCTATTGACTCGTAGCTTTCGGTTTAAAACAACTTGCTAAAGTAGTTGTTCCACTTTTAAAAAAATTAAATCAAAACCATCAATATTGATCGGATATTGGCGAAACCGACATCTAACATTAGTTTTTAATTAATAAATTATATTCGGGAATACTTGTCGAATGCGAATCTGTCGAGTAATATTTCTTCCTTATAAATATGTTGACAGCTCATTTATTGACTTCTCTGACCGCCTTATAACACTGCTTTCATATTACCTATACTAAGTTGTAGAAACTTCCCTCGATGCACTTCTTTAACAATGCTAAAAACAATGCTAAAAAGTTAATTGAATACCTACCATCAATCCATTGGCTTATTCATTGACCAACATGAACATTTCATTTGGGTCTAGAAGCGTGTATTATTTCGGTTAATACACGCCTATTCTAAGAGCCAATGATATTTCTTCAATTTCTTAAAATCGACCAATCAACTGTCATTGTAAACGATAAAAATCTACCTAGCTTTCCCAAATAACTGATAAATATGCGCCTTGCTTTTAATCAACTATGCTGTGAATGATAGTTTTGAAATTTCTACCTTGGCAACTGTCACTGTCATATTATTTTCGAGTTTTCTTGCAACATCGTCGTTTTGAAATGGCAAGATTTGGCCAAGAATCTTTGGAAGATATTCAAAAAACTGTACTCCGAGGAGTACAGTTAAAAATCAAAAGTCAATATGGAAACGGTTCTAAACATTTTTAAAAGAGAAGCATTATGAACTTCTAGAAATTACTTAAAATCAAGAGCTTGGACTGATAATGAATGATTGGGCTTTTAATATGAAGAGAGCTGATGGTGAAGATTATAAAGAATGCGTTATAAAGACAATGTGGAATGTTACTGCAAAACTCCTTCAAGAAAAATACTACAAAGAGTATGCCCGAAAATTTAATCCATTTGCAGACAAATTCAAACAAGCAAAGAATGCAAAAAATGCGAAACGAAAGCAGCTTCAGTCTATTCTCGGAAAGAGGAAGCAAAGTTCGACTGCTCTGAGTAAGAAAGAAATATATACAATAATGAATCTGTCCAAAAACTGTATCATATAATAGCATTCGAACTAGCCTGGAGAGGGGGAGAGGCAGAAAATGCAAAGTGCATTTTTTTAAAGAGGAAAAGAAATCAAATGGTAACGTAACCGGAAGAATTGAATACAACCCGATTTTTTCCAAAACATGCCAGGGTGGAGCTCAAAAATTATCAGACAGTAAGTGGTTAGTGCCTAATTACAATAATCTCGATATGTGCCCGGTAAGGTTATTTAAAAAGCTTATTTCTAAACGCACTAATAGAATTACGTCAGATCGACTATTTCTGACTGTAAATCCTTACTGGAATGAAAGCAATTCTGAATGGTACAGAAATATGCCTTATGGAGTAAATGAGATTGGAAAATGGACCAAACAATCTGCTGAAAGAATAGGGCTTGATGCTCTGACAAACAAAATCACGAATCATTCAAATCGATCAAGTGCTGTATCAAATCTTGCTAAATCAGATGTCCCGGAAGAAAAGCTCATCAAAATGACTGGACATGCAAATGCTAAGTCATTAGGCCCTTATTTACAGTTAGACGAAGAACATCATGCTAGTTTAATAAACAACCTGAGGCCTGGACCTTCTGGAATCCAAACTACAAGAGATATAAAGATAAAGCAAGAATATTTTACCACTGAAAACATGAATAATAATAATATGCAAAACAATCTGGTCATAATATAACATATAACCATTGCACTTTCAATGTACACAAAATATATATTATTAATTCAACATGAATTACTAAAGTAAATGCAGAAAATATAAACTACATGAAAATAATGTTTTTACTTAAAACCTCTATGTATATTTTAACTTTACGTCCAACATTTTTTCAGTGTTCACCCGAGCGTGGCCCAGCACGTTTCCGGTCACTTGCAAGAAGTAATGGAGGCAGTGAAATCGGGAGAATGTGCCAAATTTGTGTGTGAAAGACGGATAACGCCGCCAATAGCGTAAATCGTTAAAAATGTAGGACTACTTTATTAGATGTTTTGCCAGTGAGTCACAGCATGTTCCATGACACAAATGAAGAACAGCGAAGACGATAAAACGGCGCTTATCGTTTTCATTTTTACTGAAGCGCAGCAGGTGACTCTTGTTTGATGACTTTACTATTAAAACATTTTTTTTTGAAGAAGTACAAATTGAGATCCGGTGCTTCTTAAAAATGTGTGCAGTAGAAAATTTAACATTCTAATTTTAGCATCAGTTTACGATCTAATAGCCATTAGAAAACTTTAATGTTATTTTTTACACTTTTACATATTTAGATTTGTTACTAAAGTATTATTGTCTTTGTTATTGTTGACTGAATTTAAATGCCGTATACGACACAAACTATTTGTAAATAGCACATTTAAATAACGTTATTATTTATAACTAACATAATTTTAAGTTTCATTATTAGTTCAAAAAGTAGGTACAGTAAGTCTTTAACATAGAAACATGTATAATAAAAATCATGTAAATTAGACTTTTTATTGAAAAATCTTTATCCTTTCCGCAATTCTGTCGATGTTTCGTCCACTTTCACAAGGAACGTCTTCAGGGATGTTGGACTGACAGTGGACTAATATAGGACTGAGAACTTTGGTTTTAAGATTTCACGTCCCCTACAAAATTTTGGTTTTCTTTTTATTGATCTTCATAAAATTATCTGCGAATCTGAGCATATTAATAGTTTGGCCCTGTATATTAATTCCATATACAGGGTGAGTTAATAGTGCGGGATTCTTCGTTATATCCTTTACAGTTAGAAATACTAAAAAACTTTCCATATAAAAGTTGTTTCCAGTGACATGTCGCTCCAGCGAAAATTATTTTTAGCTATACAGCTTGTCCTATATTTGCTGTATGCAGGTCAACTTCGTTATTTCAAATAGAACACCTTGTATTTGACTTCATTTTCGAATTCCTTGATCGATTTTACTATGAGTTTGTACGAAATAATTTTTTTCTAAACTTCATATTTTTTGAGTTATGGGCATCTTTTTGCGAATATTTGCAGATGCAGAACAGTTTTGAAATTTTAATATCTCGGAATTGAATAAAGCTGTAGCATTAATATTTTGATGGAATGAAAGCAACATTTAGGAATAACTGTTGCTGTAAGAAACAATCGAAAATATTATACAGGGTATTAGCAATTACAGGATCAAATTAGAAAATTTCAAAACACCATAACTTTCCAATTTCAAATAGAACCCTATTGTTTTTATATCATCATTGGATTCCCCATAAAATTGCCTTTCTTATTGCAATACACTTCCCTATCCCAAAATTAACAGTTTTTGAAATATTTGTATTTTCCAGATAAATCTAGCAAATATGATTTGATAATACCCGGTTGGCTATGAAAAAACTTAAGTCATAAATTTTGTTTCGCAGTTTTTTTAAGTGAAAATGAATTTTGCAAAACAAGAATTAATAGACATGGTCTACACTTTGGGCGAAAGTGAAAGAAATTGTTTGTTAGCTGCCAGAATGTATGCACAAAAATATTTTGTGGCGAAGCGACATTCCATAGAAACGGAAATGTGAATGGAAATTTGCATTATTATGCGACTGAAAATCCCCATTTTGTACGATATATGGACCACAAGCTCAGATGGTCCATCAACGTTTGGGGTGGTATTGTTGGGACACGAGTTGTTGGTAATGTGGATGGAACCACCTACTTCCACTTTCTGCAACATGATTTGAAAAATATGTTGGACGAGTTACCATTAGGCGTAACACGAAGGTTGTGGATACAACACGACGGTGCCCCTGCACACTACCAGTGCGCAGGTAAGAAACTACCTGGATAATCAGTTTCCTAACTGATGAATTTAAGGATTAAGATGTAAGAGACTGTGGTTAAATAATCAATTCAAGAATCAATCGTACCCCTAACCACATAAAATTTGAAATACTATATACGCATTTCGGCAGCTAAGCTGCCATCTTCAGTAGCAGGGAAAAACCTATAGTAATAAAAATAGCAGTAACAACATTAATGAAGGAAAAAATAAAACACACACACAATTATATGTATGACAATAATATAACAACAATAACGATGATGTGAAACAATGATAGTGACAATAACAATAATATAGGTCAGGTATTCTCTGCTCACCACTCCGAAAGAATCGAAGTGCACTCGGTCAGCTCTCAAGCTAGAATGAACTCCGCACGGAGAAAATCCCCAATATATACTTAAAGTGACGTAGCACTGACGTTACTTGTGACATCAACATTAATCACACTAGGATAGAAAATTCAATATCCGGGCATACGCTCATTTTTATACCACTCTATTCTTATTTTCACTATCACAAATGTACAAAAAGGTTGCCATTGCCATCTTTACTGCAGTTTCAATTAAAACATCCTATCTTCAGGATAATTGACTTGAATGAAACAAAAAGAGAAAATGAATCCCATATTACCAAATAACCTCGAAGGTCCATGGCTTATATGGGCTAGCAAATAACTACAGTATACTGCAATAAAGAAGACCTTGACCCCTGCACCCTTACATTTTTCTGGTTAAACCCTACACGCCTACACATTAACGACATCTAACAATACGGAATCAGAAATTGGACCTAAATCTGAATTAATAAGTTTACCTTCATACTTGCGAATAAACATACTCTCATAAGCGTCTAATTCCCTATTGTCCGATACCGACCTCATAAGCCGAAGATCCTTCTCATGTACAGGGTGGCCGGTATCAAAGATATGTTGGGCAACACTTGACTTCTCAATCCTATTATATCTAAAATGTGCCATATGTTCCTTAAACCTAGTGACGATTGTACGCCTTGTTTGCCCAATATAACTCTTGTCACAACTACTACACTTTATTTCATAAATTCCCGACTTCTGCTTGTCCTCTACTTTATCCTTGGGATTTCCCAACAGCTGCTTGATGGCATTCTTAGCGGTATATGCTACACATAAATTTTGCGACTTAAAAATAGGTTGCAAGCCTCTGGTATGTGCCAAACTATACGGAATTTTAACATATTCCTTATTCTCAATAGGTGACATGGAGAAAGTCGTGGAATCCTTAACAAACTTTTTGTGTCTAATTCTGCTTATCAATCTATCAACTAAGAAAGTCGTGTACCCATTATGAATCGCAACATCTTTTATATATTTTAACTCTTTTTGATATCTTACCTTTGACAGAGGAAATGACAACAATCTGTTGACCAGAAAGTGCAAAGCCGAAAGTTTATGTTGTATTGAATGTTGTGAATCATTCACAATAAACCTACTTATATTAGTATCCTTCCTACACACATCAAATTCCAATCCGCCAATGCTGTTCCTAACAACCAAGACATCCAAAAAAGGGATTGAACCATTTTGTTCCATTTCAAATGTGAATTTCACACTATTATAACGTGAATTAAAATTATCTAAAAAATCTTCAATTCTACTCCTCTTGGTATCAAAAACAGCGAACACGTCATCCACATAACGCAACCATACTCGAGGGAAGTACTCACTATCTCTTTTAAACAACACTTCAAACCTACTCATGAACAGATTAGCCAAAAACGGAGATAAACTATTGCCCATAGCAGTCCCTTCCTGTTGTTCAAAAAACTTACCATTAATTTGAAAACAATTCTGTGACATACATAATGAGGTCAATTTTAAATATTCATCCACTACAATTCTGTCCACTTCATTTTCAGTCAGTAGCTCCTCCAAATATGCAAGCGTGGTAGGTATAGGTACACTTGGAAACAACGATACAACATCGAAAGAAACCAACACCTCACCCTCATCAAGTACTATATTTTTAATTTTATTAATAAACTCCAACGAATTCACAACTGAAAAACTTTCCGGAGCTGTGGGCAATGCGGTGAATTCCTTCGTTAGCCATTTAGAAAGCAGACAGGTTGGCGAATTAATACCGGAAATGATGGGTCTCACCAATCTACCTGGTTTATGAATGAAGGACATACATCTTGGGAACTACAGGACACACTTAACCTGAATTTGTTTTGGGGGGTAATAAGATTTGGGCAATCTTTTATGGCATTCTTAGCCGAACTGACCAATTTTGGCAATGGATTTTTCTTAATCTCTTTGTATGGACCATCCTTCAAAAAAGTTTCCACTCTATTGAAGTAATCTGCTTTATCTAATACCACAATCTTATTTCCTTTGTCCGCTTTCAAATAAAAACAATCTTTTTGTCTGAGTCCTTCAACGATATTATAATAGTTATTGTTTTTCACTGTGCTCTTACTTTTATATTTATTATCCTTTATGTTCTTAGTAATTTGTATTTTGCATGCGCTCCTAATAAAGTTCCTATCCAAGTTATCCAATTTCTGAACAGAACTCTCAATACCCGCTACCATATCCATATCCCATATCCCCTGACTTGACGAAGCTAGGCTTTTATTGTGGGGTTTTGTTAATGATCAGGTGTACCAAGTGCGACCCTCTACAAGAGCTGACATGATGGAAAGAATATGTGATGCATTTCTAAGTGTTAATCCTGAAGTCTTGATAAGAGTTGAAAATTCATTTCACAACAAAACGGTCACCATGTTGAGCACATCTTAAATTCTTATTAATTTCTATTTAACTTTATATTGTTTTTGTTCTCTGCTTTATAATATTATTTTATTTATTCGCTAATTTTTGACCTTTTATGTAATTTTATGTAATTTTCTGTTTGCAAAACGTGTTATTTTGTATTTTTGTTTTTGTATATATTTAAGACTGACTAAACAAGGCTGCTAATTAGGAAAATTATTATACCAATTACCATGACTCAAACTATTGCACATCTCGAAAGAAAGTAGTAGTTTTCCCGAAGAAATGTCTCTCGCATTTGCTCAACACATTTTGTTCGGGACGCGAAGCAGAAACAATACCGTTTGTTAACAATAGAATGATTCAAAATTATCGCTAATATTGTGCCTAAGACACATTAGAGGGAGAATCAACAAGATATTACTATATAAATAAACTTTCTTGCCAATATGCCAGTTCAGATCAAATCGCGATTACACCATGCAGATAATATTTGTGGTTGCTGTAATAGCAATTATTTTATCTATTGCTTCTTGTTCTGATATGAAAACCAATGATGTCGGAAGGTATGTGTATATTGTAACTATTAATTTTTTCTTCATATGAACGGGTTTATTTTCAGAGGACTTGATGCAAAAAATATACTGAGTTCCATAGCAGGAAGCTTTATGTCAAGAGGTTATCTTCCTACAGCGAATGGAAATGGAGCATCACAAGTGGTTTCCTTAAATTTAACAAACCTCCTGGTTTTAGTGCTTCTTAAAGCGCTGATATTTGCTGCTGGAACTTTGGGAGCAGGTACTTGGAAAGGGGGTTATGGAAGAAGCAATGATAATGACGAACCAGTCCTTACTGAAGAAGAGCTTCTTCTGATGCTTACCTACATAAGAGGGGACAATAATTGTTTAAAAAGCATTGCTTGCCACAATCCAACACAAGCAAAGAAGTATGCCGCTGCTGGAGAAATGCTACTGAAACTTACCAAAATGTTTTACGCGATCCCTGACCCGAATTACGTAAACGTTTTAAATGAATTAGAAGAAGCCAGCCAAACTGGCTTCAGTGGAGGGGATTGCCATCAAATATTCAAATGTAGTGGAATTAATTAGCCTTTATTATTTTATTTTATTTGTTTAAAAATAAATATTATGAAACACTTATGGTATTTGTTCAACTTCTGGTTTGTTATCGTCAAGATCCTTATGCCTTTTTGTACTAGTGACATATTCTGCGTAGCTTAAATATCCGTCATTATCAGTGTCGTCCTCTTCCAACAATCGATCAATCAACTCTAAAGAAACACACAAAATTCTTAAAACAAATAAATTGTTCTAAATGCCACTACCTATGTAATAGTTCATTTCATCTTCTGCAGCTAATTTTCCATGGTTCTCCCCGTCATCTTCGTCGTGATAACTAGTGTGGGAAATTGCCTGCAGGATTTCCAAACCGTCCAGCTTCGAATTTTTATCGGTATCGTGAACTTGGAAGTAATGGAATTCTAGTTCCTCTTTCGACATTTTCGATAAATCTGGCTCTTCTACTATTTCGTCTAAATGTTCCTGAAGTATGTGTAGTGAAATATGTTGAAGAACACATCAAATTAAGAATGTTATCCATACTTGCAAATGCACGGTGTCATGGAGCAGTTCCGAATCTTCTGTCAATTTGCTAGCAGAATCTCTAGTTGGCCTATAATGCACGTGCTGTTTAACCACTGGCTCCCCTCTTGGATGATGTGGTCCTCGGCAGCGCGAGAATATCAAAGCTTCAGTTACGATCAGCCAAAAAATCAGAAGCATTTGCTATAAAGAACAATTTCAATTTTTATCTCAGCTCCAACCGCAATTTGAATAACAAATTCGTATGTAGCAGGTGTCTATTGTATGTCCATAGAGTAGGGGTGAAACTTGCCCCAGTAGTTTTATTGAATCTCATTGAAATCTAAGTGTTGAAGGACAATCGGTAACGACAGGCTAATGAAGGGGTCCTACAGTGTGTCCTGGGGGATAGTTATTAACGTCAGATAGCATCTCTGGTTACATATATAGAGGGCGTTTTGTACAGATGTGTGATCCAAGTGTTGGGTACAAGTACAGCTTAGGGGATTTTCGAGACAAATTAGAGGGTAACCCGATGTTTCAATCCCTTAGTTTAAATTCAGAAATTGTTAATGTAGGTACTTACCTAAAAGATACTAAAATATTGTAAAACACGTTAAGGGAGCTTTAAATCAATAATGTAGGCATTTCTAGGTTATGGTAGCGCATGCGTTTCAGCATGAATACCGGAGAGAATTCCTATGATCTGAATTATCCTGTCGCAGGACGAAGGTGGTTAGTAGTGCTTCTTTACGATAGGTCGCGTTCAAAGTAGGACATTAATCCTGGTAAAGGATAAAGGACTTTGAATGGAATTATCTCATTATATAATAGAGGGGAAAATCAAACGATATTTGATAACGCTTTATCCGATTTTGATAGGTCTTACGTTCGGAAAAAGCTTCCCCAGTGAAACAATAGGATAGGTGTGTACTCTCGTTGATTTGATAAATGCTTATAATAACAGAATAGTTGTTGTAAATAACGTCATATTCAAGCGTATGAGGTTATGATGTGAAGGTACCAATGTAAGAAAATTGGTTTCGCTTGGGAAAACGTTATTTCTCGCATGGAGACGTATAAGAAATGGAAGGAAAAGTAGACGAACGAGGAAATTGAATTTATTTTTCAATCATTGCTGACTGATGGACACCGTCCAAGCGAATATTACGCTCCGGAAAACTCTCTAGAGGGGAAAAATGATAACGGAAAATTCTAGCTATTTTTTCAGTTACCATTCTACTGAAATATCGCAAATAAGTTGCTGCTTACGTATACATATAAAATGGTGTATTTAAAGTATCGAAACTATATGAGGCAAGTTCTAAATCGTCGAAGTATACATACTTTAATTTACACTGACGTGAAATAAAATATCAAAACGTAATTTTATTTGACTGTAAGTTGAAACAAATACTACAATGTTTTAAACTAAATGGTGTGTTCAGGGTAGTAATTCCAAGGAACTAAAACATTTAACATATTGTCTCACATTAAACAGAAAGTTTATTGAAGTGAATTAAAAGTATATTACAATTAAGTTTATGTTTTCTATCAATTATACAGGGTGAGTCACTAAGGCGAAATCGGTCTATAACAAGCGTTCAAAATGGAAGAAACTTTTTCAAATAAAAGTTTTTCAAAAATAAGTACTTATTAAGATAAAAATATTTTCAAATATGGCGGTTATACCGGAAATGGACACTAACTTTGTTATTTTAAATGGAACACCCTGTATATTATTGAATTTTTGGATTTCTCATGAAAAATAAATGTCAGTTTGTTAATCAAACATTGGGTCTCGGTCGAACCGCTCTGGAGTTTTTTAATCTTTTTTGTAAATTTTGACGTTTACTGTAGTTGGCGCCATTTTGAATATCTTCCAAACGAAAGCACTTAGAGGAATGCGGTTTCCACAGTTTAAGAAACAATAAAGCACCAGTTTTTAAATTATATATCGAAAATGCGATTAATATTGTTAAAGACAGAATAGCTGCTGGAATTAATATACAGGGCAAACCTATTAATATACTCAGATTCGCGAATTATATAGTAGTATTATAGCATCCAGCAAAGAAGAATTAGGAAGGGCTCTGAACGAAATGGAAGCGGTTTTGACGGAGGGCTTTGATAATGAAGAAAACCAAAATTTTGGTGTGTAGGGGGCGTGAAAATAGGACTCAAACGAAAATACAAATTGGAAACGAGAAGATATAGGAAGTCTCAGATTTCTGGTATTGAGGAAGTCATAATTAACAGCAAGGCACGCGTTTTTTAACCACATAACTTAACAAGGGTGCATTAGAGTTAATTAATTGCATATCCCGTTAATCAGTGACAGTATTCATGGGTGCCCAATTCTTTGGGCAGTACACGTGCTCCACAGCATACAGGACACGCGTTCGCAATACGCCCTTCGTGTAAACATTTATATACAGCGAATTACTTCCTGCCCTCCCACTTTATTCAGGCAACTTTACAACCACTCATTAGTCAATCAAAACATTTCATAATAAATAATAATAAAAAAAATTGTAACCATAGAAGCTTTGAATTGGACAATTGAAGTTAATTGTTGGGCGTTTGACGTTTACATCTTTTTTATTGTAATGTTAAGAGAACAATATGTTTGAGAATGGCGAATTTCTGTTAGACTTCAAAGGGTGCTTACATATTGCAATAATATTCAGTTGATACAGAATATGTAGGTACTTATCTAGTTAACTCAGGCTGGATAATACCGTTCTATATCGCGTAACATATGCTAAGTGTTCTCGTGAAAAACCTGCTGCTGCATAATTCAAAAAAATCCACCGTTCGCCGGAGTATCGAATATAGGAAAAGCTTTTAAAAGCCTAGGTATACACCGCATGTGTACCGCACAAGAGAGCACCTTTTTACGGAGCTTTTTAAAAATTTATAAAGGCTGAAGCGGTAGCTTTATAAAACTTAAAAGCTTTAAGCACGGTGGCCAATTACGAAGGTAAAAAGCTCTGCATACGAGATGCAGGGTAATGTTGAATACATGTGCTGTCTACATTCGGTTGTACGAGTACTGGCAAGTTTACATTTTAAGTACCTATTCGTATTTCCTCTTCTCTAAAAATTTAACTCATAAATTTGCACAACTGGCAGATGTATTAAAATTAGCTATTGGATCATCCTGTAAATATTAAATGGATTGAAGCATGTGTATTTGAATGCCTATGCAGTGAGTTGTCCTTGTTTTATAAAATGAAACTATAAGGGTAGAAGACGAAACAAGGGGGCAAAAGGACCGGAAATTTGGATGATTGTGCGCGTTGCGTTTCCGTAGTAATCAAGCCAAGATCGTTCTGGGCTTTTTCCATCTCAAAAATTTGTCACTCAAAGAGAATACATTACTTGTTACGCCTTTGCAACACATATTTTTCAGAATTCTGTTACAATTAGATAATGTTGGAGTTACCCATTAGCTTCAAAGGTAGAATTTGCTAATGAAGTATTTTTCTTGACATATATTTCAACAATACATGTAAAAACATACTGGAGTGTGTTCTTGGCGTCAAAATAAGAAAATTCCCTAAAAAATTGGACCCGAAACCTCTTCGTTTTACAATTTCACCTCTCTCCTACAAAATGGTTATATTTTCAAACTATAATTCAAGTAATTTACACAACAAGCCTAAAATAGTAAGTCATTCATCTGAAGCGAGTTTTTGAAACTCTTGGCTCTTAAAAATCTACAAGTCAAGGTTAATCATCATCATAAGGTTCTCAGTCCGAAGACTGGTTGGACGCGTACCTCCATTCTTTTCTATCCTGAGCTAATCTACGCATTTCCCTAAAAGTAGAACATCCTACATCCCTAACTATTTGAGAGCAGTAGTCTAATCTAGGCCTACCCCTACCTCTTTTTATTCCTATCTCTGACTCTAGTATGTCGCGAACTATTCCTTCGTGTCTTAGAAGGTGTCCTACCATCCTATCTCTCCTACTCTTTATTGTTTTCCATACCTTTCGCCTTTCCCCAACTCTTTCTAATACTTCCCTATTGCTAACCTTATCTATCCACGGTATCTTCATCATGCGTCTGTAACACCACAGTTCAAACGCTTCTACTCTTTTTCTATCCGCTTCTCCTATTGTCCAAGTTTCGCACCCGTATAATGCCGTACTCCATACATACGACTTTAAGAGTCTCTTCCTAGTCTCTATATTAACCGTTCTCGAACATAACAGTTGTTTCTTTTTGTTAAACGCAACTCGGCCCTGCGCCATTCTTTGTTTTATATCTTTAGTGCTCCTACCGTCTTGGGTTATTTTACTTCCTAAGTAGCAGAAATCCGCGACCTCCTCTATCTTCTCATTTCCTATTTGTATTTCAATTTTAGTTCTATTTTCACTCCATCTACATACCAAAATTTTAGTTTTCTTTTTATTGATTTTCATGCCGTAGCCCTGTGTCAAAACTGCTTCCATTTCATTCAAAGCCGCTCCTAATTCTTCTTTGCTAGATGCTAACACTGCTATATCATCCGCAAATCTGAGCATGTTAATAGTTTGGCCCTGTACATTGATCCCTGAGGCTGTTCTTTCCTTAACAATATTAATCGCATCTTCGATATATAAGTTGAAAACTAGAGGTGACAATGCACATCCCTGTCTCACTCCCTTCCGGATATCTACTTCCCTTCGTTCCTGCTCACATTCTATAACTGCCTTTTGCTCTTTGTAGAGATTATGTATTATTCTTCTGTCCCTGTATTTCATCCCTACCTTTCTCAGCACTTCGAACATCTTCCCCCATTTTACGTTGTCGAAGGCTTTTTCTAAATCTACAAATCCTATATATACGCTCTTTCTCTTTTCTATCGTTTTTTCTATAATTACTCGTAAAGCTAGAATGGCCTCGCGCTTTCCTCTATTTCGTCTAAATCCGAACTGATCTTCTCCTAATATTTCTTCCGCCTTTTTCTCCATCCTTCTTTGCACAATTCTAGTTAAAATTTTTGACGCATGGGAAGTTAAACTGATAGTTCTAAAATTTTCGCATCTATCCGCGCCTTTCCTTTTTGGCAAAGCTACTATGATGTTCCGTTTGTAATCTTCTGGAATCTCGCCTGTCAGGTATATGTGACTAACTAATTTAAATAAACGATCTATTACCTCTTGACCTGCGCACTTTAAGATTTCTGCCTGCAAGCCATCTATACCTGGTGCTTTATTATTCCTTAAACTTTTTAGTGCTAGCTCAAACTCTTCTCTCATTATAGGACTCCCTAGGTTATCCCCTTCTACACTGCTTTCACTTTCTAATATATCTTGCACTTCCTGTCCCGCATATAAGTTTCCTAAATATTCTTTCCACCTATCTGCCTTCTCCCCGCTTTCGATTAGGATATCTCCTGCCTCATTCCTAATGCTTTTGGTACTAGATCCAATTTCTCTAAAATTTCTCCTAATTATTTTATATGCTTCATCAGTCTTTCCTATTTCGAACTTATTTTCCACTTCTTTGCACTTATCGTCGATCCATTGCTCTTTCGCTTTCCTACATTTCCGAATAATTTCCCACTTGATCGCCTTATATCTTTGTTTCCCTATTTCATCTAACCTATTTTTATATTTGCGCCTTTCCTCTATTAGACTCACAATATGTTTTGTTATCCAGGGTTTCCTACTTTCATTCTGTTTATGACCCAAAATATCCCTAGCTGAGGAAACTAAACTATTTTTAATGCAATTCCATTCTTCATCTATGTCCCTAACAATATTTTCGCCCGCGCCCTTTAGTACCTCGTTTGTCAAGGTTAAATCCCGAGTTAAATAAAATAAATGTACTTGGGTTGTTTCACAAATATACAGGTGAGTTTTTTCACTAC
Source organism: Xestobium rufovillosum (assembly GCA_963966045.1). Lineage (NCBI taxonomy): Eukaryota > Metazoa > Arthropoda > Insecta > Coleoptera > Ptinidae > Xestobium > Xestobium rufovillosum. The sequence goes on along the minus strand of OZ014492.1, from coordinate 51,481,952 downwards.
AGGGATCTTGGAAACCAGCAATAAGCAAATTCAAATTTTCGAAAATTTGCATAGCCTGCTAGATAAAATGGGAAAATCAAATTTTGCGAAATTTAAAAATATTTTCTAGCCGGCTTGTAACACAAAATATGAAAAAGTGCCAAAGGGAGCCGATCGCCAAAAGTGCGTACGTCTGAACTATCACAGGTAGGTATCATGTTTGTTGTCGTTGTAAAAGTATACGGTATACGCCGTCAGAAACAATTCAAAGTTATTGGACGCATGTTCTCCGTAAGCCCCAGCCAAATTGAACTATTTCATTTTCGATTATTATTACTTCATATTAAAGGAGCAAACAGATTTGAAGATCTGAAAACAGTAAACGGAGAGATACAGTAATCTTATGTAGCCGCGTGTTTAAAATTAGGTCTTATTTAAGATCATTACGAGTGGAAAAGAGCCATGAATGAAGCTGAAATTTGGATGATGCCCAGACATCTGAGATATTTATTCATTCGTATTTTAATGCATTGCCGACCAATTTATCAGGAAGAATTGTGGGAAGAATTTAAAGAAGCAATGTCACAAGATTATGAAAGACGTTACAGCAATACTGAAGGACAAAAAAGCCTATATTCAAATTAGTTCCATGCTTTCTGAGGAAGGTTACAATCTTTCAATGTTTCCTACAATGCCACGACATTGAATATGCAAATGAAGAACAAGCAATAGAAATAAGATCACGACAATATAAACACCTAAATGAAAAGCAGAAAGAAATCGTAGATATTATTTTGGGTAAATGTGATGCTAACATAAATGAATCAATTTCTGAAGAGTAAGAATAAAATTGTTTGTACCATGGCCTTCACGGCCATAGCAGCAAGACTACTTCCTCATGGCAGAATAGTTCATTAAACGTTTGGGTTACCTGTTCCTCTGTTTTTAGATTCATCTTCCAACTTTAAGAAAAATTCAAAAGAAGCAGATTATTTAAGGGGAGTAGATGTTTTTATTTGGGATGAAGCTCCTGTGGCGCCAAGGTATGCTTTAGACATTATAGACAGAACCTTACGAGACTTTATGAATTGTGATGTTCCGTTTGGTGGAAAAATTATGGTGTTGCGAGGAGTTTTTTGACAATTGTTACCAGTTAAAATAAATGCTACCCGCTGTGAAACAGTGATTTTAAGTATCAAATTTAGTTCTCTCTGGAGTTATTTCCGTAAATTTTCTTAAACACAAAATATGCGGGCTCTACCACAGGAACAAGAATTCACCAAGTTTTTATTGGATGTTGGAGATGGAGTTTTGAACGATATGAATAGCAATTTAGAATTGCCACAGAGCAGAGATGTATTTATAATTCGGATATCGTTGAACGTATATATGGAGGAATCAATTCATAGATATGACCTAATCAGCTATTCTGATGTTGAAGACATTAACAAAAAAGTGGTAGAACTGTTAGATATAAAAAACAGAAAAAATATATACAAACTTGGATAGTGTTGAAAATTGTGATAATGGAGATTTAAACGATGCTATTCTTCCTGAATATTTAAATACTTTAAACCCGCCAAATTTTTCTCCGCATGAATTGAAGTTGAGAGTATATTGTATTGTGATGTTGTGTTTACTGTGAAAATGTTTATCCTTTTACTTTTAAAAGACGACAATAATTTGTCATTAAACTTGAAACGATTTTGTGAAATACAAACATCTAATATTCTTTTAATTTCTGTGGTGTTCATGGATAAATTGACTATGTTTAGTCGATTATTGAGTATCTCACGTAATTGTGCGACTGGCATGGAAGTAATGAGACTTTTTACATCGAACGACACTAATTTGTACGTCCCAATGTCTCGTAAATGTTTTATTTTGTCTACCAACTCCAAAGTGTTTTTGACTGAATTTAAGAGTAAAACCGATGAGATCAGGTAAAATGGAATTTAATAATTTACAAATTTTATAATACCTACATTCGAACATAGGCACCTTTAGTAAGTTGTTTTATTTTAGTAATAATCTCCAAATGACTGAACCGTTATTGATTAATTTTATATAACCCCATGAAACTGGCAATATTCTGATCTGCGCTTTTTAAAATTGAAAGCATTTATGTAGGAATGCAGTTGCCCTAAAACCTGCAGATTAAGCAACTTAATATGTATAGTTGTTTTCGGTGGAGCAGTGTTTAGACACCGGATGATCAATAAGCTCGAGCTGGAGGCGATGTGCGGTTACCATAGCAACGAACCGCACGCAGTTTTGTACAAGAGAGGAGCTTTTAAAATACCTGCACGGCTGGCTTCCCACAGCATATATAGTACCAACATTTGGGGCTACCTACGCGCTCCATTGCCGTGCCGACCGTTCCACACCCGCGATGAAATTATATAAATTTCAATTTTAAACCCCCATGTTTGTTGCCTCTTGGACACTTTAATATTTATGAGAAGTGGCATGTACCTACCTGTCATCATCATAAGGTTCTCAGTCCGAAGACTGGTTGGATGCGTACCTCCACTCTTTTCTATCCTGAGCTAACCTACGCATTTCCCTAAAAGTAGAACATCCTACCAACTCTTTCTAATACTTCCCTATTGCTAACCTTATCTATCCACGGTATCTTCATCATGCGCCTGTAGCACCACATTTCAAACGCTTCTACTCTTTTTCGATCCGCTTCCCCTATTGTCCAAGTTTCGCACCCGTATAATGCCGTACTCCATACATACGACTTTAAGAGCCTCTTCCTAGTCTCAATATTAACCGTTCTCGAACATAACAGTTGTTTCTTTCTGTTAAACGCAACTCGGCCCTGCGCTATTCTTTGTTTTATATCTTTAGTGCTCCAACCGTCTTGAGTTATTTTACTTCCTAAATAGCAGAAATCCGTGACCTCCTCTATCTTCTCATTTCCTATTTGTATGTCAACTTTAGTTCTATTTTCACATCCCCTACATACCAAAATTTTAGTTTTCTTTTTATTGACTTTCATGCCATAGCCCTGTGTCAAAACTGCTTCCATTTCATTCAAAGCCGCTCCTAATTCTTCTTTAAGTTGAAAACTAGAGGTGACAATGCACATCCCTGTCTCACTCCCTTCCGGATATGTACTTCCCTTCGTTCCTGCTCACATTCTATAACTGCCTGTTGCTCTTCGTAGAGATTATGTATTATTCTTCTGTCCCTATATTTCATCCCTACCTTTCTCAGCACTTCGAACATCTTCCCCCATTTTACGTTGTCGAAGGCCTTTTCTAAATCTACAAATCCTATATAGACGCTCTTTCTCTTTTCTATCGTTTTTTCTATAATTACTCGTAAAGCTAGGATGGCCTCGCGCGTTCCTCTATTTCGTCTAAATCCGAACTGATCTTCTCCTAATATTTCTTCCGCCTTTTTCTCCATCCTTCCTTGCACAATTCTAGTTAAAATTTTCGACGCATGGGAAGTTAAACTGATGGTTCTGAAATTTTCGCACCTATCCGCGCCTTTCCTTTTTGGCAAAGCTACCATGATGTTCCGTTTGTAATCCTCTGGAATCTCGCCTGTCAGGTATATGCGACTAACTAATTTAAATAAACGATCTATTACCTCTTGACCTGCGCACTTTAAGATTTCTGCCTGCAAGCCATCTATACCTGGCGCTTTATTATTCCTTAAACTTTTTAGTGCTAGATCAAACTCTTCTCTCATTATAGGATTCCCTAGGTTATCCCCCTCTACACTGCTTTCGCTTTCTAATATATCTTGCATTTCCTGTCCCGCATATAAGTTTCCTAAATATTCTTTCCACCTATCTGCCTTCTCCCCGCTTTCGATTAGGATATCTCCTGCCTCATTCCTAATGCTTTTGGTACTAGATCCAATTTCTCTAAAATTTCTCCTAATTATTTTATATGCTTCATCAGTCTTTCCTACTTCGAACTTATTTTCCACTTCTTTGCACTTATTATCGATCCATTGCTCTTTCGCTTTCCTACATTTCCGAATAATTTCCCACTTGATCGCCTTATATCTTTGTTTCCCTATTTCATCTAACCCATTTTTATATTTTCGCCTTTCCTCTATTAGACTCACAATATGTTTTGTTATCCAGGGTTTCCTAGTTTCATTCTGTTTATGACCCAAAATATCCCTAGCTGAGGAAACTAAACTATTTTTAATGCAATTCCATTCTTCCTCTATGTCCCTAACAATATTTTCGCCCGCGCCCTTTAGTACTTCGTTTGTCTTTTTCTCGAACTTATCGCGCGTATCATCATCTTTTAGTTTCTCTGGGTCAAGATACCTTCTTCCGCTTCGTTTTTTCAAAATCTTAAATTTAAGATTGGCCTTCATAACGACTCACTATATTGTGATCACTATCTATATCTGCTCCTGGATAACTTCTACAATCCCTAACTTGATTTCTAAATCTTTGCCTAACAAGAATGTAATCTATTTGATATATCCCTAGGTCTCCTGGCATCTTCCACGTGTAGCGTCTCCTAACATGATGGTGAAATAGAGTGTTCGCGACCGTTAAGTTATGTTTATCGCAGAACTCTATCAGTCTAACTCCTCTATCGTTCCTATTGCCTAATCCAAAGGGACCAACTATTCGGCCCTCTCGCCCTGTGCCTACGACAGCATTGAAATCTCCTATAATTATTAAATTTTCGTGTCCTCTCACAAAATCTAGCACATGTTCAATATCACTATAAACTGCCTCTACGACCTCATCACTGTAGTTAGAAGTGGGCATATATACCTGTATTATTACTGTTTTTACAGGTTTCGAATCTAACCTAACCATAACTACCCTGTCACTTTGCTGTAAGAAATTTTCTACACTCTGCCCTACTTTTTTCCGCATAACAATTCCTACTCCCGAATTTCCTCCTACAGATCCTGTGTATATTACTCTAAAATCTCCGCTCCAGAAGTCTCCGGCTTCTGGCCATCTCACTTGACTAATACCTACTACGTCTAATGCTAACCTATCCATCTCAATTTTCAAATTCTCTAACTTTCCTACTTGTTTCATGCTTCTAACATTCCACGCTCCGACTCGTGAGATGTTACACTTATCATTTCTGATGACTCCCCCCGAAGCAGTCCCCGCCCGGAGATCCGAATGTGGGACTATTTTACCTCCGGAATATTTTACTCCAGAAGGTGCCATCATCATAAATTCGAAGTACGCTGTACTAGGGATAGAATAATGTGGTGGTTTCCCGTTGCCTTCCACATTGCAGTAGTGTGTATCACAGTGCCATACCGACCCTCACGATCTCTGCCACTATGATTACTGAAAGAGCTGCTGCCCCCTTTCAGGGACTTGAATTAGTCTGGCTTCTCAAATAAAAACCCCTCCAATATGGTTAAACCTATGGTTCGGCTCTTTAGATCATTGAAGCGCGCAAGCCATCCCACCCGTCCCAGTGTTACTAGAACTGCGTCAAGGTACAAGTCCATAATGCCATTTCAAAATTTTAGCAACAGCACTCAATGACTTAATCTAAATTCATAAGCCATTTTCAAGAATGGTCTCTCGGTGCTTGTAGAATGAGATATGGACCACGGACTATTTAGCTAGTCGATTACGTCACAAAAATGTCCTCTAATGCCAAAATTTATACTCCATAAGAAAATGCATGAGATTTTGGTGTAGCAACGGCATAGCTTATCTACTGTCACTCAAGTTATTTGAGTTTTATACCTAGTATTATTACAAACCTTAGGTAAATTTACATTATATGATTTAATTTGCATATCTTTTAATACATTAACACATTTAAAAATATCTGGATGCGCCACATAAAAACTGGAGTTAAAATGACTGTGGAATGATTCACATGCATTTGTTGTACGTTCTTTATTATCACTGCTACAAGAAGCCCATATTTTTGGAGGAAAAACATAATAATCAGATACTCGATCAGATATATCATTCTGAGGAATATCTGAGAAAAGGTCTTCTACAAAACAATCCTCTACTTCGTTAGGATTTAGAAATAATAACCCAAAAGTGTAACGCAACCACTGACCTATTGCTGAATTAGAATCCCTGTACTCAGATACTAATCCAACATTTTGAATTTTGCGATACCAGGACTGTGTCAAATGAAACCTATTACATTTATATCTGGCCAAATTTTCTTAACGCCAACGTGTATCGCTTTTTCAAAATCACCAACAATTACTTCTTTGGGCTCCAAAGTTAAATTAATTCTGGTACAATAACTTTTTAATAGCTGAAATGCCTCAAAGTAAGTATTAGATTGTTTGTTTGGAAGTAAAATAAATACTAAAGGTATATAATGTCCGTTTCTAGTGCATGTATAGTAAACAACTGAGTTAAGAATTTCGGACAAAAATTGAAAGTTCCGTCTACATAAATTTTTGGTCGTAAACACAAATATTGTAAATTTGTTGGACAAGAAAACATTATTATATTTAAGCTCTTGTTATTTACTAATAAAAAGTCTTCGTCCTTATTTGTTTTAATAACAGTCGATTCCAGAGCTTCGTGGACGTCTTCTGTAAAACAACATTAAAATAAATACCTACTATAAAAAAATTTGTATACTTATTGAGGGTTCTACATTCCTCTTTAAGCCCCATGGCTTGGTCTGCATTATCAATTGCCTTTCGTGATGTAATTGTCTTGTTATCCTTGTTTCATTTTTGATAAATCGTGAATTCTATAAAGTTCATTCTTAAACCGTAATTACAGTCAAAGCGTAACCGAATTCATTGAATCTAACATGTTTTATCGCATCATCAGAGGATTACTTCAATGATCACGCACATTGGAAAACTTTAGGGGGTGAGCGGACAGTCCCTTTTATATAAAAGCCCGCAGAGACATACATTATAGTGCCCGCTGTCACCACCTGTTTCTTTTAGAGGGTGTGTTAACATCTATAATTACATCTCTATTGAAATAATCGGACAAAATGCGTTGACTTTTTCGACAAATCCTGACTACGTCAAAAAATTCAAGTTGCTGTTTCTTTTTTGAAGGATTTTAGTTCTCTTATCCTGCATTTAAGAAACTGTATCTGTTACAAAAAGGTGATTTGACGTGGCCCTCGAAATATTCAAATACTGCCCCGCATATAGATCATTAAATGTAGCCATCCACGTTATGGACTTAATGCAGACATATGTAATTATTCTATTTCATATGCAAATTAGCCGATGCCAATTATTCAATGATTTTATCTACGAATGGATGCGCATATCAATGAATGTTATCTAAAATTTAGATCCGCTTTTTACGATTTATTAAAACAATTTTTATTTAACCATTTTATTAGGTCAATAATTATTATCCTTTGTATTGGTATTAGGTAACTGAAGTAGGTATTGATTGTACTTACATGAAAGTAATTGTTAACAAAAACCATTAGATGTTAACAGCAATTTTAAATAATAATATATCGCTGGGGGTTATCGATGCATAAATGTAAGAGCTATTCATGACAGATATGCATTGAAATTGTATATCTGCAATGCCCAAAGGGGTTGAATGCGACAATACGAGTCCTTGTATGTCACTACTACATGTCGACTGGTACAGATTCTGGACCCTTCTATTCCACTGTAAACTGTAGCAAGTGCTCAATTCATATTTTGTGTCAATTTAAAAGATGTGAAACTAGTAAAATAAGGTTGTTCAGTAAATGCTTCTAGTTTAAACGTTGACTAAGTTTTCACGGGTGGGCAATCTGCGGTATTTAGATTCCTATCGGTCCTTGTTGAAGTGGATAGGTTAATAATTCAGGAATCATTGTACAAAGCTCAAACAAAGGTCTCCATGCCGATGAAGAGCTGGAGAAATCATGATTATAGTCATCAGCATGTCTGCAGCCTAACATCAGTGGAAAAGGAGCAGCGAGGCACCAGAGAACATTGGAACGACAAAGACCTCACAGTACCACCCTGCTGACAAGGAAAACCCGACTATCATAGGAATCTAAAGTGAAGACATTTTTAAAGGATCCAGGATACAGGAATTAACCAATTAATCCGTAGTGATTCCATGAGACCACAGCTGTAGTCCACAGCAAAAATCTATAAGCCAGGATTGTCAGCGTAGAACATACAATAAAATTATTAAGATCATCTAGGATCGAAGACGCGATTAATATTGTTAAAGACAGAATAGCTGCTGGAATTAATATACAGGGACAAACTATTAATATGCTCAGATTCGTGGATGGTATAGCAGTAGTAGCATCCAGCAAAGAAGAATTAGGAAGGGCTCTGAACTAGATGGAAGCGGTTTTGACGGAGAGCTGTTACGAAGATCAACAAAAAGAAAACCAAAATTTTGGTGTGTAGGGGGCGTGAAAATAGGACTAAAACTGAAATACCAATTGGACAAATGTGTGTATGGAGTACGGCATTGTATGGGTGGGAAACTTGGACGATAGGAGAAGCGGATAGGAAAAAATTAGAAGCATTTGACATGTGGTGCTATAGACGCACGATGAAGATACCGTGGATAGATAAGGTTAGCAACAGAGAGGTATTAGAAAGAGTTGGAGAAGAGCGAAGATGTAACAGTCCATTAAGAACGCCACAGCTTCTCTTATCTAGTTCAATAATTGTTCAAAAAGTCCTCCGTCAGCATCTAAACAGTTTCTGCATCGAGTTTCCACCGAGTTGACCGCATTTATCAAAAATTGAGGAGGATGTTCTCTAAGAGCGGTCACTACAGCTGCCCGAAGAGCACGCTGATTTTCATATTCTTAACTGTATACGTGATTTTTATGTAACCCCACAAGAAAAAATCTAGGGGTGTTAAGTGCGGGGAGCGAGCTGGCCAGTGTATTGATCCTGTATTCCCTGTATATTAAAAATAAGTCGGGTGTAACTTATTACTATCATAAATTTGAAACATACTTAACTTATCCATTTCTCACCAAATAAATTGTTTAGATACTGACGAACCGTATGTGTATTGTGAGGAGGTGCACCATCCTGCTGCAACCAATCGTTCTGAACTACATTTACCTGCGATAATTAAGTTGTCTTATTTAATTGTTGTCATAATAAACATAATGCTTTGTTTTCCATAGCTTGCTAGAGAAGAGAAATGTGGCATTCTTATTGGACTGTTAATCTTAAAGGCAAATTTTTCGATTTTCATTGTTAACTAAAAGTTTTTATGCGGACTATTATACATGGTTGAAAAGCTCTTGAAACCGTCTACTCGAATATGACCAGTACCAATATGGTGGCCATAAGAAAAAACAAACTTAACTTCTGGTGCGCTTAAATTAAACATCCTGTATAAAAATTGATACCACCGACCTGTTGAGAATTTTCAAGCATAACTTGCTTTAAAATTTCGTATCAAAATGTCAACAAATAAGGGCTCTAGAACAAAAAGAATATTTCGGCCATTTTCACTTTTTCCAGATTTTCTCAGAAACAGAAATAGTTTCAGAAATTGTCTTGGTACTGCTAAATTACAATTATAATAAGCAACATTTTTCCCCATTTGAGCACCCTTGTAACTAAAGCGGTTTAAAAGTTCCCCATACTAAACAAGTTAAGTGAGACACTGTGTATATATTCGATTAAGCTGAACGTCTCTGAGTCGTTCATTTCGTCGTCTGTATATCAGAAGCGCTGCCTTCAAGGGAAACAGAGCAAGAAGAGGGTATCCGAAGTTTGTAATTGCAAGAGCTTCTGTTTAATGAGTTTTTAATGGACGGTCGAGATCACCGGCGGAAACTACTTTCGACTACATTGTGAAAATTGTACAAAAAACTCACATCCCCATGAATTTAAATTAAATTTCCAATTAGCTTCTGAATTTAGGTAATTCGACAAAGGGTGAAAATTACACCTCATGTACTAATACTGCGTTTGCGAGTAATATCTGTGTATACATAATTGGATTTTTATTTTCACTGCGCGACGTGTGAGCTCTCCAAGTTCAGAGGGTTGGGGGTAGTAGTGAGCGCACCCTCGACTACCCTCAATACTTACTAACGCCTCAGGGTTTAACAAGAAGAAGCAATCATTCTTACGCTGCGAGCTGTCATTTCTACCCACCAATCAGAACAAAGCTAATGGAGTTTCTCACTCCAAGATATCACTTCAAGCAACTTATTGCTGGATATTCAGAGCGCTACTCCTGAACTAAAACACAGTTTCATAAATTATTAATTGCACACTTCGATACCTACTATATTTAAACAAACTCGTGCATCAGAAACTATTGATTATTGCATATTTGTCAGTTCTGCAGAAATTCCAATATTTTTCAATTTGGCGGTGCAGACATGGCTCTGGATGAAGTACCTATGTGCCTTCCATATGTGCTTTAAAGTGACAGATTGCTCATGAATTTTCCAGTATCATAAGCCCAATAATGACGACAGTTTGGATCCAGGGGAGTTGCGAATTCATGCTGCGTCCATCTGATCACATTCGACATCAAAAAAACTACCCGGAATCTATTAGCATTCGTTATATTGATTGGCAAATTTACATTTACCACTTACATGTGTTTCAAAATGCTTCAAAGGGTGTGTGAATTTGCAAATCTGGTTTTATGTGCATTTGTACTTCTCTAAAATTGACTATTAGTAGCAAATGGAAATAGCAATTAGTTACAGGTACTGTTGAAGAACCTTAAGTTAATAATATACTGGTGGACTTTATGTTGGTATGATCTCAAAATTGACTATGATGATTTATCATACTAGCATACCAGGTAGATGGCTTCCCGGTCATCTCAAGGTTAGTACCAATTGAGTGCCGATATTCCAATTTGTAAGTTTGTAAATCCAACAGGGTATTCCCAAATTTAATTTATGTTAAAATATAGTGTAATAATAAAAGGATTATAATGATGCAGTTAATAACGTTGCAAAAGAGAAATGGTTGAATATGGAACGCGATCATTTTTACTGTAAACGTAGTTTGTTGGAATTAGAGGCATACAGCCTGTACCAAAAGCTTTGGAGTAATTGTATGAACTCCTTAGTAAAAATAACATTGACGAACAAACTGTCAAAGAATGTATTAATTTCACCACTCTGTTGTGTATGCAGCAGAATTATTTCAAAGTCAGTGGATCAGTTTTTCGGCAAAGTGAAGATACAGCTATGGGAAATTGCCTCTGTCCTTTCATTGCAGAAATTTTCATGGACAAATTTGAAACCCAACTGAAAAATGAGCTCCCATATTTCCCAAAGGTGTGGGTGAGATATATAGACGATATATTTGCCATTTTTGACACTAGTAAATGTAACATTGAAGATTTTTTGGGCGACTTAAATAGCAGATTCCATTCTATCAAATTTACCCATGAAATAGCAAGAAGGACAGCTTCCATTTTTTGGACATTTTGGTAATTAGGGAAGACAGTAAGTTAGAATTATTTGACATCTATAGGAAAGAAACCAGTGCAGCTCGGTACATAACTGCAGATTCAAACCACTGCAGTCAGCACAAAGAGGCTAGTTTTGGTTTTTTAGTTAATAGACTGTTGAGTCTACCATTGTCCATTGAAAGATATCGCAAGGAAGTAAGCACAATCAAAGATTTAGCGAGATGTAACAGTTTCGATCCAAAAATTGTCAATAGATTAGTTAGGAAACGAAAAAATGTCAAATTTATGAAAATACCATTTATGTACCGCAGATAACTAGAGGTATGAATACGATTTTCGAGAAAACAGGCTTCAAAGTGGTTCACACTTCGAGTAACAATTTCCAAAATCTACTAGGAAATGCGAAAGATAAAACGGAACCCATTCATAAAGCGGGAATTTGCGAAATAGCATGCGGAAATTGAGACAAAAAATATATCTGGCAGTCAACTCAGTCTATTTTAACTCGCTTCAAGGAGCATCAAGCTCATTACAAATACGTCCGTACAGATAAGTCTAGCACGCGTTGGAAAGCGAGCAAGCCTAAACCACAATAAAATAATCACTGTGACGTATACCTGTATTATTACCGACTTTATATATTTAGAATCTAACCTAACCATAACTTTTCTGTGAGAAATTTTATACACTCTGCCCTATTTTCTTCTTCATGACAGTTCCTATTTCCGAATTTCCTCTTACCGACTCTGTGTGTATATTACTCTAAAATCTCCGCTCCAAAAGTCTCGAGCTCCTGGCCATCGCACCTCGCTGGTACCTGTTATGTCTAATGCTAACCTATTCATCTCAATTTTCAAATTTTCTAACTTTCCTACTTGTTTCATGCTTCTAACATTCCACGCTCCAACTCGTGAAATATTACACTTATTATTGCTGATGACACCCTCCGAAGCGGTCCTCGCCTGGAGATCGGAATATTTTACTACATAAAATTTGAGTACACTGTTCTAGGGACAAAATAATATGGTTATTTCCCATTGCCTTCCGCATCGCATCAGAGTGTGTATCACAGTGCCATGCCGACCCCCACAGTCTCTGCCACTCTGATTACTGAAAAAGCTGCTGCCCCCTTTCAGGGACTTGGTTTAGTCTGTCTTCTCAAATAAAAATCCCCCAATATGGTTAAACTTTTGGTTCGGCTCTTTAGACCACCGACATTTTAACGTCATCATCATAAGGTTCTCAGTCTGAAGACTGGTTGGATGCGTACCTCCACTCTTTTCTATCCTGAGCTAACCTACGCATTTCCCTAAAAGTAGAACATCCTACATCCCTAACTATTTGATAGCAGTAGTCTAATCTAGGCCTACCCCTACCTCTTTTTATTCCTATCTCTGCCTCTAGTATGTCGCGAACTATTCCTTCGTGTCTTAGAAGGTGTCCTACCATCCTATCTCTCCTACTCTTTATTGTCTTCCATACCTTTCGCTTTTCCCCAACTTTTTCTAATACTTCCCTATTGCTAACCTTATCTATCCACGGTATCTTCATCATGCGCCTGTAGCACCACATTTCAAACGCTTCTACTCTTTTTCGATCCGCTTCCCCTATTGTCCATGTTTCGCACCCGTATAATGCCGTACTCCATACATACGACTTTAAGAGTCTCTTCCTAGTCTCAATATTAACCGTTCTCGAACATAACAGTTGTTTCTTTCTGTTAAACGCAACTCGGCCCTGCGCTATTCTTTGTTTTATATCTTTAGTGCTCCTACCGTCTTGAGTTATTTTACTTCCTAAATAGCAGAAATCCGTGACCTCCTCTATCTTCTCATTTCCTATTTGTATGTCAACTTTAGTTCTATTTTCACATCCCCTACATACCAAAATTTTACTTTTCTTTTTATTGACTTTCATGCCATAGCTCTGTGTCAAAACTGCTTCCATTTCATTCAAAGCCGCTCCTAATTCTTCTTTGCTAGATGCTAACACTGCTATATCATCCGCAAATCTGAGCATGTTAATAGTTTGACCCTGTACGTTAATCCCTGAGGCTGTTCTGTCCTTAACAATATTAATAGCATCTTCGATATATAAGTGGAAAACTAGAGGTGACAATGCACATCCCTGTCTCACTCCCTTCCGGATATCTACTTCCCTTCGTTCCTGCTCACATTCTATAACTGCCTTTTGCTCATCGTAGAGATTATGTATTATTCTTCTGTCCCTATATTTCATCCCTACCTTTCTCAGCACTTCGAACATCTTCCCCCATTTTACGTTGTCGAAGGCCTTTGCTAAATCTACAAATCCTATATAGACGCTCTTTCTCTTTTCTATCGTTTTTTCTATAATTACTCGTAAAGCTAGGATGGCCTCGCGCGTTCCTCTATTTCGTCTAAATCCGAACTGATCTTCTCCTAATATTTCTTCCGCCTTTTTCTCCATCCCTCTTTGCACAATTCTAGTTAAAATTTTTGACGCATGGGAAGTTAAACTGATGGTTCTGAAATTTTCGCACCTATCCGCGCCTTTCCTTTTTGGCAAAGCTACCATGATGTTCCGTTTGTAATCCTCTGGAATCTCGCCTGTCAGGTATATACGACTAACTAATTTAAATAAACGATCTATTACCTCTTGACCTGCGCACTTTAAGATTTCTGCCTGCAAGCCATCTATACCTGGCGCTTTATTATTCCTTAAACTTTTTAGTGCTAGCTCAAACTCTTCTCTCATTATAGGATTCCCTAGGTTATCCCCCTCTACACTGCTTTCGCTTTCTAATATATCTTGCACTTCCTGTCCCGCATATAAGTTTTCTAAATATTCTTTCCACCTATCTGCCTTCTCCCCGTTTTCGATTAGTATATCTCCTGCCTCATTCCTAATGCTTTTGGTACTAGATCCAATTTCTCTAAAATTTCTCCTAATTATTTTATATGCTTCATCAGTCTTTCCTACTTCGAACTTATTTTCCACTTCTTTGCACTTATTATCGATCCATTGCTCTTTCGCTTTCCTACATTTCCGAATAATTTCCCACTTGATCGCCTTATATCTTTGTTTCCCTATTTCATCTAACCTATTTTTATATTTTCGCCTTTCCTCTATTAGACTTACAATATGTTTTGTTATCCAGGGTTTCCTACTTTCATTCTGTTTATGACCCAAAATATCCCTAGCTGAGGAAACTAAACTATTTTTAATGCAATTCCATTCTTCCTCTATGTCCCTAACAATATTTTCGCCCGCGCCCTTTAGTACTTCGTTTGTCTTTTTCTCGAACTTATCGCGCGTATCATCATCTTTTAGTCTCTCTGGGTCAAGATACCTTCTTCCGCTTCGTTTTTTCAAAATCTTAAATTTAAGATTGGCCTTCATAACGACTATATTGTGATCACTATCTATATCTGCTCCTGGATAACTTCTACAATCCCTAACTTGATTTCTAAATCTTTGCCTAACAAGAATGTAATCTTTTTGATATCTCCCTAGGTCTCCTGGCATTTTCCACGTGTAGCGTCTCCTAACATGATGGTGAAATAAAGTGTTCGCGACCGTTAAGTTATTTTAACGTATATAAACAAAAAGGCAAGACATAGTTTTTTCATTAGTTGAGTAAGTTGAGACCCTTTAAATTCCAATCCAAATCCTAACAACGTTCCTAGAAACATTCCCTTTGCAAACAGAACACCAACACTTTATCTTTGTAGAAAAACAAGCAAAGCGCTCCGCTAGAATGTAAAAAATCGAACTAGAAGCCTCGGGGTATATTCCACCATTTTGACAGCGCCCCACTCTTATTGGCGTTGCTAAGGGGTTGTTATTCGTTGTCGACCAATCAGGCCTTCCTCCAGCGCACGCGACTAACCTCATTGGTAGATTAAAACTACCCTCCAAGCTATCGGGCATTGACCAGGACGAAGTCAAGTCTCGGAAGGGATGTTGAGGCTGATGCGTGTTAGAGGGCGACGGAGTATGTGAAAGGGGTGCGTTCTTGACTACGTATTACTGAGCAGATAACAGAACAACGCTATCACGGTTTAATATTGTTAAAGTCACTTGCTGTTTGGCTTAGGCATAAGCTAGTCATATTGGGATCGCAGAACACTGTACTACAAAATTTAATTGAATCAGTCACAGATATTAACAATATCAAGCGCGAGTCAATTGTTCGTGATTGAATTGTGGGTAGAGCAGGTGACTAGATATTCGGAAAGATATACGCGGTACTATTAAAACGTTCAGTCGCGCGTTTATATTTTTGAAACACTCGGAGAAACTTGGTGCAAATGATGTGCGTCAGAATAGAACAACACAAAAGGGTTTAGAACGGCTGCAAGTTGGATTTCAAGGGTGTCTCGTCGTGCTTGGGGGGGTTGGGCAATTCGCCGGCCCCCGTGGCATCAGGCGCCTCCGAGGAAGTATCTCACCAACAATTCAATATATTCCCGGCGATATTTAGTAGACAGTTAAACTTCAACGCGTGCCCGCAAAAATCCATGATGGATGAGCTTCGACCGAATTTAGTTGGGGTTGGCAACTTGTTGGGGGTATCTGGGTTGTTAGACGACCACCATGGACATTTGATGGGGGGTAGTAACGGGGATAAAGGGGCGCCGAGGAAATGTAACACAAGTGGTTCTTCAGCGGAAGATTTTACTGCTATTTATGGTGGGTTAACGCATTCACATGAACACCACTCCCATACGCCGGCTCATACTCCTCCAGCGGCTCCTAGGACCATCGCGGATCATAATGGTAAGTTTTTTATACGGTTGATGAAACTGTATAATCCATATCTCGGTGTTGAATTTCCTTTCGATTGTGTATAAACTCCACTGCCTCTAAAATTAGTATAGTTTTTGAGACGATTGTCCCTAAATATCCAACAGCCTCTAATTTGTAAGATAAAATATCTCTAACACGAAATCCATTCCATTCTGCCTCTACGTCCCTTACATTAATCAACATCACTATTTAATAATTCAGATTTTTTTGAAAGAAAGAAAATTTCGTCATTTTTTTTAATGGCAAGAACCGCTATTTTTTCGCCGCGTTCAATTCTCTTCAAAAAATAAGGGTAGGTATTCCATGTTGAAGCTGTTGTACCTAAATCATTTCATATTTTTGACTTTGGCTTTGGTTGTGTCGAACATTAAAAACAATGGTTAATTTCATCGAAGCTGTCAAAAGCAACACCATGTCTCGTTCAGGGTTTAATAATGAAGATTTCTTCAATTTATTGGTAATTTATGGTGAGTGTGTGAAGTATTCATCGAATTTTAAGAAAGCACAAATAGCACCCATTTTCATACCAATTGTACAAGGTCTTCAGCCAGGAGACCTTTTGAAAAGAGTGCAGTTCTGCGAATTCATGTTGGTCAAGTGTCAAGAAGATGATACTTTTTTAGAAAAAATAATATGGAGCCATGAGGCAAAATTTAATAAAAACCGTCGCAATTCACACTATTAGGAACGACAGAAATCCCCATGTAATTCTAGAGAGACAGTTCCAAGAATGGTGGAGTTTCAATTTCTTGCGCCATTCAAAATGATACTGTAATAGCTGTTCACTTTTATCATAAAAATTTAAACAGTACGCATGTGTATAAAATTCGATAAAAATATGTATTATTCTTTTATCCGCTGTATGTGAAGGATATCTTGATATTTTGAGGAACCATATCCATAATTACTTGGACATGATACCAAGGCATCAATATCAACAACCGTGGTACCAACAGGACGGGGCACCACCACACAATGGGCGGATTGTGTCTAATTTTTCATATCAACTGTTTGAAGATCGTTGGATAGCAAATAACGGGCCACATATATGGCCTCCCCGTTCACCAGACATGACCCCAATAGACTTTTTCATTTGGCGTTATATCAAAAATTTGGAGTATTCCACATACTTTACCACGCGAGAGGATTGCCTGGAAAGGGTTCGCGATGCTTTTCGATCAGTTACTGCTGAGCAAATCTGACATGCTATTTCGAACATTTTTTGTGTTTTTTTGTTATTATAATTATTAAATTCGTTTGCTTATTTTGTTTAGTTTCAAACTGGTTATCACACTCGCCATAGGTGACCAATAAATTGCAAGAATCTTTGTTATTAAACCCTGAACGAGACATGCTTTTGACAGTTTCGATGAAATTAATCTATTGTTTTTAATGTTCGATACAGGCAAAGCCAGCTTGATATTTTTTAATTTCATTAATAATTAAAAAACATGCATTTCTTGCGAATAAGCCAAAAATGAAGTGTTTTAGGTATAGCAACTACAACATGAAATACCCTTATTTTGTTAAGAAGAATTAAACGTTGTGGAAAAAATAGGGGTTTCCATTTAAAAAAAAATGATTTTTTGAATGTTTCAGAAACTAAAATTCAACCATTTTTCTGCAACACCCTGTACGACACCTGACAAATTATTTCAACGTTTTGGGTACCATTTACGTTGTAGATTGAAAATTCATACGAATAATTTGCCCTTTCGACTTCGTTTTTGAAATAATAATATTTTTGTAGACTACTGCAACTGTCAAAAAATTTAAAAAAGTTAAATTAATATCTCGAAGAGGGTGCACGCATATGATGTTTTGCATAAGGTGACCTTAAAATTTGACTAAAAATCTAAATCCGTATAATAAAAATGCGGGCATTCCATTTAAAATAAGGAAGTTGGTGTCTATTTCCGGTATAACCGAAAATCGCAGAAAGTCAAAAATATTTTAGTCGAATTGAGCATCCTCGATTACCTATTTATATTTGTACAAATTTGTGTAATACTGTCCATACGGTCATTTACGAATTTTTGTGTTTTTTCCATGGTTTTCTAATGTTTTCTGACCAATTGTTGACTATCTGCCCTCATTGGCTTTTACATAGCTTTTTAGCACAAAATACTTAGGAATCCACTTGGACAGTAGACTTACCTGAAAAACCATATGGTCAAAAAACGAAAACAGGTACCCCTAAAGATAAAGGAGTTATATTAGCTAATCTGTAGAAAGTCTAATCTATTACTAAGTCACTAGAAAACAAACTCCTTCTATACAAGACCATTATCAAATCGACTTGGGTATACGGAATATAACTTTGAGGATGTACCAGCAAATCAAGGGTAGTCATTATTCAAAGAAGCCAGTCGAAAATAATTGGAACCACAAGATGAGGGAAGACTTAAAAGAAATTGGCCAGCAGATCTGAAAGAATCCTGGATTATTCTGGTATTTCTTGAATCGGCTTTTTGTTACGTGTTTTTATCTATAAAAGCCACCTGGTTTTATTAGGAAGGAGTTTTCTATAACAACGCTGGCAGCAACTTTCACTTAGTAACCTACATGTAAATGTAAAAGTATGTTGTGTGTGAAATCAGAAAGCAAGGTATCTCTTACAGTTGCCTTGGGCCGAAGTGTCCCGCAGGGATCAATTTTGGGCTCCCTTCTGTTCCCCAATTATTTACGGATTTGCAAAGTGCATGCATTTCTACTTAGCGTTCAGTTACCCATCGCAGGAGTGAAAGTGAATAATATTTGCCTATTAAACAGAATTATTTTTAACCACTTGTAAAATCATATTTCGGATGGAATGGGACGACTCGTGTATAACGTTAATAATGCAAATAATGATTATAAGGTTGAAGAGGAAATTAAATCCTTTAGAAAACGAAACGAATTATGTAAATGTTTTAAAACAGCACAAAAGAGTAGATTAGGTTAGCAAGTAGGTAAAATATTACACTCCCTGGATTTTGAAGCAGAGCGAGAGAGACAAACTACATTCAGTCGGGAGTAATAAGATTGTGTGAGATTCTTTGTGGCGCACGCCGGTGTCAGTAATTGTAATTAGGTTGGTACTAACTGCATTAATAAACAGTAATGAATTCAATAAGGTTTAGTTGCCGACGCCGCCGTTTGGTGTCACAGTCACCTGTGACCGAGGACATTAGTGAATTTGCAATCGTTTGTAACCAAATTCGATTTTCGCTCTAACCCCTGAAAAAACAATTCTTAATTTTTGTCTCATGGAAGTCACTTAATTCTGTTGTTTGTGGAATGGACAAAATAATATACTTAGGGACTTATTTGAATTCAGGATCCGTACAGAAAATTATGAACTGTTATTTAAAAAATAACCCATGGCGGTACCTGAGACTTTTTCATACAATTGTCCACGAAACAGGAAATATGTGGAAGTAAGGCATACTTCAAGCAATGGTAAGAAGACGATTCATGGGATTACGAGGGATGGGCCGATATGTATTACGATCTTGGAAAAGTGAGGAAATTATTGCGTCATAAATTACTTTATAGAGCATGAAAACTTTCATCAAGAGCTGTTAGGCATCTGATCTGTTGTTCAAGAAAAACTGTGTAGCATTTCATTTCCAGATATCTATTTTTGATTTCACGTTAACCTAACCTAAATACTTTTAATGATGTATCTTGTCAATCAAAGCTCCCGCCCCTCGAATACGGAAATAAGTGCAGAGAGTGTACATGAGGGTGTTTCTGTGTACATCTGGACCCGTAATGACTGCTCAGGGTGTTCCATAATGAAGTGTCAATTTTCTATACTTAAGCCATGAGCATATGTATTGTCACAATAGAAAGACACAGAGGGACATTCTTTACAAGAAGAGGGAGAGTACTGCACAATGCTCTGGTTAACACTCAATTTGACATATTGTGTTCAACACGCACATGTTCTATTTGACATTAGTATTTAAGTTTTATTGCAAGAGGATGCTTCGGAGTCAAGTGATTCTTGTTTGTTATTCATTAATAATTTGCTTTTAGGTTTTTATGTTTTAGTTGTTTGTAAATAATTTTAACTTCAATCACTTGATAATAGGGTCAGTTTTATACCCAAATGTGTATAAACAAATTTAGGAACGAACAAATACTGCAAATGCTGACTTTACAACGCCAACTGTCATATCTACTCTATGCCACTCTATTTTCACTATTTCCATGCTCTATGTAGTCAGACATAAACAGCCGTATCCATAAATACGTAAGTACATAATTTCAATGTTACAAGTAACGTAACGCGTTACTTTTAGTTAACGCGAAATGTACCGCGGGCTATAACTGAAAATCGATTAGTAAACTCCAAAAATGAGTATCTCGCAGAGGGTGACTACAGTTAATAAAATATTTAGGGCTTTATTACAAAAGTAGAAATATTGAATTGAAGATATTTTAGAAAAAAGTTTTTTTGCAGATGGTGCTTTCAAAAAGTTGAAACCGGAACCAGCTACGACGGGAAGCGGTAGCTTAGGAACAGTATCACCTAGTGGTCCTCAACATGCTGGACATACCCCTACGACGGCGTCGTGTCCTACGCCCGCAAGGAGGAGGCATCGCACCACTTTTACCCAAGAACAGCTGGCAGAATTAGAAGCAGCTTTTGCGAAAAGTCATTACCCAGATATTTACTGCAGGGAAGAATTAGCTAGGAGTACCAAATTGAACGAAGCCAGGATACAGGTTAGATTTTTAAATTTATTCATGGTAATGTTCAACGAAGTCTGTGTCTTTATCGAAATTTACTAAACACTTGATATCGTCCAAAAGTAAAGTACGTTCAGACGCTAAATTCAATAACTTTTTAAATTCAACGACGAAGGGTTGCTAGACTTCCCTAGAGCAGATCCGAGGGATGATTTCACTTTTGTTTCTTATTGAGCCAAAGCAACGTGGAACGGTATATACACTCACATTCACTTAGATCTTTGATTGAATTAGGAGTTCGTTAGGCCGCGGGCCCTCGAGACACAACTGTCACACAGCAGCGCCCCCTGGTGGACTGTGACTCACGCATTAAGGCCGACTCGATCCAGTCCCTTCCGCCTAAAGATTCGAATATCCTGTTCGACTAAAATTACTTTTCAGTGGGTACGCAGGCATGTTGGCGAAGAATGAATTTGTATCTTAACATAAATACGCCTATTCATGTAATGTTCAGAAGATGTTCGTTTTTGAGATACTTAACTGACGGAATAAACATGAATATCTACAAAATAAGTACCGATGGGGTTTGTATATTCATTTTTTTGCGTTGCAATACTATAATTGATACAAAAAATATATAAATAAGAATATCCCGAAATCAGTTAATAAGAGCTCCTACCATCACGAGTTATTTGGCTTCCTAAATAGCAGAAATCTGAGACTTCCTCTATCTTCTCGTTTCCAATTTGTATTTTCGTTTTAGTCCTATTTTAACGCCCCCTACACACCAAAATTTTGGTTTTCCTTTTATCGATCTTCATACCATAGCCCTCCGTCAAAACCGCTTCCATTTCGTTCAGAGCCCTTCCTAATTCTTCTTTGTTGGATGCTAATTCTGCTATATCATCCACGAATTTGAGCAAATTAACAGTTTGGCCCTGTATATTAATTCCAGCAGCTATTCTGTCTTTAACAATATTAATGTGTAATCGGTTCATATCTCTGGTACTGCTTAAGATATCAAAATGAAATTTTACACGTATGTGGAGAACGACATGGAGCTTTTCGTAAAATTATTTATGTATATACAGCATGTTCACATTCTGAGTACCAGACCAAAGTTCTATTTCTTTAAATGGAAACCCCACAAGTAGTTGCGTGATTTCGATTCCCCATAAAATTTCATGAAAATTGATATACTACATGATGTGGTTTTGAGTAAGGACTGTTAAGATATTGTCATTTTTGTGTCATTATGGTCCCAAATTTATGACGCTACTGACGTCTACTGACCAAAGCCACCTAATTATTTTTTATTGAAAGGGATTTACACACTGCTGTATTTGTGAAATCTATAAATACTTTCACCATAATACTTAGGATTATACAAGGTGATTAAGTTATGCAAAAGGGAATTTTTCTCAAAAATTTCAAATAGAATACCATGTATATTATTTGCACAACTGACAGTCAGTTAACTAAGCTTTTAATTGATGTAGATATTGCTAGGTCTACTACTGATAGTTTCGGCAGATATTACGATTGAACATCAAAATTTTTGAATTTCATTATTAGTTTATGCTCTTTTTGGCGAATTCCCCCTATTCTGTTGCTCAAAACTCACAATAATGTTTATATTTTGTATTTGCAAATTGGTATCAATATAAAGACAATAAATCTTATTGTAAAATTGTTTCTCGATGGTTATATTCTTAAATGTATAAAGTCGGGTATAATGTTCAAACAAGGAGTGCAATTGAAGAAAATATTATCTTTAAAGAAATAATCTTGCAATGGGATTTCTTGTGTTAATGTAAACTTCATTTGCTAAATATTTTATAGAAACAAAATGCAACCTTTTTTTGGAGTTTTCGGTGACAAAATAGGGGAGATCGTCAAAAATAATGTAAAATACTAACGAAACTCTACATATTTATAATTCAATTGTACATTCTGTCGAAACTTTTACTGGTAGACAGTGGCGGCTCGTGGGTTAATAACCAGGGGGGTCATTTTGGTTTTGGAACTTATAATTAATACTAAAAATATATGTATACATTCTATAAAGTTCTCTACATATGGGAAACTTTTTTATTATCCGTTTATTAAAAATAATATTCTTCATAAAAAGCTCTGAATTGCTCAAAAATCAAAATGCACTCGCAACATTCCAAAAATATCGGATAATATACAGGAGAGATAAAAAAATAATAATTTGACTAAAGAGTAAAGTACCCTTATTTTTGAAAATAATGAAAAATGTTATTCGGGAAAGTTATTCAGTATAAAAAGTTATGGACTATTATGAAATAACAGCCACCTATGATCAAATTTATTTTTCTAAATTACAAACGTGTTAATATCTAATAAAGAACTAAAATTATTTTAAATTAACTTAAAATTTAAATTAGAGCACTTCCTAAACTATTGCCTCAAAATATCCACCTTTTCTCTCAATGCAAATTGCTGTTCTTGCTTTAAATTCACGAAACATAAATTTGATCATAGGTGGCTGTTATTTCATAATAGTCCATAACTTTTTATACTGAATAACTTTCCCGAATAACATTTTTCATTATTTTCAAAAATAAGGGTACTTTACTCTTCAGTCAAATTATTATTTTTTTATCTCCCTTGTATATTATCCGATATTTTTGGAATGTTGCGAGTGCATTTTGATTTTTGAGCAATTCAGAGCTTTTTATGAAGAACATTATTTTTTCACAAACGGATAATAAAAAAGTTTCCCATAGGTAGAGAACTTTATAGGACACGTTGTATATCCAAATCTTCAAAAATATAAGGGGACATATTGTTAAAATAAAACATACCTTAAACGTGCTTATATTTCAAGTCAATTCTCCTCTCCTTCTGTTCCGCAAAATGGTCTATGACTTTCTCGTTGAAGTTTGGAATGCTCTTGACAAGCGTTTTCTCGATGCTCAACATAGACAAGGCACTTAAGTCTAGACTGTCCCATTGTATTGCGTAAAAATGTTTTTATCCGTTTCAAAGTTGAAAAACATCTCTCACTTTCCACGGTTGTCATTGGTAGTGTACACAAGATATTTAACAAGTTCACTGCTTCAGAAAATGTTTCGGACAAATTCATGTTAATAAAAAGTTGAAGAATGGCGGCTGCACCGGCACTGTTACGAAAATACTCACGACAATATATTACTTCAAGTTCTGATTTTAGTTTGGAAATATCTATTGTAGCATAATTATCCTTCACCATATTTAAAATATTTTGGGGAAAATAGGTAGTGTATGCTTCAAATTTCTCCGTCTGAAATAACTGTGAAATCATGAGATGATCATTGAATCCAAATCTATGATGAATTTCGGACATAATAATGTCGCAAATTTCAAGTGCAGTTAGTCGTTTAGGATCCCCTGCATTAACTTTTCTTCTTTTCGCTGATGATGTGCTTGGTTCTTCCGATTCTAAAATAGCACTTCTCACTTTTTGGATATTGCTGTTGAAAGACATTATGTAGTTTTTGACTGATATAACATCAATATCTCGCATTTGTAATTGTTTGAACAATATGTCTACATGAGGCATTATTTTATGAAAAAAATCTAACCAAAATAAAAGAAGTTCATCTTCCAAATGCCTTTTTAAACCAGTTGCTTGATTTATATTATTTCCGTCTTCCTCCTCATCAATGATTTACTCCAAACAACATATTAAATCATCTTTATAAGTGTGTACAGTTTCAACACACTTTTTATTGAAAGCCCATCGAGTGGGTGCAGCTTTAGGTAATCTCACCTTAACCACCCTATCCAATACCGCCGTACGTTTTGGGGATCGTCCGAAAAAAGACGAAAATGCATGTAAATTTGCAGAAAATATTTTTATCGGTTTGTGTTGACTCGCCGCTTTTTGGAGGATAAGATTAAGTTGATGGGCATAACAATGAATAAAGTGTGCATTTGGGTACATTTCTTTAATTTTTGTTTGTACTCCTCCCAGCTTACCGCTCATGACTGATGCACCATCGTAACTTTGAGCAATCAATTTATGGGGTGCTTCATTAATTTTTAATAATTGGAGTTCTTCCATTATTGCATCGGATAAATGTTGTGCTGTGGTACCTGAAGGGTTGACAAATTTCCAAAATCTTTCATGCCCAATACCATCTAATACATATCGAAAGATAAAAATCATTTGCGTTTTATTGGAGCTATCTGTGCTCTCATCAACTTGAATTGCCACAAAATTTGTCTGGCCAATTTCCTTTATTATATGTGTGTGTACAACGGCCAACATTGAATCTAAAATTTCGTTTTGAATTGTTTTTGATATTCCTTTGAATACTGTATTTTTTTCAAGGTGCTCTTTAAATATTAAGTCTAGTTCAGAGACAAAATCTATAAGGCCACGAAAAATCCCAGGATTATTGGACATGTCACTTTCGTCATGACCGCGCAATGCAATTTCAAAGACTCCACAAAATTTTACACAATCAATTATTTTGTTTAAAATATACCTATTTTTAGAAACCGATTCATTAAAGTCGTGCACTGATTTGCGATACGCACTATCAAGTTGCTGTCTTATGTCTACACATCCTAAACTGGCGTAACTCATTGAACAATTTATATGTGAAGCAGAAGAAGCATGCTTTTTAATTTTGTCTTTTAAATGTTTAATATCGGTTACTCCATTTTTAGCCCATATAGCATCATTTGAAAATAATAAGCACGGATAGCAAAAGACCGCATTTTTAACACTCCGTCCACAAATCCAGTCGCACAAATTGTACATCGATTCTTTAAAATATCTTTGGACATTTTTACCTTTATCCTTTGTTGTCTGCTTCAAATTCAGTTTTGGTTTCGGCCGTCCACTTTCCCTCTTTTCAAGCCGGCGTTCATAATTTAATGTTCCAGCTGACTTTAAGGCAAATATATCCTCAACAACACTCATCTTGTTTTCCTAAACACACAAAATTTCTCAACGATCAGAACTTCACAACGATCACAGTTCACATCCGCAACAATAAAGAAAGGTTTCCCGCCTGCTATCTAAGAAGAACTGAAATCCAGAGTCCAGAGAAAATATAACTGAATACTGTAGAACTAAACTCGATTCTGCGCAGTTGTAAACGGGACATTGACCACGTTGGAGATATAGGAGTAAAAGGTGACTCTCACTTCCACTCAAGAATTCGCCATCTGCTGTCACTGTTCTTCTTTACATGCATTTCTCCATAAGCCATAAGAGCTGTGCAGGGTCAATTTGAATAACGTCCCGGCTTGCTAGAGAGCGCGCAGCGCGGCTTGACGCTTGGCTATTTCTAGTATTGCTGCGAATGCAGACCGCTGAAGATTTTAAATTTGGGACTGTTAGACAAAAAATATTTTTATTAAAATTATGGTTTTGATTAGAATATTTTAGGAGGGTCATTGACCAATTGACCTTAAGGGGAAACCGCCACTGCTGGTAGACTTGACAATATCCACATCAATAAAAAGCTTAGTAAAATGACCATCAATTGTACAAATAATATACATGTGTTCCATTTAAAATTTTTGAGAAAAATTCTGTTTCGCATAACTTAACCGCCCTGTATTATCTCAAGTATTATGATAAAATTATTTATAGATTTCAAAAATACAGCAGTGTGTGAACCTATTTCAATAAAGAAATTTTAGGTGGCTTTGGTTAGTATCCGTCAGTAGCGCCATAAATGTGGGTCCATAATGGCACATAAATGTCAATATCTCAAAATTTTCATTCCTGCAACAGAAAGCAGATGAACAGCCTATTGTTCAAAAGCTTTTGCAAATATACGACAAGATATTAACAAACATACGTATGAAAGGTAATAAGAGTGAACGTCTGAAACAAAAGCCGATTGATAGACCTTTGTAGCAACTGTACCGCGGAAGGCGCGCACGTCGCATCTCTCCCTCGATCCCATCAAATGGATCCGTAATGAAGTTATCCCCACCCACCTGCGGATGAGCCACCCCGGTGCCACCCCCAAAAACACTGACTCAGGGCGGCTCTCTTTAAGACAACCTAATGCATATTTTGAGACCTTATCGCCTTCTTTTGTTTACCCCATGTTGTTCTAAGTAGCCCTGTTAGGGTTGCTTCTTTTGTTTCGCGAATTCGACAATAATTGGGAGGATATAGCTTTGGATAGCAGAGAAACTTGTTACAATTCCGTTTTTAATGTTACTGACATTTCTGCACCTTTGTGTCGTTAGCTGCCGAATTTACGTTGCTCTGTTTTCGGTACGTCTAGCAATTTACGTTGCTCTGTTTTCGGTACGTCTAGCCATGATGTAGGTCTATTAGCCTCACGGATTTCCCAAAAGAATCTGGATATCCAACATGCGGTAGTGGGGATATAATAAAATGGTTTGGGTATATTGTCCGCCATGATGATCTCCTTTTTAGTGATTTTTGTCTAGTGCCTAGTGGGGAACTCAGTATTGTTGTGGCGTAACTGTTTGTCAAATAATGTCAATTGTGTTTTTGTGACCCAGTTTTGATTTGACGTTCGTCGTTTGTGTACAATCCTATTGTTTTAACAAATTAAACTTGGTGCTTAATATATAGATTTTATTAGTTTCATTGTGCAGATACTCAGATACATTTTATTACAAAACATAATTAGCAGTGGTTGACAGGGTGCATTTCAAAAGTTTGTTTTCATTATTTTTTCATCATGGTCCATTGTTTTGTATTGTGTTGGAAAAATGCTCATAAGAATACCAAAGGGAGAAATATAACTTTTCATATATAAGCTAATTGCTAAATTGTTTTTGGCCAGTATCTAATCAGTAGCCATAGATCATATATAACTATATGAATATAGGTGGTAATGTGGTAAATACCTAAATGTTTCTAGGAATCTAGCCATTGCATTGGTCGATAAGTGTAAATAAACTTTTCTTTTAGTATTCCAAAGAAAGCTGTAGGCAAGGAGTGGTTGACATTAATTGGCAGAAGCGCAGAGACATTTTTAATCAATCAAGGAATATGTTCTGTACATTTTGCAAACTTAATTTTCTTGCCCGACAGTACCTATTTCAAAACTACACCTACGGTGTACCGTTTTTATTGGCTGACAACAAACTTTCGTTCAAAACCGAAACGTATATGATAAAATAATTTGTCTAATTACAGCTGAGTATTATGAATGCCCACTTCCGAAAATAGGTGATCGTAAGCTGATTTCAATATTCACACAAAAGAACAATCTCTTACTAATGACATAACAAAACATAAACAACAGCTAATATGAACAACTACACATTTTGCATAAAGAACAAAACTTGAGCTGCCCACACTAGTGCCTGTGAAACTACTGGCAAATTTCAAATAATAATATCTGTTTAAAAGTATATAATTCGACGTTTAAAAACAGACTGGCACCAATCAAGCAAGAATTTCTAGGTGTATTATGTATTGAATAAACTGGTTTTGTAGAATAATTATCAGCCTCAATCTCAAATGATCTTATTTACATAAATAAATTTAGTGCTATTGGTGTACTCTAAGATAAATGTTTAAAAATACTGATAATTTTTTCACTATTATACTTAATAAAATTGTTACCAGTAACTGTTTGCATTATTTCATACTACATAATAATATTTAACTTGATAATTTTTTTGGAAATATGCCTGGCTTTATTCCATTCAATTTCGTTGGCGCGTGAAGTTAATCCTCCAATGAAAGCGGAAAGCAGTAGCTCTGTTATTGGTCGGCGGCAACCAATCAAAAGGGAACTCAACATGGCGGCCATTATGGCGGCCTCTATACCCAAGTCTGTTTCTGATGCTAACTAGATATCTATATATATTTTTAAATCTGTGATTAGCCCGCAACAGGGACATTTACGATTTACCCCGAAAAAATCCCGGATTTTTCGTATAGCTTTCTGTCGTGAATAAAATACTAAGTTTCCGACTTCGTAACCCTACCGCTAGAGCCGCCATCTTGAAAGAATTGCGAATAAAATCTGTTTTTGACAATATCTCCTTTCCAGTATCTTTTAGACAAAAAATAGTCATTACGAAAATTATAGGGGATTAAATTCTCTATAAGTTTTGTCTGAAACGTTTAAAAGTTATTCTTAAGGCTATACTAGACTTATCTGCAGGGCCATAAGTATGGTGAGCCACATGCTCCTTAAAACGAGTTAAAATAAGCAGAGTTTATTGCCCGATATGTTTCGTCACAATATCCGCATACTATTTCATATCTAGCATTAAAATGAACTTATTCATGCAGCTCAAAAAATTAATATTAACCATATTAATGCGTTCAGCTTAGAAATAATTTTCGGGAATTAAATCGTTAAATATTTATGCGCCACTCTTAGCAAGGCGGTTTTAATTTTAACAGCAGGGATAATAAAACGACCGAAGAATTAAAATTCATGGCCCGCTCTCAGCCGTCAGTTTCAGCATAATAAAACAGAGCTGGGCGCATAGAATATTTCCTTTTTGCCGAACAACTGATAAATTTCAAACTTTGGTGCATATTTTCGTTGTCTTTGGCCAATTCTACAGTGTAACTATAAGGCATGATACAAGGATACATGGAGAAAGAAATCTTATATTCAGTATCATTTTTTTCATTTTTAATACTCCTTATGATAGCCATTTTACCTTTTCATCATTCATTAATC
Organism: Xestobium rufovillosum; assembly: GCA_963966045.1. NCBI lineage: Eukaryota > Metazoa > Arthropoda > Insecta > Coleoptera > Ptinidae > Xestobium > Xestobium rufovillosum. The sequence continues at coordinate 51,452,483 of OZ014492.1, read as the reverse complement.
CAATTATTTGAAAATAAATATACAGGGTGAGTCAATAGTGTAGTATAGTGTAGTATAGTGTATAGTATAGTGTATAGTATAGTATAGTGTAGTATAGTGTAGTATGCGCCGTCGTGTTGTATCCATAACCTTCGTGTTTCGACTAATGGAAACGCGTCCAACATATTTTGCAGAAATGTTTTCACCCACCAAAAAATAAGAACCAACAACACGTGTCCCAACAATACCACCCCAAACGTTGATGAACCATCTGTGCTGGTCCATATACAGGGCCGTAGCCAGAGGGGGGCCCTAACATACCTGTGCGCCCCCCCCCCCCTGTACTTACACGTTTAAACAGACCTCAAAGGCTGACCAATTTAACATCCTTGGCATTTGAAAACGAGCGAACAAGAAACGTTTATATGGAAAAAGTGCTCTGAAAATTTAATGACGGTCGAAATCAAAGTTATTATATGGGAAGTTGCCTAATGCGAGGTTCGTTCTTAGTCGGCAGCGATCGGAAATTGACGTCACCGCGGGACCGCAATTTCCTGCCGTACATTAGCCGATAAGCGGAGCGCATAGAACGGTGGAATAAATCTTTAGGTATAAAATATTTATAGAAACTCCAAACACCTTGTATTATATTCTTGTATATAGAACCGAGCCATGTGTTTATATTTTAGAGATAAGAATTGTGTGTGTGTGTGTATCTGTTTTACGTGAAGATGAGAACAAAAATCGCTTTTTAGAACGCATAGCGAGCAGTCGATCTTTGTATTATATTAAAATAAAATACGTATCAAAACTTTTGCGTTTCCTTTAATCGAACGAAAGGAAGATACACAACAATAATAATTATTTATTATTAACCCAAAAACTGAATTTCGGTGAACATCTGTTTCAGTAGGTACCTAAATACACTTTCTTCGCCATGATGAGTGATGAATCAATGAAGGCACAAAATTCAGTACTACCGTACCTAATAGACACTTCCAGATTAGTCTCGGGGATGATATTAGGCAAGTAGGTACGTATTTATTCGAGTAGTAGTAGGTATGAAGGTGGGTAGGTATTAGGTAGGTACATACTTAGTTTTGCTTTCAAAAACACATCGGCGGCGGCGAGCAGAAAGTGTTTAGAAGTAGGTATTTTTATTCAAATAACTGTACATAATGTTATCTATATCTATTTATACTGCCTACTACATTTCAAGTTATGCGCATACTTTTTTCAACTTTTTACTTTGTTTGGAATTAGGCGGAGTATGGGTGTATGTATTTATTTCTGAAATTAAAAACTGGATGTGGATTTTAGTTTGTAGTAGGTATACTGTTATTTTAATTATCTCCAGTTAAAATTGAACGGCATCGAGGGCGATTTCATTTTCAATCTAAATTTAACTTTATTAGGTTAACAATGCTAATTCAAAAATCTAAATTACTCTACTATATTAGAATACGATCATTTTTGCTTTAAATTTTACAAATTACCTATCCATATAGGTAGTTAAGTTTCAGTAATAAACCTTAGGTACCAGAAATAGTCAGGCCCACGCCCAGAAGAAACTATAGAATCCGTGAAAGTCCGTAAGTATCGAATGAATGAAATTCCAATTTGAACCTGACTATTTCTCAATGAAATGATCAGCCGCTTTTACAATTACCTACCTACGGAAGTAGGTAGGTAAGGCATGCATAAAGCGTGGGAATCGGGAAACACATGCACACGTCTGTACAAGTATACTTGCGGAGCGCGGCCGAGGTCCATCGCTGACGTCACATGCTTCCCCCACTCGTACTCCACGCGGTGCTACAGCGCTTTACGGGTATTAGGCAACTTCCTATATAATAACTTTGGGTCGAAATAGGGAGCTGCAATTGTGTTAGAGTTTCTGTATAGTTGTATTTTGTTTTATTGTAAGAAATGAAGATTTTAGTTTATTGTGAAGTTTTCCTGAATTGTTTTTTACATTCTTCGTTGTTCAGTTTTTTACAAGAGTATTTATTAGTCGAATTGTTTATTGCATCCATATTCTGAAACTGTATATTTATCTAGTTTAGTAAAGTATTACAATTCCCAATTTTTGGTATAATTTTAATCGCATATTCCAAGAACATGCTACCAAAAATTTCGTTTAAGCCCCCTCAAAAAATACGTAAGCCCCCCCTAAGTTTTGATCCTGGCTACGGCCCTGTCCATATATCGTACAAAATGGGGATTTTCAGTCGTATAATAATGCAAATTATGTTTGTTCACATTTCCGTTTCTATGGAATGTCGCTTCGTCACAAAATATTTTTGTGCATACATTCTGGCAACTAACAAACAATTTCTTTCAGTTTCGCCCAAAGTGTAGACTATGTCTATTAATTCTTGTTTTACAAAATTCATTTTCACTTAAGAAAACTTAATTCTCAAATCAACTGCGAAACAAAATGTATGACTTAACTTTTTTCGTACCCAACCGAGTATTATCAAATCATATTTGCTAGTTGATCTGGAAAATATAAATATTTCAAAAACGGTTCATTTTGGGATAGTGAAGTGTATTGCAATAAGAAAGGCAATTTTATCGGGAATCCAATGATGGTATAAAAACAACAGGGTTCTATTTGAAATTGGAAAGTTATGGTGTTTTGAAATTTTCTAATTTGATCCTGTAATTGCTAATATCATGTATAATATTTTCGATTGTTTCTTACAGCAACATTTATTCCTAAATGTTGCTTTCATTCCATCAAAATATTAATGCTACAGCTTTATTCAATTTCGAGATATTAACATTTCAAAATTGTTCTGCATCTGCAAATATTCGCAAGATGTCCATAACTCAAAAAATATAAAGTTTAGAAAAAAATTATTTCATGCAACCTCATAGCAAAATCGATCAAGGAATTCGAAAATGAAGTAAAATACACCTGTTCAATAGTAACCATTAATGTCTTGTTTCCAGGTCTGGTTTCAGAATAGAAGGGCGAAATATAGGAAGCAAGAAAAACAACTCCAGAAAGCACTGGCCCCGTCCGTCCTCCCCGGTTGCAATGGCGCCATGATGCGAAATATTTACCCGGGGGCGGCCAGAGGTTACCAGCCCTACCCACATCCCTCAGCTATTAATCGTTATCCACAGGTTGGTAAACATTAAAACATTATTTCATACATATAACACAGAGATAGCAGCTTAATGTTCTTATTTGTAAAAGCAAGAAAGAAATTTAAGTTCAATTTCAGAAAATAATAAAAAAACAAAATACAAATAAGTATACCTACTATAATAATGCAAAATATTGTGGAATGGGGTTCAAAAATAGGTTGTGGGGAATAAATTCGTTTATAAAAATAAGTCTTATACATATTCCCTTTCCATAATTCTCTGCAAAATACAGAAATGTATTTTCTGGCAATAAATCTAGATTTCCTCGACCTTGAGAAATTGGAACGCGGTGTGGAGTGATTAGTGCGATGCAGGTAACTTGATTAACTGAGGTCAAATAGGTTGGGTGATTAGTTTATCTAAGACCACATTTCCTTCTCTGAGCGACGGCGGACGCCGCGGCGCCGATACCCGTCTCCGCTAGCCAACAGACTACCGTCGGGCGCTAACGCGCTAAATAATATGCAAATGAATTGGTTTATCTCCCTGCTGTGTTTATGCAATATTTGATGACGCTACGGCATTTTGCGTTGACACGTAAACTCAAACAATTATAATTATAAAGAATTAGATAAATAATATAAATATTTAAATCACACCTGCTACCGACTGCGCCATTTTTCATATCCCCTAAACTATTTGTTGAATATCAAAATCTTCTTGACTTGTTTTTACTTCAAGATTTTTTAAAGTTATAGCTGGTTCAATTTCCAAGTTTAATTCTCAATTTTCAGATGAGCACTAGTTCCTATCCTGGGATGGCACAATCTTTCACGATGTCACATGGTACAAATATGTCTGCGGTAGCAGGCATGCGACAGGACGCAATGGGTAAGTTTTTTTGTTCTTTTTGGAATTCACATTTCTACAAATCCTCGAAATGTTGATATATGTTGTGATATAGGCACGTAGCTACAAATAAGTAGGTAAACATTTGGATCTTTGGTCGAATTCCATTTAAGAACGGAAATAAATCATCTTTGAAGACGCCGTCCGCAATCTCAGAGCAACTTGGCGGAAACTACGTCATTTCCTTCACGTGATATCTTTTTAAAGAATCTTAAATCTTAAATTGCCCTTCAATCCTTCGAGATTTCTACGAGATAATTCCAGTCAAAGAATAAGTAGTAAATCCAGCAATTCTACTTTATCACACTCCATTTCCCAAATTCGTGCGTTCAAATTATAATGTGTCACATGGATATTGTATACGGGGGTGTCCCAAGCTACCGTATTTCGTCCATAACTCCACTACCGTCAGAAATACGAAAAAACTGCTAAGTACAAAAGTTGCTCTAGTTTGTAAGCTGCATGTTTTAAAATTATTTTCAAAGATGGCGCACTTAAGGATATAGCGGAAATAGATACTAATAGGGGCCATACATTAGCGCACAGCAGTGTGCGGATCTAGTCCGACGGACTTGTCCGCGCACCGAATGTGCCAATGTATGGCATTGTCCGCTATAGTCCGCGCACTGCGCATCGGACCAAAAGTCCCTGTGCGCTAGATTGAAACTGCCCGATTTTTCGGACCCAGTCCCGCGGAAATGTGCCAGTGTGTGGTGAACAACAAACGCGGACTTGATTAAACACGGATAAAACCATAAGTACCTATTATTGGTTAAGTTATTTGTATTAAAGCCCTATTACGATTGAGCCTCGGATTGAGCTATTTGTAGATTTTTGACACCGTAGTTCGCAAAATCAAATTACCTTTATAAGCTAAAAATAGAGGCCTTCTGATCTCCAAAAACTTTTATTTGATCTATGTACACTTCTACGTCTGCCTTGTTTCACATATTTAAAGCAAATAATTTATGGAAGTACACAGGTACCTACCCATTTTCTTTTGAAGTGAAACTTCTTTTGTCTCGGTAGAGTAAGTTCCTGTGTTGGCAAATTCGAGCGTCACGAAAAGTGGAACGAATGGAGGGAAGCAGTCTGAGAAGACGGGCAGAGGAGAAAAGGAATATCGAGCGCCCCACTCTTTAGCCGCGCTCTGTCTCATGCTTCGAGCCGTTTCTCTCAGGCAAGCGTCAGTAAAACGAGGACACAGCGTTTCAGTTCTCGTGACAACTCAAAGCGCTTGGTTAGAAGCATTAGAATTCGATTTATTCTTTCATTATTATTATTATTTTTCTTTCCTCTAATAACGTTGAAGTTTCACATCTATCGCGTGTGGCGACCACGCACCCAGTTTTTTGTTTTTTATTTTCAGACTCAAGAAGCTAACCGAAAATATAATTCGGAAGAATATATCCGAGGTCTGCTCGAAAATTATCTAGAACTTCCTTGTTTTTGGACGGTAAAATCAAAATGTTATGCGAACATAAATATGAATGAAGACGCGTATGAAAAGGTAGTGAAGTACACGAAAGACACAAGATGAGAATGCTCCATTATTACACACCCCACTGCCTTCCACTTCGTCTGATGACAGAAAAATGAGCGCCGTGTATGGCAAAATTTTTCCGCTCACAATGTCCGTCGGACTAGATCCGCGCACTGCTGTGCGCTAATGTATGGCCCCTATAACTTCGTTATTTTAAATGGAATAGCCTGTATATTATTGCATTTTTTAATTTCTTATTGAATTTTAAGTTCACTTCGTTAAAATCTCTTTGGGCCTAAGATGTACCGTTTGTCCGTAATTTGACATTTTTCGAGAAATTTGACGTTTGCACTGCTTTAAAAAATGTATATCTCGGAAACTAAATTAGATAAAAAGTTGCGGTTTAGACAGTTCTGTTAAACATAAAAGAAGGTACCTGCTACGTAGCAAACTTTATTTTAGAGAATTGGGAAAGTTCGTGATATGGACCATGAAATTTGAGATTTTTGGAACATTGATATCTCGACTTTCGGTGATTTTCAAATTTCGTTAAAATTGATAGAGTGTGTTATACTGAAGGCAGTTATGTTGTTAATTTTTGTTAAAAAAATTCCTTCGCGTGTGAGGCCGTTGCAAAGTTTTCCGTAGGTGCGAGGCTAGAAATCGTACCTTGCAGCGAGATTGAGCCGCGTGACGTCGGTGGTTAGTACGAGTCCCAGCTTCAGCGCGCAGAGTCCCATATTATGCACGTGTTGTTAAATATTATTAACTGCGTATAAGAAAAATGTCGGGTTTTAACTGGGTTGTCTGTTTTGTACCCAGATGCACTAGTACAGCACCCCAATAAAACGGAAAAAGTGGTTCGTTTCAGTCAGAAGGAAAATCGGCCTGCATTATCGATATTTTCGCGAGTTAGTTTATCACTGCAAAAATTTATAAAATTATCGGCTGTCATTGCAGCCACTCTGAATAAAATCGACCATAATGTAAGGTATCGGTAGTTTTCTGGGACCACTTGGCAACGGTGTTACGGTTAGCATAATTTGAAACACAGGATGCTAGGAGCATGATTGAGCCAAATACTGAATCGCCGTAGCGTTCCCTCCCTGAACTAAAAAAGGAAATTTTATTAACTATTGAATTTTACAATAATTAAATAGTACGTCATCCATCATCATAAATTTCTCAGTCCGAAGACTGATTGGATGCATACCTCCATCCTTTCCTATCCTGAGCTAACCTACGCATTTCCCTAAAAGTAGAACATCCTACATCCCCAACTATTTGAGAGCAGTAGTCTAACCTGCTCCTACCCCTACCTCTTTATTCCTATCTCTGACTACAGTATGTTGCGAACTATTCCTTCGTGTCTCGGAAAGATATTTCTCCTATTAGTTGTTGTCTTCCATACCTTTCTCTTTTCCCCAACTCTTTCTAATTCCTCCCTATTGCTAACCTTATCCACGGTATCTTCATCAACCGTCTGAAGCGTCACATTTCAAACGCTTCTACTCTTTTTCAATCGGCTTCTCCTATTGTCCAAGTTTCGCTCCCGTATAATGCCGTCCTCCATACATGCGTCTTTAAGAGTCTCTTCCGAGTTTCTACATTAACCGTTCCCGAGCTATAGCAGTTGTTTCTTTTTGTTAAACAAAAGTACGTATAGTTTTTTGATTCGCGTGAGTTGCATTTGCTTCCGTTTGAAAATTTGCAATTCATTATAAAACTATTAACTTGATAACTTGTCATTTACTTAGGTATACCTACATAAATGAGTAGGTATAGGTATTAGGTATTAGGTATGTTGTATGTATTGTATTGTATTATAGAGAATATAGGTAGGTATATGTATTTTACAAACAGAAGTAAGCAGGCATCTACGATCTACATACCTGCTTATACTGAATTATAAAAGGCATGTACAGTTAATAAATTGTTCATTTTGTTTTACTTATGCCGGTCTGCCTTTACACCACTGTTTTGAGCTTTTGAGGTTGAATGAAATTGCTGTTAGATGCAAAAAATCAAACACCATTTCCGCATTTACCTACTATGGCAAATTATGTGAATCGGACTTTTGATACCCTTGTTGCATCATTAATCAATTATATTGTGTCTGTTTTATGTTTTCTTGACACCTCACTTTAGAAATTCACGGGCATTCAAGAAAAGTGGGAGGAGCGCCATACGAAGCTCTGACGTCAAACCAATCACAAAGCGAACTAGCATGTGGACGTGATAAGTTAATTTCTTTCGCTTCTTAAACTACAAAAAAAAGTTTTTTGAAAGAAGATTTCGCCGTAATTTGCATGAATTTGGGATTTTGCGAAATTAGAATCTTTGGGGGTTAGAAAACAGAAGAACTTCCCAAAGCAATTTTTTCTGCGCTCTGTAAAATTCAAATTATTCCAGAGAAAATATTTCCCGCTGAATGCGCTTATAGCGCCATGAGTGAACTATCGAAACTAAACGGTGACGTCAATATGACGATGCTTGTGAATTCGTAATGGCCGCTTCCGGTTTGGCGCGTACTCCGCGATTTGAAACTAAATGAAATTGTATTCCTATTGCTACATTTTATACAATCATAATTGTGGTTGTCTAATAATAAAGCGATGATTTATTAATTATTATAATTATGAATTTCGTCATAGACTGAATATTATTGCGTAGTTTCTTATAATGTCAATATAAGGGAATATTTTTTTTCTTATTCTAGGCATGAGCGCCGAAGACGAATGGTACAACAAAAGTCTATCGGCACTTAGGATGAACTCAACCCATCATCCCAATTTAGCAGCTCCTATGCTACAGTACCAAACGTAATGGTCGAAATAACCTATTTCTTCTTATAAATTCAGTTTGTAAAACATTCTTATCGAAAACGTACGGTGGTGATAATAACTTCCTTTTGTGATATTAGTTCACCGTTTGTACTGTCAATTTTAATTTGAAAAACCTGAAAATTACCACCTGGCTGCAGCATGAAGGCCCCAGTCAAAGCAGGAGGTCGCGCTTCTGCACTTGTAGGACACAAAATCTGATATTGCAACCGTGATATTATTTCAAAACCCTGTATATCTTTTAAAGTGTAAAAAACCTATGGTCCCAACAAAATGTACATAAAATTTTGACTATTTTTAATTTCTACCTTAAACATAGAACTAGGTTCTGGTAAATGTAAAGTTTTAACATGTTTTCTTTTTTTGTATATGTGTGTTGAAAATAGTAAATGTAATTATTTTATACATGTTATACAGTATCTTTGCTGCTCTTAATTCCTTACATAGATGTCCTTAAAATTAGATTATTAAATTGTACGTATGTTTATTACATGTGCTATATTTATTGTACGCGAAAATATGTAATTGATATTTAGTAATATATGTAAAATTGTAAATATCATCTACAATAAACAATATTCTGATCGAAACAGAATGAGTTTATTTCATCCTGCGGCGAACTGGTCTATGATTATTAATGTCTATGATCCTGTCAGAATTGCAGAATTCTCTACTTACTTTCAGAAGAACGTTAGTAGATGTCACCGCACCAGGCACTTTTGACGTTTACTTTGTAAAATGTCGTGATAGGTTAAGTAATGATAATCTTTCGACCTTCTCAAAAAATTAAGATGCAGAATTCAAGACTATTAGCAGAACCACTTTTAAACAAATACGTAAGTTCTACTTTTATATCCCACAAAATATGCATAAGTCAGTTTTAGTGTATTAGGTTAAAACACAGGAGTACCCTCGAAAATTTGAAACAACGTATAATAAGTGGCCCAAGTTTACAAGATTTTATCAATGACCCTAACCCTGTTTTAAAAGAGAATGATGATTGGAATAACTACCAAGGTAAATTACGTAGAGCTAAAGGTGAAGACCAGCGTTTACGTTTACCTCCGTGGCTAAAAACGACAATTCCGACTGGAAAGAATTTTAGTAAACTGAAAGAACAGTTGCGACATCTCAATTTACATACGGTTTGTGAAGAAGCACGTTGCCCGAATATCGGGGAATGTTGGGGCGGAGGCGAACACGGTACAGCTACCGCGACAATTATGGCAAGTCCAACGTACACATTTACTGGTTTTGTTTGTAATTTTGCTAAAAAAATAGTTGTTGGGAGATACTTGCACGAGAGGTTGTCGATTTTGTTCGATTAAGACGTCAAGGGCACCTCCACCGCCCGATCCGAATGAATCCGTTAATACTGCTAGCGCAATCGCTTCTTGGGGCTTGGACTATGTTGTTTTAACATCTGTAGACAGAGATGGTAACTATAAATATTTTTTTTAAACACTGAAACATTGAATGAACTGCTTCATTTCATTTTAATGTTCAGATCTTGCTGATGGGGGATCGAACCATTTTGCACAGACAGTAAGAGAAATTAAAAACAGGTACATGATTTCCTTTAAAGAATAGGTGACAACATAAAATGCTTTTATTGCAGAAATGAGAATATTTTAGTAGAATGTTTAGTGCCCGATTTTCGTGGTGATTTAGCATCAGTAAAAACGATAGTAGAGTCAAATTTAGATGTGTATGCTCACAATATAGAAACAGTCGAAGCCCTTACTCCTTTTGTAAGAGATAGAAGAGCAAAATATAGGTGAATATTTTGTATTTTAATTTGTTTGAGTAGGTAGAATTTATTTTTACAGGCAATCATTGGTGACATTAGAAGCAGCGAAGTCTTTTAACGCTGATTTGATAACAAAATCATCTATTATGCTCGGTTTAGGAGAAACTGATGAAGAAGTGCAGCAGACATTAACCGACCTTCGAAGCGTAGGAGTAGATTGCGTCACTTTAGGACAATACATGCAGCCAACAAAGAGGCACCTAAAAGTAGTTGAATATGTGACGCCCGCGAAATATAAGCACTGGGAAAACGTAGGAAACGAAATGGGATTTTTATATATTGCTAGCGGACCTCTGGTTAGGAGCTCGTATAAAGCTGGTGAATTTTTCATCGCCAGCATCTTGAAGAACAGGAAAACTTCAGCTGGGAATTAATGCTTGAATATAATGTATTTATAGTATTGTGTTGAAATAAATATTTTTATTGTTATTTTGTTTAATATCTTTTCGTTAATTTTTGCATTTTATATAATAAAATAAAGGCAAACTAGGTTAATTTCGTTAAATCAAAATATATCGGTGCCAGTCTGATCTGCTTTCAATTTGGCTTGTTCTGCAGTAATCTCTTCTTCCTTTGAAGGCTCTTTGGGACTACCATCTTCATTCAATTTACCTTCTTCAAAATCTTTAACAATTTTCTCTGCGTAAACTACATTAAATAGATCTTGTGCAGTAAATTCTGACTGTATAACGTCTGGTGTTCTATACGACACGTAAGGTTTCAACTACAAATTAATTAGCGATAAGAGAAATTTTAGCCAGTAATAAACGCAAATACCTTAAAACCGGTTAAATCGGGAACTACTATTTCTGGTATCATTTCTGGTACTTCTATAAACTGACCATTTAATGTATACCCAGTATCTTTGACACCACGTTCTACAATAACAATTATTAGAATTGTTCATGAAGTGTCTCCTGCACTGCAGCAATAGTATGTGTAAAAATTACAGCTCGTTACAAACCTATCGCTACTGTATCAGTCTATTAACAATAGCAAACTCAGGCAATTATTATTATTCTGTTACAGTGGTTCCAACTTTTATATGTTGGACTGCCTTTGTTAATTATATAAAAAATGACTTACTGTGAACCGGTACGTTGGGATCGGGGTCTACTTGTTGCCTTTCCTTGAATACTCTTGATCCACGTTTATTATAAAGAAGAAATTTTCTAAAATTCCTCTTGCCATTTCTTACAGCAGAGGTAGAAATAGTTCTTTTAATACATAAATTCAGAAAAGACATGTTTTCTCGAGTTAACCTAACTTTCGAAACTCAAATGTCAAATGCTCAGATGTCAAATGAGAAGGGTGACATGTCAGGCCCATTAATAGGAAGTGGCTAAAATGCACATTGGCGAAATTGTAAAATTTAAATTATAAGAAAATGGATTTTTAGAACTTGATCATAACTCATAAGCAACTACATAAAATAGATTATTCTTGTTTCGGATTTCGATCATTAGTATTTTTGTTTTGGAGATGGTAAAGGACGCCATGATAATGTGTCGTCACGTAAAAACATAATGGGGGAGATAAGTGGCGCGTCACAAACGTCAGATTTTCATTCCAAACAAAACAAAGTCACGTGCTTTCTGACGTTTTAACCTAACCTCTGAAATATAATTATAGTTGTTTTCAAGTTTTTACACGTAAGCCCAACACACAAATTGAAAATAAACTGTTTTCACTGCAAAACGTGTATAATTATATTGCAAAAACTAGTTTAAGACGTTGTAAATAATATCGATAAACGTCAAATGGCACGTGCATTTGTTTTGTTTGGAATGAAAATCTGACGTATGACTAGGGTTGCCAGATCTCCGGTTCTGGCCCGGAGTTTCCGGTTTTGTATAACAATATCCGGTCTCCGGCCGGTCATGAAAGTTCTTCGGGCGAAAATAAATTATTTTCTTATATGACGCATTAAATTATTTATGCCATGATACCTTATTAGTAGATAAGCTATGCGGGTTCTCGCTCAAAATATACGTCATATATACGTCTTTTTATTTTTACTTCCGGTCTGAGACAACAGAACCAAGGGCTTTTTCATGCGAACCCTTCACGTGCTCATGCGCGCCAAGGGCTTTTTCATACGAACCCTTCATGTGCTCATGCGCGTTTTCATGCGATCGCTTCCATTCGAAGGGATCACATGAAAAAGCCCTTGGCGCGCATGAGCACATGAAGGGTTCTCATGAAAGAGCCCTTGGTTCTGTTGTCTTAGACCGGAAGTAAAAATAAAATGACGTTAAAAAGACGTATATATGACGTATATTTTGAGCGATAACCCGCATAGCTTATCTACTCTTATTACAAAAAATTCGCCGCTACTGAAGTGATTCCCTGTGCCGTTACGGATGTCAGCCGGCAGCAGATTGAAGCGGCAAATTTTTGAATTTTAACGCGAGGTCAAAAATTAAAAACAAGCTTGATGCATTTAGCCATTTAGCATTTACGCGTTTCTATTTTGATTAGATGGAAGAATCTGAATCAAGCATTAATTGCCGAGCCTACGACTTCGAGTACCGAAATTTCACCGCCTCAAAAAAAATACTTTACTTCGTTCCAAGATGCTTGGATATAAACGTTTTCATGGATAAGAAAAGCTGATGACTTGAATGCATTATGCACTCTATGCAATGTTAATTTTACCATTAAATTTAATGGTGGAAAGGCAGTTAAAAAGCATGGTAATTACTAGCGCCAAACACCTGAAAAATGTAGCTGCGAGCAAAAACAATTTTTATCCGGATTTTTATCTTATGTTTTCCATTAGAAATATAAACAAGTTTAATAGTAATATACGAGTTTCATTATTACTTTTTGTTAATGGCAATGTATTATTATTATTATTATTATTATTATTAATCTCCGGCCCTACAACAAGTGGCATCTGGCAACCCTACGTATGACGGAGGCACTTATGTCCCCTATTCGGGAGATAAGTGGCGCTTCACAAACGTCAGATTTTCATTCCAAACAAAACAAAGCCACGTGCTTTCTGACGTTTTAACCTAACCTCTGAAATATAATTATAATTACATATAGTTGTTTTCAAGTTTTTACGCGTAAGCCCAACACACAAATTGAAAATAAACTGTTTTCACTGCAAAACGTCTATAATTATATTGCAAAAACTAGTTTAAGACGTTGTAAATAATATCGATAAACGTCAAATGGCACGTGCTTTTGTTTTGTTTGGAATGAAAATCTGACGTATGACGGAGGCACTTAGGTCCCGAATTGTCGCGTGCTCTTGATATCTGTCAGTGTCGTTCAAAAACATTTTCTTCAAAGTGAAGTAGTGAAGTTACCTGGGAAAGTATGAAATATTTAAAAGTGAGCAATGATCAGAACTCCTATGATCAATTATTAATTAACACATAGCAGACAAACAGACATATTTCCAGCCATTGCCAAATAATTTATATTTATGTTCAGTATTGTTTTGGGAATAATGTTTATAGAAAATTAACAAAAAATTAAAATAAGATCGATCTAAAGGGTAAGCAAATGAACAGTATAGAGAAGAATAAGAAGAAGCGAGTGACCCCAGCGCCGCAAGCATCAAGTATTGTAATCATTCGTGGAAACTACGGTGCTTAGATGCTTTATTAAAAGTACAGTCTGCTTGTGGTTGTGGTGTTTAATAAGTTTATTGGGGTAGCATTCTTCCTGGTAATTTAAATTCCTCCTGGATCAAACACAGTGCATTGCATGCGTCAGTGAATACGTGAAGTAACGATGGTGTTGGCGGAAAAAAATAGTGAGAATGTTCGGAACGGAAGACGGAGTCGGGGGCCAAGTCCCAATGGTCATGTCCAAGCAGAGTCCACAAGCGAGGATGAAAGTACAGGTAATTATTGTATTACTGCAGTTTTTCGGCGTAACTCTTTCTCAGATTTCATTGGTAATTAATTTGGGAGCGGTTTATTTCAAATGTTGGAAGTTTAACCCTTAATTGGTAACGTGCGACCCGCGGGACCCCGTGGCTCATGATGCTGACAAATTTGATACATGTGTAAAGCTATTGCATCGCCCCACTCAGTACCTTTCGTAATAAATACGTATTTAGTTGTTGCGTAGCTGGTAGCGAGATGATGTGGTCGAGTGTTACAATTTTACTACCTTCGAAGTGGGGTAGTGGCCCATGTGACCACATGTTAAGTAAGTCGTTTCTTAGTGATGATGAGGGATTCCATGTTTTGAATTAAGGGTTAGTTTGTTGGAAACATACAGTGTGTATGTCATTTACAGTACCTGCAGATAAAATAAGGGTGGGCCGCGATTATCAAGCCACGTGTCCCGAATTGCAACCGGAAGCTTTACGCAAACCCGAGCTTTTGGCTGATAGGGCACTTTTGGTTTGGTCTCCCACGGCCGATATTCCGGAGTCAAAACGTAAGATCCTCTGGAAAAACCTATATCGGCGTAATTTATTGTTCGTGTTTTCTGTAGTGGAAGAATATATTGTCTTAGCGAAGGATAAATACGGTTACAACGGTGAACAGGCCTTGGGGATGCTATTTTGGCATAAACACGACCTAGAACGTGCTGTACTCGATCTAGCAAATTTTACTCCATTCCCCGACGAATGGTCTGTAGAAGATAAGGTTCTATTCGAACAAGCCTTCCAGTTTCATGGGAAAAGTTTTCACAGAATACGACAAATGGTATTTTTGAGCAATTTTATCTTACCTGCTCCCGTTAATTAAGTAACTTTTAGTTGCCAGATAAGAGCATAGCGAGTTTAGTAAAGTATTACTATAGTTGGAAGAAGACGCGATCGAGGACCAGCTTAATGGACAAGCAAGCTAGAAAATTGACTGCGCCTAGAGAAGATGGGGCACCTTCGGAAGCTGGATCGGAAGGAGGATCGAATGAGGAGTCTGACCACGATGAAAAGGTAGGACCTTCCTTTTCCAATAATTTCGTGTTTTGTTTTTTTTCCCCATTTTTAGGGTGTAT
The DNA here is from genome assembly GCA_963966045.1 of Xestobium rufovillosum. Classification (NCBI taxonomy): domain Eukaryota; kingdom Metazoa; phylum Arthropoda; class Insecta; order Coleoptera; family Ptinidae; genus Xestobium; species Xestobium rufovillosum. Next base: position 51,437,386 of record OZ014492.1, on the reverse strand, counting down.
TAGTACAGTTTTGCATGGGTTTATGTTTTTTTGTGTATTTTGATATGTGTTTAGTGTTTCTGAGTAGGTATTTCTGAAAACTGATTGTCTATCTTGAACTTACGTGTTTGAAGTTCACGAGCTAAAATTATATGGAATTATGATGGGGCACAGAAATTCTTAGGACGCAAATAAGTTGCAGATCTTAAATATATACAGTGAAAAACTGTTTTCGGCATTAGTTTCAGCAAGATTAATAACTAGAAAATTACTAATTTAAATGAGACAAGATTGTCTAGGTTTTCGTAAATTTATTATTAATTAAACATGACAATAGGCAGGTTCGGTAATTTTCAAATTTCATTAAAATTGATAGAGTTTATTATTATGAAGGCAGTTATGTTGTTAATTTTTGTTAAAAAAAAATTCCTTCGCCTGTGAAGCCGTTGCAAAGTTTTCCGTCGGTGCGAGGCTAGAAATCGTACCTTGCAGCGAGAGTAGGCTGCGTGACGTCAGAACTTAGCATAACGTACAAGTCCCAGCTTCAGCGCGCAGCAGTCCCATAAGTATTACGCATATGCATGTGTAGTTAAATTGTTAAATATTATTAACTGGTTCTAACTGGTGTTTTCTACCCAGACTAATACATCGTACAGCACACCAATAAAACGGAAAAAGTGGTTCGTTGGAGCCAGAAGGAAAATCGGTCAGCATTATCGATATTTTCGCGAATTAGTTTATCATTGCAAAAGTTTATAAAATTATCGGCTGCCCCATTGCAGCCACTCTAAATAAAATCGAACATAATGTAATTTATCGACAGTTTTCTGGGACCCCTTGGTACTTGGTAACGTGTTACTACAGTTAGTATAATTTGAAACAGGATGCATGACGGAGCCAAATACTGAATCGCCGTAGCGTTCCCTCCCTGAACTAAAAAAGGAAATTTTATTAACTATTTTACAATAATAATTAAATAGTGATATACACGAAAATTCAAAAAACCAGTAAAAGAGAGAAATAAGACGGACGAAAATACGACGACAAGGCAAGATAATGGTACACGAGAGGAAGGTAACGAAAGAAAAAATAAGTATTGGAAGTTGGCTACATGGAATGTACGAGGTCTGAATGGAAAAGAATTGGAATTGAGCAGTGAATTTGAAAGACTCGAATTAGATATATTAGCCATCACGGAAACTAAGAAAAAGGGACAGGGAGAAATAGAACTGGAAGAGGGCCATCAATTAATATACAGGGGAGTAGCACAGGAGAGGAGAGCAGCAGCGGGAGTCGGATGTATAATCCACAAAAAGTTAGTAGGCAGTATACAAAATTGGGAAGGACACTCTGAAAGAATTCTTACTGTAGAACTAAAAAGGAAAAATGATTAAGTAATAACGGTTATAGTAGTTTATGGTCCAAACGAAGATGACAAGAAGGAATATAAAGACAGCTTTTGGGAAGACTTAAATGGAGTAACAGAAAACAGTAAAGGGAGAGTAATTGTGGCCGGGGATTTTAACGCGAGAGTTGGAAGAAAAGACAGAAACACTACAGATGTTGTAGGTGATTTCGGAGAGGACAAAAGAAACAATAATGGGGTTAGATTGATGGATTACTGCGGACTAAATAACCTAATAATAGCAAGCACATTCTTTGAACACAAGAAAATACATATGTACACGAGGCAGGGGCCAGTTATAACAGAAAAATCGATAATTGATTACATATTATTTGAAAGAAGCAATAGAAAAATAATAATGGATGTCAGAGCTAGGAGAGGGCCGGAAATAGCTAGCGATCATTATCTTGTGGAAGCAAAGATCAGGAAGCCACTTGGTGACAAAGAAACGTACACAGAGAAAAGAAGAATAGTACAGCATGAGACCATAAAGACATACAAATTAAGGAACAAGGAGACAGCAGAAAGATATGAAGAAGTAATGGAAACAAAAATGATAGAGCAGAGTTATAGAATAGACGAAACTGACGATGTAGACGAGACATGGAAGAAGTTTAAGGAAATCATTATGGAATCGGCGAAGGAAGCATGTGGTGTAAAGAAGATTACTAACCAGAAAAAGCAAACAGCCTGGTGGAGTGAGGATATAAAAACACAAATAAAGATTAAAAAGAGAAGGTGGATGCAATATTTGCAAAACAGGAGTGATCAAAGATACAATGAATACAAGGAACAACGCAAGGTTGTGAGAGACATGGTTAAACGAGCGAAGGAAGAAAGCTGGATGAAATTTGGAGAGCAAATGGAGAAGAACTACAAAGCAAATCAAAAGTTATTCTATAAGACATTGAAGAACATGAGAAAAGGAAAAACAACCAAAAGTCTAGCAATTAAGAACAAGGCAGGTGACATATTAACTAACGAACAACATATAATGGAAAGATGGAAAGAGTATTTCCAAGAGCTGTTATTAGTATCAAAAGATGAAGATAAAGAAGATGACATAAATGTTGGTTCAGAGACCTCTGACGATGAAAGGGAAGCAATAACAATGAGGGAAGTGGGAGATGCACTGAGAGCAACGAAAAATGGTAAAGCACCGGGACATGACAAGATAACACCAGAGATGCTGAAGTACATGGGGCCGGAAGCAACAGCATTATTGCTGGATATATTTAACAAAGCATGGACAGAAGGAAAAATACCTAGGGAATGGAAGGTTGAAGTTATAGTGCCAATACATAAAAAGGGGGACGCAAAGGACTGTAACAACTATAGAGGAATCACTCTATTGAGTACAGCACAAAAGGTATACGAAAGAATTTTAGAAAAGAGGTTGAGAGGAATCATAGAACCGACACTGAGCGAAGCACAAAGTGGATTTCGAAGGGGAAGAAGTGTACAAGATCACGTTTTTACCATCAAACAGATAATTTCTAAAACCCTGACGAGTCAAACCAAAGCCAATTTTGTATTTATTGACCTTGAAAAGTCATTCGACCGAGTTAAGCGTGAAAACATTTACGAGAGTATGAAGAACAGAGGCGTCAGCGGCAATCTTGCAGGAGCGGTGAAGAGCTTATACGCTAGAAACAGCAACTACATCATTAGCAAAAACTTTAAATCAGAAACTTTTGAAACAAAAAATGGGTTGAGGCAAGGAGGAGTTGTAAGTCCACTTCTGTTCACTGTATTCATGGACGACGTAATAAGAGAGTGCACTCCACGTTTAAAAAAGTTACACACTGGATTCAAGAATTTAGAAACTGTTCAAGTGTCAGAATGCGCTTTTGCTGATGATGTTGTTTTGATGGCAGGAAGTGAGAGGGCTCTACAGAACAATCTAAATGTTTGGAACGAAGTGCTTATAGAAAAAGGGATGAAAATAAACACAGCAAAGACCAAAGTAATGGCAGTATCGAAAGATCAGCTAGCTATAAATATTGAAATCAACGGAAAAAATATTGAGCAAGTGGAGACATTTAAGTACTTGGGAGTAATGATAGAAAGCAACGGAGGTCAAGAAGGAGATATCAACGAGAGGATAGAAAAAACAGCAAAACTGTTTCATGCTATGAAGGACAGCTTTATCGGCAAGAGAGAAGTGGGCAGGAAAACAAAAATTGTTATTTACAATACAGTCTATAGACCAGTACTGACATACGGCTGTGAGTCCTGGATACTCACCCCAATAATAAAAAGCAAAATACAGGCACTTGAAATGAAATACCTCCGTAGAGTTAAAGGCATTACCATGAGAGACCATGTAAGAAATCAGGATGTAAGGGAAGAGCTAGAGTGCAAGTCGGTTTTAAACTTCATTCAGGAGAGACAACTGGCATGGTGGGGACACCTAGAAAGAATGGACGACAATAGACAAGTGAGGAGAGTGTGGAAGGCAAGACAACAGACGAAAAGAGTTAGAGGAAGACCAAAAGACAACTGGGATAAAGTAGTTGCAAAGATTATGAGATGCAAGGGCAAGACGGTGGTAGAAGCGAGACAGTTAGCGCAAGACAGGAAGAAGTGGTCGACATTTGTGCACGGTTAAATTAAGTGATAACACCTACACCGAGAGGTAAAAGGTGACCAGACTATATATATATATTAAATAGTATGTCATCATAAAGTCCTCTTTTGAAGACTGGTAGGACGCGTACCTCCATCCTTTCCCTGAGCTAACCTACGCATTTCCGTAAAAGTAGAACATTCTACATCCCCAACTATTTGAGAGCAGTAGTCTAACCTGCTCCAACCTCTACCTCTTTATTCCTATCTCTGACTCTAATATGTCGCGAACTATTCCTTTGTGTCTCAGAAGGTGTCCTACCATCCTACGATCCTATCCCCTATTCTTTATTGTCTTCCATACTTTTCTCTTTTCCACAACTCTTTCTAATTCCTCCTTATTGCTAACTTGTCTATCCACGGTATCTTCAACACCCGTCTGTAGCATCACATTTCAAACGCTTCTACTCTTTTTCAATTCGCTTCTCCCATTGTCCAAGTTTCGCACCCATAGGTATAATTTCGTACTCCATACATGCGTCTTTAAGAGTCTCTTTCGAGTTTCTACGTTAACCGTTCCAGAATATAGCAGTTGTTTCTTTTTGTTAAACAAGTACCTAGTACCTGCGTAGCGTAGTTTTTTGATTCGTGTGAGTTGTATTTGTTTCCGTTTTTTCAAAAAATTTCCAATCCATTATAAAACTGTTAACTTGATAACTTGTCAATCACTTAGGTATACTTGCCTACATAAATGAGTAGGTATGTATTGTATTGTATTAGAGAATATAGGTAGGTACCTATTTTACAAACAGAAGTAAGCAGGTATCTACAATCTACATACCTACTTATACTGAATTATAAAAGGCATGTACAGTTAATAAATTGTTGACTTTGTTTTATTTATACCAGTCTGCCTTTACACTACTGTTTTGAGGTTGAATGAAATTGGGGTTAGATGCAAGAATCACACACCATTTCCACATTTACCGGGACATTTACCTACCTACTACATAAATATGGCAAATTATGTGAATCGGACTTTTGATACCCTTGTTGCATCATTATATCGATTATGTTGTCTTTGTTTTATGGTTCCTTGACACCTTACTTTAAAAATTCACCCTCGAAATAGTCCCAATAGTATGTTATGAGATAGGTACCGCTTCATGGGCACTTCAAGAGAAGTGGGAGGAGCGCCTTACGAATCTCTGACGTCAAACCAATAACAAAGCGAACTAGCATGTGGGCGTGATAAGCTAATTTCTTTCGCTTATTACGCCGCAAAAAATTTTTTAGAAAAAAAATTTCGCCTAAATCAATTACAGTAACAATTTTCTGTCATTTTCATGCCAAAGTAGATATCTTATTTTTCCCCGAACCTATTGTTTTATTTTCTAAATGTAGAATTTCATAGTTTTCATTGAAAGTGTGGTTTTCTGATATTAAATGATTTGCATAAGTAGAGCCTGTCTTCCTATTTTTGTAACTATTTAAATGCTCTGTGATTCTTTTTATAAATGGTCGTCCTGTTTGACCTACATAACTCTTAGGGCAAGACCCACAAATTAACTTGTAAACTCCCGATCTAAATTTTTTATCTGTTTTGTCTTTGTCGTTTTTAATGATTTTTCCTAAGGAAGGAAATTTTTGGTCCGGAATATGTCAGATTTATAATTATAATTCTTGAAATCTAAGAATGAATTTAATTGTCTGTCCGTTCCTGTAAAACAGGCTGTTATATCGTCCACGTACCTAAACCAATACAAGAATTGTTTACTAAGTTTACTGCTATGAATATGGGTTTCTATCGGGTCCATAAATATTTCGACTAATAAGGGACTCAGAGGGTTTCCCATAATAAGACCTGCTTTGCAGCCGTAGAAATTGTTATCAAATTGAAAATAATTTTGTTCTAAACAAGTGGATAACAGATTTAAAATTTCTAAATTTTGTCCTACATTTTGGTTGTTATTTTCTAATAATTTTTTGACTAACTGAATGATGTCTTGAAGAGGAATGCTTGGGAACAAATTTTTGAGGCCAAATGAGACAAATCTTTCATTAGTAGGTATATAAAAAAGTTTAATTTTGTCTATTAATTGATACGAATTTTTAATAGAATGTGTTGCATTGAACTTTTAATGATATCTATAACTTTGTTGGAAATTTTGTAAGTAGGTGCCGAAATATAGGATACTACTGGTCTAATGGGGTAGTTGTTTTCGTGTAATTTAATCAAGGAGTATAATTTTGGGGCCTGCTGAAACTAATGCCGAAAATAGTTTTCCAATAATCCTATAAATAAAAAAGTTTTCCATATGGCTATCACTGTATAAGAGGTTTTTTTTAAATTTTATTACCTACTTTCTGCATAGAACTGTCCAAAATATTCCGATTAATTGAGAAATTCTTGTGGGAGCTGCGATCATTGGACGTTGTGTAAATAGCTCTTTAAATGATTGTATTCCAGAAATGGACAATACACCGGGGTATCCGACGTAAAAGTGGTTCCCCGCCACGTTCGGGACAGTCTACAGATGAAAACACCGCACAGGTAGTGTGCTTCTATTTCTAGCTACAGCACGCTCCATTTGTTTCAAAATAGAAAAAAAACATTCACCGATCATTTTTTCACAGCTTCATCAAATCATTTCTCCATGCATAGATTAGGATGTGCTAATTTTTTTGTTTATTCATCGTACGTTTATTTATGTGTTTAATATTTTTTTATGTAACAATAGGGGTCCTAAGAGGGTTTCTTGAGGGCACCGCATTTCTTTTATTTTTCTTACGCAGGAGCTGCTTTTTTCTTGAAACGATAATTTGTGCTACATGTTGCAGAAAGGTTTACCCCCTAACATGCATCTTACTATATGTATGTTTTTTGGTAAAACTCTTCATGAAAGAATCAGAGAGCAGGACATGTTGGTTACTAGTTCTGCTCCCTGAAAACTAGCATTTTTCTAGATGTACCACTAACCGCTAAGCATGCTTAACGTTTTACTTTGTGTTTAATATTTAAAAATTCTTTCGATATTAATATTGTTTGCGGGGCTGTATTATGGGTGTTTCTTCTTAAGCATAAGTCTATTCGATTGGTTGGTATGATTGTGATATGTGTACAGGGTGTGGGTGGCACATGTTCTAACTGCGGAGTCGCCTGTACCGTCACTCATGTAACACCAAAAGGGGGCCTTTGTAATTCCTGTTACCAACACTGGAGGTACGTAGAAAAAGAAGTGGTGAAGCGGCAGCGGTTCAATTTCGTAACGGCGTGAATGTGCTTTTTTGAATATATTTTGGTACTTAATACAGTTTTCTTGCATAATTTATAAAATGGGTCTTTTCATGATTTATGTTACCTTGTGACAGATTTATTTTTTTCTACGACGATCTTTGTATTTGTTGGATCATGACAAATGGATGTTTCTTCCAAATTAAGTATTTGATGAGGCTTATTATTAGTCAATTCAAGCTGATTTACTGTTTGCCCATAGAGATCAAAGAACTCGAAAATTATTTTGGACCTGGTCTGCTCTGTTCGAAGGGTTTGTCTCTTCGTCGGTTTCTTACGAGATAAACCATTTCTGCGGACCCATCTGCTTGCAGTTTTGATGTAATTGTATCTAATTTTAGGGGCAAAAGTGTCACTTTTTATCCCTGAAATTCAAAACGGGGATAAAAAGTAAAAGTAGAGATAAAAATTGAAAAAAATTGGCAAAAGTACAATATATTACATCAAATCTTAAAAATTTTTGAAGTACTCTTAAATCCTAATTCTTATTATAATAATTGTAAGTAACTTTTATATCTACGCCACTATAATTGGCAAAATTGAATGATGGAGCCATCTGCTCACTATTTTTTTCTTGAATGAGGGTTCTACTCATACTTTGTACCACGGTTGTTGAGAAATAAGGACACGAGTCTCCATATAATTATTGGCTTGACTATTAATGACAGGTTGATAAGTGGTAGTTTTTTGTTATTTATAAATCTTTCCACATAACTCTCAGCTACAGTGACACTTTTCCAACCTCCATGCCTCTTGAGCTGATCTACATTAGCCCCGGAATCTGCCAGGAGAGAGGCGGAAGTTCTCCTGAAGCAATGGCCGGTATACAGGGTGGCCCATTAGTGCGGGGATGGTCTATATCTCTTGAACCATTCAAGGCATCAGAATGAAATTTTGCAAGTGCTTAGGAAACCCTACGCCGCATATTGTAAAATTATTTTGGTGTATACAGTAGGGTGGGCCGAAAAAACTTTTTTTTCATATTTATCTTGCGCTACCGTCGAAAACATGTGTAATGACATTTAAAGCACCCAAACAAAAATTCAGCCGAATAACTAAAAATTTTGCCGGGGCTTCCTAAGGTACCAAAAATTTTTTTTTATTATTATTTCGGCGCTGCTACCCGAAAATTTGCTTATTAGGTACTACTTGAAGCACACAGAAAAACTGGTCATCCTAAAGTGATTTTTAACCGGGCCCATCTACTCATTTATGAATTTCTGGTCTGCGCCGCTGCACTTAAAACGTATTGGTAACTATTGAAAACTTGTGAAAAAATGCCTGTAGTGTGCTTCAAAAACATAAATACGGTACTTCCAGAACTACCACAAGATGACCTAAGTACCGATCAAAAATACCTATTTCAAATGTGTGGTGCTATTCGAGATGGTAACTGCCCTTCTAGCTTAGTTGAAAAAGATCCAGTCAAGATGTCCCAAGTGCGATGGCTGACAACAGCAAATAGGGTAGTACGATTATATGTTGCTACAACAAATCCATCTCCAAACTTAAATATTTTAACAGAATATATTTTAAAAGTATAAGCTCCGGTATGGTTTGAAATAAAAACAAAACCGCTTATTTATGATGGCCCAAAACACTTGTGGAAAGCTATTAGTGCATCAAGAATTTTTTATGAGAAAGTACGAAACAGTATTGATAAAGTTTTTGCAGACAATGCAGAGAATATACTTCTAGCAAATGTTAGTGGACTCACGCAGGCATATTAGAGATTTGGCTGTCGGAAGAATTCGAAAGGTTAGACTTCAAAAGAATAATGTAGTTAGAATTTTTAGGGTGCCCTCTATTAATTTATTGGCAGAAGACTACATAGACTTAATAGATTGGCAAAGTTGTATGATAACAGAACTACCCGTGACAGCAAGATTTTCAAACGAAGACTTACAAAATATTGTGGAAGAAACATTTGTGACCAACTTAGAAAATTTTCCTTGCCACACCCAGTCGGTAGAGAGGTGGGTGAAGATTGTTACCGAAGCTTCTCTAAAAGTTTGTGGCGAAATATCAAGAGATGGTTACATCAGATCAAAATTAGAAGCCAGAAAACTGTTACCTTCATTTGAGAACAAAGGACAGTATTTTTAAAAGATAAATCTAAAATAAATAACTTGCATATAAAAATCTGGCGGGAGGGACCCCCAACGGGAGGAACTCCAGGTGCAGATACCTACACGTGGTGAGTTCTATTCTGGGTTGATTTAGTGTTTACCATCTTACCTTTCGTGTTTCAACACTAAATCAAGCAAAAGGCTGCACAAATTTAGCGTCCAATATCATTTTGCCTAAATTCAAGTTCTGTTTTGGCCCACGGGCCCGGCTAAATATTTTTCGATTAAGTCCATTTTGGGGGAGGGGTAATAAGGAGTACCTAAAAAACATTTTTTTAACTAGCGCTGATAAAATTTTTCGAACAAAAAATTTGGCCCTTTTGGGGCCTGGTGGGCCCGGTAAAAATTTGAACTAGGTAACCCAGTTTTTTTTTGTGTTTTTATATTCTAAATACCCAACTTTTGCAGCCTAGCGCCAATTAAATTTCAATACTTTTTTAAAAATTTCCGTTTTCGGCCCACTCTAGTATACAGGGTCTTCACATTTTGCGTAACAAACCAAAGTTATATTTTTTTAAATGGAAATCCCCAATTTTGTTTACATATTCACGTTCCCCACAAAATTTCATGGAAAACGATATACCACATTAATGGGTTTCGAGCAGGGGATGTTAAGATATTGCCATTTTAGTGCCAATCTGGACCCATCTTTGTGTCACTACTGACACCTACTTATCGAAGCTGTCAAAGATTTCTTTATCGAACTAGATTCACAGACTATTCTATTTGCAAATTCTGTTAATACCTTTGCTACAGTAGTTTGTATTATACAGAGTGGTCAACATACGCATAATTGAATTTTTCTCAAGAATTTCAAATGGAACACCTTGTATATTAATTGCACATTTAATAGCCAGTTTACTAAGCTCTTAATTGATGCGGGCATTGCCAGGTCTGCGGCTGACAGATTCTACGGAAATTAAAATTGAAACTTAAAAATTTTCAATTTCGCTGTTATTTTTTACAATTTTATTCGGATTTCCCCATTTAACTTAAATTCGGACCTGTCCCGTTTTAAATCGATTTAGTTAGGTAACTTTGCTGCGTATTTTGAATTCGTTGTTTTGAAATTTCGAGTTGCTTCAGGACAGATAAATGGTTAAAAGTAGATATAAATTATTAATAAGCTAAGTATGACTTTGTAGAGGAAATGTAATTTAAACGAAAAGCTGGACGGAGAACAAATTTATAATGTAAATAATGTGCATTAACAGTGCCATTTTTATGGAAAGTAATTCGAAAACATTGCTTTCCAGAGATAACTGTTTTATTCTCACTTTTTATAGAAGAATCATATTTTGTAGTCAAAATGCAAATCGCGTTGAAATCATCTTACCTGTGATAAACAAAACAGCTCCAACTCGCATCTGTCGTAGTTTGAAGGATTTTTTGCATTTTCTTAAAGTGCATTTACACTATGCGATTTGTTGAATGACTGGTCGAATGATAAAACGAATCGATGGATCATGCGACTCCAAATCGAAATCCTTTTCAAGTTTTCGCGTTCACACTATGCGACATCTATCAATGACTATTCTGACGTAAAATTAACCTCACTTTTGGTTTACTCTGTGTGCTAGTTCTTAGTTCTTGGAATAGGTTAATGCATTATGGAAACTGGATGATATTAAGATCCATCACGTTGTTATGGTTTTTTACTTAATCGTATTTGCCGTCCATGCGTGTTGATGGCATGATGGTTGTCAGAGTGTCAGTTGCCGCTGAAATCTCTTGACTTGACGCTCGCTCGCTGATACCAACAACGCAACAATCAACACTGCGGACGGAAAAAGCCTACATAATTGCACGATTAGTCGCACGAAAATAGGTGCTGCGCTATTCCGGGAAAAGTCGCGCGACTAGTCTAAACAACGTCGTGGAATGACTAGTATCATGTTGTGAACATAAAATTACATGCGATTCGACTAGTCTTGCGACCAGTCATTCGACCAATCGCATAGTGTAAACTCACTTTTAATTTTTTTATTTAATTTTGATTTATTTATTTAATTTCAATAAACTCGTTCTCGCTGTAGTTTTTTGTTTAAATTACAACATTTCCCACTAATGATAAAAGCCAAATTTATCTCATTAATTCTACTGACTTTAAATATTTATCTGTTCCGACTTCCGCAACAACTCCAAATTTAAGAAGAAGAAATTGAAAACACACAACAACAGTACGTAACTAAATTGATTTAGAGAGTGAGTGGCTTAAATTTAAGTTTTCTTGGTTCTGGTAGACATTGCGATTTCGAGCTATTTTTATTCTTTTTGCTATATTTGTTCACAATAATACTAATTCTCGGTAAGAATATCTTGAAAACTACCCGTTTTAGGCATACGCGGGTAGACTTAATAAAAATTAAATCGATTTTATCTTCAAGAAGTAATTTTGCAATGGGACTTTTTGTGTCAGTGTAAATTCTGTTGTCTTAGTTTTGCTCAGAAACCAAATTAATTTTTTTTTTTGTTTTGGGTAAAAAAATAGGTGAAATCCGAATAAAATTGTAAAAAATAACAGTGAAATTGGAAATTTGTAAGTTTCAATCTTAATTTCAGTAGAAACTGTCAGTCGCAGACCTGGCAATGCCTGTATCAATCAGAAGCTTAGTAAACTGGCTATTAAATATGCAATTAATATACAGGGTATTCCATTTGAAATTCTTGAGAAAAATTCAATTATGCGTATGTTTACCACCCTGTATAATGTAAAGCACTGTGGCAAAGGTATTATCAGAATTTGCAAATAGAATAGTCTGTGAATCTAGTTCGATAAAAAAATCTTTGACAGCTTCTGTAAGTAGGCGTCAGTAGTGCCACAAAGATGGGTCCAGATCGACACTAAAATGGCAATATCTTAACATCCCCTGCTCGAAACCCATTAATGTGGTATATCATTTTCCATGAAATTTTGTGGGGAATGTGAATATGTATTTAAAAAAAATTGGGGGTTTCCGTTAAAAAAATGTAACTTTGGTTTGTTACGCAAAATGTGAAGACCCTGTATACACCAAAATAATTTTATAAGATGCAGCATGGGATTTCCTAAGCACTTGCAAAATTTCATTTTGATGCCTTGAATGGTTCAAGAGATATAGACTGTCCCCGCATTAATGGGCCACCCTGTATAATTTGGCATCTGGCAGGTTCAGAAATTTTGCAATTTTTTGTGGAACATTACCGAACGAATTTTTTCCGACTGGTTGTAGCCCGCATTTTCCCTTTTTATGATGTACAAAAAATCTGTTGTGTTTTTCTTTTTTTATTCATATATTTCCTGCACAGGCAAACCACGTCTGTCTCAGTGTTGTTGGAATTATTCACCACAAATGAACGATCTGTATGATTTTTTGTATTTCTGACGGTAGCTAAAAGGCTGGTACCCAGGTCCACAATGTCATCACAAAGGAGCTGGCACAGCTCCACAACTCGACATGCGCCTGCTACTTCAACAATCAAAGCAACCTAAAAAAAACATTTGAAATATTGTTTTTGGTCAAAAACCCACCTCAGTCTCTAGCATAAGAAGTACAAAAAGTATTTCACCTACCTTTGTTAGCAAAAGATCTTCATCTGATGCCTCTTGAAGAAATTTCTAAACCTGATCTGCATCCAAAACGCTTGACTTCTTAGGCTTGTACCAATGCCTTCGTGAGATACAGGCCGTAAGGCAGCGCGCGCGGCACTTCGCATTGGGTCGGGCTCGGGCGCTTGCCGCTGAGAAATATACACAAATAAATCGTTCCATACGCGTGAATTTTCTTCTTTATGTTGTACTCTATTCCACACCACTCATGAGGTTGAGTATAGGGCGCGTTTTTTTAACGTGGTGTCCCATCGTAGGCCTAATCCACAAATCAAAATATGCAAAACAGCTCCAAAATACGTTCTAAAGGACCACTCGGTTTAGTATTCAGAAATGTGACTATTGCTTGAAAACATCTAATTTTCTGTATTTTTTTGCATTACCAGATGAAGAATTGCATTTTTTCCTAGCGCTGTCTTCATGAATACTGTTCGTTTTAACAGTGGCAAAATTTGTTTCTGCGCTTAGTTTTCCAGCTCGTTTTGGGCAATTCGGCACTATTATCTGGTTCCAATTTCGCAGCCACTGGCAAAATTTTGACAAATACTGAGCATTCTCCTGTTCTAAACTACGTATCGGCTCTGCATATACATCTCTAAGATGAGCACCTTTAAAAGGATGTTTAACATTTACTGTTAACCACCACTGCCTCATAATTGTTAACCATTCTGAAGTACCAGATGAGCTTTCGCTAAAGATTTGTAAACAATTAAGAGCTGCTATTGTTTTTTCGTCAAAAACTTGAAGAGCATGTTTAACATTCTGCCTCTCTGAATTATTTGGATAGCACACTTTATACGTGAGACCAGGAGCATATTTTATTACAGAAAACTTTTGATGGTCGTAAATTTTGATTATATTAGCAAAATTGCACATTTTTATATTCGCCGCATCATTAAATGATGGATAAACAAAAGTTTTAGTTTTCTCATTAATCCAGTTATTTCTTAAATTTTTTATAATGTGTACTGTGTCAAAGCAGAGAAATATTTGCTTTTCAGCGTTAAACGGATTTACAATAGATGAATTAATAACATCTCCGCCGCATAAAAGTTTAAATAATTTGACATTAACTTTGTTATTGTCCGATATAATGCTCACAACTTCAAACCCTGTTTCATGTAGTAAACCCAAAACTTTCAATGTGGATTCGTACAGAAATTGACTTTCTAATTTAAAAACAGGTATTAGTGCCACTACATCTTTATTTTTTGAAAGCAGGGATTTTATCATGAATGTTTGAACCGTGGTGGCAGCTTTCGTATCGAACGAATTACTAGCTAGTCCAATGACTTTGTTGGACTTATAACTAATTTTTGGCGTGGTTCAATATTTATACTTTTCTGTTCCAAATACTTCTTCAACGAACTATTCATGGTCGTATTCATATTCGACAAATTAAAAGTCTTTAAATAATTGGGATGTGGCAAAGTAAATATTTTCAATTCTCGAAGAAATCTATATGCTGAAGGAAACGAGAAAAATATACTGCATGCCAATTTTAAATAATCTGGTGAATATCTCAACTGTTTTGAAACAGACAAGGTCAACTGCTCATTTATAAAATTGAGGGAAGCATTTGTGGTATTGTCATCACTGACACACTCTTTCAATATTTTTTGGGCTGCGGCAATTCTATCTTGGATAGTGACATCTTTATCTGCCATATTATTTATACTACTAAGCAAATTTTCCAATTTAGAAAATGAGTTACATTTTCCTTCAAGCCCTAAAACCCACTCAAAGTTTTTGTTGTTCAATTTTATATCATTGCAAAGGATTTCGACATGTAGATTATTATCTAAAATTACGGTCTTTTGCAAAGTTGGAACGTCCATAAAATTAATTTTTAAAAAGTATAAGTTGCTATCAGTTTCCTTTATGATCCATTCATTGTGATTAAACTTTGACGAATTTGCAACAATGTCATTTAAGTTACTTATTACATCACTGTGCAGCCATTCCTCGTATTTCTCATTTTCCCGCTCTTGGTATTTTCTTTTCCTATCTTCAGGATTAACACGGTGTGAAGTCGGATTTGAAGTTAAATATTTGGGTAAACCAGGAAAAACAGACGGATAGGCATTATCTGTCAAGCCAATTTTTTTGCGGGGAACTATTAATTCGGAACCATCTGGACGAGTGATGCGAGTTTCTTTTAACAAAAATTCCTCTGGAAAATGTTTCATACAAACTACAGTATTTTTAGTTATTGTTAAATCATCGCGAGGAATTTTATTTTTCCAAACTTCCCTTCTACTTTCGTCGCTTGGAAAGGTGAAAACGGAAACGTATTCTCCCTTATAATAATTTGCCTTACATCCGGGCACACAACAACTTTTAGGCATAGTTGCTTCAATTAAATCTTTTTCTAAATATAATAATAAAATACCTGATTAGCAGCAGATCCAAAAAATAAAGCACAAACACTAACAGTTTACTGATCGTGACGTCACGAGATTTAGCCGATGGCCAGTATCTCACGAAGGCATTGCTTGTACCCACCGTTCTTTCTTTTCAGAAATGCCAGTAGCTTTGGAAATTTGCTGATATCTAGATTATTTTCTATAATTAGCTTGAATTTCAGATATTGATAAGAAATGATCAAAGCAATTCCATTATAGCAGATAGTTCTGATCTTCAGCAATAAATGTTTCAATTTTTTTGAACACGAAAAAAAAACGCAGAATACAAGCTAATAGAATCATGAAAATGCTAAAATTATAAATTTGCAAGTTAAACTTGGAATAGTCTTTTGATGCATACACTTCCGCCATCGATCGAACTGCATGCCGCCACTATCTTTAACATAATTTTCATATTTCCTGTTTTGGCTAATTATTTATGATTGAGATAAAAACGTAATGATGTTGAATGTAGACGAACGGGATTGTTGAGGCCTACGTCAGGCCCTACGAGCGGAAAGCGCGGCTCCCCTTTAGGGGGGCGTCACAAGCGCAAACCGCCTAGGGGAATGTACATCAACCACGATGATTTGGCTGCTATGGCTACCGGAGGCGCTGGCGTGCTTGTGCTAAAGGCCATGGACCGGGAACTCGACGCTCTCCAAAGACAAGTAAGTAGATCAAAAAAGAACACCAAAAAACATACGAAATGCTTTTGTGTAGTAGCTAGTTTGCTGATGCCGCTTTTTGTTTTGTTTGTGGTGGTCGTTGCGTGTGTGTAGTCTTTTTATTTTGTAGGCATTAGCGTCTCTCACCATTACTTTCTTCGAGAACACTATTATCGCTTCGTTTATTTGACAAAGATGGCTATGGTACACGCAAATCTTTTAGGACCCCCCCTTAAAAATATGTTTTGTAATTTCAGGTTTTTAATATATAGTTCGAACGTTTCCCGCAGTTTTTTTGCGAGTTTTAAATGCGTTTTTCTATTGTTGCAGATCCAACAGAACAAGCAGCAGATTAGCTCCTTGAAACGCAAGCATACTGATTCCGTGGAAGATTTAAGGCAGCCGAATGACGGGAACTCGCGGATTAACAACAGGTAATGCATTTATTCATCTTCTAATTTGAAGGTAGTATTTTGTACAGCGACGATGCTTTTCACTGTCGCCGATATTAACTCGATGGGATTTAAATCTGGATGATATGGCGGTGAAAGTAAAGCAGTCAGTCTATGGTCTTGTAATGTGTCGAACTTGTGGGTTATATACCTCTTCTTATAATGTTCAAATATTGCATGTTTTGAATGTGTATGGAAAACCGCAGACCAACTGGTTTCGTCCTTCTGGGACTCATCAGTACAGTGCTTTCCCCTACACACTCAAACCATGCAATTTAACTCTGCTGCCGCACTCTAGACAATTACTTTGAGTAATTATCTAGGAGGAATCAGTGGTACTGGACCGTTCGAACAACTACTCCTCGGGCAAATACGACAAATACGACATAATTGGGGTGTTCAATGAATGTCGTAAGAATGTAAATGAATCAATGGATCTATATCTCAACAGGTAAACAAAAAATTCCTAGATACCCATTTCCAGTATAATACCTATCCATTGATTTATTAAATTTAGATACCCAGAAAGAAGACGACCAAGCAAAATGATGTTTTCGAGATTAAAATCAGATTTAATTCACTAGGGGTCATTCAATAAACCTAGAAACAAAATTTATAATAAAGAATATAGGGAAGAGGAAGAAATAAATGTTTTGTCGTTGGTTGAGGTGACACCAAAAACTTCTTGTCGCGAAATAGAATCACAAGTTGGTGTTTCCAAAACAAAAGTTCAAAAAATATTAAGGCAAATATAGGCCATATAAAATTCAAATTATTCGCCGTCTCTTCCCGGGAGATCAAGAAAGAAGGCTTAACTTTTGCACACAATTCTGCAATAGGTAGAAATTATTTAGAAAATCATTTTCCGGGTTGATGGTTGGGTACAAATGGACCTATATTGTGGCCTGCAAGATCACCGGATCTGAGTATATTAGGCTTTTTGTTTGGGCATTTCTAAAAGAAAAAATATACATACGAAGATACAACAATCAAGCTGAGCTAGCAGAGGCAACACGTGCAGCTTTCCGATATTTGCAAGCCCATCCTATTTTTTTTAATTAATGCCATCAATCTATTAACTAAAAGATGTAGACTATGTGCTGAAAAACAAGGCAATCATTTCGAGCAGTTCCTATAATTTTGTTGTTTTTTGTTTTTGTTTTTGTTTGTTTTGTTTGTTTTGCTGTTTTTTCTGTTTTTGTTGCTTTTATTTCAGTTATTAAAAGTTGTTAATATAAAATGACAAGTATCTTGCATGTACCTACGTGCCCAGTCGCATATGAATTGGACCAAAGGGATATGGAATAAAATTTTGTATTTCTAAACAATTTTTTTGTTTAATTTTTATAATTTCAACAAAGTCAACTTACGTCACTTGATACTATGTATTGTTACAAATTAATCAACGGTATAATTATATTTATCATAATTACAATAACAAAAAAAAAATATGTTGTTATGTCTGGCGCATATTAATTGGACCAAATGGTTTTGAAAACTTAATTACAGTTACCACCGAGTGCAGTCACCTTTTCGCTTTAACACAGCATCGATTCTCTTTGGCATGGTATCCACTAATGTTTTGCAGTACTCTGGTTGAAATCCATTCCAAATTGCCACAAGTTGCTGCTTTAATTCGGGAATGGTGCGGACTGGAGCGGTTCGAAGAGCTTTCTTCATTTGGTGCCACAGAGTCTCAATTGAAGATAAGTCGGGGCTACTTGAAGGCCATTTTAAAACAGGAATGTTCATTTCTTGGCGGTATGGCATGGTGCGCCGTCCTGTTGAAATATAAATTCCCCTTCTGGCAGTTGAATCTTGTCAATGGAGGGCAACAATTCTTCTTGTAAAATTGTTTTATACCTAGCAGCATTGATGGTACCGTCAACGAAGAGAAGGCGTCCAACTCCTTGTGAAGACATACATCCCCATACCATTACTGATGCTGGAAACTTAACTTTTCTTTTGAGGCAGTCTGTGTGATATTCTTCCCCCAGCATTCGAATAATTCTACTTCTTGAATCTCCAACACATACTTCAAACTTAGATTCGTCACTCCAGATAATTGAATCCCATTGCCATTGTGTCCAGTTTTTATGCTCCCGTGCCCATAAAAGTCGGTTACATTTTTGTTTTAGAGTGAGAAGTGGTTTTTCCTTTGCCTAGAATGAAAAATGATAAGCTTGATATTTTTATATTTGACTTTGTAGAACCCATATCCCATTTTCTTCATTTTTCTCAAACGAGTGTCCTTTGAGACTCGTCTACCAATAGCATCTGACCATTTTACAGCTATTTCCCTGGAGGAAGCTCGGCGGTCTTGTTTAATAAGTGCACGAAGAACACGCTCATCTCGTTCCGTAATCTTCGAAAGACGGCCAGTTTTAGCCTTTGTCTGAATCAGTGGCGTAACTATAAATTTAGGGCCCCCCCGCACTAACGAGCATTTTGCCTCAAAAATCGGACAAAATTATTTAAAGTGATTTTATCAACGGAAATTAATAAAAATGCATGAGTGAATATAGTAATAGGATATATTGATATAAAAATGATGAAAAACTTAAAATAAATTAAAATAAAAAATATTGTAGTGTAGGTATTGACAAGACTTAGTCTGATTCGTCAGAATGGTTGGTCAATCTTGCTTCTTCCGTTTCTGTGTGGACGTCCGGTTCTTGTGGCTCGAAAAGGTCCAAAGTTTCACTCAGGAAGGGCTGGCTTTTGCTTCGTTGACGTTTTCGCTGACAACTTAAAAATGGATCGGATGTCAGAAGAAGCCTGTTTAAAACATCTTGGTTGCACTGGATCCGTGAAAATCTTCTTGCAAAGTCTTGTCGGTATGAACGATAGTGCTTATTTCGGGCCTCCGCTGCCTCTTCCGATAGCTGGCTGATAGGTAGAATGGCGTTTTTTATAACTGTCGAGCCATGTGCAAGTATCTTATGAAGAGTTGGCGTCATTGGATGCCAACCGTAATTCTCTACGTACATCTTTGCAGTATCTTTGCAAAAAATTTCAAATTTCATTACATCAATTTTGTGGCCAGATGACAGTACTTCCAGAATGACCTTAAGTTTAATTATAAAATCTCTATTTATTCCTGTGATTTCAGCAGCTAAATCGGGGTCGCTGAAGAATCTTCGAGATGTGTTGCCCGAGTTGGAATTTCCAAAACCAGCTTTTGGCATGTCTATTATTAGTCCAGTTCTTTCCCTGTAGGCTTTTTGGATACTTTCCTTGTTTTCTTTAACCATTTTCTTCTCTTCTATGGTCCGGGCTTGCCATTTCTTCAGAGGAAGTTTATATGAAAGGTGTAATATGGTTTCAAATAAACGGATTCTAGCATGGAGAATTGACAAACCGAATTTTAATGATTGGGGATCCTCCTCATTGGCACTTTCAAAGTCATTGAAACTTTTGGACGTTTTCCCACATATATAACATCTCATGGTAGAGCTGGTATTAGTAGCCGCATTGCAAACTTTCGCATCAACCATTGTTGGAAGCAACGTATGTCGCACGAAAGTGTCTCCCTTTGGATTGTGTATTTTGGTCTTCCGCAATCGTTTTGCCTGATCTTCTACGTACATTATTTCTTCTTTTGTAATGTCAACAGTTTCATGGAGAAATCGAATGCGAATTGGTCGGCAAAAACGAGTGGATGATGGTGTGGGATTCTGCCACAGAACTTTTTTTCTGTCACCAATATGTGACTGCAATGTTAAGGGAACCAATGAACTTTGAAATATGTTGGAGTCGTCATGAGAGCTATCTGAGAACTTTTGTTGATATGCAACCTGATGTGAACCATCACAGCCCCATTTTGAAATAAGTTCAAGATTTTCTAATTCCGATTCAGTGCAGTTTTGAAGAACTTCCTCAATATAAAGACAAAGCCTTGTAATAGTGTAATCGAGTAAGTCTTGGAGCGCAACTTCAGAACATGTCTCCGTAACTCGAATTGACTCTTGTTTTGGATAGCAGAGTTTCTTCGCTTCTCTAATAAGCGTATAGCAGGGGAAAATACCCTTGTTTGATTTGTGTAATAACTCCCACTGTTTCCTTGTAAAGTCACCTTCAACAAAGATTTGTAAGGCTTCAGCAGGTGTGTACTTTTTTGTTTTTGACTTCTGAGCCTTCAACAATTTTCTGTACTTTTTGGCCCTTGTTGGTGTAGAAGTTATATCTATTATGAGTTTAGAGGCAGCAGCATTACCCGACATCCGTTGACTAACGCTAGCTGCGTAGGTAAGCTCCTGGACCGGTACCTGCTCGCGAAGTTCTTTTGTTTTCCGTCGTTTACTACGATCAGACAATTCTCGGAAGTCCTTGCTTGGGCGTCCCGGCTTAGTACTCGGTGCCCAGTTATGTACTAATATTGAAGCATTAAGCCATTTCTCGTTTTTTTCTATAAATCTCTTCAATATAATTGGACGATGCCCATCTCTTCTTTAAATCCGATTTGAAATGCTTCAAATCATGACTTAAAGTTTGAAATTCGTTTTGGGGACATATCATCATTTCTCGAACTTTATGTTCCATAAATGACGTTTTATCATCCAATTTTCTTGCTGTGCTTTCCTTAAAAAACATAAATAATGTTTTTCGAGACATCTCCATAACATTGTTACGTTTTAATTTGGTATTAAAACAACAATTGTATTTTTTCAACATTTTATTATAGACTAGTACTTACATCGTGCTCTGATTACCGTACTTGTATTCCTATTTTAGGTCTCTCACTTATATTTAGTCTATTATTGCTTTGATTTCCCCTGTTCTCGGTTCTTGCATCTGTTCTCCGATCATGCCTCCGTTCATTGTCTTGTTGAGTTTCTATCAATTTGTTTGAGGGTAGAACTGTCTTAAAATTATTATTTCTTGTTAGGTTCGCTAGTCTTATGGATTTTGTCTCACTTACCTGCTATTTTTGAGTCCCCTTATTGCCTCTGTACTTTGTAGCTTTCTGTTCATGTTTCTGTCATTTTCAGTCTTGGAATTGTTCATCTTTCGTATTTATAATTTGCTGAGCCTACCTTGGGGAGGAATGTCGTTCCCTTTTCACGATTTGGTCGTATAATTATTCATTTAATAGCCTCCAACTTGTTGTTAGTCTGTTGTCAGATTGTTGAGGTTAAATTGGTTACTTTCGGTTCTGCCAACTTGTGCAGAACATTTTCCCATTTAGATGCTCAGTGGCGCGCCTTCTCATTTTCATTTTCCCTGTCTCATCTTTCGGTTCTTTATGCATTGTCTTATCTATTCTTCTGTCTCTTGAGACCTCTTTATGACTTTTCTTATTGCTATCTTCTTTTCCTTTGGGCTTGCAAGTCATTTTAAGCTTTCTTTCCTTTAGTTACCTATTTCATTACCGGTGACGCCTCTGGAAGATTTGGAAATCTAGGGTGCTTCTGGGTACATTTGTAGTTTCGGATGGGGCCACCTTGTATTTTAGTCGGCGGTTTTTTTGGAAATTCCGATTTGCTTTCTGAAACGGCACTTCCGGCTGTATTCTTCTTGCGAGTGGTTGGTGACGCCAAGTTTTGGGAAATAGATTTTCTTGCCAGTTTCTGGGATTTTCTTGGGTCCCGACCGTTTCAAGACGTCGATTTGGTTGTATTGTGCAAGTTTAGAGATCGTCGTCTATGCCTTTTGGGATTTTAACTCGCATTTGGAGTCCAGTCGGTTTTGTTGGAGAAAAAACCCCTCGTGGTGAGTGTCTTATTTTTCATCTTTTATTTCAATCTTCAGTCATCGGTGTTGGTTCCTTTCCTTTTTCTTATTTTCTATTCTAATTTGTCTTTTCGGCATTTTAGGGTTTTTTTTTCCTGGGAGCAATTTTTCCGTGGGTGCAAATTTCGATTTTGCTGCACTTTTCCCCACGTTAAGAGAAGCGCCGATCACCTGGTGCTGAGCTACAAGAAAGTGATTTGTTGTAGCAGCTGACCTGCTTATCATCTGGAAGGTCAGATATAAAGTTTGATTATTACGTCGCCTGTCCATCTGGAACATCGCGTCCAGCGGCTGGTTTTTGTGTAGCGCCCGTCACAGCTTTTTGTGACCACTTTGTATTTGTATTTTTCGTGTTTGCGCGCCGCTAGTCCGTTCAGGAATCGTCCCGTTCGGCTAGTTTTTATGTAGATGCCTGGCCACGGCTTGTTGTGGTCATCTGTTTGGTTTTGACATAATTTTGTCACGTTATTTTGTTAAATTTAATTTGTCATTTTGGTATAAATAATTCCGGTAGTTTTTTTTTCCATACATAGTTTAATCATTTTGCCAGTGTTAAGTTAGATAAGAGTTGTTTGCTTTGATAAATTTTGATTAGTTTTTTTTGCCGTTTATTCAATTTTCAATTCAATTTTATACTTAGATATATTTTTTTGTAACGGGATTTAGAAACGGTCGATACTGCCGTTTGCGTCTATTTGCGTTTGGGTAGAGTGCGTGCGATTGACCCGTCGGTGCGCTGCGCGTGCGGAGCTCCAACCGTGTAGGGTATTTACCGTGTCATCGGCGCCTATTTTGGTTTTTCTTTTTTGGCGCAACGTGAGTACCGGGCGTCTAAATTTCCCGCAGTTTTGTTGTACTATTTTTTTTTTCATATTAACAGCTATTTTGATTTACCACTATTTTTTTTATATTGTATATTCATTCTGAGCTATATTTATTTTTCATTATTATATGCTGGCTTTATTATTGGACTATATTTGTTTTATTATTTTTTCATTCATTTGCCCTATTGTGTACCAGCGGTTTTTAGGAGCTGTGACCGCTGTGTTTGCGTGTTCATTGGAGGATCAGCCAACAACTCCTTGGCGCCCTTTTTCAGTTTTGCCCACCCCCATCTTCGGCTCGAGCTTAGCTGCGGCGGAATCCTCTTTTGTGGCGTTCGCCATTTGGGTGACGTCACAACATTTGATGTTGAACCTGGACAAAAACGAAATATATGAAATATAAAATATGCTAATTTTAACGTGATTTTTTCAAAGTAGTGGAAAGATGTGGAAAAAGTTTCAGCTTATATAATACATAGAAACCCTGTAGTTTACTAAAAAAGTAAATTAATAGCCCGACCTCCCCAGACACTATAACAAAAACACGGAAAAAATACACGTTTTTTCTCTTTTTTTGCGCGTTTCAACGTTTTTCCGAGAAAATACAGAATTATACATTAAATCAAATAAACCATACATTAAAATTAAGTACATACCATGTTGTCCAGAATCCATAACAAATATTTTCCAGAATTCACTTCAAACAACATAAAACATCAACTGCAAGTTCGAGGAAAAATAGAGGGTATCGAGAAAAAAGACGTGCGTAATCAACGAAGACTAGATTCCGACTACTTGCCCGGCGATATAGCGTGGGTGGGATCCACTTTATGACTCAGTTTATTGTAGTACGGTAACTCGTGTACCAAAAAAACGCAATTTGCGTGGCATTCACAGTAGTTTGTACTTCTCACTTTTGTCCGATTTTTGAGGCAAAATGCTCGTTAGTGCCCCGCGAAAAAATCCAAAAGGCCCTCAACAACGGGCGACAGCCCCCCACTAAGTGGGGGTCCGGGGGTTTTTCCCCCGGAGATTTTTTTTTTAAATTTTGCGTTTTAGAAACCATTTTAAAGCATTTTCAAACAAGAAATATCACTATGTGTATGTTCATTTACAGACCACAGAAAAGTAAAGAAAATACGTAGGTCGATTTTTTTTTAAATTTTCGTTTTAAAAACCATTTTAAAGCATTTTCAAACAAGAAATATCATTATGTGTATGTTCATTTACAGACCCCAGAAAAGTAAAGAAAATACAGAAGCATATTTTTAGCTGGGGAAAAAAACATTTTCTAACCCATGGCAGGGTGTAGGGCCCCTGAAACTTACGGCCCCCCCCCCGCCATGGCGGGGGCTCGCGGGTGTGTGGCTACGCCACTGGTCTGAATATTCCCTATCTTTTTAAATTGTGAAATAATATTTCTCACTGTTCCTTGAGGAATGTTTAAATTTTTTGCAATTTTATGCCCAGCAAGTCCATTTTTGTGGGCAGCAACAATAGAATTTCGCATATCTTGCGATAACGCTTTCCCGGGAACTATTTTGACAACTAACTAACATCAAATGCTCAAATAATAATGTAATTGTTTGTTTCCAACTCCCACTTAATATTACATTCGCCTCAAAAAATTGCGTATACTATTTTGCTTGGTAAATGAATATTTACTTTATTTCGTAAGTTACGGTCCAATTAATATGCGCCAGACATAACAACATATTTCTTTATTTTTTTTTGTTACTGTAATTAAGATAAATATAATTATACGGTTGATTAATTTGTAACAATACATAGTATCAAGTAGCGTAGTTGACTTTGTTGAAATTATAAAAATTAAAAAAATATTTACTTTAGAAATACAAAATTTTATTCTATATCCCTTTGGTCCAATTCATATGCGACTGGGCTCGTACCTATCTTATAAGATAAGATAAGAAGAATTTTATTAGCTAAAAGCTATCTACAAATATAACAAAATTACAAAAAAAATACAAGAAAAAGAAAGAAAAACACCCAAAAAATAACCCCCACAACCAAAGTTATTATATGGGAAGTTGCCTAATGCGAAGTTCGTTCTTAGTCGGCAGCGATCGGAAATTGCCGTCACCGCGGAACCGCAATTTCCTGCCGTACATTAGCCGATAAGCGGAGCGCATAGAACGGTGGAATAAATCTTTAGGTATAAAATAATTATAGAAACTCCAAACACCTTGTATTATATTCTTGTATATAGAACCGAGCCATGTGTTTATATTTTAGAGATAAGAATTTTGTGTGTGTGTGTATCTGTTTTACGTGAAGATGAGAAAAAAAACTCGCATTTTAGAACGCGTAGCGAGCAGTCGATCTTTGTATTATATTAAAATAAAATACGCATCAAAACTTTTGCGTTTCCTTTAATCGAACGAAAGGAAGATACACAACAATAATAATAATTTATTATTAACCCAAAAACTAAATTTCGGTGAACATCTGTTTCAGTAGGTACCTAAATACACTTTCTTCGCCATGATGAGTGATGAATCAATGAATGCACAAAATTCAGTACTACCGTACCTAATAGACACTTCCAGATTAGTCTCGGGAATGATATTAGGCAAGTAGGTACGTATTTATTCGAGTAGTAGTAGGTATGAAGGTGGGTAGGTATTAGGTAGGTACATACTTAGTTTTGCTTTTAAAAACAACGGCGGCAGCGAGCAGAAAGTGTTTAGAAGTAGGTATTTTTATTCAAATAACTACATAATGTTATCTATATCCATTTATACTGCCTACTACAGTTCAAGTTATGCGCATACTTTTTTCAACTTTTTACTTTGTTTGGAATTAGTCGGAGTATGGGTGTATGTATTTATTTCTGAAATTAAAAATTGGATGTGGATTTTAGTTTGTAGTAGGTATACTGTTATTTTAACCATCTCCAGTTAAAATTGAACGGCATCGAGGGCGATTTCATTTTCAATCTAAATTTAACTTTATTAGGTTAACAATGCTAATTCAAAAATCTAAATTACTCTACTATATTAGAATACGATCATTTTTGCTTTAAATTTTACAAATTACCTATCCATATACAGGTAGCATTGGTTGTCATGTTGACGTTTAAATGACTTTCGACGGTCGGCTAAATAATTTATGTAGGTAGTTAAGTTTCAGTAATAAACCTTAGGTATACCAGAAATAGTCAGGCCCACGCCCGGAGGAAACTAAAGAATCCGTGAAAGTCCGTAAGTATCGAATGCAGTGATGTTAAATTACCGTAATTTATATTTTTGGTAATTTACGGCGGTAATTTACGATTTTTAATTACCAATATTAATTACCGTGGTAATAAATTTGTTTTGTAAATTACCGTGGTTATTTACCGTAATAAATTTTTCGTAAATTACGGTAAATTACGGTATTTTACCAGTATATTACCGTAATTTACCAGTAACACAGAAATTAAGCATTAGATTTAAGATGAATGTCACCAAAGTATAAATTTTATTTGTAAAAATATAAACAAAATGAGCACAGAACAGAGCAGATTACATAAGATTAATATAATAAAAAACAAGAAAAGATAATTATGTTCATATCATATACAAAAATAATAAATAAACGTCGATATAACACCCCTGCGAAGTTGCTAGGAACAGCAAAAACGTAAAACCAGGAAAGTAGGCTAATGGACTCGAAACTTGGTGTCGCGGTCTAATTTTTATTTCTAAACAACTTTTTCCAATAAGTTTTTTCGCTATCATTTACCGATAAGGCACTTCACCTACACGAGAATCTTTAGAAGTAGGTAGGTACCTAGCAACTTCACTGGGGTGTAGCATAGAAACGAAGCTTCTTCGGACATGCATTACTATAACCACACAAAATCTGTACGCTGCTTTTTGTAACACCCTGTATAATAGTAGAGCATTATTAAATCTTTAATTATTATTCACAAATCAGAAAGTAACTAAAACATGCTGTGATGTTTAAAATAAAATAAGAATATTCGTAAATAAGATGACTGAACATATAGTTTGGTTCCGGTTCGGAAGCCTAGGGTTCATTTGCTTTGAACTTGAGAACAGAAATACAGTTACGGTACGGAGGTATTATTTGAGCTTTAATTGACCATAAAAGTAGTTACCGATTAACAAAATAAACTAGCTAATAATAAACAATTGAATCTAATTTAAATATAGAATAAATTATAGAAGTAAACTGACCTATGATTCACCTGGCAAACCGCTAGGTACTGCCGTAAGTAGGAGGGAATTTTTCAAATTTTGTATTACACAATTTTACTTGATATTATGAAATATTTTTCGCCGTTTGTCTTGTAAAAGCATTTATTTATGCAGTCATTTTGTTTAAAACTAAAATTCAACAAACTACTGCAATTTACGGCGCGAGAATGTCGGTGATAGAACCGGCGCAGTAGATTATTTAAATGAAGTCGTTAACAACACTTTTTCTTCCATTTTACACTTTTTAAATATAAATAAGAACTTAAACCACCTATTAAATAAAAATTAAACAATAAATAACCCGGAGAAATAAACAATTTAGCCTCAAACCCTGTGCAGAAAACGTCAAAATAATCTCCAAGGTTGGTCTGGTCTGAACGCGACATACGTTCTTTTCTAATATGTACCGTGCTCCGTTTTAAAATATTTCTGAAATTAAGTTGTATTTTAAATTGTTTTTGAAAATGTAACAGCTGGAAAGTGCAGTCTATATGTAACTTGCAGAATCCCCGTTAAGAAATGCACTGAATTTAAATAATCAGTGTTTAAAATCTATGTCCCATAAGAGCTCCATGTTAAGAATTTTGAAGTAGGATAGCCCGCGAAACTAGTAACATAACCTAACTAATGGACTCTATTCCAATTTGAACCTGACTATTTCTCAATGAAATGATCCGCCGTTTTTACAATTACCTACCTACGGAAGTAACAAGTGTCGGAAATTTAGCGCGGGAATTTGAGGTAGGTAAGTACGTACCTTTAGGACCTTTACTTATACCCTGCAGAACGATGAAACTTCATAACAACGCAAGTTATACATAAATTTATGCCATCAAAGGCATGCATAAAGCGTGGGAATCGGGAAACACATGCAGACGTCTGTACAAGTATGTTTGCGGAGCGCGGCCCAGGTCCATCGCTGACGTCACATGCTTCCCCCACTCGTACTTCACGAGGTGCTACAGCGCTTTACGGGTATTAGGCAACTTCCTATATAATAACTTTGCCCCACAACATAATTCCCAAAATTAGCACTACCTGTCGGTGCCGTACATATTCCTTAACAACCTCTTAAAAACATAAATACTTGTAGCATCCCTCAGTTCACCATCCAATTCATTAAACTTTTGGAAACCTTTTACAAAAACTGAGCTATAACCTCCTGCACTTTTAAACTTATTTATTACTAATTCATTTCTGTCCCTTGTTGGGTAATTATGTCTGTCCCTATTATACACAATGTATTTATCAAAATAGGAAGGTAACATTCCATTAATCAGCTTATAGATAAAAATCAACACTTGAAATTCTAACAATCTCTATACCAATCCAATCTTGCAAGCATGTCTTCTATTCTAGTATATATACTGGCTCTTAGTATAATCCCCATACTTCTATTCTGAAGCCTTTGGAGCCTCTCTACATTAGTTTGATTGGTCAAATATAACACAGTCCCACAGTTGTAAAAGTACGGCAATATAAGTACATTATAAACAGTTTTCCTGCCATAAACAGACAAACTAGCACTTATCCTACGCAACAGACCAAGTCGTTTTCCAATTTTTTTACAAATATAATCAATATGTTTGTTTAATTTCAATTTTCTGTCCAAGACCACCCCAAAGTACTTAACACTATCCACCCACTCAATAACTTCTCCTTCCAAACTGATACAACTCTTACTAGAAACAATGGAACCCCACACATTATCCGTTGACAAACACATCGCTTTAGTTTTTGTCACATTTATTTTCAGTTTATTGTAAGCAAACCAACTGCTAACCAACTCAAGCTCCTTGTTCATAACGTTGATTGACTATAATCAGTCAACGTTCATAATTACCATCATTTCACATATATTGCATCCTTCCAAGTAAATCACTGTGTCATCCGCAAAGAAATGACACCTACACCGCTTAAGCACCAAGCCCACATCACCTATATACATAGCAAACAAAATGGGCCCCAATATACTCCCCTGCGGAACACCCAGATCAATACTTTCCTCAGATGATTCATACTCCCTATGTCGCACCTTCTGCCTCCTATCTCTCAGGTAATCCTCGAACCAACTCATCACAATACCTCTTAAACCAATTTTTTTCACTTTTATTATAAGTTTTGCTCTATCGTTTCAAACGCTTTTTTTAAATCAACAAACACTACCATTATAATTTTCCCTTTATCTCTTATTTCTTTCCAGTCACTCAATAGATATTGTAGTGCAGTTTCACAGCTAAAGCCCTTCCGAAAACCAGACAATTTCACTAAGAACATTGTTCCCGTTAATGCAATCTAGTAGCTGTATATAAACCGTTCTCTCTAAGATTTTTCGACTGCTGGAAGCAGATTAATTGGTCTAAACTCCTGACAATCTAACGTACCTTTCACCTTTCTAATAGGCGCGACTGTAGCCACTTTAAAAACTGAAGGTACAATACCTTTGTCCATTGACACATTAATCAAATGCAACAAGGGGTATTTAAGTTCCTCAAAAAAGCTGCATCGATTCCATCTGTGCTACTCTTATTTTTCATGTCAAAGATTAATTTCCTCAGATCATTAACATCGATTAATTTGAAATCACTGAAGCTATTATTTATTTGAACCAACATTGCCTAACCCAAACGAGTTATTTATTTGTCTTATACTGTCAATAAAATAATCATTAAATCGATTCACAATTTCTTTAATATTACTAGACTCGCCATCACTAAATTTTATAATACTAAAACCTTCATCTGATCTTCCATTTATTAAACTTTTTAAGGTTTTCCACATACTCTTGGCATCACTCTTACATCGATCTATTTTTTCATCATAAAATCTAATCTTTTCGTTTCTTATGATCGTCAGTGTTTCATTTCTTATCTTCTTGAACAACGTCCAAGCCTCAGTCTTTTTTGTTATTATGAAACGTTTGAAAGCTTGACTACGTCTCTGTATGGCCAATTTAACAATGTCACTAAACCATGGGTTGTTTTTACTTAATGTTATATTTATTTTTGGCATTATCAATTCCACCAGATCCCTCAGTAAACTTACTCATAAAGTTTTCAAATTTCTCATATTTTCTAAAGGTAAAAAGGAGAAGTAAGAAGAGGTATATAATCTACAAGTTCGACACACTATTAACTATGACTTTTGCGTATATTTGTTTATTACTTGCTTGTTGTTTTGATGTCTGAATCTGAAGTGAAACTAGACATTGGCAAATGTGCCGTAGCTGAAATAACTCGAGTGGAAAAGGTTTTTAAACTGTTTGATCTTGCTCATTCATGAATTAATTAATTGTGCATTTAGTTTTCAAATAAAACAATATACGAAGAAAAAAATTGGCAAACTCTGGAACAAACCCATCCGAGATATACTATGTCTTAAAATGGCTGGAAATAGGAACACTGTGCATTTTACGAAATTGTTCCAGATGGACGAATGACGAGCTGTTGCTGGCCGTCCAAGGTGTCCGCAAGTACGGCAAAGACTTCAAGAGCATCGCAGAGGTGCTCGGAAATAAAACGGAACATCACGTTCGTACGTTTTTCGTGAATTATCGTAAGCGGTACAATTTGGATAGTATACTGAAAGATTTCGAGAAAGATAACGGTCCCTTGCCGGACGATAATGCGGTAGATGAGAAAATTGATTTAGAGGAGAGTAATAACGGGTCTAACGACGATATAATTTGTTTGTCGCCTTCGCCGCCGATGAAGAAAGATTTCAAAAGTAGTAAAATTTCCCTCGCCCAGTCAAGCAAATGATGATGTTGCGTTTTGAGTCGAGCCTGTTTTTGTTAATTTTTTTTTTGACTGTTTGCTTTGGATTTTGCAATATTTTTTTACGATGAGAAGTAAGTTAAGTAGCGTGCAGCCTGTGAATAGGCTTTCTATCATGAAGGTACCACAACTATGTAAATAAAGGTATTGTATCTTAATTTTTGTAATAAATTATTATAGACCAATATGGTTGCGTATATTACGGGGTGTTTGATTTTTTCGTGGGACGACTTTGCGGACAAATTTGGTTGTCTCGAATCCTCCTAAAGTTGCCACTAAACACCCTCTATATCTACTTTTAGGTGCGTAATAAATAAATTCTATATTTTCTAAACGTAAGTTATTTTACTTGATCGTAATCCACTCGAGAGCTGAGATAAATTGATCAGTCATAAAACTAGCGTATTTATTTAAAGCAATTTTTAGCGTAGATATTTTTTAAGAGTATTTGTACCTTATACATAATAAATTGGGATTGTTAGATCGAGGTGCACATATTAAGGCGGCTGTCGATTTACATATTTATTTGAAACAATCTAACTTTCCTGAATGAGACTTTCTAAGTTATTTTTTTTATAAAGGTTTGATACCCAATTGTGTTTTCGTAGCCCATTTCCAAATGTTACTATTTTTGTCCGTAACTTTTGGGTTTGTTAAATATGTTATTTTTTTTGTCGATGTACAATTTTATTTTGTATATCTGTAGCAATAAGTAATGTATTTAGATTGTTTAGATATTTTTTTATCGGAAGTATGATTACGCGTAATATTTATGAAAGATGCACATACCATATTTAAGAATATCAGTAAGTAAACGTATTGTATTTAAAAAGCTAATAAATAATATTCCGTATGTGATCGTTTTTTGAATAATTAGAACTATTTTCCCTTTACCACCATTTACATCCTCTTATCATATTAAAATACGATGGTCTACAAGACGGAAGAAACTGATGTGGATTTTCAAGCGAGGCTGTCGCTATGTAAGCACTTGCACAACGGTAAGTACAAAATGTACCAACTAAATCTGGATGCTGTTGGTAGGATATTTAGGATGTCCCAGATAAACCTCGACAACTTTGCTATCTTTAAAGATAGAAACACGTTTAAATGGGGAAAAAGTTTTACAATTCAGAGCTCTTTAATATCATCATCATAAGGTTCTCAGTCCGAAGACTGGTTGGACGCGTACCTCCATTCTTTTCTATCCTGAGCTAACCTACGCATTTCCCTAAAAGTAGAACATCCTACATCCCTAACTATTTGAGAGCAGTAGTCTAATCTAGGCCTACCCCTACCTCTTTTTATTCCTATCTCTGACTCTAGTATGTCACGAACTATTCCTTCGTGTCTTAGAAGGTGTCCTACCATCCTATCTCTCCTACTCTTTATTGTTTTCCATACCTTTCGCTTTTCCCCAACTCTTTCTAATACTTTCCTATTGCTAACCTTATCTATCCACGGTATCTTCATCATGCGTCTGTAGCACCACATTTCAAACGCTTCTACTCTTTTTCTATCCGCTTCTCCTATTGTCCAAGTTTCGCACCCGTATAATGCCGTACTCCATACATACGACGTTAAGAGTCTCTTCCTAGTCTCTATATTAACCGTTCTCGAGCATAACAGTTGTTTCTTTTTGTTAAACGCAACTCGGCCCTGCGCCATTCTTTGTTTTATATCTTTAGTGCTCCTACCATCTTGAGTTATTTTACTTCCTAAGTAGCAGAAATCCGCGACCTCCTCTATCTTCTCATTTCCAATTTGTATTTCCATTTTAGTTCTATTTTCACATCCCCTACATACCAAAATTTTAGTTTTCTTTTTATTGATTTTCATGCCGAAGCCCTGTGTCAAAACTGCTTCCATTTCATTCAGAGCCGCTCCTAATTCTTCTTTGCTAGATGCTAACACTGCTATATCATCCGCAAATCTGAGCATGTTAATAGTTTGGCCCTGTACATTGATCCCTGAGGCTGTTCTTTCCTTAATAATATTAATCGCATCTTTGATATATAAGTTGAAAACTAGAGGTGACAATGCACATCCCTGTCTCACTCCCTTCCGGATATCTACTTCCCTTCGTTCCTGCTCACATTCTATAACTGCCTTTTGCTCTTTGTAGAGATTATGTATTATTCTTCTGTCCCTGTATTTCATCCCTACCTTTCTCAGCACTTCGAACATCTTCCCCCATTTTACGTTGTCGAAGGCTTTTTCTAAATCTACAAATCCTATATATACGCTCTTTCTCTTTTCTATCGTTTTTTCTATAATTACTCGTAAAGCTAGAATGGCCTCGCGCGTTCCTCTATTTCGTCTAAATCCGAACTGATCTCCTAATATTTCTTCCGCCTTTTTCTCCATCCTTCTTTGCACAATTCTAGTTAAAATTTTTGACGCATGGGAAGTTAAACTGATAGTTCTAAAATTTTCGCATCTATCCGCGCCTTTTCTTTTTGGCAAAGCTACTATGATGTTCCGTTTGTAATCTTCTGGAATCTCGCCTGTCAGGTATATGCGACTAACTAGTTTAAATAAACGATCTATTACCTCTTGACCTGCGCACTTTAAGATTTCTGCCTGCAAGCCATCTATACCTGGTGCTTTATTATTCCTTAAACTTTTTAGTGCTATCTCAAACTCTTCTCTCATTATAGGACTCCCTAGGTTATCCCCCTCTACACTGCTTTCGCTTTCTAATATATCTTGCACTTCCTGTCCCGCATATAAGTTTCCTAAATATTCTTTCCACCTATCTGCCTTCTCCCCGCTTTCGATTAGGATATCTCCTGCCTCATTCCTAATGTTTTTGGTACTAGATCCAATTTCTCTAAAATTTCTCCTAATTATTTTATATGCTTCATCAGTCTTTCCTACTTCGAATTTATCTTCCACTTCTTTGCATTTATTATCGATCCATTGCTCTTTCGCTTTCCTACATTCCCGAATAATTTCCCACTTGATCGCATTATATCTTTGTTTCTCTGTTTCATCTAACCTATTTTTATATTTTCGCCTTTCCTCTATTAGACTCACAATATGTTTTGTTATCCAGGGTTTCCTACTTTCATTCTGTTTATGACCCAAAATATCCCTAGCTGAGGAAACTAAACTATTTTTAATGCAATTCCATTCTGCCTCTATGTCCCTAACAATATTTCCACCCGTGCCCTTTAGTGCTTCGTTTGTCTTTTTCTCGAACTTATTGCGCATATCATCATCTTTTAGTTTCTCTGGGTCAAGATACCTTCTTCCGCTTCTTTTTTTCAAAATCTTAAATTTAAGATTGGCTTTCATAACGACTATGTTGTGATCACTATCTATATCTGCTCCTGGATAACTTCTACAATCCCTAACTTGATTTCTAAATCTTTGCCTAACGAGAATGTAATCTATTTGATATCTCCCTAAGTCTCCTGGCATCCACGTATAGCATCTCCTAACATGATGGTGAAATAGAGTGTTCGCGACCGTTAAGTTATGTTTATCGCAGAACTCTATCAGTCTAACTCCCCTATCGTTCCTATTGCCTAATCCAAAGGGGCCAACTATTCCGCCCTCTCGCCCTGTGCCTACGACTGCATTGAAATCTCCTGTAATTATTAAATTTTCGTGCCCTCTCACAAAATCTAGCACATATTCAATATCACTATAAACTGCCTCTACGGCCTCATCACTGTAGTTAGAAGTGGGCATATATACCTGTATTATTACTGTTTTTACAGGTTTCGAATCTAACCTAACCATAACTACCCTGTCACTTTGCTGTAAGAAATTTTCTACACTCTGTCCTACTTTTTTCCGCATAACAATTCCTACTCCCGAATTTCCTCCTACAGATCCTGTGTGTCATCATCATCATAAGGTTCTCAGTCCGAAGACTGGTTGGATGCGTACCTCCATTCTTTTCTATCCTGAGCTAACCTACGCATTTCCCTAAAAGTAGAACATCCTACATCCCTAACTATTTGAGAGCAGTAGTCTAATCTAGGCCTACCCCTACCTCTTCTTATTCCTATCTCTGACTCTAGTATGTCGCGAACTATTCCTTCGTGTCTTAGAAGGTGTCCTACCATCCTATCTCTCCTACTCTTTATTGTTTTCCATACCTTTCGCCTTTCCCCAACTCTTTCTAATACTTCCCTATTGCTAACCTTATCTATCCACGGTATCTTCATCATGCGTCTGTAACACCACAGTTCAAACGCTTCTACTCTTTTTCTATCCGCTTCTCCTATTGTCCAAGTTTCGCACCCGTATAATGCCGTACTCCATACATACGACTTTAAGAGTCTCTTCCTAGTCTCTATATTAACCGTTCTCGAACATAACAGTTGTTTCTTTTTGTTAAACGCAACTCGTCCCTGCGCCATTCTTTGTTTTATATCTTTAGTGCTCCTACCGTCTTGGGTTATTTTACTTCCTAAGTAGCAGAAATCCGCGACCTCCTCTATCTTCTCATTTCCTATTCGTATTTCAGTTTTAGTTCTATTTTCACTCCATCTACATACCAAAATTTTAGTTTTCTTTTTATTGATTTTCATGCCGTAGCCCTGTGACAAAACTGCTTCCATTTCATTCAAAGCCGCTCCTAATTCTTCTTTGCTAGATGCTAACACTGCTATATCATCCGCAAATCTGAGCATGTTAATAGTTTGGCCCTGTACATTGATCCCTGAGGCTGTTCTTTCCTTAACAATATTAATCGCATCTTCGATATATAAGTTGAAAACTAGAGGTGACAATGCACATCCCTGTCTCACTCCCTTCCGGATATCTACTTCCCTTCGTTCCTGCTCACATTCTATAACTGCCTTTTGCTCTTTGTAGAGATTATGTATTATTCTTCTGTCCCTGTATTTCATCCCTACCTTTCTCAGCACTTCGAACATCTTCCCCCATTTTACGTTGTCGAAGGCTTTTTCTAAATCTACAAATCCTATATATACGCTCTTTCTCTTTTCTATCGTTTTTTCTATAATTACTCGTAAAGCTAGAATGGCCTCGCGCGTTCCTCTATTTCGTCTAAATCCGAACTGATCTTCTCCTAATATTTCTTCCGCCTTTTTCTCCATCCTTCTTTGCACAATTCTAGTTAAAATTTTTGACGCATGGGAAGTTAAACTGATAGTTCTAAAATTTTCGCATCTATCCGCGCCTTTCCTTTTTGGCAAAGCTACCATGATGTTCAGTTTGTAATCCTCTGGAATCTCGCCTGTCAGGTATATGCGACTAACTAATTTAAATAAACGATCTATTACCTCTTGACCTGCGCACTTTAAGATTTCTGCCTGCAAGCCATCTATACCTGGTGCTTTATTATTCCTTAAACTTTTTAGTGCTAGCTCAAACTCTTCTCTCATTATAGGACTCCCTAGGTTATCCCCTTCTACACTGCTTTCACTTTCTAATATATCTTGCACTTCCTGTCCCGCATATAAGTTTCCTAAATATTCTTTCCACCTATCTGCCTTCTCCCCGCTTTCGATTAGGATATCTCCTGCCTCATTCCTAATGCTTTTGGTACTAGATCCAATTTCTCTAAAATTTCTCCTAATTATTTTATATGCTTCATCAGTCTTTCCTATTTCGAACTTATTTTCCACTTCTTTGCACTTATCATCGATCCATTGCTCTTTCGCTTTCCTACATTTCCGAATAATTTCCCACTTGATCGCCTTATATCTTTGTTTCCCTATTTCATCTAACCTATTTTTATATTTGCGCCTTTCCTCTATTAGACTCACAATATGTTTTGTTATCCAGGGTTTCCTACTTTCATTCTGTTTATGACCCAAAATATCACTAGCTGAGGAAACTAAACTATTTTTGTGTGTATTACTCTAAAATCTCCGCTCCAGAAGTCTCCAGCTTCTGGCCATCGCACTTCACTGATACCTACTACGTCTAATGCTAACCTATCCATCTCAATTTTTAATATGCCCTCACAAAAATCGACTTTGCCCTGTTGGTTTCCGAGATATTTGAAAAAAAGGAAAAATTTGCAATTTGGTTTTTTGTTAATAACTTCGTTGTTTATTAACATTTTGATGATTTGTAAAAACAGGTTTAAATGGTTGTTTAACCGGTATATTTTACAGTACTTTAAAATTGTCTCCGACGTTTCATACAGTTGCAGTCATCATCAGGTATATTTTTTCTTATGGACGTCATATTGGATTGTTA
Source organism: Xestobium rufovillosum (assembly GCA_963966045.1). Classification (NCBI taxonomy): domain Eukaryota; kingdom Metazoa; phylum Arthropoda; class Insecta; order Coleoptera; family Ptinidae; genus Xestobium; species Xestobium rufovillosum. The sequence continues at coordinate 51,400,148 of OZ014492.1, read as the reverse complement.
TGTCATTAAATAGCTTATTTCTTGCCAACCCAATGGCTTTGTCAGACTAAACTGAACTAAATTTTACAGTGGAAGAATATTTATATCTGGAACTTGTATTATTATGGTAGGTACTATTGTTATTGCGGGAACATATTTAATAATGGTGAAAAATTTAAATCTAGTTGGTCGTTTAGTATGGCATTTCTAACGCTTCTTTATAAGTTTAATTTTGTGCATTTGTGTTCTAAATGTAAAATTTTGAACATTTTCATTTAAAGCATGATTTTCTGTAGATGCTCTGTGATTCGTTTTGCAAATGGTTGTCCAGTTTGTCCCACGTAACTCTTGGGGCAAGATCCACATATTAATTTGTAAACTCCCGATCCAAGTTTTGTCTTTGTTGTTTTTAACGATTTTTCCTAAAGAAAGCCAATTTGTAATTTGAGTGTTTGAAAAGTGAATTTAACGAGGGGAAATCACTGGGGTATTTTAGTGTACAAGACAAAAATTTCAGGGTACATATTTCCATTGTTTAAAGATCTTTAAACAATGATATTTCGAATGTCGGAATATTTTGGGTATTTCAGGGAATTTTTCCTGAAAGGGGAATTTCAGTGTACAAATTTTTTCAGTGAGTTCCCCCCTGGAATTTAATTTAATTTATTAATTTTTGGTCCCAAGTACATAATATGTTAATGCTTTGTATTTTGTTTCATCGTCATTAATCAAAGGATGAAGCAATAAAATTAGTTTTCGCACTTTTTGAATAAAAAGTGCACTTTTTATATCTAATTTTAGGGACAAAAGTGTCACTTCTTATCCCTAAAATTCAAAACGGGGATAAAACGTAAAATGATGGATAAAAGGTAAAAAGAGGGATAAAAAGTAAAAGCAGGGATAAAAATTTAAAAAAAAATGACAAAACTACAATATATTACGTCAAATCAAAATCAAACCTTAAAAATCTATGAAGAATTTTTAAATTCTAATTCTTATTATATCTACTCCACTACAATTGGCAAAATTGAATGATGGAGCCATCTGCTCATTACTTTTTCCTGAATGATTATTCTACTCTCATTTTGTACCACGGTTGTGGATATAGAATCGTCTGAATCACTAAATAACTTGAGAAATAAGAACACGAGACTCAGCTACAGTGGCACTTTTCCAACCTCCATGCCTCTTGAGCTGATCTACATTAGCCCCGGAATCTGTCAGAAGAGAGGCGGAAGGTCTCCTGAAGCAATGGCCGGCGAGACGGCCGGTATATAATTTGGCATTTGGTAGGTTCAATGCAGTCGTAGGCACATGGCGAGAGGGCGGAATAGTTGGTCCCTTTGGATTAGGCAATAGGAACGATAGGGGAGTGAGACTGATAGAGTTCTGCGATAAACATAACTTAACGGTCGCGAACACTCTATTTCACCATCATGTTAGGAGACGCTACACGTGGAAGATGCCAGGAGACCTAGGGAGATATCAAATAGATTACATTCTTGTTAGGCAAAGATTTAGAAATCAAGTTAGGGATTGTAGAAGTTATCCAGGAGCAGTTATAGATAGTGACCACAATATAGTCGTTATGAAGGCCAATCTTAAATTTAAGATTTTGAAAAAACTAAGCGGAAGAAGGTATCTTGACCCAGAGAAACTAAAAGATGATGATACGCGCGATAAGTTCGAGAAAAAGATAAACGAAGTACTAAAGGGCGCGGGCGAAAATATTGTTAGGGACATAGAGGAAGAATGGAATTGCATTAAAAATAGTTTAGTTTCCTCAGCTAGGGATATTTTGGGTCATAAACAGAATGAAAGTAGGAAACCCTGGATAACAAAACATATTGTGAGTCTAATAGAGGAAAGGCGCAAATATAAAAATAGGTTAGATGAAATAGGGAAACAAAGATATAAGGCGATCAAATGGGAAATTATTCGGAAATGTAGGAAAGCGAAAGAGCAATGGATCGATGATAAGTGCAAAGAAGTGGAAAATAAGTTCGAAATAGGAAAGACTGATGAAGCATATAAAATAATTAGGAGAAATTTTAGAGAAATTGGATCTAGTACCAAAAGCATTAGGAATGAGGCAGGAGATATCCTAATCGAAAGCGGGGAGAAGGCAGATAGGTGGAAAGAATATTTAGGAAACTTATATGCGGGACAGGAAGTGCAAGATATATTAGAAAGTGAAAGCAGTGTAGAAGGGGATAACCTAGGGAGTCCTATAATGAGAGAAGAGTTTGAGCTAGCACTAAAAAGTTTAAGGAATAATAAAGCACCAGGTATAGATGGCTTGCAGGCAGAAATCTTAAAGTGCGCAGGTCAAGAGGTAATAGATCGTTTATTTAAATTAGTTAGTCGCATATACCTGACAGGCGAGATTCCAGAGGATTACAAACTGAACATCATGGTAGCTTTGCCAAAAAGGAAAGGCGCGGATAGATGCGAAAATTTTAGAACTATCAGTTTAACTTCCCATGTGTCAAAAATTTTAACTAGAATTGTGCAAAGAAGGATGGAGAAAAAGGCGGAAGAAATATTAGGAGAAGATCAGTTCGGATTTAGACGAAATAGAGGAACGCGCGAGGCCATTCTAGCTTTACGAGTAATTATAGAAAAAACGATAGAAAAAAGAAAGAGCGTATATATAGGATTTGTAGATTTAGAAAAAGCCTTCGACAACGTAAAATGGGGGAAGATGTTCGAAGTGCTGAGAAAGGTAGGGATGAAATACAGGGACAGAAGAATAATACATAATCTCTACAAAGAGCAAAAGGCAGTTATAGAATGTGAGCAGGAACGAAGGGAAGTAGATATCCGGAAGGGAGTGAGACAGGGATGTGCATTGTCACCTCTAGTTTTCAACTTATATATCGAAGATGCGATTAATATTGTTAAGGAAAGAACAGCCTCAGGGATCAATGTACAGGGCCAAACTATTAACATGCTCAGATTTGCGGATGATATAGCAGTGTTAGCATCTAGCAAAGAAGAATTAGGAGCGGCTTTGAATGAAATGGAAGCAGTTTTGACACAGGGCTACGGCATGAAAATCAATAAAAAGAAAACTAAAATTTTGGTATGTAGATGGAGTGAAAATAGAACTAAAATTGAAATACAAATAGGAAATGAGAAGATAGAGGAGGTCGCGGATTTCTGCTACTTAGGAAGTAAAATAACCCAAGACGGTAGGAGCACTAAAGATATAAAACAAAGAATGGCGCAGGGACGAGTTGCGTTTAACAAAAAGAAACAACTGTTATGTTCGAGAACGGTTAATATAGAGACTAGGAAGAGACTCTTAAAGTCGTATGTATGGAGTACGGCATTATACGGGTGCGAAACTTGGACAATAGGAGAAGCGGGTAGAAAAAGAGTAGAAGCGTTTGAACTGTGGTGTTACAGACGCATGATGAAGATACCGTGGATAGATAAGGTTAGCAATAGGGAAGTATTAGAAAGAGTTGGGGAAAGGCGAAAGGTATGGAAAACAATAAAGAGTAGGAGAGATAGGATGGTAGGACACCTTCTAAGACACGAAGGAATAGTTCGCGACATACTAGAGTCAGAGATAGGAATAAAAAGAGGTAGGGGTAGGCCTAGATTAGACTACTGCTCTCAAATAGTTAGGGATGTAGGATGTTCTACTTTTAGGGAAATGCGTAGGTTAGCTCAGGATAGAAAAGAATGGAGGTACGCGTCCAACCAGTCTTCGGACTGAGAACCTTATGATGATGAGGTTCAGAAATTTCTCCATTTTTTGTGGAAGATTACCGACAGAATTTTTTCCGACTGGTTGTGGCCCGCATTTTCCTTTTCTATAATGGTCAAAAAAATCTGTTTTGCTTTTATATTTTTGGCCTTAAATTCATATATTATAATGCACATCCCTGCCTCACTCCCTTTCGGACATCTAGTTCTCTATGTTCCTGCTCAAATTCTATAACTGCCGTTTGCTCTTTGTATAGATTATGAATTATTCTTCTATCCCTATACTTCATCCCTACATTTTTGAGCACTTTGAACATCTTCCATTTTACATTGTCGAAGGCTTTTTCAAAAATCTACAAGTCCTACATAGGTGCTCTTTCCCTTTCTAGAATGGCCTCGCCCGTTCCCCTATTTCTTCTAAATCCGAACTAATCTAATATTTTTTCGGCCCTTTTCTCCATCCTTCCTTGCACAATAATTCTAGATAAAATTTTTGACGCGTGGGAAGTTAAACTGATGGTTCTAAAATTTTCACACCTATCTACGCCTTTCCTTTTTGGCAAAGCTACTATGATGTTCCGTTTGTAATATTCTGGGAGCTCGCCTGTCTGGTATATGCAAAACGATCTATTACATCTTGACCTGCGCACTTTAAGATTTCTGCCTGCTAGCCATCTATACCTGGTGCTTTATTGTTTCTTAAAACTTTTTAGTGCTAGCTCAAACTCTTCTCCCCCCTCTACAATGTTTTCCCTTTCTAATATATCTCCTACTTCTTGTCCCACATATAAGTTTCCCAAATTAATATTCTTTCCACCTATCAAATTCATTACTTGTGGTTAGAAATTAGTAGGGTTAAACTTTGCTTTAAGGACAGTAGCCAATTATGTACTTCAATTTAGAAACTTAAAGATTTTATATCATGCCAATAATGAATCGATTATATTATAGCATTATATTTTGGGGCTCAAGCAGTTCAGTACAAAAAATCTTTGTTATAAAAGAAATCTACAATAATGAAAAAAATGAAATATAAAGAATCTTGCAGAGGGACACTCAACATTATGACAGTTTATGCAAATCAAAATTTGAATATTGAATGATTACGCAACTAGAAACTCTCAAGTTAGGAGAAGATCAGTTCGGATTTAGACGAAATAGAGGAACGCGCGAGGCCATTCTAGCTTTACGAGTAATTATAGAAAAAACGATAGAAAAGAGAAAGAGCGTATATATAGGATTTGTAGATTTAGAAAAAGCCTTCGACAACGTAAAATGGGGGAAGATGTTCGAAGTGCTGAGAAAGGTAGGGATGAAATACAGGGACAGAAGAATAATACATAATCTCTACAAAGAGCAAAAGGCAGTTATAGAATGTGAGCAGGAACGAAGGGAAGTAGATATCCGGAAGGGAGTGAGACAGGGATGTGCATTGTCACCTCTAGTTTTCAACTTATATATCGAAGATGCGATTAATATTGTTAAGGAAAGAACAGCCTCAGGGATCAATGTACAGGGCCAAACTATGCCAAACTATGCCAAACATGCTCAGATTTGCGGATGATATAGCAGTGTTAGCATCTAGCAAAGAAGAATTAGGAGCGGCTTTGAATGAAATGGAAGCAGTTTTGACACAGGGCTACGGCATGAAAATCAATAAAGAGAAAACTAAAATTTTGGTATGTAGATGGAGTGAAAATAGAACTAAAATTGAAATACAAATAGGAAATGAGAAGATAGAGGAGGTCGCGGATTTCTGCTACTTAGGAAGTAAAATAACCCAAGACGGTAGGAGCACTAAAGATATAAAACAAAGAATGGCGCAGGGACGAGTTGCGTTTAACAAAAAGAAACAACTGTTATGTTCGAGAACGGTTAATATAGAGACTAGGAAGAGACTCTTAAAGTCGTATGTATGGAGTACGGCATTATACGGGTGCGAAACTTGGACAATAGGAGAAGCGGATAGAAAAAGAGTAGAAGCGTTTGAACTGTGGTGTTACAGACGCATGATGAAGATACCGTGGATAGATAAGGTTAGCAATAGGGAAGTATTAGAAAGAGCTGGGGAAAGGCGAAAGGTATGGAAAACAATAAAGAGTAGGAGAGATAGGATGGTAGGACACCTTCTAAGACACGAAGGAATAGTTCGCGACATACTAGAGTCAGAGATAGGAATAAAAAGAGGTAGGGGTAGGCCTAGATTAGACTACTGCTCTCAAATAGTTAGGGATGTAGGATGTTCTACTTTTAGGGAAATGCGTAGGTTAGCTCAGGATAGAAAAGAATGGAGGTACGCGTCCAACCAGTCTTCGGACTGAGAACCTTATGATGATGAAAAATACTCTGCAAACCTGGTTCATAACTTACTTCGTGTAGAATTCGAAATAAGGGTCGAGGGGAAGAAAGAATTTCCTTGCATAATCTCCGAATTGCTTGAACCAATTTGCAATGAAAATCGGTGTTCATGCTTAAATTTTATTTTATTTAGGAGCCGCCAGATGACATTTCAAAACATGAATTTTCTAAAAAAATTGAAAACTAGAGGTGACTACGCACACCCCTGTCTCACCCCCTTCCGGATATCTACTTTTCTTTGTTCCTGCTCAAATTCTATAACTGCCATTTGCTCTTTATAAAGCTTATGTATTGTTAAAATAAAAAAAAAACATTTTCTTGAACGATTTAAGTACCATTTCCATCAAATAAAAAAATATTCTTTGTTTTTTTTTAATTTGAACGGAACCAGTTTATAAACATTTTTTTTTACTAATTTCAGTACAGACAAGGAAAAGTTATGTCTTCCTCACCAGAACCATGCACTACAGAATTAAATACATATTTACTGTAGTGTCGACATTAATGAAAATTTTCTAAATCTGAAAATGCATAAAAAATGAATAAAATATTTTCTGGAGGATATAATTCAACCGATTTATTAAGGAACACAAACTGAATTCGTTGACAGAATATGCCACATGAGTTAACCAATTACCAGGGTTTTGGAATAACACTTGCACAGATTTTTAGAACACAGTGCAATATGACGTCAACGAATAGGATTTTAAAGTCCTGATATTAAGGGCGCGGAATTTGAGCACTAAAAACGGGACATGTAGACACATTTTTATTCCAACACCATTCTGAAATTAAAGTAGATAGGACGTTAAATAAAAAAAAGATTTATCAATAAATGATCAACTTAGAGACTCGCACTACTTTTATACATAGTAATATTTTTCGTTCACCTTAAATAAATCTCTCAAATGATTGAAAAACCCGTCATAAAGTAGACACCTTTTTTACTATTTTCACACATATTTATCGTAATTAGAAAGTAGGGTTGTCTAATTTAATTATTCGTTATTCATTTTCAACCAAGAACGTTTTGGTACGTTACTTCATTGAACCGGCGTGTTGGAATGAAAATTATATTGCAATCTCTCCATCTTATGCATATTTGCCGAGATTTACAGTAAACTGGACGTTTGACAGCAGTAGTAGTGTGGGCACTGCAATGCAGATGGCGGTAGCGCTTCAGTTTATTCTCATATTTCTAAATAGAAAATAATAATTTAAAAATAGGACCGCCGACTAATCCTCCCAGATTTATTCGGTTACCGCTAAAGCAAAAAACCTTGAAAATTCCAAGCTGTAGAGGTTCCGTCTGAAGAGTTTGCTGCTGTGGTAAAAACCAATCATAACAGATTGTGACTATATTTTGCATAATCCTAATCACACTTTTGGGCGATAGGTGGCAGCACTTTATAGACTACAGCTGGTAAATCCCAGCCTTAAGAAAAACACTGGACTACAAAAATCGAACTATTTAATGACTATTTACAAAATGACAACATGAAATTTCAATAATATGTATAACCAACTTACATAATAAAAAAAATGACAAAAACTTACTGACACTCAACAATTTCACTTTACTAAAATCCGCAGTTTCTTCACCTAAGGCTTTCCCAGTCCGGGGTCATATCGACATCATTGCTCTCAATCTTCTCTCCGCTATCCCCATTATCTTCATCATCCTCGTTTTTCTCAGTTTTCTCCTCTCCATTCATCTCCTCCTCTATTTTCGTTTCTTGTTTAACAGGCACTAAACATCTACGCGATAACTGTTCATAATCACTACCATGGAGCAAGCCAACAATTACTACTGTCATATTATCACATCCAAGACCGGCCATTTGACAATCGGGAGCCAAGCAGCGCATCATCAACGTTTCACAAATCTCCTCGGGCTCCACTCCCGCAGCAATATTCTCCCTTACATAAGACACTACTTCTTCGTTTGTCATCACGTCCCATATTCCATCACAGGCAAGTACTACGAATTCCCAATCAGGGGTTATCGTACGGACTTCCACATCCGGGTAAGCTGCAAAATATTAATTTATGTGTAGGTAATTTGAATATTACAAATAGTAGTAAAGTAGAAGGTTTACATCTGAGTCTTATTATTGTGAGCTTGTGATTTGTAACTTAGGGCCGTGGATCAAAATGTAACGCAAGGCTACATTTATTTGATGATATCTGCCTTCACTTGACGAAAATCCATAATCACTAATTCAAATGAGACAAAATCGTCTAGGTTTTCGTAAATTTATTATTAACAAGTGGAACCCGTGGGCTACGCCACACGCCTTTTCAGAATTGTTGTTTGGGAAATTGTAATTACACGACAAAGAAAAACTAAAATGATAAGGACACTTCACATTATCGAAGAGATGCCAAGGGCCCAGTCGCGCAGTGTATGGTTTGGTTAATATTAATATTTTGTCGGGGTGATCGAGTGTGAGTTATTCACAGAACATGTTCTGTGGAGTATTAATGATAGTTATAAATACAACTAATGTGAAAGTCTAGTGAGTCTGTAGTACAACTTGCTTTTGGGCGACATCTAACGACTAACATCTAAGATTATTAAAGATTCTTTTCTGCATGGGAAATATCTGGCAACCGGGAGCCGGGATATCAATACTATTTTCCTCAAATCAGTACCTTAACTTTTTCTGCAATGCAAGCTGTCTCGTATCCTAACCTGAACGGTTGATGTGTACTTGCGAGTGAAGAACTGAAAATCTAATTTTGGTACTGACTGAATATAAGACAACGTAGGTCGGAACTACGTGAATTGCAGAAATGGACATGTTTTGCAGTGTATGCGGTAGTAGACAACACATGGAATTCGACCCTATAAGAAATTGGTACGTAGCTATTTTCAAAAATCGAAACTTATGCGTAAAGGAAAATCTGATTTGTAGGAAAATGTGAAAGATGCAATTGTATGCCATACATAATGGCACATGAACTGAAAACTACAAATGTATGCCGCTGTTCAGCATGTTCAGCAATACATCTGCGAATGTGCGAATACAACCGATATTGCCAAAGATGTGGGCACACAGAAGAAAAAAGTAAGATAATAAGAAACAAAAGAGCAGCTCAAATAAGAGAAAACATATCAGAGAATAAAGAGCTGCCTTGGAAATAATGAATAAAAGAAAAAAGATGGAATGTATTCAATCAGCTGTATCATCACCTCTGCCTTCACGCCAAGAATTGAATTAATTATTTTCATCTAAAAAAAATACCGATGGCGATTCAGGCATCGCTGCACCAACTTTTTCATCTGCAAGTGAAGAACTTCTTAAATCATTTTTATCTATAGATGACAATTTAGACAATGCTCTGTCTCAACTTGTAGACAACTTAGAAAAATCGGATAAAAATGAGAATGAAACGTTAGAATTAAGTGAGAACTGAAACCTTAGAATGAGTTCTTTTTTCATAGCATTATAATACTTTTTTATTTTCTTTTTTATGGCATATTCATCATCATAAGGTTCTCAGTCCGAAGACTGGTTGGACGCGTACCTCCATTCTTTTCTATCCTGAGCTAACCTACGCATTTCCCTAAAAGTAGAGCATCCTAGATCCCTAACTATTTGAGAGCAGTAGTCTAATCTAGGCCTACCCCTACCTCTTTTTATTCCTATCTCTGACTCTAGTTTGTCGCGAACTATTCCTTCGTGTCTTAGAAGGTGTCCTACCATCCTATCTCTCCTACTCTTTATTGTTTTCCATACCTTTCGCCTTTCCCCAACTCTTTTTAATACTTCCCTATTGCTAACCTTATCTATCCACGGTATCTTCATCATGCGTCTGTAGCACCACATTTCAAACGCTTCTACTCTTTTTCTATCCGCTTCTCCTATTGTCCAAGTTTCGCACCCGTATAATGCCGTACTCCATACATACGACTTTAAGAGTCTCTTCCTAGTCTCTATATTAACCGTTCTCGAACATAACAGTTGTTTCTTTTTGTTAAACGCAACTCGGCCCTGCGCCATTCTTTGTTTTATATCTTTAGTGCTCCTACCGTCTTGGGTTATTTTACTTCCTAAGTAGCAGAAATCCGCGACCTCCTCTATCTTCTCATTTCCTATTTGTATTTCAATTTTAGTTCTATTTTCACTCCATCTACATACCAAAATTTTAGTTTTCTTTTTATTGATTTTCATGCCGTAGCCCTGTGTCAAAACTGCTTCCATTTCATTCAAAGCCGCGCCTAATTCTTCTTTGCTAGATGCTAACACTGCTATATCATCCGCAAATCTGAGCATATTAATAGTTTGGCCCTGTACATTGATCCCTGAGGCTGTTCTTTCCTTAACAATATTAATCGCATCTTCGATATATAAGTTGAAAACTAGAGGTGACAATGCACATCCCTGTCTCACTCCCTTCCGGATATCTACTTCCCTTCGTTCCTGCTCACATTCTATAACTGCCTTTTGCTCTTTGTAGAGATTATGTATTATTCTTCTGTCCCTGTATTTCATCCCTACCTTTCTCAGCACTTCGAACATCTTCCCCCATTTTACGTTGTCGAAGGCTTTTTCTAAATCTACAAATCCTATATATACGCTCTTTCTCTTTTCTATCGTTTTTTCTATAATTACTCGTAAAGCTAGAATGGCCTCGCGCGTTCCTCTATTTCGTCTAAATCCGAACTGATCTTCTCCTAATATTTCTTCCGCCTTTTTCTCCATCCGTCTTTGCACAATTCTAGTTAAAATTTTTGACGCATGGGAAGTTAAACTGATAGTTCTATAATTTACGCATCTATCCGCGCCTTTCCTTTTTGGCAAAGCTACTATGATGTTCCGTTTGTAATCTTCTGGAATCTCGCCTGTCAGGTATATGTGACTAACTAATTTAAATAAACGATCCATTGCCTCTTGACCTGCGCACATATTAGATGTTTTATTTTATGAGTAACGTAAATAAATGTTTTTGTTATATAATATTATTTGTACTCGCATTATTTCATAATTTTGTAAAAAACAAATATAAAAGATGTTGAAAAGTTATTATTTGATTTATACCTACATAAAGAAATACATAGGTATTATAGAACTTCAGTGTAAACAACATTACGCGTAAATTTACCTAAATAGTTTGGAAAAGAACCTTTTATCTTAGAGTCCTTGATTAAAATTTGTACCTATGGAGTCAAATTTTCGAACGCGCGAAAGAGCTACGTAAAAGCTGTCCATGGAAAAATACAGGTTCTGGAAGGTAAAGGGCCACTTTCTTAAGCGTTTGTCCTTGACTTTTGTTTTCTGTTAAGCAAAATGCTAAGCGAAGCGGGAATTGTGTACGTTCAAATTGAAAAGGTAAAGCACAATCACATGGTTTTCATTTAACCTTAGGTATAAGTACACATTCTCAGCGCTTTGCTCCAGTTAAAATTTTGCATTCGATAATTATTTAATTGTCAAAGGCATGGCACTCTCTACTTTTGTCGGAAAATAATATTGGACATTTTATTACAAATTAATAGCTACCTAAAATGTAACAAATGCTTTTTAAGTCCCCAAAACCCCGAAAAGGCACATCTACAGCATTAGAGCTTTCCGTAGAGCCCACATTTGTTGAAATCGATGGAGTCCCCGATGAGATATCCGGCTAACAAAGTTTCAATGTAAAATCACTTTCGCTATTAATATATAAAAAGGATTAAACATGACAATAATTGTTTCGCCTACACAGTGGCTTCTTCAGATGTTGGTACTGAACTAAATGTTTACAATGCTAAACTCCTATTTACACCTGTTTTTACCTGGCTGAAATTTTATTACTACTTGTGAAAGATATTTAACAATGGTGAAAAATTTAAATCTATTTGATCATTTAATATAATATTCGATTTTTAAGTTTATTTATTTCTAGTGCCTCTAACAAGTTTAATTTAATTCCTTTATTTTCTAAATGTAGAATTTCATCGTTCTCATTGAATGTGTGGTTTTCTGATATTAAATGATTTGCATAAGTAGAGTCTGTCTTCCTATTTTTGTAACTATTTAAATGCTCTGTGATTCTTTTTATAAATGGTCGTCCTGTTTGACCTACGTAACTCTTAGGGCAAGACCCACAAATTAACTTTGTTGTTTTTAATGATTTTTCCTAAGGAATTATTTGTTTTCAAAGCTAGTTTGTAGTTGAATTTTTTGAAAAGTGAGTTTAGTTTATTAATTTTTGGTCCGGAATATGTCGGAGATTTATAATTATTGGTCGAGTTATCGAAAATTGGCTAAACTAATTTTATTGCATTATATTTTCTTTTCTTTGATAAAATACCATTGACCATGTCCAAATTATAGCCGTTGTTGACTGCAATTTGCTTAATCACTTTGTTAATTTTTAGATCTAGGAAATTTATCGCATTATCTTTTTCTAATTCCATCGTGAAATTTATATTGGGATTTATGTTATTCATGAAATCTAAGAATGAATTTAGTTGTCTGTCCGTTCCTGTAAAACAGGCTATTATATCGTCCACATACCTAAACCAATACAAGAATTGTTTACTAAGTTTATTGCTATGAATATGGGTTTCTATCTGGTCCATAAATATTTCGGCTAATAAGAGACTCGGAGGGTTTCCCATAATAAGACCTGTTTTGCAGCTGTAGAAATTATATTGAAAATAATTTTGTTCTAAACAAGTGGATAACAGATTTAAAATTTCTAGATTTTGTACTACGTTTTGGTTGTTATGTTCTAATAATTTTTTGACTAACTGAATGGTGTCTTGAGGAATGCTTGGAAATAAATTTTTAACATCAAATGAGACAAATCTTGCATTAGTAAGGATATAAAAATGTTTAATTTTGCCTATTAATTTATTTTTAATACACTGCCGGACAAAAAAACCGGACACTCAGAATTACTATTTTAGTGAATAAAAACAACGGACGGTTTGAAATGATATTTAACTATATTCTTTTCATCTTAACAATAAATAAAAAACAAGAAACAACATGATTCGTCAACAAAAACCTAACAAAAGTATTTTTTAGAGATCAACTGTTACTTAACAACTTGAAAAGACAAACAAAAAAAAAATATTGAAAGGAAAAGCACACTAGTAGAACCAAATTAATAATGGGTGTTACCACCACGAACTCTTATTACTTCCCTTAAACGTTGTGGCATGCCCTAAATGATGCTATCGATAGATTCTTGGGATATTTGTTCACATTCTTCTTGAAGCGTCATTTAATGTTTCTGGTAGGGGTTGGTGACGTCTAATCCTTTTCCCAAGCTGATCCCACAGATGTTCAATGGGATTCAGGTCTGGACTATTGGCTGAGACATCCAATACCAACCTCTTCACGGTACTCGGTAACAATTCTTGCTGTGTGTGGGTGGGCGTTGTCATCGATGAACACAAAATTGTCCGCTATAAATGGCATATAAGGTGTGACATGGGGTTCCAGGCACTCAACAATGTATCGGTGTGCAGTCATTGTTCCATTCTAAATGAAAATCAATTCTGTGTGTGCCCTCAGAGATATTCCGGCCCACACCGTAATGCTCACCATTGAAACTGACCCTGGGAGATATACAACATTGACTGTACCACTCCCCTGGTCTTCGCCACACCTTTTCACGTCCATCTGGTGACCTGACACTAAATCTTGACTCGTCCGAGAACAGGACGTTCCTCCATTGTTCGTCCCAATTTACGTATTGCCGCGCAAATGCAAGTCATGCTCTGCGATGTTCTACGGTCTACAGGGGACCCGTAGCTGGCTTTCTTGAAGTCAAAACATATTCGTTTAGCCTTTTCCGAACTGTTCTGGCTGAAACTGCCACTCCTCGAACTTCGGCTAACCGTCCAGCAAGAATAGGTGATGGCAATGCTCGACCGGGCAGCGCAGCAACATGGAGAAAACGGACATCTTGATGGTTCGCAGTCCGTGGACGACCAGATCCAACCTTCTTTACAAACCCATGAGTTTTTCGAAATCGCAAGAGTACAGTTTGTACTGTGTTACGGGGTATATTCAGCACTTGAGCAATATACCACACTCTTCGGCCATCGTGGCTTAAAGCAACAATTTGCGAACAAGTTTCGGGGTGCATTGTATGGAAAATGTTAAAAGCTGACATTTACAAATGAAATTTCACCAAAAAACCAATAGAAAATAGAGAGCAGCCCAATAAGGTAAAAGATTTTGATGTTTCAATAAAGATGCATGAAGAGTCAAAATGCTGATTTGGCTGTTTAGGCTTACGAAAGGTGCAATATTCAGCTAAAACTTTCTTTTTCCTCACTAGTAGGGCAATCGTTAATTACGGGGGGTAAACCGCTGGCGTAAAAATGTACACCATAAATCCTTTTTAAGGATATAATCTCTATAATTCTCCAATAATTCCTGTAATTCTTTAATAAATCCCATAAATCCTCCGTAAACTCTCATAATTCCGCCGAATTCCTGTAAATCCTCCGTAATTCCCCTATAATTCCCATAAATCCTCAATAATTCCTGTAATTCCTATATGGATTCCTAAGATTTTAACGAGAATTTTAAGTACTTATATAGGCTATTTATTATATGCATATTTACTCATAAGAGGATGCACAGTCAGCATACTGGGTGTTTGCTTATATTTTGAGGTTTTTATATGGCACATGCCTTTCTTGATATATTTGAAGTAGGTACCTATTTGTGTCGAAAGATAATGAATAGAAATAATGAAAGTAGAAACTTAAAAGCCCATACTACAGAAATTTATAAAACTGTTCATCATGACCACCATTATTTTCTACACACACATTTTATCTTCTATGTAAAGCAAAAACTAGTTGTCAATGCAATGACAGAACAGCTTCCTAGCCACAGCCACAACTGAACTGGACGGCGCATTTGGCGTGCGCCTTCTTTTCGTAATTTGTTTCTCAATTTTTTCCTTATACAACCTATTACGATTTTCGCACATCGTGTAGAGAAAAATACCCTCTGTCCTATGCAATACAAAAATATATACGGTCTCATTGAAAAAAATGTTCGATGACGCCATATCTCGGCTCAAAAGTGCTTTAAAAAAACCGCCCCGTCAGTTTCCTATGGACCATCTCTGATATACGTATGCAAAATTTCAGCAAAATCTGTCGAGCCGTTTTCCCGCAAAAGTGCCAAGAGACATACACACGCTCGCACGCACGCACACATACATGCGGACGGAAATGTGCCACCTTGTCAAAAAGTCTTAGAATGACCTGAAACGTCCACATTTGATGAAAAAACACGATGGTCAAGAAACGACTATCACAATAGCTACCTGTAGCTTGGCTAGGAAGCTAAAAACAATGTGGATTGATAATAAATGCAAAGAAGTGGAACGCACGTTCGAAGAAGGAAAAACTAACATGGCGTATAAAATAATTAGGAGACATTTCAGAGAAATTGGAATTAGCAGCAAGAATATTAGAAGCGAGTTAGGTGACATCCTAATCGGAAGAAAGGAAGAGGCAAGGTGGAAGGAATATTTGGTAATCTTATTATGCGGGACAAGAACTAGGAGATATATTAGAAAAGGAAATCAGTGTGGAGGCGAATAACCGAGGGGATAACCTAGGCTGTCCTTTAATGAGGGAAGAGTTTGAACTAGCATTAGAAAATTTAAAAAAAGAATAAAGCACCAGTAGCAAGCGGATTGCAGGCAGAAATTTTAAAGTCTTGCGGTCAAGAGGTAAGAGAGAGTCTATTTCTGGGTCTATTTAAACTAGTTAGCCGTATACGAAACAGGTGAAATTCGAGAGATTAAAAAAGGAAAAACATATTCGCTTTGCCAAAAAGAAAAGGCGCGGATAAGTGTGAAGATTTTAGATCAGTTTAACTTCCCAAGCGTCAAAAGTTCTGACTAGAATTTTGCAAGGAAGGTTGGAGAAAAGGGCTAAAGAAATATTAGGAGATCAGTTCGGATTTAGACGAAGTAGAGGAACGCACGAGGCTATTCTAGCCTTACTAGCAATTATAGAAAAAACAATAGAAAAAGCCTTCAGCAACGTAAGATGGGAGAAAATGTACTAAGTGGTCAGAAAGGCAGAGATGAAATATAGGGACAGAAGAATAATAAATAATCTCTACAAAGAGCAAACGGCAGTTGATAGAATTTGAGCAGGAACGAAGAGAAGTAGATATCCGAAAGGTAGTGAGACAGGGATGTGCGTTAGCTCATCTAGTTTTCAACTTATATATCGAAGATGCGATTAATCCTGTAAAGAACAGAACAGCTTCAAGGATTAATGAACATGGCCAAACTATTAGCATACTCAGATTCGCAGATGATATAGCAGTGTTAGCATACAGGAAAGACGAATTAGAAATAGCTCTGAACGAAATGGAAGCAGTTTTGATACTCAATGAATGATGAACGATGAATGATGAAGAGGGAGTGAAAATAAAACTAAAACTAAAATACAAATAATAGGAATTGAGAAGATAGAGGAGGTTCAGGAAGTCAAATAACTGGCGATAGTAGGAGCACTAGAAATATTAAAAAAAAGAATAGCGCAGGGCCGAGTTGTGTTTAACAAAAAGAAATAACTTATGCTCAGGAACGTTTAATGTAGAAACTTGGAAGAGACTCTTAAAGACGTATATATTGAGTACAATACTATACGGGTGCGAAACTTGAACAACAGGAGAAGCGGATCGAAAAAGAATAGAAGCATTTAAAATGTGGTGCCACAGGCGCATGATGAAACACGAAGTAATAGTTCGCGACAGACTAGAGTCGGAGATAGGAATAAAAAGAGGTAGGGGTAGGCCCACATTAGACTACTGCTCTCAAATAGTTGGGAATGTAGGATGTTATACTTTTAGGGAAATATGTAGGTTAGCTCAGGACAAGAAAAGATGGAAGTACGCGTCCAACCAGTTTTCGAACTAAGAAATTTATGGTGATGTAAATTTACAGTAGAATCCGACATGAAGTGAGAATTATGGGCATATTTAGATTAATTAATAACTTCTACAATTTGTCGTCGAATATCATCTTAGGTATTAATTTCTCGCAGATTAATTTCAGTTTCTTAGGAGTCCTTCTCAGAGCGTGAACCAACTTGTCTGGCAACTTACTGCGCATGCGCATAAATTACTGCCAACGGTTATTTCTCTTGTAATTCCCAATAAATCCCCTATAATTCCTAATAAATCCCTTGTAATTCACGATAAATCCCAATAATTCTCCATAATTCCTTAAAAATTCCTTAAAAATTCCCATAATTCCTTATAAATCCCCATAATTCCTTTTAAATCCTGTAATTCCTACATAGTGTACACCATAAATCCCCAGCGGTTTACCCCCCGGTTAATTATTTGTGTAAGTTAAGTAACATAAAAATATTGTAGGGCCTCAAAATAAAAATAAAAACATGTATCCGGTTCTTTTTGTCCGGCAGTGTAAATGAAACTTATTAGAGGCACTAGAAATAAATAAACTTAAAAAATAAAATATTATATTAAAACGACCAGTTAATTCCGAGACAATGCATACGAAGCTTGAAGGGGGGCACTATTTATAGAAAACTGAAAGTGACTAACATAAAAAATTATTCATACTGCAGGTCATGGAAAAGTGTTACCATTCCATCTCACTCATTACACTTTTACCTATTTTAGGAAAGGTAATTATGCAATGGGTGGAATTATTCATTAATTTTATTATTCATAGCTTGGATCACGTGTCGCACAGTTATTTACAGAATTCTCTAACCTTGGACTTTCTTATTGGGGATTCCACTCTGCTATAGACAACCCAACATACATTCTATCGTCTTTTTCCTACCATTCTCAAAGAAACAGGTTTAAATTAAACAGAAGGTGCGAATCATAAATACGTCAGCAACAAAAAATGACTCATAATGACACAATTAGTTCAGAATAAACAATAAACTCATCAAAACGTGGGTACGATGAAATTCCATTTTACTAAAAATCAAAAGGATTCTTCCATTAACGAAATGAAAGATACCATCAACAATGCAATAAAAGTGACAAAGCACATTTGAAATTTATTTTAAAAACAAATCTTTATCTTATCTCTATTAAAAGTACTTTTACTTTCAATCGCAGGTAATAACCTACTTTATAATATGTAGTAGTCCTGCTTTTATACCCTCTAACGTTACCATAAAGGGCAATGTGGCAAGCGCCACGCTTCAAATATCTATTTACCCACCTACCTGTCACTATTTGTTCTTCGGGGCCCTTCTTGTCATTCCTTTTGTAAACAAAGTCCCCCAAAGCTCTAGATAAAGCTAAGTTTCCGTTCACCCTGTTGCAGTCAACAAAACCGCCCGCCGCGGTAATCCTCTCCAATTCCTCTTGATTTCCAGGTTTGTGATCGAGCGATAACGGTTCAGCCTTGCCTGCGACGCAAGCGACAGCTCTCGAGTCCCCCACGTTTGCGCAAAACAATTTGTCGCCTTTGACAACTAAAACAACAGCTGTGGTGCCCGCTTGCTCTCGTTTCAGGATCTCGTCTTGTAAAATGGCTTGGTCAATCTCTAAAAATGCGTGCTTTAAAGCTTCCACTATATTTCCTTCCTGATATTCGCTTCGTTTTGTAACGAATTTGTGTAAATGTTTGCCGGCGTATTCGGAAATCGTGGCACCTCCATGGCCGTCGTAAACGGCAAAAAATGCCGTTCCCGGGTCATCGGGTAAAGATAAAATGTGCGTATGTGAATCTTCCATGCTTATTCTCCATCCCTGCATCGAACTGGAGCCCACACGAAAGTTTGAATTCTGGCAACATGCAGTGTCTTTTGCTGTGATTGGTTCAGACAAAGTTTGACCCATACTTTTACTGAAAACCAAAAAAACAATATTTAAGTGATGTTAAGGAATACGCCGACAACCTAAAATGTACTCGTCTATGGCCAGAATTAGATTTGGTGGGTAACGACTGAACATTGGTAAACATTGTCATAAATTTAAATTTGTGTATTTACCTTTACAAAATATCTCTTGGTTACCCAAGTTAAATAATTCAACTACATTTATCAAATTCTAACAAGATATTTGAGCACTTAACTTACTTTACACACAGCGAATTTAAGCAAACTACAGTCTAATTAATTTATTTTGTTCCAATGAAAAATGAAATGCATGTCACAACTCACAAGCCTACGCTAGCAAATGTAGGACGTAACTGTGTACCAATACCAACATAAAGAACTTAAAAGTCTACTCTATACCCAAAGATTAAGAGGAAAAAAGCAAACGCGAAGTCTACAACCATAGGTGTTGTAACCGATTGATTGTGTAAATTAGCAGTAATTAAAAGAAATGATACATAAGGCGAAGATATTAGCGATAAAAATAAAGATAGCAAAGGCGGGAAAATTTTAATTTTTCTACGTTTGCGGAACTTCTCTGGTGGTGCAACTTTCAAATATTTCACATGATTTCCGTATACGCCAAAAGCATTACAGTTTTCTGTAGCAGTAGTGTAGGATGCTCTCGTTCTACAAACCCCATAAATGTGACGTGCATTCTGAAAGTAGTGTTTTCTATGGTAGGCCTCCTTTTCCCAAAGTTATTATATATAAGTTATTATATATAATAACTTTGTCCTTTTCCAAACAAGCTAACGTGCTGTTTACGGTGCTGTTGAAATATAAAATAATAGTTCAATCATCTACGTCACTACTTTTGTGATGCATTGGCGCCACAAGTTTGTCGCTAACTCGCCCCAGTTTACTACCTCCAATATTAAGTCACTGCTCTTTCTGTCACTCTGAACACACTCCTTTAAGGGAATACCCTCATAGCGATAATTTATGGGAAATTTTATTATAATTTTATTATAATTTGAGGTTCTCTATTTTTTGAAATTTGGTTACTTTTGAAGCCTAGTGTGGTACTATTGCAAGATGGCGTCTGAGAAACCCGGGAGCATTGAACAAGGTACTAATTTATTTTGCTTTGTGGCTTTCAAAATCAAATTTTGCGTCTTGAGTGTGATAAAATATGCAAATATGTATCGTAATTTATTTGCGAAACAACAAATGCGTTCATTTAAGTTGATTTGGCGCATTTATTTTGCAAGAATTAATTGAAGGTTATTTTTATAAAAGTGTCTGTCAAAATTGGGATTGATTTTCAGAGAGCTTCACGGAGTTCGAAGAAAATTTGTTGAGTATGGAAAATCTGGACAGAACTTCGCCGGAATTGTGGCCGGAAAAGAGTAGGTGAGGTGTGTGTATAATAATTTTGCGTTTATGATTGTTATTTTTTAGTACCTGGACTGTCAGAGTTTATAAGCACCTACAGCTCCCAATCAAACAGTAAGTTGCCATATTCGAAGGATTTTACAGCTGAGGACACGAATTATCTCCACCGTAAGTCTTTTAATTAGTATATGCTTTGGTTTTGCTCTACTAGTCGGTAACAAAATTTATTAGAATTGCTTAATTATATTTCATTTTTTCAAAGAACTGGCATCCCTTACAACTGCGGGCTTAATTTCCAAAGTGAAAGAACTGCATGATATCGCATATCAGTTAGGGGTGGAAGAATCGAAAGAAGTAACCAGGGGAAAATATTTAAATTTATTTAATAGAAATAAAAAAAGTAAATAGCGGTTTATGGTGTCAATACTATGTAACCAGTTGTGTTCAAAATATATTAATTTCTGTGGCTTTTATAAAGCTGTTGTGTACATAGGTATACAGTAATTTTTGTTTATTCTGTATCTCTTGGTAATAAAATGTTTGTTTAATCGGTTTGTTTTTATGTACTGGATATCAAGAAATATCTATACAATGGACTAAAAAATTTGGCTGGGCCTCCCAGGTATGTGCAAAAATCTAGTAAAAACTTCAAATATCAAAGAAATACATATAGCAATTTTATTAACTGCTGAAATTTGAAGAATATGAATATGTGTTTTTATACAGTGTGTAGATGATGTGGATAATGGGGGAGATAAGTGGCGCGTCACAAACGTCAGATTTTCATTCCAAACAAAACAAAGCCACGTGCTTTCTGACGTTTTAACCTAACCTCTGAAATATAATTATGATTACATATAGTTTTCAAGTTTTTACGCGTAAGCCCAACACACAAATTGAAAATAAACTTTTCACTGCAAAGCGTCTATAATTATATTGCAAAAACTAGTTTAAGACATTGTAAATAATATCGATAAACGTCAAATGGCACGTGCTTTTGTTTTGTTTGGAATGAAAATCTGACGTATGACGAAGGCACTTATGTCCCCTATTAATAATACAAATACCCATGCACTGGCATCAAGAATTTCGGGAACGAATCGCTGTGATCGGTAACTGGATGACTTTTTTTTATTTGAAATATTTCTACGTCAATTCGAAAGCGTCATGCAACTTCCTTCTTGTTCCAGTGGCTAATGCGTTGGCTCTGTATTCGAGATATCTGCGGATCAAACCCACTTTGCTGTCACTTTTTTCGTTTTAACTTCGAATTTATATTTAAAGTTTTAAAGCTCCGTCAGATAAGGGAAAAAGCGCATCGCATTCTAAGAAAACAGTTTACTTCTTAATTTAGAAGCTAGAAAACCTCAGGTCGCCCGAATCCGGCCGTTACCACCGAGATGATAACGATCCAGCCGAGGACGCATACTGGTTACATAAAAAAATTACGCTCGCTGCTCTCCGTCGACATAACCTAGTTTATTGCTGGTTTGCCATTACCACAGCATAATACAGCAGTTAAAGTTCTTGGCGGTGTCTTTGAATTATTTTAGCTGCATTTGGTGACCTCCAACTGTAAGTGATTTACTACCGCTGCGTTTTATCAATCGGTTTGACACTGGTATTAACTCGGCGACGGACGAAAAAGAACACGTGCGTAGCCTGAGAAGTTGCGCGAGCTAGAAAACACTTTTCTCTTGTCTTTTTATTATTTACGCCATCGTGCCGTTAGTAAGATTTTGTTTTGGTTGTTGTTCCACCCTTCTTCACAACTCCACAACTGGTCATTTTTCCTTTTCTTCAGCTTGGTCAATGGTGGTTAGGGTTGGGCGATATCCGATATTAAACATCGATATTTTCCGATATGACGATTTATATTAGTTTTTATCGATATTTTTTAGTTGATGGCGATAAAATTTATTTCGCAGCACTTACTTGATCTGTGTTTTCCAGGTTTAGTACCCTAGCGTGGTGGGAGTAAACATATGGTGTGCCTGCATGTTGGTGTCTACTTTTGACAGTTTTTCGGTCTACATTAATTTGACGTTTTGGAACGCCGTGAGTAGTTTACTAGCGTGACTAAACAATAATTATTGTCGGTGTGTCTACGAAACTGCCAAGTCATAATGATAGAGGTGGCCTACTATATTGATATTTAATATCGAAACAACGATGATCTATGTAAAAGGCGATAGAACTATCGATATTTTACCAAATATCTTTTACGTATATCATGGGGTGGTGGAATTTCACCCACTACGTACGTATATCGTAATTTTAGTGTATCTTATCATCGGTTAAGGCATTGTTTAAAATTACAATTTTTGTTATATTTCATACAGATTATATCGATTTTTCTTAGTGACCAATATAGGAATATCGAGTTTCCCACACCTCTAGAACTGATAATCAGTAGACATAAAATAATAAAATAAGTCAGAATATTTCGACATTTAAATCGTAAAACGTCATGTACAGGAGCAGGCGAAAAAGAAATCTCGGACGAGCACACCTATCTTCTTCCCTCGTAGCTCATAATAAATTATTAGCCAATAAATTTATCGTATTTGCACGCAACTATTCCATGTACCTATACGTATACGTATAGTATAGGTACATGCGTGAATTTGATATTATCGTGTTAAATGTCAGGAGCAATTCCCAAGAAAACGAATAAGAATGATGTGAAAAAAACAAATACATAGGTAAGTAGGTACTTTAGAAAAAATTCTCCCGTAAAATTGTGAACAATGAACCTGTAAGTATATGTCCCGCCAATCACCTCATCTCGTTCTAACAATATTCAGTGACAACTACGTTGTACGCAACAAACTGCGACAGAATAAGCGACAAAACGCATACCATCCAGGTAATTTCATAAAGAAAGTGGTGGGAGACATTAACAACGTTCACCTGACGAGGAGAGTGTTTTTGCTCTTCGACCCTTTAGCTTTGAATTTGATTCGAGAAGTTGGCGAGTTGAGTTCTGTTGAGTTTGGTGCCGTGATTAGTGAGAAGTTTTCGTATACGTACTTCCGCTGAGGAAGCGACTCCTGACGTTTCTTGTGTTATAAAAGTGTGATAATAAGTGAGGTACCTGTTGATTATTTTGTGTTTTTGTAATATTGTTACCTGCAGCCTTCGGTTGGTAAGTGTGCCAAAAGTCAAATATTTTCTTTAAGGTCGCCTAAAATGTGTCACGTGTTTAACTTGAAAAGTCATAGATGATAGATGTCAAATAATGAATGTGTACCAAAAGCCAAATTACCTGTCATTGAATAATGAATATGACCTAATGATTATATCAACTATTTGATAACGCAGAGTATTTACATTATTGGCAAGGTCGTCCGATTTTAGAAAATTAATTTCATTCGAGATTATGTCGGAATAATTAGGTACTTCTGTCATGTTTATGATCAACTTTTCCCTCGGTGGTAATTACGTAAGTGCGGTAACAATATCACAATCAAAAAAAGTACGTTCACTTAGGAGAATGTGAAAGAATTCCTGGTCCTACTTAGTCTAAAAAGTACACATAAATCTAATGAGACAGGTATAGCTTTTTTGAAAGTATCCGAGCGTTCCAAATCGTGACTCGTGTTCTCGCTGATTTTTAAATGATGCTCATGCCGGATATATCCCGCTGCTTTTTTGTTTTGGACCAATTAATGTAGTCTCTTTGACGGCACGAACAATAAGAACAAAACAGTTTCAGCGGCACCGAACTAATTCAGACCTTTTTACATCAATTCCATTAGTAAGCACCCACTAATTCGAGAGATTTTTACTCAAAAACCTGGACATTTTTACTGAACAAAACCGGTTGAACAACGATTTCTTTTCAGTCTCCACTGAAGTACTGTCAAAAATAAACAAAGTAAACGTTACGCGATTTTGTTTTTTGTTAGGAAATGACGGGTAATTCTACTGTACAGTTTTGAAATGCAAATATTGTCGCACCGATGAACTGTCGTCAGATGGAACTCGGATGGTTCAGTTCATTGCCTTCGCCGAAGCGTTTATACAGGTGTTTGAGTTATCAAGCTGCGGCACAGAACTTGTTCTTGCTAAACCTCTTCGTGGACAAATTTAATCGTACCTGGACTGGCCAATAGCCACTGGGCAATAATTCGCTTGATTTTGTACCAATTCAGTAATTATTTAGTCAGAGTTTTATACAGAATATCAATAACTCTAACGCCATCATAAAGTTTTCAGTCCGAAGACTGGTTGGACGCGTGTCTCCATCCTTTCATATCCTGAGCTAACCTACGCATTTCCCCAAAAGTCGAACATCCTACATCCCTAATTATTCGAGAGCAGTAGTGTAATCTGGGCCTACAACTCGGCCCTACGCTATTTTTTGTTTTATATCTTTAGAGCTCCTACCATTGCGAGTTATTTGACTTCCTAAATCTGAGACTTCCTCTATCTTCTTGTTTCCAATTTGTATTTTCGTTTTAGTCCTATTTTCACGCCCCCCACACACCAAAATTTAGGTTTTCTTTTTATTGATCTTCATATACCATAGCCCTCCGTCAAAACCGTTTCCATTTCGTTCAGAGCCCTTCCCTTCCTAATTCTTCTTTTCTGGATGCTAATACTGGTGTAAAATCCGCGAATCTGAGCATATTACCTAATACTTTGGCCCTGTATATTAATTCCAATAGCTATTGTGTCGAGTATTCTAAAGGACAAAGTAGGTAGGTACAGAATTTCATTAGACGTTTACGGCAGGTGCCTATTTGTAAAATAGCCGTGACTCAGCTGGCCCATGTGGGCAACGAAGCGGACTTCCGCTCAGGGGTAGTACAAAACAAAGGGTGCAACACGATCTTCTTTGACCACAAACATCGACAACGGAAACATAAAACAATTTCCTTTTGTTACATGAAGCTAAACCAATCTTTGATTTCAAACAGACGAGTACAAAAAAGTTGTCGAGCGACACCCACATGTCATGGGACAAATTGGCACTGTACCATCAGTACCTGAAGTAACTCATGAAATATACATGGGCATCAATGTCGAAATTAAAATAGAAAGCAAAAGTATAAATAGTCGCACAAAATTATGTGTATTGTAATAGGTAATTTCTTTATTCATGACAGAAATATATAAGTACACCTAAACACACTGGTTCATTTTACTATTTGTGCCTTATTAAACATTCAGTTGCGTAATTCATTCACACTCGCCCATTATGTAACGTTTATAATTTAATTTTTTTTTGCATGTCCGCGTATTATCTTCTTTATTATCTGCGTTAAGTTGAGCACAAAATTGCTCATTAAGTCTTGTAATTAGATTTCTTCAGCAAAAGTGTGATATTGCGTAGAATTTTCAAAATAAATAGTTTTTAGGTAATACTAGGTAATTAAGAAGGTATGCGGCGATATTTTTGATAATTTGTTAATGCTTCTAAATTGGGTGGGATTAGGCAACTAATGTTTATCTTTACGATTTCAGAAGAGGCCCCAAATTTTAAATTTCTGTTAAAATTATCTATCTATTTCTATACAGGGTGTGTATCAATTGTCATTCTATCAGGCTCTGCTCATGTTAGACGTTTGCGACAAATCCCTGCTGCCGGATAAATCTTGATATTTTAGTTCTTTATTACAGATTTGTATCATAGTTATTATCTAATGTACTTACACCGAGACTTATACCTCCATGTCTATCAAAACTAAGCACGGAAAAACTAACCTTGAAGCCTGTTCCTGTAAGGTGTCATCATCTGTCATTTGAAGTATTTACGTAAATATGATTGATCAAGCAATTTTTTTTCGCAATCTTATACCTACTTGTTTGTGATACGCATTACGTATAGTGAAACGCAGGTTTGCTCCGATTTCGAAATAACCCTGAACAAGTAAAAACAGTGTATCGTAATTGTTTTAATTGAAATTCAATTTACCCAGTTACCAGTCGCCAAAATTATTTATTGGCGAGCTGCGCTGAAAAGTGTAGTAGATTTGGGTCAGGTATTTGCGATTGCCAGCAAAATGGCCTTTGCGATACATAAAAGGTATAAGCAATATTATGACTCATTCTGTATTACCGACGCGATATAGCCGGTACACTATTGTCCAATTGCATTTCTTATACCGTGTGACAAACTTCCATGTGTACATGGGGAAATAACATGGGCAATTACATTTTTGGGGATTCCTGCTCCCCATGTGTAGTTACAGTGGTGGTAAAGGTAGCAATCGAAAGATTATTTTTTCTGCGTATGAGGATATCAAAAACTCTGCAATTTTCCAATTTATTAAAGCATTAAAAGCAAAAATTACACTAATAATTTTCAAATTAAAACACGGATATTCATCAGATTACCTATGACAATTTAATTTATTCTAATCAAAGACTCCCTTGATTCTAATTTCTAATTCGTCTGAATTGTCAACATTATTTATGGACAATTTAAAATTTGGGTTTCAAAATGAACAAAAATATTTATTCAGTTGAAGAAAAGGTTTTCATTGTGAAAACATTTTACGGCGGCAATAGTCTGCGGGTAGTCCGTGACTTATTTTCTGTAAAATTCAATAACAGTCCTATTCCTTCGGTAACATCAATAAAAAATTTAGTTAAGAAATTTGAAGATACTGGGAATCTTTCATTGAAAGAAGGTAATTTTTACTAATAAATTTACTTGGTTTTTATAATTTAGATAATTCTGATTCGCTTATTATTATTACATTACCTAGTTGCTAATTCCTTATTGTTCGCTAACTTAAATTTTACTGGGATTATGAGAAATTTAACAAGTGATAACGTGGAGTGAAACAAAACTAAAATTAATCTTATTTCATTTATTTTTTTAGTCATTCCAAGAAATCTAAATGTTGAGGTAGAGGAAATGGTAATAGGTCTGATAACTGCTAGATGATAACATCTAGTTTAAGGTTTTTTGCCCTAGAATGTAATGTTTCAAGAGAAACTGTCCATAACATATTAAAAAAAAAACAAATATCATCCCTTTAAATTCCAATGTCACCAAGAGTTACTTCCTTTTGACGAAGAATCAAGGCAAACTTTCTGTGAAGAAATGCAAGAACGGGCTAATCGGGATCGCAGCTTCCTCTCATCAATTTGTTTTACCGATGAGTGTACCTTCACTTTAAATCAAGAGCCAAATTCACAAAACGTTAGGCATTGGGCCCAGGAAAATCCCTGATCAAATCTAGCCACTACAACGCAATACCCTCAAAAAATCAATATTTGGGCAGGCATTTTTAATAATCGCATTATAGGACCATTTGAAATACAGGGAAATTTCAATTCAGAAGCTTATTTAGATCTTTTAATTAACCATATTGGCCCTGCATTAGAAGAAGTTGCACATGCGAATCGGGAGGTCTGGTTTCAGCATGACGGATGCCCAGCACATTTTGGAGCACAAGTGAGGGAATTATTAAATGAAATATTTTCAGAGAGCTGGATTGGTCGAGGTGGTGCTATAAACTGGCCAGCTAGATCTCCCGATTTGGCACCGTGTGACTTTTTCTTGTGGGGTCATTTAAAAAATAAGATTTATAAAACTCGTCACCCAAATATTGATTCTTTAAGGAATGCTATTTTTGCGGAATGCAACTTAATAAACGATCGGCAACTTGCGAATGTGACAAATTCTTTCTATAATAGGCTGGGATACTGTCTGATACAGAATGGGGGTTTATTTGAATATTTGTTATAGTTATTTTCCTTTTTTATGTTACTTTAATTTCATTGTATATTAATAAGTTTTTGTCCTTACCTAGATATGAAATAAATAAGTATTATATTGCCAGATTACAAAATTCATTAGAGCAAAATAAACATATGTTGCCGCTTGTTAAATTTTTCATAATTGCAGTAAAATTAAAGTAATTTAATTTTTATTATTTCATTTTACCGCTTTAACATTTTCCCAAAAACTTTTTAATAGGTTAGACGACACCTACAATTTACCCTAAACTATGGACCAGCATTCACCAACGAAACATCCACACCAGTAATCAATTACTTGTCAACTATAGGTAATGACAATAATAATGTGAATGAGAATTATCTAAATAAAAAAAACAAGTTTATGTATTAGTAAAAATTAACTCCTTTCGATGAAAGATTCCCAGCCTTCAAATTTCTTACTAAATTATTTGTTGTTACACCGAAGGAATAAGACCGTTATTGAATTTTACAGAAAATAAGGCACGGACTACGTGCAAACTATTGCCGCTGTAAAATATTTTCACAATGAAAACCTTTTCTTGAACTGAATAAATATTTTTGTTCATTTTTAAATGTTGACAGTTCAGAAAATCCATAAAAATCAAAGACGTCCGTGATTAGAATAAATTGAGTTGTCATGGATAATCTGATAAATTTCTGTGTTTTAGTTAGAAAATTATTAATGTAATTTTTGCTTTTAATGCTTTAATAAATTGGAAAGTTGTAGAGTTTTTGATATCCTCATACGCAGAAAAAAGTAGTCTTTCGATTGCTACCTTTACCACCACTGTAACTACACATGGGGAGCAGGAATCCCCAAAAATGTAATTGCCCATGTTATTTCCCCATGTACACATGGAAGTTTGTCGCACGGTATACCATGGTTTCGAAAAAGTTTCACTTATTGAAACGTAAAAACCTCAGTAAAAAGAGCAGAGTGAAGTGAAAATCTGATGAATTTGGAAACTTAGAACAAAGGTTTTTTTATTAAATTAAATTCGCCCTCTGTAGGGAAGAATTTTATGACCAACATCGCCAATTTATAAGGATATTTTTTCCCGAAAAAGTGGGTGTCTGGGTAACAGACACATCAATATGAAACTGATTATCTATTCGCAAAAATGGCTTCATCATTACGCCTACAACAGATTAATGTTGTTTTTATTTAGGTGCCTATACGATATTTTTATTCATACGTACTGTTATTGACCGAATAATCGAATAGGAGGCTGTTGTAAACAATATTTGATATTCAATACCACCCACTAGAAAGTTGGTTGCAATAATTTCTTCACGTTCCGGTGAATGGGAAAAAAATGTGCATAATACATGCATAATTTCTTAAAACATTTTACAAAATATGCAACAGGGAACATTATATAATGCAGAATTAGAATTCATTTGCAAAATTATATAACGGAAACTTGATCCAAGAATTTTGCACCAGTGAAAACTCGAATCCAAATAATACTTGCACTCTTTCTGCAATCAATCCGAGGCCAAAATGTACCTGAGAACGGAAGTGCGAGTGAAATAATTCTTTTGTTTATTGTATTTTAAGAGCTACGATGTTCTGTTTGACAAGGAAATGGCTACCATATTTGCTCTGAGAATGTAGTTCGTACTGGGGAACAATGGTGGACGTTGTTGGCATTTAAATTACCTATCCTCTTCGTATATCCATATATGCAGAAGCCCGTAACGAGATTTAAACGTACGGGTCGAGGTACAGGTTAATAAACAAAATACAGAAAAGCATGGGCATCGTTTTTGGAGTCTTATGGGCATTAATAGAGCAACTGCGCCCACATTGGTTTGATCACCCGTCGATACCTACTTTTTTGGTGTTAGGTGTAGTTTTCCTACATAATATTTCTTGTTTTTGCAGTAGGTATACATATACAGTTGCTAGAAGTTCATTTCGGGCTCGTTCCAAAGACAGTGTGTCTTCAGAATTGCACTGTGCTCCCCACCTCCTTTTTGACGCATCTGAGTAAATTTCGAACTGAAAAATCTTTCTTGAATACGCTGCTTGCTGGCTGACATGCTCTCTAATCAACAACTAAATTCTGCCGTCAATCTGTCTGGAAGAAACATTTTTCTATTATCTTTAAATCTTTCTCTTTCTGTAACCAGCCGCAATTTGCAGTTGGACTTGTAGCAACCAGCGTAACCTATAATTTTGCCAATTCTCCAATCCGACAATTGTTTTACTGTTATCTAAATTTATTATGAACCCTGAATTAGATAAAAGGTTTGTAATGAGGGGTAAACCGCTGAGGAATTTTGGTGTACAAAGCGCAGGAATTGCGAGGAATTGCCAAGGAATTTCGGGAATTGCAGAGGAATTGCGAGGAATTTCCGAGGAATTTCAGGAGTTGCAGAGGAATTTCGGGAATTGCGAGGAATTTTGTGGGTATTGTCAGGAATTGACGGGTATTTGGAAGAATTACCACGTGTTGTAGATAGATTTGCGCTTGCGTGCCAAACAGTTTGAATGCGAATGAAGACATGCATTCAGTAGTGTGTTTGTATGCAGTATACAGGGCGATTCTTTTAAAGCGCACATTAGAAAATTTTCGACTTCTACTTATGCTAGAGTTATGAAACTTGGAACCTAGCCATAATCGACGATTCCCAAACGAAATTAAATATTTACTGGATGGCGTCACTCTTAAAAATGGCGGAAGTAGACGCCATATTTGTTTTTTAATGACAATCGGCCATTTTGATTTCATATTTGAATTCGGCATTTAATTCCGACGACAACTAACCAAATTGTCACTACTTATCTGTCATACTTTTTGACATATGCCACATTTTCTCTTCAAATTTGCAGATGCAAGGGTTCATTAAAAATTGATATCTCTTGAACAGCCGAAGATAAGTCGATGAATTTTTTTTACTTCGATTCCTTAAGCTCCAAGGAATGTTTTGATTGATAACCGAAGTCATAACGAGTTTGCCAACGGTTTAGAATTTTTTGAATACGGGTATCGCAAAATGTCAAAAACTCAATTTTTCAAATGGCACGTGTCAAATTTTATGTCACCGTTGGATGTAACATATAATTCTGGGGAGTTATCTTAGCATGTGCTATACCTAACTCCAATCGTTTTGGGAGCTATTTTTGCAGTTTTTGTGTAAATTGGTGTCAAAAAGTATGACAGATAAGTAGTGACAATTTGGTTAGTTGTACTCGGAATTAAATTTCGAATTAAAATATGAAATCAAAATGTCCGATTGTCA
Source organism: Xestobium rufovillosum (assembly GCA_963966045.1). Taxonomy (NCBI): domain Eukaryota; kingdom Metazoa; phylum Arthropoda; class Insecta; order Coleoptera; family Ptinidae; genus Xestobium; species Xestobium rufovillosum. Next base: position 51,368,929 of record OZ014492.1, on the reverse strand, counting down.
TTTAAAAAAACAAAGATGGCGTCTACTTCCGCCATTTTTAAGAGTTACGTCATCCTGTAAATATTTAATTTCGTCTCGGAATCGTCGATTATGGCTAGGTTCCAAGTTTCATATCTCTAGCATAAGTAGACGTCGAAAATTTTCTAATGTGCGCTTTAAAAAAATCACACTGTATAGTGTAGTTTTGAATACGTATTTTTATATAAAATATGAAAGGTACCTAGTTAATTAGCTAGTCCGGGTAATAATGACAAATATATTTACCCAGTTTTTGGTAGGGACTGCTATTCAGTTTCTCGTCGACTAGTAGAGTCCAATAGTTAGGTTATGTTTCATTTTGGGCGGGCAGCGTATTTCAAACGTATCGTTGTGCATTGAATAACAGTTAATCGCGTACTATGCCTACTACGCGGTCTATTATGAAGAAAGATGGTACATTGGACGAATTATAGAAAATTCTGGAAATGAATTTAAAATTAAATTCTTATCTGAACAGTTAGATCTCTTTTCATGGCCTAAAAACGAAGATGTTGCTTGGGCGGAAAAAATATTGATACGAATTTTTGCCCCGCAAGCGACCTTTCTGGTAATGAGTCACGCTGTTTGTCTGCAAGCCGCAGTTGTTTATTATGGCGTTGACCTTGTCTATTTGTGAGACTAGAAAAATCGATCGATGGAACAATCGATCTCTGGTAGTTTCCAGTTCCCGAATGTTCGAAGAAGACTATTTATTGGGAAGCAAGGAGCCGGGAGGACAGTTTTGAAGTTAGTTTTTGAAGTTTTGGCTTTCAGATGCGAAGAAGAGCGATAGAATCAGGCGAGTATAATGTCTTACATGCGTTTCGTTTAGAGTTTTGGTATCGGTACATGCGTGCGAATGTTGTCGCGTTTTCAAGTGTACCGGGGCGTTTTCGGACGTGATTAACCGTTGGTTGTAAGAGTGTTTTTAGAGAATCTCGAACTGTTGATTTGTGTATTGTGGATTGTTTAGGTTAAGTAATTAGTTGTTTAATTGTTCGCTGGTAGTTATTTAATTGTTATTGCTTGTTGTTGTTTGTTTGTCGCTTGTATATTTCGGTGCTTATTGTTAATTCTAAAACTGCATATTCTCAAATGACATTTAATTCTAAATATTTGTACATAAGTCACTATAAATAAATTTTGTAAATACAAAATAAGTTACAATTCGGTTACAATATGTTTTTACGACCCTATTGGATTAATAGGCAGCGGACCATTCCAACTCAAGAGATCTGATAAAATAAATATTGATAAGCAGTATAAATCTTACAAAAGTAAATGCCATTTTCAAAGGAGTTGTTATTTTTTTTGGACGACAGGAGAAGCGGATCTAAAAAGGATAGAAGCGATTGAAATGTGGTGCTACAGGCACATGATTAAGATACCGTGGATAGATAAGGTTAGCAATAGGAAGGTATTAGAAAGAGTTGGAGAAAAGTGAAATGTATGGAAGACAATAAAGGATCGGGAATATTATTTGCGGCATCGGCAGTTGTAAGTTTAAGTGTGTGTAATGTACATGTGGAATTGCAGGAATTTCCAAGGAATTGCGGGAACTTTTAAGGAATTGCGGGAATTTCCAAGGAATTTCGGGGAATTTCCAAGGAATTGCGGGAATTTCCAAGGAATTGCGGGGAATTTCCAAGGAACTGCGGGAATTTCCAAGGAATTACGGAAATTTCGAAGGAATTTCGGGAATTTCTGGATTAAAAGGAATTGTGGTGTACAAATTTTTTTCAGCGGTTTACCCCTCGATTTGTAATAACACTTACATTTTTCTGCATTCTTCTATGATCCCCTATAATCAGAGAATCATCTAAATCTGCAGTGCGAACTATTCCTCTCTCCCAAATATTGGACTTATTATCTCTATGTGAGGATATATGTACAGGGTGGGCTAATAGTGCGTAGTCGGTCCATATCTCTGATCCTATTCAAGATATCAACATGAAATTTTACGTGTGTGTGGAGAACCCCACGAAGCTTCTGTTAAAATTATTTTGATATATACAGGATGTTCACGTGCTACGTACCAAACCAAAGTTATGTTTTTTTAAATGGAATGCCCCATGTTTGTTTACATATTTGAATTCTTCATAAAATTTCATGAACGTTTATATGCTACACGGTGGGGTAGAATATGGCCATTTTAGTACCCAGTGTAAACCCAAATTTGTGGCGTTACTGACGTCTGCTGGTCAAAGATAACTATGATTTTTTTATTGGACTAGGTTCAGAGGACACTCTATTTGTAAAATCCATTAACACTTTTTTCAAAATAGTTCATATTGTACAGAGTGACCAACTTGCGCAAAATGGAGCTTTTCTCAAAAATGATAAATGGAACACCCCGTATATTATTTGCTGGTTTGATAGCCAGTTTATTAAGCTTTTGACTGATGCAGATATTGGGAGGTCTGCGACTGATAATTTGGGCAGAAATAAAGAATGAACCTTAAGTATTGAGATTTTTGCCGTAATTTTGTACCATTTTTGGGGAATTTCCCAAGTTTTGCCACCCAAAACTCAGAAAAATGCTTACACTTTATTTTTACAGAAAATTTTATTGTGAGGTTCTCAACTATTGGCCCACCCGCATATATGCATATATATTAAGTTACATCTTCGAACTTGAACTTTAAATACATGTATTTGTTTATTAATGTGAAGGTGGTTTTGTAATCCTCCACTTTGAGTTGTTTTTAACCACTTAGTTAATATTCCCTAAAGCCTTCCTGCATATTTCATAGACTCTACCTTTTCTTGTCCTATTTCCGGAAGCTGTACATTCTGCGTGATCCTTGATTCTTCCTCTGGTTCTTGTTGAAGTTGTTGGTGGTTGTACTCGAAATTCAGAAAAATTTGCTGCCGCTGCCCGATTTTCTTCTTTCTCTAGGATTAAACCCCCCAAAAAAGGAATTAATGCAGTGTTATTTCGATCAGCAAGATATACGTCTACTACTGGACTTCCTTGAGCGTATATTGTAAATGAAAGATATCTATCCATATTTGATAAAGCATATTAAACGCTTTCTATTAAACCCAGATATTTTTCTTTATAATAAATCTTATAAAATATATTTTATTTTATTTTAGTACATATTAAATATTTTTTGTTAAAAAATTTATCTGCGTGTACCTATTTATAACATGATTTATTTTTACAGACAATTCACACCATGCCGTATCAAGAATAAGATTTTAAAAGACGCAGAAAGAACATCAAGTGCAAGAATGCGCTTCAACGGGGATTCCATGGAATCTCCAGCAGAAAATGGTAAGAAAACCTTTCTTTTATAGAATTTTAAATTGGAATTGTCAATTACTCCTTATATAGATTCTGAAAACGAATTACATACTTTTACTTGTTGGTTTATTTACCACGGCAGGCTTTTAATAGCTTTACCGTATATATTTACAAACGACAGTTTTTTTTTAAAACAATCAAGTTTTTTATGATAATAAAATACATTCACTTATAACTTAGAATAGCCACTTTCACGTGGTAATTACATGTGTCTTGTTTTTATTTTTTTTCGTTCATTATTTTTGCGTTTGATTGTCTTCAAGATAACGCACTTTTATTGGCACATTCCAATAAAAGAAGATTAATAGTTTTTTGATTATCAACAGTTTTTTAGATAACCGGAAACACTTTTACAATCAACGGTCTATGTTTATATTTATGGGTTTTTAAGTAGCAAATTAAACGAAGTACCTACCTACACAAATATCGTCGTAATAAGAATAAAACGACTGCAATTGTTTGTTAAAAGTGATTAAAAACAATAATTTAGTATTTTCTAGAGGACGGAAATATTTCAGAAATATTTCCAACATAAGTAATTCTGCAAAATTTGGTAACTCATTTTTTGTAACAATATTAGCATGTGTTAGTACAAACAACCGGGTAAAGACGATTTTTTTGTTTCCTTTGGCCTAGTCATAAATCATAGGTGTACCCTTACAGGTAAGATGTATTACTGATCCTTATCAGTTTTACGTCAAACTGCTCATCCCGCTAGAACAAAAATTAAATGTGAGGCAATCTACTGAGTTCATCGTAATCCAGATTTTCCATACTGCAAATATGGGACGCCGTTTGGGTCTTTAATCGTCCATTTAAGGATATCCTACAGATGTTTTTAAATCGGGAATTATGGATATCCCACAGATATTTTTAAATATTTAAAAATATCTCACAGTTATTTTTAAATCATTTTGGATGTCAAACAGTGAAGAATGATTATTTTTATCTGCGAGATATCTTTAAATATTTAAAAATATCTCACAGATATTTTTAATTCTATAATTACGGATATCTACTTAGCATTTTGATATCCAAAATTGTGGCGCCACCTATAAGGCGAAAGATTCAATAATTCAATTACACCATCCTTTACATGTTGTAATTATTATCCAATTTAGAGTAGCAAGTGGATGGCTACATTTTTTATATCAAACCATGCAAGTAATATCCATAAATAATTATTTCTATCTACCAGATATTGTTAAATCGACATAAATATCTCGGAGATATCCATAATTCATTATTTACAAATATCAGCGAGATATAAATATTTATTAATGCATATCTCACTCATAGTTTTAAATATTTGAAAATATCTATAGCATATTTTTAAATCAAATCAATTTTTGCTTAGCTTTGACTTTAGCACGTAAGTATTGCTTAAAGAATTACATACGAATCCAAAGTGAGCAAAAATAGTATTGGTTTCAGGATATCCCACAGATATTTTCAAATATTTAATGCTATCAGTGAGATATCCACAAACAATTATTTTTATCCGACAGATATTTTTAAATCGGGGGCGGTAATTTTTAAATATTTAGAATTATCTCTAAGATAGAATTAATTATTTATGACTATCACTTGCCAGTTTTGATATCCAAAATTGCAGCGCCCTCTAATTTCCAGGAAGTAAGCTTAGTTGTATTTATGGTCTAGTGTAAATCTGACTTACGCGCTCTCCCGCTTTAAATCTCCAGCCTGCGCGCGGTCGAGTTTTCTGTTTCCCCAGGACTTGTGTCTCGGTAGCACTCTGATTGGTGAAACTTTTGTGTTCGTGTTCGGCAATAACTGACGTTTCTTACCGAGGATAAAGAGGACGGCTAAATTATCAGTGATTTTATAATATTATAAAATCAGTGCTAAATATCGTAGGAAATACCAACGTTGTCAAGCTTCTCCAATTCCAATGTGCAACGTTGCATTACGTCGTTTTCATTTGTAGGGCAAGGGAAAAAATACCTTTCCCTTGCCCTAAGAAACTATAAGCTTGAAAATTACAGACGGCAAGCATTTTGCCTGGAGGGCAAGGAAAAATATGACTAAAAAAGTCATCCCCAGCGGGTTTGCACCCCAAGCTACCTGAACCGCTAACTTCATGTGTATCCCATTAACCAAGGTGCCGATGCAAGGTAGGCTCTTGTATGAGCTACTTGATGGATATTTACACATTGGAAACGCTTGGCAACGTTGGTACTTCCTGGAATATTTATCCCCGGAAGTGCCTGCGTTGTCACCGCCGGCAGCCAGCAAATTTACTTTTCGTTGCCGGCGCTGGTTTTGCCGTTGACCGTTATTAATATTTCAATATTATTCGCACCACTTATTGGCAATAACCTGAACGCTGAGGGCAAGGAAAAACATGATTAAAAAAACTGGATGCGTGGTCGCCACTCGCGATAGAAGTGAATCTTCAACGTTTTAGAGGAATGCAAATTTTGTAGGGTAAACAGATGATCGGAGTATAATGCAATACAGGGTGATCTATAATGAGTGTAACAAACTTCTAGGGTATGTAGATAGAATACTTAAAAATAATGCGAAAAACCTTAATCAACGTATGTCCAAAAATGCCGGCTAAGCGAGATACAAGGTGTTGAAATTTCTTTCAAAAATGTTATTTTTTTAATATCTGGAAAACTACCGGACCTATTCATTTAGAATTTTGGGCATAATAATTCATTGAAGTTATTTACTAATTTATAAATTTTGAGTTTTGTACTCTCACCAGTGGCGTCACTACGAGGTGGGGAGACCACATTTATTACCGAAACTATGTTACGCTACTGACTTACATAGATATGTTGCAAAATATTAGAATCTTTGTTTTATTTACAAGAAAAAATATCTCTTGTTTTTTGCGTTCGAGGCATAGTTTCAGAGAGAAATAATTTTGTGTAACACGGTGCATTAGTCCGAGATTTTAAAAACGAAATTGTCAATCCATTCTTTCTAATAGTAAAGTGTTGTAAATATCGAATTGGCGTGTAAATACTCGAGAATAGCACAAAACAGCTGAAAATAGTAGGTAACGATACAAGCAGATATTACATTTTTGTAAGAAATTTCAACATCCTGTATCTATTTTTGTAGCCATTTTTGGACACATATTCATTAGGGATTTTCACAATATTTTCACAGCATTTACACGCCACTTCAATATTAACAACGGTTTGCTGTTCACAGGGATTCTGCAAGTGACAAATAGACTGCTCTTTCCAGCTGTTACATTTTCAAAAACAACTTAAAATACAACTTAATTTCAGAAATATTTTAAAACGGATGAGTACAGTACATATAATAAAAGAACTTAGTCTTGTTTAGACCAGATCATTATTATTTTGACGTTTGATGCACAGGGTTTGAGGTTAAGTTGTTTATTTCTCCGGCTAATTTATTGTTTAATCTTTATTTAATAGGGGGTTTAAGAATTTATTTATATTTAAAAAGTGTAAAATGGAAAAGAAAGTGTTAAAAATTAGCGTTATTAAGGACTTCTATGGACGATTTAAACCATCTATTGCGCCGGTTCTAGCGCCGTAAATTGCAGTAGTTTGTTGCATTTTGGTTTTAAACAAAATGACTGCATAAATAAATGCTTTTACAAGACAAACACCGAAAAAGCTTCATAGTAATCGCCATATATTGATTTAATGTTAAGAAATCAGGATGAAAGGTAAAAATAGAATGTGAAGTGCAAGGTCATCTAAGCTCCATTTAAAATGCATTGAAAAATTTTATCCTACTTTTCTCTTAGGACAGCCGATAGCGTTTTAAATTTCGCGCTCTGATTTTGCCGTTACACTAATGGACTCTATTGCATAATTAAAAAATGAAATTTCGGTAGAATTATGTATCATTTCGGTAGATCGGTAGATAACATATAAAATCGGTAGATCTACCAAAATTTCGGTAGGGTTGGCAACACTGTGGAGCCGCGCGACCGATTTACACCAGCCGCAGCCCAAAAGAAAATAATAATTACATCTTTCGCCTTATAGGTGGCGCCACAATTTTGGATATCAAAATGCTTAGCAGATATCCGTAATTATAGAATTAAAAATATCTGTGAGATATTTTTAAATATTTAAAGATATCTCGCAGATAAAAATAATCATTGTTCACTGTTTGATATCCAAAATGATTTAAAAATATCTGTGAGATATTTTTAAATATTTAAAAATATCTGTGGGATATCCATAATTCCAGATTTACAGACATCTGTAACATATCCTTAAATAGACGATTAAAGACCCAAACGGCGTCCCATATGCAAACAAGATTTATGAGTATCGATCATGAAAACTAATTTTTTTTGGGAAATTAAAGAAAAGCAGCAATACTAATGCTATGGTGGAAATATGGCTGAGTATTAACAGTGAAATCATGAAAACCGATGATGCAGGCACTACATTTTATTATCTGCAATTTACATCAAGTGATTTAGGTACATTTATGACTAAATTTGCGAGTACATACTAATTATTATGGTGTTGATAATAACCATAAAATATCTTGAAAAATTTAATTTACAGTCTGCTTAACGACTAAAATACGCATAAAATTCGAAATAGGATATTTTCGATTTAAATGAAAATGTTCTTAGGTAATTAAATTTTTTTCGGATAAGTAGTATTTAGGATAGCCTGTTCTATGTATCTGTTTTGTTACACCCTATAAAGCCCCACGGGCAAATTATCGTGTAGGTGTTTAATGTCTTTTTGCGCATATTTGACCTTTAACTAAATGCAAATTTATTTACAAGTACACTATGAATTTTAAAAGGCATAAATCACAGTTACTGTATATAAATAAATTGCACCAAGGTCAATGTCGGCTTGAAAAATTTCTAACAACGGAAATTTTAAATAATTCCATTAAGCTACACGTTAATAACCGCTTTGCTTTAATAAAATCCCGCTATTTAGTAATTTAAATCAAAGGATTCACTGTTTATACCTATACCCACAAAAGACCTCTTATTTGGAATTTACATAATATAGTCGTCTTACGTAATACGTGGATACCTTTTTTATCGATGATTGCATTCGGTTAATGGATAGGTAAGTCAAATTTGCTTTGGTTTGTTTGAGTGTAATCCGTCGTTATTGCGCTGCAAACATTTGTCAACTAAAAACGAATTCTATTTGCCTAAACATTAAGATGTCTTAAATGGAAACTAAAATCAAAAATCATGTTCAGTAGTACGTCATGGCTGTTTGTAGAGTTAGAAATTTGAATTAGTGAATTAAATAAAGTCAAGGTTTGTCAGTAGACGCAGATACAGCTACTGGAACTTAGAAAAGTGTGACCACATCCAGATTTTCGCTGCAAAATTGTATCATCTAAAATGCGACCTATGATGGCAAGTATGCCAGTGTATTTATACTTAAAACGGGCGTAAATATGACATTTCTAGCAATTAAACTCATCATCATCATAAGGTTCTCAGTCCGAAGACTGGTTGGACGCGTACCTCCATTCTTTTCTATCCTGAGCTAACCTACGCATTTCCCTAAAAGTAGAACATCCTACATCCCTAACTATTTGAGAGCAGTAGTCTAATCTAGGTCTACCCCTACCTCTTTTTATTCCTATCTCTGACTCTAGTATGTCGCGAACTATTCCTTCGTGTCTTAGAAGGTGTCCTACCATCCTATCTCTCCTACTCTTTATTGTTTTCCATACCTTTCGCCTTTCCCCAACTCTTTCTAATACTTCCCTATTGCTAACCTTATCTATCCACGGTATCTTCATCATGCGTCTGTAACACCACAGTTCAAACGCTTCTACTCTTTTTCTATCCGCTTCTCCTATTGTCCAAGTTTCGCACCCGTATAATTCCGTACTCCATACATACGACTTTAAGAGTCTCTTCCTAGTCTCTATATTAACCGTTCTCGAACATAACAGTTGTTTCTTTTTGTTAAACGCAACTCGGCCCTGCGCCATTCTTTGTTTTATATCTTTAGTGCTCCTACCGTCTTGGGTTATTTTACTTCCTAAGTAGCAGAAATCCGCGACCTCCTCTATCTTCTCATTTCCTATTTGTATTTCAATTTTAGTTCTATTTTCACTCCATCTACATACCAAAATTTTAGTTTTCTTTTTATTGATTTTCATGCCGTAGCCCTGTGTCAAAACTGCTTCCATTTCATTCAAAGCCGCTCCTAATTCTTCTTTGCTAGATGCTAACACTGCTATATCATCCGCAAATCTGAGCATATTAATAGTTTGGCCCTGTACATTGATCCCTGAGGCTGTTCTTTCCTTAACAATATTAATCGCATCTTCGATATATAAGTTGAAAACTAGAGGTGACAATGCACATCCCTGTCTCACTCTCTTCCGGATATCTACTTCCCTTCGTTCCTGCTCACATTCTATAACTGCCTTTTGCTCTTTGTAGAGATTATGTATTATTCTTCTGTCCCTGTATTTCATCCCTACCTTTCTCAGCACTTCGAACATCTTCCCCCATTTTACGTTGTCGAAGGCTTTTTCTAAATCTACAAATCCTATGTATACGCTCTTTCTCTTTTCTATCGTTTTTTCTATAATTACTCGTAAAGCTAGAATGGCCTCGCGCGTTCCTCTATTTCGTCTAAATCCGAACTGATCTTCTCCTAATATTTCTTCCGCCTTTTTCTCCATCCTTCTTTGCACAATTCTAGTTAAAATTTTTGACGCATGGGAAGTTAAACTGATAGTTCTAAAATTTTCGCATCTATCCGCGCCTTTCCTTTTTGGCAAAGCTACTATGATGTTCCGTTTGTAATCTTCTGGAATCTCGCCTGTCAGGTATATGTGACTAACTAATTTAAATAAACGATACCTCTTGACCTGCGCACTTTAAGATTTCTGCCTGCAAGCCATCTATACCTGGTGCTTTATTATTCCTTAAACTTTTTAGTGCTAGCTCAAACTCTTCTCTCATTATAGGACTCCCTAGGTTATCCCCTTCTACACTGCTTTCACTTTCTAATATATCTTGCACTTCCTGTCCCGCATATAAGTTTCCTAAATATTCTTTCCACCTATCTGCCTTCTCCCCGCTTTCGATTAGGATATCTCCTGCCTCATTCCTAATGCTTTTGGTACTAGATCCAATTTCTCTAAAATTTCTCCTAATTATTTTATATGCTTCATCAGTCTTTCCTATTTCGAACTTATTTTCCACTTCTTTGCACTTATCGTCGATCCATTGCTCTTTCGCTTTCCTACATTTCCGAATAATTTCCCACTTGATCGCCTTATATCTTTGTTTCCCTATTTCATCTAACCTATTTTTATATTTGCGCCTTTCCTCTATTAGACTCACAATATGTTTTGTTATCCAGGGTTTCCTACTTTCATTCTGTTTATGACCCAAAATATCCCTAGCTGAGGAAACTAAACTATTTTTAATGCAATTCCATTCTTCCTCTATGTCCCTAACAATATTTTCGCCCGCGCCCTTTAGTACCTCGTTTGTCTTTTTCTCGAACTTATCGCGCGTATCATCATCTTTTAGTTTCTCTGGGTCAAGATACCTTCTTCCGCTTCGTTTTTTCAAAATCTTAAATTTAAGATTGGCCTTCATAATGACTATATTGTGATCACTATCTATATCTGCTCCTGGATAACTTCTACAATCCCTAACTTGATTTCTAAATCTTTGCCTAACAAGAATGTAATCTATTTGATATCTCCCTAGGTCTCCTGGCATCTTCCACGTGTAGCGTCTCCTAACATGATGGTGAAATAGAGTGTTCGCGACCGTTAAGTTATGTTTATCGCAGAACTCTATCAGTCTCACTCCCCTATCGTTCCTATTGCCTAATCCAAAGGGACCAACTATTCCGCCCTCTCGCACTGTGCCTACGACTGCATTGAAATCTCCTATAATTATTAAATTTTCGTGTCCTCTCACAAAATCTAGCACGTGTTCAATATCACTATAAACTGCCTCTACGACCTCATCACTGTAGTTAGAAGTGGGCATATATACCTGTATTATTACTGTTTTTACAGGTTTCGAATCTAACCTAACCATAACTACCCTGTCACTTTGCTGTAAGAAATTTTCTACACTCTGCCCTACTTTTTTCCGCATAACAATTCCTACTCCCGAATTTCCTCCTACAGATCCTGTGTGTATTACTCTAAAATCTCCGCTCCAGAAGTCTCCGGCTTCTGGCCATCGCACTTCACTAATACCTACTACGTCTAATGCTAACCTATCCATCTCAATTTTCAAATTCTCTAACTTTCCTACTTGTTTCATGCTTCTAACATTCCACGCTCCGACTCGTGTGATGTTACACTTATCATTTCTGATGACTCCCCCCGAAGCAGTCCCCGCCCGGAGATCCGAATGTGGGACTATTTTACCTCCGGAATATTTTACTCCAGAAGGTGCCATCATCATAAATTCGAAGTACGCTGTACCAGGGATAGAATAATGTGGTGGTTTCCCGTTGCCTTCCACATCGCAGTAGTGTGTATCACAGTGCCATACCGACCCTCACGATCTCTGCCACTATGATTACTGAAAGAGCTGCTGCCCCCTTTCAGGGACTCCTGATAATAAAATTGGGACGATCATATTTACGAACTGGAATATTAATTGGCATTAAAGCGTGTATGAAATAAAGTACGGTTGGAAATGTGTCAAATGCAATAATTAAACTACAATTTAAATGCAACACTATTTATGCACTGGAATTTACATATTAGAAATAACTGTTATCGTTCTGGGTAACCTGTATCGAAAGTAATACATAAATGGAATAATTAGATTGCATTTACATGATAGAAGTGGTGGCGATAAATATTGTACTTCACTCCGTATAAAGGTGTTATTACGTTGGTCATTGTCACCAAAAACTCGCATATTATATTAGGTAATAATAGTTTTTTTTTTGCTTGAAACGGTAATTTCAAAATAAGTTATAATTCGCTGTAATACTTCGTCTTTTGTGGGTAAAAAGGTAAAAACCCACTTGCAAATTTTAATTCAACGGAAAATGAATGTGAGCAGGAACAAAGGGAAGTAGATATCCGGAAGGGAGTGAGACAGGGATGTGCATTGTCACCTCTAGTTTTCAACTTATATATCGAAGATGCGATTAATATTGTTAAGGAAAGAACAGCCTCAGGGATCAATGTACAGGGCCAAACTATTAACATGCTCAGATTTGCGGATGATATAGCAGTGTTAGCATCTAGCAAAGAAGAATTAGGAGCGGCTTTGAATAAAATGGAAGCAGTTTTGACACAGGGCTTCGGCATGAAAATCAATAAAAAGAAAACTAAAATTTTGGTATGTAGGGGATGTGAAAATAGAACTAAAATGGAAATACAAATTGGAAATGAGAAGATAGAGGAGGTCGCGGATTTCTGCTACTTAGGAAGTAAAATAACTCAAGACGGTAGGAGCACTAAAGATATAAAACAAAGAATGGCGCAGGGCCGAGTTGCGTTTAACAAAAAGAAACAACTGTTATGCTCGAGAACGGTTAATATAGAGACTAGGAAGAGACTCTTAACGTCGTATGTATGGAGTACGGCATTATACGGGTGCGAAACTTGGACAATAGGAGAAGCGGATAGAAAAAGAGTAGAAGCGTTTGAAATGTGGTGCTACAGACGCATGATGAAGATACCGTGGATAGATAAGGTTAGCAATAGGGAAGTATTAGAAAGAGTTGGGGAAAAGCGAAAGGTATGGAAAACAATGAAGAGTAGGAGAGATAGGATGGTAGGACACCTTCTAAGACACGAAGGAATAGTTCGTGACATACTAGAGTCAGAGATAGGAATAAAAAGAGGTAGGGGTAGGCCTAGATTAGACTACTGCTCTCAAATAGTTAGGGATGTAGGATGTTCTACTTTTAGGGAAATGCGTAGGTTAGCTCAGGATAGAAAAGAATGGAGGTACGCGTCCAACCAGTCTTCGGACTGAGAACCTTATGATGATGGAAAATGAACCGACAAAGAAGCACTTTTGGTCGATTTTTTGTAATGAAATAAGTAGGTAAATCACCGACATTCCATTAAGTAAAAAGAGTCCTAGAAACTACTTTTTTACCTATCAACTAAAAGATTATGACTGAATTTAACTACGCTGCTTTCTTTTTGTTTCGTTCCGTAGGAATTGCATAGAGAAATATCCACAGGTCAAAGTCATGAGCAATTTCCCGTCACGACACACTTGTAATATTCTTGGGCTTGAGATTCCGTTCGTTTTTTAAGAAACTGGTCTATTTTCTTAAACAATTTCACAGTCTAGTATCAGAAACATTAGAAATGAGGCAGGAAATATTCTAATCGAAAGCGGGGAGGAGGCAGATAGGTGGAAAGAATATTAGCCCAGTCAAATGGTTTTCTCGTTACAAAATTGGGGAAATTTTATTCTCAGCTGTTCTATATGTGCTGAATCCGAATTTCAAGTTTGCTGCTATGTAAAAGGTCGGCTTCACAACGAAAAACGCAAAAAACATCAAAATTTTCGCTTATATCTCGAAGACTATGCATTTTTCGAAGATGACCACTCTATACAAAATTAAAGTAGACAAAATTTTCTACAAAAGGCACTGGTTAGCTTTGATTTTCTGACGAGTGATATGGCGCTAGAGCGCGCTGAAAAACAGCGATTTTTTGACCCTTCTGCGAAAACGTCAAAAACGCCCACTCCCACCCCCTATAACTCGAAAAACATACATGTTATCAACAAAAACCGTTATACCACTTGAAAGTAAATTAAATTTCTTACAAGAGACGTCTCTAACATTCAATTTTCTCATAAGGTGGGAGGGAGCAACGCGAAAATTACGAAAAATACCTTCTGCGCTCTACAGCCAAAACGGTCCCTCCCACCTGTCTATCTCTCATTAGTACGGAATCTGAATGTCGAAAATCGATCAAGGGGTGTCAACTCGAAGATATAGTTTTAAAAAAATAAGGGCAACATGGGAAATCGTTATGCGCATTCGTGTCTAGAAGGGCGCAAAAGTCCGGGATTGCAAAAAGCCAAAAAAAATATTTTGTAATTTTTTTTGGGAATTCAAAAGTGTTTAATTTTTTTTTGAATCGTATTTGCGAGCGTGACATTTGACATACAGTAATAATTTTTACATAAATAGAAACCTTATTCTCTGCACTTTCCGCTGGTACCAAGCCCGTTTTGATATTATTGTTAATAAAACCTATATAAATTGTTTAATTAGAGAATGTACAAAAAGTGCATTGCAAACTTCAGCATCGAGGGAATTTCCTAACTATTATAGTCAGCTGCATACATGTATCGTATCGAATGTTCCGAAAAGAATGTGGAAAATTTTGGTGAAACAATCATTTCAATAACGTTTTTGTAGCAAAAGTTATAAATATTTATTTACAGCGTACCGCTGCCCGCTGTCGCCGGGCAAACCCCGACGCAGTTCAGTTCCTATCCCTATCATGCTCACGTCCGTCTCTTGTTAATCTGTGCGTTATCGCGTAAGTCTGTCTCTTTCTCACTAGCAGAATGTGTGGCAAGAAATAAATTTTCGTCTTCGGTGAGCCTAAATGCTTTAATTGTAACGTATAAAATAACCTACATATTATTACACGTATTATGATTAATAAACATAAACTGCAACTTTTTACATAGGCAACTAAAATATAAATTTGGAACAACATTTACATATTATCACCGATCTAGTACGACGGATGGCGACATCAATTTTAAAATTATTTTAGCGTGTGGAAGAGGTTGTAAATTTGGTAGTTTGTGTGATGGCAAACAGGAAAATTGATCTCTGCCCACCTCGCGTCGGATATTTTACAATTGGCATGTCTTCAAAAATTTAAAAGAAAGAATAAGTTAACCTAAATCTTTTCAACGCCTCTGCCTTATGATTCAACTTATTAATTAAATCATAGAAAACGACAAAATATCCGAGGTAGAGGTTCTGAGCAGTCCCTGAGCAGAGGCAGAGGTTTTGAAAGTGTTTGGAATATAGGCCTACTTAGATTCAAACGAGCTGAAATGACTAAGTAGAGCTACTTTTCTAAACATATTTAAAACGTCTGCCTCTGATCTGAAGCTGTACAGGATCTCTGCCTCAGATATTTTCTTGTTCATGATTCAATTAATAAATTGATGTAATCAAATGACAGGGGCACTGAAAAGATTTTGGTTAACTGTTATCTTTTTCATTTTTGAAGACCTGCCATTTGTAAAACGTCCCACGCTGGGGGCTCGCACATGATGGATATTCCTGATTTCCAACAGACAATTTACAATTTTATATGAATACGAAGGGCGCTGAAATCAGTTATAAAAATTGTCACTATCCGGAGTACTAATCACACATTCCTTCACAATAACAACCGATTATGCAATTTATATCTGCTACAATTACAATCTCTTGAACAATTACCCACCTTTACATTTGCCGAATACATTGTCATTTGTTTCTATTTGCGGCCTAATACTTATTGTTATTAACTTTGGTATGTAGGTACATATATGTTATCTTTGAAAATCCATCCGAAGTTTTCGGGGTTACGGATAACAGGATTAAAAGTTGTTGAATTTTTCCAAACAATAAACTCGAGAATAAACTGGTAAGCGCCGGCTCTTAACACATGTTGATGAAAGGCATCTTCTGTTGGTGGTAAATTTCGAATGTCGGATTTGCAATTGTGAAACAAGTAGTGAGCTCTCAGTTTATTTAAATTTTCAATTTTCTTGAAAATGAAGCTTATGTGTCGCATCCACTTAAAACATTATGCAGTCAATAGTAAACCAGTATTTTGCGATAGTTCTCTAATAACAACATGAATTGGTATAGACAGATCAAATCTACGGATCCACAACTCTTTGATTTGAATTCATCATGATACGTGTAATAATATGTAGTTTATTTTATACGTAACAATTAAAGCATTTAGGCTGACCGAAGACGAAAATTTATTTCTTGTCACACATTCTGCTAGTGAGAAAGAGACAGACTTACGCGATAACGCACAGATTAACAAGAGGCGGACGTGAGCATGATGCGAGGCATGATAGGGATAGGAACTGAACTGCGTCGGGGTTTGCCCTGCGACAGCGGGCAGCGGTACGCTGTAAATAAATATTTATAACTTTTGCTACAAAAACGTTATTGAAATGATTGTTTCACCAAAATTTTCCACATTCTTTTCGGAACATTCGATACGATACATGTATGCAGCTGACTATAATAGTTAGGAAATTCCCTCGATGCTGAAGTTTGCAATGCACTTTTTGTACATTCTCTAATTCTTATCTTCTTATCTTCTTTTCTTATTTTCTGCTCTTCCTTTTGCTCTTCCTTTTGCTCTTGTTTTCTTCTCTTCATTGCAGATAGAAATCTCTGATTCATTTTGTGTCTTATTAATTAGTACTTTTTTATACATGTATTATCGCAACTTCTTTATTTTATTATTTAATGTATTAACTTGTGCACAGCTATAATGAATCTAAGAATCGGTCATATAAATATTCGTTCTTTATTGGCAGGATTTGTTAATTTTAAGGATCTTTTATTGCAGGCAGATTATGATATAATTTTACTTAGTGAGACATGGCTCAGTTCAGCTATAGATGACGTGGCAGTCGGTATTCCAGGTTATAGAATTTTGAGAATGGATCGGGAGGGTCGAGGCGGTGGTGTAGGTCTGTATATTAGAACTTCATTTAGCAGTACATCGATTGATGTTGGACAAAAACCTTCACTGGAGCAAATTTGGATTAAGTTGTCACTGGGTGGAATTAAATACGGCGTGGGTGCAATTTATAGGCCTCCAAATACAAATTTTAATGAATTTATGGAAAATTTTGAAGAAACTCTATGTACAGTAATTTTTTCCTGCGACCAATTAATATGTGCTGGGGATATGAATGTAGATTTTCTAGATATACATAATTCTAATACCAATAGACTTATTTCATTATTTGACTCTTACGGATTGACACAACTTATTACAGAGCCAACGAGATACTCAATAACTAAAATGTCCCTTATAGACATGATAGTATGTTCTCAAACATCTCATGTGAGTAAAAGTGGCGTTCATAATTTCCATCAATTGATAACTGATCATGAGTTTATCTTCTGTGAATTAACGATTCCAAAAATTAAACATGAGGCCGGTTTTGTAACTTACAGAAATTTTAAACGTTTTAACTCAGATGATTTTAGGAGAGACCTTGATTTGCTCCCACTTAACAATATTTTGTATATTTCAGACATCGATGAAAAGGTTTCGTTCCTGAATTCATTAATTCTAGATTTATTTGACAAACATGCCCCAATCACAACCAGTAGAATCACAAAACCTAAGGCTCCTTGGCTGACTGACAATGTTCTGCTATTAATGAAATTACGAGATAAGGCGCTGATTAGGTATAGAACATCTGGTTTAACGGAACATCTAGAATACTATAAACAACTAAAAAACTTTACATTAACAGCAATCAGAAATGAGAAAAGGGCATATTTAAAGTCGAGGCTTGAAGTGTATGGGTCTAAACATCTCTGGAAAGAATTAAAAAGGCTAAATGTTTATTCGGGTAGGAGTTTGAGTGAAATTCCGCCGGAGCTTTCGAATGTAAACGAAATAAATGATTATTTCGTAAATTGTGTTAAAAATTTTCCTGTTGGAGACGTGGAGGCTACGGCGAGGTTTTATTCTACTAACTGTAGAGTTCCATTTCCAGAAAAATTACACTTCTCATTAGTAGATGAAAACATTGTATCAGACATGATTCATTCCATCAAAAGTAAAGCAGTTGGTGTTGATAGTATTTCGGTCAGGATGCTTTTGCTTTGTCTTCCCGGCATTTTGCCTTATCTCGTACACCTAATAAATTGCTGTTTGACTTGCGGTATTATACCCAAGCTGTGGAAAACATCATATGTTACTCCTTTAGCGAAGATCAGTCAGCCAAGAGAGTATAAAGATTTGAGACCAATCAGCATCCTACCTTCTTTGTCCAAGGTGCTAGAGAGGGTAGTGTATAACCAAATTTTACAACACTTAAATATTTATAACATTATTCCTTCCTTCCAATCGGGCTTCAGAAAACACTATAGTTGCGCTACAGCTCTTACACATATTGTTGATGAAATTTTACTTTCCACGGATGATAATAAGTTAACTGCATTAATTCTTTTGGATTACTCTAAAGCCTTTGATTGTATAAATCATCACATTTTGCTATCAATTTTATCATATATCGGTTTTAGCCAAGGTGTAATTGATTTCTTTCTTAGTTATTTAACCAACAGGAAGCAAATAGTTCGAATTAAAGATAATTGCTCCTTGGATAGTACCTTGGACAGAGGAGTTCCACAGGGTACCATCCTTGGCCCTCTTCTGTTCTCTGTCTATACTTCGAATTTGTATTCATGCTTATTATATTCCAGGGTGCATTGCTATGCAGACGATACGCAAATTTACTATACATTTTCACCGGTAGATATTGTGCAGGCCACGGATCGCATTAACGGGGATTTGTCATTATTAATCCAGGCTTCTCTTGACCACAATTTAATCATCAATCCTGAAAAGTCTGTACTGATGTTGTTTGGAAAACCTTCAATTCGCAAAGAACTTGTTAACACTTTAAGAATTAAAGCTGGTAATAAAATTTTAAACTGTGTTGATGAGTCTAAAAGTCTTGGTGTTACAATTGATGTGGATTTGAGGTTTAAAACACATATAAAAAATTGTGTCAAGAGGGCTTTTTGCAATCTAAAACTTATATATGCAAGCAAGGATTTTTTGCAAAAATCTACAATTCGGTTGTTGTGTGATTCCTTGGTTTTGTCGCATTTTGCGTATTGTGATGTACTATATGGATTTTGCATTGATGCAGATACGTCTCGAAGGATACAGGTGGTGCAGAATTCGTGTGCCAGGTTGATATGTGGTATGCGTAGAAGGGATCATATATCTTCTAAAATTAAAGAACTAAACTGGCTTAACATGTTTAACAGGCGTTTTCTGCATTCATGTGTTTTCTTTCACGGAATTGTTACTACTGGCTGCCCGCCCTATCTGTATAACAAGATTCGTTATCGAACTGATGTACATAATCTCAACATACGTAGAAAATCTCTTATTACTCCGCCTTTGCATAAGTCTGCATTGTTTGAAAGATCTTTCTCCTACAATATTAGTAATGTGTATAACAAACTGTCAAGAGAAACCAGGTCTCTTACCATATTTAAGTTTCGCAAAAAGGTAAAGCAGATCCTTCTAACTGAACAACAATGAACAATAAATATAAATACTACAGTAATTGTCTCTATTTGCTGTTTTTTTTTTCCTTTTCTCTTGCTTTTTCTACTTTTCTTTGCCGTTTACTTTCGCCTTTTTCTAGTTCTTCTTTCCTATTCTACCGCATTAATTAGTTTTTCGTAGCCCTATAGCCAGATACACTTGTTCTTGCTTCTTTTAATTGTTTTATTATATTGGGGTTAAGTGGAAGAACAGCATGTGCTGAACTTCGCCCTTTGTGGCATTGAAAATGTTTTTTTTCTCTGTTGTTTTCTATTGTAATGTCACAATAAAGACGTTTATTATTATTATTATTATTATAAACAATTTATATAGGTTTTATTAACAATAATATAAG
The DNA here is from genome assembly GCA_963966045.1 of Xestobium rufovillosum. NCBI lineage: Eukaryota > Metazoa > Arthropoda > Insecta > Coleoptera > Ptinidae > Xestobium > Xestobium rufovillosum. Next base: position 51,348,962 of record OZ014492.1, on the reverse strand, counting down.
AACGAGCTTGGTACCAGCGGAAAGTGCAGAGAATAAGCTTTCTATTTATGCAAAAATTATTACTGTACGTCAAATATTACGCTCGCAAATACGATTAAAAAAAAAATTCAACACTTTCGAATTCGCAAAAAAAAATTACAAAATATTTTTTTTTGGCTTTATGCAATCCCGGACTTTTGCGCCCTTCTAGACACGAATGCGCATAACGATTTCCCACGTTGCCCTTATTTTTTTAAAACTATATCTTTGAGTTGACAGTTCACCATTTTAGAAGTGTCTTTTGGAAAGTCAGATTCCCGACTACATCGGCGCTATGCTTTCGATGTATTACACTTAAAAGAGGTTGTTTTGAATGAATTAATGGCAAAGCATGTTTGATGAAAACATTAACAAATTATATTTACAATGGTACACGACACTGAATATAAAGCTGAATATGAAATCTGTACGTATTAATGTACATGTGTCATGAAATGAGGGAAAATCGAACCCAGGATTGGGTCATCACTTCGAGTAGGTTCTCCATCTGGAAAAGAAAGAAGACATTTAGTGTTAGAACATGGTTACAAGAACAGATAAGTTGTATAGTGAACTGTCGATGTATGAAGAAATACCTGATGTCATGTGCGCAGTTATTTTAGTCGTCCCCGTTTGGTTGTTGGTGGCCCAGGCAATGTCTTTTGGGCACTAGAAGGTCCAGGTGAAATGTCTTGGGCAATGGAAGGTCCAGGCAAAGGGTCAGGGGCTGTGGAAAGTCCAGGCTGAACAAGTGAGTTGTTGCTGTTCTTCAACTGAAAAAATTGTAATTGAACGATTAATGATATTACAGAGAAAAATTGATTAGTAAAGATACATAATGCTGCAAACTATTATATGAATTGATACCTTCTGTGGCCTCAGCTGCTTCTGACGGTGGTACTGCAAGGGGTTCGTCCAGGCCGTCTCCCTCTTCTGAATATTGCAGCATTATGCATGTTTGCTAAGAAAGAAGAAATATTAGATCAGTTCGGATTTAGAAGAAATAGGGAAACGCGCGAGGGCAGGTATAACATTTTGGATTTCTTCTTATTCCAATAAATTGGTGGAACGTCTTGGGTTATTCAGTCTACGTTCTAGACCATTTTCACAAGTGAAATTCCTCAAATGCCTAAATTTTTCGTAACTGGATCGCTTTTGTTGTAGTTCACACGGTCTGTTAGCAGCATCCGCATTTTATCGATTTGTTCCTCGTGCGTAAGGTTGGTTGGGGCAGCAGTAACAATGTGGCGCCCAATCCTAAAAGCAGGACTTACTCATTGCATATTTGTGTTGATTTTTACTCGAGCTTCTAGCAGCGCACCCACTATCATTGAACTAACGAGTACACCCAATTGCCTCTTAATAGCGTTAAATAATATCAGTTTATTCTTGGGTGGCGTATATCACGTACAAATAAAGTTGTTTTTGCCAACATTCTATTGTTAGTGTCGCGTTTTGTTTGTCAATGTACCGCGTTGTTTGCTGAGCATCCCGTGCTTTTAAAAACAAGTATAATGCTATACTTATTTTTTTTCGAGTTCAATTGATTTAATTGCGAAGTAAATCTTCATTGTTGCGGATAGTGTGAGAACTCAATTTATTTTTCTCTCTGTTTGTGTTCGTTGATCGGATGAACTCGGGGATTATATGGGAATTTATTTAAAAAGATAATTGCGAACCTTGATCGAGTTTATTGTATACGTTATTGTTGTGGCCTCTATTGTGAATACATAGTAAAACTATTAACTTATAATGAAGTGCTTCCATGTATAATTTCATAAAATGACTGATAAGTGTGAAGAGAGTGCGAAATCTGATGAAAATTCCAGCAACCGGAGTCTTCCAGATATTATAGAAAGTCCGGCTAATTTTGGAAATGGATTCAGTGCTTGGAGTAAGTTTTGGAATGCTGTTATGTGTAATTTTGTGCTATGCAGGTGTCCAAATAGGTATTTAACAAATCCTTAAATAGGTGAAACATTGCAGGACCCCAATATAAATACCTACTTCATTAAATATGCAACTTGATTCACAAATTGGCACCACTTGATGGGAACATTTTAACTGATTCTGGACTATTCCTAACGTTGAATTGTGTAAAAATACCTACCCAGTTTCACATCTCTAATTTCACTCTAGTGCTCCTCAAATATAAGAGTGCGTTTGACTTTACTAAAAATTAGTAGAGGCCATAATATGTTGGCTTATGAAATTTACGATATTTTACAAGAATTCTAAATGATAATTTTCCATTTTATTACAAAACTTTCATTTCAGTTGCAGTTCATGATTAACAACTCGTGACGGTCTTGCTGGCCCTAATTGTTTTAAAATTACAAGTATTACATGCAAAGTGTCCTTTACTTTTTTTGTACGAAGGCAATGAGCCACGTTTTTTTTGTTTCTGAACGTACAATCTAGTAGTCATTCCTAGGACTGGACGCTTTTTCTAATATATCAATAAAAATATCGGTATATCCATACAATTATTGTATTCCAATTTGTACCATCATCATCATAAAATTTTCAGTCCGAATACATACTGGTTGGACGCGTACCTCCATCCTTTCCTATCCTGAGCTAACCTACGCATTTCCCCAAAAGTTGAACATCCTACATCCATAACTATTTGATGTGTTACGAGGGGTAAACCGCTGAAAAAAATTTGTACACCACAATTCTTTTTTATCCAGAAATTCCCGAAATTCCTTCGAAATTTCCGTAATTCCTTGGAAATTCCCCGCAATTCCTTGGAAATTCCCGCAGTTCCTTGGAAATTCCCCGCAATTCCTTGGAAGTTCCCGCAATTCCTTGGAAATTCCTGCAATTCCACATGTACATTACACACACTTAAATTTACAACTGCCGATGCCGCAAATAACATTCCCGATCCTTTATTGTCTTCCATACATTTCACTTTTCTCCAACTCTTTCTAATACCTTCCTATAATTGCTAACCTTATCCTATCCACGGTATCTTCATCATGTGCCTGTAGCACCACATTTCAATCGCTTCTATTCTTTTTAGATCCGCTTCTCCTGTCGTCCAAAAAAATAACAACTCCTTTGAAAATGGCATTTACTTTTGTAAGATTTATACTGCTTATCAATATTTATCTTATCAGATCTCTTGAGTTGGAAAGGTCCGCTGCCTATTAATCCAATAGGGTCGTAAAAACATATTGTAACCGAATTGTAACTTATTTCGTATTTACAAAACTTATTTATAGTGACTTATGTACAAATATTTAGAATTAAATGTCATTTGAGAACATGCAGTTTTAGAATTAACAATAAGCACCAAAATATACAAGCGACAAACAAACAACAACAAGCAATAACAATTAAATAACTACCAGCGAACAATTAAACAACTAATTACTTAACCTAAACAATCCACAATACACAAATCAACAGTTCGAGATTCTCTAAAAACACTCTTACAACCAACGGTTAATCTCGTCCGAAAACGCCCCGGTACACTTGAAAACGCGACAACATTCGCACGCATGTACCGATACCAAAACTCTAAACGAAAGGTATGTAAGACATTATACTCGCCTGATTCTATCGCTCTTCTTCGCATCTGAAAGCCAAAACTTCAAAAACTAACTTCAAAATTGTCCTCCCGGCTCCTTGCTTCCCAATAAATAGTCTTTTTCGAACATTCGAGAACTGGAAACTACCAGAGATCGATTGTTCCATCGATCGATTTTTCTAGTCTCACAAATAGACAAGGTCAACGCCATAATAAACAACTGCGGCTTGCAGACAAACAGCGTGACTCATTACCAGAAAGGTCGCTTGCGGGGCAAAAATTCGTATCAATATTTTTTTCCGCCCAAGCAACATCTTAATTTTTAGGCCATGAAAAGAGATAAGAGATCTAACTGTTCAGATAAGAATTTAATTTTAAATTCATTTCCAGAATTTTCTATAATTCGTCCAATGTACCATCGTTTCTTCATAATAGACCGCGTAGTAGGTGTAGTACGCGATTAACTGTTATTCAATGCACAACGATACGTTTCAAATACGCTGCCCGCCCAAAATGAAACATAACCTAACTATTGGACTCTACTAGTCGACGAGAAACTGAATAGCGGTCCCTACCGAAAACTGGGTAAATATATTTGTCATTATTACCCGGACTAGCTAATTAACTAGGTACCTTTCATATTTTATATAAAAATATGGATTCAAAACTACACTATACAGGGTGATTCTTTTAAAGCGCACATTAGAAAATTTTCGACATCTACTTATGCTAGGGCTATGAAACTTGGAACCTAGCCATAATCGACGATTCCGAGACGAAATTAAATATTTACAGGATGACGTAACTCTTAAAAATGGCGGAAGTAGACGCCATCTTTGTTTTTTTAAATGACAATCGGACATTTTGATTTCATATTTGAATTCTAAATTTAATTCCGAGTACAACTAACCAAATTGTCACTACTTATCTGTCATACTTTTTGACACCAATTTACTCAAAAACTGCAAAAATAGCTCCAAAACGATTGGAGTTAGGTATAGCACATGCTAACATAACTCCCCAGAATTATATGTTACATCCAACGGTGACATAAACTTTGACACGTGCCATTTGAAAAATTGAGTTTTTGACATTTTGCGATACCCGTATTCAAAAAATTCTAATCCGCTGGCAAACTCGTTATGACTTCGGTTATCAATCAAAACATTCCTTGGAGCTTAAGGAATCGAAGTAAAAAAAAATTCATCGACTTATCTTCGGCTGTTCAAGAGATATCAATTTTTAATGAACCCTTGCATCTGCAAATTTGAAGAGAAAATGTGGCATATGTCAAAAAGCATGACAGATAAGTAGTGACAGTTTGGTTAGTTGTCGTCGGAATTAAATGCCGAATTCAAATATGAAATCAAAATGGCCGATTGTCATTAAAAAAACAAAGATGGCATCTACATCAGAATCGCCCTGTATACTGCATACAAACACACTACTGAATGCATGTCTTCATTCGCATTCCAACTGTTTGACGCGCAAGCGCAAATCTATCTACAACACGTGGTAATTCCTCCAAATACCCGTCAATTCCTGACAATACCCACAAAATTCCTCGCAATTCCCGCAATTCCTGCGCAATTGCTAGGCAATTCCCGAAATTCCTCTGCAATTCCCGAAATTCCTCTGCAATTCCCGAAATTCCTCGGAAATTCCTCGCAATTCCTCTGCAATTCCCGAAATTCCTTGGCAATTCCTCGCAATTCCTGCGCTTTGTACACCAAAATTCCTCAGCGGTTTACCCCTCAATGTGTTATGTGTTCTCATTTGGCCAATAACTTGCTGTATTAATGCAATGGAAATCTTCGGTTGGCAACGGAAATCCAAAGGCAGTGTACAAGAAATCCACCAGTGATTCACTCCTCGGGAATCTGTTATACAGGTTGATCCATTTATCCATGTATGCGAAGTTATATGAGAAACCCCTCTTAAGATATTTTTTGTTTGCAACACTAGAGCGTGTGAAACATTTTTTTGTTTTTATCTTTTTACAGTTCAGTACGACCACATGCGGGGAGTGTCAATTGTGTCCCCCTGTCGCAATTGGAAACTATTTAAAGTAGAATCGTGAATTTTGGTACTTTCGTAGTCTTCACGATTGCAACTAATTATGCAATAAATAAATTTTATCAAAATCGGTTCAGGGTGCAGTTTCTGATATAAGTGCTTCAGAAACTTTGCTAGCCAGTACGGAACACTTTATGTACAAAGGAAGTTGATACTCGGTGAATTATTTAAATGATCGATTTTACTAAGTATCTATGCATATGAAGTAAGTTGCTTCTAAACTAAACCCCATATTTTTGTGTTTCAGTTTTCTTTTAAAATTTTTGTCACACGTAGGGATGTTTCAAAAATTACATTTTGAGAATGATGAACAGATGCCCAGTTTCACAATAAGTTCAGTCTAGAATGCAACTCTTACACAATCATTTAGCAAAATCGAACAGGGAAATAAAAAGTGAGATGATATTACAGGAGTTCTATATAAGAAATCCAAGTTGTGTAGATTAGCTGTACAGAAGAAATGAGACGCCATGTATAAGTAAAGTAATTTGAATTATGGAAATTTAAAAATAAAGCTAGTATCTATTTGGCATTTTTCTCTAAATTACACAATACAGATGAATCGCTTTTTCTGATAAATGGGATACCTGTGCACCTGCATATTCAACTCATATGTGTAACAAATAATGAATTTTAGGAAGAATCGGAAATTACTTTGGAAGGTCGTCGATACGAAAAATAGGCCCCAAGAATAATACCTGAATACATACAAAAACTAGCCACGCCTGATTCTGATCGCCGCTAGACGCCGCCACCTCTAGGCCCTTGAAAAGGCGAATGCAGAGGTGCAGGAGCCAATTGATTACTTCATTATTATCAAAAATTTATTATATTTTTTTTGATACCGTCAAAATGAAAAGTCTAATCTATGACTCTACGATTATAATTTCTAAAAAAAACAAAAAATGTGATAAATATTCTAGCTACAATATGTCCGATTTTCATAGATTGTGAAGTAGATTTTAAAGCTGAATTTCTGGTTTTTAATAAAAATTATTAGCGAACAGTCCTAGATCTATGTTTAATTGAAACAAGAAAAAAATAATCATGCGAATATCTTAAACCATGTTGGAATAATCCATTGGCAGCAGGAACGTTACATCCCTCAAATATTCCAAGCGTTCCGATAGCCTTAACCGCATCTTCGATATACAGGGTGAGTCACTAAGGCGAAATCGGCCTATAACAAGAGTACAGTTCAAAATGGGAGAAACTTTTTCAAATAAAAGTTTTTCAAAAATAAGTGCTTAATGAGATAAAAATATTTTCAAATATGGCGGACTTCCGGTTATACCGGAAATGGACACTAACTGTGTTATTTTAAATGGAACACCCTGTATTCGTTTGCATTTTTGGATTTCTCATGAAAAATAAATGTCAGTTTGTTAATCAAACATAGGGTCTCAGTCGAACCGCTATGAAGTTTTTTATTTTTTTTTGAAAATTTTGACGTTTGCAGTAGTTGGCGCCATTTTGAATATCTTCGAAACGAAAGCACTTAGAGGAATGCGGTTTCGACAGTTCGTCTCTGGAAGTAACGGCCTATCACACACAAGTATAACATGGAATCATAACTTTTTAATTAAATGAAATTTGTCCATGCCAATATTTACTAATTCAAACAGGAATAACTCTTTTTTTTTAAATGGAATGCTACATCGATTCTCACCTCATAAGACGCAAAATTAAATTTCCTTTCTGATGATGTATGGTTGTTGGCATCTGCCAGCAGCAGTTTTTAAGAAATTTGCGTTTTTCTGGAAATTTTGAATAATATGTTTATGCATTAACAATGGTTGACGTTTGGCGATATTGTTTTGTTTTGTCTTACAAAATGTTCGTTCCAAATCTTCTTCTATACTATTTCCAAAACTTCAAAGATCATTAGATAATAACAGTAACAAAAATAAATTAATGTAATTAGATTAAATGTTCGACATAACCGCCATCCTCACGATAACAAACACGCAATCGTTTCAACAAAGAATTGTTCACATTTATCAACATATCTTCATTGATACTTTGAAATGCATCGCGAACTCGTTCCATCATATTTTCTCGAGTAGTTGGAGGTTCCCTGTAAACTAACTGCTTTACGTACCCCCACAAGAAAAAGTCAAGTTTTGTTAGGTCTGGAGATCGCGCTGGTCAAGGTGTCGGACCTCCTTTTCCTATCCATGTGTTTGGAAATGCTGCACTCAAGTGCTCCCTTACATTCCTCCCGTAATGTGCAGGCACTCCATCTTGTTGATACCATATCTGTTGTATTGCAGCAAGTGGTAAATTGTCTAACATTTCTGGCAAATCGGTTTGTAAAAATTGTAGGTAGCTATTACCGTTCAAATTTCCATCGAAAAAATGTGGTCCAATTACGTGTCGTCCAATTATGCCACCCCATACATTCAAAGACCACCTATGTTGATGATCCAATAGCCTTATCCAATGGGGATTGTCAGTACTGTAATAATGGCAGTTGTATCTTGAAACAAAACCGTTCTTATGAAACGAAGCTTCGTCCGTAAAGAGAACATGATCGAAAAAGTCATTTCGCTCCTGAAGTTTACGTAAAGACCACTCACAAAACTGTAACCGATTGTTGAAGTCATTTTGATCTAGTTCCTGAACCAACTGAACGTGGTACGGGTGAAATTTATTTTTGCGCAGTATTCGAGATACAGAAGTTTGGCTTATTTCTAACTCGCGACTAATTTCTCTGGTACTTAATTGAGGATCTCGGACAACAGTAGCAGCTACTGAAACTTGATTTTCCTCATGTGTTGCTGATTTTACACTTTCTTTCTTCTCGGAACCCACACAACCAGTTCGTTCAAACCTCTCTTTTAATTTTGCGAATGCCGTTACATTTGGATATCTATGCTCGGGAAAACGTTGCGCATACATTCTTGAGGCAAGTAACGAATTTCCTTCTGCTTCACCCAAGGAATACACTATAGCAATTAATTCTTCTTGAGTGTACATTTCCAGTTTTCTTAATTGTGATATTATTTAAAATTGAAATCAATACTCTCACTAATTGAACTCAAATTGCACTCTTACTTAACAATAATTTAATAGAAATGACATTTCGTTGGCAAAAAAAACAAAATCACTGAACGCAATAACACGATATTATTTAAAATTTCCAGAAAAACGCAAATTTCTTAAAAACTGCTGGTGACAGATGCCAACAACCATACATCGTCAGAAAGGAAATTTAATGTTGCGCCTTATGAGGTGAGAACCAATGTAGCATTCCATTAAAAAAAGAAGAGTTATTCCTGTTTAAATTAGTAAATATTGGCATGGATAAATTTCATTTAATTAAAAAGTTATGATTCCATGTTATACTTGTGTCTAATAGGCTGTTACTTCCAGAGACGAACTGTCGAAACCGCATTCCTCTAAGTGCTTTCGTTTCGAAGATATTCAAAATGGCGCCAACTACTGCAAACGTCAAAATTTTCAAAAAAAATTAAAAAACTCCATAGCGGTTCGACTTAGACCCAATGTTTGATTAACAAACTGACATTTATTTTTCATGCGAAATCCAAAAATGCAAACGAATACAGGGTGTTCCATTTAAAATAACATAGTTAGTGTCCATTTCCGGTATAACCGGAAGTCCGCCATATTTGAAAATATTTTTATCTCATTAAGCACTTATTTTTGAAAAACTTTTATTTGAAAAAGTTTCTTCCATTTTGAACTGTACTCTTGTTATCGGCCGATTTCGCCTTAATGACACCCTGTATAGATATCGTATTTTTTAAATATCGCCCACCGACCCCCGGCTCACCCTTAGTCTATTATCACGTCCATTTTTTCGGAAACGCCCATGAAGATACGCAAAAAGGAGACAAGCTATTGTTTGTGTTTCATGATGTTGTAACTGTTCCATGTGAAATGCAGTGTAGCTTGTACAAATTACATCAGATGTCTCCTTTTTTTGAATAACATGATGTCATTAAACGCTTTTTAAGTTGCTCCGCTTCGGTAAGCTTGCTTTAGTGTTGCGGGCAAGTGACACCGACATTGTAAGAAAAGAAAATATGAATAAAATAGTGCATTGTCACTCGTTTTGTTGTTGGTGAACTACGCGGAGATCTTCATTCATGAAAATAATAGAGTAGTCCACAATATATAGTGAACTATATATAAAACAAATCGTTTGTTGTAGCAAACATCTTGAGTTTATGGAGGAGGGCAATAGAACATATTGTAGATCCAGTAGCGTAACGTAATGATATTGAAAGGAAGGGGCATTTTGTTGCTTCTCTTCTTACCCATTTGTATTTTGCCCCATCTGCTTCCCTTCGTGCACTTCTTTAAGTTTTAGAGATTTTTTTTATTTCTTATCAAAGATTCTCGACTCCCAGTGTAAGATAGTGATACTCACTACGAGATTTGCCATTTAATTTTAGAACAATAAGTTCACGACCTTCTGTATCTCTGCAGTTAATTTAACAAATTTAAATGAATGAAATTTTGCTGTAACTGAAAGTGTTACTAGTACATATTCGGCATTCTCAGTATTCTCGTATTACTTTTATATTTCATCAATATTAATATTTGCGAAATGCTGTAAGAAATGTGTATTTAATAACATGAGTTTATATAAAACGGCGATTTTGGCAGCTCATTTGGCTAATATACACAGTAAGTTGGTTTTCGTGTATTCTCCTTTTAACTTTCCGACGTTGGAAGATGTAAACTTGGGTTTGAACGTTCGAATTTTTTATTTTTTTTAGCGTTTTTGTCAAATATACTTTCTTTTTTGACACCGTTTCAATAAAATTTGCAAGAATGCTTTATTATTGAATTGCAGATGAGATGTTGGAGGCCGAAAGCCGCGGCGTGGTGGACCGCGTTTCCGACTTGGAAAGAAGAGTCCTGGAGCAAGGCGACGAACTCGTATGTCTTAAAGCCACTTTAGCCGAAGCTTTGCGTCGTATTAATCTATTGGAGGGCACAAGATTGGCTCACCAAGTGCCTTCAACGCCATCCACCCCCACACGCAATGGTTCCTCGAAAGAGGTTGCCAGACTCCGTCCCAGAGAAACACCTTCTCGGTAAGTAAAGTTTTCCTAAATTCTTCAATTCACGAATAAAAATTAAGTGCCTATTTTCAATTTTACATTAAAATCTCTGCAGAGGCTCTACTCTCTCCTACTACAAGTACTGTAATTCGAGAATGGCAATACGAAGTATGTATTCATTTTAGTTTTTATTCAGTAATGCTAATTTTTCCACGAAAGAAGATGAAAACCGGAAAGAAGCATGACGATTTGTGATGGTCGTATTTTTTTTAAATGTGCAGATTTGCTACTCCAGAATCTCATGTTCCCAACCGTCGCAGTTACTCAGGTTCATCGCTGCCCCAGCGGCGCGCCGTCCATTATCAATCCACGGGGTCGTTACACAGTGACAGTCCAAGTTCAAGTAGCGTATCTCCGATTCCTTCGCCGTCTCCGCGGGCTACGCCGCTTCCGGTGACAGCGAGGAGAATTCCGTTGCAGCCCAGCAATGCCGGACTTCATAAAAGGTGGAGTTCGACTGGGGATTTCAATCAAAATAGTGCTTTATCCAGTCCGCATTCAAAGTGAGTTATTTCGATCATACAAGCAAACCCTAACTGATCCAAATAAAAAATGAATCAAATTTGAGCAAGGCGAAAGTACGGCTTAAATACCTGGGATTTTACGGTACAAAGGCGGGTTAAAACACAAAAAATCATCCATTGGATGATTGCAGGGCCTAGAAAATTAATTATTTTATGTCGTGCCAACAGTTTCATTAATAATAATTAATAAAATTTAAATCTACCAAGTTTTTAACACAATCACTTCTTACTCTTTGGTAGTCCATGTACCTAACTGAGTTTATCAGTACTATGCGCACTGCTAATGGGGGTCGTTTCACAATTTTTAAAAATCATATTATTTTCCCGAAGATTCTCGTAAAATATTTGACCCTTATTTTTTTATTTTTCTCACAGTGAGCGTTTTAGGCATCTAAACCACCATCAAAGTTAAGACCCTGGAAAGTACAACCGTTGTTTGTCAAACGCGTCAAACGTAAACTGAACAATCATGGCAGTCTAGTCGTGACCAGTGTTGTTTTTCAGTTTGTCTAGTTCCCAAATAAATGGTTCGTTTTAATATTTTTCATTTCAGCACTGAAATAGTCCAAATTGCATAAATTATAATTGTCAATCATTTCTCTACTAGGTAAATAGGGAGGTTCGGAGAAAAATAAGACATCTATTTTTGGCATGAAAATGACAGAAAATTGTTATTGTAATTGATTTACGGCGAATTTTTTTTTCTAAAAAATTTTTTTGCGGCGTAATAAGCGAAAGAAATTAGCTTATCACACCCACATGCTAGTTCTCTTTGTTATTGGTTTGACGTCAGAGATTCGTAAGGCGCTCCTCCCACTTCTCTTGAAGTGCCCGTGAAGCGGTACCTATCTCATAACATACTTATTGAGACTATTTCGAGCGTGAATTTTTAAAGTGAGGTGTCAAGGAAACATAAAACAAAGACAACATAATCGATATAATGATACAACAAGGGTATCAAAAGTCCGATTCACATAATTTGGCATATTTATGTAGTAGGTAGGTAAATGTCCCGGTAAATGTGGAAATGGTGTGTGATTCTTGCATCTAACCCCAATTTCATTCAACCTCAAAACAGTAGTGTAAAGGCAGACCGGTATAAGTAAAACAAAGTCAACAATTTATTAACTGTACATGCCTTTTATAATTCAGTATAAGTAGGTATGTAGATTGTAGATACCTGCTTACTTCTGTTTGTAAAATAGGTACCTACCTATATTCTCTAATACACAAAGGAATAGTTCGCGACATACTAGAGTCAGAGATAGGAATAAAGAGGTAGAGGTTGGAGCAGATTAGACTACTGCTCTCAAATAGTTGGGGATGTAGAATGTTCTACTTTTACTGAAATGCGTAGGCTAGCTCAGGGAAAGGATGGAGGTACGCGTCCTACCAGTCTTCAAAAGAGAACTTTATGATGACGTACTATTTAATTATTATTGTAAAATAGTTAATAAAATTTCCTTTTTTAGTTCAGGGAGGGAACGCTACGGCGATTCAGTATTTGGCTCCGTCATGCTCCTAGCATCCTGTTTCAAATTATGCTAACCGTAACAGGTTACCAAGTACCAAAGAGTCGCAGAAAACTGTCGATAAACTACATTATGTTCGATTTTATTTAGAGTGGTTGCAATGGGGCAGCCGATAATTTTATAAACTTTTGCAATGATAAACTAACTCGCGAAAATATCGATAATGCTGACCGATTTTCCTTCTGGCTCCAACGAACCACTTTTTCCGTTTTATTGGTGTGCTGTACGATGTATTAGTCTGGGTACAAAACAGAAAGCACCAGTTAGAACAAAGTTAATAATATTTAACAATTTAACTACACATGCATATGCATAATACTTATGGGACTGCTGCGCGTTGAAGCTGGGACTTGTACGTTATACTAAGTTCTGACGTCACGCGGCCTACTCTCGCTGCAAGGTACGATTTCTAGCCTCGCACCGACGGAAAACTTTGCAACGGCTTCACAGGCGAAGGAATTTTTTTTAACAAAAATTAACATCATAGCTGCCTTCAGTATAATAAACTCTATCAATTTTAATGAAATTTGAAAATTACCGAACCTGCCTATTGTCTGAATCGGCTTTAACGAAACCTTGTTCTATTTTCCGTACACAAAAAATAGGAATTAAAACACATAAATAAACGGCAAATAAAAATAATAGATTTCCAAATGTCAAATTCTGATTATTCTTAACATTATTGCTCCCTACTTTACCGGCTCAAACTCCACGTAAGGTTAGCTTTCTGGTTATCAAAACATCAATTCAGATGGCCAATCACAAGCGCTTCTAAGCTAATGACGTAACCGGGGCAGCACGTGTTTCTGTTTAATTCTCCGAGGGCGCGTTTCGTGCTAAAATCGCAATTGTTTAAATTTTGGGCTACTGGTGAGTAAATAAATGTAACCCAGAAGGCCAATGAACACATAGTTACTAATTTCTATCAAAATTATATCGATTTTCTATTTAATGCAACGACCCCATTATAATATCATAGTCACTTTCTTTCATGCATTTTCGAAAATTTTTTTCACAAACCACCCGCCTAATTTTCCTATCTTTTACCATTTGATGTTTTCACGTCACATTTGCATCTGTAGATCCTTAAAAATGTATATTCTACGGTGATTAAGGTTTTGGCGGGTTTTCAGAGAGAAAGGTCACGTAAAAATTAACGAGAGCCCTTCAGTTTATTCTCCTATTTTTAAATAATAACTCAAAGATAGGGGCGCCGACTAATCCTCCCAGATTTATTGAAAATTCCAAGTTGCAGGTGTTCCGCCTAAAGTGGTTGCAGCTGTGATAGAAACCAATAATAGATTGCGACTATATTTTGCATAATCCTAATTACACTTTTAGGCGATAGGTGGCAGCGCTTTATAGATGTTTGTCCATCAGAATTACTATTTAACAGCTGATAAATTCCACCCTTAAAGAAATAAAGTATATCTTATATAGTAATGATAAACTCAAATAAGTATTTAAATCTAGAGTAATTTTTTCCGGTACACTTTATAATTATAATACCGTTTCTTATGATACCGGTATTAGATAAAGTATATTGCTACAAACTTGTTTATGTGTTTAGATACCTTTTCTAAATAATGGTTAGTTACACTTTTCAATCACAGGTGGTACCAGAGTATATACAGTTGTTGATAAATTACGCCTACCTACTTTCATCATCATCATAAGGTTCTCAGTCCGAAGACTGGTTGGACGCGTACCTCCATTCTTTTCTATCCTGAGCTAACCTACGCATTTCCCTAAAAGTAGAACATCCTACATCCCTAACTATTTGAGAGCAGTAGTCTAATCTAGGCCTACCCCTACCTCTTTTTATTCCTATCTCTGACTCTAGTATGTCACGAACTATTCCTTCGTGTCTTAGAAGGTGTCCTCCCATCCTATCTCTCCTACTCTTTATTGTTTTCCATACCTTTCGCTTTTCCCCAACTCTTTCTAATACTTCCCTATTGCTAATCTTATCTATCCACGGTATCTTCATCATGCGTCTGTAGCACCACATTTCAAACGCTTCTACTCTTTTTATATCCGCTTCTCCTATTGTCCAAGTTTCGCACCCGTATAATGCCGTACTCCATACATACGACGTTAAGAGTCTCTTCCTAGTCTCTATATTAACCGTTCTCGAGCATAACAGTTGTTTCTTTTTGTTAAACGCAACTCGGCCCTGCGCCATTCTTTGTTTTATATCTTTAGTGCTCCTACCGTCTTGAGTTATTTTACTTCCTAAGTAGCAGAAATCCGCGACCTCCTCTATCTTCTCATTTCCAATTTGTATATCCATTTTAGTTCTATTTTCACATCCCCTACATACCAAAATTTTAGTTTTCTTTTTATTGATTTTCATTCCGAAGCCCTGTGTCAAAACTGCTTCCATTTCATTCAAAGCCGCTCCTAATTCTTCTTTGCTAGATGCTAACACTGCTATATCATCCGCAAATCTGAGCATGTTAATAGTTTGGCCCTGTACATTGATCCCTGAGGCTGTTCTTTTCTTAACAATATTAATCGCATCTTCGATATATAAGTTGAAAACTAGAGGTGACAATGCACATCCCTGTCTCACTCCCTTCCGGATATCTACTTCCCTTTGTTCCTGCTCACATTCTATAACTGCCTTTTGCTCTTTGTAGAGATTATGTATTATTCTTCTGTCCCTGTATTTCATCCCTACCTTTCTCAGCACTTCGAACATCTTCCCCCATTTTACGTTGTCGAAGGCTTTTTCTAAATCTACAAATCCTATATAGACGCTCTTTCTCTTTTCTATCGTTTTTTCTATAATTACTCGTAAAGCTAGAATGGCCTCGCGCGTTCCTCTATTTCGTCTAAATCCGAACTGATCTCCTAATATTTCTTCCGCCTTTTTCTCCATCCTTCTTTGCACAATTCTAGTTAAAATTTTTGACGCATGGGAAGTTAAACTGATAGTTCTAAAATTTTCGCATCTATCCGCGCCTTTCCTTTTTGGCAAAGCTACCATGATGTTCAGTTTGTAATCCTCTGGAATCTCGCCTGTCAGGTATATGCGACTAACTAATTTAAATAAACGATCTATTACCTCTTGACCTGCGCACTTTAAGATTTCTGCCTGCAAGCCATCTATACCTGGTGCTTTATTATTCCTTAAACTTTTTAGCGGTAGCTCAAACTCTTCTCTCATTATAGGACTCCCTAGGTTATCCCCTTCTACACTGCTTTCACTTTCTAATATATCTTGCACTTCCTGTCCCGCATATAAGTTTCCTAAATATTCTTTCCACCTATCTGCCTTCTCCCCGCTTTCGATTAGGATATCTCCTGCCTCATTCCTAATGCTTTTGGTACTAGATCCAATTTCTCTAAAATTTCTCCCAATTATTTTATATGCTTCATCAGTCTTTCCTATTTCGAACTTATTTTCCACTTCTTTGCACTTATCATCGATCCATTGCTCTTTCGCTTTCCTGCATTTCCGAATAATTTCCCACTTGATCGCCTTATATCTTTGTTTCCCTATTTCATCTAACTTATTTTTATATTTTCGCCTTTCCTCTATTAGACTCACAATATGTTTTGTTATCCAGGGTTTCCTACTTTCATTCTGTTTATGACCCAAAATATCCCTAGCTGAGGAAACTAAACTATTTTTAATGCAATTCCATTCTGCCTCTATGTCCCTAACAATATTTCTACCCGTGCCCTTTAGTGCTTCGTTTGTCTTTTTCTCGAACTTATTGCGCATATCATCATCTTTTAGTTTCTCTGGGTCAAGATACCTTCTTCCGCTTCTTTTTTTCAAAATCTTAAATTTAAGATTGGCTTTCATAACGACTATGTTGTGATCACTATCTATATCTGCTCCTGGATAACTTCTACAATCCCTAACTTGATTTCTAAATCTTTGCCTAACGAGAATGTAATCTATTTGATATCTCCCTAAGTCTCCTGGCATCTTCCACGTATAGCATCTCCTAACATGATGGTGAAATAGAGTGTTCGCGACCGTTAAGTTATGTTTATCGCAGAACTCTATCAGTCTAATTCCCCTATCGTTCCTATTGCCTAATCCAAAGGGGCCAACTATTCCGCCCTCTCGCCCTGTGCCTACGACTGCATTGAAATCTCCTGTAATTATTAAATTTTCGTGCCCTCTCACAAAATCTAGCACATATTCAATATCACTATAAACTGCCTCTACGGCCTCATCACTGTAGTTAGAAGTGGGCATATATACCTGTATTATTACTGTTTTTACAGGTTTCGAATCTAACCTAACCATAACTACCCTGTCACTTTGCTGTAAGAAATTTTCTACACTCTGTCCTACTTTTTTCCGCATAACAATTCCTACTCCCGAATTTCCTCCTACAGATCCTGTGTGTATTACTCTAAAATCTCCGCTCCAGAAGTCTCCAGCTTCTGGCCATCGCACTTCACTGATACCTACTACGTCTAATGCTAACCTATCCATCTCAATTTTCAAATTCTCTAACTTCCCTACTTGCTATACTAACTATACTAACTATACTAACTTCCCTACTTTGCTATACATTAATTATGTTGCTTTACCTGGATTTGGTTATACAAGATTATACCCAAAATTTGATCATAGTTTAATTTTTGACAACTTTTCTTCGTCGGGCCGATTTCAATGACTTTTTGGGAAAATTGTTGAAAACATTTCAAAAATTAGATAATGTGAGAATAATAATTAAAGCAAGACATAGGACATAAGACTTAAAATCTGAATTCCAGGACCTCAAAATGAGAAAAAAAAGTTCCTATGAGGGTATGTCCGGAAACGCTTCATTAAAGAGTTGACTCCCTCCAAAGACATAGGCTAAAGTTAGATTTTTATTTTCTTTCTCAAACTTGGTGAAAGATGAAAAAATTAATTTTGATGAAGATTTTCTACCATCGAAAACGCTTGCAAGGGACACTTTTTCAACTATCCCGTATCATTTAAATCGGTGAAAACAGGAACCTCCATTATATTTTTTTATTTAATTTTTTCGGACTCGAATTTTATCATATGACAATTTGGCTTGCAAAGCCTGTTTCCTTTAGAAACTTTTTTGTGTCTTTTATTTTTTTCACGAGACTGATAGTTTTTGAACAAAAAAAGTAAATACGTTATCACGACCCATACTGTTATTTGAGAAGTTGCATTAAGTACCTATTTAAGACAATGGAAAATGCTTAATAGGCTGATGTCAAATAATCGATTTTACACGGTTATTTGACAGCAGCCTCCTAGGCAATTTTCATTTTCTTAAATAACTACATACCTACTCAATGCAATTTCTCAAATAACCGTATAAGTCGTGATAACATACTTAATTTTTTTGTTCAAAACCTATTAGTCTCGCGCAAAAAATAAAAGACACAAAAAGTTTCTAAATGAATCAGGCTTTGCAAGTCACACTTTTATATGATAAAATTCTGGTCCGAAAAAAGTTCAATAACAAAAATTTAATGGGAGTTGCTGTTTTCACCCGTTTAAATGATAAGGGATGGTTGAAAAAGTGTCCCTTGCAAGCGTTTCCGATTGTAGAAAATGTATATCAAAATTTATGTCTTCATCTTTTACCAAATTTGAGAAAGAAAATAAAAGCCTAACTTTAGCCGATATCTTTGGAGGGGGGCAACTCTTTAACGAAGCATTTCCGGACATACCCTCATAGGAACTTTTTCTCTCATTTCGAGGTCCTGAATTCAGATTTTAAGTTTGTCCAGTTAATCCTGAAACACGCTGTATATGTACTTATTTGAGAATTGATTTATTTTTGTTTTTTGCTGCATATTATTTTTATTTCTCGTGCTTCTATCTTTATGTTATTTTTGTTTTTTTCTCAATTTTAGGTTTTCTCTATTAAATTTATATACAAAGTCCAACGGTACCACACCATCCGTCAAACACGGGTATGTACTTATTTTTTATTTATTTATTTTTGTATTTCAGATTACTTTTAGCGTTTAACCAATTTTACGTTATGAAAGTTTTTTCGCGCGTCTTATCTAGTTTATCAATTATGTAATTGACGGCTAGATTTTATCGTTTTTGTAGGTGTAATTTTCAAATTTTGTGGGAAGATTCTCCACTGATTCACATGCACATCTGTGTATTGTATGTCCAAAATAAACATTGCATCATAGTTTGCTTCTAAATAAAATTTACAGAGAATAATTTTTGTGCAAATATTTTTTGTCTACATATTTTCACTTGCTTGTATAATTACGTGCCATTCGCTACTACATTTTACATTAGTAACAAAATGCAATTTAGGTTAAAACGTTGGAGTTACGTGGAAGTTTTAATTACCTTAATAGCGAATGAATTGTGAGGTGCAATTTTAAATAATGTCTGTTTAGCACGAAGGAATGTGGAGAATTAATTTGAACCGAAATTACAAATTATTGAATCCACACCTTTATGTTGTTGCAATTTCCGTTAGTATTCCCAACTTCGGCTTCACGCTTAAACACGCAGGGTTGGGCCTGTGAAATTTTATCGATATATCGGAAAATATCGATATACAGGGTCCTGCATCTCACCTCCCGTCTTCTACTTACCTAAACGATTTATTTTAGAAAAATGATTGAAACGGCACATTAGACTGTTTGTTAGAGAGCACATTTTAAAAATATTTTTGAATATACAGGGTCATTTCGTACCCGCCTCCGTTTGTGCCTCCAAGAGAACGAAAGACATATTGAACATAATGTTCTAGTCATTGATTTGAAAACTGCCAAGTAAAATTATTATTTATTAGATAATAATTTTAAGATTTTACGAATATCTGTGAAACCTTTGAGAATGTCGAAATAATTGTAATTAGAAAACATGTTCATTTTTTAATTCTGCATCCGACGGGATAAAAATATACAGGGTGTCCCATTTGAAAAAATGGAGAAAAATAGCATTACATTTTGAAAAGTTTGGCATTGAATTTTGAACATCCTGTATAAGTTATTTTTACGACATTCATAGTAGGATAAACTGATCTTTTCTTATAAGCAACCTGCTGCTTAGTTTTGGTTTGAAGATGTTTCTTCTATTTTTTATAATTTTTTTAAAACATGACGAAAAAAAATTTTTTTCTCGATTTTAATTATTCCTCTGGAACTATCAAATCAAATTTAATAATATTCTAGGGATATGTACAGTAGCTCGAAAGAGTTTCAAAAATCAATAAGACTACAGAGCATTCCATTTAAAAAAATACAACTTTGATGCACCACCAATTTTCGGGACACCCTGTATATTCAAAAATGTTTTTAAAATGTGCTCTCTAACAAACAGTCTAATGTACCGTTTCAATCATTTTTCTAAAATAAATCGTTTAGGTGTAGTAGAAGACGGGAGGTGAAATGCAGGACCCTGTATAATAATAAATAATGGATATCACCCTACCCTAGTTGCAACACACTGTTCTTTGCTCCGGACGCCATTGCACGGCATGTTTTAATTATTAACTTTCTATGATGTCATACGGGATTTCCGGACATTTGGTTATGATATTCATATACGTTTTGCAAAGTAATGCTTACGAACTCGAAGCGATTTAAGTATTTTCTCGACCTTGAAGAAATTTCTCATTTCATCAGAGGTGGGATAAAGGCACGCCCAGCTTCGACAAGAACTGATAAATACAAATACATAGTATAATAATTATTATTCTAGAGATTACTGGTGGCTATTATTCACGAAAAACTGCGAGAAATTCCAATTTCAAGGGGTTGCGTAATAAAAATCTTCGAGGACGTTCTGTTTTGTAAAAAAAGTGTTGATAAGATGCAAAGTTACACATGGTGACAGTTGATAGTTCAATAGACCTTTTCAATTAGTTTGATTTCGATAGTGCGCATGTGCAGAAGTACACTGACAACCAGCTGTTTAGTTTTTCGGACGAATGTCACTATCAGTTTTTGAAATTCGCAAGTAAATAGTAGAGTACCAAAGGAGGGTGTTTGAAAGACGGAAAATTATAAATTTTAGTTCCCAGTCTCATCCCTCATAAAATTATGAGGCTGAATCCCGAAGGCGTGCCTGGCGCGTTTGAAATACGGGAATGTTAACCAACACAATTTCAATCACGCAGTTTTTTAATACGTAGCGTTGAGAATCAATCGATTTTTTAAAAGAAAACCGTGAAAAAGGATCTAATAGACAGGTGCGTATTTTTATGCAATGTATATATGTAACTACAAATACTTATTATTTTAAAGACCTAACAAATAATGATGTAAAACCTGGAAACATTCAACACACTTTT
Source organism: Xestobium rufovillosum (assembly GCA_963966045.1). Classification (NCBI taxonomy): domain Eukaryota; kingdom Metazoa; phylum Arthropoda; class Insecta; order Coleoptera; family Ptinidae; genus Xestobium; species Xestobium rufovillosum. The sequence goes on along the minus strand of OZ014492.1, from coordinate 51,327,911 downwards.
CCATTTCGAATCTTGCCTCTTACATATTTTCATATGAAATATGAAACAAGTCCTCACTTGGTCACAGACTCAGTTATTAACTTCGATTTACCCCAGTGTTAGGCAGGGTTTGGGAAATTGATAAAATCGTAATCCCAAGCGATTGCTTGGCCTGCCCACTCTGCTAGCGCCGTTGCAGGCACCAAAAGCACAGTTTGGATGCTCCATACTAATTTTGCACGTTTACAATAAAATTTTACTTTATAGACCGAAGAATTTAAAATAAACACTTTCAAACAATACAAAGCTTTGACATCTGTCCGAAAATGTCATGACGCGTTCGCGCATGCGCCTCAGCATTTTTTTAATGATGAAAAGCCCTATTTGCCAAACGGAAATTCTACTGAGAACCGCCAGAACTTTTACAAGTTTAATTTTTCTCATAATTTATGAGTCATAAATTTTGTTACTCAACTCCACGAAAGTTTTAGGTTATGATGCACAGAAAAATATTGTCTGTCCAATAACGTAATGAAAACAGTATGAGCCAATAACGTAACGAAAACAGTATGAACAGGGGGTTTGTATTCGGAACAAAATCGAAGACGCCATAGTTTTAATACACCCAGCGTTTTAGCGACAACGCAATATTTTAGAAGGGAATGTTCCTTAATTTTTTACAACTCTGTATGCCCGCTAAACGCACGGCACTGTTTCTGCGTAATAGTCGGAGAGCAAGAGCTCTGAATTCGACACATGGTATGCAACTTTCGAACATACAAAAACAGACGACGAGTTCTTACGTAAAAACACCTGACAAAACATATTTTTGAGGTCGCGATTCGATTTGGAATTGCCAAATTGAAGAAAATTGCATTTTTTCATTTTTCTTCTGAAATATGCTATTTTCGCACTTTTATTATTTCTCCTTCTGTATATCTGTCACCCATTGTCGTACAAATTTGAAATTTTAGCATTAGGATAATGAAACTATCCGCTTTCTAACGCTGTACGAGAAAATAGTAATTGTTGTGATTTGACTGAAAAATTAATAAATATTCGAGGAAGAGTTGCCACTTTTGTGTCATTTACAGCGAAAAAGTGTGTATCGGGGTAACTTTTTTATTTTTGAAGATATACTTATACTATAAACGAGTAAATTGTAGGGCATAAAATGAGGATGTTTTTTTATTTTGAGTATTTTTTCATAAAATGCATAGTAAGTCAGAAAAAGTGTGTTAAACGTGAGTGATATGTCGCGCCCTTCGCGCGTTGTCGCGGACAAAAGCTGACTGCCGTGCCAACGCCGACGGAGTTTAGAGTTTTCATTTATTAAATGTGTGTAAGGCATTTTTCTTAAATCATTATATGGTCATTTCAATAAAACAAAACTTTTTAATGTTTTTTACAGGTTTAATCGTTACGTACAATATTGTTTCGACTTCAAAGGTTCTTACAAAACAAATCTTAAAACTAAAGCAGTGCCTTATATACAGTATTCCATTTTATTTTCGTGTGGTGGGGTAAGATTGCTTCTATGATTGATGAATGGTTAAATTCCAACTGGTCATTTGTTATCTGTTGATGTAATTTAATGGCTTTGCAAATTTCAAAACTTTCCACTTAATTTAATTTTCTACCTTTAGATCCTTATATAATATTTTAAAATCACTTTCGGCAAAATTATGATTGTTTACAATATGTACAATGTTCCCAAAAACCCGTCCTGTTTGAATTGTTGGCAATAGACTTTATGTTCTTTCAGTATGGTATTGAAATCCCTCCCGGTTTGACCTATGTAAATCGCGCTGCAATCATTGCAATTTAACTGAGAAACACCACTTTTATCTCCTGTGCTTTTTTTTTCTTTATTATTGACCAATAATTAACCTAAATTTCTTTTATTTAAGCAAACCGGGGTTTGATCAAGTTTGCTTAGAAATTAGATCAACAGATAACAAATGACCAGTTGGAATTTAACCATTCACCAATCATAGAAGCAGTCTTACCCCACCACACGAAAATAAAATAGAATACTGTATGTAAGGCACTGTTTTAGTTTTAAGATTTGTTTTGTAAGAACCTTTGATGATGACCTAGTAAGTCGAAACAATAATGTCGATAACGATTAAACCCGTTGAAAACACTAAAAAATTTTGTTTTATTCAAATATTCAATGTTCCACCAAATGTCAAGCGAGAACAGAGTGAAATTCATTACATATTATGGTCGTCCAGAATTTACCGGCAGTATGGACCATTTAAGAGCACATTTGTTTCCAACATGCAAAACAGACATTAGGTAAGTAAGCAAACGAATATCAGTAAGGTACCTATTTATTACAAAACAAATTTCGCTTCTTTACCACCCACCGAAAACACGTTTCGTTTTCATGTCCTCAGGACGTATGTATTTGCAGTCTATCGTTTACAAAACTGCATACCTAGTTCGACCAAAACTATCAACGTCCGGTTTTTCAAAGAATCCAACACCGGATTAAGTCTGACACCGGCTTCGTTGCTATGATACCGGCTTTCTGATTGATTGTATCATAGCATGGAAGCCGGTGTCAGACTTAATTCGGTGTTTCTTAGAAAAACCGGGCCCAAATCTTTTGGAATTTGGGTGGTGCATGAAAGAAAACGGTAGCGTAATGCCAATCATGACCACAATAAGTGCGAAACCAGATTTTGTAAATATAACACCATTTTGCAAATGTGAATATTTCAATAAATTGTAGCACAAACTGTATTTGTTTAAAAGCTAATGTACTGTGTTCCATAAGCTGTTTTTGTGAAGGAAAATGTACGTATATCGAATAATAAAAATGTATTTATTCTGTAAGTACAAATTTAAAAAAATAAGAACAGTTCTCATTGAAGTTCTCCACGCGGCCTGCTTCGGTGCAACCCAGGAGACAACGTAGCGCGTACAACGCTCGACTTTATTAACCTTTTATGACCACCAAACTTTTACCAACAACATTTTTTTGTTTTTTATAAATTAATTCAGACCTTAAACTATATTTGACTCGCTTATACTATTACTCTATCTCCAATAATAAAAAAGTTACCTCGATACCAACTTTCTCAATGCAGTTACTGAAAAATCCATGGGATCTGCGACGAAAATATTATTTTTCTACCATATCTTTACACATTAGTGCACATTTATGTACGGCAACGGATTCGGCATATTTCAGACTATATGTATGCAAAGTTTTAAACCGATCCAATTGTTACAGACAAAGATATAGAATGGGAAATATAAAATAATGTATTTCCGAGAAATTTTGTAAAAATATGAAAAGTTCGATTTTTTTCAATTTCACAATCCCGAATCGATTCGCGACCTCCAGAATCGAATTCAGCAGGTCATTTTACATAAGGATTCGACATCAGTTTTTGTATGTTCGCGAGTTGCATACCCCACTTTTATTTTGCATATTTCGAACGTCCTGCTCTCCGACTAGAAGGGAATGTTCCTTAATTTTTTACAACTCTGTATGCCCGCTAACCGCACGGCACTGTTTCTGCGTAATGATGTTTTGCTTTATATCTATTGAACTGCCGGCGCATTTTAATCTTTACTATCTACATATTATGTATATGCACCACACTTTGTGTGAAATTACACCTTACGGCTGATAATTGAGCATGATGACTTTTATAATTCACAGTTATATCACAGGGTTGCGGACAACAAAATCGCAAAAACCGTCCCATCGATTTTGTTATTAACGGAGTCCGCAGTGTTTAATAATTTAACATGAAAATGATAATTTCCACACAAATTGAGTGTTCCAATAGAGAAAATTTCTACAATAGTCCAATTTAAGGTTGAATTTTATTGGCATTAGCGCGAGCGGCTCTGTTAAAATGGTGATATTGTAGTAGATAATACGGTTAATTCCAATCCTTTTTAGTAATACAAGAGCAGCCAGTCGTGTCGAGACGTAAAAATCGCAGTTCAGTTGCCGCGTTCACCTTGGCAAAAGTCTGACTTTTTCGTACTGTGCTAAATTATCGAATTGCTGTGAAAAACCGATACCGCTTTTTCAAACATGGGAAGGTAATATTATTTTCGAAAAAAATATTGTTCCACTTTGTATTGTCCAAAATTCAAGAGATTTTTGTAGTTATGCCCAAAATTGTTTGGGAGTAAGTAGGTAACTTTTAAACGTATCCCTTCTATTGTACCTTTTTATTAAGTATGAATTTTAGGAAAAAAGTTATAATGGGAGACTCCTTTTTGGAGTTTACTCCTTAAAAATCGATTTTCAGTTATAGCCTGCGCGGTACGTAAATTTTATGAGTAGTAAAATCAAGCGTTACATTTCGCGTTAACTAAAAGTAACGCGTTACGTACATTGAAATTATGTATGTATCTATGGATACGGCTGTTTATGTCTGACTGCATAGAGCATGGAAATAGTGAAAATAGAGTGGCATAGAGTAGATTATGACAGTTGGCGTTGTAAAGTCAACATTTGCAGTGTTTGTTCGTTCCTAAATAGACTGTTTTAGAATGGCCTGATTTTGACAGGCCGCCATTTTCTGTTGGAGGGCTGAGCATGGATAAACAACATTACACACGTGAGTGTTACCAAAATTTGAACAGATTTGGTGCCAAACAAAGTGGTGATGTTTAGAGTTCATGTAATTTAACTCAAAATAACGAAACAACGTTTGCAATAGTGCAACCAGTCATATCATTTTAAGAATTTTCATTCAATTCTCGGCGTAAAGCGACTAAGTTTAAGTTACGCCCCTTTTTTGGTGCCAAATGGTAACACAAACATCTGCTTTGTTATTCATCCTCTTCTTCCCTCCAATAAGCTTTAAAACAAACAAATGTGTGCCCTCCAGCTGTCAATTGTGTGACGTCATTCTAAAATGATCAATTGGTTGAATCTTTAGATTTAATATGGAAAAATCTAATATTAAATACTCCAAATATTGCTTAGTGCCGAAATGTGAATCAACGCCTATTCCAACACCAGGAAAGGTATTTATTTCATTGCCAGTGAGATCGACGTTTAGCAGATTGTCACTTAATTACTGAATTTATAAACAATTTTTATTTTGATGTAGTTGGACATTTTCGAACATAAACCACATGATAAATACACATTTGGGTATAAAACTGACATTCGCGTGTACCCTATTATCAAGTGATTGAAGTCAAAATAATCGTTCGTAAGGAGTAAACTCCAGTCGTGCGCCGGAGCTGACACACACAAGTTTTTTTGTTTATTTATTTGGCTGTTAAAAGTAGATAAGATTCCATAACTTATTTCCTGAATATAACTTATAAGGCTTTAAAACACAAACAACACACAACTAATAAATGAAACGGAACACTAGGAAACAAAACAGTTTAAACCACAAAACATTTATATTTAAACCTACAAATACTTCGAGAAACAACCGTTATAAACATTTTTGTAAACCTTTAATCCAAAAACAAGTACTTATAAAGATTCACAAACCCAATTTAGGTTAATAAATAACCCGAAGATATTTAATTTTCAAAATTCCTATATCTATTTTAAGCAAAAAAAAACTTAACAAACTTTACAAAGAACTGCCCCAAAAAAATATTAATAATTCAGAAACAAATGGGCTCGGTTTAATTGGTAAATTACCTACGTGACTGGCATAAAAGTGTGTCACTAAATTAAAGAAAATATTGATCAGGGTAAAAATAGCCTATTATATAAAGTTGCTTTTCCACAAAGTATACAAATAAAGAATTGGTTCGCAATTATGCCCAATTCAAATTTCAGTACCAAAGATGCAGTGTACAATGACGAAGACCAGACCCTCAAAATATACCTGCGAGGACGACCCGTCATTTTCTATGCTCCTACAGAACTTGCAGAAAACTACGATATAACCAAAGTGGCTAAGGCGCCTTCTCAAAAGTTACGCTTAGATTGGGTGTACGGCTACCGAGGAAGGGACTGCAGATCGAATTTGTACTTTTTGCCCACCGGAGAAATGGTTTATTTCGTCGCCGCCGTTGTTGTACTTTATAACGTTGAAGAACAAAACCAGAGGCATTATGTTGAACATACGGATGATGTCAAGAGGTGAATAAATTAATAACTGGCGAATAACCGCTTATTATACATTAAATTTGCTTCCAGCTTGGCCATTCACCCAAATAAGATGTTGGTAGCTACCGGACAATGTGCGGGTCACGACCGACGGGATGCTAGGGTAAAGCTTCTTCACCTTTTCCTTAATGATAGATAATAGATAATCGATTTATCGTTTCCCATTTGGGATTACAATTCAAAATAACAAATAAACATATAAATAAATGGAACAAACAAAAATAAATAAACTCCTCCTCAATAATTAATTTCGACCTATCTAATTCCAATTTATGTATAATCACCCCTCCCTCTCCTTCTTTCCCCTCTGTATCAATTCCATCCACTTCTCCCCTTTCCCACTTTCCTCCAATATCATCTCCACTCTCACCTGTTCCATGATGTGCTCTGTCCACCAGCACCTCTCTAACACATGTTCCCACGTCTCCTTCTCCGCCCCACATACCCTACACATTCGTCTGTCTTCGTTTTCCCAATACCTTCCACCTCTCATCTCATTTTCCAGTCTAAACCTTGCCACCCTTATTGTCTTCTCTTCCCTTCCCCTACTTCGTAGATATCTCGGCAGTCCCGCTGTCTATTTCTTTATATTTGTTGTTATAACTTGATTGTCTTATCGTCTCTTCTTTATCCTGCACTTGTATTTGCCTGTCTCTCTCCTCTACCTCTCTCACCATGTTCCATCCTGCTGTTCTCAAGTTCTCCACTTCTTCTGCTGCATAGCCTCGCTCCTGTCTCGCTTCTTCCATTTCTAGTTTTTTCTGTCTCCCTTCCGTACCTCTTCCCAACACTGCCTGGCTAATTCGTTCCCGCCCCCACCTCTCAACTTTTCCTCATATTTTATGACTCTCTTTCCTGCCCTGGTTCTTAGTTTTTCTCTGCTTGTTTCATCTCTTACCATGTATCCTGGCGTTATCCAATCTAAGCCCAGTGTCCATCTTATGTACTTTTCCTGGATCCCCTCTATATTCTCTCTCTCTTCCCACCCCCAAATTTCTGCTCCATACATGGCTACGCTGCTCATCAATGCGTCAAAAAACTTTACTCTTCTTTTCCAGTCGCCCCCAAAATTCCTCTTTCCTATTCCCCATACCTGCTTCATTGCTATTGTTGCCTTTCTTACTACCTCTCTTACATGCTTCTCTTGGCCCCCATTCTTTTGTAAGGTGAATCCTAGATATTTAAACTCCCCCACCTCCTCCAACTCTTGCCCCTTCCATTCCCAATTCTCTATTCGACTTCTCCCCCCTTTCCTGAATCTCATAATTTTAGTCTTCTCTGTGTTCAGTACTAGTTCTTTCTTCTCCAAATATCTTTCTATTCTTCTCAGCATCTCCTTTAGTTCCTTCTCTTCCTTTGCCAAGAGGACTATATCATCCGAATATGCTAGTGTTCAATATTTATTTTTCCCTATTATCACACCTCCTGCCTGTCCCTTTTCCATTACCTCTTCTAAATCTGACAGGAAGATGTTAAACAAGTATGGGCTCACCCCTGACTGACTCCTCTCTCCGTCCAAAATACTTCGCTTAGCTGTCTTCCCACCCTTACCCTGTTTCTTGTTCCCTTATATATTTCCTGTATTCTTTCTCCCAAGGTCTTTCCTATATTCTTTCTTTGCAACATCTCAAATAATTTTTCTGTGTATCCTGTTGAATGCTGCCATTAGATCTACAAAGCATGCCATTATTTTCCTCCCTTCTTCTTCGTTTCTCTTCCTATTACGTGATTCAGTGATCTTTTCCTTTATGTATTTTGATTTTAAAATATTTTCAGCCGCATATTAGGATATGGAATTCAGTATCCTTGCACACTCAAGTTGTAATTGGAATGAATGACTTCGACCTCTCAGTTTGTTGTCTTTCGTTTAGCAAAGCCGATGGTGGTAACTTACTTTTGTCGATTGATGAGGCTCCGGATCATAATATAAGTGTGTGGGACTGGCAGAAAGGTGAACACGGATACAAAATCACCGAGACTAAAGTACGATGTTGCGCATCGTTTTTCTTTAATCGTCTAGAATCGTTTGTTGTTTTTAGTGTTCCGTGGATACTATAGTAGCGGCTGAATTCCATCCGCTGGACCAAAATAGCATCGTGACGTGCGGGAAATCTCACGTGGCCTTTTGGACGTTAGATGCTGGTGGTACTTTGTACAAACGAATGGGGATTTTCGAGACCAGAGACAAACCAAAATTTGTTACGTGCGTTGCTTTTCTGCAGTCAGGTGACGTCATTACCGGGGATTCCAATGGTAGTTTAGCCGTATGGGGAAGAGGAACTAACTCGATCATTAAATTTGTCAAAAGCGTACACGAAGGACCAGTTTTTTCCATATGCGTTCAGAAGGAGGGCAGTATCATAACAGGAGGTGGGAAGGACGGAAGGATCGTGTTATTTGATTCGAAAGTTGGGAAAACTGGAGAAGAAAATAAAGTAAGAAAAATTAAACCAAGGGGTGAACCGCAGAGGAATTTTGGTGTACAAGCTTGAGGAATTGCAGAGGAATTAGTACGGAATTACATAAATTTGTAGGGAATTGCAGGAATTGTTTGGGGAATTGTTGGGGAATTGCAGGAATTAGTCAGGAATTAGTGAGGAATTGCACAGGAATTGCAGGAATTACAAGGGAATTGCAGGAATTACTTGAGGAATTGCATGAATTAGATAGGAATTGCGGGAAATTAAAAGGAATTACACATAAATAGAGGAATTTGTGTACAAGCTTGAGGAATTACATAAATTTGTAGGGAATTGCAGGAATTGTTTGGGGAATTGCAGGAATTAGTGAGGAATTGAAGGAATTACAAGGGAATTGCATGCTCCGAAATTATTACAGTATCGGACGTACAGGAAATGCAATGCAATGCAATGCAAATTGCAGGAATTACATTAGGAATTGCAGGAATTACATGGGGAATTGCAGGAATTACATGGGGGTTTGCTGGAATTACATGGGGAATAGCGGGAATTACTTGAGGAATTGCAGGAATTAGATAGGAATTGCGGGGAATTAAAAGGAATTACACATAAATAGAGGAATTGGTGTACAAGATTTTGCTCTGCGGTTCACCCCTCGAATTAAACAATAACGCGTAATACTGATTTTTTTGGTTTGTTTTCTGTGCAGATTGAAGGTCATTTTGGAGGAATAAGAGTCATATCGGAAGGACGAGGCTCCCAGTTGCTTGTGGGCACGACTCGCAACTGCATTTTAACTGGCACCGAAGAACTGGGATTTCAGCCAATCATTTTGGGCCACACCGATGAATTATGGGGACTGGCTTCCCATCCCAGCATACCTCAGTTTGCTACTGCTGGTCAAGATAAGTTGCTTCAAATGTGGGATTCTATGTCGCATAGTATTTTGTGGAGTAAAGACATTGGGGTAAGTAATGTACCAAAACTGTAACTGCTTTAATGCGTGTTAATAATAAACATTGTTTTTCCAGGAACAAGCGCAGAGTTTAGCATTCTCTTCCGATGGCAACGTAGTCGCTGTAGGGTGCATTACTGGACGATGGCTGGTATTTGATAGTCAGACTCGAGAGTTGGTTAGTCAGCATTCCGACGGAGCTGAAGCAATTCAGGTTATCCAGTATTCACCGGACGGGTCAATGTTGGCAGTTGGTTCACGGGATAATAATATCTACATTTACCAAGTTGCCGAAGAGAGTCATCGGTACAGTAGGATTGGTAAATGTACGGTAAGCTATTGCGTGGTTTTCTAAATGTTTGCATGGTGTGTAAACGCACGGTTTTTGTGTGTTTTTACGCTGCCAGGGTGTGGGCAAGCATAAAAGGAGCCTGGTAATTGTTTACGCCGAAATAATTGTGTTTTGCTGAAGAGCAAGTGTTTTTTCAGGGCCATTCGAGTTACATTACTCATTTGGATTGGGCGACTGACAATCAGACTATTAGGAGCAATTCAGGCGATTACGAGTTACTTTTCTGTAAGTCATTTGAGTTATTAGGCTGGGCAAAAATTGATATTTCGATTCGAATCGATTCAAGAAAAAAATTAATCGAAATATCTTTGAATTGGCACATTGAGTCGAATCGGCATATTCAATCGGATCATCGAATCAAATATTTCGATTCGAATCAATTTTCTTTCTGAATCGATTCATCAGTCAAGAAAAGAATTTAATCGGAATATCGAATCAAATTGGCACATCGAATCAATTCAACTCTATTTGAATCGATTCACGATTTGATTCGAATAATAGCGTCTTTATTTATTTACTAGGCCTGGGCAAAAATTGATATTTCGATTCAAATCGATTCAAGAAAAAATGAGTCGAAATATCTATTCGAATTGGCACATTGAATCGCATTGGCACATTGAATGGAATCGGCATATTGAATCAGGTCATCGAATCAAATAGACCTGAGCAAGAAATCGATATTTCGATTCGACATTCGAAACAATTTTCTTTCTGAATCGATTCATCATTCAAATTGAATCGATATTTCAATTCAATCGAATCAAATTGGCACATCGAATCGATTCACGATTTGATTCGAATAATGTCTTTTCTGTAAGTCATTTTAGTTAATAAGCCTGGGCAAAAGTTGATATTTCAATTCAAGAAAAAAATTGAATTGAAATATATATTCGAATTGGCACATTGAATCGAATCGGCATATAATCAAATATGTAGGTTTGGCCAAGAAATTGATATTTCGATTCGAATAAATTTTCTTTCTGAATCGATTCATCATTCAAGAAAAAAATGAATCAAAATATCGAATCAAATTGGCACATCGAATTGATTAAACTCTGTGCGATTCAATTCACGAATATCGAATCGTCGCATTGTATCGGCACATTGAATCGGATCGGCATATTGAATCAGATCATCAAATAAAATAGGCCTGGGCAAGAAATCGATATTTCGATTCAAGAAAAAAATTGAGTTGAATCTATTCGAATTGGCACATTGAATCGAATCGGCGCATGGAATCGAATGGGCATATTGAGTCAGAACATCGAATCAAATATGTAGGCCTGGACAAGAAATTGGTATTTCGATTCGAATCAATTTTTTCTCTGAATCGATTCATCATTCAAGAAAAAAATTGAATCGAAATATCGAATCAAATTGGCACATCGAATTGATTCAACTCTATGCGAATCGATTCACGATTTGATTCGAATAATGGCGTCTTTTCTGCAAGTCATTTTAGTCATTAGGCCTGGGCAATAATTTATATTTCGATTCAAAGCGATTCAAGAAAAAAATTGAATCGAAATATCTATTCGAATTGGCACATTGAATCGCATCGCCACATTGAATCGAATTGAATCGGCACATTGAATCGGCATATTGAATCAGATCATTGAATCAAATAGACCTGGGCAAGAAATCGATATTTCGATTCGAATAATCATTCAAGAAAAAAATTTAATCTGCATATTGAGTCAAATCAGCATGTTGAATCGGATCATCGAATCAAATATTTCGATTCGAATCAATTTTCTTTCTGAATCGGTTCAACTCTATGCGAATCGATTCACGATTTGATTCGAATAATAGCGTCTTTATTTATTTATTAGGCCCGGGCAAAAATTGATATTTCGATTCAAATCGATTCAAGAAAAAATGAATCGAAATATCTATTCGAATTGGCACATTGAATCGAATCGGCATTTTGAATCGAATCGGCACATTGAATCAAATTGAATCGGCACATTCAATCGAATCGGCATATTGAATCAAATCGGCATATTGAATCAAATCGGCATATTGAATCGGATCATCGAATCAAATAGGCCTGGGCATCAATTTTCTTTCTGAATCGATTCATCATTCAAGAAAAAAATTGATCAAAATATCGAATCAAATTGGCACATCGAATCGATTCAACTGTGTGAATCAACTGTGTGAATCGATTCACGATTTGATTCGAATACTAGTGTCTTTATTTATTTATTAGGCCTGGGCAAAAATTGATATTTCGATTCAAGAAAAAATGAGTCGAAATATCTATTCAAATTGGCACATTGAATCGAATTGGTGCATTAAATCGAATTGTATCGACACATTGAATTGTATCGGCACATTGAATCGGATCGGCATATTGAATCGGATCATCAAATCAAATAGGCCTGGGCAAGAAATCGATATTTCGTTTCGAATCAATTTTCTTTCTGAATCGATTCATCTTTCAAGAAAAAAATTGAATCGATATTTCGATTCAATTTTTTTCTTGAAATATCGAATCAAATTGGCACATTGAATCGATTCACAATTTGATTCGAATAATAACGTCTTTTTTCTATGTCATTTTAGTTATTATGCCTGCGCAAAAGTTGATATTTCGATTCAAAAAAAAAATTGAAATATCTATTTGAATTGGCACATTGAATCGAATCGGCATATTGAATCAGACCATCGAATCAAATATGTAGGCCTGGGCAAAAAATTGATGTTTCGATTCGAATCAATTTTCTTTCTGAATCTACACATCATTCAAGAAAAAAATGAATCGAGATATGGAATCAAATTGGCACATCGAATTGATTCAACTCTATGCGAATCGATTCACGATTTTAAGTCATTTTAGTCATTAGGCCTGGGCAAAAATTGATATTTCGATTCAAATCGATTCAAGAAAAAGTAAATCGAAATATCTATTCGAATTGGCACATTGCATCGAATTGTATCGGCACACTGAATCGGATCATCAAATCAAATAGGCCTGGGCAAGAAATCAATATTTCGATTCGAATCAATTTTCTTTCTGAATCGATTCATCATTCAAGAAAAAAATTGAATCGATATTTCGATTCAATTTTGGTTTCTTGAAATATCGAATCAAATTGGCACATGCACGATTTGATTCAGATAATAACGTCTTTTCTGTAAGTCATTTTAGTCATTAGCCCTGGGCAAAAATTGAAATTTTGATTCAAGAAAAAAATTAAATTGAAATATCTATTCGAATTGGCACATTGAATCGAATCGGCATATTGAAACAGATCATCGATTCACGATTTGATTCGAATAATAACGTCTTTTCTGTAAGTCATTTTAGTTATTAGGGCTGGGCAAAAATTGACATTTTGATTCAAGAAAAAAATTAAATTGAAATATCTATTCGAATTGGCACATTGAATCGTATCGGCATATTGAAACAGATCATCGAATCAAATATGTAGGTCTGGGCAAGAAATCGATATTTCGAAAAAATCTAAATATTAAATCAAATTGGCACATCGAATTGATTCAACTCTATGTGAATCGATTCACGATTTGATTTGAATAATAGCATCTTTTCTGCAAGTCATTTTAGTCATTAGGCCTGGGCAAAATTGATATTTCGATTCGAATCGATTCAAGAAAAAAATTGAATCGAAATATCTATTCGAATTGGCACATTGAATCGAATTGAATCGGCCCATTGAATTGAATCGGCATATTGAATCAGATCATTGAATCAAATAGACCTGGGCAAAAAATCAATATTTCGATTTGAATCAATTTTCTTTCTAAATTGATTCATCATTCAAGAAAAAAATGTAATCGGTATATTGAATCAAATTGGCGTATCGAGTCGGATCATCGAATCAAATATTTCGATTCGAATCAGTTTTCTTTCTGTATCGATTTAACTCTATGTGAATCGATTCACGATTTGATTTGAATAATAGCATCTTTATTTATTTATTAGGCCTGGGCAAAAATTAATATTTCGATTCAAGAAAAAATGAATCGAAATATCTATTCGAATTGGCACATTGAATCGAATTGTAGCGGCACATTGAATCAGATTAATTTAATCATATGCTATTATTCGAATCAAATCTTGAATCGATTCGCATAGAGTTGAATCGATTCAATGTGACAATTTGATTCGATATTTCGATTAGATTTTTTTCTTGAATGATGAATCGATTCACATTGAATCGATTCAACCCTATGCGAATCGATTTAAGATTTGATTCGAATAATAGCATATGATTCAATTAATCAATTCGAATCAATAATTTTTGCAAATTGAATCGATTGAGTATTTTCCGAATCTCAGAGGCGTAGTTATTACCTTCGAAATTTGGGTATCAATTTTTGATATTGCAGGGAATGCAACGACTTGCAGACAAATACCGCACAGTGGGTCTTTGAAAGATTTAGAATGGGCTACGAATACGTGCACTTTAACTTTTACTACCATCGGAATATGGCCGGAGAACGCTGACGGTACCGATGTAAATTGCGGCGATCGTAGTCACGATATGAATTTATTAGCGACTGGAGATGATTTTGGAAAAGTTAAACTGTATTCGTATCCAGTTACTCAACCGAAGGTAAATATTTTAAAATGTTAATTTCAAAATTTCCGAACATATTTTTTTTGCGTTCAGTCTCTCGGTCATGTTTATGGAGGGCACAGCAGTCATGTAACGGGGGTGACGTTCCTACATGACGATACAAGACTTGTTTCTATAGGGGGAAAAGACACGAGTGTTTTGCAGTGGATTGTATCTTAAATTTTTGTCACATTCCAGCGTGTCGATGTTTAGATATTTTTTAAAAAACGAGTATTGTAAGTTCTCTAAATCGCCTTCAAGTATTTTTACATACTTCTGTGAATAACAAAGTGCACTCTTCTACTTCTAATAGAACGTGTCTTTAAAATATTATTTAATTTTAGATATTATAGGTTTGTTATATTTTTGTAGTTGAACGCGTATTTAACGCATTTTCCTTGTAACAGAAATTGTTATACTATTGTGTGATAATAAAAGGTTATATTAAAAAGTATTTTTTTTTAATCGTAGCGCACCTTTCTTTTTTTATTGTGTTTCTAGTTTTATGATGATTTTTATTTCCCAATATATTTAAAAATTTCTCAATGTATTGAAAAATTTCTCAATGTATTGAAAAATTATTCAATATATTTGATTCTATATAATGGCTTTTTTTTAAATATAATGAATTCTTTTTCAATATAATGGATATTGAGAAAAGAATCCATTATATTAAAAAAAGAATCCATTATGTAGAAACGGAATCAAATATATTGAGAAAATAAATCATTGTATTGGATTTTTCTCCAATATATTAAATTATAAAAAGTGAAAATGCATGACCCCAGAACGCTTCCGTAAAAAGTTACTCTGGGGTCATGCATTTTCGCTTTTTATAATTTAATACCTTACAGAAAAATGCAATATGCTATTTTCAATACAATGGATTCGTTTTTCAACATAATGAATTCTTTTTCAATATAATGGACATTGAGAAAAGAATCCATTATATTAAAAAAATAATCCATTATATTAAAAAAAGAATCCATTATGTAGAAACAGAATCAAATATATTGGAAAAAAAAAATCATATTAGATTTTTTCTGCATGCATTCAGAACTGGAACTTCATTATATTGAATGATTTCTTAATATATTGAGAAAATAAATCATTATATTGGAATTTTCTCAAATATATTAAATTATAAAAAGTGAAATGCATGACCCCAGAACGCTTCCGTAAAGTTACTCTGGGGTCATGCATTTTCGTTTTTTATAATTTAATATATTGCAGAAAAATCCAATATAATGATTTATTTTCTCAGTATATTAAGAAATCATTCAATATAATGATGTTTCAGTTCTGAATATATGGAGAAAAAATCTATTATATTGATTTTTTACATCCCAATACAACGTGTCCAAGATAAGCAGGGCCAGTATGGGGATATTGGAAATGACAAGAGATACGGATTTGGTTAAATGGGAAAAAAGTTGCGTAACTAAAGGAACAATAAAAAGGCGCCTAGAAATCCTTGATATAATTTTCCGTTTTTGAGTTATTTTGAAAAAACTGAATTTATGGATAGTATCTTTATCTTTATTATTATTTTACAATCTGAAATACCGTAAAATATATATATATATATACATATTATTCAATTCATAACACCCACCCATATAAGTGCTCAAGGCACTTGTCCATGAATACAGTGTACTCTAAAATGTTTTAAAATCCTGGCTATCTAAAAACCAAAAACAAAAAACTAAAAACTAAATAACTAAAAGCACCTAAAATGAAACTTTTCATAAAGTATCTTACTCAGAGTAGAACGTAAAGTGTTCACCAATACAGAAAGTCCAAGTTTACAGTGTAAGCAACAAAAGAGTTTTTCTATAATGTCCCTGCTTATCCGTTTGACACTGCATGACACAACTTTTTTTAGTTTACCTGGATTCTTTATTTGTTGTGTTTCAAATGGTAACGTGTTTAAAATTTTTATTCCAATATAAGTGAAGCTGTGTTGTCCCTTCCTAGTATTCCTTTGCGGTAGAATTATTTGCTGTTTATGAATATTTCTTGTGATTACACTAGTCGTTGTGTTTCTACGAAGATGTTTACTGGATTTAAGGCAGCATATTGCACTTCTGCAACAAAACAACTGTCTAATATTCATGGTTTCTGATCGCGTGTAAACCATATCAGAAGGGTACCACTGCCGTTCCCCCAGTATTATCTTCAAAATTCTTCGATTTAAGACTTCCAGTGGCTGTATGGAGTTCTGATAAGCCCCTCCCCAAGCGATGATCCCATACCTCAATACTGACAGGAAGAGAGAGTGATAGACACTCATCAACAATCTTTTGTGGGCCCAAGTTTTCAGTTTTTTAAAGATGAACAACAGATACCTGAGTCCCCTAGCTGTCCTCTGAACATGGTCCTTCCACCTTAGGTTGCTGTCTATGTGTATTTCCAGATACTTGTGGCAGGTGGTCAGGCTTATTGTCACATGCCGATCCTCATCCCTTGGAACTTTTATTTCCTCGATTTGGGGTTAGCTATCTCGATAATTACCAAAAACCATGAATTTTGTCTTACTGTAATTTACTGAGAGTTTATTATATTCAAACCAATCCAAAATGTCCTTGGTTCCTTTGCCAACTTTCTGCTGGAGTGATGTCCATGACTCATCCTCAAAAAGTGCAACAGTGTCGTCGGCGTAGCTGATTATTCTGGCATTTTTGGTTGCTTCGCTAATTTCATTTATATATAGAATGAAAAGAATCGGGCCCAAGATCGTGCCTTGTGGTACTCCGTATTCAGTTATCAGAGGGCCACTCTTTATTTTACCAATTTTAACATGCTGTGTCCTATTTCTTAAGTAGCTTTTTATTAAATTGTGCATTTTTCCTCTGAAACCCAAAGCTTTTAATTTATCCAACAGTATGTCATGCGACAGCGTGTCAAATGCCTTAGCTAAGTCAAAAAACACAGCCATCTGAGGTCTACTTCTATCCATGAGGTCATATATATCCTCCGTCAGACTTGCTAGTGCATCCTCTGTCGTTAATCCCTCCCTAAAGCCAAACTGACTGTCGCTCAACAACTTTCTTGAAACAATAAAATGTGTTATTCGGGTTTTGATGCATTTTTCCACGATCTTTGCGATATTCGATATTAGCGCAATGGGTCTATAACATCCCATATCCGTTCTCTTGCCTCCTTTAAAAATTGGGATTATATTTTTAACTATATTTTTTTCTGACTTTAATATTAAAATTAGAGAGAAACTGACAAAACTTCTTCGTAGCAACTTTTGATGAAATTAAAGATTTCATTGCTAATTCTTTTATTCTACGTTTCGTCTTCGGGCAACCATCATCAACTTCATTTTTTTAAATACGGTCCTGATTTTCTGATGCCAAATTTGATGAGCCCTTCTTATTCTGAATTCAACAATGTACCACACATCATGGTTTAATTACGTTTCGACCCGTTTTTGACCATCATCAAGAAATTTTTAGGATACGGACCTGCATTTCTCTTACTTTTCTAAAAATTATGAGAAATACAGTTAGTTGGGCTTTCTTCTGATATCAGAAACGAACAAGATTTTCCAAAACTGCAAGATGCGCTATGCTTAGAGTAGGGTAGGTGCTTATCGCTAGTATCAACTAACAGATTCGTAAAACTCTTGTGGTGCACTTAAAAATTGCCAAACTTATACTGTATGTACATATTTTTTACTAAACTATAAGACATATAGGTCCGTATCTTAAAAATTCTTTGATGATGGCCAAAAAAGGGTCGAAACGTAATTAAACCATAATGTATGGTACATTGTTGAATTCAGAATAAGAAGGGCTAATAAAATTTTATATCAGAAAATCAGGACCGTATTTAAAAAAATGAAGTTGATGATGGTTGCCCGAAGACGAAACATAGAATAAAAGAATTGGCAATGAAATCTTTAATTTCATCAAAAGTTGCTACGAAGAAGTTTTGTCAGTTTCGCTCTAACTTTAATATTAAAGCCAGAAAAAAATATAGTTAAAAATCCATAAATTCAGTTTTTTCAAAATAACTCAAAAACAGAAAATCTTATCAAGGATTTCTAGGCGCCATTTTGTTGGTCCTTTAATTACCCAACTTTTTTCCCATTTAACCAAATCCGTATCTCTTGTCATTTCCAATATCCCCATACTGGCCCTCCTTATCTTGAACACGTTGTATTGGGATGTAAAAAATCAATATAATAGATTTTTTCTCCATATATTCAGAACTGAAACATCATTATATTGAATGATTTCTTAATATACTGAGAAAATAAATCATTATATTGGATTTTTCTGCAATATATTAAATTATAAAAAACGAAAATGCATGACCCCAGAGTAACTTTACGGAAGCGTTCTGGGGTCATGCATTTCACTTTTTATAATTTAATATATTTGAGAAAATTCCAACTTTTTTCCCATTTAACCAAATCTGTATCTCTTGTCATTTCCAATATCCCCATACTGGCCCTCCTTATCTTGGACACGTATATTGAAAAATTTCTCAATAAGTATATTGGATTATTTTTTCAATATAATGGATTATTTTTTCGATATAATGGGTATTGAAAAATAATCCATTATATTGGAAAAATAATAAATTATATTGAAAAAATAATCCAATATATTGAGAAATTTTTCAATATATGTTTTGAGAAGTTTTTCAATATATTGGGAAATAAAGAATCATTATATTTTTTCTCCATATATTCAGAACTGAAACTTCATTATATTGAATGATTTCTTAATATATTGAGAAAATAAATCATATTGGATTTTTCCTCAATATATTAAATTATAAAAAGTGAAAATGATGACCCCAGAAAGCTTCCGTAAAAAGTAGATAAGATTCTATAACTTATTTTCTGAATATAACTTAAAAGGTATAACACCATTCTAGGCTTCAAAACACAAATAACACATAACTAATAAATGAAACGGAACACAATAAGTTTAACAGCTGAACACAAGAAAACAACCGTTTAAATCATAAAACATTTATCGCGGTTATCGTTAGTAGACCGTATGAAAAACTTGTTTTGCCTTCAGTATTTTGTAAGAAATACTACAGTAACCAATTGATGTATTCCAACAAAATGTTGAATAATTTTGTACTACTTTTGTCAAATGATTTTTCCTTAATGGTCAAATGGTCATCTTGCATTGCTTATGACTCACTTGGGATTGCTATTGCATTATATATACCCTTAATTAATTGAATAAACCCTTAATTTCTTTCCAGATATTGTCTGCACCAAAAAAAAAAAAATTTTAAATTTCAGTGGTCGCACTTGCCCTGTAATATTGGGGTAAGTGCGAATATAGAGGTAACCTTGTGCTTATCGCATACATAGTTAAGCTAGGGGTAAGAGCGTTTTACTTGCATTTTTTTTCAATAAAATTATTCTTTCAGACTTAAAATATTCAGAAAAAGTTACAAAATCGTCAATTTTAAAGGCTATTATTTAAAGGGGGGGGATGGCTTGCGCGCTTCAATGATATAAAGAGCCGAACCATAGGTTTAACCATATTGGAGGGGTTTTTATTTGAGAAGCCAGACTAAATCAAGTCCCTGGAAGGGGGCAGCAGCTCTTTCAGTAATCATAGTGGCAGAGATCGTGAGGGTCGGTATGGCACTGTGATACACACTACTGCGATGTGGAAGGCAACGGGAAACCACCACATTATTTTATCCCTAGTACAGCGTACTTTAATTTATGATGATGGCACCTTCTGGAGTAAAATATTCCGGAGGTAAAATAGTCCCACATTCGGATCTCCGGGCGGGGACTGCTTCGGGGGGAGTCATCAGAAATGATAAGTGTAACATCTCACGAGTCGGAGCGTGGAATGTTAGAAGCATGAAACAAGTAGGGAAGTTAGAGAATTTGAAAATTGAGATGGATAGGTTAGCATTAGACGTAGTAGGTATCAGTGAAGTGCGATGGCCAGAAGCTGGAGACTTCTGGAGCGGAGATTTTAGAGTAATACACACAGGATCTGTAGGAGGAAATTCGGGAGTAGGAATTGTTATGCGGAAAAAAGTAGGACAGAGTGTAGAAAATTTCTTACAGCAAAGTGACAGGGTAGTTATGGTTAGGTTAGATTCGAAACCTGTAAAAACAGTAATAATACAGGTATATATGCCCACTTCTAACTACAGTGATGAGGCCGTAGAGGCAGTTTATAGTGATATTGAATATGTGCTAGATTTTGTGAGAGGGCACGAAAATTTAATAATTACAGGAGATTTCAATGCAGTCGTAGGCACAGGGCGAGAGGGCGGAATAGTTGGCCCCTTTGGATTAGGCAATAGGAACGATAGGGGAGTTAGACTGATAGAGTTCTGCGATAAACATAACTTAACGGTCGCGAACACTCTATTTCACCATCATGTTAGGAGATGCTATACGTGGAAGATGCCAGGAGACTTAGGGAGATATCAAATAGATTACATTCTCGTTAGGCAAAGATTTAGAAATCAAGTTAGGGATTGTAGAAGTTATCCAGGAGCAGATATAGATAGTGATCACAACATAGTCGTTATGAAAGCCAATCTTAAATTTAAGATTTTGAAAAAAAGAAGCGGAAGAAGGTATCTTGACCCAGAGAAACTAAAAGATGAGGATTCGCGCGATAAGTTCGAGAAAAAGACAAACGAAGCACTAAAGGGCACGGGTGGAAATATTGTTAGTGACATAGAGGCAGAATGGAATTGCATTAAAAATAGTTTAGTTTCCTCAGCTAGGGATATTTTGGGTCATAAACAGAATGAAAGTAGGAAACCCTGGATAACAAAATAGAGGAAAGGCGAAAATATAAAAATAGGTTAGATGAAACAGGGAAACAAAGATATAAGGCGATCAAGTGGGAAATTATTCGGAAATGTAGGAAAGCGAAAGAGCAATGGATCGATAATAAATGCAAAGAAGTGGAAGATAAATTCGAAGTAGGAAAGACTGATGAAGCATATAAAATAATTAGGAGAAATTTTAGAGAAATTGGATCTAGTACCAAAAACATTAGAAATGAGGCAGGAGATATTCTAATCGGAAGTGGGGAGAAGGCAGATAGGTGGAAAGAATATTTAGGAAACTTATATGCGGGACAGGAAGTGCAAGATATATTAGAAAGTGAAAGCAGTGTAGAGGGGGATAACCTAGCAGTGGCGGCTCGTGACTTTAGAACTTGGCAGTGCTCTGGAATGAAATCACCGTTCGGGGGGGGGGGGGGGTCTGGCGGTTTCTCCCCGTATTTTTTTTATGACGTGCTTTAGAAGCCATTTTAAAACAAGAAATTTCACTCACCGCAATATTTGACGAAAATCCCAAATCCAAAAGGTTAAACTTTCGCACACAATTTTTACCGCGACCTTTCGAAAAGTATTTGATAATTCGCTCAGACTTATGACGTCAATTTCGTTTTATTTCAAGTTTTTCGTCTCCATTATACATATATTTAGAAACCATATTCACTTTTAACTGAATGAAGTAGGTAAGTATTACAACACAATAATAATATTGAAAAATGCTAAAATCAGGCGACCACTTTGTTAAAGTTCGCTCCACAATATTTAAGTGTTCACTTGAATCTGGAACGCAAATTCTGTACTAGCTTGCAAGTGAGCTTTGGACACTTCGTGCTTTCTTATTTTTTCATGCAAATGGTTCAAGTCAGTAACGCCTATACTACTCCAATTCTTATCCATATTTGGAGTAAAAAATAACAGGCATTGAAAACAAAAAAGAGAATTCCTTACCGTACATCCACATATCCATTTGTTTCGTTTGTAAATGTCGCTGGTGAAATGCCTGGTGAAAGACCGACCTTCCTTTTTCTTCGCACAAATTTGATTTAGTTTTAACTTTTAAAACCGGTGTCGGCCTACCTAACAGTTTTATTTCAATTTTTGTGCTCAAGTCCAATAATAAAAAGTTAATTTTAATAATATTGTCAATGGAATTTATGCCGCTATCACTACATAACACGCGCCACCACCACAAACTAAACCACTGGAAATTTCAATATTTAAAAATAATAAACACGATAATACAGCTAATTACTCAAGTTATAAGCAAAGCCAGGAGCTATCTCAAACTTAAATATGGTAAACAAAAGAACAACGCCGCAGAAGTATCAATTTCCGTATTATATTATGCATATGCTTAGCACAACCACAAGATTCAACTTCCAAGTGTGTACTGAAAAGGCACACGGATACGAGCTAAACTAAAAGCATATATGACGAATTTTCCCACGTCTTGCCGAGTTTTGCCGATCTCGCTCCCATATCGAATGTACGAGTACCACACCCCACAGTTTCAACACGCCAGACGCTACACTCGAACGCCAGACGGTTTGGATGTATTTGCACGTGTATTCTCTGCTAGGTATTTTGAAACTGACGACGCGGGATGCTTGGCTCGCATACTATTTATTATCTAAACGCTGGAGATTCAAAAAGTTTTAAACTTTAATTTGAACCTTATCAAAAAAAGGTTAACAGCAGTTTTTTGTAGGCAGTGCGCGCGCACGAGCGCACTTATTGAGGAGCCGCCACTGTAACCTAGGGAGTCCTATAATGAGAGAAGAGTTTGAGATAGCACTAAAAAGTTTAAGGAATAATAAAGCACCAGGTATAGATGGCTTGCAGGCAGAAATCTTAAAGTGCGCAGGTCAAGAGGTAATAGATCGTTTATTTAAATTAGTTAGTCGCATATACCTGACAGGCGAGATTCCAGAGGATTACAAACTGAACATCATGGTAGCTTTGCCAAAAAGGAAAGGCGCGGATAGATGCGAAAATTTTAGAACTATCAGTTTAACTTCCCATGCGTCAAAAATTTTAACTAGAATTGTGCAAAGAAGGATGGAGAAAAAGGCGGAAGAAATATTAGGAGAAGATCAGTTCGGATTTAGACGAAATAGAGGAACGCGCGAGGCCATTCTAGCTTTACGAGTAATTATAGAAAAAAACGATAGAAAAGAGAAAGAGCGTATATATAGGATTTGTAGATTTAGAAAAAGCCTTCGACAACGTAAAATGGGGGAAGATGTTCGAAGTGCTGAGAAAGGTAGGGATGAAATACAGGGACAGAAGAATAATACATAATCTCTACAAAGAGCAAAAGGCAGTTATAGAATGTGAACAGGAACGAAGGGAAGTAGATATCCGGAAGGGAGTGAGACAGGGATGTGCATTGTCACCTCTAGTTTTCAACTTATATATCGAAGATGCGATTAATATTGTTAAGGAAAGAACAGCCTCAGGGATCAATGTACAGGGCCAAACTATTAACATGCTCAGATTTGCGGATGATATAGCAGTGTTAGCATCTAGCAAAGAAGAATTAGGAGCGGCTTTGAATGAAATGGAAGCAGTTTTGACACAGGGCTACGGCATGAAAATCAATAAAAAGAAAACTAAAATTTTGGTATGTAGATGGAGTGAAAATAGAACTAAAATTGAAATACAAATAGGAAATGAGAAGATAGAGGAGGTCGCGGATTTCTGCTACTTAGGAAGTAAAATAACCCAAGACGGTAGGAGCACTAAAGATATAAAACAAAGAATGGCGCAGGGACGAGTTGCGTTTAACAAAAAGAAACAACTGTTATGTTCGAGAACGGTTAATATAGAGACTAGGAAGAGACTCTTAAAGTCGTATGTATGGAGTACGGCATTATACGGGTGCGAAACTTGGACAATAGGAGAAGCGGATAGGAAAAGAGTAGAAGCGTTTGAACTGTGGTGTTACAGACGCATGATGAAGATACCGTGGATAGATAAGGTTAGCAATAGGGAAGTATTAGAAAGAGTTGGGGAAAGGCGAAAGGTATGGAAAACAATAAAGAGTAGGAGAGATAGGATGGTAGGACACCTTCTAAGACACGAAGGAATAGTTCGCGACATACTAGAGTCAGAGATAGGAATAAAAAGAGGTAGGGGTAGGCCTAGATTAGACTACTGCTCTCAAATAGTTAGGGATGTAGGATGTTCTACTTTTAGGGAAATGCGTAGGTTAGCTCAGGATAGAAAAGAATGGAGGTACGCGTCCAACCAGTCTTCGGACTGAGAACCTTATGATGATGTAACTAGCGCCTCTTTGTGACTTCCTCTTATAATTTCGAGGCATTTTTCTGAAAATAAGACAGTGCACAATAAAACACATTATTTAAAAAAATGGGGTAAGTACACTTAAACCTTCCACACATTTTGAGGGGTAAGTGCGTCCACAGCTATAACTAAGAAGTAAAAGCTTTATACAATAAATAAAAATAACCTTTGGTTTAGTAGGTACACCTACACCATAAATCTAAAATTATCACATAAAGTTTAATAATATCGATTTTTAAAAAGAACTTACCAACTCGTTCTGCAAGTTGAAATGTTACTGTATGGTTAGAATTCTGACAGCTGATCGGTTAACGCAGCGTAAGAATTACTATATAGTGAACATGTTATCACAGTATTGCCACCTCTAACTTTTAATAAATCTGTATTATCTGAAATGGTCGCAGTTGCCCCAAACCCCAAACACGCTTTTACCCCAATTGACCTTATATATGGCGCAAGAATTTGTCCGCAATGGATTAGTCTTTGTAGCAATTCTTCGACACCTGAAAATAATTGGATCTTTCTTGAATGAAAAGACATACAAACACAGTTATTTAAATTTTATTATACAAACGACGTACATATTTCAAGATTACATGGATAAAAAAAGGAATAAAATTTGACTCGGTATAAAATATAGTAATTGCTATTTCACAAAGATAAACTCCTGTTTGTAAACTTACATATCTATACATTATCAACAGTGAAAAATGAAAATGAAACATCATAATTAATAATATATCGTTACTATTTTTCACTTCATATAAAACTGGAATCTACTTCACAATCAAGATAAAATCCGACTTTAATAAAAAATAGTATCCGTATAGTTATTTATTTAACGAAACGTGTCTTTTATGGTCACCTAGAGCAAACGGGTCCAAATAATAAACACACGCAAAAGTCAGTCTATATTTTGTAAGGCAACTGCGTAGTAAAAATTTCAACAACCTAAAATTACTATATAAATACAGTATAAATTCAAAAAAGTACTAAATTCTTTGGACGTTTCGGCCTGACAAATCCAACCAGTCAGAAATCACGTGCGCTTAAACCGCCCCCAAACGGCAGTACCCACAACAAATGTTTACGAAAAGAATCCCATATTAGAAAAATCGCACAAATCAACAAAAATATCACATATTTCCCTTTTCAGCAAAAGAACGCACAACTCTGTTATAAACAACAAAAAGAACGACCACTTACTCAATAAGACAACAAACAAACTCGATTTATATTGGCAACATTACTAGTAGTCTTAATTTTCACGTACGTAAGTAATCTTAAGTATAAAAACGAAACGTCAGCTATACTTCTGCGCCGAGATCTCGCACTCCACTCTCTGCGATAGGAACATACCTGTCTTCAATTTGCACTAGTAAGATTGTGCGATCTACATGAGATCGCCTGTTGGGGTCTTTATGGCAGGGAATCCACTTGTGCACCACCTGAAAAAAATCAGTCAGAAGCGGCGATAGTAGAGAAAATATTGGACACTGACGCAATACAGATGACGAACAGGAGCAAAGAAAACTGCAGAAAGTGGCAACCTAATAAATCTAGAGTCGGTACAAAAAAAGTAATTAATTTTTCGGTATATTCTACCACCTTTCTCCAATAGTCACATGTCTGGAATTGGTTTAGAATTACTGGAATTATTTGAGATTGCCGGAATTATTTGGAATTACTGGAATTACCGGTATTCCTGCAAAACTATTGAAATTCTAGCGGAATTATTGGAATTGTTTAGAATTACTTGGAATTATTGGAATTACTTCAGCGCCATCTATCTCTCCTTAGCCAAAAAATGTTTAAAACTATATTGTTCATGGCGCCACAAAGACGGGGGGGGTTTTAGGGTAGGAAAAGAAATAGAGGGAAAACAGGGCACAGGGCGGACCGATGTGTGTTCGCAACAAGTTTAGAATAATGTTTATTATTCATAATTTTTAATGAATTTTATCAACACCAAAACATTGCTCAACAGGAGTAATTCATCACACTTTGAGTAATTTTTTTAAAACAAGGTTAATTACAAGAATATTAAACATTTTATAAGTTTTCCACTACCGAATCTAATTAATGATGGTAGATCTAAATTTGGAATAAGTACTTTTTTAACCACTTTTCAAACACTCCGGAATTATGTTGTCACATGTCTGGAATTGGTTTAGAATTACTGGAATTATTTGAAATTACCGGAGTTATTTGGAATTACCGGTATTCGTGCAGAATTATTGAAATTCTAGTGGAATTATTGGAATTGTTTAGAATTACTTGGAATTATTGGAATTACTTCAGCGCCATCTATCTCTCCTTAGCCAAAAAATGTTTAAAACTATATTGTAGGTACATGGCGCCACATTGGCGGGAGTTTTTAGGGTAGGACAAGAAATAGAGGGGAAGAAGGACACCGGGTGGAACAATGTGTACGCAACAAGTTTAGAATAATGTTTATTCTTATTCATAATTTTTAATAAACTTTATCAACACCAAAACATTGCTCAACAGGAGTAATTCATCATACTTTGAGTATTTTACATTTTTTTATTTGTAACATTCTAATAAATTTAGTATTTTTTTTAATCAAGGTTAATTACAAGAATATTAAACATTTTACAAGTTTAGAATTAGCAGAACTATTCTGGAATTAGTGGAATTATTTTGGAATCATTGGAAGTTATGGAATTATTGGAATTACATTAGAATTGGAATCATTGGAGTCATTTACATTTTTTACTAGTAAAATTCTAATAAATTCAGTATTTTTTTAAAATAAGGTTAATTACAAGATATTAAACATTTTATAAGTTTTCCATTACCGAAACTAATTAATGATGGTAGATCTAAATTTGGAATAAGCACTTTTTTAACCACTTTTCAAACACTCCGGAATTATGTTGTCACATGTCTGGAATTGGTTTAGAATTACTGGAATTATTTGAAATTGCCGGAATTATTTGGAATTACCGGTATTCGTGCAGAATTATTGATATTCTAGTGGAATTATTAGAATTGTTTAGAATTACTTGGAATTATTGGAATTACTTTAGCACCATCTATCTCTCCTTAGCCAGAAAATGTTTAAAACTATATTGTTCATGGCGCCACAAAGACGGGGTTTTAGGGTAGGAAAAGAAATGGAGGGGAAACAGGACACAGGGTGAACCAATGTGTACGTAGCAACAAGTTTAGAATAATGCTTATTCTTATTCATAATTTTTAATGAATTTTATCGACACCAAAACATTGCTCAGCAGGAGTAATTCATCGCACTTTGTCATTTACATTTTTTTACTTCTAAAATTCTAATAAATTCAGTAATTTTTTTAAAGCAAGGTTGATTACAAGAATATTAAACATAGTATAAGTTTGAAATTAGTGGAAGTATTTTAGAATTAGTGGAATTATTTTGGAATCATTGAAAGTTATGGAATTATTGGAATTATATTAGAATTGGAATCATTGGAGTCATTTACATTTTTTTACTTGTAATATTCTAATAAATTCAGTATTTTTTTAATAAGGTTAATTACAAGAATATTGAACATTTTATAAGTTTTCCATTACCGAAACTAGTTTGGAATTAGTGGAACTATTTTGGAATTATTTTGGAATCATCACAAGTTATGGAATTACATTAAAATTGGAATCGTTGGAGTCATTTACATTTTTTTTACTTGTAAAATTCTAATAAATTCAGTAATTTTTTCAAAATAAAGTTAATTACAAAAATATTAAACATTTTGTAAGTTTTCCATTGCCGAAACTAGTTTGGAATTAGTGGAATTATTTTGGAATCATTGGAAGTTATGGAATTATTGGAATTACATTAGAACTGGAATCATTGGAGTCATTTACATTTTTTTACTTGTAAAATTCTAATAAATTCAGTATTTTTTTAAATAAGGTTAATTACAAGAATATTAAACATTTTATAAGTTTTCCATTACCAAAACTAATTAATGCTGGTAGATCTAAATTTGGAATAAGCACTTTTTTAACCACTTTTGAAACACTCCGAAATTATGTTGTCACATGTCTGGAATTGGTTTAGAATTACTGGAATTATTTGAAATTGCCGGATTTATTTGGAATTACCGATATTCTGCAGAATTATTGAAATTCTAGCGGAATTATTGGAATTGTTTAGAATTACTTGGAATTATTGGAATTACTTCAGCGCCATCTCTCTCCTTGGCCAAAAAATGTTTAAAACTATATTGTTCATGGGCAAAACAAAGACGGGAGGTTTTAGGGTAGGAAAAGAAATAGAGGGGAAGCAGGACACAGGGTGGACCAATGCGTACGCAACAATTTTAGAATAATGTTTATTCTTATTCATAATTTTTAATGAATTTTATCAACATCAAAACATTGCTCAACAGGAGTAAATCATCACACTTTGAGTCATTTACATTTTTTTACTTGTAAAATTCTAATAAATTCAGTAATTTTTTTAAAACAAAGTTAATTACAAGAATATTTAAACATTTTATCACTTTGGAATTAGTGGTACTATTTTGGAATTAGTGGAATTATTTTGGAATCATTGAAAGTTATGGAATTACATTATAATTGGAATCATTGGAGTCATTTACATTTTTTACTTGTAAAATTCTAATAAATTCAGTAATTTTTGAAAAATTACAAGAATATGAAACATTTTATAAGTTTGGAATTAGTGGAATTATTTTGGAACCATTGGAATTACATTAGAATTGAGATCATTGGAGTCATTTACATTTTTTTACTTGTAAAATTCTAATAAATTCAGTATTTTTTTTAAAATAAGGTTAATTACAAGAATATTAAACATTTTATAAGTTTGGAATTAGTGGAATTATTTTGGAATCATTGGAAGTTATGGAATTATTGTAATTACAATAGAATTGGAATCATTGGAGACATTTACACTTTTTTACTTGAAAAATTCTAATAAATTCAGTAATTTTTTAAAAATAAGGTTAATTACAAGAATATTGAACATTTTAGAAGTTTTCCATTACCGAAACTGGTTTGGAATTAGTGGAACTATTTTGGAATTAGTGGAACTATTTTGGAATCATTGGAAGTTATGGAATTATTGGAATTACATTAGAACTGGAATCATTGGAGTCATTTACATTTTTTTACTTGTAAAATTCTAATAAATTCAGTAATTTTTTTAAAACAAGGTTAATTACAAGAATATTAAACATTTTATAAGTTTCCTATTAC
Organism: Xestobium rufovillosum; assembly: GCA_963966045.1. Taxonomy (NCBI): domain Eukaryota; kingdom Metazoa; phylum Arthropoda; class Insecta; order Coleoptera; family Ptinidae; genus Xestobium; species Xestobium rufovillosum. Next base: position 51,298,165 of record OZ014492.1, on the reverse strand, counting down.
CGAAACTAATTAATGATGGTAGATCGAAATTTGGAATAAGCACTTTTTTATCCACTTTTCAAACACTCCGGAATTATGTTGTCACATGTCTGGAATTGGTTTAGAATTACTGGAATTATTTGAAATTGCCGGAATTATTTGGAATTACCGGTATTCGTGCAGAATTATTGAAATTCTAGTGGAATTATTGGAATTGTTTAGAATTAATCGGAATTATTGGAATTACTTTAGCGCCATCTATCTCTCCTTAGCCAAAAAAGACGGGGGGTTTTAGGGTAGGAAAAGAAATAAAGGCGAAACAGGACACAGGGTGAACCAATGTAGATCTAAATTTGGAATAAGCACTTTTTTAACCACTTTTCAAACACTCCGGAATTATGTTGTCACATGTCTGGAATTGGTTTAGAATTACTGGAATTATTTGAAATTGCCGGAATTATTTGGAATTACCGGTATTCGTGCAGAATTATTGAAATTCTAGTGGAATTATTGGAATTGTTTAGAATTAATTGAATTATTGGAATTACTTTAGCGCCATCTATCTCTCCTTAGCCAAAAAAGACGGGGGGTTTTAGGGTAGGAAAAGAAATAAAGGCGAAACAGGACACAGGGTGAACCAATGTGTACGCAGCAACAAGTTTAGAATAATGTTTATTCTTATTCATAATTTTTAATGAATTTTATCGACACCAAAACATTGCTCAACAGGAGTAATTCATCACACTTTGAGTCATTTACATTTTTTTACTTGTAAAATTCTAATAAATTCAGTAATTTTTTTAAAACAAAGTTAATTACAAGAATATTAAACATTTTATCATCAGTTTGGAATTAGTGGAACTATTTTGGAATCAGTGGAATTATTTTGCAATCATTGGAAGTTATGGAATTACATTAGAATTGGAATTCCCTTGTACACGTTTTTATTATTTTGGAATCATTGGAAGTTATGGAATTATTGGAATTACATTAGAATTGGAATTCCGTTGTACACCTTTTTTTGGAGTTATCAGTCCTTGCGCCTTTATAAAATAAAAAGTGCCCTCGAATATCTAATGGTTAGAAATTAAAACTTACTTGTCCCTCCATGCCAGTTTCGGGCAACCAACTTTGCCAGAACGACCTCCCTCCCCTTGCTCTCATGTATTCACTCGGCCAATAAACGTCGATTCTCCTTCCCAAATTAATGCAGTCGTACACCAAATTCGGATCGATTATCTATTTAAAGAATCCAGAGTAATTTTAAGCATTAACCGTCAAATAAATAACGAACACAAACCCTGACTCTCTGCAAGGCAACCTCCTTTTCCGGCTCGTTTGATTCGTCGGTCCGATTCTGAGCATCGGGAATTTGAGATACGGCCCGCTCGTCCCTCTCTTTGAAGAGTCCCGCTAAACTGGCAAGAGTGGAACTTGTCGGCTTGCCCATCGATGCCAAACTACCCCTATTAGCTCCTGTGATAATAAAAAAATCAGTGTGCAACTTCGTAAAAATCCAGAAGTTACCTAGAGACATTCTGCTGAGACTAGAGCCTCTGCCCATGCTGCCCCCAAAATGCTGGGAGCCTTCAGTTGATTGACTGCCTGCCGTGTGATGTCCCAATGCGGTTATCGGGGTCATGGCGTAAACTCCTTCGTTTCCCAAGCCCATTTCATCTCTGGCTGAAGCCCCACTCGAACAGCCTTCTCCACACCTCTTGCGGACCCTTCTAAAAACTTGCAGGATGCTATTCTTAATTTTGCTTAAGCTGACCGAACCGCCGATGATGCTGCAGAGCTGCTCGTTTGTTTCTGCGTAACTCGTCGTTAACGGAGACACGTAAATTGGATACCCGATCGGCTGATCACACGAAGAATTTATAATGTTCCTCAGAGCCTGTTTCGCGTTCTGAATGCTCCCCCTTTCCGGATTCCTGTTGCGTACGTAAACTAATTCCTGTTGCTGTCCCGCCCACAAGCCCCTGACGCACTCCTTGTTCACTTTTATCACCCGAAAACTCAGGTACTGCTTGTTTAACATTATTATTTTGTATTCGTCTGTGCCGTCGTCTAACACGTGTCTCAACGCCAACAAACTAGGGGTGCCGCTCAAAACAGCGCTCCTCCAAGCTGGATCACCCTCGTGACTTATCACAAGCTCTTGCTCGTGTCTGCAAATTGCGTCGTAGAGAGCCGGCAGTTCTTCATATTCCTCCGGAGACATGAAATGGTCCTGGTGGAGTTTCAGGGACATGCGGACACCAGGGGCTACCACGGATTTCAGGAGATCCATATCGGTGAAGACCCATTCGTCTCGCGCGCAGGTAATTCGGAAATCTCCTTTGAATAACGCATGAAGGCCATATAAGAAAAATTCGACGCTAGAGACGGTGTTGTGGGACACTGCACCCAACGTCCTTCTACCTAACAAACTCAAGGCAAAACACAGCAACACTAACGTAGAGTTGATTCCGGAATCGATCGATTTCCCGGTCTTCTCAGCACAGAACGTAATCCAATCGCCATAAGTTTGACAGAACATACCCTTGGTCATTCCGCAGGCGTTAAAGTCATAATCAACGTCAATATTGAAATGAAAAACCGGATCTAAGTCAACGAAATGCCGATCTTGCATTGGCTGCAAGGCTTTGAGTATCGTTTGAGACTTAAGCCACTCCTCGAGCTTCGAGGATCGTATCGCATAAAATATAATGCTCTACAAACACAAAAAAAATTTAAAACACGGTTAGATAAACGAAAACGAGCAAAGTACCTTGACGTAGTAAGTTATCAAAACTTTTCGGAAATCAAACACCTGCAGCATAGAAACGGCACTGTTATCTGATATGCTGTATCCTTCGAGGATGTATTTCGCCGCCGTCACTTCCCAGGCAAGCCACCTTTGACTAAAAGCAGCGTTCACGCTCAACATGTTCGGTAAATGGCCCGGCTTGCAGCAGCAGCATCCTAAATAATAAATTCTACGATATCCACTTGCTCAAAATTATTTTAACTAGGTACTGATCGCATATTTAAGATTCTCAATTTTATGGAATGGTTGTATGGGGAATACACTCGTCAGTTAGTATCTGTAAATTTACACTTGCTGCCTGTAAATTTACATTAAATAACTGTAAATGTATACTTGCTATCTGTAAATTTGTACTTTCTATATGTAAATTTACACTTACTATCTGTAAATTTACACTTAATAACTATAAAGTTACAAAAGTGTAAATTTACTGACTAAATTTACACATGCTAACTATAAATTACACTTCATATCTGTAAATTTACACTTAATAACTTTAAATGTACACTTGCTATCTGTAAATTTATACTTTTTATATGCAAATTTACACTTACTATCCGTAAATTTACACTTAATAACTGTAAATTTATAGTTACTGACTGTAAATTTATAGTTACTGACTTATTAAGTGTAAATTTACAGTTATTACGTGTACATTTACTGTTTCAAGTGTAAATTTACTTATTCTGTGTAAATTTAGTTATTAAGTAGAAGGACCATAATAAAATTTTATTATTCCCAAATTTACAGTTCGTAAGTGTAAATTTACAGTTCATAAATGTAAATTTACTGTAGTTAAATGTAAATTGACAGTTATTAAGTGTAAATTCATAGTCATGAAGTGTAAATTCACAGTTATTAATAGTAAATTTACAATTTTTAAGTGTAAATTTACAGTTATTAAGTGTAAACTTACTGTTTTGAAGTGTAAATTTACTGTACAGTACATTTGAAGATGTTACATGGCGCACGCGCAGAAACGTAGCCGGGTGCACGTGACAAAGTCTGTAAAATGAATTTTATTAACGGTGGACTTTAACTTAAAAACTGGAAATTTACACCTAAAAACAGTAAATTTGCACTTAAAAACAGTGAATTTTCACTTAATAACTGTCAATTTACACTTAAAATGGTAAATTTATACTCAAAAACTGTAAATTTACATTTAATAACCGTAAATTTTTCACTTAAAACAGTAAATTTACACTTGAAAAAGTAAATTTACTATTAATAACTGTGAATTTACACTTAATAACTGTAAATGTACACTTGCTATCTGTAAATTTGTACTTTCTATATGTAAATTTACACTTACTATCTGTAAATTTACATTTAATAACTATAAATTTACACTTCTGTAAATTTATAGTTACTGACTAAATTTACACATGCTAACTATAAAGTACACTTCATATCTGTAAATTTACACTTAATAACTTTAAATGTACACTTGCTATCTGTAAATTTATACTTTTTATATGCAAATTTACACTTACTATCCGTAAATTTACACTTAATAACTGTAAATTTATAGTTACTGACTGTAAATTTATAGTTACTGACTTATTATGTGTAAATTTACAGTTATTACGTGTACATTTACTGTTTTAAGTGTAGATTTAGTTATTCTGTGTAAATTTAGTTATTAAGTGGAAGGACCATAATAAAATTTTATTATTCCCAAATTTACAGTTCGTAAATGTAAATTTACTGTAGTTAAATGTAAATTGACAGTTATTAAGTGTAAATTCATAGTCATGAAGTGTAAATTCACAGTTATTAATGGTAAATTTACAATTTTTAAGTGTAATTTTACAGTTATTAAGTGTAAACTTACTGTTTTGAAGTGTAAATTTACTGTACAGTACATTTGAAGATGTTACATGGCGCACGCGCAGAAACGTGACAAAGTTTGTAAAATGAATTTGATTAACGGTGGACTTAAAATTAAAAATTGTAAATTTACACTTAAAAACAGTGAATTTGCACTTAATAACTGTACATTTACACTTAAAACGGTACATTTATACTCAAAAACTGTAAATTTACACTTAATAACTGTAAATTTACACTTAAAACAGTAAATTTATACTTAAAAACAGTAAATTCGCTATTAATAACTGTGAATTTACACTTAGGAACTGTACATTTACAGTTAGGAATGGTAAATTTACAGTTATTAAGTGTAAACTTACTGTTTTGAAGTGTAAATTTACTGTACAGTACATTTGAGGATGTTACATGGCGCACGCGCAGAAACGCAGCCGGGTGCACGTGACAAAGTCTGTAAAATGAATTTGATTAACGGTGGACTTTAACTTAAAAATTGGAAATTTACACCTAAAAACAGTAAATTTGCACTTAAAAACAGTGAATTTGCACTTAATAACTGCCAATTTACACTTAAAACGGTAAATTTATACTCAAAAACTGTAAATTTACATTTAATAACCGTAAATTTTTCACTTAAAACAGTAAATTTACACTTGATAAAGTAAATTTACTATTAATAACTGTGAATTTACACTTAATAAGTGTAAATTTACACTTAACGAACTGTAAATTTGGGAATAATAACATTTTATTATGGTCCTTCCAAGCTTTCGTAATTTGCCAATATATTTCACTAAAACTAATTTATATAATAAAAAAAATTGGCACAAATAATCAAAGAAATTTACAGTTATTAAGTGTAAATTTACTGTTTTAAGTATAAATTTAGTTATTATGTGTAAATTTAGTTATCAAGTGTCAATTTGCTGTTTTTAAGTATAAATTTACAGTTTTTAAGTTTAAGTCCACCGTTAATCTAATTCATTTTACAGACTTTGTCACGTGCACCCGGCTGCATTTCTGCGCGTGCGCCATGTAACATCTTCAAATGTACTGTACAGTAAATTTAAACTTAAAAACAGTAAGTTTACGCTTAATAATTGTAAATTTACACTTAAAGCAGTAAATTTACACTTAAAAAACAGTAAATTTACTATTAATAACTGTGAATTTACACTTCATAACTGTGAATTTACACTTAATAACTGTAAATTTGCACTTAACTACTGTAAATTTACACTTAAGAACTAAATTTACAGTTATTAAGTGTTAATTTACAGCTAACAAGTGTAAATTTATAGATACTAAATGACAAATTACAGATACAAGTGGAAGTCCAAGGGTTTTTTCGTACGATTGTGATTTCTATTAGAAAAATTCCAAATACGATTAATGCTGAAGATTATAGACCTATAAATACATTGATGAACAAACATATACGAGTTCACTTACGATCATTCTCTTCCACGCCTTCCGTAATCGCCTCCACTTCCCTCTGTTGACAATAAGTTCCTCTGAATTCCAAACCACGCATCTGGAAGGTCACCAACCCGTTCCCCAATTCGATGATGTGGACCAAGCAGTTGAGGTAATCGGAGGCGAGGACGAAACAATCGCCTTGGTTGACTTGTCCCCATCGCCCCATAATCAGATCACCGCACAAGGAGTGCTGCAGAGACCTTGTCAAATGCTCGTAAAATATCGAATTTAAATTATTGTCGTCGGCGCCCAGGTTTCGATCCAAATGAGACGATAGCGGCGTGTTCGAATGGTCAACTCTTCTGGTGTTGTAGTCCCGTTCCCAAAATTTAACTGGCCTCACATACGACGTCAAAAAAATTGCGCTTCCTACGTACATAGAATAATAATTCAAAAATTCGTTATTTAGTCGCGTTAATTTTTACCTAAAAAAGGGTTCAAGGGTGTTGATAAAACGGCAGAGACTAGAGCCTGCATGAACAACATCGCAGAATGCGGCACGGAAAACGGTTGCGCGAAAGCATGGAATGCCGAACCCCAAGTTATCTGCCAAGGTGCTATATACGTCACAACAAACTGCATCTATAAAAAACTATTTAAACAAAGGACCACCAAACTACGTTGATTTACCTTCAGTAAAAGTTCGTAAATTTTATGATAGACAATACTCATCAAGGCATATTCCACCAGGAAAGTACCCTGAACAAAATTGTAGTCGTACTTGTGGAAGAGAGCGGTAAATATTAAAATCAAGTACTGAGAGCTCTGATCGGAGTACGAACTTCGAAGGCATTTTAGACCACAAATGACCACCAAAAATGCACCCAATACCGGCCCAAATTTCTGGACTATTACGGGACCATCTTCAGTTAATGACGACAAAAAAACTAACGGATATATTATATTCTTTTCCAGAAAACAGAAGTAAACATATACCTAGAAACATTTAAATGTTCAAACTGCAGACAAAGCATAAGAAATATTTCACCATTTCGAACCACATCACTTCAGCAGGTCCCCTAATTCTGTGCTGATCGTGTTCTTGAGATCTGAACACCGGCCGAGCTATGCACAACCAGGGCAACTGCTTCCTTAACTGCGGCAGAATATAATGCAGCACAAAACCAAGGCTGGCTGCTATGCACCACAGAACAGGACTCAGCTCTGGCTGCAACACCGTGAACACCGTACTGGCGTGTATGACACAAGTCAAAGTGGCTATCACGCAGCACATGATAATATCATTTTTCAATCTCGCATTTACTGTTTTCTGTAATTTATGAGGTAACGGATCGACACAATCTTCGTTACTGGCAGCGGTTTCTGTCCCGTCTGAGGCTTGTTTTGCGTCATTGCTGGCAGGCTTGCTCTCCTTATGTAACTTCTCTTGACTTTGTTTTTCATTATCAATCTTTATATGAAATACAAAAAAAACACGGTTACAGGTATGTCTATTCCTCAGTGTAATAACACTTTTATTACCCTTTCTTATGACCATTTCCATTACTCAAGGAGATATTTAGGTTTTTTTGAGAATTTTTTATCAAAAATATCGTTTTTTTTTAAGTTTTCAAATTGATAGTTCTCTTTTCACGTAGCTATAACAATAAACACTTAATCAAACCAGAAGCAGTTTCAATTATTGGTGAATGAGCAATGTGGTTTGGTACTAACGGTTTATTTATGAAATTAACTTAGGGCAATAATTTATAACAAGACTACAAGATATGCTCAATGTGTCCACCATTTTGGTTCTAACATTCAATAATACGTTTCTGAACAGCTTCGTTTGTGGCTCTTCTTATTTCATGTCGATCCAGAGAGTTAATTCTGTCAATCAAGTTTTCCAGAGTTCTGGGTTCTGTTTGGTACACAAGTAACAGTCAAGTGGTGTTAAGTCCAGCTAACGGGGCAGCCAAAGCCACGACCTCTATTTCCCTACCACATATTAATCATTTCTTGCAAAGGCAAATTGTCCAGAAAATTTTCAACAAAATTGCTAATAATTTGCAAATAACGTTCCCCATTTAGATTTTCTTGATACATGTACCATGCCACGCTATTATCCAACAACCAACAAAAAAATGTTGATTGAAAACTGGATTTGATTTTCCACTTCTATGACCAAATGAGGATTTTCGGTGGCCCAAAAATGACGATTTCTTCTATTAAATACACTCTTATTTGAGCAAATTTGGCCTCGTACGTCCAGATAATCAGTTTCAGAATATTCTCATCCTCTTGTATTTTGACCAAAAGTTCTTTGCAAAAGGCAATCCATTTAGGATAATTCGTTGGCCGGAGTTTTTGTAGTCTTATAAAGGAGTAGGGATGAAGTTTACGCAAAGACAGGATCTTGTGAGTTGAGGAATAGCTCAACCCCAAATCGTTGGCGGCAGCTCTTGGAAAAGCGGCAAAATATCCCAAAACATTAAATTTATTTTCTTTACCTCCGGTTACCACTTTAATCTTGTTTCTTGACAACTAACAGTCATCATCATAAGGTTCTCAGTCTGAAGACTGGTTGGATGCGTACCTCCACTCTTTTCTATCCTGAGCTAACCTACGCATTTCCCTAAAAGTAGAACATCCTACATCCCTAACTATTTGAGAGCAGTAGTCTAATCTAGGCCTACCCCTACCTCTTTTTATTCCTATCTCTGCCTCTAGTATGTCGCGAACTATTCCTTCATGTCTTAGAAGGTGTCCTACCATCCTATCTCTCCTACTCTTTATTGTCTTCCATACCTTTCGCTTTTCCCCAACTCTTTCTAATACTTCCCTATTGCTAACCTTATCTATCCACGGTATCTTCATCATGCGCCTGTAGCACCACATTTCAAACGCTTCTACTCTTTTTCGATCCGCTTCTCCTATTGTCCATGTTTCGCACCCGTATAATGCCGTACTCCATAGATACGACTTTAAGAGTCTCTTCCTAGTCTCATTATTAACCGTTCTCGAACATAACAGTCGTTTCTTTCTGTTAAACGCAACTCGGCCCTGCGCTATTCTTTGTTTTATATCTTTAGTGCTCCTACCGTCTTGAGTTATTTTACTTCCTAAATAGCAGAAATCCGTGACCTCCTCTATCTTCTCATTTCCTATTTGTATGTCACCTTTAGTTCTATTTTCACATCCCCTACATACCAAAATTTTAGTTTTCTTTTTATTGACTTTCATGCCATAGCTCTGTGTCAAAACTGCTTCCATTTCATTCAAAGCCGCTCCTAATTCTTCTTTGCTAGATGCTAACACTGCTATATCATCCGCAAATCTGAGCATGTTAATAGTTTGACCCTGTACGTTAATCCCTGAGGCTGTTCTGTCCTTAACAATATTAATAGCATCTTCTATATATAGGTTGAAAACTAGAGGTGACAATGCACATCCCTGTCTCACTCCCTTCCAGATATCTACTTCCCTTCGTTCCTGCTCACATTCTATAACTGCCTTTTGCTCTTCGTAGAGATTATGTATTATTCTTCTGTCCCTATATTTCATCCCTACCTTTCTCAGCACTTCGAACATCTTCCCCCATTTTACGTTGTCGAAGGCCTTTTCTAAATCTACAAATCCTATATAGACGCTCTTTCTCTTTTCTATCGTTTTTTCTATAATTACTCGTAAAGCTAGGATGGCCTCGCGCGTTCCTCTATTTCGTCTAAATCCGAACTGATCTTCTCCTAATATTTCTTCCGCGTTTTTCTCCATCCTTCTTTGCACAATTCTAGATAAAATTTTTGACGCATGGGAAGTTAAACTGATGGTTCTGAAATTTTCGCACCTATGTGCCTTTCCTTTTTGGCAAAGCTACCATGATGTTCCGTTTGTAATCCTCTGGAATCTCGCCTGTCAGGTATATACGACTAACTAACTTAAATAAACGATCTATTACCTCTTGACCTGCGCACTTTAAGATTTCTGCCTGCAAGCCATCTATACCTGGCGCTTTGTTATTCCTTAAACTCTTTAGTGCTAGCTCAAACTCTTCTCTCATTATAGGATTCCCTAGGTTATCCCCCTCTACACTGCTTTCGCTTTCTAATATATCTTGCACTTCCTGTCCCGCATATAAGTTTCCTAAATATTCTTTCCACCTATCTGCCTTCTCCCCGCTTTCAATTAGGATATCTCCTGCCTCATTCCTAATGCTTTTGGTCCTAGATCCAATTTCTCTAAAATTTCTCCTAATTATTTTATATGCTTCATCAGTCTTTCCTACTTCGAACTTATTTTCCACTTCTTTGCACTTATTATCGATCCATTGCTCTTTCGTTTTCCTACATTTCCGAATAATTTCCCACTTGATCGCCTTATATCTTTGTTTCCCTATTTCATCTAACCTATTTTTATATTTTCGCCTTTCCTCTATTAGACTTACAATATGTTTTGCTATCCAGGGTGTCCTACTTTCATTCTGTTTATGACCCAAAATATCCCTAGCTGAGGAAACTAAACTATTTTTAATGCAATTCCATTCTTCCTCTATGTCCCTAACAATATTTTCGCCAACGCCCTTTAGTACTTCGTTTGTCTTTTTCTCGAACTTATCGCGCGTATCATCATCTTTTAGTCTCTCTGGGTCAAGATACCTTTTTCCGCTTCGTTTTTTCAAAATCTTAAATTTAAGATTGGCCTTCATAACGACTATATTGTGATCACTATCTATATCTGCTCCTGGATAACTTCTACAATCCCTAACTTGATTTTTAAATCTTTGCCTAACAAGAATGTAATCTATTTGATATCTCCCTAGGTCTCCTGGCATCTTCCACGTGTAGCGTCTCCTAACATGATGGTGAAATAAAGTGTTCGCGACCGTTAAGTTATGTTTATTGCAGAACTCTATCAGTCTAACTCCCCTATCGTTCCTATTGCCTAATCCAAAGGGACCAACTATTCCGCCCTCTCGCCCTGTGCCTACCACTGCATTGAAATCTCCTATAATTATTAAATTTTCGTGTCCTCTCACAAAATCTAGCACATGTTCAATATCACTATAAACTGCCTCTACGACCTCATCACTGTAGTTAGAAGTGGGCATATATACCTGTATTATTACTGTTTTTACAGGTTTCGAATCTAACCTAACCACAACTACCCTGTCACTTTGCTGTAAGAAATTTTCTACACTCTGCCCTACTAACAGTAGCCGCAATTAATTGTTTTACGTTCAAAGCCAACTAGCCACTCACAAAAACAATATTTGCGATAGAAAATTCTCAAAAAACCTAAATATCTCCTTAAGTAATGGAAATAGACATAAGAAAGGGTAATAAAAGTGCCCTTAAAATTTAATTTTCTATCAGATGACGATGTAAAAATAGGTACGTGCCATTTGAAAAAATTGAGTTTTCGAAGTTTTGTCGTCGACATTTTCAAAGTTTTCTGGCAGTGTCAAACAAGACAATTTTCTCAACAAGCGGCATACTAAAAGACACCTCAAACTTTGGGCTATCGATCAAAAAAAACCTTTTGCCTCTTGGGATGACAGTAAGAGAGATATGAATTTTTGAGTAGACCTCTGCAATGAGCATTTTTTACATAAAAAATTACATACGTCAAAAACTATGACAGATAAGTTATAACAACTTGGGTTCATCATACGCAATAAAGTGAGCGAAATTCAAAAATCAAATAAAAAAATAGGGGTTTCCATTTGAAAAATCAATGTTAGTATTGATTTCCGGTATAACCGGAAGAGCCACCATTTTGAAAATAATTTCATTTAATTGGGCAATGTTGATTATGGCCGGGTTCTAAATTTGAAGCCTCTAGCTCGATTTCAAATTGACAATCTTCTAATAGGCACGTTCAAAAAAATCACGCTATATACATCATAGAGGTAAGACTGTAGTTGGTGAGAGGATGCAAGTGCCTTTAACTTTAGCTCGTTATCGAGGGGTGAACCGCAGAGCAAAATCTTGTACACCAATTCCTCTATTTATGTGTAATTCCTTTTAATTCCCCGCAATTCCCATCTAATTCCTGCAATTCCTCAAGTAATTCCCGCTATTCCCCATGTAATTCCTGCAATTCCCCATGTAATTCACGTAATTCCCCATGTAATTCCTGCAATTCCCCTACTAATTCCTGGAATTCCCTTACAACTAATTATTGCATTTCCTGTACGTCCGATACTGCAATAATTTACAGCGCATGCGCAATCGTTAGTATGAGGGTAAACATTTCTGCAATTCCCTTGTAATTCCTGCAATTCCTCACTAATTCCTGCAACTCCCCAAACAATTCCTGCAATTCCCTACAAATTTATGTATTTCCTCAAGCTTCTACACAAATTCCTCTACTTATGTGTAATTCCTTTTAATTTCCCGCAATTCCTATCTAATTCATGCAATTCCTCAAGTAATTCCCCCAATTACCCATGTAATTCCTGCAATTCCCCATGTAATTCCTGTAATTTATATTTGTAAAGATGATGCAATAATTTAGAGCACATGCGCAATCGTTAGTAAACATTTCTGCAATTCCCTTGTAATTCCTGCAATTCCTCACTAATTCCTGACTAATTCCTGCAATTCCCCAAACAATTCCTTCAATTCCCTACAAATTTATGTAATTCCGTACTAATTCCTCTGCAATTCCTCAAGCTTGTACACCAAAATTTCTGTGCGGTTCACCCCTCGCTCGTTATGTAACAACAGATTCTAACCACTGTGCGATTATTCCATTTCATAATCGATTATCGGTTGTTGTAAAGTAATCGATAAATTTGATTAATCGATTATTTGATAAATCGATTAATTGGCTGATCGATTTTTCGATTATTTGATTAATCGATAACTTGATTAATCGATTACTTGATTATCCGATAACTTGATTAATCGACTGATCAATTTTTCGATTCATGGATTACGTGATTAATTGATTATTGGATTAATCAGTTAGTCGATTGTCAATTAATCGATTGTTTGGTCTATCGGTTTATTGATTGTTTAATTGATCGATTAAGTATTTGATTAATCGACTAAGCGATTATTTGTTTAATCGATTAATCAAATACCTAGTCTGTTAATTAATCGATGGAACAAAATATTCACGATTAATAAAATAATCGATTAATCAAGTAATCGACTAATCAAATAATCGAACAATCGATAATAATAATAATAATGATTTATTGTCCAACAGAAGAACATTCCAATTACAGGACAATTAAAAAAAAAGACCAAGTAAAAATGACTAACTATCTAAATTACACAACAAAATACTTAATATAGTAAACTAAAAACTATTCAAGCAGGTGGACCCTAGCAGTGTCCAAAATACATCCTAGGGAATTAATATTTATATCACAAAAACGTGCAATTAAGTTAAAGTGAGAACACATTACACAAATGGGCGACTTCATTAGTAAGTTAGTACGGGCAGTCGGAACGAAAAACAAGTTAGGATGACGAGACACAGTACGAGGGACAGCAAACTTAAGGAAGGCAAGCAGTTCAGGTGAATCAATGTTATTATGAAGGAGATGGTACAAAAAGGTTAGGCCTGCAGCAACTCTACGAAACTCCAAGGAAAACACCCCAAATCTGTCTAAAAGCATGTCGTGACTACAGCCTCTCTCAGGATAGTAACCCTCAGTCTTGAGATACAGAAACTTAAGGAATTTCCTCTGCACTGACTCAATTGAAGATTTGTAGCATTCATAGAAAGGAGACCAGACAATAGAGCAATACTCCAACTTGGAGCGAACTAAGGCCTGAAACAGGGTCTTCAAAGCAGTAATATTAGAAAAGGTGCTAGTTTCTTATGATAAAGCCTAATGTTTTGAAAGCAGCAGGTACGATGGTCTTAATATGCTGAGAGAACGAAAGTGCAGAGTCAAAAATAACTCCCAAGTCCCTAATAGTGTTAGCCCTGGAGAGCCCAACTGGACCAATATGGTAAGTAAAAAGAACTGGCTTTAATTTTCTTGTATATGAGACAACATGACACTTAGCAACATTAAGTTGAAGCTTATTGACATTACACCACTCAGTGAGGTGATTAATTTGAAGTTGCAGAAAGTGGCAGTCATTCAAAGATTCAATATTTAAAAACATCTTCATGTCATCAGCATAGAGAAGCTTAGAACAGTAGATCGAATCAGCCAAGTCATTAATGAAAAGGAGAAAGAGAAGGGGACCCAAATTTGACCCCTGCGGGACACCCGAGCCAGCCACAAAAGACTCAGATCTATAACCATTGAAAACAACACACTGACTACGATCCCAAAGGTAAGAGGTAAAAAGGTCAATTAAGGAATCACTAAAACCAAAATCAAGTAACTTAGACAGCAAGACACTGTGATCAATTTGGTCAAACGCCTTGGAGAAGTCAGTGTATATAACATCCACCTGACCATTTGCATCCAAGGAATCAGAGATACCCTGTGTCACGTGCACCAAATTAGTAGTAGTTGACCGCTTAGAAAAGAAACCATGCTGATGAGTAGAAATGCGACTCTTAACAATTAGGTATATATGATCATAGAGCACCATTTCAAAAACTTTGGCAAAGTTGGACAGAATAGCTATAGGTCTATAATTACCAACATAACACGGGTCACCGCTCTTCAGCACCGGGCACACACGAGTAGCCTTCCAAGCAGCCGGGAAAGTCGAAGATTTCAGCGACAAATTACAGATAATAGAAATCGGATAGGCCAAAGCGCTAGCACAATCCCTCACAAAAAAAGAAGGAATGCAATCCAACCCCGAAGTCATCTTGTCCTTCAACCTGCGCATGCACAACTGGACCTCAGCCGCAGAAACACGAGCTATATGGAGGCACGTCACATCACACACACCACCACAGGGGGAACCAGAAGACTGCCCCTGGGGCAAGTAGACACTACCGAAGTAGTCACCAAAAGCATTAACAATCGACTCCGGATCCTCAAAGACCACTCCATTATAGGAAATCTTACCCGGTATACGAGTGCGAGCCCTCTTAGAGTGTACAAAAGACCAAAAAGACTTCGGATCTCCAACCAATGAATGCTCCACACGCCGTACATAATCCTTGTACGCTTTACGTATAAGCGACTTAGAAAGGACTCTCAGCTGCCTAAACTCACTGAGTTGACAACTCAAGTTACTCGTCTTACACCTCCGAAAAACTTTATTTTTCATACGAACAACACGAATAATTTCCGGTGTAAACCATACCAGGTAGTGACATTTTTTAGTTTTATATAGCGGGACATGCACATCAAATAGAGAGTAAAGCCTATCATAAATAGCAGAACAGGCATCATTAACGTCTGTATAGTCCTCCAAAAAACACCAATCTGTCATCAGCAAGGAATTATATAAGTTCGGAAAATCAGCCCTACGGAAATTATAAGACCCTCCAACAGGCCTGGAGAAATTAGGAAGGGGAGTCTGGACATGAAGTCGAACAGTCAGAGCTGGGTGGTGGTGTGCATCAATTCCGACCAACGGCATCTCATCCCTATCAACAGCACAGAGTGCATTAAAAAAGATGAGATCCAGCAAGCGACCATTCATATTAACTACGCCATTGAACTGTGTTAAATTAAGAAATTGCTCAAAGCTCACCAGCATATAGACTTTCATATCACCAGCACCCACTCTGTTATAATGCGTAACATTAAAATCACCCATAATCAGCAATATTGAGATATGCCAAAGTGCTCAAAAAATTCAAGCAGAATTTCAAAGCTGCTAAGATCAATATTATGTGGTATATACACAGCAAACACATTTATAACATTTGACTTTAAGAAACATTTACAACCTACAATATCAATAGATGGTATTTTAACACTTAAACTAGTCAATTCAATCACCTGCGTATCAATATGGCTCTCAACAGCAAGCATCACCCCACCACCACAAGAGAGACCAACAGCCTCAAAATTGCGATCAGATCTGTAGACACTATAGCACTCCGGAAAAAGTTCCGAGGACAATATATCCTCTGATAGCCAAGTCTCCACAATGGCAACAATATCAAACTCACATTCAGATACTGAGGCATAAAATTGAAGCACCTTAGTTCTAAGACCACGGACGTTCTGAAAGTAGCACCGAAGAGAACCACTCAGCGCACCTCCACCCACAACAGCCCCATCCGTCCCCTGATCGGCGCCCCCAACCCCACAATCCAACTGCTATGAGGCAGCGGGAACATACTTAGTGCGGCTTCTCAATCTATTAACCGCAGCCACGTACACCGGACATCGAGGGTCAGACGCAGGGTGTCCAACAGACCGTGCCTGCTTGTTCACATTATTGAAGCGTATGCAGTTTCCACACTTATTCAGCTGAGCCATGCACAACATAGTATCGTGACCCTCAGCACACTTAGAACAGACTGGAATTGAGTTGTTACACTCACCAGAGTTATGACCCAATGATGCACACTTGTAACACCTTTTAATGTGGAAAGATTCCCTAACAGAGCAGCGCCTCAAGCCAACATACAACTTTCCCCCAGCCGTAATACCGTTGAACGTGACAGGATCAACCTCCAGTATAACGTTAATTAGTTTTAACTTTTTAACATCTGTTTTACGAACCACTCTGCAGCAAAAATCATCCACAGAACTGTCCAAACTGTTCAAGGTCACAATATGTTCACTAAGTTCAATATTCGTATCAGGAATCAGGATCAGGCGATTAATCAATAATTTGATTGATTGATTATTTGATGAATCGATTAATCAGATAATCGATTAATCGGTTTTTGAGTAAACGATTATTTGATTAATCGTTTATTTGATTAATCAATTATTGTAAAATCTATAATCAAATAATCGATTAAACGATTACATTTCGATTAATCGATTATTTTACACAGCCCTAGTGGTTCCCACAGAGAGAATGGTTTCAGATTTTTAATTAATAGACTGCTGAAAGATGGATTAATTGGGAAACAAAAATCTAAAATGCTGTTGTGAAATTTACGACAGCATTCGATAAAAAATACATCGGGCAATCAACTCGATCTATTTTGACTCAATTTAAGGAGCATACGGCCCACTATAAATGAAATATTAACCTACCTGAATCTCTTTCTTGCTCTCCTGGTACAAATCCGGGGGCCACAGGTGTATCTTCAGAATATTCCATAAATTCGAAGGATCGCTGGCGCTTCTGCTGAGATGATACGAACAGGCCACCAAACACGCACAATAAATGGAAAACAACACGTGCTGGCTTCCCTTCGGTTCGTTCAGTCCTCCGTACGCCAGACCGCTCAGTATTATCACAGCCAATAAGGAACGAAAAATGCAGCAAAAAGAGGCCAAGAGACTAGACATGGCATTCCCGCCAAAGACGTGCATATCGATTTGCTCCATGAGATACAGTAAGAAAGTATTTATCTGAGGGAACAGGCCGAGCGAAAAAAATATGGGAAAGAATAAAACAAATTTTACCATGAAGTCCCGAACTGTTACCATCAACTCCAAATTCGTATACGCGGTATCGTTTATAGAAAAAACTGTGTATTTATAGTCGTAATCAATGTTTGAGTGAAGTGCGAGGATAATTAAAGAACAGAGAGAGAAGTAGACCGGTCTTGAATACGCGATAAGTCGATTGAAACCATGAGTAGGAGAAGCAGCGTCCGGCTGCACACTCTTCAACAGAGAATACTGGCAACTGGCTATTATAAAACAAAATATAAACGCTAAAAGATCATCGTAGAAACCTAAATATAACAAAACAGCACCGAAAACGGAGACTAGAACGCCGAGGAAAATAGACAGCACAGTTTCGCTCAATGTTAAATTCCTGTCCAACAGCGCCAACAGTTTCAACCTATCCAAGGTCACTTTAACATAAGAGCACGGGAAAACCCTGAACTTATAATAGCTCTTGTTCTTCGGATAGCTGACCACAGGGTCTTCGTGAATAAATCGGAATTTCGTCTGCGTTTCAAAGTCTTCCTCTCCGTAACACGACCACCAGTTCACTTCGTTCGGATCAAAATTCGATTCGTCCTGCATCAATGGCACAGCAAACCTCCGCCTCAAGTTTCTATCACCATCATTTACATGAGAACCCTGCAAACTCGCGGTAGCTTGCGCAGGTATCATTGAATTGGTGGTTTTCACTATAACAGGTTCGTCCACTATTACGGAAACTGAACTGTTGCACACAGACTCGGCACTGTTAGTATCGCAGATACCGCTCAAAATTTTGTTGTTGTTGTGATTGCGGTAGGTGCGCGCCACATCACCTTTACGGAGAACTTCGGACATACTCTTTTCGTTGGCTGTGGCAGCTTCAGTAGGTACTCTTGTGTTAGCTGTTCCTAAACCTAAAAATATTATATAAACGTTGGAAGAAAGTTGGTTCAAAATATTAATATCGACTTGGCCAGAAATAGACAATGTTGTCGACTTAATGACGATATTAATGTCGAGTTTCTGGAAACACGAAATTATTGTCGAGTTTATCTCGGAATTAATGTTGAGATAAACTCGACAATATTGTTGACTTTATTTAGCCATTAATGTTGACTTCCGCAAAAACTCGACATCAATATCGAGATTATCTGGATATTATTGTAGAGTTCTCGCGTTTTATTGCGAGTTTATCTCGGTATTAATGTTGACATAAACTCGACAATATTGTTGACTTTATTTAGTCATTAATGTTGACTTCTGCAAAAACTCTGCATTACTGTAGAGTTTATCTCAACATTAGTTAGTCGAGTTATACGGAAGCGCTGAAGGACCACACACTTTTATTTTTTTATCCCAACACTAATATCAACTTGCCCAGAAATAGGCAATATTGTCGACTTAAAGTCGAGTTTCGGGAAACACGAAATTATTTTCGAGTTTATCTCGGCATTAATGATGAGATAAACTCGACAATATCGTAGGCTTTATTTAGCCATTAATGTTGACTTCCGCAAAAACTCGACATCAATATCGAGATTATCTGGATATTATTGTAGAGTTCTCGCGTTTTATTGCAAGTTTATCTCGGTATTAATGTTGACATAAACTCGACAATATTGTTGACTTTATTTAGTCATTAATGTTGACTTCTGCAAAAACTCTGCATTACTGTAGAGTTTATCTCAACATTAGTTAGTCGAGTTATACGGAAGCGCTGAAGGACCACACACTTTTATTTTTTTATCCCAACACTAATATCAACTTGCCCAGAAATAGGCAATATTGTCGACTTAAAGTCGAGTTTCGGGAAACACGAAATTAATTTCGAGTTTATCTCGGCAATAATGATGGGATAAACTCGACAATATCGTAGACTTTATTTAGCCATTAATGTTGACTTCCGCAAAAACTCGACATCAATGTTGAGATTATCTGGATATTATTGTCAAGTTCTCGCGTTTTATTGCGAGTTTATCTCGGTATTAATGTTGACATAAACTCGACTATAGTGTTGACTTTATTTAGTCATTAATGTTGATGCGCAAAAACTCTGCATTACTGTAGCTTATCTCAACATTAGTGTTGCACAAGAAATCATTGGCGCCAGCAGAATGGCTAAATAAAGTCAACAATATTGTCGAGTTTATGTGAACATTAATACTGAGATAAACTCGCAATAAAACGCGAGAACTCGACAATATTATCCAGACAATCTCGATATTAATGTCGAGTTTTTGCGGAAGTCAACATTAATGGCTACAATATTGTCGAGTTTATCTCAACATTAATTCCGAGATAAACTCGAAAATAATTTTTGTATTTCCGGAAACTCGACATTAATTTCGACATTAAGTCAACAATATTGTCTATTTCTGGCTATTAGTGTTGGGATAAAAAAGATAAGTGTGTGGCCTTACTACAGAAGCGCTGAAAGGCCACACACTTTAATTTTTTTATTCCAACACTAATATCGACTTGGCCAGAAGTAGACAATATTATTGACTTAATGTCGATATTAATATCGAGTTTTCGGAAACAAGAAATTATTTTCGAGTTTATCTTTATATTGGGATAAACTCGACAATATTGTTGACTTTATTTAGCCATTAATGTTGACTTCCGCAAAAACTTGACATTAATGTCGAGATTATCTGGATATTATTGTCGAGTTCTCGCGTTTTATTGCAAGTTTATCTCGATATTAATGTTGACATAAATTCGACTATTATTGTTGACTTTATTTACTCATTAATGTTGATCCGCAAAAACTCTGCATTACTGTAGAGTTTATCTCAACATTAGTGTTGCGCAAGAAATCATTGGCGCCAGCGGAATGGCTAAATAAAGTCAACAATATTGTCGAGTTTATGTGAACATTAATACCGAGATAAACTCGTAATAAAATGCGAGAACTCGACAATATTATCCAGATAATCTCGACATTAATGTAGAGTTTTTGCAGAAGTCAACATTAATGGCTACAATATTGTCGAGTTTATCTCAACATTAATTTCGAGATAAACTTGAAAATAATTTTGTATTTCCGGAAACTCGACATTAAGTCAACAATATTGTCTATTTCTGGCCATTAGTGTTGGGATAAAAAGGATAAAAAGAGTGTGGCCTTTCTACAGAAGCGCTGAAGGGCCCCACACTTTTATTTTTTTATCCCAACTCTAATATCGACTTGGCCAGAAGTAGACAATATTATCGACTTAATGTCGATATTAATGTTGAGTTTCCGAAAACACGAAATTATTGTCGAGTTTATCTTGGCATTAATGTTGAGATAAACTCGACAATATTGTTGACTTTATTTAGCCATTAATAGTGACTTGCGCAAAAACTCGACGTTAATGTCGAGATTATCTGGATATTATTGTCAAGTTCTCGCGTTCTATTGCGAGTTTATCTCGACATTAATGTTGTCATAAACTCGACAATATTGTTGACTTTATTTAGCCATTAATGTTGACTTCCGCTGGCGCCAATGATTTCTTGCGCAAATAATGTTTAACTCGACACTAATGTTGAGATAAACTGCAGAGTTTTTGCGGAAGTCAACATTAATGGCTAAATAAAGTCAACAATATTGTCGAGTTAATGTCAACATTAATGCCGAGATAAACTCGCAATTAAACATCAGAACTCGACAATAATATCCAGATAATCTTGACATTTGTTGAGTTTTTGCGGAAGTCAACATTAATGGCTAAATAAAGTCAATAATATTGTCGAGTTTATCTCAACATTAATGCTGAGATAAACTCGACAATAATTTCGTGTTTCCGGAAACTCGACATTAATATTGACATTAACTCGACAATATTGTCTATTTCTGGCCAAGTCGATATTAGTGTTAGGATAAAAAAAAGTGTGTGGCCCTTCAGCGCTTCTGTACATATATGTCCAAAAAGTCCAACAAGAAACTACAAAATTTTATTCACTCACCCTTTTCGTCGAAGGTGTACGTAATCCAATTCCCGTGCTCATCCTGAAAGCAATGCACAGACCCGTTGCTGGTGTCATTAAAGCTCTTAGCGCAGTGTGTTCCGTAGCCCGCCGATAAAGTGCTCGCTATTGCCCAGTTCCTCAAGCTCGATTTGGTAGGAAACTGGCGACTCCTTACGCGACTGTTCCTCTTCAGTCTGCCGTGCCGAGGAGCCGACTCTAGACGTACATTTTCGCCTCTTAGAAACATAGAAATCGGGACATCGTGGCGAGAGTTTAAGAAAGCTTGGAGAAGAGGCGGTGGGGGCAGCAGAGTACTCAATTCATTGTTGTTTGTCACACCCGAAGTTCCTGCCTCTTGATAATTCTCGCTCCTTTGCCTACTTTTCGCATGCCTGGGAAGGCAAAGCTGTTTTCGTCGTCGAGGATGTGACGGCAAAACTAAACATTCCAATCCTTCCACAGAACTATCGTTTTGCCTTAACGTCTGCGTCAGTTTGTTTTCCTTCATTGACCTATTTCTAGTGAAGTCTTGATGCCTCTCGTGATTGCGGCGGCAGCAGCGTTCCGACTCGCTCTTTACGACCATCCGAGGCGCCTTGCTTCGAGTGGGGTTCCTCGCCGTGTGCAGCTTTTTGGGTATGGCTCCCAAACTGCGAACTGAAGGTACGGTCTCCTGGAGGACCTTACTTACATCGTGTTCAAGGGAAACTGTGGTTGTACTCGACCATTCTGTGTCCCTCTTGTGAGTATCTGTATGAAACATTTACGGTAGTATACGCCATCTCTGAAGTTTATGTTTAACTAAATTCTGGTTGCCAAATAAGAGTATATTAGAGAGATCTACGATTAAATGTGTTTATAACCCAAAAAATTTATAATTTCAACAAAACTGAATCAAAATGAACAACAATATTAGCAAACACGCTACGTAAAGTATCTTCTATAAATAGAAAAATATGTAATTAAAAATAAAATAACTTTCAGTACACTTAGGTTGGAGCATTGTTTAAGTTTATATTTAAACAATAATCGTATATATTTATCAAAAATACAGACAAACCTTGAAATTAGAATGTGACTTCCATATCTTTTGTGTACGGTACTAAAGCCAATGAACTTTAACTTTCAAGCCACTGGTTAAATTTGGCCTTGACGATTAAACTGTACAACTAATTTCTACCTTATGACTTTATGATATTCTGCTTTGTCTTCGAGATACTTGACAAAAATTCCTGGCAGTGTACCGTCCTGTTATTCACGGAATTATTAGGCAATACTCGGCATTATTAAGCAGTAGGGTAAGTGGGGTAAGCGGGAATTTGGGGTAAGTGTACATTAGGGGAAATTATATTTTTTTACAGAACATAAGGAAATTACTGCATTATAAATAGTTGTGGGGGAATACAGTAAGCTCCTCTTTCCCCAAATTTTTCCATATCTGGGGCAAGTGAGTCCGAGGGGTGAACCGCTGATGTATTATGGTGTACACGTTCTCTGTATTCCATCAGTATTATCCATGTATTCCGCTGAATTACTTTGTACTCCTTGCAATCCCTTGTATTCTCGTGTATTCCGTTGTAATCCCTGGTAATGTGCTGTATTCTTTTGGTAATCTACCGTATTCCAATTGTATTCCGGTGCATTCTTCAATATTCTTGTATAATCTTTTGTATTCTACTGTAATTCAAGTTGCATTAAGCCAGCAACACGTGATATTTTCTGCATGGGTCCAGGAAAAGCGCGTCTGTGCCCTCGTCGCGATAAATAGAATATTTTCCGGCGTATTATTTTGTTGGCGGTGTAACAGTGTAACTGTTAATATGTGGTTTATGCTGGCCGATTAGTGTCTGGTAAAATTTAGTGGTAGGAGTAATTGCTGCAGTACAGTAGGTAATAAAAAAAGTGGATTATTATACTGGGTAGGAGCAGTTACATAGCCAAACTAAAAAAATTCAAAACTCCATAACTTATTTTTTTATGGAACCATATAATTGCAAATTCTCTTTCTGTTTTGTATAAGTTAATATACTTCTAAAGTCAATACTTTTTAAGATAATCAATCTCACATAACTAGCAACCCTAGTTGTACAAAAAAATTATATTTTCGCACTGTGCAATCACATTTTCAAATTAGCATAACAGCGGATACGTACCTAATAATAATTTCAGGACGAAAAAAATGCATTTTCGAACAAAGAATGGTCATCAGAACTTCATAGCAAAACCATGTCAGCTACAAATGTTTTCATTGTGAATTGGGAAGTTTTACATATTTGATGATGATTTTTATTTGAGATGGTATATCACCTTTAACATTCGTGTAACATTTTGGTGTGCAGTGGCCACGAGAAAATATTAATTTATTTTGTTTGCAAATTAAAGTCCATTAAATATTTGAAAGTGGATATCTTAATAGTATATTATACACGAGTTTATAATGAATGCTATTATCATCCGAGGTAATAATAGCATCATTATAACGAGTTGTATACTATACTTTGTCCACGACTATCAAAACAGATTCCCAGAAAGAATTTACCTTCATTTCCCTTCTCCAGTGTAAGAAAGATTCATACATACGCTCTCGGGTATAATTTTCTTGGTTTTTTGGGCAATGAATCTAATGAGGCAAGTTCTGCAGCTTCTTTTATTGCTGGTGCTGTTAAAGAAATCTCGTTTTCACTCTCACTACTCATTATATCTTCTTTTTTAGAATATGCATTTCAAATTAAAAGCAAACCATGCTGATTTGACGTTTCAATTTGAACTGGCACATCGCGATCGCGGCCTACTAAATAAATGTAAAAAAGGGTCAAAGCGATGTTCCTATTGTTTTAGTGAATAATATTCATTAATCACTGCAGTGAATAATGTATCTAATGTTGATTGAAGAAACACAAGTATAAAGAATATGTTGTAAGATAGTCGTGGACAAAAAGTATTAATTTTAGAGGCAGGTGAAGCTTAAGTATTTTCAACGAGAAAGACAGCTATGACATAAAAATTGTACGCTTCCGTTTCAAAAAAGGAGGTTTTGGCTCTTCAAAATTTTCTAACCTGGCCAGGTAGCTACTCATACCCGGTATAATATTATTTTTTTTTACTCCTATTACTGATTAAGATTCATCTTAATAAAATATCACTGCTTCAGCTTCATTCAATTCGAAGATTTTAATTTTTGAAAATTCCTCTACATCTGTCAAAATCTTTTAGGAAATGCCCATATCGTCATAAATATACAGTTTAGGTAAAAGTATCTTACACAACCTCATAGCAACATCAATTAAGGAATCCAAAAATTGACTCAAATACAGGTTGTTCTATTTAAAAAACAAAGTTAATTAGGTGCTGTGCAGAAGAAATGGGACTGTCTGTATAAGTGTAAATAATTTTACATAATAGAGAACCAGAGATCAATGGGGATCGCTCATGTAACATTTTTTCTCTAAAATGTATAATAAAGTCATGAGAGCAGAATTCCAGAGCGCTGGACCACCCTGTATTGCCAGAAATGAAAATGCATTTTTTATTTTATTACATTTTAGTACATTTTGTTGAGTTCTTCTGTTCAATATAAGTTTCTTAAAATAAGTAAAGGCCTTATTTAATTTCCCATTCACTTTACTTATACAGGGTGTCCCGAAAGTAAACAGCCATACGTTAACTACAAATTTAATGCTGAGTAAAAAATGCGGGGGGTTAATCATTCCTGAATTCAGGTGTACGTTTTGCATGAAGTCCGAATTCAACTCAAATGAATTCACATTAATTTAATGAATTCATATTCCTCCGTGAACTTACTTGAATTCTGTGAAATCTCCCTGAATTCTTCGCGGATTCCTCGTGAAGTCATGAACTCTTTAACCGGTTTCGCGCCAATTTTATCATTGTTCTTCTAACCTAAAAAGACTTTCATGCACGGTGTTACTATTGGGGTCGATTGGGGATGTTTATTGTGTTATTTGTGGTACCTACTTCGATTTGAAATTCATATGCAATGGATGCCGCAAATGTAATGGTAAGTAGATAACCATTAATTTATAGCGTTTATTTGTAAAAAAGAAAAGGAATTGTGAGATATCAAAAAACAACTTTACACTGAAAAATAGAAATAACATTTGTGAGATACAGCATAGTCTGAGTGGTTTAGTCCCATTTCGTGCGTTCCCGTTTCGTGCGCCGATGAAAATTTTCCCATTTCGTGCGTCATCCCAAACCTCTCTCTACCTGGTTTGAGTGCCGTTTCGTGCGCTGGCCTGCTGATAATGCAGTAAGCCACTAATTCGAGTTTATCTTTACAACACAACGCTGTTAATAACGAGACTTCAATGCGGAAGTGTATGTTGATTTCTCTCCTGTTGTTTTCAAATGTTAATGTTTTTGTTTGGGGGGAGACTTAAACGCTCCGCTTGCCCACAGACCGGAAATAGTGGGCCGTGGAACCACTTTTTTGGCCGTATTCAGTGACGGGCAACACCACTTTCTGGCCGTATTCAGTGACGGGCAACTATAAAACAAAGCAGTACGTTTTGTATGCCTTTATTGCATCAGGTATAACATGTTCAAAGTAAAGGATATCGTTGTGCAACGCACGAATTGGCACTACTTAATTACCCAATAAATTCTTGACGCTCGAATCGGCACGAAAACAGGTAGAAAGTAGAGATGCGTGATTTTAAATTTCCTTCTAAAAAGAATATTGAACACAATACAACAACAATATTTCCCACAGATAAGGAAATTTTAATGGCAATTGAGGAGGCAAAAAAAAATTTAACGACAGGGTTGTGAATTTGTCTACTTTATTTGGTTTCGTCCAGGACGTAGATATTATTGGACAAAATCACATTATTGGACAAAATTGGACAAAATCACACAATACTGGACAAAATCAAGTTTCATTTTTATTTATTAAATACTGTAAGTCAGTAGTTAGTCTGCTAACCTATCCAGTCAAGCACCAAAATGGGTTTTCATTTCCATTTGTTCATTTTTAATATAAAATATAAAAAGTAAGTTTTTTTTATTTTTGCCGCGTTTTATTGATTTTGTTCAATTTTGTCCACCACTATTGATTTTGTCTGGACGGACATAATTGGACAAAATCGTCCAATTATGTCCACTTGGAAAAATTCACTCAACCCTGTTTAACGAACTGAAAATTCGTGTAAAAGAAGAAGATTACTTACCAAAAATAGACAAAGTAACATTTGAGGAGCCTTATTTAAATAGGACATTTATTGATAGTTCAAGTTGCTCAGAAAACTATACTGAGGATGAAGAATATGGAAAATCTGAAGCAGAAAGTAGTGAAATTTATCAGTTAGGTGAAGTGCCCGACATCTCCCTGAAGATTCTTCTGTAATGATGGTGAATGATGGCAATAAAAATATATCTGTTAAAAAAAGCACATATTGTTGGTTACTTCAGAATTAGTCTTTTGCTACGCCAGAGTAGCTGTAGGTTACAACGAGTTGCAGGGAAATAGGCAGGGAAATAGGTCACAGAAATTTTCGTTGAAAACTTATTTCCAATTATTATGTTTGTTTATTTATTTTTTAGAATATATATTATTTGTTAATTGTTTTAGAATTTAAATTTTGTCTGTTTTGGAATTAATATTTTGTGTACATTCACACCATGCAAGTTTCTAACTTGGTAAGTGGGCCTAGTTCACTGAGGTACGATGGGGCACGTATGGAGACTTTCGAGCCCAGCTTTTCTGGGGTAGGCCTCTTGTGTGCATCCTAATGTACATTCTGCCAACGTAGGCCTGTTCTGTAATTCAATGCCTGGCGGAGTATTTGCTCGAGGTGTAGTTGTTTGAGCGGGTCTATTAGTCGACAGCTGTTCATATTTTGTTGTTTGAATTTTTATATAAGAATAAGAATATAATTTGCATTGTAAAATCTTATGTACAAGTACTTTTTCTTTTATTCCTTTCCTTTTTATAGTTTGTAAAGGCTTCTTACCACTTTAATCCTTCTGAATTCCTATGAATTCCTTTAATGTTTTTGAATTCCATGCAGAATCACGAATTTATTTGAATTCCGATGAATTTAATTAAATTCATTTGAATTACATGAATTCTGAACTTGGTGTACAATAAATTATTAGATGATTAACTCTCGAAAAAATGTTTAGTGAACTAGTGACTATTTTAGAAGATAAACACTAAAATTTAAAACATAACATAACGTGAAAAAAAAATTATACCTATATAGAAAGTGAAAACAATAAATTGTATTTACATTCGGGAATTTGTAGTTACCCAGTTACCAACAAGAAACGTCGGTTGATTCTTACAAAAACAGGATGAACAGGAACTCTTCGGTTCAAGAAGTTAGCGTATAGGGTTCATAACTCGGTTCATAAACGTTTCTTACTCAGCACTGAATTTTCTATCTCCGGTTGATGTATAGCTGTTTACTTTCGGCACCCTGTATAGCTTTACACATCAACTTTAGTAATAAAGTACGTTCATGAATTAGGTGTTTGGCGTAAAATAAAAACCGGTCTTTCTGATGGTGATAATAAATAAGTAATTTATGCAGGTAGGTACTTCGGATATGCATTAGCAGGTACCTATCTACGTGTGTAGTACCTACATAATAAATTATGTGCGTTTTAAGTACTAATCTTTGTGTTTTGTACCGCTTACGATATCATTTGCATTCCCTCGCTTTCCAATGTATTATGTGTATTCCTCTGTATTCTGCTGTATTACAATGTAATTGTCTTGCAATCCTGCGTATTCCAATGTAATGCAACGTATTCAGCTGTATTACTTTACATGTCCTGTATTCCGTTGAATTCTGCTGTAATCTCCTGTATTCCGATGTATTACAATGTATTCCCTAGTAAGGAATACAGAGGTGTACAAAATTTAGCCCAGTGGTTCACCCCTCGAGTGAGTCTCACTTAGAACATTTTTTCCCAGGAAAAGCCACACTGGAGGCTAGGGCAAGTCGCAAAGATGTTACACCAAATAGAAATCTCGCTGCCTCAAGCACATCAGTTTCAGATTAAAGCATTACCCCTTCACCATCATGGGGATAAATATGTACATAGACTATCAAAGAGTAAATAGACATATTTCTTTCAGTTGTCTTTTTCTGTTAATTCATGATAAGTGTTACCTTATTACCTGTTTCTCTAAATTCTATCGTATGTCTCATTTGCCCCACACATTGAGGCAAGTGAGACTTACGATTAAGTTCACAAGTCGATTTTTTCGTGAAATACACAATCAACAATCGAATATTTGGACACTGGAACCAATAGTAAAGGTCACCTAATTAGGTTAAAATTTGAACTTTCTAGAATCCTTGAATTTAACACTATAAAATGACAAAGTCGAATTTTTGAAATTTAGTGTCCCACTTACCCCACCTGAGCTATGAATTTTATAGTGATATGGACCAAATCAACATTTTCTTCGGAAACAACACAGCATACATTGAATTACGAAGATCTGAATCAAATACCTTTGCAATGCGGCAACCTGTCGTTCTCGTCATCAAACAACCAATCGAGGTCCAACTCCAGCAAACTGGAGCAGTTCCCACCATCCACGGACCCGCTATTCTTCCTCTTCCTGTTCCTCGACCTCTTTGCAGCACCCATCTCGTCCAAGGTAGTCACCAACACGCCGTCGTTACGTTGTAACACTCTTTTACCGCCCGTTTTCGGTTTCAATAAATTCGAACTATGACAAGCACTATCGCAATCCAAAACGTCCTCGCACTCCACGCTAGTGTTGCTGCACGACAAATTCGAACAGTCGCAGAACTTTTTCTCGTCACTGTTTTCGTTGTCGGCCGCGTAGAAATCGGCGCGCGCGTCGTGCATTTCCGGCGTGGCACTAGAATTTGAATTTTCGTTATCTAACAGAGCGTCTTTAGACGTGGCGCTAGTTCTTTCATCGTCGTTTTTGTAACACTTGTGTTTAGACTGGAAGCACAGTTACGCATTAAAGGGACGTTTGGAATGTTTAAACTAATAGCAAAATGAACTGCGCTATTTTAAGAATTTAGTTTCTTACGGCTTCTGGCTGCAAAACGGCAACTAGCGCAATGCATTTTGTGAATATTTTAAAGGGCGTTCTTACGATTCTATTTTTGATCAACTAAAATCGAACTAAAATTAACGTGAGAACCTCTATTTCAGTTTTTGTTGATCAACTTTAGTGGATTCTACAAAAGTTTGACTCTATTAAAGTTTTTGTTGATCAACTTTAGTGGATTCCACAAAAGTTTCACTGGTTCAAACTTTTGTGAATCCATTAAAGTTGAGCAACAAAAACTTTAATAGAGTTTGAACTTCTGTGAATTTCACAAAAGCTTGAACCAGTCAACTTTGGCTGATCAATTAAAATCGAACAAAAATTAATGTGAGAACCTCTATTTCAGTTTCTGCTGACCAACTTTAGTGGATTAAAGTTAATCAACAAAAACTGAAATAGAATCCACTAAAGTTAATCAACAAAAACTGAAATAGTCAAATTTTTGTGAATTCCACAAAAGTTTGACTGGTTCAGACTTTTGTGGAATCCATTAAAGTTGAGCAACAAAAACTTTAATAGAGTTTGAACTTTTGTGAATTTCACAAAAGCTTGAACCCGTCAACTTTGGCTGATCAATTAAAATCGAACAAAAATTAATGGAATCAACTTTAGTGGATTCCATGACAAAAGTTTGAACCAGTCAATCTTTCGTGGACTCCATTAAAGTTAATCAACAAAAACTGAAATAGTCAAACTTTAGTGGATTCCACAAAAGTTTGACTGGTTCAAACTTTTGTGGAATCCTCTAAAGTTGATCAACAATAACTGAAATAGAGACAAACTTTTGTGGAATCCACAAAAGTTGATCAATAAAAACTTTAATAGAGTCAAACTTTTGTGGAGTCCACTAAAGTTGATGAACAAAAACTGAAATAGTCAAATTTTTGTGAATTCCACAAAAGTTTTACTGTTTCAAACTTTTGTGGAATCCATTAAAGTTGATCAAGAGAAACTGAAACAGAGTCAAACTTTTGTGAATTCCACAAAAGTTTGAACTTTTGTGAATTCCACAAAAGTTTAAACCAGTCAACTAAAACCGAACAAAATTTAATGTGAGAACCTCTATTTCAGTTTCTGTTGATCAACTTTAGTGGATTCCAGGACAAAAGTTTGAACCAGTCGATCTTTCGTGGAATCCATTAAAGTTGATCAACAAAAACTGAAATAGAGTCAAGTTTTTGTGGATTTCACAAAAGTTTGAACCAGTCAAACTTTTGTGGAATCCACTAAAGTTGATCAACAAAAACTGAAATAGAGCCAAACTTTTGTGGAATCCACAAAAGTTGATCAACAAAAACTGAAATAGAGGTTCTCACGTTAATTTTAGTTCGATTTTAGTTGATCAAAAATCGAATCGTGAGAACGCCCCTTAAAATTTTCACAAAATGCACTGCGCTAGTTGCTGTTTTTCAGCCAGAATCCGTAAGAAACTAAATTCTCAAAATAGCGCAGCTCATTTTGCGAGTAGTTTAAACATTCCAAACGTCCCTTTAATGCTTAACTGTGCTTCCACACTTGTGTTTAGACTTGTGTTTAGACTGGAAGCACAGTTACGCATTAAAGGGACGTTTGGAATGTTTAAACTACTCGCAAAATGAACTGCGCTATTTTAAGAATTTAGTTTCTTACGGATTCTGGCTGAAAAACAGCAACTAGCGCAGTGCATTTTGTGAAAATTTTAAG
This sequence comes from Xestobium rufovillosum, assembly GCA_963966045.1. Classification (NCBI taxonomy): domain Eukaryota; kingdom Metazoa; phylum Arthropoda; class Insecta; order Coleoptera; family Ptinidae; genus Xestobium; species Xestobium rufovillosum. The sequence continues at coordinate 51,266,971 of OZ014492.1, read as the reverse complement.
GGGCGTTCTCACGATTCGATTTTTGATCAACTAAAATCGAACTAAAATTAACGTGAGAACCTATATTTCAGTTTTTGTTGATCAACTTTAGTGGATTCTACAAAAGTTTGACTCTATTAAAGTTTTTGTTGATCAACTTTAGTGGATTCCACAAAAGTTTGACTGGTTCAAACTTTTGTGAATCCATTAAAGTTGAGCAACAAAAACTTTAATAGAGTTTGAACTTTTGTGAATTTCACAAAAGCTTGAACCCGTCAACTTTGGCTGATCAATTAAAATCGAACAAAAATTAATGGAATCAACTTTAGTGGATTCAATGACAAAAGTTTGAACCAGTCAATCTTTCGTGGACTCCATTAAAGTTAATCAACAAAAACTGAAATAGTCAAACTTTAGTGGATTCCACAAAAGTTTGACTGGTTCAAACTTTTGTGGAATCCTCTAAAGTTGATCAACAATAACTGAAATAGAGACAAACTTTTGTGGAATCCACAAAAGTTGATCAATAAAAACTTTAATAGAGTCAAACTTTTGTGGAGTCCACTAAAGTTGATGAACAAAAACTGAAATAGTCAAATTTTTGTGAATTCCACAAAAGTTTTACTGTTTTAAACTTTTGTGGAATCCATTAAAGTTGATCAAGAGAAACTGAAACAGAGTCAAACTTTTGTGAATTCCACAAAAGTTTGAACTTTTGTGAATTCCACAAAAGTTTAAACCAGTCAACTAAAACCGAACAAAATTTAATGTGAGAACCTCTATTTCAGTTTCTGTTGATCAACTTTAGTGGATTCCAGGACAAAAGTTTGAACCAGTCGATCTTTCGTGGAATCCATTAAAGTTGATCAACAAAAACTGAAATAGAGTCAAGTTTTTGTGGATTTCACAAAAGTTTGAACCAGTCAAACTTTTGTGGATTTCACAAAAGTTTGAACCAGTCAAACTTTTGTGGAATCCACTAAAGTTGATCAACAAAAACTGAAATAGAGCCAAACTTTTGTGGAATCCACAAAAGTTGATCAACAAAAACTGAAATAGAGGTTCTCACGTTAATTTTAGTTCGATTTTAGTTGATCAAAAATCGAATCGTGAGAACGCCCCTTAAAATTTTCACAAAATGCACTGCGCTAGTTGCTGTTTTTCAGCCAGAATCCGTAAGAAACTAAATTCTTAAAATAGCGCAGCTCATTTTGCGAGTAGTTTAAACATTCCAAACGTCCCTTTAATGCTTAACTGTGCTTCCACACTTGTGTTTAGACTTGTGTTTAGACTGGAAGCACAGTTACGCATTAAAGGGACGTTTGGAATGTTTAAACTACTCGCAAAATGAACTGCGCTATTTTAAGAATTTAGTTTCTTACGGATTCTGGCTGAAAAACAGCAACTAGCCCAGTGCATTTTGTGAAAATTATAAGGGGCGTTCTCACGATTCGATTTTTGATCAACTAAAATCGAACTAAAATTAACGTGAGAACCTCTATTTCAGTTTTTGTTGATCAACTTTAGTGGATTCTACAAAAGTTTGACTCTATTAAAGTTTTTGTTGATCAACTTTAGTGGATTCCACAAAAGTTTGACTGGTTCAAACTTTTGTGAAATCAACAAAAACTTGACTCTATTTCAGTTTTTGTTGATCAACTTTAATGGATTCCACGAAAGTTTGACTGGTTCAAACTTTTGTCCTGGAATCCACTAAAGTTGATCAACAGAAACTGAAATAGAGGTTCTCACATTAATTTTCGTTCGATTTTAGTTGATCAGCCAAAGTTGACTGGTTCAAACTTTTGTGAAATTCGCAAAAGTTCAAACTTTTGTGGAATTCACAAGTCTGACCCTATTAAAGTTTTTGTTGATCAACTTTTGTGGATTCTACAAAAATTTGACTCTATTTCAGTTTTTGTTGATCAACTTTAGTGGATTCCACGAAAGTTTGAACCAGTCAAACTTTTGTGAAACCCACTAAAGTTTGTGGAATCCACTAAAGTTTGACTCTATTTCAGTTTTTGTTGATTCCACAAAAGTTTGAACCAGTCAAACTTTTGTGGAATCCACAAAAACTGGACTCTATTTCAGTTTTTGTTGATCAACTTTAGTGGATTACACAAAAGTTTGACTGGTTCAAACTCTTGTAGAATCCACAAAAACTTGACTCTATTTCAGTTTTTGTTGATCAACTTTAATGGATTCCACGAAAGTTTGAGTGGTTCAAACTTTTGTCCTAGAATCCACTAAAATTGATCAACAGAAACTGAAATAGAGGTTCTCACATTAATTTTTGTTCGATTTTAGTTGATCAGCCAAAGTTGACTGGTTCAAACTTTTGTGAATCCACTAAAGTTGATCAACAGAAACTGAAATAGAGGTTCTCACATTAATTTTCGTTCGATTTTAGTTGATCAGCCAAAGTTGACTGGTTCAAACTTTTGTGGAATTCACAAGTCTGACCCTATTAAAGTTTTTGTTGATCAACTTTTGTGGGTTCTACAAAAGTTTGACTATTTCAGTTTTTGTTGATCAACTTTAGTGGATTCCACGAAAGTTTGAACCAGTCAAACTTTTGTGAAACCCACTAAAGTTTGTGGAATCCACTAAAGTTTGACTCTATTTCAGTTTTTGTTGATTCCACAAAAGTTTGAACCAGTCAAACTTTTGTGGAATCCACAAAAACTGGACTCTATTTCAGTTTTTGTTGATCAACTTTAATGGATTCCACAAAAGTCTGACCGGTTCAAACTTTAGTCCTGAAATCCACTAAAGTTGATCAACAAAAACTGAAATAGAGGTTCTCACATTAATTTTCGTTCGATTTTAGTTGATCAGCCAAAGCTGACTGGTTCAAACTGTTGTTGTTCAACTAAACTCGAATTGCGAGAACTGAGAACGCCCCTTTAGTTTCTACTTACCTCTTTATCAGTATAAGGCACGGCTCTACCAATTTTCATCACATCCACGTGTTCCAAACGAAATAATAGTGGCGATCTGCTACCCTGATTGTTCTCATCGTAATCGGAGTCACTGTTGCGATTTAAAGACTCTATATCTGTGTCAGGACCGTGGGAAGTTTGATGTTCATCAGATTGTTCCGCGATCGGATATACTATTTCTGAATCATAGTAAGGACACAAATTTAAATGTTGATTCCGCACTAACGTCGTGCTGGGGGGAGGCAAAGGATTTTTTGTAGTTTTCCCGCCGATTATCTCTAAACTATTTGGGTGGAACTTCAGAGAAGGAGGTGGACAACAAGTTTCCAAAGCGGTGGACCGGATCCGACGAACTCCACCTTTATAAAGTCCGTTTGCTTTGAAAAAGAATCCCTCGCAGTTAACGTTAGGATTTTTATCGATATAGCTGAGCTCCAAAGATCCCGTTGGTTTTATCTCTGGCTGAGCGGAGGAATGAATAAAAGTCAAACTACTGTTCGTGAAGTTGGAGTGTCTCCTTGGAGTCTGGGTTAAATTCGAAGTACTTTGTTCCGATTCTATGCTACGCAAAGAAGGTCGATTCGGAAGACCGTCTTCTTGGCTTTTAGCCGAGGTGCTTTGGCGGTGTAACTTCTTAAAGGATCTGTTCCTGGTTCTGGCAGCGTAAGAGTCGCCAGAAGGTTTACAGACTACCAAGTGCTGTTTTTCTTTTTCTGGGACTTTTTGGTGGTATACTACTACTTCAGCTGCAGGCTGTACAGAAATTTCTTCGCTACTTTCTGAAGAATTCTTCCGGTGAACCTCCGCCTTCAAATCTGCATATAAAAGAACACATGAACAGTTGAAATTAGTTCTGGATCATTATTCACTGACCTATGGTACTGCTAGGTTTCTCCTCGGGTTCTTTCATTTGATGGTACTCCGCAGATTCCACACTATCGGCATCCGTACTTGGAACCAATGCGACATCGATTCCTAACGCAATAGACCCATAACCACTTGGTTGAGTAACTTCAGCTGGAGGTTTGTTCGATAAAACTTGCAATTCAATCCCTTCATCTTCCCTGAAAACACATTCATTAAGTATACTTTTAGGTTAACTGTCAAACTTTAGTACTTCTTCGTAGGCTGCCATTCTTCCTCCACTTCCTCGTGTATACATTCAGTGGTATCGTACATACGATGAAGACGATAATTGACTAGTTTTATAACAGCTAAAGCTACCGCAACCGAAGCGCAATAGAAGTACCAGATGTATTTAGTAGGAGGGAAATACTGAAATTAGGTCATGTCACCCAGACAATTTTCGAGGCTGCCTTCAATACTTACTACATATATGGTAAAAGGTAAACACAAAAGGAATAACCAGAGATACAGATGAAAGGTATTACAAAATTCATCTTGATGAGGATCATAGAACCAACCCCCCGTCAAAGACGCCCAAACTCCCTGTCTTAAAATCTCTAAAGTTTGAGAACCCATGCCTCTTGCGTTATGAACTCTTCATATTTCCCAGAATTTTGGAAACCCCCGTAATCTGCGACGTTTCTGACCGCCTAAAATCGATGAATACGAAAATCACCATCTTGAATTCACTGCCTACACTTTTCTAACCATAAACAGAACCAATTTTATTTTTGTATTCTTAGTTTTCTCGTGAACGTGACACGGTAGGTACATGACTTTGTTGCTGCACACCTCGGTGTTTTCACAGGTAATTTTGCTTTATAAAATGATTCATAACCACATAACTACAAACTGCCAAATGTTGAAAACTGCAAGTACCTAACCTGTCAATTTTCACTTTCTAATATAAATATTTTCATGGCCAGTGTCCAGTCAGCTGATTTATTGTGTTAGAAGTTTTGACATGAAATGTATTTATTTATTCTTATTATAAAGACTTAAGTAAATTACTGAAACATAAATAGATAATATAGTCAGTGGTTAACAATGCCAAACTTGTTATCTATAGAATCACAAAAGAAAAACAACATGACATCTATTTTTGTGTAGACAAGATACCGTAGTCACGATGAGCGAAGCAAAAAAATTGCTCAAAGAAGCGGCAATTCAAATAGGCTCGGGAGGCTCAGCTGGTAAGTATTATTTTTTCAATCCCTTTTGATTGCCCTTAAATTAAGACAGTTACGTCAATTACTTGCCAGAATGACAATGTCAAATAAATAAGGTTATGCTGTTTTTTATTTGACGTTTTATTCGTGGCAAATTCCGTTCACTTATTGCAAAATCGACACCAAAAATACATGAGGGCACCAAGCAAAATAAACTGGCCGATGATCAAAATCAGAACACGGTGAAAATTAAAATAAAAGAAACACTTTATTTGAAGTGCTTTAGACGTGGCAGATTATTGTTTGTAAGAGCATGACTTCAATATTCGCACATCCCTAAAAATCTAAATTCAAACTTTAAGTTGTGTTGGGTGTGTTGCATATTCACCTAGTACAAGTCCGCGTACAGCGACACATTTACAGGGAGTTTCAGTTAAACGACCGCAAAATTTTCTTCTAAACACGGTACCACATTCTGGTTTTATGGCGTCATTACATATCTTTTTTTCGATATTATCTAATAACCGTAAATATCTGGTTTCTGTTCTGCCTTTGTTTTAACAATTAACGCACAAAGTGTGTCGTCACAAACGTCAGATTTTCATTCCAAGCAGAACATGCCACGCGCTCTTGACATCTGTCATTGTCACATACAAACATTTAACCTAACTTTTGCAATAAAATTGTGGTAGTTTATTCTCAAATTGTACTAATTATACCGCAAACTTTGACTTTATCATGACGTAACTGTCTGTCGTATACAGTGAAAGTCAGACGTCTATTATAATTTTGAATTACCGTATATAAAATTGATAGGAACCATTTTAAATTTTATTTTAGGATCAGTTTTCAAATATCTAATGGACAGCTGATTCTCACTGTATCTAATATTTCGAAACCAAAAATAATTTAAACAATCTCTCCCAGGTTTCGTGGAAGTATGCGTAATGCATCCGTTAGATCTAATAAAAACTCGATTGCAAATCCAGTCAAAAAAAGTTTCCACGTTAAATGACCCTCGCTATTATCATGGCATTTTTGATTGCTTCAGAAAAATGTACAAGCATGAGGGACTCACATCCTTTTGGAAAGGAATTATCCCACCCATATTAGCAGAAACGCCTAAAAGGGCCGTCAAAGTATTTATTCCATAATTCGCATCCAAACCACTCAGGCTTAATCTTTAATTTTGCGTTTCCAGTTTTTCACTTTTGAACAGTACAAACAGTTTTTTATGTTTGGTTCCAGCGTGCCAACCCCTTTGGTAAGCAAAGTGACTTGGTTTACTATAAAATACGGTTAGTCATTGCGCACCTTTTGGGGCAGTGATATTCGTGACGTCAGTCACCTAACTCGATTCTCGGAATGACTAACCATGTTCCATACTAAACCAAGAGCGTTTTAATATGATTCTTTTTTCGTTGGTCGATTAGACGTTTTCGTTGGCTGGATTGGGGGCGGGTGTAACGGAAGCAATATTGGTTAATCCGTTTGAAGTGGTCAAAGTTACGTTACAAGCAAATAGGGCGACGGGTAAAGAATTGCCCAGTACGTGGTTTGTTACAAGAAAAATTGTGGCTGAAAGCGGGTTGGGATTCCAAGGGTTGAATAAAGGTGTTACGGCCACTATTGCTCGCAATGGGGTTTTTAATATGATTTACTTTGGTTTTTATCATTCTGTCAAAGGGTATTTGCCTGAATTTCACGTAGGTATTTGAAGTACCCATGGACGACAGAAAGTCATATTTTTGTTGTATCATGTAGGATCCTGTTCATGAGTTTTTGAGGAAAGTTGGTATTGGATTCGTTTCTGGGACATTAGCTTCTTGTATTAACATACCATTTGACGTCGCCAAATCTAGGATTCAGGGTCCTCAACCTGTACTCGGCGAAATAAAATATAGATCTACTATTGGATCAATGTTTATAGTTTACAGGGAAGAAGGGTAAGGAGGACCAATTAGAATTTTGTTACGAGGAAAAGTCTACGAGAAATGTACATTAGATATATTCGGAATTTTAGGCATTAGTATGGAAAATGGCAGCCGAGTGCAGAAATTACACGAGTGCCAACTCCAATTCCAAAAATAGGAATTTTGTCTTTCATTTTGCGTTCATCATCATCATCATCATAAGGTTCTCAGTCCGAAGACTGGTTGGACGCGTACCTCCATTCTTTTCTATCCTGAGCTAACCTACGCATTTCCCTAAAAGTAGAACATCCTACATCCCTAACTATTTGAGAGCAGTAGTCTAATCTAGGCCTACCCCTACCTCTTTTTATTCCTATCTCTGACTCTAGTATGTCACGAACTATTCCTTCGTGTCTTAGAAGGTGTCCTACCATCCTATCTCTCCTACTCTTTATTGTTTTCCATACCTTCCGCTTTTCCCCAACTCTTTCTAATACTTCCCTATTGCTAACCTTATCTATCCACGGTATCTTCATCATGCGTCTGTAGCACCACATTTCAAACGCTTCTACTCTTTTTCTATCCGCTTCTCCTATTGTCCAAGTTTCGCACCCGTATAATGCCGTACTCCATACATACGACGTTAAGAGTCTCTTCCTAGTCTCTATATTAACCGTTCTCGAGCATAACAGTTGTTTCTTTTTGTTAAACGCAACTCGGCCCTGCGCCATTCTTTGTTTTATATCTTTAGTGCTCCTACCGTCTTGAGTTATTTTACTTCCTAAGTAGCAGAAATCCGCGACCTCCTCTATCTTCTCATTTCCAATTTGTATTTCCATTTTAGTTCTATTTTCACATCCCTTACATACCAAAATTTTAGTTTTCTTTTTATTGATTTTCATGCCGAAGCCCTGTGTCAAAACTGCTTCCATTTCATTCAGAGCCGCTCCTAATTCTTCTTTGCTAGATGCTAACACTGCTATATCATCCGCAAATCTGAGCATGTTAATAGTTTGGCCCTGTACATTGATCCCTGAGGCTGTTCTTTCCTTAACAATATTAATCGCATCTTCGATATATAAGTTGAAAACTAGAGGTGACAATGCACATCCCTGTCTCACTCCCTTCCGGATATCTACCTCCCTTTGTTCCTGCTCACATTCTATAACTGCCTTTTGCTCTTTGTAGAGATTATGTATTATTCTTCTGTCCCTGTATTTCACACATTTCAAAATTAGAAGTTATTGCTTTATTTTTGTCCAATAGTGCAGATATTCTTCTCAAATAATATTTTGTTCCATTTCTTGTGGGCTCGACCTCGTAATTGCGTGATTTTCTATCACTTGGTGATTTATTAATTTTTATTTAGACCCCGAGCGTTATACAAAGGACTTCTTCCAAAGGTAATGCGTCTTGGTCCAGGAGGTGCTATAATGCTGGTTGTTTACGATTACATGCATACTTTTCTAACGCAAAAATTTTCTAATTAACCGTACGTTATTATTAATGTAGTACAAAATAAAATCTATTAAAATGGGTACCTCTATAAGTTTATATTTTATCGATATTTTTATTGATTTAGTAAGAGAAAATGTTTATACTTACATATCAGTATAATACGTATTTTTATGGGTCTTTTGTATTATAAATGCCTATATATCTTGCTTTACTATGTTTTGTTAGTGCTAATAAAAAATATAAATTAATATTTCTTACTTACCTTATAATTGTTTGATTTGGGGATAAAGACAAAAGCCAATATCCAGACGAGAATTTCTCATCTGGTAGAATTCCAACTAAGGGCCAAATTAAATAAAGAGCTGAACGGAACATCTGCGACCTGTGCTAAATCTGTCTCCCAGGGGAGCACTTCTATCTAGCGCGAACTCGCCGAGTGTTCTGGGTGGATTCAGTATAAAAACCAACAGCAATTTTTGGTAAATAACCGAGAAAATAAGTTTTTTATTTGTAAATCGATTCCTTCAATGAAGATCTAAAAATTATAGTTTAGTTAACAACCTGTCAAGCTGAAAATCAGCCCGCGAAAAACAGGAATTTGGGGCCATTTACAGGCAGTTTATAGTGATATAGAATACCTATGTGCTAGGTTTTGTGAGGGGGCACAAACATTTAATAATTGTAGGAGATTTCAATGCAGTCTTAGGCCCAGGGAGAGAAGGCGGAATAGTTGGCCCCTTTGGATTAGGCAATAGGAACGATATGGATGATGAAAGTAGAAAACCCTGGATAATAAAACATTGTGAGTCTAATAGAGGAAATGGGTTAGATGAAAGAGGGAAACAAAAATACATATAAGGCGATCAAGTGGGAAATTATTCGAAAATGTAGGAAAGCGAAATAGCAATGGATTGATATAAAATATGCAAAGAAGTGGATGATAAGTTCGAAGTAGGAAAGACTGATGAAGCATATAAAAAAATTAAGAGAAATTTCGGAGAAATTTCGGAGAAATTGGATCTAGTAGCAAGAACATTAGAAATGAGGCAGGAGTTATCCTAATCCGAAGCGGGGAGAAGGCAGATAGATGGAAAGAATATTTTGGAAACTTCTATGCGGGACAAGAAGTATAATCCAATCAAATTGTGTTTTTACCAGGAAAGTCGTGGAGTAGTTTTGATTTCTTCCATTCTACATGTTTTTGGGGTGCTAAATCCGAATCTGAGGTTTGCTGACAAAATTTCGTGACGCAACATTGAAAAAGAATGCAAAAAAGGTAAAAAAATCTTATTTTTGCGGTTTTTTGCTTATAACTCGAAAACTATCAACTTTTCGTAAATAACCTCCCCATTCAAAATGAAAGTACATAAAATTTCCTACAAATTTCACTATTTAGGTTTTATCTCCGACGAACCGTTCGGGCTCAAGCGCTACTTGAAAATTACCCTATTTTGTCTGTCTCTGCAAAAACCCACTTTTTCCACTCCACTCCAAAATTCTAATTTATTATTAAAGGCTGCCAATTAGTGAATTCCTCCCAGTTCTCTGCATATACCTTATTTAGATCGTATATGTAAAGGTACAGGTAATTTTTCAAAAATTACATAATGTTCAAGTTATTTAACGAAGTCCGAAATTGTACAAATTCAGTTACAAAAAAGTTGAAATTCCAACGAAAAATCTTCAAAAAAAGTATTACATATTATTATATTATATTACATATGATTATATATTACATTATTATATGAGCAAAAATTATATGAGCCGTCGCGTCGGGGCGCGGCCTACGAGGCCGCGGTCGGGGCTAGTTCATTTGGAAAATGAAAGAGGTGGTGAGAAAACAACAACTTGTGACCATATCTCAATGAATGATTACGAAATAGATTGTGAGATTAGATATACCTTCCGCATCGTGTAAGCGTGTTTTTCAGTCTGTTCAGTGCTGTCTTCCGGGGGTTCGACGTTTTCGCACAGCCCTTCGCACGATGTGCAGATCGGGGAGCAATGGAGGCCTGCCTTTCTGCATCCACAATTATTGCGTTGGCAGCCTGTTTTACATTTACAAGAAATGTGCCGGAGTATCGAGTCCGGTGCAGGGTTCAAAGTGGTTGGCACTGGCACGAGACGCCAACGCAATTGTGGATGCAGAAAGGCAGGCCTCCATTGCTCCCCGATCTGCACATCATGCGAAGGGCTGTGTAAAAACGTCGAGCCCCCTGAAGACAGAACTTACATGGACGAAGAAGAGATCGAAGAAAGAGACCGAGAACAGACTGAAGATGTGGAAAGTTTGTCTAATCTCACAATCTATTTCGTAATCATTAATCTCTCCTTGAGATATGGTCACAAGTCGTTGTTTTCTCACCACCTCTTTCATTCTAGCTTTACGAGTAATAATAGAAAAAACAATAGAAAAGGGAAAGGGTGCCTATATAGCAAAGAACGAAATGGAAGCTGTTTTGACGGAGAGCTATGGTATGAAGATCAATAAAAAAAATTCACAGACCTCGCATCTTACGCAAGTATCATAGGCGTATTGAAAATACCGACACAACTGCTCGGTTTTTAAGATGTCCAACAAAAGTGATCTGTGCCGTTTCAAGTTGGTATATTATTGATACAATAAAACAAATGATTTGTGACAAGCACAAGGCACATAGTCAAACTGACGCAATACGTAACAAAATATTAAGGCATCCGTTTTGTACAGTTTAGACTTTTATTGCAACGCGATATCCCTCTTAAACGGTACTCGCCCTCGCCGTACCTTAGTTTACATCTGGCTAGCCGGTAGCCGCCTCCATCCAATTTATTAGCGGCCTCGACTGCGCGCGCCGCCAACAGAATCTGTCGCGTGTCGATACATTTTTCGTAAGATGAGTCCCATATACACGAGCCCAGAAGTATTTTCAATACTAAAAATCGTGAACCCTCACACAACAATGGTTTCTGCGGCCTCTAATAGCAATACGCTTTTAAATACCTAGAAGACAGGATCAATTTAACGTTAGAACCATGTGTTTAATTTGTGGCCGTGGATAGTAGTCCGCAAGTTACGGATCACTATCATTTGTCATTACGGTTCCGCAAGTTGTGGGCATGCGAACAGGTGTTAAATATTGTGTGTCAACGCATTTTAGACAGACTCTTTACTTGTCCTCGCACCAGACACACGCATTTTATGCGAAAAAGATAATGTGGAAACGTGAGAAAAAAATAACGTTTACGGGAGCCGATCCTACCCGGCCCGAGAGTAACAAACCACTAGCTCTCTACGATAACCTAGCTACCCACAAACGCTGCTGGGTGGGGATTGAACTAACGAAATAATTATACGAAAGTATAACGCATAACTTGCGGAACTGTAGTACACTTGATGGGATTCCGTAACTTGCGGACTACTATCCACTGCCTTAATTTGTGGAGGATCTGGCAAAAGAAAAAGGAAATCACTTACTTCAATTCAAACTAGTATCGTAGTACTAAATGTTTTATTTGGTTAATTATGTATTGTTTGTCCTTGTTACTATAAGCACGGGTGATTCCACTCGCATAAAAATGCTGCAAGAGAGAGAAATGACAATCGTAGTATCTCTAGACTGATTTTGTATGCAGACTTATTTGCATACGATCACGGCGAACTCTATTTAAATAGAGTTCGCCGTGATACGATGCAAAATACCACAAATTGTGCTACGCAGAGTACATATCAACCAGAAATATAAATTCCCACAAAAATAAAACTGACAGAAATACAAAAAGTACCGAACGCTTGTTGGATTTAAGAACACATCTTAGATAATAAAGAAAAGCTGCCATTAAGTACATGCAGTAACACAAAAATATAATTCTATGTTACGTAATGCAGAAAGATCCCCAATACAATCCGCGAAACTGAAAATGAAATTGTCGAAAAGATTTAAAGGCTCTATTCAATTTATTCGTAGACCAGGTCAGGTCAGGTGGTTTGTTGTGTTCTGGCAAAGAACTTTTGACAAAAAAATCAAGCATGTAAATAAGGACGCAAGCTCAACAGACGAATCGTCTGATTTTAATCTGGAAACAACGGGTGATACATTATCAGAATTGCAAATTCTTCACAGAGCTGCTGCAATTTTAAGAAAATGTATGGAAAATTTTGCAATACCCAATAAAAATTATCCTTCCCCAGATTATATAAACAGTAAAAGTTTCGCTAAACAAGTACCTACCTCATTTACTAGCATTTATTTCGTGGCTATTACAGAAAGAGAGTTTTGAAAATGCATTGAAAGAAGATTTTAAAGGTGGCATTACAACGCTGTTCTTTTGCAGAGTAACTTGGCCGCGTTCTGTCTTCTTCTGGTGCTCGGCTATTCCCCATAGTCTATCCTTTTCACTCGCACGGCTCGTCCCTTGCACCGAAAGTGAATTTTTGACATCGGCGCATTGAAAGTGTTACAGCGGACTTATTTTTGAAACGCGACCATACATTATTCGAAATCATAACTTCGTTATACCATAAGGAAGTTTTCTATGTAAGAAAAAACAAAATCTATATCGTGAAAAAATAGTTATCCAGGTTCAAAGTGGAACGTATTGTTACCGATGTGGCGACATATTTTAGATACGGTGCAATAAAATTAGTTTGGTTTCTTGTATTTACACAAAATTTACACCATTAAAAACGTCAATATTTCTTCAACAATTAAAAAAAAACGCAAAGTTCTACGACTTGTAATTTTCGCGTAAGATGCCCGAGAGTCTCCCGGCGCACGGTGGGATAGATTTACTGCTTTTTCACCCCTAATTTTTTTCGCTACCACCCAAAAAAGTCGTAATTGCCATTTTTAGGTGCCAAAAGACTTGTAGAATCATCTGTGAGAGTTTCATCTGGTTATACTTTGGGATCACTCAAAGATAAAATTTTAGTATTTGCTGAATATCGCTGCACTACGACAGAATCTGTCGCCTGTCGATACATTTTTCGTAAGGTGAGTCCCGTATACACGCGCCCAGAAGTATTTTCAATACTAAAACAAAAACTAAAATAAAATACAAATTGGAAGGTAGAGGAAGTCTCAGATTTCTGCTATTTAGGAATATTTGTTGGATCAGTAGAGAAATCTCAGATATTTTAAATTAATGTATTCTACCAGCAAATAACAAATTCGGTCACCACCCTGAACAGAGCACTAGTTTAATTACGTATTACTACCAACTCGTATCAAGGCTTCTTCAAATTAAATTTAGTACGGCCGAACACCCTTAATTGGTAGGGGCAAGTGCAGTCCTGCAGTTAATTCTTTTATCATTTTCACACGTGTTTAGTTGTCATGGTTAATAAGCTTTTGGGAACCAAATTGTGGAGATCTATTTCAATTCTTTATTTCCTCTAAAGTAAGTGCCTTATAATATGTTTCTCACCCAGACATTAAACTAAATGATCACAGATAATTCGTAATATATACAACATAATGAGAGCTATACCTATTTTTCTTAAGCATCTAAAACATGGTTTAAATAGGCGATGTAACAGATTGCAAGTCTTAAAATTTCTATTTTCGATAATTTTTTATCTGGAGGTAGTGTGGGAAGAAGTTTTCGCAGTTCTGCGAAAGCTACATTGAAAGCTTCCACTCGTATTCTTTCTCTTGTAGCATGAGCTGTGCGGTATTTTTGAGTAGCACGTCGCCTTCGGCGTCGCTCTTCCCTGCTCAAAGCGCCCATTTCGCTGGTCCTTTCTCTGAAATTTGAAAGTCATGAACTCCTGTAAAATTCAAGTACCTACTTCATTTGAACATCCCCCATTCTTGGAAAACCAAGGGAATAAAGTCAGTCACTTTTATAAGCCGCAAAATAAGAAATACAGTTACTATAACATGGTCCTGAAAAGACTATCGTCCTCGAAATTCACGGCTTGAAAATTTAACAAAAATTCGTACTATGAGGTATTTCTTAAATAATTTTATGGTGTTCAGTAGAATGCTATAGTAAATTATGATCAATAATCGGGCTTGGAATTTGCGACAGGAGCAGATACAAGGATAGGTATACGTAAGTAAGAAAACATTTAAAATGGGCCAGATAAATGTTTCGGTAGCAGTACCTTTTTCTTGGAGTTAAGTTGTTGCACGAAGTAATGGTTTGTAGCACTTCTCTGCCTTCGTTAGTAGTCATGGCATTTTAGCGGACTTCGGTGTATTTCTAGAATAAAATCAAACAAAGCGCACTCTGTTGGTTATGAATTTTAACAACAACAAAAAAAGATTTTCTTGAATTACTTCTTGGTAGTAATTCATGTTGAGTTAATAATATACTTCGCGTACCACCAATGGAAATAGTTTATTCATCATCATCATAAGGTTCTCAGTCCGAAGACTGGTTGGACGCGTACCTCCATTCTTTTCTATCCTGAGCTAACCTACGCATTTCCCTAAAAGTAGAACATCCTACATCCCTAACTATTTGAGAGCAGTAGTCTAATCTAGGCCTACCCCTACCTCTTTTTATTCCTATCTCTGACTCTAGTATGTCACGAACTATTCCTTCGTGTCTTAGAAGGTGTCCTACCATCCTATCTCTCCTACTCTTTATTGTTTTCCATACCTTTCGCTTTTCCCCAACTCTTTCTAATACTTCCCTATTGCTAACCTTATCTATCCACGGTATCTTCATCATGCGTCTGTAGCACCACATTTCAAACGCTTCTACTCTTTTTCTATCCGCTTCTCCTATTGTCCAAGTTTCGCACCCGTATAATGCCGTACTCCATACATACGACGTTAAGAGTCTCTTCCTAGTCTCTATATTAACCGTTCTCGAGCATAACAGTTGTTTCTTTTTGTTAAACGCAACTCGGCCCTGCGCCATTCTTTGTTTTATATCTTTAGTGCTCCTACCGTCTTGAGTTATTTTACTTCCTAAGTAGCAGAAATCCGCGACCTCCTCTATCTTCTCATTTCCAATTTGTATTTCCATTTTAGTTCTATTTTCACATCCCCTACATACCAAAATTTTAGTTTTCTTTTTCTTGATTTTCATGCCGAAGCCCTGTGTCAAAACTGCTTCCATTTCATTCAAAGCCGCTCCTAATTCTTCTTTGCTAGATGCTAACACTGCTATATCATCCGCAAATCTGAGCATGTTAATAGTTTGGCCCTGTACATTGATCCCTGAGGCTGTTCTTTCCTTAACAATATTAATCGCATCTTCGATATATAAGTTGAAAACTAGAGGTGACAATGCACATCCCTGTCTCACTCCCTTCCGGATATCTACTTCCCTTCGTTCCTGCTCACATTCTATAACTGCCTTTTGCTCTTTGTAGAGATTATGTATTATTCTTCTGTCCCTGTATTTCATCCCTACCTTTCTCAGCACTTCGAACATCTTCCCCCATTTTACGTTGTCGAAGGCTTTTTCTAAATCTACAAATCCTATATAGACGCTCTTTCTCTTTTCTATCGTTTTTTCTATAATTACTCGTAAAGCTAGAATGGCCTCGCGCGTTCCTCTATTTCGTCTAAATCCGAACTGATCTTCTCCTAATACTTCTTCCGCCTTTTTCTCCATCCTTCTTTGCACAATTCTAGTTAAAATTTTTGACGCATGGGAAGTTAAACTGATAGTTCTAAAATTTTCGCATCTATCCGCGCCTTTTCTTTTTGGCAAAGCTACTATGATGTTCCGTTTGTAATCTTCTGGAATCTCGCCTGTCAGGTATATGCGACTAACTAGTTTAAATAAACGATCTATTACCTCTTGACCTGCGCACTTTAAGATTTCTGCCTGCAAGCCATCTATACCTGGTGCTTTATTATTCCTTAAACTTTTTAGTGTTATCTCAAACTGTTCTCTCATTATAGGACTCCCTAGGTTATCCCCCTCTACACTGCTTTCGCTTTCTAATATGTCTTGCACTTCCTGTCCCGCATATAAGTTTCCTAAATATTCTTTCCGCCTATCTGCCTTCTCCCCACTTCCGATTAGGATATCTCCTGCCTCATTTCTAATGTTTTTGGTACTAGATCCAATTTCTCTAAAATTTCTCCTAATTATTTTATATGCTTCATAATAGTTTATTAGAAAAGTTTAAATAAACTAGATTGTATTAAATTTAGGTATAGCATTTTTTCTAATAATTATGTTTAGTTCTTTATTCAATTTATCCAAAGATAGCGATAAGTACTGTATAAAGGCCCTGTGTACCATAGAATTATAAACAGAAATTTTTTGACAAAAGGAACGAAATGAATTTGATGAAAGAGTAACATCTGTATAGGTATGTTGGTTTCCTAAAAATATCGAAATTTATTTATTGAAGTTAAATCTAAGAAATTACTTTTTTTGTTCACTTTCTATTCCTTTTGTAAATTTTATTTTTCGATGAACGCACTGTTCAAAAAATTTTAAAAATTGTCCAATTGTTTTGTTATTTCTTTAAAATAAGCAATAATGTCATCTACATATCTATACTAAAATAGATAACCTACATAAATGTTGTTTGCCTAATTTTGAATTCATAATTTTTTCTTCAATAACTGACATGAAAATATCTGCTAATAAAGGATTAATAAATTGGTGAACCCATAGCAAGACCTTTTAAACTGCGGTAGTTACAGGGGTGCTCAAATGGGAAAAAATGTTGCTTATTATAATTGTAATTTAGCAGTACCAAGAGAACTTCGGAAACTATTTCTGTTTCTAAGAAAATCGAGAAAAAGTGAAAATGGCCGAAATATTCTTTTTGTTCTAGAGCCCTTATTTGTTGATATTTTGATATGAAATTTTAAAGCAAGTTATGCTTGAAAATTCTCAACAGGCCGGTGGTATCAATTTTTATACAGGGTGTTTAATTTAAGCGTACCAGAAGTTAAGCATAAAAACCTTTAGTTAACAATGGAAATGCAAGATATATTAGAAAGCGAAAGCAGTGTAGAGGGGGATAACCTAGGGAATCCTATAATGAGAGAAGAGTTTGAGCTAGCACTAAAAAGTTTAAGGAATAATAAAGCGCCTGGTATAGATGGCTTGCAGGCAGAAATCTTAAAATGCGCAGGTCAAGAGGTAATAGATCGTTTATTTAAATTAGTTAGTCGTATATACCTGACAGGCGAGATTCCAGAGGATTACAAATGGAACATCATGGTAGCTTTGCCAAAAAGGAAAGGCGCGGATAGGTGCGAAAATTTCAGAACCATCAGTTTAACTTCCCGTGCGTCAAAAATTTTAACTAGAATTGTGCAAAGAAGGATGGAGAAAAACGCGGAAGAAATATTAGGAGAAGATCAGTTCGGATTTAGACGAAATAGAGGAACGCGCGAGGCACGAGTAATTATAGAAAAAACGATAGAAAAGAGAAAGAGCGTCTATATAGGATTTGTAGATTTAGAAAAGGCCTTCGACAACGTAAAATGGGGGAAGATGTTCGAAGTGCTGAGAAAGGTAGGGATGAAATATAGGGACAGAAGAATAATACATAATCTCTACGAAGAGCAAAAGGCAGTTATAGAATGTGAGCAGGAACGAAGGGAAGTAGATATCCTGAAGGGAGTGAGACAGGGATGTGCATTGTCACCTCTAGTTTTCAACTTATATATCGAAGATGCTATTAATATTGTTAAGGACAGAACAGCCTCAGGGATTAACGTACAGGGTCAAACTGTTAACATGCTCAGATTTGCGGATGATATAGCAGTGTTAGCATCTAGCAAAGAAGAATTAGGAGCGGCTTTGAATGAAATGGAAGCAGTTTTGACACAGAGCTATGGCATGAAAGTCAATAAAAAGAAAACTAAAATTTTGGTATGTAGGGGATGTGAAAATAGAACTAAAGTTGACATACAAATAGGAAATGAGAAGATAGAGGAGATCACGGATTTCTGCTATTTAGGAAGTAAAATAACTCAAGACGGTAGGAGCACTAAAGATATAAAACAAAGAATAGCGCAGGGCCGAGTTGCGTTTAACAGAAAGAAACAACTGTTATGTTCGAGAACGGTTAATATTGAGACTAGGAAGAGACTCTTAAAGTCGTATGTATGGAGTACGGCATTATACGGGTGCGAAACATGGACAACAGGGAAAGCGGATCGAAAAAGAGTAGAAGCGTTTGAAATGTGGTGCTACAGGCGCATGATGAAGATACCGTGGATAGATAAGGTTAGCAATAGGGAAGTATTAGAAAGAGTTGGGGAAAAGAGAAAGGTATGGAAGACAATAAAGAGTAGGAGAGATAGGATGGTAGGACACCTTCTAAGACATGAATGAATAGTTCGCGACATACTAGAGGCAGAGATAGGAATAAAAAGAGGTAGGGGTAGGCCTAGATTAGACTACTGCTCTCAAATAGTTAGGGATGTAGGATGTTCTACTTTTAGGGAAATGCGTAGGTTAGCTCAGGATAGAAAAGAGTGGAGGTACGCATCCAACCAGTCTTCAGACTGAGAACCTTATGATGATGAACAATGGAAATCGAAAACTTTTTCCCTAAGATGTAACAGTCCATTAAGAATGCCACATCTTCTCTTATATAGTTCAATAATTGTTCAAAAAGTCCTCCGTGAGCACCTAAACAGTTTCTGCATCAAGTTTCCACCGAGTTGACAGCATTTATAAAAAATTGACGAAGAAGTTCTCTAAGAGCGATCACTACAGCTGCCCGAAGAACATGCTGATTTTCATATTCTTGACTGTATACGTGATTTTTATGTAAACCTACAAGAAAAAATCTAGGGGTGTTAAGTCCGGGGAGCGAACTGGCCAGTGTATTAATCCTGTATTCCCTGTATATTAAAAATACGTCGGGTGTAACTTATTACTATCATAAATGTGAAACATACTTATCCATTTCTCACCAAATAAATTGTTTAGATACTGACGAACCCTATGTGTACTGTGAGGAGGTGCACCATCCTGCTGCAACCAAACGTTCTGAACTACATTTACCTGCGATTATTAAATTGTCTTATTTAATTGTTGTCATAATAAACATAATGCTTTGTTTTCCATAGCTTGCTAGAGAAGAGAAATGTGGCATTCTTAATGGATTGTTAATCTTAAAGGCAAATTTTTCGATTTTCATTGTTTTTATGCGGACTATTATACATGGTTGAAAAGCTCTTGAAATCGTCTACTCGAATATGACTAATACTAATATGGCGGCCATAAGAAAAACAAACTTAATCTCTGGTACGCTTAAATTAATTAAAAATTGATACCACCGGCCTATCGAGAATTTTCAAGCATAACTTGCTTTAAAATTTCGTATCAAAATATCAACAAATAAGGGCTCTAGAACAAAAACAATATTTCGACCATTTTTACTTTTTCCCGATTTTCTCAGAAACAGAAATAGTTTTCGAATTTCTCTTGGTACTGCTAAATTACAATTATAATAAGCAACATTTTTCCCGATTTGAGCACCCTTGTAACTACCGTGGTTTAAAAGTTCATCATATACTAAACAAGTTAAGTGGGACACTGTGTATTTATTATTGAACTGGAGATAATTTTGTTCAATACAAAGTTGGAAAGCAGAAATAATATCATTTTTTGTAACAATATTAGTAATATTCAAAATATTTTCAATTAATTTTAAGCATTCATTAGGAGGATTAGGGAACATGTTTGTAACATCAAAAGAAACCAAAAAGGACCCTGTTGGAATATTTAAATTTTTGATATTGTTAATTAATTGTAAAGAATTTTTTCAACTAAATTTGGATTCAAAATTTGTTATGTTTTTGACTGTTACCTTAGAGTCATAGTAATTTATTTACAATTTTAGTTTATGTAAGTAAACATATTTTGAAGATGATATTTTTAATCTTGAAACCGGTCAATACTCTAATAAATTATTCCATTGATAATACGAGGAGTACTTTATTAATTCAACAAAAAGAATTAATTCACACATCAAAAGTCGAAAGATCCAACACCTCTTTCGGATTGCCCTCTCTAAATTCTCAAAGGTTTGAATTTAGCACTAATAATTTTAGTTAATGAAGGGAAACAGCTACTTCATCACCATAAGGTTCTCAGTCCGAAGACTGGTTGGACGCGTACCTCCATTCTTTTCTATCCTGAGCTAACCTACGCATTTCCCTAAAAGTAGAACATCCTACATCCCTAACTATTTGAGAGCAGTAGTCTAATCTAGGCCTACCCCTACCTCTTTTTATTCCTATCTCTGACTCTAGTATGTCACGAACTATTCCTTCGTGTCTTAGAAGGTGTCCTACCATCCTATCTCTCCTACTCTTTATTGTTTTCCATACCTTTCGCTTTTCCCCAACTCTTTCTAATACTTCCCTATTGCTAACCTTATCTATCCACGGTATCTTCATCATGCGTCTGTAGCACCACATTTCAAACGCTTCTACTCTTTTTCTATCCGCTTCTCCTATTGTCCAAGTTTCGCACCCGTATAATGCCGTACTCCATACATACGACGTTAAGAGTCTCTTCCTAGTCTCTATATTAACCGTTCTCGAGCATAACAGTTGTTTCTTTTTGTTAAACGCAACTCGGCCCTGCGCCATTCTTTGTTTTATATCTTTAGTGCTCCTACCGTCTTGAGTTATTTTACTTCCTAAGTAGCAGAAATCCGCGACCTCCTCTATCTTCTCATTTCCAATTTGTATTTCCATTTTAGTTCTATTTTCGCATCCCCTACATACCAAAATTTTAGTTTTCTTTTTATTGATTTTCATGCCGAAGCCCTGTGTCAAAACTGCTTCCATTTCATTCAAAGCCGCTCCTAATTCTTCTTTGCTAGATGCTAACACTGCTATATCATCCGCAAATCTGAGCATGTTAATAGTTTGGCCCTGTACATTGATCCCTGAGGCTGTTCTTTCCTTAACAATATTAATCGCATCTTCGATATATAAGTTGAAAACTAGAGGTGACAATGCACATCCCTGTCTCACTCCCTTCCGGATATCTACTTCCCTTTGTTCCTGCTCACATTCTATAACTGCCTTTTGCTCTTTGTAGAGATTATGTATTATTCTTCTGTCCCTGTATTTCATCCCTACCTTTCTCAGCACTTTGAACATCTTCCCCCATTTTACGTTGTCGAAGGCTTTTTCTAAATCTACAAATCCTATATAGACGCTCTTTCTCTTTTCTATCGTTTTTTCTATAATTACTCGTAAAGCTAGAATGGCCTCGCGCGTTCCTCTATTTCGTCTAAATCCGAACTGATCTTCTCCTAATATTTCTTCCGCCTTTTTCTCCATCCTTCTTTGCACAATTCTAGTTAAAATTTTTGACGCATGGGAAGTTAAACTGATAGTTCTAAAATTTTCGCATCTATCCGCGCCTTTTCTTTTTGGCAAAGCTACTATGATGTTCCGTTTGTAATCTTCTGGAATCTCGCCTGTCAGGTATATGCGACTAACTAGTTTAAATACACGATCTATTACCTCTTGACCTGCGCACTTTAAGATTTCTGCCTGCAAGCCATCTATACCTGGTGCTTTATTATTCCTTAAACTTTTTAGTGCTATCTCAAACTCTTCTCTCATTATAGGACTCCCTAAGTTATCCCCCTCTACACTGCTTTCGCTTTCTAATATATCTTGCACTGCCTGTCCCGCATATAAGTTTCCTAAATATTCTTTCCACCTATCTGCCTTCTCCCCACTTCCGATTAGGATATCTCCTGCCTCATTTCTAATGTTTTTGGTACTAGATCCAATTTCTCTAAAATTTCTCCTAATTATTTTATATGCTTCATCAGTCTTTCCTACTTCGAATTTATCTTCCACTTCTTTGCATTTATTATCGATCCATTGCTCTTTCGCTTTCCTACATTCCCGAATAATTTCCCACTTGATCGCCTACTTGTAGCAAATAAATTTGAAAGTTGGAGTTCAGACCCTCGATTTTGTCTTATTCATATCCAATCACAGTAAAAATGCATAAATGATACCCTATTTCCCATCCATCTTCTCATTTTACACGATTCAAATACAGTGTGTCTTCCTAGCCCCTGCTGCCTAGAATTGCCTTTATAAGTATCTTTCTGGATTTCTCGGTCGATTGTTCCCATCATCACCCATGTAATTCTAATCTAATTATACTGTTGTTTGTATGATTGATAACAGCATAATTCGGGGGTGATAAGTAAAGCCACGTGTACTGTTTAGGTCCACTGAGAATACGGTAAGTCTCAAGGGAGCACTACTGTGTCAACTTCCACTATTTCAGATGTATACATACTTATACCAACTACCCCTTCGAATATTGAGTCAATAAAATGATGAAATGCGCTATAGTTTTTAGAAAATATGGGGTAATTGTCTAAAAATCATATGGTCGGAAAAAATGTAAACGTCGAGCATCTAACATTTGAAGCAGTAGCTTTAAAGAAGCTAATGACTTCGTAAAATGCGTTACTTTTGAGGGTTTGGAGAGAACAAGCCCGAAAACGAATTTTGTGGTTGCTCTCACGGAATTAAAAAAAGAGGTTTCATCATTATAAGTAAGTTTAAAAACGGTGTACACTACACATGGAACTACACATGGAAAAATTATATAAGTAGGTACATAATTTTAAAAAAAAGTAGCAATCAGGGTTAAAATAAAAATACAGTACATACCTGTCTATATGGTTATTTTCACACTGAACTTTACAGTGCCAATGATCGCGATTTTTCGCGAAGAAGATTTCAGGAGAACTGTTCTGCATGAACAGCAACATTTTCCAGCATCCCTCTGGATCCGTACGGCCAACCCCTGGACCAATCCACATCTCAAATTTTCTAACAACGCCCCTAATCAATAACTGCATTGTTTGCTCCATATTTATTCAGCCAATCAAAACACAAATTTGTCAGATTAGAGTACAAAATTATTAATTGCAACCATAAATTACAAAAGGCTTAGAGCTTCAAAGTTTCTTGTCGCTAGTAGGTATAGATATGTGTACGAAATTAGTGTTATTTATTTATTTATTTTTACTTTACTTGTAACTATAAAACGATACATTCCAGCAAAAACAACAAATTATTTTGTTATTAAAATAATTGTAAAGTTAGGCTCTAATGAGAATTCGGAATGCCGATAATTAAATGAAAAAAAGTTGTTTGGTGAAACTATCCCTCATTTATCATACAATTTGAGGTCTTGTTTACGGTTAATTAATTTTTTCAATGAGCAATGAGGCAAAATTTTAGTAACGTTATGTTCCAGAAAATGTAAAAATACACCTGGGGGTGAGGACCTCATTAATGATTTGAAGACTTTATTGAGTTCTCGTCACGATCGAATATTCGGTTGTCATGGTTAAAAATACGTAGCTAAGATACGAAGGCGGTGTTTTTTGACAATGTCACAATATTTTTGATGTAAAAACAATACAGTGCAAAAGTGAACTCAATAATTGGCAAAATATTTGGTGTTATTATAGAATTTGTGTGATGATAAACCATGGCTCTTCATTTTAGAGCGAATCAGGTAAGTCAGCATGTGAACAATAGTGAAATAACACAATAAAACTGATGTTAAATGGAGTAATGTAATAACTAAAATTTTGCTCAACACAATATAGTCGGGGAGCAGCCATCTCGAAAAGCGCTTATTTAAAGAGTTAGTCCGAAGTCGAAGACGCACTTGTTTTGAAGACTGTTTTCTATGTAAAATCACCCGCTGAATCCGAATCGGGAGGGCGCCCGTTCATTTGGGACGGCCTTGGCCCTGAAAAATGCAGTTCTACGTAAAATTTCGAAAAATTGAAAACTCTGAACATTTCAGTTTACATCGTCATATCTTCGTTCTGGAGACAGCTAGGAAGCTAATTTTTTTTTTTTGAAACGTTCTCCAGGCATTTTTGATTGCAAACCTCTATACACAATTAACTTTTGAAAAATTACTACGTCAAAAATTTGTATTTTTGTACACCGCGTCATTTTTGTGCACCTTAATTTTCACCACGCAAGAAAATTTTTTATTGTAAAAGATAGATACCTATTCAATCGAAACAATATTTCGTGAAAAGTATGCAGAAGTTTTTAGTGAAAAAATCATCTCGATATCTGCAATACTGACCGAGTTACAGCAATTAACAAAATATTGCTTTTTGCGCTGCGGCATAGTTTTCTATCTCTACTCTGCGCATCTACCTACTCCGTGATGCATCTGCGCCTGCGGGCGGCTAATCTCCGTCATATGCGGGAAACTCGTGCAAATACCTATTAGTTTTCTTTGTCAAAGTGATAAAACAGTTTCCGATATAATCAAGTTTATGTTTAATTGTTTACAAATAACAATAACGATAAAATAACAACTATGTACGAGTCGGTACGAGTAGTATGTATATGTGGAATTGTTTTGGAATCACTGTTTGTGCGATTTTGATTGAAGACTGAGGATAAGTTTACTATTAGTGAAAATGGAAATCAATTACAATTTGTGCATAATTTGTCAGATGAATGATTCAGCAGAAACAGTTCAAGCTGTAACTGAAAATGGATATAACGCATTGTTCAAGGCGGCAGGCAGGCCGTTTCTGACCCCTTGGCTGCCTCAAAGACTAGAAGTCTTTGGGTTGCCTGCGTGTCAAGTTACGTATTGCCGGATTGCTGCCCTCAACCTAACCTAAGCTAACGAACACTGTATCTACACCGAGATCTACACCCCTATACCGTTCCTCATTCGAAGAAAAAGATTCATTTTTTAAAACGTTTTTATATTTGTTCTCAAAACAGGAATGCATAAAAATTTGAACTCCATACATGGGCGTAACATAAATTTGATATAAGATCTACATCGAAATGCATAAAAAATACAATGTAAGTAAGAAGTAACTGCATAATATGAAGTTCTCCTGTTCTCCGCGCGTGCCCTCTTAAAGTGAATGCCACCTTTAACTTTTAAAGGAGGCATTCGGTAATCCGATTTCTTTTTTTCGGCGGGTGTATGCTATACAGCCCGCCGCGCCGCCTCAAAAATTGGCCGCCTGTGTGTTTGACACGCATTCCCCGCTCACTAGAAACGGCCCTGGCGGCAGGTACAAAAACAGATAGAATTAGTGTATGTATGTCTGTCGCAGAATTAGAAAAATTAAGAGCAGTTTTACAGTTATGATATGTTATTTGTAAACAATTAAACTTAAACATAAACTTCATTATATCGGAAACTGTTTTATCACTTTGCCAAAGAAAAGTAATAGGTATTTGCACGAGTTTCCCGCATATAACGGAGATTAGCCGTCCGCAGGCGCAGATGCACGGAGTAGGTAGATGCGTAGAGTAGAGATAGAACACTATACTCCGCAGCACAAAAAGCAATATTTTGTTAATCGCTGTAACTCGGTCAGTATTGGAGATATCGAGATGATTTTTTTACTAAAAACTACTGCATACTTTTCACGACATATTGTTTCGATTGAATACGTATCTATCTTTTACAATAAAAAATTTTCTCGCGTGGTGAAAATTAAGGTGCACAAAAATGACGCGGTGTACAAAAATACAAATTTCTGACGTAGTTATTTTTCGAAAGTTAATTGTGTATAGAGGTTTGCAATCAAAAATGCATGGAGAACATTTAAAAAAAAATTAGCTTCCTAGCTGTCTCCAGAACGAAGATATGACGATGTAAACTGAAATGTTCAGAGTTTTCAATTTTTTGAAATTTTACGTAAAAATGCATTTTTCAGGGTCAAGGCCGTCCCAAATGAACGGGCGCCCTCCGGATTCGGATTCAGCGGGTGATTTTACATAGAAAACAGTCTTCAAAGCAAGTGTGTCCTCGACTTCGGACGCCACTTTGAATTTAAGCAAGCTGCTCCCAGACTAATAGTATATTATTCATATTCTACGAGCAAATTATGGTGGCTATTATCAAGGAGCATGAAAGTTTAAAGCACAAATAATCCAGAATTTCCGATAGGTATCTCGGAAACTCCAAATACTGGTATGGCTTTAAAGAGGCCGGCATTCTAAAGAGTCGAAAAATTTCGTCCCAAGTTTAGATCCTTTTGCGATCCCTTTCGAACACTTCGGAGGAGTAGAACTGTTGTTCAATTTATGCCAGGATAATTTATAATATTTTAAATTTGTTGAAATTCTGGCATTAATAAAAACAATCGACGTTTCAGCCCCGTTTGGGGCCTTTGCCAAAATTTATTGGAGTTTACTCCTTAAGAATCAATTTTCAGTTATAGTCCGCGGTACGGAAATTTTATGAGGAGTAAAATCAAGCTTTACGTTATCTGTCACATTGAAATTATGTGCGTATCTGTGTTTATGTTTGACTGCATCTGATAAATACACAGAAATTGCAAGATATACATGGTGATTCTTTTAAGGCTGCCATTAGAAAATTTCTTATTTGCAAATAAGATAGAAACTTGAAACCTGGGTTCCTGTCATAATCGATCATGGCGAATCCAAAAATACAATTTTCAAAATGGCGGCACTTTCGGAAATACCGGAAGTTGACGCCATCTTTGTTATTTTAAATGGATACCCCCATTTTTATTTTATTTTTGAATTCGGCATTAAATTCTGCGTATAATGCACCCAGGCTGTCAGCACTTATCTGTCATAGTTTTTGACATATGCCACTTTTTGTTTTAAATTTAGCATTTGCAGGGGTTCATTTAAAAATTCATACCTCTTAAACCATTTAAAGTGGGTAAATGAGCTTTTTTAGGTTGATTCCCTAAAGTTCAAGGAATCATTTCCCTGTAGGGTTAATGTTCAACGACGTTTCCAATGGTTGCTGCGATTTTTTGAAGATGACAATCAAAAAATGCCAAAAAATCATTTTTTTTAAATGGCAATGGGCAAATTTTATTATGGCAACCGACGTAGGATTAAATTTGAAACGGACTTATATCAAGGTTTCCTATACCTACATATCTCAAATAGTTTTTTAATTATTCGTAGTTTTTTGTAAAAGATTAAACGTTATTCCCAAAAAACATAGAAGCCTATGGAACCAAAGAAAAAAATTAGTTTTAGAACTGTCATCTTTTGGTTCTCCATTAATTAAAAGTTAAGTTAAGTTAAGCACGTTCTTGATTTTGTTTTGTAAGCATAAATGGCTTTTTATTCGAATGAAGTTGTTTTTGATTTATTTCTCATACATGGCAACTGCAAAAAAATCGTTGCAAGAACATGTCGCGAGTTTAATGCAAAATATCAAAATTTGCCGCCGATGAATAAACAGAAGTTTTCTAGACTTAAAAACAAGTTTCTTCAGGGAGGAAATATTCATCCTGCAAGAAGGACTAAATTTGTTAGGGAATCTGAAGATAATCAAATAAATGTTCTGGGGTATTTTGGCGCATTTCCACGATCATCGATAAGAGCAGCAAAATTTGATTTGGGATTGACGTTCTCATCGATACAAAGAATTTTACATGACCACAAACGACATCCCTATTCTTTTATACGACTACAAAAACTTCGTCCAACCGATTTTCCAAGGCGAATAACTTTTTGTGAAGAGCTTTTGATAAAAAAACAGGAAGACCCAAATTTTTTTGAGTCGGATTATTTGGACTGATGAAGCAAAATTTGCACAGGCTGGAGTATTTAATAGGAGAAATCGACATTTTTGGGCCGCAGAAAATCCGCACCTGATCTATGAAGTTGAAAATCAAATTCAATTTTCCGTAAACGTTTTCTGTTTATTAATGGATAATCGGTTGCATTGGTACATGTATGATGAAAATTTGAATGGAGACAGATATTTAGACATTCTTAACAATGTAGTCCAAGATTTTGTCGATAATCTACCATTGCAGCATGCCGTCAACTTATGGTATCAAATGGATGGGGCACCAGCGCATTCAACAAATGCCGTAGATTTAAGACTAAGACAATTGTTTTAAGACAGATGGTGGGGAAATAGAGGTCCATGGTTGTGGCCCCCCAAGATCCCCGGATCTGACACCATTAGATTTTTATTTATGGGGGCGGATTAAAGATATCGTTTATGAAACTGCACCCACGTCGAGGGAAGACTTATTACTAAAAATAACCCAAGCCATGAATGGCATTGATGGGAATGAAATCAGAAACGCTACCAGAGCCGTCCAACGTCGGATTATTGAGTGTTTGAATCAAAACGGTGCACATATCGAGCATATTTTGTAATACCGACCTAGCTCATTAATTTTTGTATTGATTTAGGTAATTTAAATTAATATTTTTTGACACTGTTACTATGTATGTTTGTTGCTTGGTAACAAGCTCGGTAACAAGTTAATCTTAATAAATTATATTTTTTTACAAAAAACTACGAATAATTAAAAAACTATTTGAGATAGGTATAGGAAACCTTGATATAAGTCCCTTTCAAATTTAATCCTACGTCGGTTGCCATAATAAAATTTGCCCATTGCCGTTTAAAAAAAATGACTTTTTGGCATTTTTTGATTGTCATCTTCAAAAAATCGCAGCAACCATTGGAAACGTCGTTGAACATTAACCCTACAGGGAAATGATTCCTTGAACTTTAGGGAATCAACCTAAAAAAGCTCATTTACCCACTTTAAATGGTTTAAGAGATATGAATTTTTAAATGAACCCCTGCAAATGCTAAATTTAAAACAAAAAGTGGCATATGTCAAAAACTATGACAGATAAGTGCTGACAGCCTAGGTGCATTATACGCAGAATTTAATGCCGAATTCAAAAATAAAATAAAAATGGGGGTATCCATTTAAAATAACAAAGATGGCGTCAACTTCCGGTATTTCCGAAAGTGCCGCCATTTTGAAAATTGTATTTTTGGATTCGCCATGATCGATTATGACAGGAACCCAGATTTCAAGTTTCTATCTTATTTGCAAATAAGAAATTTTCTAATGGCCGCCTTAAAAGAATCACCATGTATATGGGTTTATCTTGACAAAGGCCCCAAACGGGGCTGAAACGTCGACTGTTCTATATAAAATGCTTTTATAATAAAAATTGCCTTCAACTTCAGTAGGTACCATAAAGTTCAGGTTACATTTTGTATATCTATTTACATTTGCCGCATATGCAAATAGACCATAAATAACAGGCTGTCACACAATTTGCATCCCCATAAATTGTCATATGTGCCCGCCGTATACGTCCGAAGGGTAGTTTCCAGTTATGAAATCGATCATGCGTCCTCTCTCTCCGATATTTGCGACTTGCCTACTTCGCTTGATTATCAAAGTTGCAGTCGCGTGTCTCAAAGAGTTGAAGGCATCACAAAGCCGCGGACCCACCACAGTACTGTCACCAATATTTGTTTTAATCAATCAAGTTTTAACAACACAAAAAAAAAAGTTTTCTAATAGTCCGCGGAAGACTGCTTTTGTCGGCGGGCATTGTCACATTTATAAAGGGTTAGTACGATTGCATGTACCCACTAATTTTTTGTTTGGCACCTAGAAGTAATAAAGCACTGTGAAATTAAAATGCACTGATGAAAGCCATAAACAGCACCGCAATTGCAATTTCTAGTGCCAGTAGAAAAGTCTATTTCGATTTCTATGTCTTCCTAAAAGTTTTATTACTTGTAACGTTGTAACTTGTCTTCTGTATTTTGTAAGAAATACTAAAATATCTGTCCATATTCTAAAGATATTATATGACCAAACCCAACAAATACTTTTATATAAGTACTCGTACTTTCTTCAAGACCCGGTTATTATTTTCTTGAATAAGGAAATATATAGCAACGTCCCAACGTCGATTGTATTGGAAATAGCTTAGACGTAAGTTCAATAATTCAGAGTTGCTGGATATCCATAAGAAAAACGAGAATGGATATTTGTCCCTATATTACTTCACATGCGGATGTAATAATAATCATAATAATGAATAGTTTCATTATTTTTTATTTGGACATAATCTTGAGAAACTGCAACAAATACTGAATAGTTGTTATGTAGATCCCTTTAAAGAAGTATACAACAAAAAACACAGGGGGTGAGCGCCTTTGTACCAGTGACACCTGTTTATAACCCCGGGGGATGATGTGCTACAAATCATTCCCGAGATAATCCCCTTAAACACCACTAGACATTTTAACAATGTAAGGGTGTTACACATGTAGTTAGATACAACCCTTAATTTCACTTTGCGACGAGCAATTTGCGTATAAGTTTAATTCGTTGTCTAGGAGGGTGCGTGCTGATATATGTGCTGAACGTCAATACAAAAAAATACTGATTTTGGTACCAAAACGATACATCTCGGTCACAAGTTTAATCGGGTCATTATTTATGTAACGATATTGTTATATGGCTAACATATTTTTAGAAAGTAGAGTCGGGAAGCGATCGATTTTCTTTGTGCAACATATATAGGATCGTCTTCCGTGATGATACCAATTAGAACCTATAGAGAAGTTATAATTTCCGATTTCTTTGATACAAAATACAATGTAACATTTATTCCTAAAATTTATTTTCACGTTTCTTTACTTTAGATTGTATGCAACCTCCTAGTACCGATGTACTTCTACACAATTACTGAACGGCAAAAATTGTGTAAGTAGTATTTTGCCGGAGGGAAAACAGAAAAGGGAGTTGTCCCCTTAATTCCTTGTTTACGTTTTATAAATTATGTGCCATTTATCATGAAGTATTAAGGATGTAAGCATGATTATTTAAATTTGTACCGTTCCCCTTATTGAACTCGGATTAACTCAAAGCCAGAATTGTGTTATAATAAATTTACAAATTTGAGGATAATACTTTGAATTTGAAATGTACCCGCCGTTAATATCAAGTTGGTATTGCAAAATGTACTAAGGATTTTGGGGATATTCTCTTTCTTTTGGTTTTCGTTACTTTTATGTCATAAGAACTGACAGATGGTGAGGGGAATGCAAGCCTTCAAATTTAAGTAATTATACTATCGTTAAATTAACCACTTCGTTGCTAATTAAACAGAAAAATCTCTTGCATTTCTACACATCCTTTTTTAAATTGGACATTCTGTGTATTTACATACTTAAATCAATAGTGGTACATTTTGTGAAAGTTAGGTTGCCTCTCTCGAACACGTGCTTGTGTGTTTTTGGTTCCTTGAATGAGTGCTTCAATTCATTGTGATAATAGGTGTATTATTGACGACGCATTGAATATCATGGAACGTATGAAAGAAAATATAAGAGAAGATGAATTGTACTGCGATGCAGACGATAAAAATTTGTTGCTTTCTCGTTTGGATACTTTAGAAATATCCAATAAAAATCAATTTATCGACGACTGTGAGTCCGATTATGACGAAAACCAAGATGAAATATACTTCTGTTCAGCATCGGATTATAAAGGCGGTTTGAACAAAGACGTAAGAGCGGAAAACCGAAACATAAGTAAGAAAAGTTTTCAGCCTAATCAGAACCAATTTCAAAAGTATGAAAACAAGATAAACGTCGATATGTACGTAGGCCCGCGATTGCTGCCCGACCACGCGAACAATGCATTATTGGAAAATCAGCGACGCTTGGAGAGTGGGAAGTATCGCGTGAAAGAAAAGCAGGACCGGGCCACAGCAGAACAAGTATTCGATCCCCGCACTAAGATGATAGTGTATAAACTCTTGAGTAACAATAACATCTCCGAAATCAATGGCTGTATATCCACTGGCAAAGAAGCAAATGTTTACCATGCTTTATCGGAAAATGGTGCTGAGTTTGCAGTTAAGATATACAAAACATCGATTTTAGCTTTTAAAGATCGAGAAAGGTACGTTAACGGAGAATACCGTTTCAGGCACGGATATGCCAAACACAATCCAAGGAAGATGGTCCAAAATTGGGCTGAGAAGGAAATACGGAATTTGCAGCGAATGTACAAAAACGGTTTGAGGGTAAGATACATTTTTTTTTTAAGTTACGACTAAAATTTTATTCGTCAGGTACCTGAACCGATTAAATTGACGGCTCATGTCCTTCTGATGGACTTCATAGGCAAGGACGGATGGCCCGCTCCAAAATTGAAAGACGTTAATCTCACAGAATCAAAAGCGAGAGAGGTTTATCGGGACGTTATTGTTCTAATGTGGAAACTCTATCACCTCTGCAAGTTGGTGCATGCCGATTTGTCTGAGTATAACCTTCTTTATATGAATGGCGAGGTGTATATCATAGACGTTTCTCAGTCTGTCGAACATGAACATCCACGGTCTTTGGAGTTTCTGAGGACAGATTGTACGAATATCACTGAGTTTTTTAGGAGAAAAGAGGTCGTCACTATGAGTATTAAACAGTTGTTTGATTTTATAACGGACCCTACTATTAACGAAGGGAATATGGAAGACTGCCTTGACGCTCTGTCCGGTAACGATAATTTAAAGAGATATGAAGATTATACTGCTGAGGAAAAGGTAAACTTCTAATTTGTTCGATTTGTATTAGATTATATATATATATAATCCATAACCCTGTATACCCGAAGGTATAATAAAACATAATTTCAGACGTTGCTTTCTCCACAGACAAACATCCTCCATCTCCGTTTATCCTGCGCCATATTCCTTGCTTCTTGTAATGTAATTTTTCTGTCCGAGAGCAATCCTTCAATATTCTCATCCCAAGTTCTCATAGGTCTTCCTCTTGCTTTTCTGTCTTGCCTTCTTGCTTCCCATATTCTTCTAACTGGTCTCTCATTATTCATCCGGCTAATGTGTCCAAACTATCTCAATTGATTCTGCTCTATCTTCTCCAGCACTGGTTTCACTTGTAACCGTTCCCTAACATAGTCATTTCTAATTCTATCCATTCTTGTTATTCCCAGGACTCTCCTCAGATACTTCATCTCCATGGACTGTATTTTACTCTTCATATTCTTCATTAGTACCCAACTTTCACTTCCAAAGGTTAGGACTGGTACAAACACGGTTTTGTATATACTCATCTTGGCCCCTGTCGACACTTCCTTTTTTCCTATGAATGAGTTCTTGAGGTTATGACATATTTTTGCAGCACTTTCAATTCTTGTATTTATTTCAATGTCTTGGGAACCTCTACTATTTATATGAACCCCCAAATACTTAAAAGTGTCTACTTGTTCTATGACTTTATGGTTTATCTCGATATCTATACTTCTTGAAGTTTTGCCGCTTACCATGACTTTTGTTTTCTCTTCACTAATCTTGAGGTTTCTCTTTGACAACTTTTCATTCCATACTTCGAGGTTCTTCAGTAGTTCTCTCTCGTTTCTTGCGAACACTACCAGGTCATCAGCAAAGGCACATTCAGAAAGCCATACGGGTTCTAGGTTTCTATGTCCAACGTAGAACTTTGTAGTTTCGTTCCTTGTTTCTTTCATTACGTCATCCATGACAATGTTGAATAAGATTGGACTCAGTACTCCACCCTGTCGTAGACCCTCATTTACCATAAACCCTCCTGAGACCATATTATCTGTTCTAACATCATTTTTGTTGTTTCTGTATTGACTCATTATTGCGTTTCTTAATTTAACATCCACTTTTCTTTTTGTAAGGCTAACTTGAATGACTTTTCTTGGTACTCTGTCAAACGCTTTTTCTAAATCGATAAATGCTTGGTATATTTCAGTTTTTCCATTTCGTGTTTTCTCCTGAACTTGTTGTAGGGTAAATATGTGATCCTGGATGCTTCTTCCTTTCCTAAATCCGCTCTGCGACTGTTCTAGTTGTAGTTCTATTTCTTTCGTCAACCTCTTTTCCAATACTCTTTCATAAACTTTCGACGCTACACATAGAATTGTAATCCCACGGTAATTATTACATTCTCTCTTATCTCCTTTCTTAAAAATTGGTACTATAACCCCGACTTCCCAATCTTGGGGTATCCTCCCTTCCTCCCAAGCCTTGTTACATATAACTATCAATAGTTTTGTTCTACTTTCACCCATGTTCTTCAGCATTTCCCCAGTAATATTGTCATGGCCTGCAGCTTCCCCTTTTTTAGCATCCTTACGGCTTCTCTCACGTCTGCCAACTCTATGGGGTTGTCTTCTTGGTGGTTTTCTGTTTCATCTAGATCTTCATAATGTCTATTTAATAGATTATCAAAATATTCTCTCCACCTCTCCATGATCTCACTCTTCCTCGTAAGAATTACCCCCCTCCGGTCCTTAATTTGCTTAATTGTTTGTTGTTTTCTATCTGACCTCAAGTTCTTCACCATTCTGTAAAATAATTTTCTATTTGTATGCTAGTCGTTTTCCATCTTTTCGCCGAA
The DNA here is from genome assembly GCA_963966045.1 of Xestobium rufovillosum. Taxonomy (NCBI): domain Eukaryota; kingdom Metazoa; phylum Arthropoda; class Insecta; order Coleoptera; family Ptinidae; genus Xestobium; species Xestobium rufovillosum. The sequence goes on along the minus strand of OZ014492.1, from coordinate 51,232,441 downwards.
CTCTTCCCATGCTTTCTTTTTTGCTTCCAACACTAGTTCTTTCACTTTTCTCCTCTGTTCCTTATATTCTCTATATTTGTCACTGTTTCCCCGATCAAGATACTGTTTCCATTTCTGTTTCTTTATTTTAACTTGTTCTTTAATTTCATTAGTCCACCAACGTGTTTGTTTTTTGCTTCGGTTAATTTTTGTAGTGCCACATACATTTCTCGCTGCATTCAGTACAACATCTTTAAAAATTTTCCATGCTTGCTCCACATTGCAGGCTTCTAAGTTAAGATTTTCCATTTTAGCACCTATTTTGGTGGCAAATTTTTCAGCTACTTCTTTTTCCACCAGTTTATGTGATTTGATAACTTCCCTTGTAGTATTATTACTTATTCTTGGTGCTTGCTCCCTTGCATTTAGTTTTCTTGCAACATGCCCGTCAATAGTTGTCTTGGCTACCAACAAGAAATGATCGCTATTTATTTCTGCCCCTCTCTTTACTCTGACATCCGTTATTTCCCGTCTATGTTCTTTGTTAATTATAATATAATCGATAATAGACCTTTCATTTCGGCTCTTAACTTCTCTTGTGTACTTGTGGATCTGTTTGTGCTGGAAAAAGGTATTCATTATCAGAAAATTATTTTGTATACAGAAGTCAACAATTCTTAATCCATTGTTGTTTCTTAATTTTTCGTTGTACATCCCCAGGACTTCTCCCGTTCTATCTTCTCCAATGCCTACTCTTCCATTTAGATCCCCCATTATACATATTCTACCTCGCAAATTGTCAACTACCACTGCCACTTCTTCCCAGAATTTGTCCTTATTTGCCATTCGGTCATCCTCGTTTGGTCCATATAATACAATTAAATTTAGTATGCCCTGTTTTTCGGTTTGCAACTCTATCTTCAATATTCTCTCTGTTATGCACTCCCACGACTTAAGATATTTTGTCGTATCTTGTCTTATAATGCAACCAACACCTCCTTTTGCTCTTTCAGGACTTTTCACTCCACTCAAAATAAGTATATGCCTGTTTTCCATTTCTACAACATCCCGTTCTTTTTTCTTAGTTTCTGTAATGGCTAATATATTAATACTCTCCTTCTCAAATTCTTGTATCAGTTCCTCCTCCTTCCCACTCAACCCCCTAATATTCCACGTCGCTAGAGTCCACCCCATTTTCTTATTCATGTCCTTATTCTTCGCAATTTTCGTCATCAATGTTTTCGTACCGGCACCGTTGTTTAGTTTTTTGAGGTTCCCGCAGTCCCTAGTCTTCCTCCTTTCTTGTCTAACTGCCTCCTTTCTTTATTCCACTCCCATACCTCCTCGTTGATTATAAGTTTTTGGTACCCTATCTTAACTCGGTTTCCCTTAGCTCTTTCTTCGTCCGCCAGTTTTCGAATACATCTCTCCACTTCTCTCTCCCTTTTAGTTCTATCCTGGTTTATAAATATTTTTTCCTCACTGTAAGTCCTGAGTCTGCTTTTATTTTTCAGTATTTCGATCTTATCTTCAACGTTTTGCAATTCTATGGCACAGCTTTTAGGTCCTATTTTATATGCTTGTTTTATTTCAACGTTCAACTTTAGCCGTTCTTCGAAAAACTTAAACACCCCTTCTTTTATTTTAATTCCATCATTTGTGCCAATATTCATTCCCGTAATTACCAAATTATTTTTCCTCTCTTTCTTGTCAAGGTCTTCTAACCTATCATTGAGGCACTTGATTTCTAATTTCATGTCTTTGTTTTCATTTTTTAGTTTTTCATTTTCTACTTTTAAAGCATTCATATCCTCCCTGAACTGCTGTTGTTCTATTTTAATGTCATTGACGGATACTGCCAGGTCTTTTAACATTTGCATCACCCTGTCCAATTTATCGTCTCTATCAGGTTCACTTCCTCTCCTAGTCGGCGTTCTTTTAATTATAATTGATTGTAATTTCCAGGTTGATGAAGACGTATTCAAACAAATATATATCCCAAAAAATATATCGGAAGTAATCGACATTGAAAGAGACATGACTTTAGCCAGATCGGGAAATATTGACGAAGTTACTTACAGAAAGATACTGGGGCTTTCGTCTGATTTGAGTGGTCCTGCAAACGGACCTGAAGTTTTGGGAAAAGATGAACCAGAAGAAGAAGATGCGATTAGCGATGAAGAGGCGCACAGTAGTAGCAGTTCGAGCAGCGAAAATAGTGAATCGAAGTTCGTTAGTAGTTCAAGACCTAAAAATGAAACGTTGGAAGAGAAGAAAGAACGAAAGAAAGCCATCAAAGATGCAAGAGCGGAAAAAAGGAAAGTCAAGATAAAGAAACGCGTCAAGAAACGGAAAGTGAAGACGACGAGAAAGTGCTAGTATCCCGGCTGTTGTTCCTTTTTATTTCTTATTTTGCGTTTTAATTGGAAACTTTTTATGTATTATGTTGTGTATTAAGATTTTTAATTAATACTAGGAAAGTAAATTTTGTATAAATTGTCAGTTTTTTTAATGACGTCCCCAAAAAAGTTAGTGAATGGTAATCTGAAACATGTGCTCAAGGACATCGTCATCAGGAATCTGCGCTTAATTTCCGTAGCTCAATTCTGAAAGAGGCATCGGTACAATGCTGTACACTTTAAGACTCTCTTCGGAGTTTCTACATTAACTGTTCCCGAGCATAACTGATCGTTCTAAAATTTTCCTTTCTGCCAGAAACTATGATGTTCCATTTTTGTAACCTTCTGGAATCGCACATGTTTGGTATATACGGGTTGGTCCTTAAGTACTCTACAAGTTATTAAGAGGTGGTTCTTACGATGGCGTAGAACGGCCACACAAGAAAAACATTCTTAAATGCCAGTTTAAAGTGACAATCGAGCTTCAGTGCGAGTTTAAACTGGCAATCAAGAGTAAATGCGACTTTAAACTGACAATTAAATGTAAATGCGACTTTCCATTGGCAGTTAGGCTTAAATGTGAGTGCGAGTTTAAACTGGCAATTAGGCTTCAATATACAGGGTGATTTTTTTTTACCGTCTATTAGAAGTATCTGGAGAACTAAAAGAGATATTGATTTGAAATTTTGGCTGTGGCCGAAACCGGGTCGGATCTATTTAATGAAAATACTTTCAAAATGGTGGCATTTCCGGGAATACCGGAAGTTGACACCAACTTTGTTATCTTAAATGGAATGCTACCATTTTCTATTTTTTTTTAGATTCCACGGAAAATTTTAATGTCAATTCAATAAAGGTTCGCTATGTCTAAAATTAATATTTTCGGAGATATAAATTTTTTTCTCAATATTTTGACAGTTGTGGTAGATTATGTAAAAATTAATATCTCGATAACGTCTAGCAGTAAGATGTTCGATTTTTTATGGTGGCAAGACGAGGTGTTGGAGTTACTAATCAGGGAAACAAATTTCCAAAATCTATTACATAAAATTTTCTAATCAACGACATATGTTGATCGCACGAAAGTAGCAAAAAGTCATTTTTCTTAAATAGAATGATACCATTTTCAATTGTTTTTTAGATTCCACGGAAAATTTTAATGTTAATTCTATAAAGGTTCGCTATGTCTAAAATTAATATTTTCGGATATGAATTTTTTTCCAATACCTATTTTGACAGTTGTGGTAGATTATGTAAAAATTAATATCTCGATAACGTCTAGCTGTAAGATGTTCGATTTTCGATGGTGGCAAGACGAGGTGTTGGAATTACTAATCAAGCAAACAAATTTTCAAAATCTATTACATAAAATTTTCTAATCAACGACATATGTTGATCACACAAAAGTAGCAAAAAGTCATTTTTCTTAAATAGAATGATACCTATTTAAAGAAACCAATTAAAAAGAGTGAAAAAATGCGCATTTAACAATGTATGGTGTTTCTCTACCTAAAATGCATAGTATTTTAGATATTTGCTGTTTTCTTATTTCATCGATCAAAATTGAAGAGCGCCGCCTTCTAGTAAGTAGACCTTGGCTTGTAGACAAAACAAAATATTCACAAATTTCACAAATAATGTCTAATAAAAGCAATTGGTATTTTTTAGTAATTTAGTATGGTTGGTGTTTAACGAATAGGATATGGCAAATGATAATTATTCTTACTCGGATATTATGCATTTATTCAACATTCATGGAAAATGCGATAAAATAATTAACAGGACATACAGAACATTTAATGGAACATATCCTGAATTACCACCACTGAACTTATTTTAACTAAATAAAAAATAAAGTAGGTACGTGATAGTAAAACAATGTTAAAGAAACTGTTCAAAATGTAGTCCATTAACTTCTACACATTTAATAATTCGCTTATTTACGGCGTGTGTAGTAGCGCTACGAATTTCATGTGGATCTAAGCCTGCAAATGCTGTAGCAATTCTTTCCACCAATTCATCCCTGTTATTGAGTGGATATTGATACACTTTATCCTTTATACGGCCCCAAAGATAAAAATCCAACGGTGTAATGTCTGGAGACCTGGCAGGCCAACTCCATGGACCCAAACGTCATATCCATCTATCTTCAAACATCTGGTACAATTCGTTAGTAACTGCTGCAGAACAATGACCTGGCGCCCCATCTAGTAGGTATCTAAAATACTATTCATTTTGGGTAGAGAAACATCATACATTGTTAAACGCGCATTTTTTCACGTTTTTTAATTGGTTTCTTTAAATAGGTATCATTCAATTTAAGAAAAATGACTCTTTGCTACTTTTGTGTGATCAACATATGTCGTTGATTAGAAAATTTTATGTAATAGATTTTGAAAATTTGTTTGCTTGATTAGTAATTCCAACACCTCGTCTTGCCACCATAGGAAATCGAACATCTTACTACTAGTCGTTATCGAGATATTAATTTTTACATAATCTACCACAACTGTCAAAATAGGTATTGGAAAAAAATTCATATCTCCGAAAATATTAATTTTAGACATAGCGAACCTTTATTGAATTTACATTAAAATTTTCCGTGGAATCTAAAAAACAATTGAAAATGGTATCATTCTATTTAAGAAAAATGACTTTTTGCTACTTTTGTGCGATCAACATATGCCGTTGATTAGAAAATTTTATGTAATAGATTTTGAAAATTTGTTTGCCTGATTAGTAACTCCAACACCGTGTCTTGCCACCATAAAAAATCGAACATCTTACTGCTAGACGTTATCGAGATATTAATTTTTACATAATCTACCATCATCATCATCATAAGGTTCTCAGTCCGAAGACTGGTTGGACGCGTACCTCCATTCTTTTCTATCCTGAGCTAACCTACGCATTTCCCTAAAAGTAGAACATCCTACATCCCTAACTATTTGAGAGCAGTAGTCTAATCTAGGCCTACCCCTACCTCTTTTTATTCCTATCTCTGACTCTAGTATGTCACGAACTATTCCTTCGTGTCTTAGAAGGTGTCCTACCATCCTATCTCTCCTACTCTTTATTGTTTTCCATACCTTTCGCTTTTCCCCAACTCTTTCTAATACTTCCCTATTGCTAACCTTATCTATCCACGGTATCTTCATCATGCGTCTGTAGCACCACATTTCAAACGCTTCTACTCTTTTTCTATCCGCTTCTCCTATTGTCCAAGTTTCGCACCCGTATAATGCCGTACTCCATACATACGACGTTAAGAGTCTCTTCCTAGTCTCTATATTAACCGTTCTCGAGCATAACAGTTGTTTCTTTTTGTTAAACGCAACTCGGCCCTGCGCCATTCTTTGTTTTATATCTTTAGTGCTCCTACCGTCTTGAGTTATTTTACTTCCTAAGTAGCAGAAATCCGCGACCTCCTCTATCTTCTCATTTCCAATTTGTATTTCCATTTTAGTTCTATTTTCACATCCCCTACATACCAAAATTTTAGTTTTCTTTTTATTGATTTTCATGCCGAAGCCCTGTGTCAAAACTGCTTCCATTTCATTCAAAGCCGCTCCTAATTCTTCTTTGCTAGGTGCTAACACTGCTATATCATCCGCAAATCTGAGCATGTTAATAGTTTGGCCCTGTACATTGATCCCTGAGGCTGTTCTTTCCTTAACAATATTAATCGCATCTTCGATATATAAGTTGAAAACTAGAGGTGACAATGCACATCCCTGTCTCACTCCCTTCCGGATATCTACTTCCCTTTGTTCCTGCTCACATTCTATAACTGCCTTTTGCTCTTTGTAGAGATTATGTATTATTCTTCTGTCCCTGTATTTCATCCCTATCTTTCTCAGCACTTCGAACATCTTCCCCCATTTTACGTTGTCGAAGGCTTTTTCTAAATCTACAAATCCTATATAGACGCTCTTTCTCTTTTCTATCGTTTTTTCTATAATTACTCGTAAAGCTAGAATGGCCTCGCGCGTTCCTCTATTTCGTCTAAATCCGAACTGATCTTCTCCTAATATTTCTTCCGCCTTTTTCTCCATCCTTCTTTGCACAATTCTAGTTAAAATTTTTGACGCATGGGAAGTTAAACTGATAGTTCTAAAATTTTCGCATCTATCCGCGCCTTTTCTTTTTGGCAAAGCTACTATGATGTTCCGTTTGTAATCTTCTGGAATCTCGCCTGTCAGGTATATGCGACTAACTAGTTTAAATAAACGATCTATTACCTCTTGACCTGCGCACTTTAAGATTTCTGCCTGCAAGCCATCTATACCTGGTGCTTTATTATTCCTTAAACTTTTTAGTGCTATCTCAAACTCTTCTCTCATTATAGGACTCCCTAGGTTATCCCCCTCTACACTGCTTTCGCTTTCTAATATATCTTGCACTTCCTGTCCCGCATATAAGTTTCCTAAATATTCTTTCCACCTATCTGCCTTCTCCCCACTTCCGATTAGGATATCTCCTGCCTCATTTCTAATGTTTTTGGTACTAGATCCAATTTCTCTAAAATTTCTCCTAATTATTTTATATGCTTCATCAGTCTTTCCTACTTCGAATTTATCTTCCACTTCTTTGCATTTATTATCGATCCATTTCTCTTTCGCTTTCCTACATTCCCGAATAATTTCCCACTTGATCGCCTTATATCTTTGTTTCCCTGTTTCATCTAACCTATTTTTATATTTTCGCCTTTCCTCTATTAGACTCACAATATGTTTTGTTATCCAGGGTTTCCTACTTTCATTCTGTTTATGACCCAAAATATCCCTAGCTGAGGAAACTAAACTATTTTTAATGCAATTCCATTCTGCCTCTATGTCCCTAACAATATTTCCACCCGTGCCCTTTAGTGCTTCGTTTGTCTTTTTCTCGAACTTATTGCGCATATCATCATCTTTTAGTTTCTCTGGGTCAAGATACCTTCTTCCGCTTCTTTTTTTCAAAATCTTAAATTTAAGATTGGCTTTCATAACGACTATGTTGTGATCACTATCTATATCTGCTCCTGGATAACTTCTACAATCCCTAACTTGATTTCTAAATCTTTGCCTAATGAGAATGTAATCTATTTGATATCTCCCTAAGTCTCCTGGCATCTTCCACGTATAGCATCTCCTAACATGATGGTGAAATAGAGTGTTCGCGACCGTTAAGTTATGTTTATCGCAGAACTCTATCAGTCTAACTCCCCTATCGTTCCTATTGCCTAATCCAAAGGGGCCAACTATTCCGCCCTCTCGCCCTGTGCCTACGACTGCATTGAAATCTCCTGTAATTATTAAATTTTCGTGCCCTCTCACAAAATCTAGCACATATTCAATATCACTATAAACTGCCTCTACGGCCTCATCACTGTAGTTAGAAGTGGGCATATATACCTGTATACATAATCTACCACAACTGTCAAAATATTGAGAAAAAAATTTATATCTCCGAAAATATTAATTTTAGGCATAGCGAACCTGTATTGAATTGACATTAAAATTTTCCGTGGAATCTAAAAAAAAATAGAAAATGGTAGCATTCCATTTAAGATAACAAAGTTGGTGTCAACTTCCGGTATTCCCGGAAATGCCACCATTTTGAAAATATTTTCATTAAATAGATCCGACCCGGTTTCGGCCACAGCCAAAATTTCAAATCAATATCTCTTTTAGTTCTCCAGATACTTCTAATAGACGGTCAAAAAAAATCACCCTGTATAATCCGTAGTCCCCTTGTACCTTTCGGTGTGGGGTTTTTGATATCTTTATGTTTGGTGCACAAAGCTCTTCCATTGTTTTCTATCCTGTGCTACCCTTCGTGCTTCCATTACCGTTTTATCTCTTTTTTGTATGCTTTCTGCTATTACGTCTTCCCAGGTTTTTCTTGGTCTTCCTCTGTTCCTCTTCATTGTTGTTCTGGCATCCCATATTCTCCGTGCTAATCTTGTTTCTTCCATTCGTTGTAAATGTCCCCACCAGCTGAGTTGCTTTTCTTCCACGTATTCCAGTATTGCCTCTGTTTCAAGGTTTTCTCGTACTTCAGTGTTTCGAATTCTATCTTTTCTTGTTACTCCTTGTACTGCCCTTAGGTATTTCATTTCAATCGCTTGTATTTTACTTTTCATTGGTCTTGTAAGCACCCATGTCTCGCTTCCGTAAGTTAGTTAGCCTATAAATTGTTCTGAATATCGTCATTTTCGTCTTCTTGGTTACCTCTTTTTTCTTGACAAATTTTTGCCTCATTGCATGGTATGTTCTTGTCGCCTTCTCAAGCAGCTCGTTTATGTCTCTCTCCTGTTTACCGTTACTTTCTATTATTGTTCCCAGATACTTAAAATGTGTGACCTGTTTAATGCTCTCTCCTTCAACTTTTATATTCATTGCTTCCTCTTTTTGAGCTGTCATCATTACTTTGGTCTTCCTTGTATTGATTTTCATATCATGTTTTTTCAAATTCTCTGTCCAAACATTTATATTCCTCTGTAATCCCATTTCACTATCTGCCATGATCACAACATCGTCCGCAAAAGCACATTCAGAGATTTCTACTGGCTGAAGTTTTGTGTATCCTACCTTCAGTTTGTTTAGGTTTGGTTTACTTGCTTTGATTACTTCGTCCATCAGTATGTTAAACAAAACCGGGCTCAACACCCCTCCCTGTCTCAACCCTTCTCTTGTTTCAAACTGATCCGATGTTTTATTCCCTCTAGCTACATAATTTTTGTTTATTTTATAGATGCTTTTTATTGTTCTTACAAGTTTCAGATTTACTTTACGTTTCAATAAACTGTTCCATACTTTTTCTCTTTGCACTCGATCGAAGGCCTTTTCTAGATCTATAAATGCAAAGTATGATTTTGTATTGCTCCTTAGTGTTATTTGTATTATGTCTTTTATTGTGAAAATATGGTCATGTACACTTCTCCCCTTCCTGAATCCGCTCTGAGCTTCGTCTAATGTTGGTTCTATGAATATTTTCAGCCTCTTTTCTAGTACTCTCTCATATGCTTTCGCTGCCGTGCTCAGTAGTGTAATTCCCCTGTAGTTATTGCAGTCTCTTACATCTCCCCTTTTGTGTATTGGTATTATTACTCCAAGTTGCCAATCTTCTGGTACTAATTCTTCTTCCCAAGCTCTTTTGCAAACTTTTGTGAATAGTTCTGTTCCTTCTTCTCCCATATTTTTCAGCATTTCTGCAGTTATTCTGTCATGTCCTGGAGCCTTTCCATTCTTTAGGGATCTAATTGCCTCTGATACTTCTTCGATTGTTATCACGCCTATTTCTTCTTCACCTATGCCTTCCCCTGCTTCTGTGTTAGTGCCTGTACTGGAATTTGTTTCCGGCGCTATGCCTGTTAATTTCTGGAAGTATTGTTTCCATCTCTCCATTATTTGTCTATCTTCTGTTATTATTTCTCCTTCTTTACTCTTAATTGTTGTTATCTGACTAACTTTTCCTTTCCTGGTGTTTTTTAGTACCTTATAAAATAACTTTTGGTTGTCCTTACTATTTTCTTCCATTTTCTCTCCAAATCTTATCCAGCTCTTCTCCTTTGCTTCTTTGACTACGCTTTTCACTTTAATTCTCTGTTCCTTGTATGCTTCATATCTGCCTTCCGTTCTGTCTCTAAGATATTCCTTCCATCTACACTCCTTATCTATTTCTTCCCTGATATCTTTACTCCACCACGCTGTGTATTTCTTCCTGTTGCTTACTCTTAATGTCCCACATATTTCCTTTGCTGCTTCTATAATTATGTCTTTAAATATTTTCCATAAATCTTGAGCTCCCTTATTTTCAGTTTGTTCCAGATGCATTTTGTTTTTTACCAACTCTTTGTATTGTCTTGCTGTTTCTTCATCTCTCAGTTTGTAAGCTTTTATGGTTTCATATTCTGTCATTCTGTTGGTATTTTCTTTTATACTCTCTAGCGCCTCTTCTCTCTTCTTGACTTTTGCCACCAGCATATAATGGTCACTATAGATTTCCGGACCTCGCATTACTCTCACATCTCTTATTTCATCTTTTCTATCTCTTTCTACTAATATATAATCTATTATGGATTTATCCATATGTCTTGCACCTTGTCTTGTGTACTTGTGTATTTCCTTATGTTTGTAGAATGTATTTGTTACCAGTAGATTATTTATGAGACAATAGTCCATTAACCTTATTCCATTATTGGTTCGCTTGTCTTCTCCGTATCTGCCTATCACTCCAGCACTAGTTTTTTCTTTTCCAACTCTGCCATTTAAGTCTCCCGCCACAAAAATACTTCCTTTGCTGACTTCTGTCACTAAGTTTAATTGTTCCCAAAATTTATCCTTGATTTCTACTGTCGCATCTTCATTTGGGCCATATGCCGTTATTACCGTTACGATTCTGCCATCCATGTTCATTTCTACTGTCAGTATTCTTTCTGAATGTCTCTCCCATTTCCTGATATTCTTTGTCAGTTTTTTATTTATTAGACATCCTACCCCTGCTGCTGCCCGTTTTTCATAAGTCACTCCACTTTATATCATTATATGTCCATCTCCTAGTGTTTCTTCCCCTTGTCCTTTTTTCTTTGTTTCTGTTATTGACAAAATGTCTAAATTTGTCTTGTCAAACTCATAGCATAGTTCTTGGTCTTTTCCATTTATTCCTCTTATGTTCCATGTTGCTAACTTCCATATTTGCTTATTAACATTTTTTTCCATCCATGTACCCTGTCCTCGCCTAGCCGTTACCACTTGTTCCGTCCTTTTTAGAGTTACTTTTATTTTGTTTTCCAGTTTTTTGCGTTCCGGTGTTCTGTTTCTTGCAGGAGTTCTTGATCTAATTGTGGTCCTTCGACTCTTTGCTTAGTTATTGTTCCCATTTTGTTACTCCAGTTCCAAATTTCATCATTAATGATGATTTTTTGGTAGGCTACCTTTACTCTTTTCCCTTTTTTCTTTTCTTCCTCGGCTATAGCTCTAAGTTCTCTTTGTATATTCCTTTCTGCAACAGTCAGGTCGCTATCGATGTAAATATTATTTCCTTTATGTTTATGTTTATTCGCCCGTCCTCTTTTAGCTCAGCTGATATTTTACACTAACCTGTCCTCTGGTTTTTACTGCTCCTTTTCACTCTCCGAAACAGATTTTTCACTAACCGCACAATCCTCAATTTTAACTTTTGTCCCTGACACTTTTCCGCGAACAAAATTTACTCGGTAGTACCTAATTTGGTTTAAACTTTCCGGAGTTTTATTCACGGCTCTTACACGCGCGATTGCCATTAGGCAATTAGGCTTCAATGCGATTTTAAATTGACAATTAAACGTAAATGCGACTTTCAGTTAGCAGTTAGGCTTAAATGCCAATTTAAACTGAAAACTGAACTTAAGTGCGAGTTTAAACTGGCAATTAAGCTTCAATGCGATTTTAAATTGACAATTAAACGTAAATGCGACTTTCGGTTAACAGTTAGGCTTAAATGCCAATTTAAACTGACAATTGAACGTAAGTGCGACTTTAAACCGGCAATTAGGCTTAATTGTGACTTTAAACGGACAATTTAATTGTTAAAACTGTTATTTATACCTTATTGCCGCTTTAAACTTACAATTAAGCCTAATTTCCAGTTTAAACTGGCACTTACGTTCAATTGCCAGTTTAAATTGGTGTTTAAGCCCAACTGCCAATTGAACGTCGCATTTACGTTTAATTGTCAGTTTAAAGTCACATTTACGCTTAATTGCCGGTTTAAACTTGCATTGAAGCTCAATTGTCACTTTAAACTGGCATTTAATGAAAATGTAATTGATTTATTAACAAAACTACCACATGTGCCTTTTACTTGCTCGAATATTAATAGAAATAACAGATCCATGTGGTTGCGACCTACAACACCTGAAGAAATTCTAACATTGGCGACTTCTCTAAAAAGTAAATTTAGTAGTGGTGACGATGAAATACCCATAAGCATTGTAAAAATGTCGATAGGTGAAACTAGTTCTATTTTATCCTACTTATTAAATAATTCCTTTAAACAAGCGATATTCCCTGATCAGTTAAAGCTGGCTCGTATCAAACCATTATTTAAAAAAGGCGACCAAAATCGGTTTGAGAACTATAGACCAATTAGTTTGCTTCCCAGTTTCTCTAGAATCTTTGAGTTGGCTGTGTGTGCAAGGCTGTTAAGTTTTTTTCATGATGATGAAATGTTCTCAGAGAACCAGCATGGATATCTAAAAGGGAGATCAACCCAAACAGCAATTTTCAGTTTCACCCAACAAATATTAGAAATTATAGAAGATAACAAAATAGCGTTAGGTATATTTTTAGACCTCTATAAAGCATATGACACAATTGACAGAGAATATCTTCTGGAGAAACTGGAGCATTATGGAGTGCGAGGACATGCGAATGATTGGTTGCGATCATATCTCTCTAATAGAAAGCAAAGAGTGGAAATAATTAAAAACAAAGAAATCATAAAATCTGATATCTTGGAAAGTTCTATGGGGATCGCGCAAGGTAGTGTGATCGGACCGATTTTGTTTATAGTATTCTTGAATGATCTAACCAAAATAACATCAGCCAGTGAATACAAAATTGTAAATTTTGCAGACGATACAAATTTGGTAGTGGGAGCCATCAAAGATGTAAATGAACTAACTGAAAGGGTGAGTGATGCATTCGGCTGTACGAAGAGATGGTTTGATGGGAACAAACTAATATTAAATAAAGACAAAACTAAGATGGTAGTTTTTACTACAAACAAGTACAGGAAAGAGAAACCTGAGAGCATTGATGTAGGCTCGGAATCATTTGAGATTGTAGAGTACACAAAATTCTTAGGGGTGTTTATTGATGAGTTTTTGTCATGGCGTAAACACACTGAGTATGTGGTGGGAAAATTAGGTAAGGCCTGTTTCGCAATAAGAACAATCTCAAAGTATATGGACAGGAAGACGTTGAAGGTTGTATATTATGCAAATTTTGAGTCTATTGTAAGGAATCGAAAAATGATTGGATCCCAAACCAGAAAAATTCTCATAAATCTGGAGCCTTACAGTCTCAAGGAATATCTTGAGGCAAAGTGGTAGATTATGTAGATGTAGTGTTTTTGACGTCATTTCACTTAGTGACTGTATGTGTGTATTATTTTTTGTCACATGTATATGGAATTATTTGAAATAAAGAAGTATTATTATTATTATTATTATTATTATTATTATTAATGTTTTTCTTGTGTGGCCGTTCTACGCCATCGTAGGTTCTTTACATTATTTTGAGTCGAATACTTCATAAATATGGCCATATATGTCTAAAACTGCTTAATTTCAAAGATGCAGGGTGCCAAAGTTGAGGGAAAGAGAATGTTTTTTTAAGAGAGCTTGAAAACCAATGGAGATATTCTAGTGAAATTTTGTGCACAATATTACTACACAATGGATCAACTTTTGATGCAACAATTGCTTTTTTCAGTGAAACAGGGGCGGGCCCAAGGGGTGGCTATGGTATTCCTTTAGAGAAAAATTCGTGCCCCACTCAGTTTCTAAAAATGTTAAATGGGTTTTTTATAAATGGTATTACATAGTTCAAAAAAGGTCTCTTTTTCTCGTTTTCAAGAAAATAAAGTAAAACAAATCTTATCCGTTTATTTTATTAAAAATTATGTGAAGTGAATAAAATTGCATTTTTAAGAAAATTAATTTATTGTCATCAATAAAATAACAAATACACCAACAAAAAAACACAAGTTGTAAATTTCCGTACTTCCCAATTAAAATTTCGGCAACTAAATTTTTTTTGAAAAGTAAAAAGACATTTTTTGTACTACGTATTTAATACCATTTATAAAAAACACATTTCACATTTTTAAAAACTCGGCGCACAAATAAGCACAGATAAGCCTCGACAGCATTGCTATCTCACTTATCTTTAAAGATAGAAACACGTTTAAACGGGGAAAAAGTTTTGCAATTTGGAGCTCTTTAATATGCCCTCTGTTGGTTTCCTAGATATTTGAAAAAAAGGAAAAAATTGCGATTTGGTTTTTTGTTAATAACTTAGTTATTTATTAACTTTTTAATGATTTTTAAAAACAGGTTTAAATGGTTGTTTAACCCGCATATTTCTCAGTACTCTAAAATTGTCTCCCGACGTTTCATACACTTGCAGTCATCATCAGGTTTATTTTTTCTTATGGACGCCATATTGGATTTTCATGTCATTAAATAGCTTATTTTTTGCTGATAATATCAACCTATAACAAGTTGATATTATATCAAAAATAATAGCCGCAGAAAATGAAATTCATAATTTAGTGGAAAAATTTAGTTATCCATGGAGAAACAACTTTAAAGGAGTAATTTTGCAAGAATTATTACAGTTTTATTTCGTTAAGTAGAAATCAATGAAACACTCATAATTTGTAGCAGAAGAAACTGCCAAAAAATAGTTTAGTTCAAAATTGTATTTGCCACCCCAGGAAATTATAATTTCAAAATTGAAAAACAAAAAACATCGAGAGAATAATAAAAACTAGTTACAAAACAAACGAAAACAACTTATTGTCGCTAATGTTCAAAATGTGCCCTTCATATTCGATGCAAATTTGCGCTCGTCCTACAATTTCTCTAGTAGCGTTCGGCGTCTTTGTACGGCTTATTCTTAGGCCTTCAATAACTTTATTGATTTGGAATCGTCAATCGTGCAAGTTATTGTAACTTAATTCAAAATATTACAAGTAGACAAATTGTTTTGTAAATAAAGAAAGTACCTATGCATTGGGAAGACACCAACTTTGAAACTCAAAAAAAAATAAAACATTTCTAATTTCATCGTTAAGATTTTCTTTCACACTTTCTTATTGTTTAGAAAGTTCATATTTTGTAAAATTACATTTTTGTAATTCTTTTTTCTAAGGCCAACTAAACTGTAGTCCAAAATAATAGAATTTTATGTTCTAAGACTATTTGTGCTGGAATATTACCCATTTGTTATAGGTTGCTATTCTCAGCTAAAAATAAGATATTTAATGACATAAAAATCCAATATAATAATAATAATAATAATGGACTTTATTATTCCCCAATACTATACATTAAAAGATAAAGAAAAAAAAAAATATACACATTCAATAATGAGGGACTAGCTGGCGGAGTTTAGCCAAGGCTACTCTTACACTCAACCAGCCGTCCTTCTAATCCGTAAAATTACTTAAATAAGATCTAAAAAACAATGTAACGTAGACTCGGATACCAAAAATTAACAAACGTTTTTCTATACAATCATGAATAAAAGAAACAAGATAACGTGCTAATACAAAAGAGAAAAACAAAACCAAAAAATCAAAATTTCAAAGCAAAACAAAGTGACTATCAAAATGTTCAAAATGTTCACTGCTGATCAAACAATAATTGCTTAATTCTCAGCTTAAACGACGCAACTGTCAAATTTCTTGTCTCGATGGATAAGGAATTGTACAAGGAAACAACATTGTAAGAAAAAGATCGTCTAAACAGGGCGGTCGAGTGCGGCGGCATCGTCAACTCATCCGCAAATCTAATGTTGACACTGTGAATTTGAGATCGCTTAATAAATTTATTTAGAATAGGATAAGAATTTGCAGATAGGAACATTTTATGCGCAAAGGTAAGCAAATGCAAAATTCTACGATTAGCCATATTCAACCAAGAGAGCTCCTTAATCCTAACGGAGACGTGGTCAAATTTCCGCAAACCAAAAACAAATCTACAACAGAAGTTTTGAACTTTCTGAATTCGGTTAGAATACGCCGAGTCGAGACAAGGGCCATAAATAAAATCACAATAATTAAATCTGGACAAGACGAGTGCTTGCGAGAGAGTTTTTCTTAAATATGGATTTAGTATATAACGATTAGAAAATAAAGTTTTTAAATAAAAATAAGTCTGTTGTAAAACTGAGTCAATGTATATCCTAAATCGCCAGCTCTCGTCAAAGATCAAGCCCAAGTTTTTTGCAGAAGACAAAATAGGTAAGGGAGAATTATCGATTAAAACATTGATCGTATTTTTAACATAACCTGTCAAATGTGACTGTCCATAAATCATGATGCCCGACTTCCCGACATTCAGCCTCAGATTGTGCTGCACAGACAATTTAAAAAGAGAATCTAAATCAGAATTAATTAATGATTCAGCATGTCGAAGCTGCTGAACGGGAAAACTAAAATATATTTGCGTGTCATCCGCGTATGCCACAACATTACAATTCTTAACTGATGCCAGGAGATCAGATGTATAAATAATGTAAAGTAGAGGGCCTAGTATTGATCCCTGTGGAACTCCATTTAAAACATCACAAGGTACCGAGAACTGGCCATTCACTCTGACTTTCAGTGTTCTATTACAAAGATAAGATCTGAACAACGAAACTGCAGAAGGTGATAAACCATAATAGGACAGTTTAGCACAAAGGAGGTGATGGTTAATGGTATCAAATGCCTTAGAGTAGTCAAGGAGGACGAGCACGCTAATCAGTTTCCCGTCCGTGGCAGAAATTATAGCATCCGACACCTGCGCCAAGGCGGACGACGTACTGTAGCCCTTCCTAAAGCCGAATTGAGAAGGCGGCAATAGGCTGTTTACACTAAAATATTCATATAAACGATCAAATAACACAGTTTCCATAATCTTTGACAAACTGGGGAGTATACTAATAATTCTGAGATCTGAAAAACTAGAAGGATTTGAGACCTTAGGAATGGGGCAGCCCACAGCCACCTTCCATGCATCAGGGAAGCAACTTTGTTCAATTACAGAGTTTATCAAATGCGTTATGTAAGGATCGATAAATGGACTGCAGTATTTAAGCATAGTAGACGAAATTTAATTTTAATTTCCAAATAACCGAATGAACTTCACTCACAGTTGCTAAACCAACATCAAAATTTAAATTTTGATCGTGAAAATTATTTTCGTAATAATTAATCAGATCACCGCAGTCAGCAAGATGATTCGACGCAGAAGAGAAATGATCCATAATCTCATTACAATCACTAAGGTGAGTTGGCAAGGACCGCTCGGATTTCCCAGAGACACCAAAATCACGGAGTTGATTCCACATTCTACGCGCGTCCCCAGTAGCACACATCTGACTCAAATAAGCCTTTTTCTGCTGCCTGACCACAGACAAAGTAAAGTTGCGAAGCGACTTATAGTAGGACCAATCAGATGTCAGTTTAGATTGTTTAAATTTTGCAAGTGCACAATCACGTTCCGTCATTAGCATCTTTAATGTGTCCGTAAGCCATGGGGCTTTAGGTTTAGAAACCCTGACAGTCCTTATGGGCGCATGTTTATCAAACAAAGAAGTGATAAGGTCAGAAAGAATTGCCAGTTTATTGTTAATATCAGGTTCAGCCAAAAAATAATGAAATTTGGCATTATGCAAATCCTCCAAGAATGACGAATAATTGAAACTTTTAAAATTACGAAAGGAAATATATTTTTGCTTAGGCTTATCCGTTATCACATTGAGCCTACAGAAAACGAGCCTGTGATCAGACAACAGATCCGCATTCATTGTCCCCGCCCCACACACCATATCGATATTGGAAACAAATATAGGGTCTAAGAGAGTGCCCGTCCCCCAGGTCACCCTAGTTGGTTCGTTAATAACATTGGTGAAGTTGTAAGAATTGAAACAATCAGAAACAGGATTATCGACGTTTAGTAAATTAACATTAACATCGCCCAAACAAATGACCTCATCCGCAGTCGGAATAATTAAAGAGAGAATATTGTCAAGTTCGGTTATGAAATTAGGAATGCTAGACCGAGGCGGACGATAAATAGAACCAATGTGGAACTTTACGCTATGTATTTTAAAAGAAACCCAAACTTGTTCTACTACATTAGAAACAGGCAGCTCAAATTGAAAAATTTTAGCCCTTAAGTTCTCTTTAACATAAATCGCAACGCCACCGCCTCTCCTCTCCCTATCAGAACGAAACAAATCATATCCATCAATTCTTATATTATCAGAAATTATACTGTCAGAAAGCCAAGTTTCTGTAAGTGCACAAACATCGAAGTTCTGGTCCAAAATCAATGAAAGCAGGTCGTCAAAAGATGGCAGCAGCGAACGAACATTCAGGTGTGCAATTTTCATAAAAAAAAACGCAAAAAACAGATAGGCACATAAACAGAAGTCGCTCTCACAAAAAAAATACAAAAACAAAATAATGGTTAGGGAACAGAGAATAACGCTAATATATACTCTATTACAAATAACACTCTCAAAAAAGGCAAAAAAGAGAGAAAAAGAGATAACATTTCAGTTAAACCAATTTATCAAATTGCTCCTCATTCTCTATCTTGTGAATACTGCCATCAATTTTCACCATCACTCGCCCATCATAAGTCCACACATTAGATCTTTCGCAGAGATGCTCGTGAACCAGTTAAATCCTCAACAATAACAATTTTGGTGTCCTTTAGCAATTTCTTCTTGTTATAAACCTCGTTTCTATCGTGATAATTAGTAAATTTAATTAATATTGGTCGGGAAAGTGCACCCCTTTGACCTATTCTGTGAGATCGGTCAATTGCGGATATAGGTAGGTCAATACTGAGTTTCTCTTTAAAGATCTGTTGTAATACCGCATCCGTGTTTTCATGGTACGATTCCGGTAAACCAAGAATCCTAAGATTATTACGACGGCTATATTGCTCATGCATGTCCAATTTAAATTTGAGCAGAGTGTTGTCTTTTTCTAAACTATTTACTTTCTGTTCAAGGTTAACAATTTTTATATCCATGTTTTCAAGAATATTTTCAAGGTTACTATTTATCTTCTTAGAGACCGCATTTGAAAAACGATCCAGAAAAGCATCGCTAAACAATATATCTTGCAAATCCTTCATGTCTCTCTCGGTGGATCTGGTCACTTTTTTATCTGCCATAATATTAGCACTTATGTATTTACAGCGATTCTGCACTTTCACAAAATTTTATATAAACTCTTTCCCAACGAAATTTTAAATAAAACCAGAGAGCAACTTCCGCACAACTACATCAGACGCTCCATCGCCTAACACCATATGGCGTCCATATGGCGTCCATAAGAAAAAATAAACCTGATGATGACTGCAAGCGTATGAAACGTTGGAGACAATTTTAGAGTACTGTGAAATATGCGGGCTAAACAACCATTTAAACCTGTTTTTACAAATCATTAAAATGTTAATAAATAACGAAGTTATTAATAAAAAACCAAATTGCAATTTTTTTAAATATCTAGTAAACCAACAGAGCGAAGTCGATTTTTGTGAGGGCATATTAAAGAGTTCCAAATTGCAAAACTTTTTCCCCATTTAAACGTGTTTCTATCTTTAAAGATAAGTGAGATAGCAATGTTGTCGAGGCTTATCTGGGACACCCTGTATATGGTCATTGGTCATATGAAATACATATTCAACTCAAAATAATGCAAAGAAATAGCTCTTAAACACTTAGAATACTTAAGGACCATCCTGTACAGCTAAGTGGTTTAAATAAATGCTCTCCTACCTCTTGATCTGCACAGTTTAAAATTTCTGCTTGCAATCCGTCTTTATTGTTTTTTAAACTCTCGAGTGCTAGCTCAAACTCTTCACTCATTACAGGACAGTCTAGGTTATCCTCTTCTCCACTGATTTCCTTTTCTAATATATCTCCTAGTCCTAGTTCTTGTCCCGCCAGCTTTTCCCACTTCAAACTTATCATCTACTTCTTTACATTCATATGTACATATGTAATGGTCTTAACGTTTACATATAATCATCTGTCTTATTTTTAGTTTGAAGATCCGTTCAAACCAACAAGATTAGGTAACTGGCAGGTCCCAAAATGGCACCCACCTAAACCCTGTCCTCGGGACGGCAAAACCCGAGTAATTTCAAACGATAAGGGTCACATACTCCCTGGTATCCCCAGATCGAAAAGCAACCCTTGGGGCAATTACTTAGGAACCTGGGAATTACCAAAGAAAATCACAAGGGAAATAGGTATCTATAGTGCTTATTTCGTATAGCAGTATTTGTTACAGTTGCCTTTGACTTTCTGTAGCAAATGAACTGACTGCTCCGAATCAAGAACAAATAAAAATATGGGAAAAGAAGTGCGAGAAGAAGGGAACATTGCCACTAAATGCGAGAAAAAGGGGAAGGGACACTGGCGATGTTGAAAAGATCCCAGAACAGCAAGAGGCGGCTTGTACTGAAAAATTAGATGCCGAAGAAGAACCCACAGTTGAACAGGTAAGGACAGATTTTAAATCTGATCTCTGACTTGCTCTTAATTCATTTTATTGTTTTATATAAGTATTGTTGACTATATTATTTAACCCGCAAATTTATGTTTCGTTTATTAATTTGTTTTATTTTTTTACAGAAAATTTTGTGCCCTATACACGACATTTAAACAAAATTCTAGAGTTTCAAATGGTAACCAAAGTTTATTTTAATACCCCAAGACCTAAATAATTTTTTTATGTTTATTCTCCTTCATGTCATAATAAAATTGTTTTTGCATTGTATAAATATTTTTTAATAATTTTATCTTGCATTCCCTGCATGTCTGTACAAGAAGGAGGACAAGACAGCGAAAGAACTTGTGTACGTGCCCGGCGATTATACCGAATCCCAGAAACAGCATCCAAGCCACGCTTTGTTGCAATCGGAAGTTTTGAAAGAAAAAGATGTTGTAGCTCCATCGTCCAGAGGTTATCCAAAGTATAGAGAAGATTTCTCAAGATTACCTACTCCTCGAAAACCCGATTTAAAAGCTCAAGCCGAGGAAGTGTATAAAAATCATTGTGACTTGTTAACGTCGGAGTACAAAGGCAAAATGGGCTATAAAAAAGAGAACGACCAAAATTTCCCGGTACTGGATGCAATAGCGAACTTTAATTTGGCTAAGAAATTGCATAAAGAAAATTTGGAGCACGAGCCGCTGCCCGATACAGTAACTGACGCTTTATATCGTAAAATACAAATGGAAAAATCGGGGACGGACCCTGGGCTAGCTCTAGAAGGCGAAAAATACTCTACAGGGATAGCTTGGAAAGGTTATCCTGGTTACGGTCCAACGAGGTGCACAAAAATGAAAGTTTTTAGACCGAAAACAGGTTTGCCTGCGAAATCTGATAAGCGTGACGGTAGACCGAATAGTGTCAGCAGTTTTGATAAGAAGTGGCGCTTTTTGCGTCAAAGTAAAGTAACTCCAATAGAGCTTGCAATTTGTTGGGATTTAACCCCTGAGAACCCAGCGGATGAGCCGAAACGCACCCCTCACATTGATGGCTCGAATGGCTCGATGGCCCCCGCTGTATTTTCTCTAGTACACGCTTCGAAAGACGAGAGCGCCAAATCTGGATGTTCATCTAGGAAGATGTCGGATGTAAGCTTAAAAAACAATAATCCAGTATTTGAAAAAGTACCTGGAAATGACACTACAAACGAAGCACTGCCATTCTTGAATAGACCAAAAACTGCTCAAAGTAAAACGAGTAGTAAATCCAGCGGATCTCTTAAAGCAAGGACTCAAAGTGCACATAATTTACATCAAGTTCGAGAAGAAGCTACTCAGACTTCCTTGTGTAATTATCCATTCTTGGAAAAGCGAAAGGTTTATCATAGTTCGCCGAATATTAATTGCGCTAATAAACACCATATTCGTCGTTGTGTGGCTTGTGATGTAAGCAAAGCTGGCTTAGATAAAGATAAAAAAGAAAAAGCAGAGTACAAATTAGCATTCAAGGCGGGTATGCCTCAGAATAGAAGTGTAAGTAATGCAAAGAGAGCAAAATACATTGTTAAAGTGCCTAAACAAAAAGATCCTTATAAAAAAAGGAACTATACCATTAATACTTTAGCTGCTCCTTTTTCTTTGCAGAAGGATAAGAGGCAAGATTATCCTGAACACTGGAGACTCGCTACTGTCTATCAACAATCTTATAAGCCTATACAGGCTAGGAAACGTTCACTCATGGCCACGGTGTTCAAATAGAATATTAAGATATAAAATTCAAGTGCAATAAAAAATAGTGCTTTCATCATATTCGTCTGTATTGTTATATTTGATTGTTAAACATTGTTTTGTTGAAATTTAACGTGATTCAGGATATATTTATAACTAGTGTTGTATGTGATAGTGATAGCTGTACAAAAGCGTTATAAATTCTCTGTTGGTCTTATTAATTTCGAAATTCAAGTGTTAATTCTTGTCCCTGTTTGCATATTTTTTTTTATTCAAGGGCTTATCATATTTCGCCATAATTCCAAAATGTCAAAGTATTGTTCATTGCTTTGTTGCAAAGACAATTTCAAAATGAACAATCATATCATCATAAGGTTCTTAGTTCTTAGTCCGAAGACTGGTTGGATGCGTACCTCCATTCTTTCCTATCCTGAGGGTGTGAAAATAGAACTAAAACTGAAATACAAATAGGAAATGAGAAGATAGAGGAACTCATGGATTTCTGTTATTTAGGAACAATAATAATTTTCTGCAGAGTTCAAGTTCGTAAATGCTGCATACACTTGAGCTTCGATACGTCCCCAAAGGTAGATATTGAGTCAGGTCAGGAGACCTTGCTGGCCAGTCCCACGGACCCAACCGTCTTATCCACCTTATTGAACATATTGGTAAAGTGCGGAGATACTCCCTGGATGGGCTCCATCCGGTTGATACCAACATCTCCCTCTTGCATTTAAAGGCAGTCATCCAAAAACTCTTCTGCCACAGTCCTCAAGATTTCTATACAGGTGGCCCATTAGTGCGGGGACGGTCTATATCTCTTGAACCATTCAAGGCATCAGAATGAAATTTTGCAAGTGCTTAGGAAACCCTATGCGGCATATTGTAAAATTATTTTGGTGTATACAGGGTCTTCACATTTTGCGTAACAAACCAAAGTTATATTTTTTTAAATATTGCCATTTTAGTGCCAATCTGGACCCATCTTTGTGGCCTAATTACCGAAGCTGTCTACGATTTCTTTATCGAACTAGATTAACAGACTATTCTATTTGCAAATTCTGTTAATACAAAAAAAATTAAATCGATTTAACCTTCAAGAAGTAATTTTGCAATGGGACTTTTTGTGTCAGTGTAAATTCTATTGGCTTAGTTTTGTGCAGAAACCAAATTAAATTTTTTTCTTTTTGTTTTGGGTGAAAAAATAGGTGAAATCCGAATGAAATTGTAAAAAATAACAGTGAAATAGGAAATTTGTAAGTTTCAATCTTAATTTCTGTAGAAACTGTCAGTCGCAGACTTGGCAATGCCTGTATCAATCAGAAGCTTAGTAAACTGGCTATTAAATGTGCAATTAATATACAGGCTATTCCATTTGAAATTCAAATTCAATTATGCATATGTTTACCACCCTGTATAATGTAAAGCACTGTGACAAAGGTATTATCAGAATTTGAAAATAGATTAGTTTGTGAATCTAGTTCGATAAAGAAATCTTTGTCAGCTTCTGTAAGTAGGCATCAGTAGTGCCACAAAGATGGGTCCAGATCGACACTAAAATGGCAATATCTTAACATCCCCTGCTCGAAACCCATTAATGTGGTACAGTAGAGCTTCGTTAATCCGGATCAATTAAAACCAAGGCGCTCCAGATTAGTGAAAAATCCGGATTATTGAAGTCTAACTAAAATTGGCATCCTACACACACAGAATGGATATTGTAGCGATTTATTATGTTTTAAATACAAACTAAGTATGAAAGAGAAGCAATTAAGAAAAAACCAAAATTGTAAATTTTAAAACTAACAAGACTGCAGAAAAATAAAGATAGCACAAGGAATAAATGACAATTCATGCAACTACAAATTTAAAAAAAGTCAGTAATTTTCACTTGTTTGATGGATCCATTGCGCGGTCTTTTCAGTGTCATGATGGTTTTTAACAACCCGGGAATTCCCCGATATCACGCGGCTACAGCGCTAGGCATGCATGACTAAACCACACAGCGCGCAACGTATGATCCGGATTACAGAATCACTAGTCATTCCGGATTAAGGGATACATGATGTAAACCTATGAAATTTCATTTCCGTCCGGATTACTGGGAAATCCGGATTATTGGAGTCCGGATTACCGGAGCTTTACTGTATATCGTTTTCCATGAAATTTTGTGGGGAATGTGAATATTAAAAAAAAATTGGGGGTTTCCATTTAAAAAATGAAACTTTGGTTTGTTCCGCAAAATATGAAGACCCTGTATACACCAAAATAATTTTATAAGATACAGCATGGGATTTCCTAAGTAGGGCTGTGCCTACCCGAAATTTTTGGAACCGGGTACCCGGTTCTATAAAATCCGGGTACCCGGATCCCCCGGGTAGCGGGTATTAAATCGGGTACCCGGGTACCCGGGTACCCGATATCCGGGTACCTGCTCGGGAACCCGAAACCGTGAATTCCCGGATCCAGGTACCCGAATTCGCAATAACTCTGACACGGGTACCCGAATCTCCGGGTAACCGAAATTCCGAGTACCCAGCTCCCCCGGGTAGCGGGAACACAAAATAACGAATACCTGATTGCGAATACACGATTTAACGGGTATATGTATTTACCAAGTACTTATACCCGATTATAAGTAAGAAAATTTTACTATACAAAGCGAATTCTACACCTAGGTAGTTTTCATAATCCGTAAGTTGGAAGTTATATCTAATTTAATAGCACAAATGAAATTACCCCTATTTTAGGATTTCAGCATGGTAGGTCTAAATGCTATGATTGGCGTCACCACGTGACCGAAAGTTTGGCCTTTAGGATTTTGCGCTTGTTTTAAATAATAAGCACTACATCTAAATAATATAAAAAACAATTATTTCGTAAATTAATAATTACAATGGAACAATCTTCCTCGCAATTTTCTTTACTAACGCATGGAATGCGAAAAGTTAAAACGCCTAAAAAATCGTCACTGAAAAACTGAAAAATTCTTTATTTTAATTTAATGTTATAGAGAAGTTTATTTACTTTTAACTTAACAACTGTATTTTGACAAGAACATTAGAAAAATAGGTATTAAATAAAATGTGTTACCTTTATACTAAAACTCACTAGACAGAATAAAACAATACAATAAAGGAACAAAATATAACATCTAAGAATTCTACATATTTTTGTATAAAAAGGTAAGTTTGCCAACATTCTCTGGGAGCAGGCAGTTTCTTTTTGCTGAAACTATGTTTCCTGTTACCGAAAATACTCTTTCAGATGGTGCTGATGTACCAGGAATGCACAAATATTTTCGAGCTAGTTTTTCAACTTCAGGAAACTTGTGTCTGTTGGCTTTCCACCAAATTCCCGGATCTAGCGAGCGATCAATTTCTAGTTCCTTATCGTAATTTTCTAGTTGTGAGGTATTTGTAGTACTTTGAATTAAATGGGGAAATAGTTCATTTATTGTATTAGATTTTTGCGTAGACTGCAAATGACAAATCCCAATTTCGGGATATTTTTTTATTAGGTACTCTTTTACCTCTCTACTTTTGTACTGTTCCCCTTCTAGCTGTTTGTATCTGGGATCTAAATAGGAACAAATATCGGACACGTCCGGGTTTGTATTTATTACTGACAGGGAAATGTTATCATCACGATCTTCAAATTTTTCTATTATCGCTTTTTTTACAGCTTCTTTAATTTCGATCATTTCTATAACATCATTGTCGTTTTCTGCCAGAAAATTCTTCTGTATTGACTTTAATAGCGCCCCAACGACGGACAATGACGGAAATTTCTCGGTACACATAAAATTCGTTGCTGTGTCGAAAGGCTTCAAGAACACCACAAGTTTTTCCAAAATGACCCAGTTTGCTTCTGAAATTTCTAGCTCAGATGCTCTGTTCCTAGGAACAACATCTCTATTGTTTAATACGCATGTCACAGCTTGTCTTTGCTCCAAAAGCCTGTCTAACATTTGAAAAGTAGAATTCCATCTAGTTTTTACATTCTGGGTCAAGTTGTGGTTTGGTAATTTCAGCTGCTCTTGGACCATTTTAAGAGCTTCCTTTGCAACGGTGGAATGATGAAAGAGGCTTACTATACTGGAACATGTTCTTATTATTTTATTAATGTTATCATTTGCCAATCCCCTATTTAAAGCTATTTGTAAGGTATGAGCAAAGCAGAACACTCCAAACCCTAATTCGTTACTGGTCTTAACAGCTTTTGTTATATTCGAAGCATTGTCATGAACAACAGCAACAACTCTGTTTTTTATTTGCCACTTGTTACATACTTCATGTAAAGTATCCTTTAAACATTCCGCGGTATGTCTTTGAGGTAAGGATGCTGTTTCTATGACGAAATTAATATTATCCCAGTTTTCGTCGATTCCGTGAACTGTAACTGTAATGTATGGCTCTGTTGTCCTTGACGTCCAACAATCTGTTGTTAATGAAACGAAACTTAATTTGTTTCTTAAAGTATCAAGTACATTTTGTTTTTGTTTTTCGTAAAGTAAATTAACTCTAGCCATAATTAATTTTCGACTAGGAATTGTATACTTCGGAAAAATTAGTTGCATAAATTTTCGAAACCCAGTCCCTTCAACAAACGATATTGGAAGCATATCACTGCATATCATTTCTGTGATTGCCTTATTAATTAATTCCTTTTTCGACTCAGAAATGTTATTTGAAAAAAACATGTCACTAATGGACGACTGTTTGCGTCTTTTACATTGCTTTTCCTTTTCTACTTCTTCGCTAATATTGCTGTTGTCTTCTGAAACGAAACTTATTGTTTCATTTTCGGTTTCTCCGGTGGCATTTGGCTCATCAGGTCTCGCATTTGACGTTGATGGTTGTTGAGCAGCATTGTCTTTGGGCAACCGCGTGTCTCCCTCAGCATTTTGCAGTCTAAAAAACACAAGTACCAACTACCAAGTACCCAAAGTAGGCCAAGGAACAGGAACATACTACAATATAAGGGTGCGCCACCTAAGCGTATTTTTTCTGTTGCATATTTATTATAACAGAGAAAAATGACACATAAGAGATCCACCCTGATTTTTGTTTCTCTATTAAACCGGGTGTCCCATCAGACGTGGGCTAACATGGCTATCTTTCTTAGTAGTCGAGATAGATAGTCGATTAAATAGGCAAATAAGTGCTAACTTTAGTTTTTCTTATGGACGCCATATTGAATTTTCGATTTTGAAATCAGCAGTTTTTCTGATTAAATTGATGTATCATATGCCATACTGGAAATTAATCACACCAACTTCCAAACATTTTTCTAAGCACACTACGAAAACAGAAACGCGCTGAGGCGTCATAAATAAGTATTGATGAATTAAAATAGATTATACTATTAAAAATATCAATAAAGAAATAAGGAAGCAAGAGGAAAATTTCGAAATTACGATTTTCCGTCTTTTTTATAACATCAGAACAGACGAAATTGGTTCGATTGCAAAACGCCAGATTGATAGGCACATAAAACTACACTTCTTTGCCTATATAACCGACTTTCTAGTTTCTATCTCGACTAATAACAAAGATAGCCATGTTAACCCACGTCCGATGGGACACTCGGTATAAATTTATTTTCACTTCTAATAGAGACTGACCCATTTCTGCTGCGCAGGAACTACCACTGCTTCTTTAAATGGAATATCCTCTATTTGCATTTTCGGATTCCTTAACTGATTTTACTGTGTATGTTTTGCCTAAATTGAATATTTTTGACTTTACCAAAATTTTGAAAATTAAATATCTTTAGAGTTTAGAAAATTGGTAGAAGCGTACGAAGAAATAGGACTGAAAATTAATATAGACAAGACCAAATATCTGACAGTGGATGAAAAGGGAGCTGATTTGCTGGTGGGAAACCGAATAGTTATAGAAGCTGTTGAAAAGATATAAGTCGTAGAACCTCGCGCAGAATTTATTAAAAGTGAAATACCGAATTTCAAATAAAACCACCCCCAAATATCTAACCATTCATAAGGAAAATGTTTGCAGTTGACATAGTGTGCCATGGCCTTTTCTGATATAAAATTGAAATGACTATTCCAAATTTAAAAATGTATTCTTATTGCCGCTATATTATTATTATTACGTTACTCAGTTTTCAAAAATAAAAAAAAATCGCGTGTAATCAATAAATTGTAATCATTTCACAATTTTAATATTTACTTAAGCCCTGGTTTTTAATAACTTTCCGTCGACGGAATTCCGTTTGCCGTATTTTAAGTCTGTCGCTGTTTGAATGGCAGAAAATTTTCAGTTTTTTACTGGTGTAACTTAGCATCAAACATATAATTCAGTAAAATTGTGACAGCGCAGTGCGTCGACGGATTCCGTCGGAGTCTTAAAAACGAGGGCTTTACGTTAATTCAATAAAGTGTACGCAAATATGCATAGTAAAACTTACAAATATAAATCACAGAAATGCCAAGGCTCGCATAATGTCTGTAAAAATGAAACTTAAAACCTCCCTTCAAAGTTACAAGTTAAGTTTGATTTTCATTACATTTCATGAACTTAATAATTTTAATAGGTATGGGTTTAAAGTTCAAAGAATCTTTTTTTGGCAAAATTAGAAAAAATATCGGTAACACGTTATAATTGGAATTTAGTGTAACTTGCAGGGTTGATATTGATACTCGAACTATTTAAAGTTGCATTAAATCATTCAGACACATTTTCTTTACTTAGTACTTACTTACCTTAGGTGCTTATTTTGCAGGTGCTTCCATAGGGACCCTGTGGAACCACCATAGTATTTTAAATTAGTCTTGCAAATATTGCAAGTGGCAATTCCTTTTGATTTTCTTTTTTCAAAATGTGTCCACACAGAACTCATTTTATTTATTTTATTAGAGTACACCGAACAGCCGGGGAACTAGGGATATACTGTTAAAGTGCATTATACAAACACTTCTTAGGGTTAGTACACCAAATAAAAACAATAATTTATTGCTTCTATTCTTTAGTTTGCTCATAGCACGCCGAAAGAAAACCACAGACATATTAACATGTTAGTGTCGCCGCTAACCGTCGGCACCCTTTGAGATTTTATTTAGTGAATGCCGCAGATAAACAGAACGCAAAACCGGGTGCCCAGATAGTCGATTACGATTTGCATTCGGATCTGGGCATTCCTCCTCCGGGTACTAGAACCGGCTATGTCGGAACCGGGTACCCGAACGAGACCGGGTACCCGGGTAGTCCTTTTACGGGTATTAGAACCGGGTAGGGACCGATTTTGGAAACGGGTACCCGTCGATGTCAGAACCGGGTACCCGGGTACCCGGTTCTTAAGCACAGCCCTATTCCTAAGCACTTGCATATCTCTGGGATGTTAGGGTTCCATTGTAAATTAAAAAAATTTATGCGATTTATGATACACAAAACATGAAACTAAATCTTTGTTGAAAATTTTTGCAACCGTGTTGCATGAGGATTAAGTTTGCAACAAATCGCTCAACAATACTTTGACATTTCAAAATTAAGTAATAGAGCCGATTCACACGGGTCCACATCAGAAGCGAACGCGCGCGATCGCCACCGGCTTCTAGTGCAGCGCCTGAGAGCGACTACAGGGCTACCGTGGTGGCCAGTGGCCGATTGACTGATACGAGTTTAGTTGCTCAAGATGCCAACAAGTGATGTGACATTGCTATTGCTTCTGCTTTTGAAAAAGAAAGAACGTCGATGTATTCGACGTATGCATGTGTAACCCGTGTTAGGTACTCGATAGGGCGTCAAAAGAACTATCATATATTATATGATCATATAATATATGATACAGTTCTTCGAAGAACTGCGACAGGACGACAAAATGTTTTTTTAAATATTTTCGTACGTCGAAAACATCATTCGATGAACATTCAGAAAATATTAGAAGTGAAATTGTTAAAATAGATACAAAGATGATTCAGGGATCTCGTTCACACTTTTTCGTGGCATTTTGAATGACTATCTCATGGATACTGATGGTTTTCTGTATAATATAATAATAGTAGCTTACAAAACACTACTGCGATGTGGAAGGCAACGGGAAACCACCACATTATTCTATCCCTAGTACAGCGTACTTCGAATTTATGATGATGGCACCTTCTGGAGTAAAATATTCCGGAGGTAAAATAGTCCCACATTCGGATCTCCGGGCGGGGACTGCTTCGGGGGGAGTCATCAGAAATGATAAGTGTAACATCTCACGAGTCGGAGCGTGGAATGTTAGAAGCATGAAACAAGTAGGAAAGTTAGAGAATTTGAAAATTGAGATGGATAGGTTAGCATTAGACGTAGTAGGTATTAGTGAAGTGCGATGGCCAGAAGCCGGAGACTTCTGGAGCGGAGATTTTAGAGTAATACACACAGGATCTGTAGGACGAAATTCGGGAGTAGGAATTGTTATGCGGAAAAAAGTAGGGCAGAGTGTAGAAAATTTCTTACAGCAAAGTGACAGGGTAGTTATGGTTAGGTTAGATTCGAAACCTGTAAAAACAGTAATAATACAGGTATATATGCCCACTTCTAACTACAGTGATGAGGTCGTAGAGGCAGTTTATAGTGATATTGAACATGTGCTAGATTTTGTGAGAGGACACGAAAATTTAATAATTATAGGAGATTTCAATGCAGTCGTAGGCACAGGGCGAGAGGGCGGAATAGTTGGTCCTTTTGGATTAGGCAATAGGAACGATAGGGGAGTGAGACTGATAGAGTTCTGCGATAAACATAACTTAACGGTCGCGAACACTCTATTTCACCATCATGTTAGGAGACGCTACACGTGGAAGATGCCAGGAGACCTAATGAGATATCAAATAGATTACATTCTTGTTAGGCAAAGATTTAGAAATCAAGTTAGGGATTGTAGAAGTTATCCAGGAGCAGATATAGATAGTGATCACAATATAGTCGTTATGAAGGCCAATCTTAAATTTAAGATTTTGAAAAAAGGAAGCGGAAGAAGGTATCTTGACCCAGAGAAACTAAAAGATGATGATACGCGCGATAAGTTCGAGAAAAAGACAAACGAAGTACTAAAGGGCGCGGGCGAAAATATTGTTAGGGACATAGAGGAAGAATGGAATTGCATTAAAAATAGTTTAGTTTCCTCAGCTAGGGATATTTTGGGTCATAAACAGAATGAAAGTAGGAAACCCTGGATAACAAAACATATTGTGAGTCTAATAGAGGAAAGGCGCAAATATAAAAATAGGTTAGATGAAATAGGGAAACAAAGATATAAGGCGATCAAGTGGGAAATTATTCGGAAATGTAGGAAAGCGAAAGAGCAATGGATCGATGATAAGTGCAAAGAAGTGGAAAATAAGTTTGAAATAGGAAAGACTGATGAAGCATATAAAATAATTAGGAGAAATTTTAGAGAAATTGGATCTAGTACCAAAAGCATTAGGAATGAGGCAGGAGATATCCTAATCGAAAGCGGGGAGAAGGCAGATAGGTGGAAAGAATATTTCGGAAACTTATATGCGGGACAGGAAGTGCAAGATATATTAGAAAGTGAAAGCAGTGTAGAAGGGGATAACCTAGGGAGTCCTATAATGAGAGAAGAGTTTGAGCTAGCACTAAAAAGTTTAAGGAATAATAAAGCACCAGGTATAGATGGCTTGCAGGCAGAAATCTTAAAGTGCGCAGGTCAAGAGGTAATAGATCGTTTATTTAAATTAGTTAGTCGCATATACCTGACAGGCGAGATTCCAGAGGATTACAAACTGAACATCATGGTAGCTTTGCCAAAAAGGAAAGGCGCGGATAGATGCGAAAATTTTAGAACTATCAGTTTAACTTCCCATGCGTCAAAAATTTTAACTAGAATTGTGCAAAGAAGGATGGAGAAAAAGGCGGAAGAAATATTAGGAGAAGATCAGTTCGGATTTAGACGGAATAGAGGAACGCGCGAGGCCATTCTAGCTTTACGAGTAATTATAGAAAAAACGATAGAAAAGAGAAAGAGCGTATATATAGGATTTGTAGATTTAGAAAAAGCCTTCGACAACGTAAAATGGGGGAAGATGTTCGAAGTGCTGAGAAAGGTAGGGGTGAAATACAGGGACAGAAGAATAATACATAATCTCTACAAAGAGCAAAAGGCAGTTATAGAATGTGAGCAGGAACGAAGGGAAGTAGATATCCGGAAGGGAGTGAGACAGGGATGTGCATTGTCACCTCTAGTTTTCAACTTATATATCGAAGATGCGATTAATATTGTTAAGGAAAGAACAGCCTCAGGGATCAAGGTACAGGGCCAAACTATTAACATGCTCAGATTTGCGGATGATATAGCAGTGTTAGCATCTAGCAAAGAAGAATTAGGAGCGGCTTTGAATGAAATGGAAGCAGTTTTGACACAGGGCTACGGCATGAAAATCAATAAAAAGAAAACTAAAATTTTGGTATGTAGATGGAGTGAAAATAGAACTAAAATTGAAATACAAATAGGAAATGAGAAGATAGAGGAGGTCGCGGATTTCTGCTACTTAGGAAGTAAAATAACCCAAGACGGTAGGAGCACTAAAGATATAAAACAAAGAATGGCGCAGGGACGAGTTGCGTTTAACAAAAAGAAACAACTGTTATGTTCGAGAACGGTTAATATGGAGACTAGGAAGAGACTCTTAAAGTCGTATGTATGGAGTACGGCATTATACGGGTGCGAAACTTGGACAATAGGAGAAGCGGATAGAAAAAGAGTAGAAGCGTTTGAACTGTGGTGTTACAGACGCATGATGAAGATACCGTGGATAGATAAGGTTAGCAATAGGGAAGTATTAGAAAGAGTTGGGGAAAGGCGAAAGGTATGGAAAACAATAAAGAGTAGGAGAGATAGGATGGTAGGACACCTTCTAAGACACGAAGGAATAGTTCGTGACATACTAGAGTCAGAGATAGGAATAAAAAGAGGTAGGGGTAGGCCTAGATTAGACTACTGCTCTCAAATAGTTAGGGATGTAGGATGTTCGGAAATGCGTAGGTTAGCTCAGGATAGAAAAGAATGGAGGTACGCGTCCAACCAGTCTTCGGACTGAGAACCTTATGATGATGAGCTTACAAAAGTGGTCAGTCGCTGTGGCGTCGTGTGTATACCGGAATAACAACCTGTGCATTTATATCGGTGGCCTGTCGCGTGCGATATCCACCCGGTGACACGAGTGAGCCACCGACCCGCCACTATCGCCTACTACCGCGACTGCAGTGGCCACGTATGCATGCACTGATTTAATTCTATAGATTTCAACAAGAAGCCAGTAGCAATCGCACGCGTTCGCCACTAAAAGTAGCCTCGTCTGCATCGGCTCATAATCATAGCCACGCCAAACATTCACTATGAATTGTCAATCAAAAAACGCAAATCTCCTACAATTCTGGAAATAACTCAAACAGAACTTGTTTTAGCTGAAGGGTCATATTATAATTTTTTTAGTAAAGGCGCGGATAGATGCGAAAATTTTAGAACTATCAGTTTAACTTCCCATGCGTCAAAAATTTTAACTAGAATTGTGCAAAGAAGGATGGAGAAAAAGGCGGAAGAAATATTAGGAGAAGATCAGTTCGGATTTAGACGAAATAGAGGAACGCGCGAGGCCATTCTAGCTTTACGAGTAATTATAGAAAAAACGATAGAAAAGAGAAAGAGCGTCTATATAGGATTTGTAGATTTAGAAAAAGCCTTCGGCAACGTAAAATGGGGGAAGATGTTCGAAGTGCTGAGAAAGGTAGGGATGAAATACAGGGACAGAAGAATAATACATAATCTCTACAAAGAGCAAAAGGCAGTTATAGAATGTGAGCTGGAACGAAGGGAAGTAGATATCCGGAAGGGAGTGAGACAGGGATGTGCATTGTCACCTCTAGTTTTCAACTTATATATCGAAGATGCGATTAATATTGTTAAGGAAAGAACAGCCTCAGGGATCAATGTACAGGGCCAAACTATTAACATGCTCAGATTTGCGGATGATATAGCAGTGTTAGCATCTAGCAAAGAAGAATTAGGAGCGGCGTTGAATGAAATGGAAGCAGTTTTGACACAGGGCTTCGGCATGAAAATCAATAAAAAGAAAACAAAAATTTTGGTATGTAGGGGGTGTGAAAATAGAACTAAAATGGAAATACAAATTGGAAATGAGAAGATAGAGGAGGTCGCGGATTTCTGCTACTTAGGAAGTAAAATAACTCAAGACGGTAGGAGCACTAAAGATATAAAACAAAGAATGGCGCAGGGCCGAGTTGCGTTTAACAAAAAGAAACAACTGTTATGCTCGAGAACGGTTAATATAGAGACTAGGAAGAGACTCTTAACGTCGTATGTATGGAGTACGGCATTATACGGGTGCGAAACTTGGACAATAGGAGAAGCGGATAGAAAAAGAGTAGAAGCGTTTGAAATGTGGTGCTACAGACGCATGATGAAGATACCGTGGATAGATAAGGTTAGCAATAGGGAAGTATTAGAAAGAGTTGGGGAAAAGCGAAAGGTATGGAAAACAATAAAGAGTAGGAGAGATAGGATGGTAGGACACCTTCTAAGACACGAAGGAATAGTTCGTGACATACTAGAGTCAGAGATAGGAATAAAAAGAGGTAGGGGTAGGCCTAGATTAGACTACTGCTCTCAAATAGTTAGGGATGTAGGATGTTCTACTTTTAGGGAAATGCGTAGGTTAGCTCAGGATAGAAAAGAATGGAGGTACGCGTCCAACCAGTCTTCGGACTGAGAACCTTATGATGATAGTAAATTATCCAGTCAATGTAGAACATTATCAATATTTTATGATTGCAACAGTTACTGCTCAACTTTATTTTTATTTTTATTGGCAAAATTTGCAGGAAAATGCCTGTAATAGGCCAGGCGACAGGGCGAAAAAAAAGCCTCAATAAGGAAATAATCAGTGGAAAGCTGGAAATGGTCTTAATCTCTTTATTTGGACCCACTTATTATTGTCCTAAGTTTTCCCCCTTGAGCGAAGTCGGCATTGGCCCTTATGGACCAAAGAAGGTACCAATTTTCAGTTTTTTTTCAAATATCTCTTAAACCATCAACTTTATTAACAAAATACCTACTATTGAAAATAATCTAGACTAAATTTCTAATAAAAAAGTCCTTTACCAATTTTTTCTAAAATTAACCGGTACGTCGCTACGACCGTTCAAAGTGGAGCCCTTTTTCGCCACCATGTAAATGGTAGACCAGTAATAGTTCTAGACTGCACTGCCTATGTATAAGTATGTTTAGATTTTAGGGGAGGACATAGTCTTCCTCTTGAAGCACCCTATCCACTATTTCACTATCAGTCAGATCTTCATGACAAACACTAGCTTCATAACCTGCAGATATCCATTAATGAACTTCCTCTTCTTGGAATTCTGCTCCATCAGTTATGATTCTTTCCAACAACATCACCTTCTGCTCCAATAATTTCTGGTAACCATATCCAAAGTTTTGTCTAAGATGATGCAACGTTGTGAGGTGAGATAGATTCCCATGTTTGAACCAGAGTTAGTCCTCTTTTTTGAGTGAAACTGTGACATCTTCATCTGAAGACACAACATTCCAAAAATATGCCTGCTCATCCACACCCATAATGTGTCACAGATGAAGCAAAATTTCAAAAAGCACGTGGTTTTTGATGATTAATAAATTTACCACTACTGATAAACTGCATTTCTTGATTATGGGAACAGTAAAAACAAAATTATGTACAAAAATCTTTATTATAAATTTCCATTACGCCTTCTGCAAACTTTCAATAGGAAGCAAAATTTGTGATTGTTCCTATCAGTTTTAATTCCAAATGGAAATACGGACTTAAACAATTTCGCGAGCTAGTTTACGTATTTCAAAATTAAGGCATCAATTTAGTATACTCGACAAAAAAGGAGCTCTTCCTAACATGCTCCCAGACCTTGGAACAATACGTCAACCAATTCTTTTCATTTAACTGGTAGTGAGTCAACTGATACTTCGTGGCCCCTAAAATATTCGCTCTGAGATGTTTAACTAGGTCTTCTAAAGGCGGGTGACCTTTGTATATTTTATCTGCAAAAGATTTATGTACTTACGTTTCTTGAATCTGTCATGATCATGATTACCTTCGTTATATTCAGGTATCAAAAAGATGTTCAAAGAATCTCCGCAATTTTCGAAAGAAATGCAGTTGAACATCTTTCCCGAGCCTAATCCCATTCCCGTGTCCAGATGTAGTTTAGTTTTGTTAAAAATCGTCTTATAAATCTAAGACAATCTAAATTGTTTACTTCTAAAGCCAATGGCACTCTTATAAGTCGCGACTATTTTGAGAAAGTGTTTTTTCGATGTGCATAAGAGTGCCTTTGATGTTATTTATTGCCGTACCTTTTGCATTGTTTTAAATCTTATGGGTGAAAAATCCTCCATCTGAGCCCTGTTATGCAGGAGTAAGAGATGAGGGAAATGATCCACAAACTCTTCTTCTGTATTATAAATTGTCGGCTTTAACATCTCAGCAGTTTGAATAAATCTGTATCGCCGAAATATAGAAACATAAACCCAACGAAATGAAACGCTTACCTTATCACGTTGCTATCAAAAAACCAGTCCTGCACCACTATAAGTACATGACAGACAGACATCAAAAAAGCAGTCAACTGTAGTCCGTAAATTTCCCCACTATTTTCTAAAGGTAGAAAATCGCTCAATAAATTTGAACGCTTATTCTCGCTTTGAATAAGTTCATCCAACACTGGTATGGAATTAAAGGGTTGACAATCCAAAAAAATTACCTATAATACACTAATAACTAATACGACCTACTTGTTAATGAAAACAAAATTTACTCTATTTGTCGTTATAAAAAGATCTATCCCGTACGTAATATTCCCATCATTTTCAACCTCTAGAGCTTGTTGCGTCTTAAAAATAGGCTTATTCAAATTGTGAATGCCATCAGTTAATTTCACAGCCGATCTGTGATTGCTTAAAATCTGCATACCATTTATATCTTCGCTCTTCTTTACGTGCGTAAACAAATTTCGTTTCAAGTTATCAGTCACTTGATTATGTGCTAGGAGGTTTAAAATTGTTGATTTACCAGCTCCTTGAGGTCCAACAATTCCGACTACTAAGAAATCATTGTTTTCTAGTAAGAAGTTTTGAACATTTTCAACACAAATTTCACCGTCGTCTAAGAATTTTGCACTTTTGGTCATCGGTTTTTCAGTAGTAACAGCAGGTATTTTAAAATTAGAAGAATCTGTAGAAGATTTATCTCAACTGGAAGAAATAAGCAAAAAACAAGTTCCTACCAACCTTCAGCAGTCGTTGACGACACAGCGATTGTAACTGGTATCGTAGGTTCATTTTCCTTGGGATTTCTTTTCGGAGAAACTGATCGATCTTCTGTTCTCTCCCTAGTTTTCAATAAAATTGTGGGCTGCTTAATCTTAGACTTACTCTCCGAAGTTAACGACTCTTTCGAACCAGATTTATTGAACGAACTCTTGCTCTTGAAAAAACGGCTATCAAAATTATTTGCAGTTTCCTGAATATAATGTTCAATAATTTGAAATGCTACAACAACCGAATTTCACTTACCCGGGGCTTTTTCTTTCCATAAAACTTTCCTCTATCGTAATCAGACATCTTTTAAGGTTAACTTGCGTTTATGCCACTGTAAGATTCGTCTTAAAATATTTAAAATAAGTATAGAAGCAAGGAACGTTTGCAATTCATATGCATAAATTGTCATAACAATGACATTGACAGATGAGGTATAATAGCAGGTATACCAACAACAAAAATAATATGATTTTTTAGAGGTGCAATGAAAAATTATTTATATATTGCAGTTTATTACGTGTTTCGTGGTTTATTCTGCAACTCAAAATAACATAGAAAATGTGAAACTGGTTCAATTCAGTGCGGTTTAAGATAGTATTTTGCCATTTCGTAGTACATTAAACATTTGGTTTGGGCTTTTAGTTGCGAAACGTTGCAGCACTGGAGGAAAAGTCAGTTGTCAAAATTTTGAGGTTATTCAGCTAAAACTAGGAAAATGTATATAAATGTGTCAATTCCGAAGATAACGGCAAAAAATCCGTACTTACTTTTTAAATAATTTTTTTCTTTATTTTATAAAGCACAGTGGGGCCGAAAAGTAGTTTAATGTAGGTACTTAGTTATTTCCTAGGCATACAGCATTTAGCAGTTTAATATAAAATAACTCCAATGAGTTTATCAAACAAACGTATAGCTTGTTGGATATCAGAAAAGAAATTACAAAAACTCAATTGGCAAGAATTTCAGAAAATTTGTTGTGACAATGGTTTTGAAGCGTTTAAAGTGTGTAAATATGTTTTTTCGTGGTTATGAGTTTGCGTTTAATTCTAACGCGTTGTTTTGCAGCTGAATTTGGAAGATGATTTGGAATCTCAGGGGCCTTTCAATGTCCTCTTACATAAACTCACCGATATTATCATTATGGCAAATGAAGGGAATGAAATGGTAAGCCCCCAAATTCAGTTAAATAGTTTAGTATTAAGGAACTTGGTATGTTTCAGTGCAAAAGTAAAATGAAAAAGATAGAAGCATATCTCGCCAAGAATCCAACTGTAATCGTAATGGATCCGATAAGTAATGTGCAACAATTATTGGATCGTTACAAATGCTACAGCCTTATACATGCGATGAATAAGAGTAACTTCAATGTTGTTACGCCTAGTTTTTGTGAAATAAGAACTAACGACACCAAAGTAATCTCGGAATTATTAAATATAACGAATGTTAGGTATCCGTTCCTGTGTAAGCCTATAGTAGGTCATGGCGCTAAAGCTCACGAGATGGCCATTATATTTAACGAAGAAAACTTGAAAGATTGCAAACCTCCTTGCGTGGCACAGACTTTTGTTGCGCATAACGCAGTATTATATAAAATTTTTATAGTCGGTGAACAAATTCATGTTTGCGAAAGACCGTCTTTGAAAAATTTCCGAGCGTGCGACAAAGATACCATTTATTTTGATAGTGCTTCGGTGTCTAAAGCGGGTTCGCAAAGTCAGTTGACCGTGCTGGATGTGGAAGATCGAGAGAAGGCGATAACGAAACCCGATAGAAATATTTTGGAAATGGTCGCTTTTAGTTTGAAGGAAGCGTTCGGTTTGGACCTGTTTGGTATCGATGTCGTTATAGAGAATTGCACTGGGAAATATACTGTCATAGATGTGAATGCTTTTCCAGGTCTGTATAAATATGAGTTTTCTGTCAAGTTCAATATATCGCCTTTTTAGGATACGATGGTTTTCCAGATTTTCCTATGGCGCTCGCGAGCTGTATTAAAACAAAAATTGGAAATAAGTGAATTAATATAAGTTCCTTACTACCTTAAAAATAGGTCTGGAAATTCCACAAACTCGATAAAGTCTTTTTAAAGAGCTCATGGAGTCGAGTTAAGTTTACTGTTATATTTTTTAAATATCTATTTATTTTTGAATTCTATCTGTATATATTATAGTAGGTATATTATGTCAATTTTTAATCCATTTATGTTGTTTGTTATTGTGGAGTTGATCAGCTATTTTTTGTCAAGTATTACTCAAATAAGCCAAAA
The DNA here is from genome assembly GCA_963966045.1 of Xestobium rufovillosum. Lineage (NCBI taxonomy): Eukaryota > Metazoa > Arthropoda > Insecta > Coleoptera > Ptinidae > Xestobium > Xestobium rufovillosum. The sequence goes on along the minus strand of OZ014492.1, from coordinate 51,192,458 downwards.
ATAATTTTAAGCATATGAATGGTCGAATGGAATATCTATGAATTTTGACTGAAATGTTACAATTCGTTTTTGCGCGATTTTCGAAAGTGCTAATTTATACCAATAAATTTTTTAATACATCGCGCAGTTTTATTTTCTCAAATACTTCAAGGTTCAGAATTAATTTTCTAAAATAAAACGTTAAGGTTTATACTGGAATCAAAAGATATTAATTAATTAAATTTGAGATTGACAATTCCCGGCGAAATAACCTGAAAAAACCGAGAGTAGTGAGTAGCATATACTATCTGTGACGTCATCCGACTATAGACGGGAAGCAGCCATTTCCATTTTATGATTATTTCAGTAGCCAGCATGGATTATCGAAGATTTAGTTTGTGGTTTGACCAGTGAAACATTAACAATGAGTACTTATTATTGTTGTTTCGTGCCTATGTGTAAAAATACCAGCATCAAGACACCAGAAAAAACTTTTATTCGCGTTCCTACTGACGAAAACGTAGGAAACGTTGGTTCGATGTTACAAGACGTGACTACAAATCCGTTTCTAAAAACAAAAAGTATCCAAGCTCCCAAACATTTTAAAATTTATACGCCTTTAATGTAAACAATGAACTCAACCTAATTAAAATTCTTAAAATACAAAAGGGAGTGACTACTGCTCCGGCCGACGGTCTCCTGAAATTTTGTTCCAATTCGGTCGGACGTGCGCATTACTTAATGTCGGTTTAAGTATTTATCGTTATCGGCTAGTAACAGCAACTATCTTGGTGGGTGTGGGTATCGAACAGAACTGCCATTTTGATCTCCTACGGCTAGACGAGTTCTGACCCCGTAGGGGTTTTGATATATTTTGCTTGTTTTTGTTTTTACATAATCTTTTTTCCAAAAAATGCGTGTCTGGTGCGAGGACAACTAAAAGGTCTGTTTCAAAAATGCGTTCTCTCAGCTTTAGTTTTGCTTTTACACCTCCAAAATGGAAATTGTGTTGACATTTTGTAATGCGTATGCCCGACCGTGTTCGAACAAAATTTCAGGGGACCGTCGGCCGGAGTAGTAGTCACTCCCAATACAAAAAACGTCTTACTTAAGAGCCCGACACACAGGAAGTTTGGGAGCACGGTAGAAGTTTGCCTATTTGTAAATATTTCAAAAACTAAAAGTGATATTAAATTGTTTTTGTTTGCAAACAGTTCTTAAAATACAAATAATCTACTATTGCTGTTTTGAAATTTGTTAAAAAATATCCAAAGCATACCTTGGTTTAGTATAGATAATGGTTCGACACTCCGAGAACCGATTTTCGTCGCCTTCTGCGCATGTGGACAAACTTGTTGAGAACCTCTGTACTCAGGAGTGTCGGATTCTTTTCGATTTGTAACACTACCAATATGTCAATTTAGCAACGTCGGTTGATTGTCATTAAATAAATTTCAGGATTTAACTCCCAAGTTTTTCGTTAATATAAAGTGTTTGAACACGAAAGTGTTCTTGTATGAACTATTTTGGTTTTTACGTAATGCCCAAATAGGTGTCAACTTCAAAACGGCTAATTTCCAGATCGGATTTCCAGATTTCTTGGAGTTTCAATTTTAAAGTTTATGATCTGGTCACAAATTTTCAATTTCTATTCCAAATACTATTTAAATTGTAATTTACGCTTTCAGGTATGTTATTCTTTTGATTTTCCCATAATTTATTCTCACATTGACGCAAAACAACATTCAAATTCAACCAACAATTTTGATCTTCCACAAAGTTTGACAGCAAATTTCTACTATGCTGTTGCTACGAGCAAATAATGCTCGTAGGGTCGTTGACGGCTGACGGTAACCGGCAATTTTCGAAAAATTCAGTAGTTCGCGACAAAACACCCCAGAGTTCCACATACTGACGTCAGTATGTCCCATGCCAGTGGCCCCCAAAAGCTGCGTAATGGCCAACCAGGTTTTATACTAAGCCAAGAGTAGCATAATACTATCTGTGACGTCATCCGACTATAGACGGGAAGCAGCCATTTCCAGTTTACGATTATCCCAGTAGCCAGCGTGGATTATCGAAGATTTAGTTTGTGGTTTGACCAGTGAAACATTAACAATGTGTACTTATTATTGTTGTTTCGTGCCTATGTGTAAAAATACCAGCATCAAGACACCAGAAAAAACTTTTATTCGCGTTCCTACTGACGAAAACGTAGGAAACGTTGGTTCGATGCTACAAGACGTGACTACAAATCCGTTTCTAAAAACAAAAAGTATCCAAGCTCCCAAACATTTTAAAATTGGGAGTGACTACTGCTCCGGCCGCCGGCCCCCTGAAATTTTGTTTGAACACGGTCGGGCATGCGCATTACAGAATGTCAACACAATATTACATTTTGGAGGCGTAAAAAAAATTAAGCTGAGAGAACGCATTTTAAACAAAGCCCTTTCTTGCCCTCTCGCACCAGACACACGCATTTTTTGGAAAAAAGATGATGTAAAAACAAGCAAAATATAGCAAAACCGCTGCGGGGTCAGAACTCGTCTAGCCGTAGGAGAACAAAATGGCAGTTCTGTACGATATCCGAACACACACCGAGACCGTTGGCGTTACTAGCCGATAACGATATTCTTAAACGTCATTTTACGGACATTAAGTAATGCGCGCGTCCGACCGTATTGGAATAAAATTTCAGGGGGTCGGCGGCCGGAGCAGTAGTCACTCCCTACAAAAAAACGTCGTACTTAAGAGCCCGACACACAGGAAGTTTGGGAGTACGGTAGAAGTTTGCCTATTTGTAAATATTTCAAAAACTAAAAGTGATATTAAATTGTTTTTGTTTGCAAACAGTTCTTAAAATACAAATAATCTACTATTGCTGTTTTGAAATTTGTTAAAAAATATCCAAAGCATACCCTTGGTTTAGTATAGATAATGGTTCGACACTCCGAGAACCGATTTTCGTCGCCTTCTGCGCATGTGGACAAACTTGTTGAGAACCTCTGTAGTCAGGAGTGTCGGATTCTTTTCGATTTGTAACACTACCAATATGTCAATTTAGCAACGTCAGTTGATTGTCATTAAATAAATTTCAGGATTTAATTCCCAAGTTTTTCGTTAATATAAAGTGTTTGAACACGAAAGTGTTCTTGTATGAACTATTTTGGTTTTTACGTAATGCCCAAATAGGTGTCAACTGCAAAACGGCTAATTTCCAGATCGGATTTCCAGATTTCTTGGAGTTTCAATTTTAAAGTTTATGATTTGGTCACAAATTTTCAATTTCTATTCCAAATACTATTTAAATTGTAATTTACGCTTTCAGGTATGTTATTCTTTTGATTTTCCCATAATTTATTCTCACATTGACGCAAAACAACATTCAAATTCAACCAAAAATTTTGATCTTCCACAAAGTTTTAGTGTTGGGAATAATCGAGATACAATAATCGAATTAGTCGATTATTAAAATATCTCGAGATAATCGATTATTCATTTGGAAATTAGTAGTACTAATATTAGTAGTTGCCGTTGCCGATTATGATAGCAAATTTGCCAGCAACCAACTTCATATAATAATCGAGCACGGAAAATAATCGAACGGCATCACGAAGAGTAGGTGTCTCGTTCTCGTTAGTAGTCAACTTCGATGAGACAAAAGACAATTCATAATCGAGCAGTTTTTTGACTCATTCAGGGACTGCTAGACGTTTAAAAGGATGGTTTTTGTTTTGTAGGTGGGCGAGCGGATTTCAACTTTAGGTATAGTGCCGTAGTAGGATAATTGCAAAATAGGTACATGCTATTTACCAACGCTTCATGCATTATCTACTGGATTGTCCATAATAAAACAGTATATACTTATTTAGAATTTTAATAATATTCAATAGACGCCGGCAAATAACAAAGTCCTGATTTATAGCGTTTTTTTCTGTATCAATATAAAGAACACTAGATATAGCAAATGCCCGAGCAAATGTGAACATAAATTTTATTGGTAAATAAACAAGAAATAGAAAGTCGGACCCTCAATCAGTGATTAGACTTAAAAACTACTCCTACTAATATTAGTAGTTACTAATATCTCGATTATTAAATTCTCTCGATTACTGATATCTCGATTATTAAAATATCTCGATTATTCCCATCACTACAAAGTTTGACAGCAAATTTCTACTATGCTGTTGCTACGAACAAATAATGCTCGTAGGGTCGTTGACGGCTGACGGTAACCGGCAATTTTAGAAAAATTCAGTAGTTCGCGACAAAACACCCCAGAGTTCCACATACTGACGTCAGTATGTCCCATACCAGTGGCCCCCAAAAGCTGCGTAATGGCCAACCAGGTTTTATACTAAACCAAGAGTAGCATAATACTATCTGTGACGTCATCCGACTATAGACGGGAAGCAGCCATTTCCAGTTTACGATTATCCCAGTAGCCAGCGTGGATTATCGAAGATTTAGTTTGTGGTTTGACCAGTGAAACATTAACAATGAGTACTTATTATTGTTGTTTCGTGCCTATGTGTAAAAATACCAGCATCAAGACACCAGAAAAGACTTTTATTCGCGTTCGATGCTGCAAGACGTGACTACAAATCCGTTTCTAAAAACAAAAAGTATCCAAGCTCCCAAGCATTTTAAAATTTATACGCCTTCTTTTGTCCAAAAAATGCGTGTCTGATGCGAGGATAACTAAATGGTCTGTTTCAAAAATGCGTTCTCTCAGCTTTAGTTTTTTTACACCTCCAAAATGCAAATTTGGGACCTAAGTGCCTCCGTCATACGTCATATTTTCATTCCAAACAAAACAAAGCCACGTGCTTTCTGACGTTTATCGATATTATTTACAACGTCTTAAACTAGTTTTTGCAATATAATTATAGACGTTTTGCAGTGAAAACAGTTTATTTTCAATTTGTGTGTTGGGCTTACGCGTAAAAACTTGAAAACAACTATATGTAATCATAATTATATTTCAGAGGTTAGGTTAAAACGTCAGAAAGCACGTGGCTTTGTTTTGTTTGGAATGAAAATCTGACGTTTGTGACGCGCCACTTATCACCCGAATTGGGTTGACATTTTGTAATGCGCATGCCCGACCGTGTTCGAACACAATTTCAGGGGACCGTCGGCCGGAGTAGTAGTCACTCCCAATACAAAAATACGGTCTTACTTAAGAGTCCGACACACAGGAATTTTGAGAGCACCGTAGAAGTTTGCATATTTGTAAATATTTCAAAAATTAAAAGTGATATTAAATTGTTTTTGTTTGCAAACAGTTCTTAAAATACAAATAATCTACTATTGCTGTTTTGAAATTTACGAAATTTAAAAAAGATAACATGCATTTACTGATACTTAAATAACCTAAAATTACACATATCGTGAAACCCAATAAATATGATATATCAAATCTAATACACAACAGGTATACCAAGTCCCGGTTTTTCAAAGAATCCAACACCGGATCAAGTCTGACACCGGCTTCGTTGCTATGATACCGGCTTTCTGATTGGCTGTATCCTAGCAACGAAGCCGGTGTCAGACTTAACCCGGTGTTGGATTCTTTGAAAAACCCGGCCCAAAAGAGAGAAGCAGTAAATAACATTTTTAAGTTACCTACCTCTCACCTTTTAGCTTTTATTCCACGAATTTCTGCAGATGTGTACAAAGGGCTGTTTCCAAAAAAATCCGCAATCATTAAGGAGTCCATTTTTGGTAAATGGTCGGACTGAGTCTTATTAAAACCTTCGTCAGTCATGGTCAAAAATTAAATAAATGTTTTACACAATTGTTCAAAACACACCATCCATGGTACACGAATAATTCACACCACGATACCACAACGCACAATCGTATATGAAAATGCCTGCTGCCGAATGTAAACACGAGTTGTACGTATTGTCGGATGACGTCAACTAACGCGAACCAATGGGAGGGCGTCATTGCGCCATGTGCTTATAGACGAAATTAGGCTTAACTTAATTTATTTAATTTGTTGTTTAAACGCACAAATAATATATTTTTTCTTTTAAATTGGTTAAATAATTAAATCTCCATAGTATTAAGGCATTTTTATGTAAATTATAGTAACTCCTGCAAGCACCCTATTTCTCTGAAATTAGTGAAATTTCGCCTAATTATTTTATATGCTTCATCAGCCTTTCCTACTTCGAACTTATCTTTCACTTCTTTGCATTTAATATCAGTCCATTGCTCTTTCGCTTTCCTACATTTCCGAATAATTTCCTACTTGATCCTCTTTATATCTTTGTTTCCCTCTTTCACCCAACCAATTTTTATATTTTCGCCTTTCCTCTATTAGACTCACAATATGTTTTCTTATCCAGAGTTTTCTACTTTCATTCTGTTTATGACCAAAAATATCTCTAGCTGCCAAGGGCGCCCATAGAGAATTTTCTAGGAGGGGGCAAAGCAAAAATATGTGATATGTATGCAAAAATTGTCAATGCGCCGCAGGCGAAAATGTTGAATTTTCAAGGTCAGGATGTGATCTGCAAGTTACAAAATAAAGTCTCAGGCACGTAGGTTAAGGCTGTTTTCGCAGTTTTTCCCGCATTTTTTAAATTATACGGTTTTATTCAAATTTGTTATGCTATTTTTAAAAAAGAGTGTTGTCATTTTATGTGCATACGTGCCAGGTAGGCCACCACAAAATTGTAGAGCTTTATTGTCGAAAATAAATTAGAAAGATGGGAAATTTATTGTAAAGGTCGTTTTTCGGTATTACACAATTTTCTAACTTTGCTCTTGAAAATAATGTTCTAAGATTTTGTGGTGTCCTACCTGGCTATTATGCACATAAAGTGATGGAGCTATTTTTTTTAAAATGCGTTCCAAATTTGAACAAACCCATATAATTTAAAAAAGGCGGGAAACGCTGCGAAAACAGCAATCCAGGGGGGGGGGCAAGGGCCCCCCCTTGCCCATGCCTATGGGCGCCCTAGCTAGCTGCAGAATCTAAACTATTTTTAATGCCCCTAACCATATTTTTGTCTTTTTCTCGAACTTATCGCGCGTATCATCTTTTAGCTTTTTTGACTAACTTTTGTTCTGTGTTTCAAATAGTCATATACTAATTAGGTACGCAATTTTTTTGAACGCGATTGAACAAGTGAATTCCAAGAAATAAAAATAACTACTAAATTTATTTTTCTTTCCCAGAAAAACTCAAAAATTACATGTTAAAAAATTTTTATTCTTTCATGTATTCATTAATACCCACATACGAATGTTCGCGCTATCGAAACACTGTTGCATGGGTGGAGCTGTGACGGTAATTTATGACCTACCGACTGCTTCGCGACTATTTAGTAAATTCATTTCGTTGATTTTGCCTAGGCTGCAATTAAACGGTACGTGCGAATCCACACTTTAATTTAAAAATTGCCGCTCATGATTTAAAGCGACCGGGAGGCGTGACTTAGCCAAGACCAAACTCCACCCGCTTTTCTTTCATGCCCCAGACAGTACATTCAAAAGATGATTTTTTTCCTAACATTTTTGGTCAAGGAATCTGTCTTGGTTGAATATTGAATTCTGGGACACCAGGTATAATCGTGTAATAACAAAACTGACATTTTGTTTATTATTTGTACCAATTTTTTAAATAAATTTATTGTTTTCGTGAAATATATTGTCAAATAAAATACTATGCCTTATGCCCACATAAAATATCGACGTTTCGATCCTATTTAGGGCCTTTGGATCGCGTCTTTGTGTCTTGGAAATTTTTGGCGTTTTTTCCGTGAATGAACTACGCCTGTAAAATTTCAGCAGGTACAGTTATTACCTTGTCAATGCCACTCAATTCAAGGCAAGAATTTTTCTTACAAATAATCTAGGGGAAAATACAGGTTTAATAATAGTGTAATATCCAGTTGCAGGTATTTTTATTTCCGAAGGCTATTAATTAGTACGTTATCGGTTGTTGATCCAAATAAGCAAATTGTTACCGCTTTAATTTGGCGTAGCAAACGCATTATTGCTAGACCAAAAAGAAGCGGACGCGCGCCCAAACATAAACATACAGTATCACATGGGCGAATCAGTGCGGATGCCAGCGACAGTTTTATAAAACGCGCTTAGAAGTAGCCGATCAGCGCGAATCGAGCTGTCGTTCTTTAAACTTGTTACTTTTTCCATCATCGCGCGTATTCCTCAAAAAGTTGGCGCGTGCATTCAGCGGCCGCGATAATTTAAATTTTTGACGTGTGGTGCGTGTTTGTCCGGATGGCATGCGACCTTGGGTGCCGATTAGCTTGTTTTAATTTTATACCTGGATATTTCTCGGTTTTTTTGATGATTCCGTGGGAGTGATTTTTATTAGTCGTAAATTCATTCATTGTGTTGGGTAATTCTTTCGGGTTTCGAACCGAGTGTGCAAGTGCCGTGTTTTTCTGCGCAGTGCTTGTGATAAAAGTTTTGTTTGGAAGTAAGTGCACGTTTTGGACTAATTTACTTGGATTTTGGGATTATTACGAAGGGATTGCAGCTAAATGGTAAGTTACTCTTATTTAATACGTATAATTATTTTCTAAAAATTAAATTCGCGTGATTACATCGAAGGTCATGCTGACGGATTCAAATACTTCAATGTAAAAATTATATGGACTCGCAAAAATCCAAAAATAACTCTTATTCATTATTATAAAGCTCTTAAAAACTTCTTATTTTTAACGTCGACTTTGAAACGTAGCCTGCAAGATTTTTTAGTCTCAAATCGTGTTTTTTGCTCTACACCAACACGAACTAAGTAGACTGACGTAAGAAGTTTTTATTTCGTTTTTTATGTTTTGGTAAACAAACTATTTGAGTTCAAACGTTTTTCTCGCAAAATTATATTCTACCGCCATTTTATTGATATGAATTTCAGAATGGCTACTGCGCATGTACATAGTTCATCAAAGTGTTGCCAACTTTGGGATTTTATCCCTAAATCTAACGATATTCTTCCTTATTTAGGGATTACTTTTGTAGATGTGCTAAAATAATCTAGGGATTTTTTCCAATTTGTTAAATTAGGTAATTGCTTAAAGAATTCAATGATATTAATGAAATTCAACTAATTCTGAATATTCTATATTTAAAACAACGTACAAGTATGTAGAGAACTTTACAGGACACATTGTATAAATTGAAAACTAGAGGCGATAACGCACTCCCTTTTGGATATCTACTTCTCTATGTTCCTGCTCAAATTCTCTTTGTATACATAATGAATTATTCTTCTATCCCTATACTTCATCCCTACATTTTTGAGCACTTCGAACATCTTCCATTTTACATTGTCGTGTCGGAATATAAAATTAACATTCTAAATTTTCTTCCGCCTTCCAGTTTATGGTTCTGTTATGCAAACAATGCAATCGACGAATTTGAGTAGGTTTTTTCGCTATTTCCGTTTGATTTAGTGGGTCCCACACATACAAGTTTGTAAATCCTACACGAGTGATGCTTAGGTATATCGTTTATTCTAATAGAAAGTAATACCTACCTACAAAATTGGTGTTGTGAAAGTTTTCTTTTTTGGTACATCTGAAATATTGTTTTATTGAAGATAAGTGCAATTTACATTTGCGGTTTTTTGTTTGAAGTACCCACCGAAAAGAAAGTACGGTGTACATTAAAAATTGGTACAGTACCTAAAACCAATTTTCTTGAATTAGTTCACTCATTTACGCCCGATACAAATTTAGTGTAGGTATGATTTATGTATGCCTACCAAGAGTGATAAATTTGGACACGATGTCGAAAGACCTCTTAAAACAAATTCTCGGAGGCAGTGCCCTAGCATTCTAATTAAAAATAATAGATCGATGTGCATTAGTCGCCTTATTAGCGTGAAAATGAAACATGAGCCGGATGTTTTGCTAATATCCACAATACCTACATGTACATGCGAAATTTAAACATCACAGCCTGTGAACAATACATGTTTTAAGTCGCCTACTTATTCTGCTTATTAGCATATCGGTTAACAAACCAATATAAAAATATCTGTACATGTAAGTACAAATAAATTGAAACTCAAACGTAAATAGAGACTACAAGAATAACTTCTGTTTATTATCCCGAAGAACACTTAATCTCAAGCACTTGAAGTCTGAAAACATCTTTGTTTCTTTGATCTAAAAGTACACTCTCAATGTTAAACTTCTTTTTTCTCAATAGGGGAAAGTAAAGCTCTGCAGACGCACTTTAGACATTGCTAGGAAACGATTCGTCGGGGAGCTATTTGTGTATAAAAGGTTGTTAATTACACCTTCCTTTTTGGAAGACATTTTATTGGATGTTAATATAATTTTAATTATAAATTTGTCCCCTCTTCTTGTGCCGAAGATGACATTATTGTTTTAGCTTCTAATGGTCATCTAAGTTTTCAAATTCTAAGGGATTGTTCGAAGGGAAACCACCACCTATTTTATGTACACCATACATCCTTCTATACCAAATATATCCCCGTACATCCCAATACATCCTCGTACATCCCTATACATCCCTGTACATCCCCGTATCTCACCATACATCCTTCTATACCAAATTTGTTTAAATGTCGGATTTAGGCTCTATTTTAGGGCACATTCAACATCTAAAAAGCATTGACTGGCCATCTAAGGAGAAAAATCGAGAAAAATCAATAATTCCATACACCCTAAATCGAGACCCAAATGCCATAAACAGGTATAGGTAAAACAATTTGATCGTTAATTTTTTGGTAGGTGATAATGTGGCAACTATACTTTTACATAATATTGCATTCATATTGTAGGTATATGAAGAAAAGAATGGTTGTATAGATTTTAAAACATATACGACAATAAAATATAACAACTTTCGACTTATTTACATTTTCTCATGTAACTAGGTACCTAACTATTATCGCGGAAAATAAAATTCTTAATGAAATGTTAAATTAAATTCACAAAAAGGGAATGAATAGTATGCAGGGTTGAGTGAATTGTTCCAAGTGGACATAATTGGACGATTTTGTCCAATTATGTCCGTCCGGACAAAATCAATAGTGATGGACAAATTGGACAAAATTGAACGAAATCAATAAAAATTCTTGCTTGATTGGTGCCAGTCTGTTTTTAAAATTTTCTTCAACTTTGTGAATTTTCTGGCAAATTTCAATTAATAATATCTGTTCAAAAGTATATAATTCGACGTTTCGCCCCCGTTTGGGGGCTTTGTCAATAATATTTATTTAAACTTGTAAAAAAAAAAATTGTCAAATAATTTACGTTTATATTTTTATATCTTTACAAGTTTAAATAAATATTCTTGACAAAGCCCCCAGACGGGGGCGAAACGTCGAATTATATACTTTTGAACAGATATTATTAATTGAAATTTGCCAGAAAATTCACAAAGTTGAAGAAAATTTTGAAATCAATAAAACGCGACAAAAATTCAAAAAAAAACTTATTTTTTATGTTATATTAAAAACTAGCTGGTACCCGGCGCGTTGCTGCCTCAGAAGAAATAATTGTGGTAAAATCGTTTGAAATTTGATAAACTGCGAATGACATATGCCGTTTGACGGTTGCTGTCAATTGTCACTTTATAAATTATAGCGACCCGCCTTGGCTTCACATAAAAGTATAAAAAAAATCTGTTGATCCGATCGCTATCAAACTTCACAGGAACACCCGCTGGGCTAATCTGAAAATTGCCTGAAAATTTCATAAACATCGGTCCTGTCGTTTCGGAGTCTATAACGGACATACGTAGGTAGAAACATTTTTTGCGTTTTATAGATATAGATAGATAAAACAAATGTAAATGAAAACCCATTATGTTGCTTAGCTAGATAGGTTAGCAGACTAACTACTAACTTACAGTATTTAATAAATAAAAATTAAACTTGATTTTGTCCAATATTGTCTGATTTTGTCCAATTTTGTCCAATAATGTGATTTTGTCCAAATTTGTCCAATAATGTCCACGCCCTGGACGAAATAAAAAAAAGTGGACAAATTCACAACTCTGATAGTATGGGCCTGCCTTTCAACAGATTAAATAAAAGCTGTTCTATCGCTTTTCCCCCAGCACATTTTAAATTGGGCATTTGGGTTTATTCAAATTTGGAAAGCACTTTTAACAAAGGGCTTGGAAGTTCCATTTGCATGCATGTTCGGTAGGCTACCGCAAAACTCGGGAATTTAAAAATCAAAAATAAACCGGAAAAACTATTTTTCGAAGAAAAACGACAATTTTTTAAAATCATATTTTCCCGAAAATTGTCGTAAAATATTTGACCCGTATTTTTTATTTTTCTTATAGCGAACATTTTAGGCATCTAAACCAGCCTCAAAGTTAAGACGCTGGCCCTTTAAGCCTTTTTGAATGATGACGTATCGGGGGCAATGCCGAGAATTGTCGATATTAGCCGGAAATTACAACTGTTGCTTGTCAAACGTAAACTGAATTAATAAACAATCATGGCAGTCTAGTCGTTTGACAGATAGTGTCCAGTGTTGTTTTTCAGTTTGTCTAATTCCCAAATAAATGAAGCATTTACCGTTTCGTTTTAATATTTTTCATTTCAGCACTGAAATAGTCCATCATTTCACTACCCCTAAAATTGTCTGAATCGGCTTTAACGAAACCTTGCTCTATTTTCCATACACAAATATACTAATTGACACAATAAATAGGAATAAAGGCACATAAATAAACGACAGATAACTATTTATACACCCAGACCCAACACAAATAGAAATAAATTTCCAAATGTCAAATTCTGATTATTCCTAACACTTGCCCGTAGTATCAGGAGGTCATAAATGATCATGATGTGCGCACCGTTCTCCGTTTAGGTTCAGACCACTTTGCTGACGGTAACTTTTTTAAAACAGACCCCAGAGTTGACACACGCATTTTAAACAGACCCCCTAAGCTGTCCTCACACCAGACATTCGCATTTTTTGCAAAAGAGATATATGATCATTATGACTTCCTGCTAACAAAGGCAAATCATTATTGCTCCCTACTTTACCGGCTCAAACTCCACGTAACGTTATGCTTTCTGGGTATCAAAACATCAATTCATATGACCAATCACAAGCGCTTCTAAGCTAATGACGTAACTGGGGCAGCACGTGTTTCTGTTTAATTCTCTGAAGACGCGCTTCGTGCTAAAACCGCCATTGTTTAAACTTTGAGCTACTGGTGAGTAAATAAATGTAACCCAGAGGGCCAATAAACACCTAGTTACTTATTTCTATCAAAATTATATCGATTTTCTATTTAGTGCAACGACCCCATTATAACCTTTTTTAGGTTTTTTGAAAGGTTACGCGCAAAGGCTTTCGTTAGATATATTCCTTAATTAGTAGTAAGAATTTCTGACTTATTTAAACGCAAATGAATCGTACCTTATGCTACAAACGTCTCAGAAGATGAGCAAACTGTTGAATTGACTGCTGTAGCCCCGGCTGTAGCAATTAACCGCAATTAGCATAACAATGCGCCGAAGACGAAAGAGAGCGAATAGCACGCGTGACCCGACAGATGATGAAATGCTTCGCTCATGCGCACATCGGTGCATCAGGTAATTCCCGGACTTTTTTACGTGTTTACAATCCTTACATCCCCGTACATCCTCGCATACATTCCCGTACATCCCAATACATCCCCGTACATGTACATCCCAGTACATCCCCCATGTTGTACACCATACATCCCTGGTGGTTTACCCCCCGGGATTGTTGTTGCAGGCGATCGAGGATCACATTAACTTGAGGGAATGAGGTTTTACGTTTTATGGCCATGCTTCTTGATGTCGCGTATATGCATTAGAAAAAGTGTTTCATCCGATACAAATAAGAAGCAACCCGTCATTACTATTTATCGCATACGAGGTGTGTCAGCGAGAAGATTCATAATCTTTAAAAATTTCAATACAATCATTGTTGTTAATGTTTGCTGGACCCACCTGAATGCGGTTGGTACGCATAAATTTGCACAGTCAACAAACTAATGACCTTTGATTCCGTATTTTTCGCAGCCATGAAATCAAGGGGTATTTTGTCTGTTCTGCAAATATTTGTGGAATGTGCTGTTCAACACTAGCATAAACTAATATTTGAACAATCGGTGCTTCGTCTAGTAGACACCAGAGCTATTAGGAATTTCATTAATAAAATATTAGATATGCGCATAAAATTCGCTGTTTTGTTTTGTAAATTTAGTTTTATGTAAATGCGTATTGAAGACTCGATTGCAGAGGATGCAAAAAGGAAAAATATTGTTCTAAAAAAAGAATGAATTTGATCATAAAAGTGTAACAACAAACAGATACCTATATACTTTTTGTATAGGAGAAAGAACCCGCGGCACTCGAAACAAAACTAATTACGCAAATTCACCTGTTCTTTCCAAATCAGTAAATATAGCCTTGAGACATGGCCAGATAAACGTTTTACTTTTGCCGTCTCTTGCGTATTCCACTGGCCTCGATACGACAACAAAATGATGGACTCCAGGCTTGCCTTCTCCGACAGTTTAGATCTCACAATGAAGTCTGCTATCAGATCGTTAAATCTTCCATTGTATTCCTTGTGAGCGATCCAAATTACACTTTCATTCATTGCAAATTAAAATTACAATTTCATTCAATTGGGCGAGCAAATGTTGGCGGCATTGATATTGTAATAAGCCTTGTTAGCAACACGTGTTTTGCTAAGAGCGAGAGAGAGTCCGGCGCGATGCAAGGATAACGAAGTGGTGTTATGCTGAGTTGGCGTAATGGGTTAAGCGGCGATAAGGATGGTAACAACATCCTGGGATGGGACTGGAGTTTTGACGATCGTACAGTGAGGACGTTATTTTGAGTTTGGCGTGTTACACGTTTTGTTTATTACATTTTTTATAGTAAAAGTTGTTTTATAGTGGAAGTAAATTCTTATTATTCTAACATCAGAAGTGGGATAAAGAGACACGTGTCACAGAGTGGACAGTGGAAAAATACCCATTGGTGTTGGTGTTGGTGTAGTGCAACGGAATAGGGATAATAATTGTGTTGGCCCTATTTGCAACAACAACAGAATGCCGAGGGAGAGGTCGCGGTCTAAGACGGGAAGATGTGGCCATGAGTTCGGGGTAGAACACGGCCGAAGAGAGGTCCTGTCATTGAGACGGAAATCTCGAGAAGGCAGTTGGGAACGGCACCGTCGTCGACGAGCTGACCGGGGTGCCCAGGGCCAGAGCAGTAGTGAGGAGCGGTCCTCTGGACGACAGCGGTCGGGCCGGAGCGAGGGACGGCATTCAAGACATTCGCAGCGCCAGGGCCGGAGTGAGGGAGGACACTCGAGACGTTTACTGCCTAGCGAAGTGAGCGAGACGGTGTCTCAGCTCGGTAACGCCATTTGCGAAGGTATGGAAAGGGTGGTGAAGACCCTGGGGAACCAAAGTAGGGATACGCAAGTGGTAAGTGTTGCATACACCGATATAATCGACGAATTCAATCCGGTTTCCCAAAATGTAGTCGAGTGGTTGGGAGCGGTAGATGAATTTGCCTATATCTATGGGTGGAACGATAGAACGATTTGCCATTTAGCCCTTAATAAATTAAAAGGTCCCGCAGAAGTTTGGTACCGAGGACTTCCGACTCGAATTTTCACCTGGTCCGAGTGGAAGGACCTTTTATTCAGTCAGTTTCGACCAAAACGCGATTTACACACCCTATTAAAAACAATGTTGAATTGCGTCCCTACAAGTAACCAGTCTCTTTACCAGTATTCATTTGAAAAATTAGCATTAATTCATAAATTAAAATTACCTCTTTCTTCCGAGGATCAAGTAAATTTGATAATGGGAGGAATTCCCGATGAACAAATAAAATTTTCAGTAGAAACAGCAGGTATAAAAGACCCTAGTATTCTTGCTGCTCATTTTAAAACCTTAGATGAGAGAAGAATAAGGATTGTACCCGCTGTGAAGGAAAAGGGGGCAGGAACGGTAAAAGTTTCTAGTGGCGGCAACCCTGTAGCAAAGTTAGGCATTCGTTGTTATCATTGTAGAGAAACTGGTCACTACAAGCGTAACTGTCCGCTATTCCGTCCAGTACGTGCATAGCAATTACCCATAGAATACAATATTAATTATCTTGGCAAAAGTGATACAGAAAAATTCTTTAAAACAATTTTTATCAATGGCCATGAAATAAAATGTTTCATAGATTTCGGCAGTGAATGTTCACTTATAACAAAAACAGCAGCCACGAATTTATTGCTTACTATGTTACCTTGCGATGATGCAATTGTTTTGACTACGATAACTGGGTCTCAACTGAAACCGACGTTAGAGGTTCACGAGGAAGTGTGTATTGACGGTATCAAAAGAATAATATTATTGTATGTGATCGAACAAAGTGTTATGGGTGTAAATGTTTTAATCGGCCAAAATTTCACGGAATTATACGATATCAATTATAATAAAACCGGTGTCACTTTATCATTTTCTGAGAATGTTACTAATTGCAGCGTTAATTTAATAGAATCTACTACAGTTAATGTAGGTATTGACAATTGCGAAGCTGTGCAATCACTCACTGATTTGTTGGCTGAGTATTCGGAGTGTATCGCTCGGAATATGAATGAAATAGGAGTCACTTATTTAGCAGAGATGAAAATTTCACTCACTACAGATAGACCTATAGCTCGACGGCCGCGACAGTTAGCAGATTCGGAACGAGTAAAAATCCGCGAAATTGTGGCTGAACTTCTAAAAAATGGAATTATTCAAGAATCAAATAGCCCGTATGCGAGTCCAGTGTTATTAGTAACCAAGAAAACGGGTGATAAACGGCTCTGTGTAGACTATCGAGAATTAAATAAAATAACTATTCCTGATAAATATCCTCTACCAGTTATAGAAGACCAGCTGAGACGGTTGTCGGGATTTCAGTATTTTAGCAGCCTCGACCTTTTCTCCGGATACTACCATATTCCAGTAGCCAAAGAATCTGTGCCATTGACCGCATTTATAACACAAGACGGGCATTATGAATTTTTGCGAGTTCCCTTTGGTTTGACGAACGCTCCCGCGGTATTTCAACGAATGCTCAATGCTGCGTTGGGCCAATTACGATTTAGTAAAGTAGTGGTGTACCTTGATGACGTTCTAATTCCAGCTAAAAGCGTTACTGAATCGTTAGAAATATTGCGGGAAGTGCTTACTATTTTTAAAACTCATGGCCTAACCCTAAATTTAAAAAAATGCGCTTTTCTTCAATCACAAATTCACTACTTAGGTTACGAAATTAGCAAGTCTGGCATTCAACCAGGTAAAGAGAAATTGCAAGCCGTAGCACAGTTCCCAAAACCAAACAATGTCCATCAAGTCCGGCAATATTTAGGTTTAACGTCCTATTTTCGGAAATTTATTCTGGATTATGCCAGTAAAGCCAAGCCCTTAAGTGGTCTGTTGACGAAAAATGCTACGTGGATGTGGGGAGATTCCCAGGAACAGGCGTTTCAAAGCTTAAAGCAATGTTTAATGACTGCACCGGTGTTGGCGTTGTTCGACCCTGGATTGGATATAAAATTATACACCGATGCTAGTCGGTGGGGTCTAGCGGGAATACTGGTGCAGGTGCATGAACAAGGAGAGAAAGTGGTAGCGTATTTTAGTAGACAGACTACTCCGGAGGAACAAAAGTGGCACTCCTTTGAATTGGAGGCGTTGGCAATAATATCCTCGGTTAAGCGTTTCCGTCAATATCTCTTGGACCGACCGTTTACACTAGTTACTGACTGTGCTGCGGTTAAAAGTACGTTTGCAAAACATGAACTTAATCCACGAATAGGTCGTTGGGTGCTCGCATTAAGTGAATATAAATTTACAATCATTCACCGTCAGGGAAATCAAATTGCGCACGTGGATTCTCTCAGTAGAAATCCACCTGTCAATGAAAAAAATGTATGCGCAGTGGTAGTGTCAGATGAGGACTGGTTGTTAACGGCACAAATGCAGGATTCTGAAATTCAAGGTCTTAAGAGTGTATTACAAACGGGCGACTTTGCTAATAATAAACAAATTTTTAATCATTATGCGTTAAAGGGAGAAAAGGTGTATAAAGTGACAAACCACGGGTTACGGTGGGTGGTTCCTAAATTTGCGCGATTTAACATATTACGCATGGCACATGACGACGTAGGCCACTTCGCGTTTGAGAAAACATACGAACTAGTCTCAAGTCGGTATTGGTTTAAACATATGAGACGGTTCATCCAAAAATATATAAATAATTGTCTCAATTGCATTTTTTTCAAATCTCCCTCCGGCAAACCACAGGGTCTTTTACATCCGATTAAGAAAACACCCATTCCATTTCATACGGTACACCTAGACCACCTTGGTCCGTTCATACGAACTAAAGCACGGAATACGCACGTTCTCGTAATAATAGAAGCCTTTACTAAATTTGTTGTAATCTATCCCGTGAAAGATACATCTACAAAATTGACTATTAAATGCCTAAAAGATATGATGAAAGTCTTTGGCGCCCCTCGTCGCATTATCTGTGATAGAGGTTCGTGCTTCACTAGTACTAAGTTTCATCACTTTTGCCAAGAAATAGGTACTAGAGTTCATTTTAATGCAGTAGCCCTTCCTCGGGGAAACGGTCAGGTGGAACGGTACAACCGGACTATACTAAATTCTCTCGCAACAATGGGGGCTAATACTGATGATACGCGTTGGGACGATAATGTTTCTAACATTCAGTTGGGGTTGAATGGCACATTCAACAAGGGAATTGGATGTACACCCAGCGAGGCATTAATGGGGTACAGGGTCGCGGTGCAGAGGAAAATGGAAGCTATAGAACGTGAACCGGTCGATGTAACGAAACTTCGGGCACGCATTACGAGCTTCAACGAGCGTTATCAAGATGCTCAAAAACAGCGTTTCGATAAGAAAAGGAGTACAGCACATCAATATGCGGAAGGCGACTTAGTACTCATCCGAGTCACTAGTACTCCGGCGACGGGTAGTAGTCGCAAACTATTACCAAGGTGGCGCGGTCCGTTCCGTATTACTAAGGTGCTCGGAAATGACCGTTACGCAGTATCCGACATTCCCGGGTGTAGTCGCTCTCGCGTTCGGTACGATGGAGTGACTGGCGCGGAGAACGTCAGACCGTGGATCTGCTTTTAAAAAGAAAAGGGTATCCATATCACTTGCAGTAGACGAGAATGGCTGGTGGCCAGACCGGGCTCGGTTGTCGCCGAGAATGGCTGGTAGAACGACATCAGACCGGGCTCAGTTCTAGCAAGGAGATGGGGAGAATGGCTGGTGGCCAGACCGGGCTCGGTTGTCGCCGAGAATGGCTGGTAGAACGGCACCAGGCCGGGCTCAGTTTAAGCAAGGAGATGGGCAAGAAGGGATGGACTAACATCAGACCGGGCTCGGTTGTCGCCGAGAATGGCTGGTGGAATAACGAGTGACAAGATTACGGTTAAAACTGCCTTGCCATAGGTAGTTAGCGTGGGTATATGTTTTTTTTGTTTTATTATGTTATCTTTATTTTATTGTATTATGTGTTTTGCAAACTTGGCCAAGTTTATGTACATTTTCAGTTAGGACTGACGTCACCGGGGTCGTTGACGGGAGGATGACATTGTAGTCGCCGCTTTATACCTTTCACATTGAGTTTAACTTATTCTAATGCCCTAATACGAGTTTCAGCTGGAATACCTGGTAAGCGGGAGCGGGGACGCTCTGGTTCGTCAGGACTGGCCGAATGTTAGCAACACGTGTTTTGCTAAGAGCGAGAGAGAGTCCGGCGCGATGCAAGGATAACGAAGTGGTGTTATGCTGAGTTGGCGTAATGGGTTAAGCGGCGATAAGGATGGTAACAACATCCTGGGATGGGACTGGAGTTTTGACGATCGTACAGTGAGGACGTTATTTTGAGTTTGGCGTGTTACACGTTTTGTTTATTACATTTTTTATAGTAAAAGTTGTTTTATAGTGGAAGTAAATTCTTATTATTCTAACAGCCTACAGTTGAACGTATTATCATTTTATTAATTTGTTTTATACTTATTCGCCCCTCGAGCGTCTTAACAGTGGCGTGCTTACTATCAGATCCTGAAGTTCCTACATGAAAATCTTCATCGCGTCTTGGTTCGTCAAGTGTTTTTGTATATTTTTAACTTAGAGGCGTTCCATGTAATTTTTAAATGAATCAGGGAGATGAAGCAAGAGAAAAGTGTTATTTTTTGAAAATTTGGCGAAGAAACTTCAAATAAATAAAACCGTAATATTTTGGTCTAGTCGGGGAGCAGCCATCTCAAAATCTCGCTCAAAATGCGCTTATTTAAAGAATTCGTCCGAAATCGAGGGCACAATTGATTTGAAGACTGTTTTCTATGTAAAATCACCCGCTGAATCCGAATCCAGAGGGAGCCCGTTCATTTGGGACGGCCTTGGCCCTGAAAAAAGCATTTTTACGTAAAATTTCAAAAAATTGAAAACTCCGAACATTTCAGTTTACATCGTTATATCTACGTTCTGGAGACGGCTAGGAAGCTAATTATTTTTTTGAAATGTTCTCCAGGCATTTTTGATTGCAAACCTCTATACACAATTAACTTTTGAAAAATAACTACGTCAGAAATTTGTAATTTTGTACATAGCGTCATTTTTGTGCACCTTAATTTTCACCACGCGAGAAATTTTTTTATTGTAAAAGATAGATACATATTTAATGGAAACAATATGTCGTGAAAAGTGTGCAGAAGTTTTTAGTGAAATAATCATCTCGATATCTGCAATACTGACCGAGTTACAGCGATTAACAAAATATTGCTTTTTGCGCTGCGGCATAGTGTTCTATCTCTACTCTATGCATCTACCTACTCCGTGCATCTGCGCCTGCGGGCGGCTAATCTCCGTCATATGCGGGAAACTCGTGCAAATACCTATTACTTTTCTTTGACAAAGTGATAAAACAGTTTCCGATGTAATGAAGTTTATGTTTAATTGTTTACAAATAACAATAACTATGTACGAGTAGTATGTATATGTGGAATTGTTTTGGAATCACAGTTTGTGCGATTTTGACTGAAGACTGAGGTTAAGTTATATGCATTACTATTAGTGAAATTGGAAATCAATTACAATTTGTGCATAATTTGTCAGATGAATGATTCAGTAGAAACAGTTCAAGCTGTAACTGAAAATGGATATAACGCATTGTTCAAGGCGGCAGGCAGGCCGTTTCTCACCCCTTGGCTGCCTCAAAGACTAGAAGTCTTTGGGCTGCCTGCGTGTCAAGTTACGTATTGCCGGATTGCCGCCCTCAACCTAACCTAAGCTAACGAACACTGTATCTATACCCCTATACCGTTCCTCATTCGAAGAAAAAGATTCATTTTTTAAAAAGTTTTTATATTTGTCCTCAAAAGCAAAAGGAATACATAAAAATTTGAACTCTATACATGGGCGTAACATAAATTTGATATAAGATCTACATCGAAATGCATAAAAAAATACAATGTAAGTAAGAAACGGTAAGAAGTAACTGCATAATATGAAGTTCTCTGCGCGTGCCGCCTTAAAGTGAATGCCACTTTTGGCAGGTACAAAAACAGATAGAGTTAGTGTAGGTATATCTGACGCAAAATTTGAAAAATGAAGTACAGTTTTACAGTTATGATACGTTATTTGTAAACAATTAAACTTAAACATAAACTTCATTACATCGGAAACTGTTTTATCAGTTTGTCAAAGAAAAGTAATAGGTATTTGCACGAGTTTCCCGCATATATGACGGAGATTAGCCGCCCGCAGGTGCAGATGCACGGAGTAGGCAGATGCGTAGAGTAGAGATAGAACACTCTAATATGACGCAGCGCAAAAAGCAATATTATGTTAATTACTGTAACTCGGTCAGTATTGCAGATATCGAGATGATTTTTTCACTAAAAACTTCTGCATACTTTTCACGACATATTATTTCGATTGAATAGGTATCTAGGTATCTTTTACAATAAAAAACTTTCTCGCGCGGTGAAAATTAAGGTGCACAAAAATGACGCGGTGTACAAAATTACAAATTTCTGACGTAGTTATTTTTCGAAAGTTAATTGTGTATAGAGGTTTGCAATCAAAAATGCCTGGAGAATATTTCAAAAAAAAATGAGCTTCATAGCTGTCTCCAGAACGAAGATATGAATATGTAAACTGATATGTTCTATGGAGTGAAATCCGAATACAAACAGTAAGGCTATTTTGTGGATACCTATCCATTGGCCAGGGTCCGTCAAGTTTGCACCCCCACCTGGAACAACCCAAGTTAATCATACTTCATAATTTTGCACACATTATGCACAATTTTGCACACCCCGTCCCGTATTTTGCACATCTCACCCTGGGTAATGACGGGGGAAAATATGTGGGGGGTGCAAACTTGACGCTGCCACCCCCAGTTGCGCCGATAAAAGTATTTTTCCCGCCATTCTAATAGTCGAATTTTGCAAAATTTTGCACACCTAATTTCAAGTTCTGCACATCAACAGGTTAGAGTCTAGAGCTTTCTCAAAAATGGCCGTTGGCCCCCCCTACTCACAATTTTTCAATTATTTTCCTCCCTTTGCAGTCGTCGAATTTTGCACAATTTTGCACACCCAATTCCAAATTTCGCACACCCACAGGTTAGGGTCCACTAGGTCATCAGTAATTATCTTCAGCCCCCCCCATCTCAAATTTTCACTTATTTTCCCACCGTTATAATGGTCGAATTTTGCACAATTTTGCACACCTAATTTTAAATTCTGCACACCAACTTAAACCCCATATTAAAACATAAATTTAGTCGTTACATAACACTACTTATAACACTGATTATGTATTTAAAAAACGGTGTACTTAAACTGCCGTTAAGCGGGCGTCTACTAAAATGCCGTTGTAGATATTACGCACACGGCGTATTTTCTACTTATATACTATTTTCGTAAACGATCTTGCCATAACACCTTCATGGCTCAGTGGTCGATGTGTCCTTCCCCCTAGCCGCAATGTTGGGGGTTCGCACCTCGCACTAGCTTTTTTTGTTATGATGATTTCTCTTTCTTCTTTTGACCAAAAAATCGGTCAGGTCCAAAAGGACAGCTAGGAGATCGCCATCACGCGAGACAGACATCCATTTATTTGATATTAATTGTTGATTTATAAAGTATCGATTAACGGCATTTTAATACGCGACCGTTTAAAGGCAGTTTAAGTTCAGCGTTTAAAAAACCACATAAAACTAGTAGAATAGCGGATTTTTTTCATATAAAAAGCGAGTGCATTTTTCTTTGGCGTATTTTGGAGAATTCGGATTGATGTCCCTTCTAATCCTCTAGACCACTCGCTCGCACATTGACTAAAATATAGATCCACGCGTGATCACTGTGAAAAATGGGGCGTACTAACATTACAACAATACAACACAGTCAGGACATTCGCAAATATTGATCAAGTACCTACGAAGGAAAGAAATAGAGGAGTAGTAGTACTGTACATATTTCCGAAACTAGAGTGCTATTAAAAATTAGGTTTCAAAAAGTGTTTTAATTAATATCTACCAATAAAATAAAAATCTCAATAAGATCAAATAATAATGTTTTTCCATGTGAATATTACATAAATAGAAAAATAAAATGAGTCTTTCAATTTCAATATGCAGTAATATGTTAACGTTAATTATTCTATAGTAATATCCTAATATCCTATCTAGTAATATACTAGTAATATTTCTAGCACAAGCGGCAAGAATTATGCAAACATAAAGATAGGTTATGTTAAAGCCGTTATAAATTTGAATTTAAATGAACTGAAACAAGGACTAAGAGATGGCGCTGGAGACGAAAATCGGGAATGGAAGCTCTCTTATAGGAAGCCGCGGGTTATAACCAGTAGTGCAAAATTGTTTGTCCACGACTATCTTACAACATACTCTTTATACTTGTGTTTCTTCAATTATAATTAGATACATTAATCACTGCAGTGAATAATGAATATTATTCACTAAACCAATAGGAACATCGCTTTGACCCTTTTTTACATTTATTTAGTAGGCCGCGATCGCGATGTGTCAGTTCAAATTGAAACGTCAAATCAGCATGGTTTGCTTTTAATTTGAAATGCATATTCTAAAAAAGAAGATATAATGAGTAGTGAGAGTGAAAACGAGATTTCTTTAACAGCACCAGCAATAAAAGAAGCTGCAGAACTTGCCTCATTAGATTCATTGCCCAAAAAACCAAGAAAATTATACCTGAGAGCGTATGTATGAATCTTTCCTTACACTGGAGAAGGGAAATGAAGGTAAATTCTTTCTGGGAATCTGTTTTGGTAGTCGTGGACAAAG
Organism: Xestobium rufovillosum; assembly: GCA_963966045.1. Lineage (NCBI taxonomy): Eukaryota > Metazoa > Arthropoda > Insecta > Coleoptera > Ptinidae > Xestobium > Xestobium rufovillosum. The sequence continues at coordinate 51,168,079 of OZ014492.1, read as the reverse complement.
TATAGTATACAACTCGTTATAATGATGCTATTATTACCTCGGATGATTACAAAACTCGCTCGCTTCGCTTGCTCGTGTTGTAAACTTCATCCTCGGTAATAATAGCATTCATTATAAACTCGTGTATAATATACTATTAAAATTCGATTTCTATAATGACGAGAAAATAAATTCAAGAATCAATTGTACCCCTAACCACATAAATTTTGAAATACTATATACGCATTTCGGCAGCTAAGCTGCCATCTTCAGTAGCAGGGAAAAACCTATAGTAATAAAAATAGCAATAACAACATTAATGCAAAAAAAAAAACAATTATATATATGACAATAATGATGATGTGAAACAATGATAGTGACAATAACAATAATATAGGTCAGGTATTTTCTGCTCACCACTCCGAAAGAATCGAAGTGCACTCGATCAGCTCTCAAGATAGAATGAACTCCGCACGGAGACAATCCCCAATATATACTTAAAGTGACGTAGCACTGACGTTACTTGTGACATCAACATTAATCACACTAGGATAGAAAATTCAATATCCGGGCATACGCTCATTTCTATACCACTCTATTCTTATTTTCACTATCACAAATGTACAAAAAGGTTGCCATTGCCATCTTTACTGCAGTTTCAATTAAAATATCCTATCTTCAGGATAATTGACTTGAATGAAACAAAAATAGAAAATGAATCCCATATTACCAAATAACCTCGAAGGTCCATGGCTTATATGGGCTAGCAAATAACTACAGTAAACTGCAATAAAGAAGACCTTGACCCCTGCATCCTTTCATTTTTCTGGTTAAACCCTACACGCCTACACATTAACGACATCTAACAATACGGAATCAGAAATTGGACCTAAATCTGAATTAATAAGTTTACCTTCATACTTGCGAATAAACATACTCTCATAAGCGTCTAATTCCCTATTGTCCGATACCGACCTCATAAGCCGAAGATCCTTCTCATGTACAGGGTGGCCGGTATCAAAGATATGTTGGGCAACACTTGACTTCTCAATTCTATTATATCTAAAATGTGCCATATGTTCCTTAAACCTAGTGACGATTGTACGCCTTGTTTGCCCAATATAACTCTTGTCACAACTACTACACTTTATTTCATAAATTCCCGACTTCTGCTTGTCCTCTACTTTATCCTTGGGATTTCCCAACAGCTGCTTGATGGTATTCTTAGCGGTATATGCTACACATAAATTTTGCGACTTAAAAATAGGTTCCAAGCCTCTGGTATGTGCCAAACTATACGGAATTTTAACATATTTCTTATTCTCAATAGGTGACATGGAGAAAGTCGTGGAATCCTTAACAAACTTTTTGTGTCTAATTCTGCTTATCAATCTATCAACTAAGACAGTCGTGTACCCATTATGAATCGCAACATCTTTTATATATTTTAATTCTTTTTGATATCTTACCTTTGACAGAGGAAATGACAACAATCTGTTGACCAGAAAGTGCAAAGCCGAAAGTTTATGTTGTATTGAATGTTGTGAATCATTCACAATAAACCTACTTATATTAGTATCCTTCCTATACACATCAAATTCCAATCCGCCAATGCTGTTCCCAACAACCAAGACATCCAAAAAAGGGATTGAACCATTTTGTTCCATTTCAAATGTGAATTTCACACTATTATAACGTGAATTTAAATTATCTAAAAAATCCGCAATTCTACTTCTCTTGGTATCGAAAACAGCGAACACGTCATCCACATAACGCAACCATACTCGAGGGAAGTACTCACTGTCTCTTTTAAACAACACTTCAAACCTACTCATGAACAGATTAGCCAAAAACGGAGATAAACTATTGCCCATAGCAGTCCCTTCCTGCTGTTCAAAAAACTTACCATTAATTTGAAAACAATTCTGGGACATACATAATGAGGTCAATTTTAAATATTCATCCACTACAATTCTGTCCACTTCATTTTCAGTCAGTAGCTCCTCCAAATATGCAAGCGTGGTAGGTATAGGTACACTTGGAAACAACGATACAACATCGAAAGAAACCAACACCTCACCCTCATCCAGTACTATATTTTTAATTTTATTAATAAACTCCAACGAATTCACAACTGAAAAACTTTCCGGAGCTGTGGGCAATGCGGTGAATTCCTTCGTTAGCCATTTAGAAAGCAGACAGGTTGGCGAGTTAATACCGGAAATGATGGGTCTCACCGATCTACCTGGTTTATGAATCTTAGGAAGGACATACATCTTGGGAACTACAGGATTAGACACACTCAACCTAAATTTGTTTTGGGGGGTAATAAGATTTGGACAATCTTTCATGGCATTCTTAGCCGAACTGACCAATTTTGGCAATGGATTTTTCTTAACCTCTTTGTATGGACCATTCTTCAAAAAAGTTTCCACTCTATTAAAGTAATCTGCTTTATCTAATACCACAATCTTATTTCCCTTGTCCGCTTTCAAATAAAAACAATCTTTTTGTCTGAGTCCTTCGACGATACTATAATAGTGATTGTTTTTCACTGTGCTCTTACTTTTATATTTATTATCCTTTATGTTCTTAGTAATTTGTATTTTGCATGCGCTCCTAATAAAGTTCCTATCCAAGTTATCCAATTTCTGAACAGAACTCTCAATACCCGCTACCATATCCATAACCGGCGATTTTCGAAAAGGCAAATTAAATTTTAAGCCTTTATTAAGGAAGGCAATTTCTGTATCATTGAAAGTCTCTGACGATTCATTAACGAGAAAATAAATGAAATTTTTCGAGTGGGCGGTGCCGGAGGCAATCTCTAAGGAAACTGTGGACGCTGATCAGTAGGTGTGTAAAATTTAAAATTGCATGTGCAAAATTCGACGATTATAACGGTGGGATAAGAATTGAAAATCTGTGAACAGGTAGGAAGCTGGAGTGAATTATTGAACAAGCCGTGGGCTCACTCTGTTGGTGTGCAGAATTTAAAATTAGGTGTGCAAAATTGTGCAAAATTCGACCATTATAACGGTGGGAAAATAAGTGAAAATTTGAGATGGGGGGGGGGGCTGAAGGTAATTACTGATGACCCAGTGGACCCTAACCTGTGGGTGTGCGAAATTTGGAATCGGGTGTGCAAAATTGTGCAAAATTCGACGATTGCAAAGGGAGGAAAATAATTGAAAAATTGTGAGTAGGGGGGGCCAACGGCCATTTTTGAGAAAGCTCTAAACTCTAATCTGTTGATGTGCAGAACTTGAAATTAGGTGTGCAAAATTGTGCAAAATTCGACTATTAGAATGGCGGGAAAAATACTTTTATCGGCGCAACTGGGGGTGCCAGCGTCAAGTTTGCACCCCCCACATATTTTACCCAGCCATTTCCAATGGTGAGCTGTGCAAAATACGGGACGGGGTGTGCAAAATTGTGCATAATGTGTGCAAAATTATGAAGTATCATTAACCTGGGTTGTTCCAGGTGGGGGTGCAAACTTGACGGACCCAGTTTTGCGCTTTTAAATAAAGTTCCCACAATCCAATGACATGAAATTGCACCAGGTAGTTTCGTGCAGACAACATCGCCAAGTAAGTTTTTAGGTAATTAAGGTGACTCATGTGTCAATTTTCGACGAGGTCATGGTCATTTCCAAAGTGGTTTTCTTTCGAGTCTTGTGCATACTTTAATTGCTTTATTTGTTTAAATAAGCCGATTAAACATAGGTTTGCTTTCCATCCTCGACTCTGGACGTGTACGAAAAAACATGACGCATCGCTCTGGATAAGTATAGAAGATCGCACCACACTCCACACGGCTAACCATCAGTGATCTATGTTAATACTGAATACGAAAGTCAAAAGAATTTATGCATGAGAACATTTTTTCCTCCCGCCGAGAGTTCAAACATCTTCGTATGCGTCTATTTTGCATACCAGACAGCAAGCCGGAAAAATAAACGAATTTTTTGCTCTGTGCATTATTTTAACCTCATACGTACCTACAGATCATCGTGACAAGTAACCTATCATTATGCAAAAAGGCATATTTTTATTAAACTTAAAGCAATAGGAATGACATAAATATTATATGGACATAAAAAATTATATACGAGTGGATGCGATATACGACCTCTTCATTATCTTCCTCCTGTTTCTAGAAGCGTTCTCTTTAGCTTCTTGTGCAGCTCCAACAGCTTTCTGAGCAGATTTCTTCGTATTCGCCAAATCAGTCTTAGCAGTGGCCAGTTGCTTTTGCAGTTGTTCGATTCTTGCCTTCGCTGCGTCAAGGAGCTGCTCCTTCTCCGACAACTCCGCTTGAGCACCTTCTGCAGATTGTACTGCGTTAGCAGCAGTTGCCTGGGCCAATTGGAGAGCGTTAGTGAGCAGTTTTACTTCGGCTTGTGCTTGTTGAGCTGCCTGCATTGCAGCTTGAACGGTACTCTGGACTTGCTGAAGGTTGTTGCTTTCTTCTTGGAGGACTTCCTCGGCTTCTTTCAGTTCTTGTAACAGTTGCTGGACCATCGCCTCCTTTCCTACGAATTTGAAACAAAATCAACTTTATTTAATGAGTTATTGCTCTTCTCACCTGCCAGAGCGGCTTCGGCAGCTTTGGCTGCTTCTAGAGCTTTTTCAGCTAGTTGTTCCTTGACCTGGTGAGATGCCTGTTGGCCCGCTTGCATCTGAGCTTCTTGGGCTGCTTTAGCTTCCTGGGCTGCTTTTAACGCTATTTGGGCCGACTTTGCGTTGCTACTGGCACTCGACCCACCACCAAGTTTAAGGCCCTTGTTATCACATGACTCATTTTCGCATACTACCTGTTCATCCCGTTCAATTTCGACTTCTTCGCTTGAACTTTGGCTTATTGCGGTTATCAGTAGGATTGTAAATAAAATATTGCCTATCATGTTCGATAATTCAGTTGGAATGTAAATTAGAGGCTCTGACGGATACAGAAAGACAAGCGTCAAGTTGACAACAGGCAATTATTTTAGGTCACTTTAAAGTTTGGAAAGTTCTTTTAGTAAAAACTGAAAATATAAATTCCACTTTTCACGTATACATTGCCTGAGGCTTATGTTCTTCTAAGACCATTTAATGACGAGTCTGTTTTTCCTTACTTGTAACGAATGAGCTCCAATTTAATGAATAATTACGCCCAGGTACTAAACGACTAGATTTTTGAAAGGCGACTGTGAATTTATGGGGGATATTTTGAATAAAATGAAATTTTCTGTCTGGAAATTGGCGGAAATGGATAATGAGCACGTCCTTCGTTAAATTCGCGATCATGCTATTTTAAACCGATTAGGTCGTAATTATCTCGAAAAACAATGAGCATTATACAATTATTACAACTAAACGAAGGTCATGAACGTGTACTCTCAATTTATCGGAGGTTCCCGGGTGGTATACACGCGATTCGGGTCTTCGACTTCTTTCGTTGAGACAATGGTTAAGGAAATTCACTAAGAATAGTTTGTGCATTGTTTTGCAAAAAAATGGTCGACAAGATTAATGGCCAAGCTTGTGAAGGCCTTAGTTTTTTAGAGCCATAAGATCTTGGAGGGTTGTTACAGAACAAGTTTTCTCTTTTTATGAATCAGTCAAATGGCAGATATTATCGAAACTAAGTAAACAGAAGCAACTAGGTATAATGGATGTCAAAAATCTGCCTCCCTATTTTGAAATTCCCTGATCTTAGATTTGGTTTTGCCTTGAAAACGTCAATTTCAGTCGTGGTTTAAACATGAAATTTGGTGCATATACTAAGAAACCAACATTCTTAATATTAATTATATTGTAAAGCAAGGTACATAAAATTCTATCAGATATAACCTAGGGTATAACCTTTTATGGTATTCCTTTTAGTTCCTAGCAGCACTATCCTTCGCTTCTTGCGCAGATGCTATCGCTTTTTGGGCGGATTTTTTCGTATTTGCTAAATCTGTCTTGGCAGTAGCCAGTTGTTTCTGCAGCTGTTCAATTCTTGATCTTGCTGTGTCCACAAGTTGCTCTTTCTCTGAAAGTTCTGACTGGGCGCCTTCCGCAGATTGCATTGCGTTGGCAGCAAGTGCTTGGCTTAATTGGAGGGCGTTCGTGAGGAGTTTTACTTCGGCTTGAGCTTCTTGGGCAGCTTGCATCGCTGATTGGACGGTACTCTGCACTTGCTGTAAGCTGTTGCCTTCCTCCTGGGCGACGTCTTCTGCCACTTTTAGTTCCTGTTGAAGCTGTTGGACCATGGCTTGCTTTCCTGCGAACCGAAATGGGTATTAGCTTATCCGTCACTTCTGATTTGTCCCTTCCACATCTTTCATTTCTAAAAGATGGATTAGCTAACAATGCCTGCTGCTATTATTTGCATGCTAACAATCATGCTCTTTTAACTTCATTAACATACCTGCGAAGACGGCTTCTGCAGCCTTGGCGGCTTGCATGGCTTTATCAGCGAACTGTTCTTCAACTTCATGTGCTGCTGCCTTACCAGCTGCTTGCTGAGCACCTTCTGCCGCTTTAGCCTCTGCAGCTGCATTTTGGGCCATTTGCACAACTTGGCCCCTGCCCTTTCCACCTACAGCGGGAAGTTTTCCACCTGATTCTTCCGCGCTGCGTGCCACCACACGTGCTTCACTGAACAAGACACCATTTGTTAGAAAAATGAGTGCCAGGAAGTGTTTAGCAATCATGACGAGAAAATCGTTTCTGATCGTGACAATTTGTTGACGCCTGTCATGCAATAAGAAATGTGGGGCTTTGATAAGTTTGACTTTTTAGCTTTATATGGGTTTTCTAAATTCATACTGATGACGAGAAAATCTTCGTTTATGGAAATGTGTCAAATTTATTTGATTGAACACATTCAAACCCACTAAATGTATAAGACTGGACAGCCCAAAAAACACTTATCTGCAACTGTAACCTATCAAGAGCAAAAATTCATGTACAAGTCGAATTTCGCCCACTTTAATACAGAAATTAATATTCAAATAAACGCATTAGCATTAGAAGTATCAAAAGTATAAGTTATGTTCCTGGAAGAGCGTTTTTAGGAACTTTTTCAATGTCTTATCGCAGATTTTTTTGTAGCAACGTGTACGTGAATCGATCAAGGTTATAATTAAATCAAGAAACAGGTATTCGGCGCTTATATTTAGACGGTAAATACGTTTAGTTCGTTTAGGTACCTATAATCATATTTAGAAAAGAAATTAAATATTGACAGAGCGTACTGAAATTTTTATCTGCGGCAGATCGGCTTGACCTAGTCCATTGCACTTTCCCTGACTGCAAAATGGAGGTCTGAATGAACGGCGAAAGCTGTATAATATCTTTAAAGACGAATTTTTCCTTTTCTTATCAAAAACAACGATTTTCTATCTGCGAGAGAGGAAGGACCCAAGAAAAATATGGAGACGATGAAGGAAGGGATCAAGACGAAAAATATAACCTCGTATATTCTTTTGTTGTTTGATTCCAACTTTTTATTTATTCGTGATTGTGATAGAGGAAGACTGTATTGTGTGGGAAAGCGACGAAGCACTTATTTAATCTGCCAGTTGAGTAAATCAGACGTATTGATGATAAATAAAGACTGAAATCACCAGCTCTGTAATTGCACGCCGTCGTTGACGGAGTGAGTAAATTTTTTTATACGTTAAAATGAACTACATTGTTTTATGTAGTTTATATTTTCTTGAGTTACTTCTTGATAGCAATTCATGTTGAATTAATAAAATACTTCGCGTAAGTACTACCATGAATTACTACAAAGTAACTCCAGAAAATATAAACTAGGTACATAAAAAATGCCAGCAAGGCAGTTCAAGAAATACCATTCAAAAAGCTTAAACTTAAACAGAGAGAAAGAAATAAGTCAAAAATTATAACAAAACTGACATCTATAACAACAATTCTAAGAAATCAATACATATTTACGTCCAAATTTACCAATTACAGTAATACAATTTTTGACAAAAATGAAACAGAATTACTGTCAAAAGGTCCACAATTTGCCCCCGATATAAACAATACAGGGTGTTTCATTAACAATGGGAAATCCGTTAACTGGAGATTCTACAGGTCAAATAATGACCATTGACCCGAACATGCCTTATCCGAATGTTGATGGTTTAGGAAATACAGGGTGTTGAAAGTTACAATTTTATTTCCATTTTTTGCCATAACTACGAAATTTCTTAGGTTGTCGACTTGAAAATTTGCAATCCTAATGGTTTTTCTTACGGGAAAAAAGATTCCAACAATATTTTTGACGTTGCCCATAGAGGACGCTACTTATAACCTATTGTTTTGATAAATTGACCCATAACTTTTTACCATGTACATCTAACGTCAAATCGGCTCCAAAATCTGAAAGACCAACCTTTTTTAAACAATAAATGTATTCTTGTCTCATTTTGATATTCCAGCCCATTTTCAAGAAAAAACGACTTAATGCAGATAGTGTTTAAATCTTAGAAATGAAACGCTAAGTACTGCTAACAAAATAAATTTTAATTCACTACAAACGCTTAGGTACAAGAAAAATAAAATTAGGAAACAATAAATTTTAAAGTAGTTGTTCGAAGTTTCTACCATTCACTTGGATACATTTTTCAATGCTTTTCCTCAGAGACCCCCGAGTCTAAACAATGTCCCTGGATTGCCTTTGATTTCATTGGCAGCCGCTTGTATTCTTCCCCACAACTCATCGGGTGAATCAACAGCTTCTTTATAAACCATATCGTTCATTCTAGACCACATCGAAAAATTCAGAGGATTTAAGTAGGGGCTTCTAGGCGGCCAAGCAAATTCGCCTCCACGGCCAATCCACCGATGTGGAAAAATGTTGTCTAAGTACATCCGCGCCGGCCGCGGCTGGGAAAAATGTGTGGGCGCCCCGTCCTGCATGAACCACATATTTTTCCTTAAATTAAGTGGTACTTCTTCAAGCAGTTCGTACAAATTTTGCTAAAGAAAATTTAAATAAAGTGGACCGTTCAGATTGGGTGGAAGTTGAAAAGGCCCAATAAAGAAATTTGAAATTACACCGCCCCAAACATTGATCTTAAATTCATGTTGGAAGTGTCTTTCTTTAACGGCATGGGGGTTTTCAGAATCCCACAAATGATTGTTTCGCCAGTTCAAAACGCCACGTCGAGTAAACGTTGCCTCATCTGTGAAGAAGATTTTGTTCAAAAAATTAGGATCCGCGCCTTGCGAAACGTAGACGAGCAGGAGGATCATCCGGTAACAAATTTTGCACTGGAGTAATGTGGTATGGGTGAAGCTCCTCTTTGTGCAAAATTCTCCAAATCGAAGAGCTACTCACGCCTGTTGTCGCACTTAAACGACGGGTTCTTACGCCTGAATTTTCGTGCAATCTAACCCGAGATCTAACCAAAACCTCATCTTCCTGCTCAGCCGAAAAAATCTTCGGAGCACTATTTTCACCTTTTGGACGGAAAGGTCTTCTTTCGCCTAATCGATTGTACAGATTTCTAAATGATTTATGATTTGGTTGCCTTCGGTGGGGGTCGAGGTGGGGGTATAACTCTGAATACCTTCGTGCTGCAGCGAGCCCATTAAAATTGGTTTGAGCAAGAACACAAATCATATCTCTCAAATCACTATTCGAAACGTCATTATGACAATAAACAATAACAATAAAAAATTTAAAATTGCTTGTAACAACACATATCCTAAATTATCTCACAATAAATTTACCAAATTTTGCAGAATTACTTTTTTTGGAAATATTTCTGAAAAGATTGACAGTATTTTAAGAAAAAAACAACATACAAGTAACATTTAAACCTTTAAATATATTATCACATATTTTATTTAACAGTAAAGAGAGAACACATTCATAAACTTGACCACACAGGTATTTATCAATTAATTGTTTAGACTGTAACAGCATATATATCGGACAAACTGGTAGATCTATACGTATTAGGTATAATGAACATTTAAACGTTTAAAAAAAGATCAAAAAAATACTAAATTATTGTTTAATTTTACTTTATGTAAACATATTCTGAAGACGAGATTTTTAATCTTGAAACCGGTAATTACTCTAATAAATTATTCCATTGCTAGTACGCGAAGTATTTTATTAATTCTACATTGTTCTAGTCTAAACGATTTCGTATTGTAATTGACAATAAATTATTTCCTTTGAATTCGCACTGACAGTTGCTAGAAAAGGCTTATAGCAGCAGAAGTTCAAGGACTCTTTAATTCATTCGATCAATTATTGTTAATTCAGTTAACTCTCGTAAATTAAAAGTTTTGTGTTAGCGAAGGCACTTTCCTGGAAATAAAAAATTAATAGGGTGGACCCTAAAATTGCGGAATCATTTTATGAATGAATTAGTATAGGTATATTATATAATCAAATTCCCTTCTGTCAATTTACAACCCATTATTTTGATTCTTGTGCAGCGTCCTTGCATCTGTAAGTACATACAAGAATCTAGATGGTCATAAACAATACAATAAATTTTGAGGCAATTGGATAAGTAGGTATCATTAGTTATATTTAGGAAAGTTAAATCTTAATTGCAACTTAAAAAGTTTTCTTGCTGAGCATGTGAGTGTGACCCAGAAATACTGCGTATAAACCCATAAAGGAAGGAAGGGAGAGTGGTATATTTTTTCTCATCGGAATAGAGAATTTAATTTTAGACGTAATAATAATAATAATAATAATAATTTATTTTCCAATTCCAACAATAGGCAATTAATACTTTAATCATACATTACAATAAATTATGTGGAAAACCTCAAGATGGAGTTCAAGCATGCAGCATACTGCATCTCGGTCTACCACTCCACCTTGTGAAGACAATATAGTGCTCACAGAGGAATAATTTGCCTAATACTAGAGAAAAAATATTAAAACAAAATAATAAATGAAACAAAATGAAACAAAAAGAAACAAAACGAAACGAAATGCAGCCGGACACGAAAACAAACAAGTAGCATAGCATACTTATTTATAATACATTGGGGGAGCCACATAGTTATAATGAAGGTAATGCTTGCTTATCAGGAGCATCACAAATTTACAATTTCCTTTCTTAAGGCTCTCCTGAACATAGACATAGACATAGTCTTGAAAGTATTCGGTAATCTGTTGTATAACTTTGCAATATTATAAGAGAAAGATCTTTCAAAGAGAGCAGTCCTGTGCAGAGGTGGGGTGATCAATCCCTTGTTTCGAACGTTTAAATGATGGACGTCAGTACGAAATTGTATTTTGTTGTATAAATAGGAAGGCCGTTTGTCACTTATAATCGAGGGGTAAACCGCTGAAAAAAATTTGTACACCACAATTCCTTTTTATCCAGAAATTCCCGAAATTCCTTCGAAATTCCCGTAATTCCTTGGAAATTCCCCGCAATTCCTTGGAAATTCCCGCAGTTCCTTGGAAATTCCCCGCAATTCCTTGGAAATTCCCGCAGTTCCTTGGAAATTCCCGCAATTCCTTGGAAATTCCCGCAGTTCCTTGGAAATTCCCCGCAATTTCTTGGAAATTCCCGCAGTTCCTTGGAAATTCCCCGCAATTCCTTGGAAATTCCCGCAGTTCCTTGGAAATTCCCCGCAATTCCTTGGAAATTCCCGCAGTTCCTTGGAAATTCCCCGCAATTCCTTGGAAATTCCCGCAATTCCTTGGAAATTCCCCGCAATTCCTTGGAAATTCCCGCAGTTCCTTGGAAATTCCCCGCAATTCCTTGGAAATTCCCGCAGTTCCTTGGAAATTCCCCGCAATTCCTTGGAAATTCCCGCAGTTCCTTGGAAATTCCCCGCAATTCCTTGGAAATTCCCGCAATTCCTTGGAAATTCCCGCAGTTCCTTGGAAATTCCCCGCAATTCCTTGGAAATTCCCGCAGTTCCTTGGAAATTCCCCGCAATTCCTTGGAAATTCCCGCAGTTCCTTGGAAATTCCCCGCAATTCCTTGGAAATTCCCGCAGTTCCTTGGAAATTCCCCGCAATTCCTTGGAAATTCCCGCAATTCCTTGGAAATTCCCGCAGTTCCTTGGAAATTCCCCGCAATTCCTTGGAAATTCCCGCAGTTCCTTGGAAATTCCCCGCAATTCCTTGGAAATTCCCGCAATTCCTTGGAAATTCCCTGCAATTCCTTGGAAATTCCTGCAATTCCCCATTTACATTACACACACTTAAATTTACAACTGCCGATGCCGCAAATAATATTCCCGATCCTTTATTGTCTTCCATACATTTCACTTTTCTCCAACTCTTTCTAATACCTTCCTATTGCTAACCTTATCTATCCACGGTATCTTCATCATGTGCCTGTAGCACCACATTTCAAACGCTTCTATTCTTTTTAGATCCGCTTCTCCTGTCGTACAAAAAAAATAACAACTCCTTTGAAAATGGCATTTACTTTCGTAAGATTTATACTGCTTATCAATATTTATCTTATCAGATCTCTTGAGTTGGAATGGTCCGCTGCCTATTAATCCAATAGGGTCGTAAAAACATATTGTAACCGAAATGTAACTTATTTCGTATTTACATAATTTATTTAGGGACTTATGTACAAATATTTAGAATTAAATGTCATTTGAGAACATGCAGTTTTAGAATTAACAATAAGCACCGAAATATACAAGCGACAAACAAACAACAAGCAATAACAATTAAATAACTACCAGCGAACAATTAAACAACTAATTACTTAACCTAAACAATCCACAATACACAAATCAACAGTTCGAGATTTTCTAAAAACACTTACAACCAACGGTTAATCACGTCCGAAAACGCTCCGGTACACTTAAAAACGCGACAACATTCGCACGCACGTACCGATACCAAAACTCTAAACGAAACGCATGTAAGACATTATACTCGCGTATAGGTACTCGCCTGATTCTATCGCTCTTCTTCGCATCTGAAAGCCAAAACTTCAAAAACTAACTTCAAAACTGTCCTCCCGGCTCCTTGCTTCCGAATAAATAGTCTTCTTCGAACATTCGGGAACTGGAAACTACCAGAGATCGATTGCTCCATCGATCGATTTTTCTAGTCTCACAAATAGACAAGGTCGACGCCATAATAAACAACTGCGGCTTGCAGACAAACAGCGTGACTCATTACCAGAAGCGTCGCTTGCGGGACAAAAATTCGTATCAATATTTTTCCCCCCAAGCAACATCTTCATTTTTAAGCCATGAAAAGAGATCTAACTGTTCAGATAAGAATTTAATTTTAAATTCATTTTCTAAAATTCGTCCAATGTACCATCTTTCTTCATAATAGACTGCGTAGTAGGCGTAGTACGCGATTAACTGTTATTCAATGCCGAGTTCAATGCACAACAATACGTTTGAAATACGCTGCCCGCCCAAAGTGAAACATAACCTAACTATTGGACTCTACTAGTCGACGAGAAACTGAATAGCGGTCCCTAACAAAAACTGGGTAAATTTAAATATATTTGTCATTATTACCCGGACTAGCTAATTAACTAGGTACCTTTCATATTTTATATAAAAATACGGATTCAAAACTACACTATACAGGGTGATTCTTTTAAAGCGCACATTAGAAAATTTTCGACATCTACTTATGCTGGAGCTATGAAACTTGGAACCTAGCCATAATCGACGATTCCGAGACGAAATTAAATATTTACAGGATGACGTAACTCTTAAAAATGGCGGAAGTAGACGCCATCTTTATTTTTTAAATGACAATAGGCCATTTTGATTTCACATTTGAATTCGAAATTTAATTCCGAGTACAACTAACCAAATTGTCACTACTCTTATCTGTCATACTTTTTGACACCAATTTACTCAAAAACTGCAAATAGCTCCAAAACGATTGGAGTTAGGTATAGTACATGCTAACATAACTCCCCTTAGAATTATATGTTACATCCAACGGTGACATAAAATTTGACATTTTGCGATACCCGTATTCAAAAAATTCTAGCAACCGCTGGCAAACTCGTTATGACTTCGGTTATCAATCAAAACATTCCTTGGAGCTTAGGGAATCGAAGTAAAAAAATTCATCGACTTATCTTCAGCTGTTCAAGAGATATTTATTTTTTAATGAACCATTGCATCTGCAAATTTGAAGAGAAAATGTGGCATATGTTAAAAAGTATGACAGATAAGAGTAGTGACAATTTGGTTAGTTGTCGTCGGAATTAAATGCCGAATTCGGGACCTAAGTGCCTCCGTCATACGTCAGATTTTCATTCCAAACAAAACAAAAGCACGTGCCATTTGACGTTTATCGATATTATTTACTTAAACTAGTTTTTGCAATATAATTATAGACGTTTTGCAGTGAAAACAATTTATTTTCAATTTGTGTATTGGGCTTATGTGGAAAAACTTGAAAACGACTATAATTATATTTCGGAGGTTAGGTTAAAACGTCAGAAAGCACGTGGCTTTGTTTTGTTTGGAATGAAAATCTGACGTTTGTGACGCGCCACTTATATAGGTCCCTAATTCAAATATGAAATGAAAATGGCCGATTGTCATTAAAAAAACAAAGATGGCGTCTACTTCCGCCATTTTTAAGAGTGACGCCATCCAGTAAATATTTAATTTCATCTGGGAATCGTCGATTTTCTAATGTGCGCTTTAAAAGAATCGCCCTGTATACTGCATACAAACACAATACTGAATGCATGTCTTCATTCGCATTCCAACTGTTTGACGCGTAAGCGCAAATCTATCCACAACACGTGGTAATTCCTCAAAATACCCGTCAATTCCTGACAATACCCACAAAATTCCTCGCAATTCCCGCAATTCCTGCGCAATTCCTAGGCAATTCCCGAAATTCCTCTGCAATTCCCGAAATTCCTCGCAATTCCTCTGCAATTTCCGAAATTCCTTGGCAATTCCTCGCAATTCCTGCGATTTGTACACCAAAATTCCTCAGCGGTTTACCCCTCACTTATAATGCTGTGAAACAGACACAGAGACTGAAATTTAAACCTGTCACACATGTTCAACCATATGAGTTCGTGCAGTTTGTGGGACACATGTTCATATTTTCTAATACCAAAGATGAATCTCAAACAGGAATTTTGTATTTTTTGAATTCTATTTCGAGTAACCACATCCAGACAAAAAGCATATACAGGACAACAATACACAAAATTCGATAGAACCAACGACTCACACAGAACTGTTTTAATTTTTGTTGATAAGTAATTCCGATGAGGATATAACAATTTTAACCCAATAACAGCATTCTGAATACAATTACTAATGTGACACCGATATCTAAAAGAATTATCAACCAGTAAACCCAGATTCCTCGATGACTTCACAATCGGAACCGCAACCCCATCAATTTCCAAGTTAAATTTATTAATTTCGAAGTTGTTCACACTCTTTTCTCGGCCAAGAATCATTACTTTACACTTCAAGGGATTTAGGTGCAATCCATGTTGTTTAGAAAAGTTGGTGATGGCCCGCAAATCTTCGATGAGGTTTGACTCTGCTATCTTCCACTAAGATAATCCGAAAGAATAGTAAAGTTGTATATCATCAGCGTACATGTGAAAATTACTGAATTTAATATGCTTATGGACACAACATGTGAAAATTGAAAATAGAAGAGGACCCAGTACTGATCCCTGAGGCACACCCACACTGACAATTAAAGGCACTGATTTCATGTTGTCGACCTTCACAAACTGAAATCTTCCTGACAGGTAACTATTTAACAGACTAACAGAGTCTTCGTCCAATCCAATAAAATGTAAAATAGAGCAAAGTATCTCATGATGGATGGTGTCGAAAGCCTTTGAATAATCAAGGAGAATCACAGCAGTTAATTAATTTGCATCGGCAGCCTCAAGAGTCAAGAATATCATCGGTAACCCCCAATAGAGCCGTTACACAACTATATCCTTTTCTGAAACCAGATTGATTGGAACAGAGTATGGAATTAATGCTTAGATGCTCATTCAACTGAAGAAATAAAATTTTTTCAAACACTTTCGACAAGCATGGCAGAATGCTGATTGGTCGCAGATCTCTGTAATCCAGCGGTTGAGGTACTTTAGGCACTGGAATAATTTGAGCCAACTTCCACGCTGAAGGAAACACATTCTCTAACAAACAACTGTTAATTATGTGCGTAATGTAAGGGATGATGTACGGTGAGCAGATCTCCAGCATAGTTATGTTTATTCCGTCAGCACCAGTAGCATTCGACTTCATACCACTCACTACCTTCGAAACTAAATCGCAATCAACTAGTTTAAATTTAAAGTTATTAGGTATATTATTAAAGGTATTGTTCAAATAGGCAGCAGTAATTTCTTGATGATTTCCCTGAAACACAGGGATGTTGTTAATAAAGTTGTAATTAATTTTACCGGCGTCTTTTAATTGATCAGGAATACTACCTCGTTTTGATCTGCCCACATGTAAGGACTTCAATTCTTTCCACATAGTACTGGTATTAGCTGTACCTAGTTTGTAATTAAAGTACGCACGCTTTTCATTCTGAATTGCGACACATGCACTGAGAAAAAAGTGTTGTCCGTAATATCATAAAAGTTGCATGCAATACAACATGTTGTTGCTATATATGCGCCAGCTACAACGGATTGTATATTTTACAACAACAATTCTGTAATAACTTTATGACAAAGAATACGACACAGAATATATAAACATGTCCCTTGTGAAGTTCGCGCATACAAGGCAGTTGTTGTAATAATTAATAGTTGAAATAGTATACGATATTGTGGCTGTTCCGAAATTGTTACGGGATGTGTTTTCTTTCATACAGTTAAATTCAATCTATACTTACCGTTTTTACAGTTCTGTATAACATATTAGTTCCATTCTTAATATCTTTGTAGATCGGCTTCTTATACTTTACTCTTTCTTATTTCTTAACTCCGATATCTGTGTATTGACAAGTTAACAAAAAGTAAGAGATAATTGAAAATATTTATGTACAATTATTATTCTGGAAGGTATGAAAAAAAATCATGATGAAAATATAACTGCTTTATTTGTTTTAAAAATACAACCTACGTAATCATTGACAAATAAATAAAAAATTAAAATATAAATTTGTATAGTGTACAAACATTAACGGCTATTAATAAAAATTGTATTCTATCTTGGACTACCTCAATATTTTTAAAACATTCTTAATAGTGAGGTGGTGGTTCATTTTAGTAGGCACGTAATACAGGGTATTTCAATTTAAACATACATTAGACATTTTATCTGAAAATTTGCTTACGTCTAAGAAGAAGAAGTCTAGGTTGATGCCATGGATCCTCTATCCTCTATCCATGGTTGATGCAGATCTTACAACTAGGTATTTCTGTAAAGAAAATAAGATACTGTAAAATGATACCCCTTAAGAAATCCCCGTTTTAATCTTTTAATCAACCCTATCTAAATTTTCACGGAGAATTCAAAAATGTCATAAAAATATAGCAATCTACTTAAAATTACTAGGTAATATAAGAATTAATTTTTTGGAATTTAATAAAGAATTTTGCACACACTTGTAGATGTTTTAGCAGAATGTATGTAAAAATTTCAATATTGTTGTTGCTCTGTTTAGGTACTTATATTTTTTTAGAAGGATGTGGAATACAACAGCGTTTACCTTTATGATGAACACCCTGTATAGCAAAAAAAGCATGCATTTATGGTGTTAGGCAATGTTAACTTTATGCTAATTATTAATTGTTCGTAAAACACATTTAAGCTTCAGAAAAATGTCCTCTTTTACAATCTTCCATGCACAACCTACAGTAATTTACTTTAAGACTTCCAGAAATAATCATTATTTGTGTTAAGTTCAATGTAATAAAGAGAACAGTAATAGTGCAATATGATAAACGTGAAAATTAATATGTAGGTAGGTACCTAACTGATGTTGCAAGGATACATCATCTAAAACACAGCAAATTTTACTTACCGATAAAGACGAAGACAACATGTACCTACATAGGTACCAAATCTTGAAATCCACAAAGGTTTAACATGTCTTCCATTTTCAATAGCAATAAACTGCAATTGATTTCAGTACTTAACACACACTCGCAGCTCTTCTGGACTTTTGATGAGACGGAAAGGTTGCAAGTTAAAACTAGAGAACAACCGTTTGGTAGTTATGATGTGTTGCGCAGGTGCGTGGCACCAGCTTCGACCAATCATAAACGAAAACTAGTTAAATTACAACGTCGTTGTTGTAATGCTTACAATTTGAGCAGTATATTATTTACAAAGTCATGAACGATATTACTTAATGTTTGTCGTATGTCTTGCCTGCAATTTGAAGGTATGTATATCGCATGTAAATGTAATCCATACGAATGAGTCTTAATGATAATAACACTTTAAGGAAATTTGTTTTTCCATAGTATCTTATGCAAGAAACTTGGCGTATGCAAGAATATTCTATTTTAGATTTCTGATACACCCTCCGTTTTCGCAATGAGTAAATGTATTCGAAAATGAAAATGTGTTGCTGGATACGGTATCTCAAATACAATTTAAGTGTAATATGAAAAACATTCCATATCGTAAGCGGTGTATAAATATTGAATATGATAGAACATAAAAATGTTATACTATACAAAAAATTCCCAGCAACTACATTTTGTATAAATATTTTGTAAAATTTCTCTCAATGTGTGTAGTTCCTAAGCAACTTGTAATAGTTCCACTGCGCCGTGCCCTTGGTTTGCTTGAACCTTAGTTTTGCCTTATCTCTGAGCTTTATTAAAAGTTTAATATTATCCGTGATCCAGGGTGACCGGGTTCTCGAAATTCTGACAGTTTTCAGAAGTGCATGAGTATCAAAAACCCCCAACAAGCTAGCAGACAAAAATTCAACTTTGGCATCAATATCTGTGATATTGTATACTTTGTACAACGTAACGAACTTCCTTTTTGATATAATACGCCCTTAAGGTTTATACTCAGGTCTCTTTGGAATATTAGTTTTCGTTCAAATTTGATGAAATTTGGTATGCACATTCATGAGGAGGTCCTTATGAATATCTGTAAATTTGAAAATTTTTGAACGTGTAGTTTTTGAGTTTTTCTTGAAAAATATGGATTTTGGAAGGTTTTATTTTTTTTTCTTAAAATCTACTCGTTCATTCGCATGCAAAAAAATAAAGTAATTAGTATATCGCCATGTGAAACACGGAGTAAAATCTGATTAAAATTAAACGGCAAGTTTTGGAGATATTCAAAATTTTGTTATTAAAATTGGCACAAAAACGTCTTTAAAATGTAAAATTGACATAAATCTTAATTGGGTACATGGCATAAAGAGGCAACAACATAATACATTATGTTTCCTGTCAATTTCACCAAAAGTTTTCAAAATATCTGAAAAATTATAAAACAAATGCAGCAGTCCAGGAGGTGGCGCCGCGGCCGTGCAGTGGTGTCTAGCGAAAACGAAACGCACTTGCTATCTATCTGTAAATCTTGGCTACCGAACACCTGCTCAGTGCTCACTCCGAATGTCGGAATTCAGATTTACCCAACGCATAAGAATTGTATCTTAGGTACTTTTCGTAAAATGTTTATGAACCTCATTCCGATAGAATTGGCAATCTCAGATTGGCATTTTGTCAGTTGATTATTCATTATAACATGTATTATTCCCGATTTGTGCATGAATATCTAAAGCGGAGAATTTTACCACTCAGAAGCAGATTTGTATTTTGAATTTGAATTTCAAAAAGTAATTGGGTATAAAGTAGGTTATAGGTACATAAACAAGTATAATAAGAACCGTAGTTTGAAAAAACATTATACATATATTAAAAATAGCATTGGTATAAGAAATAAAAAAACATTATTTTTTCAACAAAAACAAAACTTTACAGGATGTTAAATTTTACTGGCTCACCATTACTATATCGGTTACCTACCTATTGTTATTGTTGAAAATAGAGAGAAGGATAAATGGGAAAAACTGGCATTTTTGAGGCTCATTACTATTATTTTTCGACATCTTATCCAGTCTGAATAGTTTCTGTAATAATATCATAAAAGAACTGAAACTGCGTTTTCTTTCTTTAATAGCAGACGTATTCTTATATGAATTTCAATGAAATTTTGGCTGTACCTATGTATAAAATAGATATTCTTCGTCTATTGGCGACATCAGAATTGTTCTCCGGTGGAAAACAAATGAATAACTATAGCCAAGTTTTTTACTTATGGGCACTGTATTGAATTTTCCAACCTTCCGATTTTAATTCTTTTTGGCAAGTTGGCCATGGATATACTTTAACATCGTTCAAACAATTTGTAAATACATTTATGCATACTATACTTGGGCCGCCCAACAGACGGAGTGATCACCCTGCAATCATGAGCTCTAGGCAGGACCACTATCAATTTAGGACGACCGAACCGCAGTGATGCGCCTTCTTTAGACCCAACAAAGTCGCATGACTCCAATTAGGTCGTCATAAATTAATTTGGCCCCGCTAGAGCACGTTCTTGCAGGGTGATCAGTCCGTCTGTTCGGCGGCCCAAGTATACCAAAATTTCGTCCAAATCGATCTAAAAATAAAGCTGATCGAAAAAAAAGAAAAGTATTTTTATTCAGAGTGGATAAGGTCTTGAGAAATCATGTTGATGGGTAGGTATAAATAAAATAAGTAAAAAAAAATTAAGTTAAACGGTTTTATTGTAAAGAAACATAATAATGATGCAGATAATGTACTAAAAGCTAAAAAATAATTAGGTAGGTACCAGTCGTCACACCACTCTCCTCATCAATCTAGAGCATTGATCAGACTAAAATAAACTCGTGGGGCGTAGAGTAACCTGAGTAAATATGTAAATGATCGTTCTGCGATGTTGTCTATTGACAAGATGCATCCAAAGCATACCTATAATGATATGAGCGGTTGGTTGTAGATAATAGAAATTCGACTCCTCCCACGATTTTATTTTAGTCTGATCAATGCTCTAGATTGATGAGGAGAGTGGTGTGATGACTGGTACCTACCTAATTATTTTTTAGCTTTTAGTACATTATCTGCATCATTATTATGTTTCTTTACAATAAAACCGTTTAACTTAAAAATGTTTTCTTACTTATTTTATTTTCAAGTTTTTAGGTTTTTTTGTTTGTTTTTATTTTGTTATTATTTTTCTAAAGTGTACTGTGTTCTACTTGTCAAGCCCTTTCATTTGATACCCATATTGAGGGGATTGAAAAAAGTAATCCGCCATTTTGTGGTGGCGGCCATCTTGGATTTTGAATTTTTCATGGTGTACTGTATTGTAGTAGTTAGGCCCTTTCATTTGATACCCATATTGAGGGGGTTGAAAAAAATATATAATCCGCCATTTTGTGGTGGCGGCCATCTTGGATTTTTAATTTTTCATGGTGTACTGTATTCTACTAGTTAAGCCCTTTCATTCAATACCCATATTGAGGGAGCTGAAAAAAAATATCTAATCCGCCATTTTGTGGCGGCGGCCATCTTGGATTTACAATGATACTGAATATACATAATTGTATTGTCATCACAACTAAAGGTGTGTACCAAATTTCAGATCAATCGGTCAACGGGAAGGGGGTAAAATTTCAAATTACTAGATTTGACCCACACAACCAAACAAGGCAAGCTAAATAAAACCGTTTAAAAATGCCACATTTTCTTCCCATACCCTCTCTCTAACTTCAATAAAAAGAAAACTGTAAATTCATGAGTGGCGGCCTCTCTGTGCAAATAGCGGAAGTGCCGGACGGTAATATCATTGTGGTTTCGACACCGCGATATGGTTCATAGCCAAAGCTGAGCGACATTGCCATCTACCGTCCGTAAAACACATTAGAAGGGTCTGAGTATAAACCTTAAACACATGGTTCAGTTGCATCCATAACTTCGGTAGATTTAATGTCCCTCCGCCATTCCATTCGAGTTCACTTTACATATGTAAACTCGTTTAGGATTAAATGCTCCGCAAAAATGATTTTGCCGGAGTGAGCGTCGTAAAATCCCCTCATCCCGACATAAATATTTCACTGTGAACATGACTCTTCTCTTACTCTGATGGTTATTACCACTATTTTTGAAACACCTGCTCTAAAAACTCAACAAATGAATGATTATTCGGGAACGGTGATAAAATTTGCACTATTACATTACTGCGTAGTTAAAGGATAATATGACCAAAAATAATTAGCAGTCATTCATTCTGGCACCTTAGGACAAGGGTCCAAGTGCAAATCAACTTACGTTACGTTGCTGTAAATACCAAACCTCCTACTACTAAAGTAAAATGAATCGATAAACAGATGACTAGCTGCTTTCAGGGAATTTGGCATTTTGGGACAGCAGGAAAAATGCGTCACCAGTGCAATCCAATCCGTCCCCCGTCCTCGTAAATCCGAGCGTTCGTCATAAATGGTCTTTTTCACTGTAATGCTATATTAAGGTTTTGAGTGCACGAGCTGTGAAGTGTTAACTCAGTGGACACTTGTTATCCGAGAATGTTCGAAACATATAACATAAGACTCGGGTAAGGGCATCAAATTACTGTTCAGCTCTAAAAATACGTATATCTACACGCTTGAAGCAGGCAGTTGGAACTTTTAAAGTCGTAATTGCTCCGTCTGGAGAAGCCTTTGCAGTTACCCTTGCACGAGTCATGAAATCCTAGAAAATCGTGCGGTACCAACCGAAACCCTCGCATCGGTTGCGCATTTAGAGGGCAGTTTAGTTTTGCAATCGCATATAATATGCATTTGTGATGTCGTTTTTCGTTTTGCAGATGGACGTTACTTTGGATTTGAGTTTTTCAAGAATTCGAAAGTTGGTGTTTGAACGTTAGGAGGAGGATGCAAATGTCGCTTACTGTGCCGGTAAATGTTTTCTTTTAATTTTTACAATTTCTATGTTCATTTCTGACTCTCTTACTTAAATACCTGAGTTTTATAATGTGGACTGCTTAATAGGTGGTTCAAAAATAGCTTGTGCGTCAGTGGTGCCTTCTATTTCGGCTAATTAATTTATTTTTTTATAGAACACATGTTTTACGTTTTCTTTTATGACAGTTTCATCCTAAAAATATTATTTTTATGTTGTTAACACAATCAGAAGACATTTGTTTCTATTCTTGAAAGTTTCCCTAAATTGCCTGTGGTTCTATTCTTTCATTTTCTTTTATCCGCAGATAGACTCATTAATTTTTTTATGTTTTTGGAGTTTACCTACTCCTTAAGAATAGATTTTCAGTTATAGCCCGCGGTACGGAAATTTTATGAGGAGTAAAATCAAGCGTTAACTAGTGAGCGTTACATTACCTGTCAAATTGAAACTATGTACGTATCTATGGATACGGCTGTTTATGTCTGACTGCATAGAGCATGGAAATAGTGAAAATAGAGTGGCACAGAGTAGATGACAGTTGGCGTTGTAAAGTCGGCATTTGCAGTGTTTGTTCGTTCCTAAATTTGTTGAATCTTTTGATTTCATATGGAAAAACCTAATATTAAATACTCCAAATATTGCTTAGTGCCGAAATGTGAATCAACGCCTATTCGAACACCAGAAAAAGTATTTATTTCATTGCCAGTAGGATCGACGTTTAGCAGATTGTCACTTAATTACTGAATTTATAAACAATTTATATTTTGATGTAGTTGGCCATTTTCGAACATAAACCATCTGATAAATACACATTTGGGTATAAAACTGACATTCGCATGTACCCTATTATCAAGTGATTGAAGTTAAAATAATCGTTCGTAAGGAGCAAACTTCAGTCTTGCGTCGGAGCTGACACACACAATTTTTGTGTAATACAAAAATAATTGTCAGTGAGAAAATATTAAAATAAGGTGTCTATATTAACTACAAATTAGTACCTATTTAGCAATGAAATAGGCAGGTCGGGAATTTTCAAATTTCATTAAAATTGATAGAGTTAATTTTTGTTAAAAAAAAATCCTTCGCCTGTGAAGCCGTTGCAAAGCTTTCCGTCGGTGCGAGGCTAGAAATCGTACCTTGCAGCGAGAGTAGGCCGCGTGACGTCAGAACTTAGTATAACATACAAGTCCCAGCTTCAGCGCGCAGCAGTCCCATAAGTATTATGCATATGCATGTGTAGTTAAATTGTTAAATATTATTAACTGGTTCTAACTGGTGTTTTCTGTTTTGTACCCAGACTAATACATCGTACAGCACACCAATAAAACGGGAAAAGTGGTTCGTTGGAGCCAGAAGGAAAATCGGTCAGCATTATCGATATTTTCGCGAGTTAGTTTATCATTGCAAAAGTTTATAAAATTATCGGCTGCCCCATTGCAGGCACTCTAAATAAAATCGAACATAATGTAATTTATCGACAGTTTTCTGGGACCCCTTGGTACTTGGTAACGTGTTACGGTTAGCATAATTTGAAACAGGATGCTAGGAGCGTGACGGAGCCAAATACTGAATCGCCGTAGCGTTCCCTCCCTGAACTAAAAAAGGAAATTTTATTAACTATTTTACAATAATAATTAAATAGTACGTCATCATAAAGTTCTCTTTTGAAGACTGGTAGGACGCGTACCTCCATCCTTTCCCTGAGCTAGCCTACGCATTTCCGTAAAAGTAGAACATTCTACATCCCCAACTATTTGAGAGCAGCAGTCTAATCTGCTCCAACATCTACCTCTTTATTAGTATCTCTGACTCTAGTATGTCGCGAACTATTCCTTTGTGTCTCAGAAGGTGTCCTACCATCCTACGATCCTATCCCCTATTCTTTATTGTCTTCCATACTTTTCTCTTTTCCACAACTCTTTCTAATTCCTCCTTATTGCTAACTTGTCTATCCACGGTATCTTCAACACCCGTCTGTAGCATCACATTTCAAACGCTTCTACTCTTTTTCAATCCGCTTCTCCCATTGTCCAAGTTTCGTACCCATAGGTATAATTTCGTACTCCATGCATGCGTCTTTAAGAGTCTCTTCCGAGTTTCTACATTAACCGTTCCAGAATATAGCAGTTGTTTCTTTTTCTTAAACAAGTACCTAGTACCTACGTAGCGTATAGTTTTTTGATTCGCGTGAGTTGTATTTGTTTCAGTTTTTTTCGAAAATTTCCAGTCTGTTATAAAACTGTTAACTTGATAACTTGTCAATCACTTAGGTATACATACCTACATAAATGAGTAGGTATGTATTGCATTGTATTAGAGAATATAGGTAGGTACCTATTTTACAAACAGAAGTAAGCAGGTAACTACAATCTACATACCTACTTATACTGAATTATTATAAAAGGCATGTACAGTCTGCCTTTACACTACTGTTTTGAGGTTGAATGAAATTGGGGTTTCCACATTTACCGGGACATTTACCTACCTACTACTAATATGGCAAATTATGTGAATCGGACTTTTGATACCCTTGTTGCATCATTATATCGATTATGTTGTCTTTGTTTTATGTTTCCTTGACACCTTAATTTAAAAATTCACGCTCGAAATAGTCCCAATAAGTATGTTATGAGATAGGTACCGCTTCACGGGCACTTCAAGAGAAGTGGGAGGAGCGCCTTACGAATCTCTGACGTCAAACCAATAACAAAGCGAACTAGCATGTGGGCGTGATAAGCTAATTTCTTTCGCTTATTACGCCGCAAAAAATTTTTTAGAAAAAAAATTTCGCCGTAAATCAATTACAATAACAATTTTCTGTCATTTTCATGCCAAAAATAGATATCTTATTTTTCTCCGAACCTCCCTATTATTACGATCAAGAATGCTCAATTTCTGTAATACCCCTAATTTAAATTTTTAGTAACAGTAATCTTCGTGGTTAACAAAAAAAAATACCTACTACAGTAATTGTAAGACTCAATGTCATCGAATACGTGTGCAGCTAAGATGGTACTGACAATTGTGGCACTATTTCTATTTCTGTAACTCGGAAACAGTTATCGCATGCCATATTGCTGGACTGAATCGTTTCGTTTTTATGAAGTAACTGGAGAGTTGTCCTACTCCGTTAGGGTTTATTTCTTTTTATTATCTGCACAGGTGTTGCCTCATTACGCAAAATGAACGACCAGGCAACGTCAGATGGCAAATATGCAGAAAGGAAATGAATATTCTGAGATGTCTCAATCAATTCTGAATATTGTCAGACAATAATTGCAGTCCTGAAATTAACCCCATTCTGTATTTACTTCACGAGGACATTTCTTTTCAACTTGAAGTTATAAATTTATCTTCAAGCATGATATTGCTGCTGTCACGTATTAATTCAAGTCGGAAATGTAGAAACAATGAGACTGGAATACCGATTCGATTTCGTCTTCTATCTCGGGAAATGTTAGGCTCAAAAGTTATGAAACTTTTTCCTTCTCGTTAAAACTTGGTCCATCAAAGTCGCTCATAAATAATGATATCGAACTTAACTTTGGGTGCCCACTGATAGAGAAAACTTCTATTTGTTCACTCAAATTCAATGTGACTTAATTTATTGCTCGTCTTACTTTCTGGAGTTCACAGTGGCGTAGAACAACTGAATAAAGTTAGTGGTTCTAGTGGTCCTACCATCTTCATATCTGGTATATACAGCTAACTAGTTTAAATAAACACTCTCTTACCTCTCGGCCTGCAATCCGTCTATACACCTAGTGCTTTATTGCTTTTTAAGTTTTCTAACGCTAGCTCAAACTCTTACCTTATTATAGGACAGCCTAGGTTTTTCATAAAAAAAAATTAACCCAGTTTGCTGATGGACCTCGTGTTAATCTGAATTCACACAATTAGTCCACAGTTGCACCCATATTTTACGAAATGCTCCTCTTAAAGGATCTACTATTAATAAACCCTCGAGTTATCGACGAATCTTTTTCGTTATTAGATAGCTTTGATGGCACCCAATAGAGTAAATCCAGGCCGCTAACTCGCTTATTTCTCGAAAAAAAAAATTTCAACGTAGAACCAAATAAAATCTATATGGTTGTGTTCCTTGTATTATTTTCCATATGAATCTTTGGTTTACGACATTTCCGGCCTGTGCAGAACTTTTTTATTTTCGAAAAATGTAAAATTTTGCATATGTATGAAACAGTTGGTTTTTAAAACACAACAGGCCATATCTCAGTAAATATTTGAGATATCGGCTTGAATTTTTTTTTAAATTAAAGTAGAAACATGAACGCTTCAAACAGTACATTTTAAAATATCACAATATTTTTTGCGGAAAATAATTAGAAACTTCATTTTACTTCGCTTGTGCATTATAAATTTCGACATGCGACAAACTTTTTTATTTTTGAAAATATGTCTGTATATGCTGCGAATGAAATGAAGAGAAAGGTTGTAAAAAGTTTTTGGAGAAAGAATTATTGACCTATGAGTCATAGTTTTGAAGTTATGATTTTTTGTCAGACGCGGCCTAATGAGCGGACGGGTCGTGGTAATGCACCATCAGGGTAACGCGTAGCGGACCGATAGTCGGCTACGGATAACGACGCATAAATGAGTTAAAACATGAAAAGAACTTAGTTTATTTTTATTCCTATTTTATACAATCAATATTGAGTGTCAGATTCAGCATCTGATTCTTCTTCTTCTAATTTTACTGCAGTATTAACACAATTCTTGCACTTCTAGTCTATAGAATATTTTAAACTTTATTTTGCGCAGTTACATCTATTACTATTACAGTTTTTATCTGAACACAAAAGTGATAAAGGCTATCTCACAGAAGATGGAGGTATGGGGTCGTGATTACTAAATAAGGGGTCCCAGTGGTCTTTCTGGATTGTCCATCCGTATTTTTCTGGGCTTTCGAAGTGGATGTTGTTAATGTGTCTAGAATACCATGTTTTGAATTGGTACATACATCTAAAGTGGGAAAAAATCAAATGCGATTATAATGTATAACAAGATACGAATTCGAATACAAACCTTTGCAAGTGCAATTTAAAAGCATCGTCTGTAGGCGGGTTTTCAGACTCTGGTCTATTCGTGTTTTTGGCCAAAAGAATCTTAGTTCATTTAATGCTCTGACGTCTTTTTGTTTATTTTTGTATAAATTAATATAAAACTTACACAACTGCAATCATATGTGCGTTCAAATGGCAGATTTAGTAAGTCCATCATACCCTTAAGGTTGTCGGCGTTTTTAAGTAATACATCAAGAGCGGATTTCTTCCCAATTTTGTAAAACGCACTGGTAGTATCACACCCAGTGAAACAGTGTACTTCCAATAAACATTGCGATACAGTTTTGTCAATTTTGTTTATAATCTTGTACCATTATAGGTAATACGTGTGTTTTTGGTATGGCCTAATTGCATAATAAGCAAAATAAGCACGTCCATATCTACAGATTTCAACAAAATATTTTTACTATAGGTACATTCTTATAATGCATATAAAATTATGCATACCCATTACATTCCCTTTTTAGCAATCAGGACGAGGCAGATAGGCGCATAATTTTACGTGCATTGTAGGAATGTATCTACAGTAAATCTGTAGATACGAACGTGCTTATTTTGTTCATACACTACTGTAGTAAGGTACCTGAATTATATAATTGTAATCTCTTTCTGCGGTTAGGCCAAAAACAAACACACGTATTATAATGGTAAAATATATTATAAAAAAATGGGCAAAACTGTATCGCAATGTTTATTTGGCAATACACTGTCTCACTGGGTGTGATACTACCAGTGCGTTTACAAAATTGGGAAGAAAACCGCCCTTCCGCTCTTGATGTATTACTTAAAAACGCCGACAACCTGAAGGATATAATGGACTTGCCATTTGAACGCGCATATGAGATTGCAGTTGCATTTATACAAAAATAAACAAAAAGACGTGAGAACATTAAACGAATTACGACTTTTTTTGACTAACACACGAATCTGCCTGCGTCTGAAATCCTGACTACAGACGATGATTTTAAATTGTATTTGCAAAGGTTTGTATTCGAATTCATATCTTATTATACATTTAATCGCATTTGATTTTTCCCAGTTTAGATGTATGTACCAATTAAAAACATGGTATTCTAGTCACATTAACAACATCATTAACTTCGTAAGCCTAGAAAAATACGGCTGGACATTTCAGAAAGACTACTGGAAACCCTTATTTAGTAACCAGGACCCCATACCTCCATCTGTGAGACAACCTTTATCACTTTTGTGTCCAGATAAAAACTGTAATAGTAATAGATGTAACTGTGCAAAAGAAGGTTTAAAATATTCTATAGACTGGAAGTGCAAGAATTCTGTTAATACTGCAGTAAAATTAGAAGAGGAAGAATCAGATGCTGAATCTGACACTCAATATTGATTGTATAAAATAGAAATAAAAATAAACTAAGTTCTTTTCATGTTTTAACTCATTTATGCGTCGTTATCCGTAGCCGACTATCGGTCTGCTACGCGTTACCCTGATGGTGCATTGCCACGACCCGCCCGCTCATTAGGCCGCGCCTGACAAAAAAATCATAACTTCAAAACTATGACTCATAGGTCAATAATTCTTTCTCCAAAAACTTTTTACAACCTTTCTCTTCATTTCATTCGCAGCATATACAGACATATTTTCAAAAATAAAAAAGTTTGTCGCATGTCGAAATTTATAATGCACAAGCGAAGTAAAATGAAGTTTCTAATTATTTTCCGCAAAAAATATTGTGATATTTTAAAATATTTTAGTACTGTTTGAGGCGTTCATGTTTCTACTTTAATTTAAAAAAAAATTCAAGTCGATATCTCAAATATTTACTGAGATATGGCGTGTTGTGTTTTAAAAACCAACTGTTTCATACATATGCAAAATTTTACATTTTTCGAAAATAAAAAAGTTCTGCACAGACCAGAAATGTCGTAAACCAAAGATTCATATGGAAAATAATACAAGGAACACAACCATATAGATTTTACTTGGTTCTACGCCAAAAAAAATTTTCGTCACAATTGAAGGTTGATTTTACTCGACTAGAAGTGGATAAATAGACTGGGAGTATGTCGGATAATTTAGTTGTTTTTCAGCAGGAAACTGTCAGGGACAGAGACGCGCGTTTTTCAGAATTGCGCTTTGGAAGTGCCAAAAAGACGACGTAAATCATCCCAGGCCTTTGATAAAATATCGAACTCGGGAAAATGAGACAACCTCGAGAAAATGAAACAAACATAAAGCGGCTGATTTCATTTGTCTTTCTGTCACGGCTTATACTGTTTTGGGTACTCCGAAGACTACTTTCATAAATTTACTTTGTCAGATATTGGAGGATTATGTTTTTGTTTGGAATTTTCTTATTGTTCGCTTTCTCCTACTGATTTTCAACTTTCATTAAGATAATTCCGCATCACAGTACGCTCAAAGAGTTGTATTCTATCAATCTGAAAATTGATTTATTTCAGATGTGGACGTACATATAGTGGAGAGACGTTATACATGGAAAATGCCAGGAGACCTAGGGAGATATAGTTTCCGATTTTTTTCCCTAAATTAGGAAGGTTACCCCGAATCGTAAATAATTATTTCGTATAAAGAATCGTGTACCCATAAACAATAATAAGTTTGTCAATTTGACGTGGTTCTACGCTACAACGACTTTAATTCCACTATCCTGTAAATGCTGCATCAGCTCCGCTCATGTAAACGGCATAACTGGTTAATGTATAAAATTGCGTTTCTTCGTTTCTTGCAAAGCGATTCGTTTCTTCACATACTGGATACTGATGATTGCTTCTCATGTAATGTTATTGCTGTTCTTTATCAATTCTTGTTAGTAATTTTAACTGTACCTGTATTTATTTTATTACCACGGTTTGTGTTAGTGTATATAATCTTAGCTATTTTAGTATCGGGATACGAAGCGTTTTGATTTGCTGTACTGCTAGAAAGAATGTCTTGCACGTGCCCTCGATAACATCTAATTGAATCTTTAGATAACTGACAAGAATGAAACGAGAAATTGTGAATTTTGCAAATCATTTTCATAAGTAAATCCGGATTCACAACCAGTGGCGGCTCGTGGGTTAATAACCAGGGGGGTCATTTTGGTTTTGGAACTTATAATTAATACTAAAAATACATACATATACAACGTGTCCTATAAAGTTCTCTACATATGGGAAACTTTTTTATTATCCGTTTATTAAAAAAAATATTCTTCATAAAAAGCCCTGAATTGCTCATAAATCAAAATGCACTCGCAACATTCCAAAAATATCGGATAATATACAGGAGAGATCAAAAAATAATAATTTGACTAAAGAGTAAAGTACCCTTATTTTTGGAAATAATGAAAAATGTTATTCGGGAAAGTTATTCAGTATAAAAAATTATGGACTATTATGAAATAACAGCCACCTATGATCAAATTTATTTTTCTAAATTGCAAACGTGTTAATATCTAATAAAGAACTAAAATTATTTTAAAATAACTTAAATTTAAATTAGAGCACTTCCTAAACTATTGCCTCAAAATATCCACCTTTTCTCTCAATGCAAATTGCTGTTCTTGCTTTAAATTCACGAAACATAAATTTGATCATAGGTGGCTGTTATTTCTTAATAGTCCATAACTTTTTATACTGAATAACTTTCCCGAATAACATTTTTCATTATTTTCAAAAATAAGGGTACTTTACTCTTCAGTCAAATTATTATTTTTTTATCTCCCTTGTATATTATCCGATATTTTTGGAATGTTGCGAGTGCATTTTGATTTTTGAGCAATTCAGAGCTTTTTATGAAGAATATTATTTTTTCACAAACGGATAATAAAAAAGTTTCCCATATGTAGAGAACTTTATAGGACACGTTGTATGTCCAAATCTTCAAAAATATAAGGGGACATATTGTTAAAATAAAACATACCTTAAACGTGCTTATATTTCAAGTCAATTCTCCTCTCCTTCTGTTCCGCAAAATGGTCTATGACTTTCTCGTTGAAGTTTGGAATGCTCTTGACAAGCGTTTTCTCCATGCTCAACATAGACAAGGCACTAAGTCTAGACTGTCCCATTGTATTGCATAAAAATGTTTTTATCCGTTTCAAAGTTGAAAAACATCTCTCACTTTCCACGGTTGTCATTGGTAGTGCTTCAGAAAATGTTTCGGACA
The DNA here is from genome assembly GCA_963966045.1 of Xestobium rufovillosum. Classification (NCBI taxonomy): domain Eukaryota; kingdom Metazoa; phylum Arthropoda; class Insecta; order Coleoptera; family Ptinidae; genus Xestobium; species Xestobium rufovillosum. Next base: position 51,135,966 of record OZ014492.1, on the reverse strand, counting down.
AATTCATGTTAATAAAAAGTTGAAGAATGGCGACTGCACCGGCACTCTTACGAAAATCCTCACGACAATATATTACTTCAAGTTCTGATTTTAGTTTGGAAATATCTATTGTAGCATAATTAGCCTTCACCATATTTAAAATATTTTGGGGAAAATTGGTAGTGTATGCTTCAAATTTCTCCGTCTGAAATAACTGTGAAATCATGAGATGATCATTGAATCCAAATCTATGATGAATTTCAGACATAATAATGTCGCAAATTTCAAGTGCAGTTAGTCGTTTAGGATCCCCTGCATTAACTTTTCTTCTTTTCGCTGATGATGTGCTTGGTTCTTCCGATTCTAAAATAGCACTTCTCACTTTTTGGATATTGCTGTTGAAAGACATTATGTAGTTTTTGACTGATATAACATCAACATCTCGCATTTGTAATTGTTTGAACAATATGTCTACATGAGGCATTATTTTATGAAAAAAATTTAACCAAAATAAAAAAAGTTCATCTTCCAAATGCCTTTTTAAACCAGTTGCTTGATTTATATTATTTCCGTCTTCCTCCTCATCAATGATTTGCTCCAAACAACATATTCACTCATCTTTATAAGTGTGTACAGTTTCAACACACTTTGTATTGAAAGCCCATCGAGTGGGTGCAGCTTTAGGTAATCTCACCTTAACCACCCTATCCAATACCACCGTACGTTTTGGGGATCGTCCGAAAAAAGACGAAAATGCACGTAAATTTGCAAAAAATATTTTTATCGGTTTGTGTTGACTCGCCGCTTTTTGGAGGATAAAATTAAGTTGATGGGCATAACAATGAATAAAGTGTGCATTTGGGTACATTTCTTTAATTTTTGTTTGTACTCCTCCCAGCTTACCGCTCATGACTGATGCACCATCGTAACTTTGAGCAATCAATTTATGGGGTGCTTCATTAATTTTTAATAATTGGAGTTCTTCCATTATTGCATCGGATAAATGTTGTGCTGTGGTACATGGAGGGTTGACAAATTTCCAAAATCTTTCATGCACAATACCATCTAATACATATCGAAAGATAAAAATCATTTGCGTTTTATTGGAGCTATCTGTGCTCTCATCAACTTGAATTGCCACAAAATTTGTCTGGTCAATTTCCTTTATTATATGTGTGTGTACAACGGCCAACATTGAATCTAAAATTTCGTTTTGAATTGTTTTTGATATTCCTTTGAATACTGTATTTTTTTCAAGGTACTCTTTAAATATTAAGTCTAGTTCAGAGACAAAATCTATAAGGCCACGAAAAATCCCAGGATTATTGGACATGTCACTTTCGTCATGACCGCGCAATGCAATTTCAAAGACTCCACAAAATTTTACACAATCAATTATTTTGTTTAAAATATACCTATTTTTAAAAACCGATTCATTAAAGTCGTGCACTGATTTGCGATACGCACTATCAAGTTGCTGTCTTATGTCTACACGTCCTAAACTGGCGTAACTCATTGAACAATTTATATGAGAAGCAGAAGAAGCATGCTTTTTAATTTTGTCTTTTAAATGTTTAATATCGGTTACTCCATTTTTAGCCCATATAGCATCATTTGAAAATAATAAGCACGGATAGCAAAAGAACGCATTTTTAACACTGCATCCACAAATCCAGTCGCACAAATTGTACATCGATTCTTTAAAATATCTTTGGACATTTTTACCTTTATCCTTTGTTGTCTGCTTCAAATTCAGTTTTGGTTTCGGCCGTCCACTTTCCCTCTTTTCAAGCCGGCGATCATAATTTAATGTTCCAGCTGACTTTAAGGAAAATATATCCTCAACAACACTCATCTTGTTTTGCTAAACACACAAAATTTCTCAACGATCAGAACTTCACAACGATCACAGTTCACATCCGCAACAATAAAGAAAGGTTTCCCACCTGCTATCTAAGAAGAACTGAGATCCAGAGTCCAGAGAAAATATAACTGAATACTGTAGAACTAAACTCGATTCTGCGCAGTTGTAATCGGGACATTGACCACGTTGGAGATGTAGGAGTAAAAGGTGACTCTCACTTCCACTCAAGAATTCGCCATCTGCTGTCTCTGTTCTTCTTTACATGCATTTCTCCATAAGCCATAAGAGCTGTGCAGGGTCAATTTGAATAATGTCCCGGCTTTCTAGCGAGCGCGCAGCGCGGCTTGACGCTTGGCTATTTCTAGTATTGCTGCGAATGCAGACCGCTGAAGATTTTAAATTTGAGACTGTTAGACAAAAAATATTTTTATTAAAATTATGGTTTTGATTAGAATATTTTAGGAGGGTCATTGACCAATTGACCTTAAGGAGAAACCGCCACTGTTCACAACTATTTGTATTGTGCAATTTTATCACTGTAAAATTGGAATATGGGAATTGAAGCAATTTAACAGTGATGAGCTTACTCTGCACAGTGTCTTGAAGCTTCCAGGGGCTTGGGGTTTGAGCTTATTAGTAGAACGTGGCATGTTAATTGAGCTTGTCATCATTGTGTCTGCAAATGGTTCAATCTACTGCTATATCAATGCTTACGATGGATCGTCTGTCATTATATGGCGATGATAATATTAGATATTTGCATATCTAGGCTATACACCAGCGGCGGAATATCTATTGGTAGTACGCGATGTATTTTATTAATTCAACATGAATTACTACCAATGAGTAGCTCAAGAAAACATAAACTAGGTACATAAAAATAATCTAAAATGTAAATTGGTAAAAAGTTACCTACGAACTCTCAATTATCTGATTGGTATGAAGGATTTATTTTCTCATTCCATTAATTTATTCTGTTCAATATATTTTTTTCAAGAAGCTTTGCATTGTTTCGTTTTTCTCCAGTGGAGTTCATGAAAATACCACTAATTTATGCATTGTTAAAATATTTGCTTTTGTCAGAATATATGTCTACCCAAAGGACTTGTACCTTGACGCAGTTCTAGTAATACTGGGACGGGTGGGATGGCTTGCGCGCTTCAATGATCTAAAGAGCCGAACCATAGGTTTAACCATATTGGAGGGGTTTTTATTTGAGAAGCCAGACTAAATCAAGTCCCTGGAAGGGGGCAGCAGCTCTTTCAGTAATCATAGTGGCAGAGATCGTGAGGGTCGGTATGGCACTGTGATACACACTACTGCGATGTGGAAGGCAACGGGAAACCACCACATTATTATATCCCTGGTACAGCGTACTTCGAATTTATGATGATGGCACTTTCTGGAGTAAAATATTCCGGAGGTAAAATAGTCCCACATTCGGATCTCCGGGCGGGGACTGCTTCGGGGGGAGTCATCAGAAATGATAAGTGTAACATCTCACGAGTCGGAGCGTGGAATGTTAGAAGCATGAAACAAGTAGGAAAGTTAGAGAATTTGAAAATTGAGATGGATAGGTTAGCATTAGACGTAGTAGGTATTAGTGAAGTGCGATGGCCAGAAGCCGGAGACTTCTGGAGCGGAGATTTTAGAGTAATACACACAGGATCTGTAGGAGGAAATTCGGGAGTAGGAATTGTTATGCGGAAAAAAGTAGGGCAGAGTGTAGAAAATTTCTTACAGCAAAGTGACAGGGTAGTTATGGTTAGGTTAGATTCGAAACCTGTAAAAACAGTAATAATACAGGTATATATGCCCACTTCTAACTACAGTGATGAGGTCGTAGAGGCAGTTTATAGTGATATTGAACATGTGCTAGATTTTGTGAGAGGACACGAAAATTTAATAATTATAGGAGATTTCGCAGTCGTAGGCACAGGGCGAGAGGGCGGAATAGTTGGTCCCTTTGGATTAGGCAATAGGAACGATAGGGGAGTGAGACTGATAGAGTTCTGCGATAAACATAACTTAACGGTCGCGAACACTCTATCTCACCATCATGTTAGGAGACGCTACACGTGGAAGATGCCAGGAGACCTAGGGAGATATCAAATAGATTACATTCTTGTTAGGCAAAGATTTAGAAATCAAGTTAGGGATTGTAGAAGTTATCCAGGAGCAGATATAGATAGTGATCACAATATAGTCGTTATGAAGGCCAATCTTAAATTTAAGATTTTGAAAAAACGAAGCGGAAGAAGGTATCTTGACCCAGAGAAACTAAAAGATGATGATACGCGCGATAAGTTCGAGAAAAAGACAAACGAAGTACTAAAGGGCGCGGGCGAAAATATTGTTAGGGACATAGAGGAAGAATGGAATTGCATTAAAAATAGTTTAGTTTCCTCAGCTAGGGATATTTTGGGTCATAAACAGAATGAAAGTAGGAAACCCTGGATAACAAAACATATTGTGAGTCTATTAGAGGAAAGGCGCAAATATAAAAATAGGTTAGATGAAATAGGGAAATAAAGATATAAGGCGATCAAGTGGGAAATTATTCGGAAATGTAGGAAAGCGAAAGAGCAATGGATCGATGATAAGTGCAAAGAAGTGGAAAATAAGTTCGAAGTAGGAAAGACTGATGAAGCATATAAAATAATTAGGAGAAAGTTTAGAGAAATTGGATCTAGTACCAAAAGCATTAGGAATGAGGCAGGAGATATCCTAATCGAAAGCGGGGAGAAGGCAGATAGGTGGAAAGAATATTTAGGAAACTTATATGCGGGACAGGAAGTGCAAGATATATTAGAAAGTGAAAGCAGTGTAGAAGGGGATAACCTAGGGAGTCCTATAATGAGAGAAGAGTTTGAGCTAGCACTAAAAAAAGTTTAAGGAATAATAAAGCACCAGGTATAGATGGCTTGCAGGCAGAAATTTTAAAGTGCGCAGGTCAAGAGGTAATAGATCGTTTATTTAAATTAGTTAGTCGCATATACCTGATAGGCGAGATTCCAGAGGATTACAAACTGAACATCATGGTAGCTTTGCCAAAAAGGAAAGGCGCGGATAGGTGCGAAAATTTTAGAACTATCAGTTTAACTTCCCATGCGTCAAAAATTTTAACTAGAATTGTGCAAAGAAGGATGGAGAAAAAGGCGGAAGAAATATTAGGAGAAGATCAGTTCGGATTTAGACGAAATAGAGGAACGCGCGAGGCCATTCTAGCTTTACGAGTAATTATAGAAAAGACGATAGAAAAGAGAAAGAGCGTATATATAGGATTTGTAGATTTAGAAAAAGCCTTCGACAACGTAAAATGGGGGAAGATGTTCGAAGTGCTGAGAAAGGTAGGGATGAAATACAGGGACAGAAGAATAATACATAATCTCTACAAAGAGCAAAAGGCAGTTATAGAATGTGAGCAGGAACGAAGGGAAGTAGATATCCGAAAGGGAGTGAGACAGGGATGTGCATTGTCACCTCTAGTTTTCAACTTATATATCGAAGATGCGATTAATATTGTCAAGGAAAGAACAGCCTCAGGGATCAATGTACAGGGCCAAACTATTAACATGCTCAGATTTGCGGATGATATAGCAGTGTTAGCATCTAGCAAAGAAGAATTAGGAGCGGCTTTGAATGAAATGGAAGCAGTTTTGACACAGGGCTACGGCATGAAAATCAATAAAAAGAAAACTAAAATTTTGGTATGTAGATGGAGTGAAAATAGAACTAAAATTGAAATACAAATAGGAAATGAGAAGATAGAGGAGGTCGCGGATTTCTGCTACTTGGGAAGTAAAATAACCCAAGACGGTAGGAGCACTAAAGATATGAAACAGAGAATGGCGCAGGGACGAGTTGCGTTTAACAAAAAGAAACAACTGTTATGTTCGAGAACGGTTAATATAGAGACTAGGAAGAGACTCTTAAAGTCGTATGTATGGAGTACGGCATTATACGGGTGCGAAACTTGGACAATAGGAGAAGCGGATAGAAAAATAGTAGAAGCGTTTGAACTGTGGTGTTACAGACGCATGATGAAGATACCGTGGATAGATAAGGTTAGCAATAGGGAAGTATTAGAAAGAGTTGGGGAAAGGCGAAAGGTATGGAAAACAATAAAGAGTAGGAGAGATAGGATGGTAGGACACCTTCTAAGACACAAAGGAATAGTTCGCGACATACTAGAGTCAGATAGGAATAAAAAGAGGTAGGGGTAGGCCTAGATTAGACTACTGCTCTCAAATAGTTAGGGATGTAGGATGTTCTACTTTTAGGGAAATGCGTAGGTTAGCTCAGGATAGAAAAGAATGGAGGTACGCGTCCAACCAGTCTTCGGACTGAGAACCTTATGATGATGTCAGAATATAATCGGTTTCATTTTACTTTTTTGAATAGCACGTACACTGCAAAAAATTGTAAATGCATACCTATCCACGATAACAATAAACAATGCCAGTAATTGGTGGTATATAATTGACATTGCTTTAAAATAACATTTCCAGGGAATTTCCAACAAATTTAATATATCGTGTTAAAATTTTAAGAATCAATTTTCAATCAATTATAGTAACTTTTCAAAAGCAGATTAATAATCATAACATTTACCCTATGTTTCTTGGCACGTTTACACCCATTATCAGAGACCAGGAGGGCCTGTAAACGACGCGACGCCCCCATAATTTGATTTTATTAAAAGCGCCGAGGTCGAACTCGAACACAATCGTTCCGAGATAAGCAAATCGCTTTTTGATGTGCTGGGGTGAGAAGAAAAAGCGCGAATGCGGGGAAGGCTTCTTTTAAACACCCCTTTATCTTGACAGATAAATTGTTTTCTCCAGACGTGTAATTTTGTAGACTGCAGAGCAAGAAAAGAGTGCAGTTGTACTCGCGATAATGGCCGGTTTGCCTCGTAATTTGATTCCTCTTTTTTTTCTTGTGCTGCGGCTATTGTTTTAAGGCAGTTTCTTCCGCATTGCGTTTGCTGATGGCTGGGTAAATTTAGCACTTGTTTATCAACATTCCAAATGGCTTCCAGCAGCCATAAATATAGTTCCGATTTAATGGGCGTTGTGGCAGCGACGCTGTCAAATGCAAGTTAGGGGAAAACAGGTTACAACCAAGTTTTGCAATTTAACTAGGGAAGTAGTTAGTGCAAAATCGATCTAGTGGTATTTTATGAAAGCAAGCAAATCTACAAACCAATAGTTTTCACATCGTCTCATATTTTTCCGTGCGTTTATAACTTTGCTGTCTTGAATGTTGAGTCTCATGGTCCCAGGGAATATTAATGTATTTAATTTGATTTGCAAATGCAATGGAGTGTACAAAATACTCCGATTCCTTGGGTGCGGAAGTGAATTAATTCACTGCATTATTTACTTTCGGTCACAGAGCTACCCAATAATTAATGTCGAGATTAATGCTTATTCAAGCGATAGATTACGTCCCTATCTCTCACAGGGCAGTTCTCTTCAAATTAGTCGGGGAGCAGACCGCCTGCAGTAAGTAGGTATGTAGATTGTAGATACCTGCTTACTTCTGTTTGTAAAATAGGTATCTACCTATATTCTCCAATACAATACAATACATACCTACTCATTTATGTAGGTATGTATACCTAAGTGATTGACAAGTTATCAAGTTAACAGTTTTATAACGGATTGGAAATTTAAAAAAAAAACGGAAACAAATACAACTCACGCGAATCGAAAAACTACGCTACGTAGGTACTAGGTACTTGTTTAATAAAAAGAAACAACTGCTTATATTCTGGAACGGTTAATGTAGAAACTCGGAAGAGACCCTTAAAGACGCATGTATGGAGTACGAAATTATACATATGGGTGCGAAACTTGGACAATGGGAGAAGCGGATTGAAAAAGAGTAGAAGCGTTTGAAATGTGATGCTACAGACGGGTGTTGCAGATACCGTGGATAGACAAGTTAGCAATAAGGAGGAATTAGAAAGAGTTGGGGAAAAGAGAAAAGTATGGAAGACAATAAAGAATAGGGGATAGAATCGTAGGATGGTAGGACACCTTCTGAGACACAAAGGAATAGTTCGTGACATACTAGAGTCAGAGATAGGAATAAAGAGGTAGAGGTTGGAGCAGATTAGACTACTGCTCTCAAATAGTTGGGGATGTAGAATGTTTTACTTTTACGGAAATGCGTAGGCTAGCTTAGGGAAAGGATGGAGGTACGCGTCCTACCAGTCTTCAAAAGAGAACTTTATGATGACGTACTATTTAATTATTATTGTAAATCATCATCATCATCATCATAAGGTTCTCAGTCCGAAGACTGGTTGGACGCGTACCTCCATTCTTTTCTATCCTGAGCTAACCTACGCATTTCCCTAAAAGTAGAACATCCTACATCCCTAACTATTTGAGAGCAGTAGTCTAATCTAGGCCTACCCCTACCTCTTTTTATTCCTATCTCTGACTCTAGTATGTCACGAACTATTCCTTCGTGTCTTAGAAGGTGTCCTACCATCCTATCTCTCCTACTCTTTATTGTTTTCCATACCTTTCGCTTTTCCCCAACTCTTTCTAATACTTCCCTATTGCTAACCTTATCTATCCACGGTATCTTCATCATGCGTCTGTAGCACCACATTTCAAACGCTTCTACTCTTTTTCTATCCGCTTCTCCTATTGTCCAAGTTTCGCACCCGTATAATGCCGTACTCCATACATACGACGTTAAGAGTCTCTTCCTAGTCTCTATATTAACCGTTCTCGAGCATAACAGTTGTTTCTTTTTGTTAAACGCAACTCGGCCCTGCGCCATTCTTTGTTTTATATCTTTAGTGCTCCTACCGTCTTGAGTTATTTTACTTCCTAAGTAGCAGAAATCCGCGACCTCCTCTATCTTCTCATTTCCAATTTGTATTTCCATTTTAGTTCTATTTTCACATCCCCTACATACCAAAATTTTAGTTTTCTTTTTATTGATTTTCATGCCGAAGCCCTGTGTCAAAACTGCTTCCATTTCATTCAAAGCCGCTCCTAATTCTTCTTTGCTAGATGCTAACACTGCTATATCATCCGCAAATCTGAGCATGTTAATAGTTTGGCCCTGTACATTGATCCCTGAGGCTGTTCTTTCCTTAACAATATTAATCGCATCTTCGATATATAAGTTGAAAACTAGAGGTGACAATGCACATCCCTGTCTCACTCCCTTCCGGATATCTACTTCCCTTTGTTCCTGCTCACATTCTATAACTGCCTTTTGCTCTTTGTAGAGATTATGTATTATTCTTCTGTCCCTGTATTTCATCCCTACCTTTCTCAGCACTTCGAACATCTTCCCCCATTTTACGTTGTCGAAGGCTTTTTCTAAATCTACAAATCCTATATAGACGCTCTTTCTCTTTTCTATCGTTTTTTCTATAATTACTCGTAAAGCTAGAATGGCCTCGCGCGTTCCTCTATTTCGTCTAAATCCGAACTGATCTTCTCCTAATATTTCTTCCGCCTTTTTCTCCATCCTTCTTTGCACAATTCTAGTTAAAATTTTTGACGCATGGGAAGTTAAACTGATAGTTCTAAAATTTTCGCATCTATCCGCGCCTTTTCTTTTTGGCAAAGCTACTATGATGTTCCGTTTGTAATCTTCTGGAATCTCGCCTGTCAGGTATATGCGACTAACTAGTTTAAATAAACGATCTATTACCTCTTGACCTGCGCACTTTAAGATTTCTGCCTGCAAGCCATCTATACCTGGTGCTTTATTATTCCTTAAACTTTTTAGTGCTATCTCAAACTCTTCTCTCATTATAGGACTCCCTAGGTTATCCCCCTCTACACTGCTTTCGCTTTCTAATATATCTTGCACTTCCTGTCCCGCATATAAGTTTCCTAAATATTCTTTCCACCTATCTGCCTTCTCCCCACTTCCGATTAGGATATCTCCTGCCTCATTTCTAATGTTTTTGGTACTAGATCCAATTTCTCTAAAATTTCTCCTAATTATTTTATATGCTTCATCAGTCTTTCCTACTTCGAATTTATCTTCCACTTCTTTGCATTTATTATCGATCCATTGCTCTTTCGCTTTCCTACATTCCCGAATAATTTCCCACTTGATCGCCTTATATCTTTGTTTCCCTGTTTCATCTAACCTATTTTTATATTTTCGCCTTTCCTCTATTAGACTCACAATATGTTTTGTTATCCAGGGTTTCCTACTTTCATTCTGTTTATGACCCAAAATATCCCTAGCTGAGGAAACTAAACTATTTTTAATGCAATTCCAGTCTGCCTCTATGTCCCTAACAATATTTCCACCCGTGCCCTTTAGTGCTTCGTTTGTCTTTTGCTCGAACTTATTGCGCATATCATCATCTTTTAGTTTCTCTGGGTCAAGATACCTTCTTCCGCTTCTTTTTTTCAAAATCTTAAATTTAAGATTGGCTTTCATAACGACTATGTTGTGACCACTATCTATATCTGCTCCTGGATAACTTCTACAATCCCTAACTTGATTTCTAAATCTTTGCCTAACGAGAATGTAATCTATTTGATATCTCCCTAAGTCTCCTGGCATCTTCCACGTATAGCATCTCCTAACATGATGGTGAAATAGAGTGTTCGCGACCGTTAAGTTATGTTTATCGCAGAACTCTATCAGTCTAACTCCCCTATCGTTCCTATTGCCTAATCCAAAGGGGCCAACTATTGTAAAATAGTTAATAAAATTTCCTTTTTTAGTTCAGGGAGGGAACGCTACGGCGATTCAGTATTTGGCTCCGTCATGCTCCTAGCATCCTGTTTCAAATTATGCTAACCGTAACACGTTACCAAGTACCAAGGGGTCCCAGAAAACTATCGATAAATTACATTATGTTCGATTTTATTTAGAGTGGCTGCAATGGGGCAGCCGATAATTTTATAAACTTTTGCAATGATAAACTAACTCGCAAAAATATCGATAATGCTGACCGATTTTCCTTCTGGCTCCAACGAACCACTTTTTCCGTTTTATTGGTGTGCTGTACGATGTATTAGTCTGGGTACAAAACAGAAAACACCAGTTAGAACCAGTTAATAATATTTAACAACTTAACTACACATGCATATGCATAATACTTATGGGACTGCTGCGCGCTGAAGCTGGGACTTGTACGTTATACTAAGTTCTGACGTCACGCGGCCTACTCTCGCTGCAAGGTACGATTTCTAGCCTCGCACCGACGGAAAACTTTGCAACGGCTTCACAGGCGAAGGAATTTTTGTTTAACAAAAATTAACAATATACAGTGTGTCCACGGATGGACTTAACTATACTTGTAAAAACTTTTATTTTCAGTTTTTCGAAAAAAAGTCATTCTTTATAATTTCTTTTGCTTGTTATATAAATATGATTCACGTTGAGAAACTTTGATTTTTTTGTACAGGGTGGGTAGAAAATAAAAAAATGCGTATTTGCAAAATTAAAAATTTTTGAATCAAGCTTTTTGAAGTCTCAGAATGAAACAGCTTAGAAGGAGAAATCGAAAAGCCAAATAAAGTTTTCCCATAGAAGTTATACTTAGTTGCTAAGATACACCGGGTGTCCGGTTAAGGCTGGTGACCGACTGTCTTAGGAACTATTCTTCCTACAGATTTCGGAAAAAATATTCTTACAAAAGTGACCATAAAAATTCATCAAAAATGTTTTTAGCTTTCAATTTTCCCCGCTAGAGGGCACAATTTTAAAAGAAAATAGACAATCCACATTTTCTTCAAAAATTCAAATGGAAATGTAGGTATCCTTTATCTTTCTCAGAATCTCATCGTAATATCCAGCAAATTAGTTTAATGACTTTTCGATCTAACTTACGAAATAAGGGCTGGGAGGAGGAAAGAATTCCCTTACACCAAAAATGCCATGTCTCCGGATTGCTTGAACCCATTTTAATGAATTTGGTCTCGTTGGAAAAGGAATTTATAGCGTAATAGAAATCTGCATTTACGCTTCAATTTAATTTTATGAGGGAGCCGCCAGATGGTGTTATTTCGAAACTTGCGAAAATGTTAAATTTTCTCAAAAACTTTAAATGGAATGGTATATTTTTTATAACATGGCGTCATTACAAATAGAATTGAGAACAAAATGGCTCAAACCGGAAGTTGTAATCTTTTTCAAACGGAAGTTATCATCAAGAATATGGTTTAATCAAATCTCAACGCATAGGTAGCAAATTTTTTCAAAAATTTTGAATGGAATGGTACATTTTCATAACATGCTGTTAGTGCAAATAGCATGAAGAATAGAATGCCGCAAACCGAAAGTTCCTATCTTTTTTCAAACAAAAGTTATGACCAAAAATGCTGTTTAATCACATTTCATTGCATGGGTAATTTTAGGAAAATAATATTTTTTAAAGAATATTAGGGCATTCTTGTATCTCTCATCAGACAGAAATATAAGAAATATTACAAACAAAAAGCACTCCATGGAAAATAAAAACAAATACCTGGTCATAGTATTGTCACTAATTGTTAAGTTTAACTTAACTAAGTATTAATTATTAGTTAATTTAAATTCGATTTCAGTGTATATATGCCCACTTCTAACTACAGTGATGAGGCCGTAGAGGCAGTTTATAGTGATATTGAATATGTGCTAGATTTTGTGAGAGGGCACGAAAATTTAATAATTACAGGAGATTTCAATGCAGTCGTAGGCACAGGGCGAGAGGGCGGAATAGTTGGCCCCTTTGGATTAGGCAATAGGAACGATAGGGGAGTTAGACTGATAGAGTTCTGCGATAAACATAACTTAACGGTCGCGAACACTCTATTTCACCATCATGTTAGGAGATGCTATACGTGGAAGATGCCAGGAGACTTAGGGAGATATCAAATAGATTACATTCTCGTTAGGCAAAGATTTAGAAATCAAGTTAGGGATTGTAGAAGTTATCCAGGAGCAGATATAGATAGTGATCACAACATAGTCGTTATGAAAGCCAATCTTAAATTTAAGATTTTGAAAAAAAGAAGCGGAAGAAGGTATCTTGACCCAGAGAAACTAAAAGATGATGATATGCGCAATAAGTTCGAGAAAAAGACAAACGAAGCACTAAAGGGCACGGGTGGAAATATTGTTAGGGACATAGAGGCAGAATGGAATTGCATTAAAAATAGTTTAGTTTCCTCAGCTAGGGATATTTTGGGTCATAAACAGAATGAAAGTAGGAAACCCTGGATAACAAAACATATTGTGAGTCTAATAGAGGAAAGGCGAAAATATAAAAATAGGTTAGATGAAACAGGGAAACAAAGATATAAGGCGATCAAGTGGGAAATTATTCGGGAATGTAGGAAAGCGAAAGAGCAATGGATCGATAATAAATGCAAAGAAGTGGAAGATAAATTCGAAGTAGGAAAGACTGATGAAGCATATAAAATAATTAGGAGAAATTTTAGAGAAATTGGATCTAGTACCAAAAACATTAGAAATGAGGCAGGAGATATCCTAATCGGAAGTGGGGAGAAGGCAGATAGGTGGAAAGAATATTTAGGAAACTTATATGCGGGACAGGAAGTGCAAGATATATTAGAAAGCGAAAGCAGTGTAGAGGGGGATAACCTAGGGAGTCCTATAATGAGAGAAGAGTTTGAGATAGCACTAAAAAGTTTAAGGAATAATAAAGCACCAGGTATAGATGGCTTGCAGGCAGAAATCTTAAAGTGCGCAGGTCAAGAGGTAATAGATCGTTTATTTAAACTAGTTAGTCGCATATACCTGACAGGCGAGATTCCAGAAGATTACAAACGGAACATCATAGTAGCTTTGCCAAAAAGAAAAGGCGCGGATAGATGCGAAAATTTTAGAACTATCAGTTTAACTTCCCATGCGTCAAAAATTTTAACTAGAATTGTGCAAAGAAGGATGGAGAAAAAGGCGGAAGAAATATTAGGAGAAGATCAGTTCGGATTTAGACGAAATAGAGGAACGCGCGAGGCCATTCTAGCTTTACGAGTAATTATAGAAAAAACGATAGAAAAGAGAAAGAGCGTCTATATAGGATTTGTAGATTTAGAAAAAGCCTTCGACAACGTAAAATGGGGGAAGATGTTTGAAGTGCTGAGAAAGGTAGGGATGAAATACAGGGACAGAAGAATAATACATAATCTCTACAAAGAGCAAAAGGCAGTTATAGAATGTGAGCAGGAACAAAGGGAAGTAGATATCCGGAAGGGAGTGAGACAGGGATGTGCATTGTCACCTCTAGTTTTCAACTTATATATCGAAGATGCGATTAATATTGTTAAGGAAAGAACAGCCTCAGGGATCAATGTACAGGGCCAAACTATTAACATGCTCAGATTTGCGGATGATATAGCAGTGTTAGCATCTAGCAAAGAAGAATTAGGAGCGGCTTTGAATGAAATGGAAGCAGTTTTGACACAGGGCTTCGGCATGAAAATCAATAAAAAGAAAACTAAAATTTTGGTATGTAGGGGATGTGAAAATAGAACTAAAATGGAAATACAAATTGGAAATGAGAAGATAGAGGAGGTCGCGGATTTCTGCTACTTAGGAAGTAAAATAACTCAAGATGGTAGGAGCACTAAAGATATAAAACAAAGAATGGCGCAGGGCCGAGTTGCGTTTAACAAAAAGAAACAACTGTTATGCTCGAGAACGGTTAATATAGAGACTAGGAAGAGACTCTTAACGTCGTATGTATGGAGTACCGCATTATACGGGTGCGAAACTTGGACAATAGGAGAAGCGGATAGAAAAAGAGTAGAAGCGTTTGAAATGTGGTGCTACAGACGCATGATGAAGATACCGTGGATAGATAAGGTTAGCAATAGGGAAGTATTAGAAAGAGTTGGGGAAAAGCGAAAGGTATGGAAAACAATAAAGAGTAGGAGAGATAGGATGGTAGGACACCTTCTAAGACACGAAGGAATAGTTCGTGACATACTAGAGTCAGAGATAGGAATAAAAAGAGGTAGGGGTAGGCCTAGATTAGACTACTGCTCTCAAATAGTTAGGGATGTAGGATGTTCTACTTTTAGGGAAATGCGTAGGTTAGCTCAGGATAGAAAAGAATGGAGGTACGCGTCCAACCAGTCTTCGGACTGAGAACCTTATGATGATGATGTCTTTTCGCTAGAATTTATTATAACATTTTAAATAATGTCTAGCTCTGTTGCTGAAGCGTATGGCAAGCTCGCGGTGTTTTTCAAAATGAAGAAAATGCCGTTATTGCCTCCCGAGCCTTGGCAAGGCATTTGAGGAAAATTGAATATTTACTAAATTAAATTGATATTCATTTAGGTATTTAATTTTTCTCAAATTTACCCACGCAATGAGATATGATTAAACAGTATTTTCGATCACAACTCTTGTTTGAAAAAGATAGGAACTTTCGGTTTGCGGCATTCTGTTCTTTATGTTATGTGTACTAACAGCATGTGAAAATGTACCATTCCATTCAAAAAATTTGAGAAAATTTGGTACGTATGTACTGGGATTTGATTAAACGATATTCTTGATGATAACTTCCATTTGATAAAGATAAAAAGTTCCGGTTTGCGGCATCTTGTTCTTAATTCTATGCATAATGATAACATGTTATAAAAAATACACCATTCCATTTATAATTTTTGAGAAAATTTGACAATTTCGTAAGTTTCGAAATAACACCATCTGGCGGCTCCCTCGTAAAATTAAATTCAAATGTAAACGCAGATTTCTATTACGCTATAGATTCCCTTTCCAACAATACCATATTCATTAAAATTGGTTCAAGCAATCCGGAGATATGGTATTTTTGGCGTAAGGGAATTTTCTCCTTCCTCCACTCGTTATTTCATAAGCTAGATCAAAAAGTTATTAAACTAATTTGCAGGGTATTACGTGGAGATTTTGAGAAAGCTAAGGGATTTCTAAATTTCCAGTTGAATTTTCGAAGAAAATGCGGATGGCCTATTTTCTTTTAAAATTGTGCCCCTAGCGGGGAAAACTGAAAGCCAAAAATATTTTTGATGAAGTTTTCATGGCCACTTTTATAGGAAGATTTTTTTCTGGAAGCTGTAGGATGAATAGTTCCTAAGATATAGCCGGTCGCCAACCGTAACCGGACACCCGGTATTTCTTAGCAACTAAGTATAACTTCTATGGAAAAACTTTATTTGGCTTTTCGATTTCTCCTTCTAAGCTGTCTCATTTTGAGACTTCCAAAAGCTTGATTCAAAAATTTTTAATTTTACAAATACGCATTTTTTTATTTTCTGCGCACCCTGTACAACAAAATCAAAGTTTCTCAACGTGAATCATATTTATATAACAAGCAGAAGAAATTATAAAGAATTACTTTTTCTCGAAAAACTGAAAATAAAAGTTTTTACAAGTATAGTTAAGTCCATCCGTGGACACACTGTATAGGAAAATTTTAGGAAAAATCGATTTTCCGGCATTTTCGAAATTCCCTATCTTTTCGCGACCTCAAAATTCGAATCCGGAAGATCATTTTACTTAAGAATCAGCTTCATTTTCTTGTGTGCGTTCGAGTTGTATAGAGGGTGTCGAATTAGAGCACCTTGCTCCCCGACTAAATAAATTTTTAAACAGTTCCTTTCTTTGCCCATTTTTTAAAAGATTACAGAAAACACTGTATTACCGACGTTAAAAATAACTTTTTCTTTGATTTGTGCCAGTTCCAAAAACTTTAAATTTCCAAATTTTGTGAAATTTCTGGCAGTTTTTTTAACAAATAAAACTTGTATTTTTTATTCGACGTTTCGCCCCCGTTTGGGGGCTTTGTCAAGAATATTTATTTAAACTTGTAAAGATATAAAAAAATATAAACGTAAATTATTTGACAAAATTTTTTAAAAAGTCAAAACTTATGTGGTAACTATGTTCTAAAAAATATAAAATTTCCGCACTTTTGATTTTGCAAAACATTCCAAAGGTAGTGTGTTTAATTTAACAATAATATTGGTTAATAAGTAAGTAGCAGAGAGTATGATTATTTTATTATATTACAGTAAATGTGACTTAAATTTTGTATATCAGTTCTATCATTAATAGAGTTTTGTTCTTTTTTTATGTAGATCATTTCTAAAAACAGTCGTGATTTTAAATTTTTTTCTTGTTCTAGAATTTTGGTATCATTAAATTCAAAAGTATGATTATTGCTTTTCATGTGTTTTATTTGTTAAAAAAACTGCCAGAAATTTCACAAAATTTGGAAATTTAAAGTTAAAAATAACTTTAGAACTGTTAGATAAGACTTGACGTCACTCTGACGCCACAAAACAGTACGATTTAATAACCGTTGTTTCAAAATTTATTTTCTATATATATATATATATATATACAGGGTGTCCCGTTTTTATTATTACAAATTGAAACAGGTGATAGAATATGTAATTTTAAGACAAAAGTTTCCCATAAACATGTATCCAAAAATACTTCGTAAGGGAGCTGCACCCCCTCGAAGATGTGCCTCTGTTAATGGTTTTCTCCCGTTATTTCAGATACCGTTTCAGATGAAATTACAAAATTCGGTGCAGCTTATAATCTTTGTATGCCTAATCGAATTCTAAAATCAAAATTTAAAATTCTTAATCAGGGATGATTTAAACTGAAGGGGTGTGGGGTTAAGAGGGCCCTAACTGTTTTGGCTGTAGTCTCTTGCCACTTTCAGCAACAAAATTTAAAATTTCATAGTTTCTTACAAAAGACAGGTCTCTTGCATTTTTTCGGTACAACTTACTGTTTTCAAGGAAATCCAAAGTAAAATTTATGTTACAGACCATAAATAGCATCAAAATCAATTTTTACAAAATAATAAACTTATTAAGAAAGCCATTTTTATTATTTCATATCTGCACATTAATATTGTAATTTTGTAATTTTATCTGCAACGGTATCTGAAATAACGGGAGAAAACCATTAACAGAGGCACATCTTTGAGGGGGTGCAGCTCCCTTACGAAGTATTTTTGGATATATGTTTATGGGAAACTTTTATCTTAAAATTACATATTCTATCACCTGTTTCAATTTGTAACAATAAAAACGGGACACCCTGTATATAGGCGAGTCTTTTACAGCTACTGTGGCCGTTTCTCGCACTCTAAACGCCAGAACTTCTTGTTTTCCCAGTCATTTTCCTTTATATTTCGTGCTCTCATAGCCTCTCTCACATCATTATCCCAACTTCTAGGTGGTCGTCCCCGTTTTCTTTTCTCTGCCGGAATCCATTCCCATACTTTCCTTGGCCATCTGTCTTGTTCCATCCTTCTAATGTGCCCATACCATACCAACCTCTTGCTATTCACTACATCCACTGCAGTTCTTTCTCTGCGCATTCGTCTTCTGATTTCATCGTTCCTTACACAATCCAATCTGGAGAGGCCACAACTTCTTCGGAGATAGTCCATTTCAACTGTCAGTATCTTAGCCTCACTCCTCTTTGTCATCTCCCAGCTCTCGGCGCCATATGTTAGAATGCTACTTACAATTGTATCATATATTATATTTTTGGTCTCATTTGTAATGTGCTTCGACCATAAGGTGGAATTTAGTTTTTGTGTAGCTTGTCTTGCCTGCACGGTCCTGTTTACGATTTCCTGTTTGCTGTTGCCCTCATCCGACATTACAACCCCTAGATATTTATAGTAGTTGCAGTTTTTTATAACGTGCCCGTCTAAATTTAAATCTTCTCCTTTACCATTTACAACTAAATATTTAGTTTTGTCAAAGTTTATATTTAGACCCCATTTTGCATAGGTCTCCGTTAGTTTTCTAATCATATAATCTGCGTCATATGCATCTGTAGCTATAACTACTTGAACATCTGCAAATAGGAGCGTGTGCAGATAATCATCTTGAATTTGAACACCCATGAATCTACACTTAGCCTGCCATTCTTTTATTGCTTTATCGATATATATCTTAAATAGTGATGGCGACATACAACAGCCTTGTTTTAAACCTTTATTAACTTTAAAGGGACAAGATACTTCTTTCCCTACTTTTATAACACTCGTTTGATCTTTGTAGAGCTCTTTGATGGCATTTCTGTACTTCCAATGAATGGCGCTTTCGTCTAATACGGTAAAGAGTTTTGTCAAGGGCACTGTATCACATGCTTTTTCCAAGTCCACGAAAACAAGATGCGTTTCCTGTCCTCTTTCATATCGTTTTCCAATAAGTTGACGCAGAGTAAATATATTGTCAACACAAGATCTACCAGCCGTAAAGCCACTCTGTTCTTCCCCCACAGCTATCTCTTTTTCCAGTCTATTCTTAATGATCTTTCCGTACAGTCTTCCAATAGACGATGTCACACTCAATCCTCTATAATTCTTGCAGTCCTTTCTGGACCCTTTTTTAAACACTGACGATATATAAGCAAGTTTCCACTCCTTTGGTACGGGATTTCCGTGTATCAAGCAGTCATTAAAAATTTCTGTTAAATATTCAATCGCACATTCTGGACTGTTTTTGACAAGTTCTATTGGAATACCTCCAGGACCAGCAGCTTTTCCATTCTTCATAATTCGTAATGTGCGAGTGACTTCTTCCTTTGTGATTTTGGCTACTAATTCATTACTATTTCTAATGTTTGCGTCTATTTCTATATCTTGTTTGTATTCATCTCTTCCTTCTTGTAGCATACCTTTGTAGTACTCCCTCCAATCATTCATTTTTATCATCTGGAATCCTGCCCTGTATTTGCTGTTTTCTCTCATAGACTTAAGTGCTCTCCATGCTTCCTTTGTCCTTGTTCCCCCCAGATGCATATTCACTTCGTCAAACTTTTTATTCCATGAATCATTTTTCGCCTTGATTGTGGCCTTTTTAACGTCTCTGCTCAACTTCGCATATAATTTTCTATCTTCGTTGTCCTGGCTTGCCAACCATTTTCCATATGCTTTTCTTTTCTCGTCAACGATGTCTCTTAACTCATCCTTCCACCAACCTGCATCATTCCTACCTCGTCAACTCTCTCCACCTTCTTCTCCCAAAGCTTCCGTTGCTGCTTCATCTATGGCCTTTACTATTTTATTATATTTCTCTTCTGTGTGTCCATCTACCCCATGTTTCAATCTAGCAGCCACTCTCCATTTATATAAGAACTTAATGGATTCCTGGTTCAGTAATTCTAGCTTGTATCTTTTCACAGTTAGTATCTTGTTACATTCATTTGATTCCCTCACTGTATTTGTTTGTTGGTTGGGATAGTGAAACAGCAATGTGGCTCTTAACAGATGATGGTCGGTACCACATTCTGCACCTCGAAAGGCTCTCACATCTATCATTTTAAAACGGGAATTTTGACTTTGGATCACATAATCAATAATAGATCTCAAATTTCGTGTTGTTTGAGTCCATGTGAACTTGTGTATGTCCCTATGTTGAAAGAAGCCATTCATTATTTTCAAATTATATCTTTGACAAATTTCTATCAGTCGCATCCCATTGTTATTCACCGGCTCCTCTCCAAACCTCCCAACTACTTGATCATCCACTTTACGCCCAGTTGTTGCGTTTAGATCTCCTAAAATTACTATTTCTTTCCTATCACTAATCCTACTCAAGACTGATGTTATGTCTTCCTCAAATTCTTCCTTAATTTCAATAGTTGAATCATCCGTTGGAGCATATGTCGCTATTATGACCAGTCTTTGTCCAAAGATCTCTAATTCCATTTCAATTATCCTTTCACTTACTTCTTCCCAATTCTTAATACAGTTCTTGAATTTCTTATGTATTACAATTGTAACACCTGCCCGTGCTCTTTTGTCTTTTGTCTTTATTTGAAATCGGCATAAGTAATCTTTTGGGCACTAAAATACTTTGTGTTTGTTTGCAGATGATCGTGCGCGTATTCGGTGACGGTTCGACGACGGATGTGCCCGTCACGCCGGAAACTACGTGTTCAGATGTAATTGAATGCTGTAGGGATCCAGGAGAAGAAACCTGCAATCTCTTTGCGGTTTCTCCAGATCGAGGGGGTAAGTAATTTATTGTCTTCTGTACCTTCTAGAACTGTATAATAATCAGAATAATAATTTCCGAGATTTTAGGCGTGTGATTCGTAGAATAAAGAATTCGATCCCGTTTCGTGCAAATTTTAAAATAGGTATACTTAGTTTAAGTTACGTTTTAAAAATAGTGAAAATTATGTTAAAACGAAACAATTTTAGATATAGGAAAGTCAAAATACTGGTTATACATAAGTACATTTGCTAATGGCCTGTTTCAGAAACGCCATTTATTCCGTAATAGGTATCTTTATCGGTTTGATAAGGCGAACACGCACTTCTTGTATGCTATAAAACTTATTGGTCCTATAAACTATAGATAACTTAACCCGAGCTTGTTAAAGAGATAAGATTCTATAACCATCTGACATTCATGGTGTAGTCGGAATATTTCGTTCGCATTTTAATGTTAGAATTCGCATATAATAACTAATATTCTCATTTTAATCGCCAAATGTTCTACCAGCTCCTTAATAGAATGAATATTATATCATCATAAGGTTCTCAGTCCGAAGACTGGTTGGACGCGTACCTCCATTCTTTTCTATCCTGAGCTAACCTACGCATTTCCCTAAAAGTAGAACATCCTACATCCCTAACTATTTGAGAGCAGTAGTCTAATCTAGGCCTACCCCTACCTCTTTTTATTCCTATCTCTGACTCTAGTATGTCGCGAACTATTCCTTCGTGTCTTAGAAGGTGTCCTACCATCCTATCTCTCCTACTCTTTATTGTTTTCCATACCTTTCGCTTTTCCCCAACTTTTTCTAATACTTCCCTATTGCTAACCTTATCTATCCACGGTATCTTCATCATGCGTCTGTAACACCACAGTTCAAACGCTTCTACTCTTTTCCTATGCGCTTCTCCTATTGTCCAAGTTTCGCACCCGTATAATGCCGTACTCCATACATACGACTTTAAGAGTCTCTTCCTAGTCTCTATATTAACCGTTCTCGAACATAACAGTTGTTTCTTTTTGTTAAACGCAACTCGGCCCTGCGCCATTCTTTGTTTTATATCTTTAGTGCTCCTACCGTCTTGAGTTATTTTACTTCCTAAGTAGCAGAAATCCGCGACCTCCTCTATCTTTTCATTTCCAATTTGTATTTCCATTTTAGTTCTATTTTCACATCCCCTACATACCAAAATTTTAGTTTTCTTTTTATTGATTTTCATGCCGAAGCCCTGTGTCAAAACTGCTTCCATTTCATTCAAAGCCGCTCCTAATTCTTCTTTGCTAGATGCTAACACTGCTATATCATCCGCAAATCTGAGCATGTTAATAGTTTGGCCCTGTACATTGATCCCTGAGGCTGTTCTTTCCTTAACAATATTAATCGCATCTTCGATATATAAGTTGAAAACTAGAGGTGACAATGCACATCCCTGTCTCACTCCCTTCCGGATATCTACTTCCCTTTGTTCCTGCTCACATTCTATAACTGCCTTTTGCTCTTTGTAGAGATTATGTATTATTCTTCTGTCCCTGTATTTCATCCCTACCTTTCTCAGCACTTCGAACATCTTCCCCCATTTTACGTTGTCGAAGGCTTTTTCTAAATCTACAAATCCTATATAGACGCTCTTTCTCTTTTCTATCGTTTTTTCTATAATTACTCGTAAAGCTAATATTATAAGTCAATCAAATATTCACCAACTCCATGTAAATTCATAAATTTTGTTTCGATTGCATTAAATGGTCATTAGCAGTCGGGAACGATAAATCCTTAAAAGCCCCGGGAAACGTCTGAAACTTCTCAGTACAACTGTTCAAAATATGACAGAGTATTACGATTCTGCCAGACCGGCCAGCGAGCACGTCCACTTGCGACCGTAGAATACCAATTGCTACAACAATCCATGTCAGTATACAATAAAATGATTGAGATGGTTTACTGTATATATTTAATGAAAATACAGCCCGAATGTTCAATCCTGCATGTGAACCCAATTGAAAATATATTACGTGCCTCCTTGTGTCGTTTACCGCACACAAGTCGGGACTTTATTAAATCTTTCCATGCAATATATTTCCAGGACATTTTTTCTGCCTGTAACTTGCAGGCTAGAACTTTCCCACTTTTGTTAGAAATTAAAAAGTTTTAAATGCCCATTTTGCTCGCAAATTGAAAGATCGCGTGCCCTTATTTCAGATAAAATAATTGAACTCTTAGTTTTGTTTTGAAACCGAGGGATTTTGGCAAATTTGATGGAAGCCTTTATAGAACGAAAATTTTCTTGATATACGACATTTATGATTGAGTTTTTACAGCTGATATATTGCAGCAGTGCCGCGAAATTGCATTTAAATGAAAGAAAAATGGCCTTTTTTCCCCTAGTAAAACCGACCATTACTCTATGTCACACTCTCGTAGATTCTATTATTTGTTAGTGACATAAAAGACTTAAAGTGTTACTTCAAATAATATTGTTTTAATACAGAATGCTACTGGTAGAAAATCTGCAGGTTATTGGATCATCGAGATGTCTTGGGGACAGTTGTCGTTCATTTTAACTTGATTACGTACTAAATTGCTTGCGACGTGCGCGTAATACAGCCTTTAGAGTATTCTACAAGGACCCTTATGGCCTCTCAGGTACAAATACTGATTGGTATTTCCTTGGAGGCCATTGATTAACAGTTAGGACAATTGCATGGCAGATTAAATCGCATTATTTTGTCAGCAGAAAGGTTATTGTTCGTCTCGTATTTAGGATAATTATATTTTTGCTGTATGCGGGATTATTAGTCACATCTGTTTATATTTTGTAGCACTTTATCGTAAGTTTTCATATGTATCTGCCGGGGGTGAATGCTCCATGTTTTGTCACACCTCTCTCTAAGTGTGGGGTAAGTGAATCTTAATAGCTCTGGTGCCGTATAGACGCGAGATAACTGTGCAAAACTGTCGCCCTTACAACTAGGCACTTGAGTCCATGTTAAATTATTATAGCTATATGTTTAAGGGTAAGGTTTTAAATAATTAGGTGCTACAACATTTTATGTGTTTTGGAAAAACCACTTGATTGGACGATTATTCGTACTCGCAAAATCCCTTCCAACATTGGATTGGTCATAAGTTAAAGAAGGAGTGGTTTACTTAAAATTTGAGGGTAGTTTTTGTTATTATAAGAGAGTTCATCTTCAACCTTTGAGTTAATCAGTACATTGTTCATATAAGTCTAGTTTGTTCGAGTTGATTTTCACGTTAAGAGATATTGTGCGTTGTTGATTTTTGTAACATATTAATTTAAATTAAATTGTATCTAGTTCAGTGCATCGTTGTTTTATTACATCGACCGGACGTGCAATTAATTACACATGGTGTACGTTTACGTATAAGTCATACGTGAACAAGTGAGAAAACCCGACGGGGACGAATAACGAAAGGCGTTTAGTTCCGTCACCGTCAACGAAAGTTTACAGTTATTAACACTAAAATATTTTCCAGCAGCACTTTTTTGTAGTGGAAACACTAATCGGAACTAGATTCTCTGTATCAAGCCACAATGCAATCGTTTCTAGCAGATGGCACTTTATTCCTCCGAGGTCACCGCATTTCGGGGGTCTATGGGAAGCACAACATCATTTATATAGATTAGCAAATCATTATGCAAACAAAATTTTCTAAAAGGCGCAGAAAGGCTCACTCAAAAAGTAGCAACCCCACAATCGACGTCTATGAAAATAAATCGATCGTCAGGTTCGTAAAGCACAAAAGCTATGAATAACAACTCCCTGAAAGGATTCTATTGTACCAAATTGCATTTGACCCCGTTTGCAGACGTAAGTAAGCACTTGTGAAAACAATGCAAAGTAAAAAGAAAACTGCTTCTTTGTATAGAACGAAAACCTCTGCGTTTCATCGGAAATTTTCCTTCGCAATAAAAACGTTGAAGGTGTATTCAACCTCTTAACAACCGTAACTCGCTTAGATAGATTGAGTTTTATTGTCTCTCTTACCCTTGCTTTTTGTTAAATATACGTCTTGTTCAGTCCTTGGTGTACCGTATTTTCGCAAGTTGTAAGGAACTGCCGCGGGTTCTCTGTTTGCACTTTCGAGACCAAATTGATTCAAGAGAAATTCGGCTCCTTAGCTACACATGATTTAATTAAAAAAATATGAGCAATGGCAGAAGGGAAGTAACAAGTCAACTTCCAAATTAGAAGGGATTGATTGTCCATAAAAAACTTCTAATCGTATTTTCTATAGGCATCAAGATAAATGATTGGAGGTTTCCAACTCCTGGGCAATTATCCTGAAATGTTCGTTCTAATAGATTACATTCTCGTTAGGCAAAGATTTAGGAATCAAGTTAGGGACTGTAGAAGTTATCCAGGAGCAGATATAGATAGTGATCACAACATAGTGGTTATGAAGGTCAATCTTAAATTTTAAGATTTTGAAAAAACGAAGACAGTCAAAGATAGAAATAAAAAGAAGTAGGGGTAGGCCCAAATTAGACTATTGTTCTCAAATAGTTGGTGATGTAGGATGCTCAACTTTTGGCAAAATGCGTAGGATAGGTACGCGTCCCAACCAGTCTTCGAACCGAAACCGATGATGTTCGTTCCAAAAGCTGCTGTCAACCTTCTTGGGACAGAGAATTGAATAAAAAATACAAAGGTAGATAATTCGAAAATGTGCTTTACACATAGCTTATAAAAATCGATTGTATATACTGTTTAATGTGTAAAGGGTACAAGTTGGTATAACGGCACTTTTCAGTTCTCTGGCAGAGTTGGCATAAATCTTTTAACAGCTTTCGATTTGCATTTAATTTTGCAGCAGGATCCGCTTACTAGTTTTGTAAAGTAGTGAGAATATTTTAAATACACCCCGGTCTATTGATGTGTCGAACACTGAAAGTGTTTTCAGGGACTGGACCGATCGAAACGCTTTTCCACGGACTTATCGAATTTTCGCAGTCCCGCCGCAACTGTCCGTCGCGCTCGTCGTCCTAATTTTAAGAGGCGAAGTGATACTCACGTGAAAATGATGGTGGTTACCTCGACCGAAACTAAGTTTAGCGAATGCTACCGGACAAATCCCATAGGTCCACCCAAGCTCATGAATAAAACCTTCCGGAACGGTACGGTGACCATGTTATTTCCTTTTGAATTTGTCTCTGCAGGCTAGTTTAAATGTTTTATTTACGGATATGAAAACGATTTCTTTCTTTTCTATACTACTGCTTCAACTTGTATATTGTTAACGTTTCTTTTTGCGGTTTTATATGAACCCAATAAAGTAATGGTGCAGGCGATCACGATGGAAAGTCAATTTTGTTAATATCAAGTCGATGGAAAATGTGGCGGCGGTGAGAAATGCGTATTATTCATTTCCATTACCCGTTATAACGAATTTTTCCTTTATAACGAATCCTTTTTCCGTTATAACGGATCCTTTTTCCGTTATAACGGATATTTTTTCCGACAGAACGCATCTTTTTTCCGTTATAGCGCATCTTTTTTCCGTTATAACGCATCTTTTTTCCGTTATAACGGATTTTCTTCTAACGGTTTTAGTGATATTTTAGAGTTACGTATAAACATGTCCTAAGTCCTAATAAAATCCAAATACAATAAGATAAATTACGCTACGTATTTTATGAATTCCAATCAATACTACCTATACGGTGTGTTCCATTTGAAGAAAGATCCGTAATCAGGAAAGAATCCGTTGTATTGAAAAAGATCCGTTATAACGGATAAAATCCGTTATAATCGAAAAAAGATCCGTTATATCGGAATAAATATCCGTTATAGCGTTATATTGGAAAAATTGCCCGTTGTAACGGAAAAATAGATCAGTTATAACGGAAAATGATAATAATTTAATAATATTAACCAATACTGATAGTAATTAGTAGTCAACTTAGTTTACCTGCCGTCAAATATGAAACTGCATTACAGGTATACAGAATGGTGAATTTAGGTAATTTATAACGTGTGTTGATATGCAGATGTGTTTTAAAAATAGCCCCGCTGACGTAATAATACATTTCGACACACCTGTTTTCCCCACATGGCCAATTTAACTCCAATTATGTTCGAAATAAATGATACACCTACCCTACTTATAAATGTATGTACCCAGTAATCAATATGTAGTTCACGTTTTAATAAAGTTATTTTTACTTAGTCTCTCTATTGATTTCAAATAAAAGTTATTAATTATTACGGAGGAAAGTTCGACGTGGAGAATCAATAATTGTAAACTAGGGGTAGTAGGGTAAAAGTTTCCCTATTGAATGTGCTTAAGTAATGAGGGAGAATTGGACGATCGTTTTGAAGTACTCAAAATTGTTAACTCCTCAAGTTTTGATACGAATTTTTTTGTCATGTAAATTAATTTTACTTCATTCACGTTGGTTTGTTTTCTATAAAATTTCGTTTTTCCCATTGTTAAAAACTTGAACGGAGAGTGGTGAAGGAATCTATTGGCGTATGGCACCCTGTTTACACCTAAAATCTTGTAAAGCCACCAAAATGTTATAATGTCTAATGTGTACGGTGCGTATGCAGCCAGTACAGCAGTCTACCTACTTATGCTGACGTCACGCGGAAGCGCCAGGGCCTTGTTCTCGGTGGTAACGGTTGGACGGACTGAGAACTATTTATGATGATGATTAGACATTTTCAATTAAACTATTTTATTAGAAGCAGTCGTTTGCTGACACATTTCTTGTTTGCGAAACGAATAGATCTGTTTTTGTTTTCGAAACGCAGGAATTTCCCGAGTAGGTATAATTAATAATCATCATACATACATTTGGTTGTTTTGAGAGCATCCAAGCGTTTGACTGAATCAATTTGTACCGGAAGTAATTAATTATTATGCAAATTGTGAGTCTATACTTCTGTAGAAATGTATACATATTCGGTACCTATACGTACTCTTTGCTACCTTGTACGGACCATACCTTTGTTGGTTGATATAAAATTGATTGTGGTCGGAATAAAGGATAGCGTTTATTTTTCCGTTTATTTTTTTGATTTCAATTTTTTGTGAAATGCTGGCATATCATATAATTAAAACACTGGATAAATCGACGTTTCGCCCCCATTCGGGGGCTTTATCAAGATTTATTGGTATAAATATAAAATATAAATTTGTCAGTAAAAATTTCTGACAAGAACAGAATTTTTCTCAAACAATAAAAATTATTTATGTAGGTAACTATGATGTAAATATAAAAAAGTTTAGCGCTTTTGATTTTGAATACAATTGAAATTATGAAAGAGAAAAATGTTTATGTATTTAATTTAACAATAATAATAGTAAGTAGCAGAGAGAATGATTTATTTTATTATATTACAGTAAATTTGACTTAAATTTTGTATATCAGTTCTATCATTAATAGAGTTTTGTTCTTTTTTTATATAGATCATTTCTAAAAATAGTCGAGATTTTAAATTTTTTTCTTGTTCTAAAATATTGGTGTCGTTAAATTCAAAGGTATGATTGCTGTCTTTCATGTGTTTACTAATTGCTGAATTACTGTTTCTGTATTTGTGTTGTTTTAGTCTGGTTTCTAAATGATTTTTAGATTGGCCAATATATGTTTTTTCACAGTCTTTACATTTAATTTTGTATACAGTATGAGTTTTCATCAATTTAGGAATGGGTGTTTTTAAATTAGAATACAAAAATTTTAAGTTATTATAATTTTGGTGCGATACTTGTAGGTTGTGTTTTACTAATAATTTATTAATATTTTGTGACATGCCTTTAAAATATGGTAACGAAATGTAATTTTTATTTTCTTTCGGTTTTTTACTATCGGTATTATTATTGTAAAATTGATGGGTTCTATTTTTTATAATTTTCATAATGAAATTTTTAGGATAATTATTTTTTATTCAACAATTTAACACTTTTTCTATTGCGGATTTTCTAAATTGTGGGCTGGAGAGTTTAATCGCACGGTCAGCTAGACACATAACAATACTCTTTTTGTGGGAAGTGGGTTGTTCAGAATTAAAACAAATATAACGGCCAGACCAAGTTGGTTTAGTGTACCATTCAGTTTCTATTGAATTTTTCATTTTATATAAAGTTAAATCTAAAAAATTTATTTGATTTTTTGTTGAAATTTCAATAGTGAATTGTAATTTAGGATGATAGTTATTAAATTTATTAAGAATTTCGTTATATTTTTCTGGAGGAACAGCAGTTAAACAATCATCCACATATCTAACAAAAAATGGTAAATTGAAAGATAATTATTTAGGAATAACTGTTGTCTCTAAATCTTCTAAAACTAACTGAGCAATGGGGCTAGAAATTGGGGAGCCCATGGCACAGCCATTTGTTTGTTTGTAAATTGAATCTTTAAATTTAAAATACGTAGATGTTAGAGTAAGTTCAATTGCAGTGATGAAATTATTTAGAGTGAGAGATGTGTAAGGTTCGATTCTATTCCAATTTTTTTTGACAGTGGAAATTGCAAGATCTAATGGTATATTTGTGTAAAGTGAAACTACATCTAGGGAAATTAAATTGAAGTTTTCAGGGATATAGAAATTTTTAGTTTTTTCTTAAAAATAGGTTAGATGAAACAGGGAAACAAAGATATAAGGCGATCAAGTGGGAAATTATTCGGGAATGTAGGAAAGCGAAAGAGCAATGGATCGATAATAAATGCAAAGAAGTGGAAGATAAATTCGAAGTAGGAAAGACTGATGAAGCATATAAAATAATTACGAGAAATTTTAGAGAAATTGGATCTAGTACCAAAAACATTAGAAATGAGGCAGGAGATATCCTAATCGGAAGTGGGGAGAAGGCAGATAGGTGGAAAGAGTATTTAGGAAACTTATATGCGGGACAGGAAGTGCAAGATATATTAGAAAGCGAAAGCAGTGTAGAGGGGGATAACCTAGGGAATCCTATAATGAGAGAAGAGTTTGAGATAGCACTAAAAAGTTTAAGGAATAATAAAGCACCAGGTATAGATGGCTTGCAGGCAGAAATCTTAAAGTGCGCAGGTCAAGAGGTAATAGATCGTTTATTTAAACTAGTTAGTCGCATATACCTGACAGGCGAGATTCCAGAAGATTACAAACGGAACATCATAGTAGCTTTGCCAAAAAGAAAAGGCGCGGATAGATGCGAAAATTTTAGAACTATCAGTTTAACTTCCCATGCGTCAAAAATTTTAACTAGAATTGTGCAAAGAAGGATGGAGAAAAAGGCGGAAGAAATATTAGGAGAAGATCAGTTCGGATTTAGACGAAATAGAGGAACGCGCGAGGCCATTCTAGCTTTACGAGTAATTATAGAAAAAACGATAGAAAAGAGAAAGAGCGTCTATATAGGATTTGTAGATTTAGAAAAAGCCTTCGACAACGTAAAATGGGGGAAGATGTTCGAAGTGCTGAGAAAGGTAGGGATGAAATACAGGGACAGAAGAATAATGCATAATCTCTACAAAGAGCAAAAGGCAGTTATAGAATGTGAGCAGGAACAAAGGGAAGTAGATATCCGGAAGGGAGTGAGACAGGGATGTGCATTGTCACCTCTAGTTTTCAACTTATATATCGAAGATGCGATTAATATTGTTAAGGAAAGAACAGCCTCAGGGATCAATGTACAGGGCCAAACTATTAACATGCTCAGATTTGCGGATGATATAGCAGTGTTAGCATCTAGCAAAGAAGAATTAGGAGCGGCTTTGAATGAAATGGAAGCAGTTTTGACACAGGGCTTCGGCATGAAAATCAATAAAAAGAAAACTAAAATTTTGGTATGTAGGGGATGTGAAAATAGAACTAAAATGGAAATACAAATTGGAAATGAGAAGATAGAGGAGGTCGCGGATTTCTGCTACTTAGGAAGCAAAATAACTCAAGACGGTAGGAGCACTAAAGATATAAAACAAAGAATGGCGCAGGGCCGAGTTGCGTTTAACAAAAAGAAACAACTGTTATGCTCGAGAACGGTTAATATAGAGACTAGGAAGAGACTCTTAACGTCGTATGTATGGAGTACGGCATTATACGGGTGCGAAACTTGGACAATAGGAGAAGCGGATAGAAAAAGAGTAGAAGCGTTTGAAATGTGGTGCTACAGACGCATGATGAAGATACCGTGGATAGATAAGGTTAGCAATAGGGAAGTATTAGAAAGAGTTGGGGAAAAGCGAAAGGTATGGAAAACAATAAAGAGTAGGAGAGATAGGATGGTAGGACACCTTCTAAGACACGAAGGAATAGTTCGTGACATACTAGAGTCAGAGATAGGAATAAAAAGAGGTAGGGGTAGGCCTAGATTAGACTACTGCTCTCAAATAGTTAGGGATGTAGGATGTTCTACTTTTAGGGAAATGCGTAGGTTAGCTCAGGATAGAAAAGAATGGAGGTACGCGTCCAACCAGTCTTCGGACTGAGAACCTTATGATGAGTTTTTTCTTTAAAAGACCAGGAGTCTTTGATATAAAATTCATTTTGCCCTATGACGTTAGAAAGAATGTTAGCTAAAAATTTTGATAACTTAAAAAATGGGCTTTGAATGCAAGAAACAATTGGTCTGAGAGGAATATTAGTTTTATGTAATTTTGGTAAGCCATATATCCGTGGAGGTAGAGAATTTTGAATTTTAAGTTTGCTACTAAGTTTTGGAAGAATGTTACCTTCAACAAGTAATTTAGAAACAAAATTATTATTTTTGTTTTGTAAGCTGATAGTAGGATCTTTAGGGATAATTGAATATGTTGATCTATCATTTAATAGTTCATAAAGTTTATTTTCGTAATCTATGGAGTTCATTATTACTGTCTTATTGCTTTTATCAGGTTTTAATACAATTATTTGTGGGTTATTTTTGAGGAAGGTTTTTGTAGTTCTAATGTTATTTAAAATTTCTTTTTCTTTTTTATTTGTTTTTGAATTAGAATTAGTGTATTTTTTAATAATTTGACAAATTTGATGTCTGATTAAGTTTTTTTCGTCAGATGGGAGTAAGGATATACCGCTTTCTATAGATGCAATAATGTTATTGATTGGAAAGTGTTTATTATTTGTATTCAAAGAAAAGTCAGGTCCTAATTGTAAAATTTTTTGAATATTTGTTGGAATATTTGTGGAGGATATATTATGTATCCACTCTGTGTTAGTTGGATTGTTGTTTTCATTTTTGTTTGTAAGTTTTATTAATTTGCGTTGTTGTTTTTCTTTTATGTTGATAAATGTAGTATTGAATTTTTGGTGTTGTGAATGATAAAAGAAATTGATGTAAGTTATCAAAATTTTTAGCTAACATTCTTTCTAACATCATAGGGCAAAATGAATTTTATATCAAAGACTCCTGGTCTTTTAAAGAAAAAACTAAAAATTTCTATATCCCTGAAAACTTCAATTTAATTTCCCTAGATGTAGTTTCACTTTACACAAATATACCATTAGATCTTGCAATTTCCACTGTCAAAAAAAATTGGAATAGAATCGAACCTTACACATCTCTCACTCTAAATAATTTCATCACTGCAATTGAACTTACTCTAACATCTACGTATTTTAAATTTAAAGATTCAATTTACAAACAAACAAATGGCTGTGCCATGGGCTCCCCAATTTCTAGCCCCATTGCTCAGTTAGTTTTAGAAGATTTAGAGACAACAGTTATTCCTAAATTATCTTTCAATTTACCATTTTTTGTTAGATATGTGGATGATTGTTTAACTGCTGTTCCTCCAGAAAAATATACCGAAATTCTTAATAAATTTAATAACTATCATCCTAAATTACAATTCACTATTGAAATTTCAACAAAAAATCAAATAATTTTTTTAGATTTAACTTTATATAAAATGAAAAATTCAATAGAAACTGAATGGTACACTAAACCAACTTGGTCTGGCCGTTATATTTGTTTTAATTCTGAACAACCCACTTCCCACAAAAAGAGTATTGTTATGTGTCTAGCTGACCGTGCGATTAAACTCTCCAGCCCACAATTTAGAAAATCCGCAATAGAAAATAATTATCCTAAAAATTTCATTATGAAAATTATAAAAAATAGAACCCATCAATTTTACAATAATAATACCGATAGTAAAAAACCGAAAGAAAATAAAAATTACATTTCGTTACCATATATTAAAGGCATGTCACAAAATATTAATAAATTATTAGTAAAACACAACTTACAAGTATCGCACCAAAATTATAATAACTTAAAATTTTTGTATTCTAATTTAAAAACACCCATTCCTAAATTGATGAAAACTCATACTGTATACAAAATTAAATGTAAAGACTGTGAAAAAACATATATTGGCCAATCTAAAAATCATTTAGAAACCGGACTAAAACAACACAAATACAGAAACAGTAATTCAGCAATTAGTAAACACATGAAAGACAGCAATCATACCTTTGAATTTAACGACACCAAAATTTTAGAACAAG
Organism: Xestobium rufovillosum; assembly: GCA_963966045.1. Classification (NCBI taxonomy): domain Eukaryota; kingdom Metazoa; phylum Arthropoda; class Insecta; order Coleoptera; family Ptinidae; genus Xestobium; species Xestobium rufovillosum. Next base: position 51,102,681 of record OZ014492.1, on the reverse strand, counting down.
AAAAAAATTTAAAATCTCGACTATTTTTAGAAATGATCTATATAAAAAAAGAACAAAACTCTATTAATGATAGAACTGATATACAAAATTTAAGTCAAATTTACTGTAATATAATAAAATAAATCATTCTCTCTGCTACTTACTATTATTATTGTTAAATTAAATACATAAACATTTTTCTCTTTCATAATTTCAATTGTATTCAAAATCAAAAGCGCTAAACTTTTTTATATTTACATCATAGTTACCTACATAAATAATTTTTATTGTTTGAGAAAAATTCTGTTCTTGTCAGAAATTTTTACTGACAAATTTATATTTTATATTTATACCAATAAATCTTGATAAAGCCCCCGAACGGGGGCGAAACGTCGATTTATCCAGTGTTTTAATTATATGATATGCCAGCATTTCACAAAAAATTGAAACCTTAAAATATAACTGGTACAAAATATACCAAAATTTTTATTTTTTTGGGTGTTCTGTGTGTGAAACCCATCAAATTTAGAAATGGCGCACTGACGTCAAAATTCCAAAGCTGCCTACATATGATTGTACCTACCCGTGCGATTCTTATTCATAGCGCTCAGCTACGAGCATAGCACACGGGTGGACGCAATTTTTAACTTTCGCGCCTACTTAGGGGGTCGTGGGAAAAAATATTACATATTAGAAATATATCATCACTTTGTGGAATATGTAATGATAAATTAGATTTTATACACTCGAAAACCTCTTTTGAAATAGCTTAATTTCTGATGTCATTTCAGAGTGTCCTCTACGGGGGAGCGATCATCCTTTAGAAATTCTCCAGAGATGGGGTTCGGGCCGTCTAATTTTACGCTACACCGTCCTCAGCTCCGATGGTAAGTTCATATTTCATGTTTTTATGTACTTCCCTCTTGCCCGGAACGAGTTTTGTTAAAAATTAAAGAGAATTTTCCAGTCGGAAAAAGGGTTCTTCCTCGCACCTTCTACCACGGGCGTAGGCAAAGAAGCTTTTCCTAAAATTTCAGCAATATATGTGAGCAATTCAAAAAATATTATTATCACTAATGTTACTTAATTGTTAATTATTATCTTTCGTTGGTGTATGTTATTGCGTTATTAAATTAGAAACTAAAATTTGTTGAAAAATCCTGTAGCACCACTGTCTCTACAGGGGAAGAGCCGGTCAAGCCACTTAACATCCGTGGATTAACGTGGCTATAAAATTCAATAATTAATTCAAGCGAGTGGGCTGTGTTGAGTTTGCCGTCATAATTTCCCGGGGTCTGCCCCATTTCCAAATGTACATTATTCCTTTCCCGGACCCAGACAATGGAATTCCCCAGTTGTGCATGTTACGATATAATGAATCCCTCTCATTCATTTTCAACTCCCCGGTTTATGTATTAGGAGAATTCCTAACAGCTAAACGTAAGACCCCTATCGCTATTTCGCCGACACTGCCGCCTTCTAGGGCGTAAACGCACAGACTGTTATTTATTATGGGAGGGTTGAAACAATTCATCGCTAGTTTTGCCATTAAGTTGATCTGGGTGAACGTAGGGTCGCATTAGGTCGTAAAAAGGATACTGGTCACAAATTAGGAATTTTCTTAAAATCACGATGCGCAAGGGGCCTTTGTCGAGATTGATTTGTAGAATTAAACCTAAGAAGTTGACATAAAGTGAAAGACTAACAAGTTTATAATACGAGTTGCATACTATACTTTTTCTACGACAGCAAATATGTATGTGGTAAAATTTTCTTGCCTTATGTTTATATCTCTTGTAATTTGGATTCCAGAAGGTCCAGGTCTCAGGTTGTTTATTAAACTAGCATGATGTTCCTCGTCTAACTGTAAATAAGGGCCTAATGACTTAGCATTTGCATGTCCAGTCATTTTGATGAGCTGTTCTTCCGGGACACCTGATTTAGCAAGATTTGATGCAGCACTTGATCGATTTGAATGATTCATGATTTTGTTTGTCAGAGTATCAAGCCCCTATTCTTTCAGCAGATTGTTTGGTCCATTTTCCAATCTCATTTACTCCATAAGGCATATTTTTGTACCATTCAGAATTGCTTTTATTCCAGTAAGGATTTACAGTCAGAAATAGTCGATCTGACGTAATTCTATTAGTGCGTTTAGAAATAAGCTTTTTAAATAACCTTACCGGGCACACATCGAGATTATTGTAATTAGGCACTAACCACTTACTGTCTGATAATTTTTGAGCTCCACCCTGGCATGTTTTGGAAAAAATCGGGTTGTATTCAATTCTTCCGGTTACGTTACCATTTGATTTCTTTTCCTCTTTAAAAAAATGCACTTTGCATTTTGCTGCCTCTCCTCCTCTCCAGGCTAGTTGGAATGCTATTATATGATACAGTCTTTTTTGAAGTCCTTCTGGACAATCTTCGTTCCACAGATTCATTATTGTATATATTTCTTTCTTACTCAGAGCAGTCGAACTTTGCTTCCTCTTTCCGAGAATAGACTGAAGCTGCTTTCGTTTCGCATTTTTTGCATCCCTTGCTTGTTTGAATTCAATGTCTGTAAATGGATTAAATTTTCGGGCGTACTCTTTGAAGTATTTTTCTTGAAGGAGTTTTGCAGTAATATTCCACATGGTCTTTATAACGCATTCTTTATAATCTTCACCATCAGCTCTCTTCATATTAAAAGCCCAATCATTCATTATCAGTCCAAGCTCTTGATTTGAAGTTCATAATGCTTCTCTTTTAAAAATATTTCGAACTGTTTCCATATTGACTTTTGATTTTTAACTGTACTCCTCGGAGTAACACTGTACAGTTTTTTGAATATCTTCCAAAGATTCTTGGCCAAATCTTGCCATTTCAAAACGACGATGTTGCAAGAAAACTCGAAAAAAATATGAAATATGCAAATATCAGTTCTTCATAAAGTGTGTGATTACAATTATTTTAGAACCGTAATGTGAAATTTTTACGGGCGTGTTGGTATTTAGTTCAAAAACTGTCGCATAAAACTGGGAATAATGAACTTAAATGGCGTCATAACCTAACTCAATAATCTTCGCAGCTCTACCTACCCCAATATTCGATGCAAAACACCCAGCTAGTCCGCTTTCATCATATATGTGATTTACATATAGATTGAGTCTGCTAAGCTGTCACTGTAACGCCTCCGGCTTTCGTATTTCATAAACTCTTTCTGCCTGTTTCCCTGAACGTTACGTGTTTCTCATCCGCGACTAACTTCAGCGAGTTCCGATAAACAACGGTTGGACTAATCCCGGAAGAGGAGAATGTAAGAATGTAAGAATTCGAACTAAAACTAGGTACTGCAAAAGTTAGGTTAAGATGTTTTGTGCCTGACACTGACATATGTCACATATGTGACGTGTAAATCCATCTTTAGCAAGAACTATGTGACAATTTCTTTTGTGATGATTCAAACGTGTTGAACAAACGAAATTTGATTGGTAAATAGAGTAAAGGTTTCGAAAATATTCGTGTATAACAGCTCTGTTAGTAGAGGACGGCAAATAAGGGATATATTTCATCGATGCCTCCCTCCAGATGCTATCAGAATGTTTGTGGGCGTCTTATGGATTGGGGTTGTTATAGTACGGTTGACCGATAAACTGGACATCGTTTTCATTATGTCAAACCCTTGAGGCCTGCCACAAAGTGCCAGTAAAGCTATACGGTTTGGGGAAAATTAACTGATCAGATAAACAAACAAAATTGCTCTATAATATGGGAACTTTTTCGCAGTTTGGATGTTATACGACTCACAAAGTAAATGTTTTCCTGGAAAGGGGTGATATATAAGTAAGGGGCTTCTGCATTCTTGAGAAGATGCGCCTAAAGTATGTACGAGGTGATTTCCTTGCATAAGTGTTCACTTCAAATTGTAATGATATTGATTGAGATAAATGGCCTTATCAAGCAATGTATATAAATTATCGCTCAGAATCGCTCTCTTTTGAATACAGAACTATGATTAAGTACTACGGTATTGCAGAACATTATTATTAATAAATGTGATTTGCAGTAATTTATCATTTGCGATCCTCCACAGAATTCCCATAATTTGAATGTCATCTTCTTTCTTTTGTCTTCTATAGATAATGCAAGGCTCTCAGTGCTGGTCTCTATTTCAACGTTTAAGAACAAATTTGACATTTCAGAGTTTGTCTTTGATTAGTTTTAGCCTTGTTTATACACGGTGTCCCAACGAAAACTTGTACCCCCGTAAAACTCGGCAAAATAAACGTTTTGACAAAAATCCAAAAACACGTCGATTTTTATATCAAAGGGGACCAATTTTTATGCAATAATCATTCTTGCAACTCTAGCCCTGTGCGGGGGGGGGGTAGCGAACCCCCAAATTTTTAAATGGGACGGGGGTCAAATGATCCCTACTTTGGAAGGGTTTTTCATTACTTACACAACCGTATTTGTTTTATTCAATTCGATCAATTTGTTACCGAGAAATTGCTTCTTGAAGTTTCCAAGTTAAAAAATTAATAAAAGCACAAAAAGGTTTAAACTATCGAATGTATTGCTCGAAGTGACCTCCACCAATTGTCATACAATAATACATTCTGGATTCAAATCCAGATCTTACATTTCTCAAGACCTCAGGAGTTATTAGCCGGCATTCTTCTTTGGAATAAACCATTTTGATTTAGTAAAATAAACACGATTTTATACTGTGGCGAATAAGTTTATTTTGACATTTGTTCTGATGTTCTTTTATTCTTACTTTTTATTCTTATTAGTTTACTTGATTTTGTTACTTTTCCATTCTAATACATTCGATAGTTTAAACCTTTTTGGGCTTTTATTAATTTTTTAACTTGGAAACTTCAAGAAGCAATTTCTCGGTAACAAATTGATCGAATTGAATAAAACAAATACGTTGTGTAAGTAATGAAAAATCCTTCTAAAGTAGGGATCATTTGACTTCCCGTCCCATTTAAAAATTTGGGGGGGGGGTCGCTACCCCCCGCACAGGGCTAGAGTTGCAAGAATGATTATTGCATAAAAATTGGTCCCCTTTGATATAAAAATCGACGTGTTTTTGGATTTTTGTCAAAACGTTTATTTTTCCGAGTTTTACGGGGGTCCAAGCTTTCGTTGGGACACCGTGTATATTCATAGTTGTGAATCATTCCACAGTCATTTTAACTTCAGTTTTTATGTGGAGCATCCAGATATTTTTTAAGATTAAACCACTTACCTGTAAGGAAGTTCAATCATAATTATACTTCCTGGTCCGGTCCTCATAGAACACCTTGTAGTAACGCATTTCGGTGTGTTACGTGCACTAATCGTTGAAAGAAAACAAACTCTGACTCACGCTGATAATCCAAGGCACCGATTCAGCTCATTACGTTTTTTAGGGAGAGATCGCGAATATAGGGGACCAGTCGTATAATTATGATTGAACTTCCTTACAGGTAAGTGGTTTAATCTTAAATTATACTTCCTGGTCCGGTCCTCATAGAACACCTTGTAGATGTTGAAAGAACAAAAATATAATGAGCGATCATAATATTAATTCCATTATTTATTAACTTTCAAAAGAAAAACTAGAAATAATATACATAGGTACATAGATACATTTCAAACATAGAAAAATATATATATACTTAATGAAATTTATTATATTGTATTACAACTATACATAAATATTATAGTGGCATTCAGTTATGCCTGAAAAATCCCTCTCGCAAAGTCAGTATTATCTGAAATAGGTCTATTGTAGAACCTAAAGAAAATATCAGAGTCTTTAGACCAACCTACGTTAGCCCGAATTGTTTCAATGGAAACCCCTGACCGAAATGCTGCTGAGGATGCAGCATGTCGCGTACTATAAGCAGAAAATTTTTTCGTGTCAACTCCACTCATTTCCATCATCTTTTTAATCCATCTCGATAGAGTCTGAGTGGTAGCTACACGTACAGGTTTCTTGTGAGTAATAAATAAATGTTGTATGGAACCTCTGATTTTTTCTGTTTCTTGTATATAAAACTTTAAGGTAGACGCTACACATATCTTGGGATTATTTAAGAAGAAGGGGATAATCACTTTTGGTTGACTAAAGGATTGTTTTGATGCCTTTAGAACATCAAGTACAGTTATTTCAAGTCTATTGTCTATTTTTACGATATTACTCAATTTTATTTTACCGATTGTTTGTAGTCTATGCGCTGTGCTGAGGGCAATAAGAGTAATGGTTTTTAAGGTAATCTGTTCGAGAGTTAAGCCCTCTAGAGGATGCCAAGAAGTTAAAAAAGTAAGAACAATTTGAGGGTCCCACGTATCACTGTATTTTGGATATGTAGGTCTGAGTTTAAAAACCCCTCTCATAAATCGATTAATTAAATCGGTGTTGACTTGTTCAGAAAGTATTAGGTTTATAGCTGAGCGATAAGAATTGAGGGTGCCATACCTGGCTCCTGCATCGAAATTAACTTGCAAAAATTTTAAAACATTATTGACAGATGGTTGAAAATAGTTTACTGCATTGCTGTTACAAAATTTCCACCATTTTTTAAGTGCTACGTTGTATTGTTCAATCGTATTTTTGCTAAGAGAAAATATCATAGTTTCCACAGCTTCTTCTGGGATTTTCCTTAGGAGAAACGATTCCCTGATAAAACGCCTGCAACCAGGGTAAGAGATGCCCATAATGGATGACTCTGGCTGAAAGGAGATAACAATAAATCTTTTTTAGGGTGTAAATAAATGGGCTCTCTAATTAATAAGTTGTTTAAAATTGGGTACCATGATTGGGTTTCCCAGTGAGGAACAACCAATATGCCTGTTGCTTTTTCATGAATTATTTTTCTTAGACTTTTCGCAATAAGTGGAAACGGTGGAAAAGCATAGAAAAATTTGTCGTGCCATTCTATAGTGAAAGCATCGGCTGCTATAGATTCCGGGTCTCTCTTCCAAGAAACATAATTTTGACATTTGTGATTCAATTTTGAAGCAAATAAATCCTATTTTCGGAACCCCAAAAGAATCTTTGATTTTCCTAAAAGCCGATTCGTGTAAACTGTATTCAGTTTCTACGAATTTTGAACGGGATCCAGTATCTGCTTCTATATTTTCTGCAGATTGGATGTAGGATGCAAAAATCCATATATTTCTGGATTCACACCATTGCCAGAGTTTTCGCGTAAGTGTTGACAGCCGCAAGTATTTAGTACCCCCCATTCGGTTAACATATGCGATAGCTGTTGTATTGTCAATCCGCAACAGAATGTTACAATTTGTTTTCGATTTCGCAAAACACTGTAAACCAATAAAAGCTGCAGACAGTTCCAAATAATTAATATGCGACTTCTTTTCGGAGTGACTCCAAAATCCATGGGCCCTCTCGCCATTGCAAAAAATTCCCCACCCTGTCTTAGATGTATCTGAGTATATTTCGATTTCGAAAGAAAGGGATAATAAAGATACTTTTGTTGTCGGGATGGTCTGAAGCCACCATATCAAATCTTGCCTAGTATCTTGTGAAAGGATTACTGACCCGTTATAATTTCCATTATGATCTTTGAGGGCTAAATATTTTTGTCGTTCCAATTGTTTTGTGTAGAGCCACCCATATTTCACAACGGGACAAATAGATACGATGAAACCAATAATTTTCGCAAGATTTCGGATTTTACAAATTTTTTGCTTCAAAAGGGATTCAATTTCCGTCAAAATAAAAATACATTTTTCTTGAGGTAAAGATATTGTAAGTTCCACACTGTTAAACACAAAGCCCAAAAATTTACATTGCTGTGAAGAAATCAGATTGCTCTTTTCCAGATTAATTAAAAAGCCCAATGACTGAAAATATGTCATGGATTGGCTAACGTTATTTTTACAAACATTTTTGTTCTGGCCGAAAAATATAAAATCATCTAAATAGTTAACAGACAGAAAACCCCGTTTTCTTAATATTAGCATCACTGGTTTCATTATTTTAGTGAAAATATAGGGAGCCGTACATAAACCGAATGGTAAGCACGCAAATTCGTAAATTTTATTTTGAAAGATAAATCTAAGGTATTTTCTGAATTTCTCATCTATAGATATTACATAATAAGCGTCTTTTAGATCCAAAGAAGCCATGAAACAATTTTTAGATATTAGAGACTTTACTGTCCTGTAATCGTCCATTTTAAAATGAGGTGGTGAAATAAAAGTGTTTAACTGCTTTAGATTTAGAATCAGCCTATAGGAATTGTCAGGTTTCGAAATTAGAAAAATTGACGATATAAACTCTCCTTTTTTCCGGAAACATACGTTTATAGCACCTATTTGTAGAAGTTTGTCAATAGCAGACTTATATAATATCACTTCATTTTTTGATAAATGCTTTTGACTTGGAGGAACCAACTGACATGGTTTTTTGTTAAACGGGATACAATAACCCTTAACACATTGCAGAATATTTCTATCCTTAGTTATCTTTAACCAGTGGCACGAGGAATCCTTGGTTTTGCTGCCAATTCCAGGCTGGTTTTCTTCACATTTTGAGCAGCCTTACACTTTTCTGTGAAGTCAGTACCAAAAAGGTGGGAGTCTAATTTGCAATCCTTGCAAATTTTTTGAATGGCTGGATTGAGATGTGGGCGAATCGCAAATCTTCGATGAATTGACATCAAGTAATGCGCATTAGCAAAGAATTTTGCGCTATTCGCCACAGAGACTGTTATTGGATCATCTTCGTCCTTTTTTCTAGCCAATAACTCATTCAGCACGTGTCCTAATGCACTCAGGCCTAATCCAATCTCCGCCTGAATACGAATTTTAACATTGTCATCTTGTCTTTTTGACTCGGGAAGAAGGTGACCTATTTCCTGGTTTAAAATGGGACCAGACAAACCAGGACAATTTTCGGGCAGCAGTACCGTCTCAGCTATCTTATCTCTTTCATCTTTCTGTAATCCAACAGTTAGATAACTGTTCCATCTGGACACAATGGCGTGATTTAATGGCTCGCTTTTCTTTGAAGAGGATTCTGGATCCGCTCCTAGGAGGCGGAAATAATCCTCCGAGACCTTGTCGCCATCGATGTTTACGTCCCGAACTTCTTCGTCGGTATCTGGTTCCGGCGAGCTAATAATTCGTCGGTAACGTTGGGGTTGTTGACTGCAAACTGGACTTGACTGCTGTTGAGGTTCCGCTTCCGGTTCTGATCCCGAATCTGTGGGAACAAAGGAAAAATCCCAGTCAAGAGAGACATCAATGGCAGTTGCGTTCTAAAATAGCACATAATGCAAAACAAAAAACACTGTGTTGCATGATGTATTGCATGATGAGTCACACCTTGGCAGATACAGAAATCCATCTACCGAGGAGGAGATGATAAGTCCAACCCCCGCAGGGCGTTGAAGACTGTAATGTCTGCTAGCTATCTAATCTATAGTTCAACCCCCGCAGGGCGTTATAACTAAGATATTTACAAGGTCAGGTTGATTTGCTCGGATCCTGAAAATGAGAGAAATTGTGTAATAATTATTTCACCTACCGTTTGGGCAGCCAAATGACTCTTCTATTTTGCGGATTTTCTGCTGCAGAAGTTGGATCTGTAAATCCCTCAGCGACTTTCGCTTGTTAGTATGATGCATTGCTTAGCTGGATCAAAAACTCAAAAACACAACCTGCACTACACACACTAAAAGACGTAATGAGCTGAATCGGTGCCTTGGATTATCAGCGTGAGTCAGAGTTTGTTTTCTTTCAACGATTAGTGCACGTAACACACCGAAATGCGTTACTACAAGGTGTTCTATGAGGACCGGACCAGGAAGTATAATTAAATTTATAATGTATTAAAAGATGTACAAAGTACCAAAATTACATAAAACTAATATTCCTCTCAGACCAATTGTTTCTTGTATTCAAAGCCCATTTTATAAATTATCAAAATTTTTACCAAACATCCGTTCTAACCTAATAGGACAAAATGAATTTTACATCAGACTCCTGGTCGTAACAAAATCATTTCTGTTGGACAAAAAGATGACCTAAGGAAAGAAAAAGGTCGCTCCTCATAACGATTGGTCTTCAAAAAGGATTACAATGAATAAACCTCCCTAAATTGGTTTTTAAACTGCAGCTATGCTATAACGACTGCAATTTAGCTAGGTACTACATCTATCTGCACTACAGTCCGTTCAATGAGTTCACTAGTTCACATGACACGTTAAAACAACAATAATTGTTTTCAGCGCAGCAAGCAGAAATCCTCTTGATTTCAGCCAGCGTAAGTTATCGCATTCATTTCGGATTGGAGTACAGAAATATGGAGTGGTACTCTGCTAAAATACGCAATTACTTCGCGTCGCGCGTGTTTAATCTAGTCTGAGTATCCCCACGAGGCTGCATCAGGAATTACACTTATCCCCAACGCTTGAAGTCTCTCATATTGTATCCATTTCTCACTACAATGGCTCGCGTGTGAACTGCGCATTTAATTACTTCCGGGACACATCTTCAGGCGGACGAGTAAGATTGCTCTTGCGAGGATATGCGGGAAAAAGTTGTAAAAACCAACAAAATATATACAACTTTTGTAAAAAAGAATTTTGATTAAGTTTTTAAAAATTTTATTTATTTGCAATTACAACTTGTTCGGTTCGAATAAAGATAAAGACTAAGGTTAATGACAATAAAAAAATGCTACTGTACAATTTTTATTACACCGTGGAAAAATACGGAGAGTCTGCTGACACTGCATAGCGGATAAGAATGTCATCGAACTATACGGAGAAATGACCGTAAATGGACGTAAGATAACTCCTCCACCCTTAGAAGGAAGCCTCCCCTGGAAGGTTGATTTTTCTATCCCTTGGTTGAATTTCGGGTTTTTCGTTTTCTTTCTTCGGAGATGTTTTTGCTGATTTCCTTTTCAGTCTGTAACAAATAAAAGCGCTCCCAATCGCTATAATTCTTAGAATGTATAATATGACTGTCCAAATGCTGGGTATTTGGTAGTTGACTAAATTTTCTTTAATTGGTGTGATTGAGATTTCGGGCAGGTCCTTCAGGTTCAGTTTTTTAAGTTCAATGTTGAATTTCGGATATAGAGTTGTTTCCGATAATTGTAGATGTGGAGCTGTCAGAAGTATTGGCTTTCCTTGCGTGGTTTCGCTAAAAGAAAGTTCGTGTTGCCGAAAGTAGATTTTGCAGTTATCTTGTTTTATTAGGTAGATTCCAGAGAGTGTTTCTGTTTCTGTTCGATCTTGACACTGAATTTTCAAATTTTCTTCTTTTGGAAAGACGACTAAATACTGGTTGATGTCCAGGATAATTTCGATGTGATTTTCTAGAATTTCTAATTTACTGAATTGACATTGGCTGTAGTTTTCGTGCAGCAGAATTCCTTCTTCGCATTTGACGTTAAAATTTCCTTGCGAAAAGCTTGGACAATGATACGATTTGCCATGAATACACCTGTTATCGATTAGAGGCACTATTTGCAAATTATCGATTGATTTTAATAGAAATTTCGAATTTGGAATAATTGTAACAAACGCTGACTCAAATTTAGTAGGAATAGAAAGCATGTGAAAAAGATCAAATTGTCTTTCATAATCAATTGGAACTGATAGAAAATATACTATTTGTTCAGGACTAATTAAACAATTAACTTTTAGGATGGCTTCAAAATTTAGGATATTTTCGTATTTTAATTCAAAAGGAAATTGGTTGTGATAGTGAAAGGATAAGTTTTGTAATTCTGAGAATAATTGGTTTGATTGAATGATACTTGGATGTAAAATATTTGATCGGCAAGCTGTTATAGAATTTTCTATGTCTTGGAGAGTATTAAGAATTAAACTGTAAAGTATTGAAAATTGGTTAAGTAAATCTTTAGCAAATAGAATATTTTGATGTGTAGCTTGTTCAGTAACAATTTTATTAAGCTGCATTATTCTTGACGAAAGTAGCATTTCGTTGTATTGAATATCTTGTACTGTATCATTGAAATTTTGGATAAGTTGATGGCTCAAAGAATACTCTAATTTTAGTTGTTCTTGTAATTGGTTCTCATTATTTTGTACGTGATCAAGGATTTTATAAATTCTTTCTCCATCGTTAGAATCTAAAACACCTGTTAAATTTTGCATAATGTAGCCTAAACCATTCATTAAACCTCTTTTATTTCGATTGCTATAACTATGAATTTTAATATTATCGATTTTTGAATTAATTGATTTTTGAAGAAATCCCACAATTTTGTTGTAATTTGCAAGTTCTAAAATATAAGTTGAACTACTACTAATACTAAGCTTAAAATTAAGATACTGACTATTTAAACTGTTAATTTCCTGATATAGGGGTTCTAAATGATAGTAGTGTACAAACGTGTGTTCTGTTCGTTGAAGTTTGGCCGGACCCAAATTTATTGGCAATATTCCAAAATTTCTTGATATATCTTTGATTTCTGTTCCTTGTCCGAAAGTAAGGAATCTGAAATTTTGAAAAAGAAATTATGTTTTCTTTCTGGGTCGTTTAATATTTGAAAGATGAATTTTGTCGGTGGTGTTACCGTGTGTTGGTTTAATTTTGGCTGTTTTCAGAGCGGGGTCAACCTTTTCGATTGTTTCGGGTTTATATTTTTTATTTAACGTTTTTCTCTGTTTTTGTTTATTTTTTACAAAAACTTGTTTAGGAATTTCGGGAAGAGTTTCCCGATTTTCGTTGACCTTAGTTATAACATGTACCTTTTTAGTTTGAATGTCTTCGTTTAATTTCTGATACAATAATTTCATTTTATCCCTATGATTCGATGTATAATTATTTACGAGTTGTTTTTCTAAATCTAGGTTGAATGGAGATTCTATGTCCAAATGACCTGTTATGATTTCGGCTGGTTTCAAATTAGTTACAGAATGAATAGTGTTGTTATATGCTAAAAGGGCATAATTTACCTTCATTTCGATAGTTTCTTTTTTGTATTCGTTCTGATTATTTAGTAGCCGAATATGTTCAATTATAGTTGAGTGAAATTTTTCGATCAGACCATTAGATTCTGGATGTTGTGAACTGATGAAGTGAACTCTAATTTTATGTGTCTCTAATAATTCCTTAATTACCGAATTTTTGAACTCATTACCGTTATCTGAAATTATTTGCTCGGGTATGCAATGATGTGTGAAAAATTTGACAAGATTATTTGCTATCTCTATCCCTTGTGCGGAACTTAGTTTGTAGGCTTGACTATATTTTGAAAATGAATCTATTGTTAGAAATTTGCAATTTTCTAAGGTTATGCTATCAATATGCACTATTTGGAACGGTTTAGAAGCTGTGGGAGTGACGTTTAATTCGAGTTTTAATGGATGTCTATCATATTTAGTTAACATGCAAAGTTCACAATTATTTATGTAATTCTGAATAGTTTTACGTTGATTTGGCCAATAATAATTAGTTTTTATTCGTTTATCAGTTTCGTCAATGCCTCTATGATTTGTTTTGCCTTCATGTCGAGATTGAATAATAAAATTAACTTCGTCGTCGTCGCAAACATCAATTAATTTCTTTGTACATTTAACAAAATTTATTTCGGAATTTTTAAGTTGTTTTCAGGAAAAATAATGTAAGGAAGTTTACTTTCGTTGTGAGTCTAATAGAGGAAAGGCGAAAATATAAAAATAGGTTAGATGAAACAGGGAAACAAAGATATAAGGCGATCAAGTGGGAAATTATTCGGAAATGTAGGAAAGCGAAAGAGCAATGGATCGATAATAAATGCAAAGAAGTGGAAGATAAATTCGAAGTAGGAAAGACTGATGAAGCATATAAAATAATTAGGAGAAATTTTAGAGAAATTGGATCTAGTACCAAAAACATTAGAAATGAGGCAGGAGATATCCTAAGTTATTATGCTTGGTGACTTTAATGTCGATCTATTGAGTTTCAGTAACTCTTCCTCTCATTTGCTTGATGTATTGGATACCTACGGTTTCGTGCAGATCATCACTGAACCTACTCGTGTTACGTCACTTACTTCCACATTGCTGGATTTGATTTTTGTTACCAATAGAGACATTGTTGTGGGCTTCGGAGTTGATTCTGTACATGATGTTTCTGATCATTCCTTAGTTTATTGCCATATTTCATCAGACAACCTTAGAAGTCAACCCAGATTATACACGTATAGAAGTTTTACTGGCCTCGATTACAATTCATTTGTGTTGGATCTGAACTTAATACCATGGCATAATCTTTATATACTTACTACAATTGACCAGAAACTTAATTTCCTTAATGCACAATTGCTACAATTACTTGACAAGCATTTACCGGAGAAAACTGTAAAAATTTCCAAACCGTCATCGCCATGGTTAACGGATAATCTTAAGTTCATGATGTCTCTCCGTGATAAAGCTCTAGCTAGATTCAAACGGACTAAGGTGCTTGAACATTGGAATTATTATAAATCCTTGAGAAATTTATGTACGAAAACGGTCCATTTGGAGAAAAAGGCATATCTGGAGTATCGTATAAGAACTAATGCTTCTAAGACGCTGTGGAAAGACCTTAGATCTATTAATGTTATAAATAAATCGAGTCCATCTATACCACCAACTTTACTTGACGCTCAGAAAATTAATAATTACTTTCTTGATTCAGTTAGCACCAGCGGTTTAGTAGATTCGGATATACTCGATTATTATCGGGACAATGTGGATGCCAATGTTTCTGAAGAATTCGCCTTTAGATTGGCCACTGTTGATGAGGTCGCTAGGACTTTGGCGTCAGTGAGGTCTAATGCGGTGGGATCGGATGGAATCAGTGTTTGTTTCCTTAAATTATGCTGTCCTCAAATCTTGCCTGTATTGACCCATCTTGTAAACTTCTGCCTTGGTGAAGGCGTTTTTCCTGCTTGTTGGAAGTTGGCTTCTGTCATACCTTTACCAAAGATTCAATCGCCCTTAAGTATGAAAGATTTACGTCCCATTAGTGTTTTGCCGGCCATGTCTAAAGTTTTGGAGAAGATCGTCACTGAGCAGATGCGCAATTATCTTACCCATTATTCCATCTTACCTGAGAATCAGTCTGGTTTTAGAGCTGGACATAGTTGCTCCACTGCTCTTATGAGTGTAACAGATGACATAATTCGGGCTACTGATCTGAATTGCATTACAGTACTTCTTCTACTTGATTTTTCTAAGGCATTTGATACAATCAATCACGAATTGCTTTTGAGTATTTTAAAGTATTGTGGGTTCGGCTATTCTGCTGTGAATTTCTTAAGGGATTATCTTTTTGATAGATCACAGATGGTTAAACTTCCCAACCAAGTCTCGAAATGTAGAAGCATATTGTCTGGGGTTCCGCAGGGATCTGTACTGGGTCCACTATTATATATCATATATACTTCTAATCTACATGTCTCATTGAAACACTGTGCACATCACTTCTATGCGGATGATACCCAATTGTATTTTTCTTTTCACTTTGATTCTCTTCACGCTTCTGTTAAAAATATTAATGATGACTTGAATGGTTTGGTTTCTGCTGCAGCTGGACATAGTCTCCATGTTAATCCAGGTAAATCTTCAGTAATGATATTTGGAAGAAATAAGATGCGACGGAAAGTACTAGATGGTGTTAAAATACAATTGCAGGATACAGATTTGCCTTGCGTTGATTACGCTCGCAATCTAGGTCTTGTTATGGATGTCGACTTGCGATTTTCTCGGCATATATCAAAATGCATTCAGAGGGCTTATTCAAACTTAAAATTAATTTATATGAGCAAGTCAATACTCAGTACAAAAACAAAAATTCTTCTTTGCGAGACTTTGGTTCTTTCGCAATTTAATTACTGCGATGTTGTGTATGGACCATGTCTGAAATACGTGGATTCGTCGAGAGTTCAGAGAATACAAAACGCATGTATGAGACTTATTTTCGGTATTTACAAGAATCAGCATATCTCTCATAAATTGTATGATCTTAAGTGGTTAAATATGTCAAATCGCAGATTGTTGCACATGGGTTGTGTATTTCATAAGGTCATTCAGACTAAGACGCCCGCATACCTGTATAACAAAATTGTTTTTAGGACTGATGTGCATAATTTAAATATAAGAAGTAAGGGACTACTGACACCACCTCTTCACAAAACTGCTTACTTTGAGAGATCTTTTAGTTACAACATATATAAAGTGTACAATACGATACCTGATTGTTTGAAGGATCTGCCAATTTTGAAATTTAAGTATCTATTTCGGAAGGAATTATTTAGGCAGCAGAACGATGGTTCCTCGGTCAAATGATTATTTTGTTCTTAACCCTTTCAATTTGCTAAATCACTTCATTTTTGTTATTGTTTTTATGTTTTTTTTGTTTTATTCTTTTATTCTTTTTCTCGTTCTTTTCTCTCTATTTTCTGTTATTTACACACTCCACTACGCAATACGCAATTTGTATGTACATCTCATAGGTTGTTTTTTGTATTTAAACTTTTGATTTATTTATTTTTTTTACTTTGTTGTTCATTTCGCCTTACGTAGTTTTTGCTTTTTGTTTTTGCTGCTGGTTGAGTTGAAAAGCAGGTGTGTGTTTAATTATTTTAAATGCACAACTGAACTCCGCCTATTTGCTTTATGTTTTATGACCTTTTTTTGTTCACATTGTCACTGTGTTATGTACATTAAGCAATAAAGACTATTATTATTATTATTATTATTATTAATCGGAAGTGGGGAGAAGGCAGATAGGTGGAAAGAATATTTAGGAAACTTATATGCGGGACAGGAAGTGCAAGATATATTAGAAAGCGAAAGCAGTGTAGAGGGGGATAACCTAGGGAGTCCTATAATGAGAGAAGAGTTTGAGATAGCACTAAAAAGTTTAAGGAATAATAAAGCACCAGGTATAGATGGCTTGCAGGCAGAAATCTTAAAGTGCGCAGGTCAAGAGGTAATAGATCGTTTATTTAAATTAGTTAGTCGCATATACCTGACAGGCGAGATTCCAGAAGATTACAAACGGAACATCATAGTAGCTTTGCCAAAAAGAAAAGGCGCGGATAGATGCGAAAATTTTAGAACTATCAGTTTAACTTCCCATGCGTCAAAAATTTTAACTAGAATTGTGCAAAGAAGGATGGAGAAAAAGGCGGAAGAAATATTAGGAGAAGATCAGTTCGGATTTAGACGAAATAGAGGAACGCGCGAGGCCATTCTAGCTTTACGAGTAATTATAGAAAAAACGATAGAAAAGAGAAAGAGCGTCTATATAGGATTTGTAGATTTAGAAAAAGCCTTCGACAACGTAAAATGGGGGAAGATGTTCGAAGTGCTGAGAAAGGTAGGGATGAAATACAGGGACAGAAGAATAATACATAATCTCTACAAAGAGCAAAAGGCAGTTATAGAATGTGAGCAGGAACAAAGGGAAGTAGATATCCGGAAGGGAGTGAGACAGGGATGTGCATTGTCACCTCTAGTTTTCAACTTATATATCGAAGATGCGATTAATATTGTTAAGGAAAGAACAGCCTCAGGGATCAATGTACAGGGCCAAACTATTAACATGCTCAGATTTGCGGATGATATAGCAGTGTTAGCATCTAGCAAAGAAGAATTAGGAGCGGCTTTGAATGAAATGGAAGCAGTTTTGACACAGGGCTTCGGCATGAAAATCAATAAAAAGAAAACTAAAATTTTGGTATGTAGGGGATGTGAAAATAGAACTAAAATGGAAATACAAATTGGAAATGAGAAGATAGAGGAGGTCGCGGATTTCTGCTACTTAGGAAGTAAAATAACTCAAGACGGTAGGAGCACTAAAGATATAAAACAAAGAATGGCGCAGGGCCGAGTTGCGTTTAACAAAA
Organism: Xestobium rufovillosum; assembly: GCA_963966045.1. Taxonomy (NCBI): domain Eukaryota; kingdom Metazoa; phylum Arthropoda; class Insecta; order Coleoptera; family Ptinidae; genus Xestobium; species Xestobium rufovillosum. Next base: position 51,084,836 of record OZ014492.1, on the reverse strand, counting down.
AGAAACAACTGTTATGCTCGAGAACGGTTAATATAGAGACTAGGAAGAGACTCTTAACGTCGTATGTATGGAGTACGGCATTATACGGGTGCGAAACTTGGACAATAGGAGAAGCGGATAGAAAAAGAGTAGAAGCGTTTGAAATGTGGTGCTACAGACGCATGATGAAGATACCGTGGATAGATAAGGTTAGCAATAGGGAAGTATTAGAAAGAGTTGGGGAAAAGCGAAAGGTATGGAAAACAATAAAGAGTAGGAGAGATAGGATGGTAGGACACCTTCTAAGACACGAAGGAATAGTTCGTGACATACTAGAGTCAGAGATAGGAATAAAAAGAGGTAGGGGTAGGCCTAGATTAGACTACTGCTCTCAAATAGTTAGGGATGTAGGATGTTCTACTTTTAGGGAAATGCGTAGGTTAGCTCAGGATAGAAAAGAATGGAGGTACGCGTCCAACCAGTCTTCGGACTGAGAACCTTATGATGATGATGATGTAGGTCAAGTTCATAAGTTGGAAACTTGATAGTTTTCTGGGGGTTCTGAGGCTGGTTGGTGAAAAAACTCTTCGGCTTGATCGGGATTTTGTTTAACTGCGGGCTCATCGACAATGTTATGTAATTCTTCCACTATAATTTTATTCCTATTATTATTATAATTTTGGTTTTGACCAAAATTTTGGGAATATCGGGGGACTTGATTAGGACGCCATGTGTTCCTTGTAGAAATAGCATTGGGGTCGGTTTTGGAAGGTTTGGAATTGGATTTGGTTTAAAGGCGTTAAACTCTGGTGTTACTTGGCTTGTATTTTTGTTAAATTGAAGTCGTTGACCGAAGAAATTGGGTTGGCTTGGCCTAAATTGAGAGTTGTGGGCAAAATTTGTAATCTGCAGTGGCTGATGATTTGGTCTATGCCTTTGTTGATTGATTTGTGAAGATTGAGGGTGATTTTTAGATACTAATTTAAATTTAGAATTATTTTGAGAGTTTGTCAATTGAAAGTCATTTGTTAGCATGTTTAAAGCTTCATTTAAATCGGACGGATTTTTTGTTCTCATAAGAGGACCAATAGGATCTTTTAATCCTCGCAGTAAAACCCTGAGGGCGAGTTTCCTACAATATGTCGATAAAACCTGACCTTCAATAACGTTACCACTATGAACAGTGATATAGGAAATTTAGAGATTTAAGGCATGTTGAAGACGATTGAAAAAATCGAAGGGAGTTTCATTATTTTGAGACATTTCGACCATTTCTATATTAAGAGTAAATAAGTCACGTTTATCAGCATAAGCATTAAGAAGAGCATTTTTACAATCTAACCAAGTTTTAACGATACAAGACGAGATATTTATAGCTGCGTCACCTTTAATTTTTGCCAAGATGCTAGACATTAAATATTCATTTTGGAAATCGTCTTCGTCTTGAGAATTATAAAATTTGTTAACCAATTTTTCGCATATTTCTATAAAGCGAGGGAGAAGTTCAGTTTCGCCGTTAAATTCGGGAATCATTCCCAAATATTCATTTTTTAGGACGGGGGTGTTGTTAGTCATTTTTTGAGTGGTTATTGGAAAACTTCTTAAAAAAGATATGGGGGATCTTGAACGATTCAAAGAGGGTAAATTTGAGTCAGAATCAGTATCGATTGAACTATCAGTATCGGAATCTATAATAGAACCTCTAAAAGACATAAGTTGTACTCACGCAAAAATCAGTATCCTGTCCATGTGCGTTTGGTTCGATGTTCGTTCGAATTTCTTCACGTTAGGTTACTCGATTCGCCTAACTGGATCTGGATGCCAAGGATGCGAACAGCTTGAGAGTTTCCGAAATTCGCGAGGACTTGTCAATTAAATCGTTGAAACGAAACCGGAATTATTTTCACTAATGCCGTTTTGACAATCCTACCGACTGCGCCACTTTTGAAAAAAAGAATTTTTATTAAGTTTTTAAAAATTTTATTTATTTGCAATTACAACTTGTTCGGTTCGAATAAAGATAAAGACTAAGGTTAATGACAATAAAAAAATGCTACTGTACAATTTTTATTACACCGTGGAAAAATACGGAGAGTCTGCTGACACTGCATAGCTGATAAGAATGTCATCGAACTATACGGAGAAATGACCGTAAATGGACGTAAGATAACTTACATATAATATCAGCGGCACAATGCTCAAAAACCATACGCGTGTATAGACGCTGCTGGTCATCCCCCTTCTGATGATTAAATCTGCAGAAGTCTACTATTTAAAATTATACTTTGCCTAGGGAATAGTATCTAATTCCAAAACCCAGACGCAGCAGTTTTATGCGCCATTATCTTTATCACCAGAAGCAATAAACTGTTGGATGTACCAAGCGAAATTGCTACACCTTATCACGGGCTACTGCGACGTAATAAAAACAACGGGCGGAAGGACACTGCTAAGATTTTAAGGGCTGGTTTTAATGTACCTCTGCCGGATTATTTCATAGTACAGCATACACACAATGAATCTTTTTATAACATGCATTTGCTCAGGCTTAGAAGCAGACAGTAAACCGCTTGAAACTCAAACTCAAGGGTTATCTCTGCGAAATAAAATAACTCTTTGTTGTTACAAACGATGCTTTTACAAAAACAATGTCGTTTAGTCCGGTTCCTTTTGAGATAATCTGGCTATTCATCCACTTATCATGCCAAAGAGAAGCTGGGTCAGTTTCAGTGTCATATTTTGTTTTTCCACATTCCACGGTATAAAAAAATATTAGAAAAGTTTTTCAAAGCAGAACAAAACGGGGTGGGTTGCGGAATTTCAGGAGAGGTTAATTTTACGAATAACAAACGTGTCAAAAATATCAATTAATCAAAACAAGGGTGTTCCTCTGACACTGACAAATTCAATCACTCGAACTGTGATATATGTAATCCGAAAAAAATTACGCATTGTTCAAAGAGATCTCCAGCGTCGCTTCACATACAACTTGATTTCAGTTTCAGGACTAGGTATAAAAAAACCTTAATCGCTTTGTGTTTGCAATGTGCATTATCCCATATCTCTTTGTGATTCAAACAATTGTGGCCACACTCCCATTTATTATAAAATTTAATCAGGCTCCGAACGGTCCCCTCTACAGTTTGTATTGTTCTCAAACACCTTTTTTTCAGAAAAGTTTTAATTGCTTTTATTATTGAATATGCAGTTTATAAAGCTTCTAATTCGTGCGATGAAGTTTTTAATGGATTAGCTTCTGAAAAGTCCGTAATTTACGGTTTAATTTTTTGTAAGTGGATGTAACAATGCGATATACGAACAACTGGAAAATGAAGGGGAGCAAGTTTCAGAAAAGCTTTAATGCAACGCACGGACCGAAGACAAGACACGGTCTTTTGATATTAAGCCCGTTGGAACTAAATTAGCGTGGAAAATTCGAAAATTTGTTACAAATTGTTGTTCTATTTGCGCCAGTATAATCATAATTTGGTGAAATTTTGGCATTAATAAAAATTCGCAGTCTTTAACGGAGATATTTACCAAAATAATTTTTGAAAAATAACAAAACGGTGTAAAATTAAATTAAACCAAAAATGTTCAAATTGTTGTCCGTTAACGGCGAGGCAATACCCTAATCTAGAGACAAACGCTTGTTGAATGTTGTGTAACATTTGCAGTTGTTTTTACCACTCATTGCTAGAGCCGTCTCAACTCCTGCGCCTGCTCGAACAATGGCACTTCCATTTGAATACATTTTGGTAAATATCTCCGTTATTTATCATCCGATTTTGAAAAACTTTTATTTATTGTATTCAGCATAAAAAATGCTATCAAATGAAGTATCAGAAGGGGTACTTTGCTATTTGAATTTTTAAAGTTGGGGTTGTTAGCGATTAGGGGTTGAAGAGTGGGGGGTTGAAAATTACATTTTTAAATGATAATTTAAAAATAAAAATCGACGTGTCCGAGCATTTGTTTTAAATATTTTTCTCAACGATTTTATAGAATTTATCCGTTACTTTCGAGAAGCACTGTATACAAGTATACTATAACTACATCAAAGTACAAGTACGTTGGAATAGGTCATATACCGTGTGACAAACTTCCATGTGTACATGGGGAAATAACATGGGCAATTACATTTTTGGGGATTACATTAATAATTTTCTAACTAAAACACAGAAATTTATCAGATTATCCATGACAACTTAATTTATTCTAATCACGGACGTCTTTGAATTTTATGGATTTTCTAAACTGTCAACATTTAAAAATGAACAAAAATATTTATTCAGTTCAAGAAAAGGTTTTCATTGTGAAAACATTTTACGGCGGCAATAGTCTGCGCGTAGTCCGTGCCTTACTTTCTGTAAAATTCAATAACGGTCCTATCCCTTCGGTATATCAACAAATAATTTAGTAAGAAATTTGAAGGCTGGGAATCTTTCATGGAAAGAAGTTAATTTTTACTAATACATAAACTTGTTTTTTTATTTAGTTAATTCTCATTCACATTATTATTGTCATTACCTATAGTTGACAATTAATTGATTACTGGTGTGGATGTTTCGTTGGTGAACGCTGGTCCATAGTTTAGGGTAAATTGTAGGTGTCGTCTAACCTATTAAAAAGTTTTTGGGAAAATGTTAAAGCAGTAAAATAAAATAATAAAAATTAAATTACTTTAATTTTACTGCAATTATGAAAAATTTAACAAGCGGCAACAGTTGTTTATTTTGCTCTAATGAATTTTGTAATCTGGCAATTTAATACTTATTTATTTCATATCTAGGTAAGGACAAAAACTTATTAATATACAATGAAATTAAAGTAACATAAAAAAAGAAAAATAACTATAACAAATATTCAAATAAACCCCCATTCTGTATCAGACAGTATCCCAGCCTATTATAGAAAGAATTTCTCACATTCGCAAGTTGCCGATCGTTCATTAAGTTGCATTCCGCAAAAATAGCATTCCTTAAAGAATCAATATTTGGGTGACGAGTTTTATAAATCTTATTTTTTAAATGACCCCACAAGAAAAAGTCACACGGTGCCAAATCAGCAGATCTAGCTGGCCAGTTTATAGCACCACCTAGACCAATCCAGCTCTCTGGAAATATTTCATTTAATAATCCCCTCACTTGTGCTCCAAAATGTGCTGGGCATCCGTCATGTTGAAACCAGACCTCCCGATTCGCATGTGCAACTTCTTCTAATGCAGGGCCAATATGGTTAATTAAAAGATCTAAATAAGCTTATGAATTTAAATTTCCCTGTATTTCAAATGGTCCTATAATGCGATTATTAAAAATGCCTGCCCAAATATTGTTTTCTTGAGGGTATTGCGTTGTAGTGGCTAGATTTATTCTGGGATTTTCCTGGGCTCAATGCCTAACGTTTTGTGAATTTGGCTCTTGATTTAAAGTGAAGGTACACTCATCGGTAAAACAAATTGATGAGAGGAAGCTGCGATGCCGATTAGCCCGTTCTTGCAATTCTTCACAGAAAGTTTGCCTTGATTCTTCGTCAAAAGGAAGTAACTCTTGGTGACATTGGAATTTAAAGGGATGATATTTGTTTTTTTTTTAATATGTTACGGACAGTTTCTCTTGAAACATTACATTCTAGGGCAATAGACCTTAAACTAGATGTTGGACTAGCAGTTATCAGGCCTATTACAATTTCCTCTACCTCAACATTTAGATTTCTTGGAACGACTAAAAAAAGAAATGATAAGATTAATTTTAGTTTTGTTTCACTCCACGTTATCATTTGCTAAATTTCTCATAATCCCAGTAAAATTTAAGTTAGCGAACAATAAGGAATTAGCAACTAGGTAATAATAATAAGCGAATCAGAATTATCTAAATTATCTAAATAAAAATTACCTTCTTTCAATGAAAGATTCCCGGTATCTTCAAATTTCTTAACTAAATTTTTTATTGTTGTTACCGAAGGAATAGGACTGAATTTTACAGAAAATAAGTCACGGACTACCCGCAGACTATTGCCGCCGTAAAATGTTTTCACAATGAAAACCTTTTCTTCAACTGAATAAATATTTTTGTTCATTTTGAAACCCAAATTTAAATTGTCAAATAATATTCCCAACACATTTCTTTGTATGTGAATTAATTGAAATAAAATTTGGTTTTGAACTACCTTGCTTCGATTCAAAAAATAATCTTGTCAAATACAATTCGTGGTCTGGAATTTTTAGGTAATTTTACTCAAGCTGTTGCTTTTACTAGCCACTCGTGTAAATTTGACAGAAGACCACTCGCGCAAGCGCTCGTGGTCTTTTAACTGTCAAATTTACACTCGTGGCTACCAAGCAACGCAACAGCTTTCGTAAAATTTCCGACAATTCCAGACCACTTATTGTATTACTACAGAATATCCGTGTTTTAATTTGAAAATTATTAGTGTAATTTTTGCTTTTAATGCTTTAATAAATCGGAAAATTGCAGAGTTTTTGATATCCTCAGACGCAGAAAAAATAATCTTTCGATTGCTACCTTTACCACCACTGTAACTACACATGGGGAGCAGGAATCCCCAAAAATGTAATTGCCCATGTTATTTCCCCATGTACACATGGAAGTTTGTCACACGGTATAAGAGAACTCAACTCAACACAAGTTCCTTATTTAAAAACGAAGGGCAGACGAATGATGGATTGTGTTTTTAATTTTTCAGTATTTTGTATTTGACGCGGTTCTGATACCCGAAGATTATTGGAATGAAGCAAAATCAATAATTCGATGAATATTCACCACCCTCTAGGGGTCTAGGGCGTTTTAATTAAGAAAAGTTATGCGCAACATTACCGGAGGAAAAAAATTTAATATTGTACAACGCGGAAAATAATAATCAACTTCCACGGTATTTATTGCTTTTTAACGATATCCTAATTGTTTTTTAATTGCTCAATTCTTATAACAGAGAAGCAAATAAACACGAATCCACGGAAAGAATAAAAAACTACCCCTCATTTTTTCATTGTGCAGACAGTTGAAAATTGTATTTTCGAGACGGTAATTTCATTTTCAACTTGAAATGCTGAAAGCGTATAGTGCGAATATAGATGGCGCGATGGTCGGGCGACTGACATCTGGGGGCTCCGACGGTTCGCCTGCAAGCATGAATTTGACTAATGACCAGACCGCTCGTGCAGATGTAATGCAAATGTAACACCTAATTCAACTGTTGAATCGAGTTCATAGCAGGAAAGGAACTGTGTATAATAAATGTCAGATTCATATCCACACCTTTCATGTCTTTGTTTGATTCATTCTCCAGCAACCCGCACCCACGCGGTTAAAGTAGGTCTTCATCTATTATTGATACATGAACTAGACAATGAATAGAACTAGGTAGTACTTATGCAAATGAATTGCAAAAAGAAATCATGTTCTCTCTGAGACAAAGGCTCATATTTACAATAATTTACAATAATGACAAATGGTGTTGTACTTTGGAAAATGTATATCAAACAGCATCGGCAATGCTTTCTCAAGTTTCGACTTAATTAAGGGCGAATTCAATTAAAGTGGCGTGTGGCCGTTGGGGGGGACGAAGAGGATGAAGATGAAATGAACAGATTAGAGGTGGAAGTAAATATTCCATGAAGCAGAGTGCGTTGTTAATGAACTCTGGTGCCAATCTAAGCTAATGTTCAGAGGGCAAACGTATGTTTAAATAGCTGCACAAATTGCCCATTACACCCTTCGTTCACTCCCTCGTAGAGGGTGATATACATTCCCACACTTTTGTCAAAATATACGCGTAAAATCTTAATATTGAGAATAACGAATAAATTCTTTTTAGAAAGAAGGGTGTAATCAAGAACAAAAGCCTGTTAAAACAAAAGAAAAGCAACGCCGGTGGCCATTACGGTGGCTTGTCACTTGACGCCATTTGATTAATTTTTCTCGGTTAGCTTTCAATCACACGGTCCCATCGCCTCAGGCAGAGGAAAGGGAAATTGTATAAAAAATGCGTCGATAACGGATATAATCAATCTTTTACTCTGAAAAGTAACTGCTCCAATAAGAAAAAAATGTATTATTTATTGCTACCTCCAGAAAATCAATACAAGGTAAGGTAAGATGGGGTAAGAGCGACCAGAATATTGTACTTCTACTTGCCGTTTCTTTTCTCTCTTTAACTCAACACCAGTAGTGTTTGGAGTACCTACTATCGCTTTGACCAGTTCCATTTATTTTCGTTTGATTTTTCTATTTTAGCCTCCTTTGGTCAAGAATTTATTGCGTGTATGACTGCACTTTCCCTCCAAAATTTGGGGTAAAAAAGAATCGGAGAAAAACATTGATAATCTTCTACTCTTCTACTCCTGAAGATGCTTACGTTGTCAGCGAAACACGTGTCGAGTTTGATTACTGTGTCACTGTCTTTTGGCGTGTGGGGTTAACTTATCCAGAATTCATAACAAAATGTTGATTTTAAGTTTCCCCCAACTATTTCGCAAATGACTTAGCCAAATCAGACAAAATTTGTAGGAGAGGTTTCCTCAATTTCATCAGAACGTTTAAGTTCTGCTACCAAAGAACATTCTAAAATTTCAAGTTTAATATCATCCGCTCTAAAAAGGATGTAATATAGATGAAAAGATGGTCTTGTATGAGAGCTATATAATAAATATTAAATTAAAACTTTAATTTAATCATTGTGGAGGAAACCCATAGAAAATATTGAAGTAGAGAATAAGATTATTCTGATTTTAATCTCATTTTAAATTTTGAGCCGAGATTCCAGCCAAGCAACAACTTTTTATTAACATAATTAAAACCGCCCTTCTCGTTTCAGAAATTCATTGTTCCAAGTGTTTCTCGATAATAACCGATATTGAAACCGTTTATCCTTTCAGCGTAATTAATTTTATAGTTTAATGGAAATAATGAGGGCGAACTTAAAAAATGAAACATTAATATCTAAGGGGTGTTCGTACTTTTAGCATCTGTTAAATAAACTAAACGGAGTGAAGCAAACCTTCATAAAAGCAAATGGGGGTCGCTGAATTTCAAAAGTATCTGGAAATTCAACTGCTTGGAAAAAATTCAAAAATTCATATCTCTTACTGACAACACAAGAGGCAAAAGGTTTGTTTTTGATCTTTAGCTCAAAGTTTGAGGTGTCTTTTAGTATGCCCTTTTTGAGAAAATTGTCTTGTTTGACACTGCAAAAAAACTTTGAAAATGTCAACGACAAAAATGAAAAAACTCAATTTTTTCAAATGGCACGAACCTATTTTTATAACGTCATCCGATAGAGTAAGGGCACTTTTATTACCCTTTCTTATGTCTATTTCCATTACTTAAGGATATATTTCGGTTTTAGGTTTTTTTGAGAATTTTTCCAGTATTGCTGATCTTAGATGGTTCTTGGGATTTGTCTTCTACGGCCTTCCTTTTGATTCCGTTTTGTAATTTCTGTGAAACAACATTAAAATAAATACCTACTATAAAAAATTTTGTATACAAATTGATGTTTATATTAGGGACTCTATTTGAAGAAATAAAATCTAAACTATCCTCTCTCTATTTTTGAAAAGAGCCAAGTGAAAATGCTAGATCTTAAAAGTATAACATTCGTTTAAAAGGTTTGTAAATATATAGGTTGCATATCAAAAAATTATAAATTTTTAAAAACAGAACGTGTCCAAAGTTCAAATCATACTTATTTGGTTGTTGTTTTCTGAGTCGAAAATCAACTGTAATCCGCCACTTTTCTTCTCACACTTCACCCATGTTTTGAAAAACTCTGTTTATGCGGCATACATAAAAGATGAAGACGTTAATAAAACAAGTACACAGAACATAATCGAAGTCTGCCCCGGTGCTTCAGAATCGTTCGCTTTGGGAAAATGAAACAGGTAGCAACTGGATGAAAGAGTTCTTTAATTTCTTTCGAATCGTATTATTTCTTATTTCACTACATTCAATCTCAGTTCATGAATGTTTTTGGCTTGAAACTTTCAGCCAACTACAGCGTGGATGTGATTGAAAAAGTTTTGAAATGGAAATATTTTTTGAGTTACTTTTATTTCTTTAAAGCAGCCCCTCGATGTTTGAATGAAAAATATACTTTTGCGAGTACAAAGTTATTTGTCCTTGGTGCTTTTTATTCCTTAAAGGATATTCGAATACTTAATTATAACTTCCTTAAATTGTAATAATTCAACTGGGGAATTTTGTCTCTGGCGTCTTCCACGAGTGGTATTTGGGAGTTTATCACAAATTTCCGCTATGCAGATAGCAATAACTAAGACAGATAGCGCGGTTGTAAATTTATTAATTCATTAATTTAGTACGTAGCAGGTACAGGCCTCAAATAATAAACGACCAAAATATCTTGCGTCTGACAGTTAAATAAAATGAAGAACAAGTAAAGGCGAGATTCCCCATTCCCGGATATTAATCGTCGAAACTGTATTCATCATAAAACAGCTTGGGGCGCCTTCTTTCGGCTGCGACATCGCTGCTTGAGGTTTGCGGTTGGCAAATTGCGATATTGCCAAAGTTTAACCCCTTAATTGAGTTCACATGCCGCCATTCCGCTTCTTGCGCAGAAGGTAATTATTTAGCGACAAACACCACGAACTACCAAACAAATACCTAGGGCACAATCGGCGATGGTGAAAATAGATGCACGATTGTTTCGAATATGACGATTTTAAGAGTCCTAATGGCCGCGTTTCTTCTTTTTTACACAAAGTTGAGCATCCAATCTCCCCAAGTGTATATCGGGTTCATTTTTACAACCGACAGTTTCAATTTTGTTGGAGAGTTTTCAGTATAATCACGTTAAGTCCTCGCAATTTCTCGGAGCGCCTGTGAAAAACTGATAAATGTCTGCTTAAAGATAGAAGGACTAAAACTCATCGCTGTCCTATCTTGAGGCTCGAGAAAATGTTCAAATGAACACTTATTAGTACTAATACTATAATTCTGTTTTCGTGCGGTATAATATTTAAAAGGACGCCGCGGGCTTTCAGGAAACTCGGCTGAAACTCGTTTATTTAGTTTGTGTAGCGCGGGATGCCGCATAAAAGGAAATGTCTTGGTTATGCACTGTCTTAACAGAGATTTATTTCTTAAATACTGCAGGTGCGCCATGACGAGCAATTATTTTGTAAAATGTGGCCATTATCTACCCTAATGAACTTGGAGGAATATTTTACGGAGTTCAGAGTGTTATAAAGGTCCTATCTCTGCATAAACGCGCTATTCGCAAGATACGGCTCGAAGGACCAAAATGTACAAATAATATGCGATTGACCATAATAATTATTATATGTATAAGTTGATGATGCATGATGATGATAACTTTCAAGACTTACCTCGAAAATTAGTACAAGGGGTAGCTCCGCACTTTGAACTCGTGCCCTTTACAGGATAAATTAACCGTTTTAATTACGGCAAAAGGTTAAATTCCTGTAGGACATCTGTCGTCTATCACGGTCCAGCAGCAAGGACATTTACTCTCGAGGGACTGCCATTAATTTGTGGTTATTTTTTCTTTCACTACTAAAGCTTAGAAAACCCCAAAGAGCGAGGGAATGTTTCACAGAAACCACGGTATTTGTCAAAACATTTGTGAGTATAAATTTTGTTATAAATATAAGATATAAGGGCTGATATTTAATTTCACGCATGGAAGAGCTTTGTATTTTCCAATGTGTCGATTTTCCGAGGGACACTGGGAACTTACAATGAATACCAAGTAAGTTACGAAGCACTGGGGTTATCATTATTACATTTTGTAATAGAGAAGGCGTTAGTGGAACTGTTTGAATTAAATATGACTTATGCATCTACATCTGCTTCTAGAAACTTAGCTGTTAGTTTTTTGGAGTTTACTCCTTAAGAATCGATTTTCAGTTATAGCCCGCGGTACGGAAATTTTATGAGTAGTAAAATCAAGCGTTACATTTCGCGTTAACTAAAAGTAACGCGTCGTACATTGAAATTATGTATGTATCTATGGATACGGCTGTTTATGTCTGACTGCAAAGAGCATGGGAATAGTGAAAATAGAGTGGCATAGAGTAGATATGACAGTTGGCGTTGTAAAGCCAGCATTTGCAGTGTTTGTTCCGGGGGGTTAATCATTCCTGAATTCAGGTGTACGTTTTGCATGAAGTCCGAATTCAACTCAAATGAATTCACATTAATTTAATGAATTCATATTCCTCCGTGAACTTACTTGAATTCTGTGAAATCTCCCTGAATTCTTCGCGGATTCCTCGTGAAGTCATGAACTCTTTAACCGGTTTCGCGCCAATTTTATCATTGTTCTTCTAACCTAAAAAGACTTTCATGCACGGTGTTACTATTGGGGTCGATTGGGGATGTTTATTGTGTTATTTGTGGTACCTACTTCGATTTGAAATTCATATGCAATGGATGCCGCAAATGTAATGGTAAGTAGATAACCATTAATTTATAGCGTTTATTTGTAAAAAAGAAAAGGAATTGTGAGATATCAAAAAACAACTTTACACTGAAAAATAGAAATAACATTTGTGAGATACAGCATAGTCTGAGTGGTTTAGTCCCATTTCGTGCGTTCCCGTTTCGTGCGCCGATGAAAATTTTCCCATTTCGTGCGTCATCCCAAACCTCTCTCTACCTGGTTTGAGTGCCGTTTCGTGCGCTGGCCTGCTGATAATGCAGTAAGCCACTAATTCGAGTTTATCTTTACAACACAACGCTGTTAATAACGAGACTTCAATGCGGAAGTGTATGTTGATTTCTCTCCTGTTGTTTTCAAATGTTAATGTTTTTGTTTGGGGGGAGACTTAAACGCTCCGCTTGCCCACAGACCGGAAATAGTGGGCCGTGGAACCACTTTTTTGGCCGTATTCAGTGACGGGCAACACCACTTTCTGGCCGTATTCAGTGACGGGCAACTATAAAACAAAGCAGTACGTTTTGTATGCCTTTATTGCATCAGGTATAACATGTTCAAAGTAAAGGATATCGTTGTGCAACGCACGAATTGGCACTACTTAATTACCCAATAAATTCTTGACGCTCGAATCGGCACGAAAACAGGTAGAAAGTAGAGATGCGTGATTTTAAATTTCCTTCTAAAAAGAATATTGAACACAATACAACAACAATATTTCCCACAGATAAGGAAATTTTAATGGCAATTGAGGAGGCAAAAAAAAATTTAACGACAGGGTTGTGAATTTGTCTACTTTATTTGGTTTCGTCCAGGACGTAGATATTATTGGACAAAATCACATTATTGGACAAAATTGGACAAAATCACACAATACTGGACAAAATCAAGTTTCATTTTTATTTATTAAATACTGTAAGTTAGTAGTTAGTCTGCTAACCTATCCAGTCAAGCACCAAAATGGGTTTTCATTTCCATTTGTTCATTTTTAATATAAAATATAAAAAGTAAGTTTTTTTTATTTTTGCCGCGTTTTATTGATTTTGTTCAATTTTGTCCAATTTGTCCACCACTATTGATTTTGTCTGGACGGACATAATTGGACAAAATCGTCCAATTATGTCCACTTGGAAAAATTCACTCAACCCTGTTTAACGAACTGAAAATTCGTGTAAAAGAAGAAGATTACTTACCAAAAATAGACAAAGTAACATTTGAGGAGCCTTATTTAAATAGGACATTTATTGATAGTTCAAGTTGCTCAGAAAACGATACTGAGGATGAAGAATATGGAAAATCTGAAGCAGAAAGTAGTGAAATTTATCAGTTAGGTGAAGTGCCCGACATCTCCCTGAAGATTCTTCTGTAGTGATGGTGAATGATGGCAATAAAAATATATCTGTTAAAAAAAGCACATATTGTTGGTTACTTCAGAATTAGTCTTTTGCTACGCCAGAGTAGCTGTAGGTTACAACGAGTTGCAGGGAAATAGGCAGGGAAATAGGTCACAGAAATTTTTGTTGAAAACTTATTTTCAATTATTATGTTTGTTTATTTATTTTTTAGAATATATATTATTTGTTAATTGTTTTAGAATTTAAATTTTGTCTGTTTTGGAATTAATATTTTGTGTACATTCACACCATGCAAGTTTCTAACTTGGTAAGTGGGCCTAGTTCACTGAGGTACGATGGGGCACGTATGGAGACTTTCGAGCCCAGCTTTTCTGGGGTAGGCCTCTTGTGTGCATCCTAATGTACATTCTGCCGACGTAGGCCTGTTCTGTAATTCAATGCCTGGCGGAGTATTTGCTCGAGGTGTAGTTGTTTGAGCGGGTCTATTAGTCGACAGCTGTTCATATTTTGTTGTTTGAATTTTTATATAAGAATAAGAATATAATTTGCATTGTAAAATCTTATGTACAAGTACTTTTTCTTTTATTCCTTTCCTTTTTATAGTTTGTAAAGGCTTCTTACCACTTTAATCCTTCTGAATTCCTATGAATTCCTTTAATGTTTTTGAATTCCATGCAGAATCACGAATTTATTTGAATTCCGATGAATTTAATTAAATTCATTTGAATTACATGAATTCTGAACTTGGTGTACAATAAATTATTAGATGATTAACTCTCGGTTTGTTCGTTCCTAAATTTGTTGAATCTTTAGATTTGATATGGAAAAACCTAATATTAAGTACTCCAAATATTGCTTAGTGCCGAAATGTGAATCAACGCCTATTCGAACACCAGGAAAAGTATTTATTTCATTGCCAGTGGGATCGACGTTTAGCAGATTGTCACTTAATTACTGAATTTATAAACAATTTATATTTTGATGTAGTTGGACATTTTCGAACGTAAACCATCTGATAAATACACATTTGGGTATAAAAGTGACATTCGCGTGTACCCTATTATCAAGTGATTGAAGTTAAAATAATCGTTCGTAAGGAGTAAACTCCAGTCGTGCGTCGGAGCTGACACACACAGGTGAAGAACATTTTGTTTGCGGCAAACGTGATGGCTTGCATCGACCTGGAGTTTCTGCAACACGGCGAGACGCAGGAGCATTGTGGGTAGCATACTGTAAAAATAAAATATCACCGTAAAGTATTTATTCTGGTTTCCTATATTTTTTTTGGGAACAAGAAGAAAGTGACACATATTTTTTATGGATATTGTACATTCTATTCATGCAAATTTTAGAAACGAAATAAAAATATTATTTTAAATGGAACTGTTAACATTGCAACAAAGATTTGCCAGTTTTGCTCCATCATCGACTTTTGACTTTTTAATTTGTCGAAGAAGCAGGACCTTCGACTAGCTATTTGTCAAAGTGGACGGGTCTAATGAACTTCCACATTGTCAAAAGTTATTATGCATTTGGCTAATTAGGCTTCAAACTGGTTATTGCGAAATACGATACAGTAATTAGCGTTCTTTTTCTGATATTAATTAGTGCTCTCAAATGTCAATCGTCTACAAATCACTGAAGCGGGCGCCGGTATTGAAATACTAAAGTCGTGATTGAAATGTCAAATCGATATTGATTGTTTATTTTTATATGTATATTATTTATATTGCTCTAAAATTACTGCACGTTTCTGGTTTACCACTGAATTTATTACCAGCACGAAGAATGTCCGATGAATTTTTACTCTTGGTAAACTTTCAAGAAAAGTTATGAATTGTGCACTGACCTGCAAAAAAGGTTTCGAAAATTGCGCCTTTTTATTTTTAATTTTACTAGTTTTAGTAAAAATATCAGATTTTTAATTATGAAATAGAAAATTACTATGCGTACTACCAATAAGTATAATAAATTATTTTATTGACCGGTTTCAAGATTCACAAACGATCTCATCATCAGAAATGGTAAATAAAATTGTAAACAAATTATTATGACAGTTGACAAGGAAACTAAAATTGATAAAACGATACAAAAAATAATGATATCCATGAAACATGTTAACTAGATAACTGAATTTCAGTATTTACCTACGGGGCATAAGAAAACACAAAGGAAATTCGAATACCTCGTACCTTGAAGGGAAAAAACAATGAATTTAAAGAAAACCAATTCGGGAAAAAACAATAAATTCAATTGAAAAAACCGAGGGGCTAGTCACTTGGGCTTTTTCTGTACAAAAGATCTCCTTTGGCTAATATCTCCCCGGATCTCCATAGAGATCATCGTATCTCCCTGTATCTCCTTTGGATCTCCCACTATCTCCCCGTATCTCCTTTGGATCTCCCAGTATCTCCCCGTATCTCCTTTGGATCTCCCAGTATCTCCCTTGGATCTCCCCGCATCTCCTGACCTCTTTGTACACTTCCCCATTATTAAAAAGCTCAAGAAATATAAAGGCAAAATAAATTTATTTTCTCATACATCTTAGGTACCTACCTATTTATGACTGAACTAAAATAGGTACTTATAACAATAAGATATAAAAATACAAACAAATATAGGCAAAAATGCTAATAAAGTATATAAAAATAGATTAACATAACCTTTTAAACATATTTAAATGCAAATATAAATTGTTCCTGAACACACGTGACAAAATAACGAAAAATATATTAAAAAACACTATAAAATTGTTTAAGAAATAAAATATTATATTAACATAACCAGCCCTTGTTATTTTTTTTTAATCCTTTAAAATTAAAATTTTTTGGTAATATGCATTATGTAGGTAGCGAGGTAGGTAGGTATTTATTTTTTTAAAGAAATTATCTCCCATTACGAAATAGATCTTTTAAATTAACGCAATTTAGAAACGAAATGATTGCCTGGTACAAAGATCTGCAACACCGTGTATTGGTATGAAATGATCTCGGAAATGATAGTGAAAAAATGCGTCTTATGCAAATCTCAAGTTCAAAAGCGAAACTCCACATAAAAGAGTGTGTAATATGTAATTGACTTAATGAAAAAGTAGCTAGGTAAGTACTTATTGCTTCATTTTCTGTTTTATTTAAAAATAATCACTCAAACAGCACACACCGGCACGCATCGAGACATATTTGAGATAAAATGCCATAAACTGGCCATAAAAAAGTGGATGAAACTGCGCAGCATGCGTTGTTTTCAACCTTGAACACGCTCGGTTTTACGTTTTCAGTCGATCATTATCGAAGATCTCCCCGTATCTCCTTTGAATCTCCCCGTATCTCCCTTGGATCTCCCCGTATCTCCTTTGGATCTCCCCGTATCTCCTTTGGATCTCCCCGTATCTCTTTGGATCTTGGATCTCCCCGTATCTCCCTTGGATCTCCCCATATATGTACAGAAAATCTCCCCAGTAAGCAACCCCTCGGAAAAAACCTTCAAGTGAAATATCAGAACAGAAAAAATAAATCAATCAATATCCAAGAATTCTTGACAACTGCCAACTGCTAAACTTGAAAAAACTGCGAGGTCAAGCCAACTGTTAATCTTGTAATAAACTAAAAAAAGAGAAATAATGTCATAATGAGAGAAACTGTAATACCGACACCTGAGAATTATAATTTTGATCAAAAGATAATTACAAAAGTTTAAATAAACTAGATTGTATTAAATCGACCTGGTCATTAAGTAAGTTATAATTTGTATCATTTTTATGTTTATAAATTTCTATAGACTCTAATATATCTAATTGATAACTCTTTACAAAATTAAACAATAATTTAGCATTTTCTGGAGGAGGGAATTGATGATTGTTATCAAAGAAATGATTAGCAAAACTTGAACGATCATTTTTTAAACGAAATGACCTTAAATGTTCATTGTACCTAATACGTATAGATCTGCCAGTTTGTCCGATATATATACTGTTACAGTCTAAACAATTTAGTGGATAAACACCCGTGTGGTCAAGTTTATGTGTTTTGTCTTTACTGTTAAACAAAATATGTGATAATATATTTGATGGTTTAAATGTGACTTGTATGTTATTTTTTCTTAAAATACTGGCAATCTTTTCAGAAATATTTCCAAAATAAGTAATCCTGCAAAATTTGGTAACTTTATCATTAGATAATTTAGGATATATGTTGTTACAAGCAATTTTAAATTTTTTATTGTTAATGATTCTATTGATGATTTCAATCTTAAATCCGTTATTTATTGCAATTGTTCTAATTATGTTTAGTTCTTTATTCAATTTATCCAAAGATAGCGAGCGGTACTGTAAAGGCCCTGTGTATCATAGAATTATAAGCAGAAATTTTTTGACAAAAGGGGTGAAAGGAATTTGATGAAAGAGTAATATCTGTATATGTTGGTTTCCTAAAAATATCGAAATTAATTTTATTATATTCATTTATTAAAGTTAAATCTAAGAAATTAATTTTATGTTCAGTTTCTATTTCTTTTGTAAACTTAATTTTTGGATGAATACTGTTCAAAAAAATTTGAAAATTGTCTAATTGTCTTGTTGTTCCTTTAAAACAAGCAATAATATCATCTACATATCTATACCAAAATAGAATATGTTGTTTGCCTAATTCTGAATTCATAATTTTATCTTCAATATCTGACATGAAAATATCTGCTAATAAAGGACTAATTGGTGAACCCATAGCAAGACCTAAATTTTGAGTATAATATTTATTATTGAACTGGAGATAATTTTGTTCAATACAAAGTTGGAAAGCAGTAATAATATCATTCTTTATAACAATATTAGTGTGAGTTTTATCTAAAATATTTTCAATTAATTTTAAGCATTCATTAGTAGGAATATTAGGGAACATATTTGTAACATCAAAAGAAACCAAAAAGGACCCTGCTGGAATATTTTTATTTTTGATATTGGTAATTAATTCTAAAGAATTTTTTAAACTAAATTTGGATTTAAAATTTGTTGTATTTCTGAATATATTATTAATGTTTTTAGCTAAATTTCTTGTAGGAGCATTAATATATGATACTACTGGTCTTATAGGTGTATTAATTTCATGGTTCTTGATAAGTCCATATAATTTAGGGGCACATGCATTCATATTAATTAATCTTAATTTTTCAAAATTGTTATTAAAAATACTGTTGCAATTTTTTAACCAATCTTTTAATTTTGTTTGAAAATGTTTTGTTGAATCTTTTTTTAGTTCAGTTAATTTTTCATTATTAATAAAATTTTGCATCTTTGTTATATATTCATCTTTAGGTAAAATTACTATAGCATTGGATTTGTCTGCTTTCGAAACTATCAAATTATCTTTATTAATTTTTTCTTTAATAGAATTAATTGTAATTTTATCAAGTTTATTAATTTTATTAATGATTAAGTTTTTGTACTGAAAAGTATTATGAATTTTATTTCTAATATTCTGAGAATCATCATCCTTTTTCAAAATTACTTCAATTTCTGAAATTAAAATTTCGGTTCTATTTATATTGTTCATATTGGGGGCAAATTTTGGACCTTTTGATAGTAATTCTGTTTCATTATTGTCAAAAACTGTATTACTGTAATTGATAAATTTGGAACTAAATATTGCTTTCCTAGAATTGTTGTTATAGATGTCAGTTTTCTTAAAATTTTGAATATAGTTCAAATTATCTAATTTCTTTCGTTGTGTGAGGTATTTTTTATGTATGACTTTACTAATATTGTCTCTAATTATGTCATCTAAACTGTCAAACTCTATAGCGTGTAATTTGTATGAAAGTTAAGAGTGTAAAACTTTAATGTAGTGATTTAATACGTATCTTTGTTTATATTGGGTTCTACATTCTTCTTTCAACCAAACTCTCTGGGCAGCTTTAATTGCCTTCTCTGCTGCAATCATGTTACTTCTCGTTGTGACATGTACATATTTGGGAACTATCTTCATTCTTAAACATTCTTGATTAAACCAAATGTTTTAATTACATAATATTAAGTTTATTTATTTAAGGTCCAACAGCAATTAAAATTAATATGAATGCATGCACAGAGTGTCCCATTTTCGTTGTGATTTGGGGGTTTTTCATAGAAGCAGCAGAGATAGAGCCTCGGGGTTTTCGCGAACCTGAGCTACTTTCTTGAGTATAATAGAACGCTGAAACCATAATTTGGATATCGTTTTTAGTTTTAGAGAAGAAAATAATAATAATATAACAAACAAAACAAACAAAAACCAGAAAAACAACAAACAACAAAATTATAGGAACTGCTCGAATTGATTGCAATGTTTTTCAACACATAGTCTACACCTTTTAGTTAATAGATTGTTGGCATTAATTAAAAAAATAGGATGGGCTTGCAAATATCGGAAAATTGCATGTGTTGCCTCTGCTAGCTCGGCTTGATTGTTGTATCTTCGTATGTATATTTTTTCTTTTAAAAATGCCCAAACAAAAAGTCTATTATACTCAGATCCGGTGATCTTGCAGGCCACAATATACATAGGTCCATTTGTACCCAACCATTTACCCGGAAAATGATTTTCTAAATAATTTCTAACTATTGCAGAATTGTGTGCAGGGGCACCATCTTGTTGGAAATATACCCTGTTTATGTTTATTAACGGAACGTTTTCCATTATAGCCTCTGAGTTAATATTCAATAAATTAATGTATCTCAATCCCGTTAAGTTTCCGTCAAAAATTTGGTATGCTAGTTGACCACCCAAAATAAAACACGAAACGTTAAATCCAAGACGTCCTTGCCTCTGACGTTCAAAAGTTTGGTGCTGATTTGTATCAGACCAGTGACGCACATTGTGCCTGTTAAATAATCCTACGCTGCTTATGTGAGTTTCATCTGTCCAAATGACAGACCGCCCAAATTCTGGATTTTCTTGAATTTTATTTAAGTACCACCTACAAAAATTAAGCCTTCTTTCTTGATCTCCCGGGAAGAGATGGTGAATAATTTGAATTTTATATGGCCTATATTTGCCTTTTTTAAAAATATTTTTGAACTTTTGTTTTAGAAACACCAACTTAATTCATTTACATTCTCGCGACATTCATTGAAAACAGCAATTATGTTGTATTTTTCGAAATTTTGATAATTTTGAAGTACCATTATGTATACAGGGTGATTTTTTTTGATCGTCTATTAGAAGTATCTGGAGAACTAAAAAAGATAGTGATTTGAAAATGGCTGTGGCCGAAATCGGGTCGGATCTATTTAATGAAAATATTTTCAAAATGGTGGCATTTCCGGAAATACCGGAAGTTGACACCAACTTTGTTATCTTAAATGGAATGCTACCATTTTCTATTTTTTTAGATTCCACGGAAAATTTTAATGTCAATTCGATAAAGGTTCGCTATGTCTAAAATTAATATTTTCGGAGATATAAATTTTTTTCTCAATATTTTGACAGTTGTGGTAGATTATGTAAAAATTAATATCTCGATAACGTCTAGCAGTAAGATGTTCGATTTTTTATGGTGGCAAGACGAGGTGTTGGAATTACTAATTTACTAATTACAAATTTTCAAAATGTACTACATAAAATTTTCTAATCAACGACATATTTATGTTGATCACACAAAAGTAGGAAAAAGTCATTTTTCTTAAATTGAATGATAATGATACCTATTTAAAGAAACCAATTAAAAAAAGTGAAAAAATTCGCATTTAAGAATGTATGGTGTTTCTCTACCTAAAATTAATAGTATTTTAGATATTTGCTGTTTTCTTATTTCATCGATCAAAATTGAAGAGCGCCGCCTTCTAGTAAGTAGACCTTGGCTTGTAGACAAAAAAAAATATTCACAAATTTCACAAATAATGTCTAATAACAGCAATCGGTATTTTTTAGTAATTTAGTACGGTTGGTGTTTAACGAATAGGATATGGCAAATGATAATTATTCTAACTCGGATATTATGAATTTATTCAACATTCATGGAAAATGCGATAAAATAATTAACAGGACATACAGAACATTTAATGGAACATATCCTGAATTACCACCACTGAACTTATTTTAACTAAATAAAAAATAAAGTAGGTA
Organism: Xestobium rufovillosum; assembly: GCA_963966045.1. Classification (NCBI taxonomy): domain Eukaryota; kingdom Metazoa; phylum Arthropoda; class Insecta; order Coleoptera; family Ptinidae; genus Xestobium; species Xestobium rufovillosum. Next base: position 51,062,971 of record OZ014492.1, on the reverse strand, counting down.
GGTACGTGATAGTAAAACAATGTTAAAGAAAGTATTCAAAATGTAGTCCATTAACTTCTACAATAATAATAATTCGCTTATTTACGGCGTGTGTAGTAGCACTACGAATTTCATGTGGATCAAAGCCTGCAAATGCTGTAGCAATTCTTTCCACCAATTCATCCCTGTTGTTGACTGGATATTGATACACTTTATCCTTTATACGGCCCCAAAGATAAAAATCCAACGGTGTAATGTCTGGAGACCTGGCAGGCCAACTCCATGGACCCAAACGTCATATCCATCTATCTTCAAACATCTGGTACAATTCGTTAGTAACTGCTGCAGAACAATGACCTGGCGCTCCATCTAGTATCTAAAATACTATTCATTTTGGGTAGAGAAACACCATACATTGTTAAATGCGCATTTTTTCACTTTTTTTAATTGGTTTCTTTAAATAGGTATCATTCTATTTAAGAAAAATGACTTTTTGCTACTTATGTGTGATCAACATATTATGTCGTTGATTAGAAAATTTTATGTAACAGATTTTGAAAATTTATTCGCCTGATTAGTAATTCCAACACCTCGTCTTGCCACCATAAAAAATCGAACATCTTACTGCTAGACGTTATCGAGATATTAATTTTTACATAATCTACCACAACTGTCAAAATATTGAGAAAAAAATTTATATCTCCGAAAATATTAATTTTAGACATAGCGAACCTTTATTGAATTGACATTAAAATTTTTCGTGGAATCTAAAAAAAATAGAAAGTGGTAGCATTCCATTTAAGATAATAAAGTTGGTGTCAACTTCCGGTATATCCGGAAATGCCATCATTATAGATCCGGCCACAGCCAAAATTTCAAATCACTATCTTTTTTAGTTCTCCAGATACTTCTAATAGACGGTCAAAAAAATTACCCTGTATACTAAGTATCATTTAATAAAACTAGCTGCATGCAACTTTTTAGAATTTTAGAATTTACTTGTTTTCCACACGTTAGCAATTTTAAGATCGTGTAAAATTTACCAGCTGCTGTTTATTGCTGAATGGAAAACTATTAAAAGTAAAATAGACTCGACAGAAAGTTTACGCTAGCAGAATTTCTGTACTAATTCAGTTATCCCGTTTCCAGTTTTAATTTGTTACCTACGGCAAATTTAGCTGAAGTGAAATAAAATTGCTTGATTTTCTAAAAGTCGATTTAGCTGCAGTTTACAGTGAATTAAAGCTGGGAGTCGTGTAGTTGCACGAAATAATGACCTACAAACTGATAATGGGCATTTCATATGTAATGTTACTAATAATTCCGTTAAAATGGGAATTTTAAATTTGAAAAATCTTTTTTTAATCATCATCATAAGGTTCTCAGTCCGAAGACTGGTTGGACGCGTACCTCCATTCTTTTCTATCCTGAGCTAACCTACGCATTTCCCTAAAAGTAGAACATCCTACATCCCTAACTATTTGAGAGCAGTAGTCTAATCTAGGCCTACCCCTACCTCTTTTTATTCCTATCTCTGACTCTAGTATGTCGCGAACTATTCCTTCGTGTCTTAGAAGGTGTCCTACCATCCTATCTCTCCTACTCTTTATTGTTTTCCATACCTTTCGCCTTTCCCCAACTCTTTCTAATACTTCCCTATTGCTAACCTTATCTATCCACGGTATCTTCATCATGCGTCTGTAACACCACAGTTCAAACGCTTCTACTCTTTTTCTATCCGCTTCTCCTATTGTCCAAGTTTCGCACCCGTATAATGCCGTACTCCATACATACGACTTTAAGAGTCTCTTCCTAGTCTCTATATTAACCGTTCTCGAACATAACAGTTGTTTCTTTTTGTTAAACGCAACTCGTCCCTGCGCCATTCTTTGTGTTATATCTTTAGTGCTCCTACCGTCTTGGGTTATTTTACTTCCTAAGTAGCAGAAATCCGCGACCTCCTCTATCTTCTCATTTCCTATTCGTATTTCAATTTTAGTTCTATTTTCACTCCATCTACATACCAAAATTTTAGTTTTCTTTTTATTGATTTTCATGCCGTAGCCCTGTGTCAAAACTGCTTCCATTTCATTCAAAGCCGCTCCTAATTCTTCTTTGCTAGATGCTAACACTGCTATATCATCCGCAAATCTGAGCATGTTAATAGTTTGGCCCTGTACATTGATCCCTGAGGCTGTTCTTTCCTTAACAATATTAATCGCATCTTCGATATATAAGTTGAAAACTAGAGGTGACAATGCACATCCCTGTCTCACTCCTTTCCGGATATCTACTTCCCTTCGTTCCTGCTCACATTCTATAACTGCCTTTTGCTCTTTGTAGAGATTATGCATTATTCTTCTGTCCCTGTATTTCATCCCTACCTTTCTCAGCACTTCGAACATCTTCCCCCATTTTACGTTGTCGAAGGCTTTTTCTAAATCTACAAATCCTATATATACGCTCTTTCTCTTTTCTATCGTTTTTTCTATAATTACTCGTAAAGCTAGAATGGCCTCACGCGTTCCTCTATTTCGTCTAAATCCGAACTGATCTTCTCCTAATATTTCTTCCGCCTTTTTCTCCATCCTTCTTTGCACAATTCTAGTTAAAATTTTTGACGCATGGGAAGTTAAACTGATAGTTCTAAAATTTTCGCATCTATCCGCGCCTTTCCTTTTTGGCAAAGCTACCATGATGTTCAGTTTGTAATCCTCTGGAATCTCGCCTGTCAGGTATATGCGACTAACCAATTTAAATAAACGATCTATTACCTCTTGACCTGCGCACTTTAAGATTTCTGCCTGCAAGCCATCTATACCTGGTGCTTTATTATTCCTTAAACTTTTTAGTGCTAGCTCAAACTCTTCTCTCATTATAGGACTCCCTAGGTTATCCCCTTCTACACTGCTTTCACTTTCTAATATATCTTGCACTTCCTGTCCCGCATATAAGTTTCCTAAATATTCTTTCCACCTATCTGCCTTCTCCCCGCTTTCGATTAGGATATCTCCTGCCTCATTCCTAATGCTTTTTGTACTAGATCCAATTTCTCTAAAATTTCTCCTAATTGTTTTATATGCTTCATCAGTCTTTCCTATTTCGAACTTATTTTCCACTTCTTTGCACTTATCATCGATCCATTGCTCTTTCGCTTTCCTACATTTCCGAATAATTTCCCACTTGATCGCCTTATATCTTTGTTTCCCTATTTCATCTGACCTATTTTTATATTTGCGCCTTTCCTCTATTAGACTCACAATATGTTTTGTTATCCAGGGTTTCCTACTTTCATTCTGTTTATGACCCAAAATATCCCTAGCTGAGGAAACTAAACTATTTTTAATGCAATTCCATTCTTCCTCTATGTCCCTAACAATATTTTCGCCCGCGCCCTTTAGTACTTCGTTTGTCTTTTTCTCGAACTTATCGCGCGTATCATCATCTTTTAGTTTCTCTGGGTCAAGATACCTTCTTCCGCTTCGTTTTTTCAAAATCTTAAATTTAAGATTGGCCTTCATAACGACTATATTGTGATCACTATCTATATCTGCTCCTGGATAACTTCTACAATCCCTAACTTGATTTCTAAATCTTTGCCTAACAAGAATGTAATCTATTTGATATCTCCCTAGGTCTCCTGGCATCTTCCACGTGTAGCGTCTCCTAACATGATGGTGAAATAGAGTGTTCGCGACCGTTAAGTTATGTTTATCGCAGAACTCTATCAGTCTCACTCCCCTATCGTTCCTATTGCCTAATCCAAAGGGACCAACTATTCCGCCCTCTCGCCCTGTGCCTACGACTGCATTGAAATCTCCTATAATTATTAAATTTTCGTGTCCTCTCACAAAATCTAGCACATGTTCAATATCACTATAAACTGCCTCTACGACCTCATCACTGTAGTTAGAAGTGGGCATATATACCTGTATTATTACTGTTTTTACAGGTTTCGAATCTAACCTAACCATAACTACCCTGTCACTTTGCTGTAAGAAATTTTCTACACTCTGCCCTACTTTTTTCCGCATAACAATTCCTACTCCCGAATTTCCTCCTACAGATCCTGTGTGTATTACTCTAAAATCTCCGCTCCAGAAGTCTCCGGCTTCTGGCCATCGCACTTCACTAATACCTACTACGTCTAATGCTAACCTATCCATCTCAATTTTCAAATTCTCTAACTTTCCTACCTGTTTCATGCTTCTAACATTCCACGCTCCGACTCGTGAGATGTTACACTTATCATTTCTGATGACTCCCCCCGAAGCAGTCCCCGCCCGGAGATCCGAATGTGGGACTATTTTACCTCCGGAATATTTTACTCCAGAAAGTGCCATCATCATAAATTCGAAGTACGCTGTACCAGGGATATAATAATGTGGTGGTTTCCCGTTGCCTTCCACATCGCAGTAGTGTGTATCACAGTGCCATACCGACCCTCACGATCTCTGCCACTATAATTACTGAAAGAGCTGCTGCCCCCTTTTTAATATTGACGAAATATTTGTCCAAAGAAAGTTATTGCGACAAAAAAAACTGATATAGGGTCGGCTGGGGTAATTGTAAATAAGGGGTAATTGTAAACGCGGTTTGAAACTCTGTCAAAATTTACGATAACTGCCAACAGGTGGCAGCATTGTGTTGTTTGTGATGTATTTGTGTATCAGACAAGTTCCTTCCTTTTCATAGTGTCTTATGAGTGTTGTGCAGTGTGATGCTTTAACCTCTACCTTTAAAAGTTGTTTTTTAATGTGTTAACAGTTTTGAAAATTTGCGCTTGCAGTTTCATACAACGTAAGTTTTGATTATAAGTTATAGTACTATGTAAAGGAAAGGTCAGCACATGTGTTTTGTTTATTTTAGAACAAGGTACAAAAATTAAGCTACACTTGTGTCGGTGTTTACAATTGCCCCGACAATTTTTAGTTATGGGGGAATTGGAAACAGATATTATGGGGTAAATGTAAACACCGTTCCTCTTGTTCGAATTGCTAATTAATCAATTTGTATACTTCAATCGACTGTGACATGTTTTTTTATATATTAAAGATGCCAAGAAATTACGTAAAGAAAAGACAAGGGCCAGCGTACAGTCCGGAAGATTTAGCTAGAGCAGTCAGTGATGTGTCCAACAAAAATTGCACATACAGACAGGCAGAAGAACTTTACGGTGTGCCTGTTTCTGTTATTTACCACAGAATTAATGGTAGAAAAATTCCAGTCGAAAAGTTGGGAGCTGGGCGACCTCCAGTTCTTCCAACCGATGTTGAGCAACAAATTGTTCTTTGTTTAATTGCCAGATCGCAAATGGGGTATCCTTGCGACAAAGAAGAACTAAAAAATTTAGTTGGTGATTATGTGAAAATAAATAATATCCAAACGCACTTCAAAGAAGGTAGACCCGGAGAAGATTGGTATCAGTCTTTTATGAAGCGCCATACAAACCTCTCGCTTAAGAAACCAGAACACCTGCAAAAAGCCCGCAAAATTGCAAGAGATCCGGCAATTGTATACGACTTTTATAACAAACTTACAAATTTGTATGAGAAACATGAAATAAGTTCTCCTGACAAAGCAAATTTCGTATTTGATTGTGATGAATGTGGATTTTCCAGTGATCCCAGTAGATTACGAGCTATTGGTGAAAAGGGAAAGCCTCTAAGCAGAATCTCTGGAGGTTCAGGTCGCGAATCTACGACAGTTCTGCTTTGCATTACTGCTGATGGTACTTTTTTACCACCTTTGATAGTATTTAAAGGTGCCGCCGTTCAGGCACGGTGGACATCCCAAGATGCATATCCTGGCACACAATATGCTGCATCTGCAAATGGATGGATGGAGGAGCCCCAATTTTTTAGTTGGCTTACAAACTCCTTTATTCCCCATGTCATGCACATTAGGGAAAAGCGAAATTTGCCTGAGCAATCTGCAGTATTGATATTTGATGGTCACGCCAGCCATATAAGTTTAAGAATTGTAGAGGAGGCTATGAGAAATAAAATCGAACTTGTACGACTTCCTAGTCATCTCACCGATAGAATTCAACCCTTGGATAAATCGGTATTTGGTCCAGTAAAAATTAAGTGCGGGACAAGAAACTTGTAGAATATGGAAAATGCCAAATGGGTCAAGGTGTAAGCCGTTTATCGAAAGAACAATTTGGAGTCTTTCTTGGAGAAGTTCTTCGAGAAGCTGTCTTGCAAAAAAATGTAATTAGCGGTTTTGTCAGTACTGGTGTGTTTCCAGCTGACCGTACGAAGTTTTCAGTTGACTTGTTTGATCCACTAGATTTGCAAAGGTATCAAACACACAAGCAAGCAAAACTTGTGACTAACATAGCAACACCATCTAAATCTACTAACTCTCCTGTTCCCGTGACAGTGGTGGACTTTTCGCAGCCTTCGACATCAACAGCAACCTTACCACGTACTCCCACGAAGCATATAATCACTGGATCAACACCACCACCTAAGAGTACTGCGTCAAACGAACTACAAAATGTTGTTCTAGATTTGTCTACCAGGATTAATGACCCTTCACCTCAAAAATTAGATTTAACACCTAAAAGTATTGTAGAAATATTTTCAAATGTTCTACAGAAAAACCGGGTGCAACCTGAAAAATCTGCCGATGCCACTAAAAGACCTATACCACGACTAAAACAACTAAATTACGGTGAGGTCCTAACTGCCGCAGAAGTTATCGACAAATTAAAAGAAGCTCAGCAAAAAAAGCAAAACAAGAAAGGTCAAGGCAGTCAAAAAGAGAAGAAAAGCAAGAAACCTAATGACATTCAAAAAAAGAAAAAGAAAGTAGAACCAAAGGATAGCCGTAGTGAAGAGTATAACCAGGATGTTTCTGATGATGAGAGTGAAGAAGCCTTCAGAATTGCAGTGGCCATAGAAAACACTGCTGAAGCGAGTTATGAATGCCCCAATCCTGAATCAATAATACCAGGCTGCTACATCTTAGTTGACTTTTTGGGAGGTAAAAGAAAGAAAACGCATTACACATATGTTTGTGTTGTCAATGCAGTTCTGGAAAACCAGGAGTACACAGTAACCGGACTTAAGTGCACCAACGACATAAAAACCACATTTGTCATAGTCGACAATGATGTTTCCACGATTCAACATTCAATGGTTAAAGCGTTATTACCCACTCCTGAAGTGGAATCTCGAGACAGAAATATACATTAAGTTTTTGCAGGCAGTGTTGGAGTTTCTGAAATGAAGTAGGCTTTAAAATACATTTAATTTGTTGCATTTTTCAGTTTTGTATTTTCACATGTAACATTATTTTGGAAATAAAATTTATGTTTACTACACAATCGTTGGAGTTTTGGGGTAAATGTAAACACTTCATTGCACGCTTTAGGTATATATTCTGAAATCAATTTCAGACTTTGTTTCCAAATGCCTCGGACTGGACTCCCCTAACCTTAATGTATGAAGAGAAACTTGTTTACAATTTCCCCATATGTAAAGGGGGAATCGGAAACGCTATGGGGTAAATGTAAACTGAGTTTGTTACCATTGCTGGTTATAAATATGTCTCTTTGTTTATAAAAACATATAAACTAAACTTTGATTTTTCAGATTATACAGTCAAAACCTATTTTAAATAAAATTCAGAGTTTTTACAAATTTTGTAAATTTGAACATGCAAAAATCGTTTACAATTGCCCCAGCTAACCCTACATCTGAAGCGCAAAATATATTACGTCTCCAATTGTCATCCAGAACAAATTGTCCTCCTTCCTTCCGCACTTAAGAAAATTAATTTTCTAACAATTAGGTTGGCATAAGAAATTGCCCACTGCTGTAATTACGGGGGTTGTACAAACAGCGAAAAAATCCAATTTGTATCACTAGATGGAGTGGGTTGTCACCGGCACTAAGGCTTTAACTGCCACGCTGCTGGTGATGGACGCATTTTTATTAGTGTAACTCCTTTGGGCGCGCATTGATAAATTTTACGGCAATTTCCGTTTTAGAATATACGAGATCTACTCGTAAAACATCATATTTACGACCCTGGCTGCAATAAATAATACAAAAAAAATAACAAAAGCGGCCCACAAAAATTAAATGGCTCTCCTGAATAAAGTGTGTTAACGTATTCAAATTATATGTAGAATAATTATCATATAAATGTGCGTTTCGAGTTAAAGCTTCTATGAGGTGGTAGATTGCACACACCTGTGTCCACAACGCCATATTTCTACCCTCGCCCCCAATCGCATTATCACGTAATGACGCAATCCATGAAAGTGGCGACCCGACCTGCAATTAACATATTCCTCTATATCGCCGTTCGCGAAGGAACTTCACACGAATGTTTCTGAACGTCGGTGACTCGCCCAAAAACATGTACAAGGTGTCCCAAACTGGACGCGTTCTTATGGGAACACCCCTTATTTGAAGAGATAGAAAAAAATTAACCAAGGTGTCCGGAGCTCAAATTTAATGAGAAAACCACTGGCCCAAACAAAACTTTGCTATCTCTTATCGTTTGGCCGCTAGAGAGCGATTCTCAAATTTCGTCGATTTCTTTTATGTCCTATAACTTGTTTATTGATAAAGATAATTAATTTTGGTAAAAATTTTGATGTATCACTTGTCATGTTTATCTTAAAAACCATTAGCAACATTTAAAGAATTATTAATTTAATATAATAACTGTGAGTAATCTTATCATGAAACTTTAGATCTGTGGTTTTAATCATAACATGTTAGCATCCTATGTCATTTTATTAGTCATGGCAATCTTGATTTCTGTAGGCACAATATTTTAATTTTTAAATCGTAATGTTGCTAATGGTTTTTAATAATAAACATGACAAGTGATACATCAAAATTTAGAAAATTTTACGAACTTTTCAAAAATCTCATAATATATAGGGTGGTCTATATAAAAAAAATGAGTTTGGGGTGGTGCACGAAAATCTAAACGCCCTGTAAAAAAACTGCCTATTGCAATGGATTTTACGGAAAAAAGTGCCTTAAGAAAGTTTTTATCAAAATTAATTATCTTTATTAATAAACAAGTTATAGGACATAAAAGAAATCGACGAAATTTGAGAATCGCCCTCTAGCGGCCAAACGATAAGAGATAGCAAAGTTTTGTTTGCGCCAGTGGTTTTCTCATTAAATTTGAGCTCCGGACACCTTGGTTAATTTTTTTCTATCTCTTCAAATAAGGGGTGTTCCCATAAGAACGCGTCCAGTTTGGGACACTTTGTACAACGTTTAAGTAAAATTTTAAGTCAGAATTGTTTAAGATTTTACCTTAAACAACGTTTTCTCCTCGGCTTTCTTTCACTTGCTCTAAACTTCTACGTAGTTTATATTTTCCTAACCATTAACAATAAAAAAATTAAAATTGCTTGTAACAACATATACCCTAAATTATCTAATGGTAAAGTTACCAAATTTTGCAGAATTACTTATTTTGGAAATATTTCTGAAAATATTGCCAGTATTTTAAGAAAAAACAACATCCAAGTCACATTTTAAACCTTCAAATATATTATCACATATTTTATTTAACAGTAAAGACAGAACGCATAAACTTGACCACACAGGTATTTATCAACTAAATCGTTTAAACTGTAACAGCATATACACGGTGTCCCAACGAAAACTTGTACCCCCGTAAAACTCGGCAAAATAAACGTTTTGACAAAAATCCAAAAACACGTCGATTTTTATATCAAAGGGGACCCATTTTTATGCAATAATCATTCTTGCAACTCTAGCTCTGTGCGGGGGGTAGCGACCCCCCCAAAATTTTTAAATGGGGCGGGGGGGTCAAATGATCCCTGCTTTGGAAGAGTTTTTCATTACTTACACAACCGTATTTGTTTTATTCAATTCGATCAATTTGTTACCGAGAAATTGCTTCTTGAAGTTTCCAAGTTAAAAATTAAAAAAAGCACAAGACAATCTGGATTCAAATCCAGATCTTACATTTCTCAAGACCTCAGGAGTTATTAGCCGGCATTCTTCTTTGGAATAAACCATTTTGATTTAGTAAAATAAACACGATTTTATACTGTGGCGAATAAGTTTATTTTGACATTTGTTCTGATGTTCTTTTGTTCTTACTTTTTATTCTTATTAGTTTACTTGATTTTGTTACTTTTCCATTCTAATACATTTGATAGTTTAAACCTTTTTGTGCTTTATTAATTTTTTAACTTGGAAACTTCAAGAAGCAATTTCTCGGTAACAAATTGGTCGAATTGAATAAAACAAATATGGTTGTGTAAGTTATGAAAAACCCTTCCAAAGTAGGGATCATTTGACCCCCCGTCCCATTTAAAATTTTGGGGGGGTCGCCCCACACAGGGCTAGAGTTGCAAGAATGATTATTGCATAAAAATTGGTCCCCTTTGATATAAAAATCGACCTGTTTTTGGATTTCTGTCAAAACGTTTATTTTGCCGAGTTTTACGGGGGTACAAGTTTTCGTTGGGACACCGTGTATATCGGACAAACTGGCAGATCTATACGTATTAGGTATAACTAACATTTAAGACCACTTCGTTTAAAAAGTGAGCATTCAAGTTTTGCTAATCATTTCTTTGAAAACAATCATCAGTTCCCTCCTCTAGAAAATACTAAATTATTGTTTTATTTTGAGAAGAGTGCACTAGTTTGCTCTTGTTTCTCAGGGTTTTTTGTTTTAAAGTTCTTATAGACGGATAGGTAGGTAGTTATTCAAACACAACAGCAGATGAACATCAAATTTATGGAACACAGAACACACGTTATTTATTTAACGTGAAACATCAATAGGTACACACATCTACGATCTTCTCCAACCCTTGGTCAGAGAGAGACTGCCTCTTAAAACTAAAAAGTCGAATGGCTCGCGTATCCCCCACTATCACTGCCATTCTCGCGGCACTCGTGTTTCGCGAAAACCACCACATCACCCCCCAACTTAAATCTAATTACAAAATTGATTTATGTTCCAGTAACAAAAGCAAAGGAAAACTCAAATTTAATAACGAACGCTAGCAAAAGATACAACTATTATGCTAAATCGTCGGGAATGGTCTTATAAGCCTTTAGATTTTTACATTTTGTTTGGACAGAACTTGGCCTTGGGCATCCCCAATAATGTAAGAGTTCGGCCCTGCGCATTGGTTAATGTAAAATGGACCCTCATAGAGCAAAAAGAACTTTTTTATAGTCTTGTCATCAGCAGAGGACTGGGGGTGTGTCCTTACCAACACCTGATCCCCAACTTGAAATTCGACAAGCTTATTTTTTGAATTAAACTTGTTCGCGCGTTTCGCTGCTTTCGTCAGGAGACGTTCCCGAGCCAACACCCATATGGCTTCTATTGAACCTTCCCCGCAATTTTCTACCGGAAACTTAATGTACCTTTTGATAGGCTGAGGAGCGAGTTTACCAAACTGCAAAAATTCCGGGTTAAAACCCGTACTTTCGTTTATTGCGCTGTTGAGGAAATATTCGACCTGTTCCAACATATTTGCCCACTTTGTGTGTTTTTCATGGCAATATGCCCTTAAAATTCGCCCCACCTCTTTATTATGGCGCTCCGTTAGGTTACCCTCTGGAAAATACACCGATATGTGTTTGAACCGAATGCCCTCACGAATTAAGGAATCTCCCCACTCCTTTCCCTTAAATTGAGTGCCATTGTCACTCAGGATGCACTCTGGCTTCCCAATATTTGGAATATAGTCCCCGAGGATCTTATTCAGTATTCCCCTGGCGGTGGCACGTCTTAAAGCGTAGAGCTTAACATGTTTCGAAAAAGCATCTACCAACACCAGCAGTTGGGTAACTTGCCCACGCCCCTTTGGTAGAGGACCAATGAGGTCGGTACAAACTAGTTGTCCAGGCTTGTCCGGAATAACCGATCTCATAGCACCCCTGCTCGTCGGCGAAACCTTTGCCCTCTGACAGAGGTCACAAGCGGCCACTATTTTGCGAATATGGTGTGCCATTTTAGGCCAATAAAATGTTTGCCTCATATGATTATAGGTTTTCGACTTTCCGAAGTGACCAAAACTACCATGATGTGCTATTACTAAATCTTTAATTTGGCCCCGTGGCACGCATAATTTGAAACCCGGGTTTAAGCTATCTCCCCTCTTAAATAACAACCCCTCATAAATGTAAAACCAGAGTTGAGTTTTTCTTTCGTCCGTTGTCAAGCAATTCGCATTGCCGCCGTAACTTTCTAAAAATACCATCTTATTCCGAATCCAGTCTTCCCTTAACTGATCCTCCCTTAGAACTTTAAAATTTTTCTTTAATTTTTCATAATCGTCGGTTATTTTAACTAACATGATTTTAACATCCTTCGATTTATCGGTTCTAACCCCGAAATTTTTATTAACCGGAAAACGCGACAATATATCTGCAACCACGTTCTCGGTACCCTTGCAATGTTCTATGCGAAAGCTAAACTCTTGCAGGAACATTATCCATCGCGATAGGCGTGCTGAACGTAACTTCGATGTTAGGAGGAAACTTAAAGCTTTATGGTCCGTTAACACGACGAGGTCTCTACCTAAAATTAACGTACGCCACTGACTTAAACAGTGTAGGACCGCCATAAGTTCTTTTTCTGTGGTAGTGTACTTTAATTGGCTACCCTTAAGTGTGGTGCTAGTATAGGCCAGCACCTGCTTTTCACCTTCCTCCGAAATCTGGAATAAGCAACCCCCGATTGCGTAGTTTGAGCTGTCACACTGAACGTAAAACGTCTTAGATGTGTCAGGATGGCAAACAAAAGTAACTTGCAGAAATGCGTCTTTTATTTCCTGCATCGCTGTTCTCTCTTCTTCACCCCAACGCCATATTTCTCCCTTTCGCAACAATTTTAACAGTGGTAAGGTTAAGTTAGAATATTGCGCACAGAACCTTTGTTCATAATTAACAAGTCCCAGAAACCCTCGTAGCTCTCTAACATTCCGTGGATCTGGAAAATTTTGGATTGAGCTTATCCGTTTAGTATCAAGCGACACCCCCTCCTTCGTGATCGTGTGGCCCAAAAACACAACACTTTCGCGGACAAACTGACATTTCCGCAATTTTATCGTTATATTTTCGGCTCTTAACAGCTCAAAAACTTTATTTAAATGTATCCAATGCTCTTCAATATTATCGGAAAATACTAACATATCGTCAACGTAAATTAAGACAAACGATGCACATTCATCTCCCATAACCTGCTTCAAACAACGGATCAGGCTAGCCATTGAAGTAGATAATCCGAACGGTAATCGTTGAAAAGTATATGACTCCCCCTCGTATACAAAACCCACAAATTTAGTGTGATCCCTATGTATGGGTATCTGCCAATAGGATGCCGTTAAGTCAATGGAGCTTAAAATTTGCCCCTTTTTAAAATTATGTAATAATTCCTGCGGATTAGGTGGCATTACGAAATCTTTTTTCATTTTTGAGTTCAAAAACCGCGCGTCTAGACAAATTCGAACGGATTTGTCCTTTTTCTTTACCGTAACTAAAGGTGACACAAACTCTGTTTTTTCCTTCCTGATCACCCCCCACTCTAACATTTCGTTGATCTGCGTCTTTACGTCCGGCCTGTATACAAATGGAATCGGATACGACTCGCAGTGAAAAGGTTTGTCGTCGCACATCTCAATTTCGTGTACGTAACTCCTTACTTTACCCGGACATTCCGAAAAGACGTTTTCATTTCTTCTCAGTATGTCAAATAACATTCGTTTGCCTGTATCGTCGATCATGGCCCTATCTACCACCTGTTCTATATCGTCGTCGCTGTATTTGTGTTTAATCGTTTCAGCCCTTAGGCACAGATTTATGCTTGCCGGCTTTCCATTTCCTTCGTATGGATGCAGCTTTACTTCATGCAAAACATTCTGCCATAAAAATGCTAACGTACTCTTGTCAAATTTAATACGCGCCTTATTTTTACTTAACCAGTCGCAGCCGATTATCATGTTGGTGTTCAAACCCGGAATTATTAAGAAAATTATCTCCAGTTCGAGATTTTCAACCTCAACTGTTACCAAAACTTGCTGTCTAACGCCCTGTTTCTTACCCCCCGTCGCCACTTGAATTGAAACTCCCGTGACCGGTAAAATTGGCAAATCTATATTTTTAGTTATTTTCGTATAAAATTCGCCCGACATGGCCGTAACATCGCTCCCGCTATCTACGAGTATATCTACCTCACATTCTCCCACCTTAGCCTTAAAAACAGGTGACATTAATTCGGTTGTCTGCTCACTTTCGGTTTCACTCTCCGAATCGTCAGAAAAAACTTCAAAATCTTCATTAAATTTTGTAATACGGCGCATAGTTTCACTTGCGTCATTTAACGAATTTTGTGGTGGCATCTCGTTTGCACCATTGGCATTGGCTCGATTATGACGCGAATTACGCCAGTTTCCTCCCGGTCCTTCCGGTGGAGATCTGTAATTTACACTACCCCCCGGACCCTGATTGCGTTTAAATTCATTTTTGGTTTGGAAATTTCGAATACTTTCCCCACAATATGTTTCATCAATTTTTCGGAGGTATTCCTCCACTTGATCGGTCGATCTCAACCCCAAGGTAATAATGCCCCTTTGGATCTCCGCTGAAAAATGTTTTGCCAACATTTCTATGAGTTTTGGTTCGGGAATTTTCTCTGAAAGAAAAGCCGCATGATTAACTAAATTGAGAAAATACTCTGCCCGGTTTCCTGACTCGTAGCGTCCGTAATTTAAATTTAAAAAAAGATCACGTTGTTTATCTGTTCCCCAATACCTTTCTGTAAAAGCTCGCTCAAAATCATAGAAATTTACAAAACTACCCTCTTTAATTGACACCCAGTCCGCGGCTGTGCCCTTTAAACAACCTGCTACTAGGCCAACCCTGAACTGATCAGGAACGCCAGCCTCTTCAAATACCTTTCTAACCTTTTTTAAAAATGCTACGGGATGAACTCTCCCAGTTGGGTTGAAACTCAAATTATTGCCCCCTAGTTCTTTCCAATTAGCAATGTATTGTCTATCGTAAGCAAAATTTGAACCCGTTTCTTTGTTTTGGGTTTCTGAACCCTTATTTTTCATGACTTGGTCTACCTGGATTGCCAGGTCACCGACAGTTTCTTGCAGGGTCAGCATTCCCGCTGCTAGCTGGTGAACAATTAGTTCAAGTTTATTATTAACATTTAGATTTGCGCCTTCAACGTCTAAATCTAAATTTTCCTTGTTTGCTTTGCCCCTAGTGGTAGTGGCCATTTTTAGATAGTGAAATTATTTATACATACATGTGCAATCGTTCGACAATAACGTTGCTTCAATAATAATATTAAAACTAAATATAAATTTTTCAAAGTAAAGCAATCTGAACGCCGCTTTAGGAATGGAATGTAAAAAATGTCTGTTGCAGCAGCTGTTGTCTTAAAAGCCACCACAAAACACAAAATAATAAAGCAATACAGGAACGAACTCACTCGTGTTATTCCGTCCGCAAAGCCGCCGCTCACCGCCTTTCTTCGCGTAACGCCTCTATCGCTGGCTTGTTGCTAACGCCGGTAGCGCGCTTCCCGCTTCTGGTTGACCAACTGCCTACTCGCGTGCTGGCTCTTCTATACTGGTTTATAAGGTCGGGAATCGCTTACCCACTTTTTCCTTGCTTCCCAGAAACTGGTAACTTTTCATTGAAAATTCACTGACTATTTGCAATTTGCTGTGTCTGTTTTCCGTTCTATCTGTCTATGCCACTAGTTGGTGCGCCAAATGCACTAGTTTGCTCTTGTTTCTCAGGGTTTTTTGTTTTAAAGTTCTTATAGACGGATAGGTAGGTAGTTATTCAAACACAACAGCAGATGAACATCAAATTTATGGAACACAGAACACACGTTATTTATTTAACGTGAAACATCAATAGGTACACACATCTACGATCTTCTCCAACCCTTGGTCAGAGAGAGACTGCCTCTTAAAACTAAAAAGTCGAATGGCTCGCGTATCCCCCACTATCACTGCCATTCTCGCGGCACTCGTGTTTCGCGAAAACCACCACAAGAGTTATCAATTAGATACATTAGAGTCTATGGAAATTTATAAACATAAAAATTATAATTTACTTAATTCCTACCTTAATTTGCCGTCGGAATGTCCTTATGTAAAGCAGGTTTATACGTATGAACAATAGTGTAGCAGCCGTAAATACAGCCTTTCCGCCTCCCTGTACAGAAATAGAGCTGAGACCGGGGTCTCTTCTTTCCTAAATCTCTGGCTCCGTGAACGCACGCAGAGTCTGTTGCCTAGTGTATCTGCCTTGGGTCGTCTTCAAGCTAAATTCCTTAACCCAGAAACACCTGTTGGAATGTAGTTTCATTCTTCGTTTTCTCACAGAAATCCCCGCAGGCAAATTCGTTACGGGCTACCAAACTTGATATATACCTACGCGGCCAAACGTTTTAATGCGAGGACGTTACGATTTTTAGAAAGATGCGACTTGTTCACATCGATTTTCGGAATCGTTTTGTGCCGACGTGGGATTTGAGAGAATTTATACATTTCCATTGTCATTGTGGTGCGTATTCAATGCCATTCTTTTCAAAACATGCAAGTTGTTCCTTTCTTCGTTAAAGTATCCAGGAACAAATACAAAGAGTAGAACTTAAAAATTGGGAAAGTTGGAAGTTCCTTTTATCGAAAGTTTTATCGAGGCTAACCCCATTAAAAGTTTATGGAAAAAATATAATCATCCATAATCGCTATAATGCCTCGTCGTCAAACAAGAAAATGAACTAGACGCCATCTGAGATAATTAATTTAATTATCAGATAATTAAAGTTATCTGCAATGCGTCCCTCATCGTCTTGATGTCTGAGAGCGCCTCTTCGCATCGAGTACCTAATATTGTAGTCTGGCGCTTGACAATAGCTAGCGCTTACTGAAATTTCAATAAAATCACAACGAAGAGAATAGACTTTGAAACACTCTGTCTCTCAGTAAACCAGATGTCATTTATATGTTAATTTCAGGACAAAATGTACGGAGACGGATATATCGGGTCGCTGTTTACGATACGAATGCTACCGTTTCCCACTCTTCTCCAATTCATGGAGACATAGTCCAGTCAACAGGGTGCGTTCATCTCTTGAATAATATTTCCTGGAATGCTCCATCATTTTTTACATTAACTGCAGCCCTATACGAGAACATTTCTAAAGTTTCGAGTGACTGCGAAGAGGAAGAAACCGACACCGCGATCGACAAATTAATAACATGAGAAGATGCTGAGGAATAGGAGAATGATACTCGGCCAAACACAGGAGAAATAGACTTGTGCTGATCATCACAGTGTACTCACGTTGCCTCCACAATTTTCCAATTTTATGAAAAAAAAAAATGTTTTCTTGCCAGACCAAAAATTTGTGTAATGTATTTTTCATATACCGAGTAAGTAATCTTATTTTTTGGAATTAACATATACATATGCGAGACCAAATACGGACAAAGGCTCGAAATTATTTTTGATGAAGAAACCAAACATTTATATTGTTGCTGAAAAAAGTTACAGCGAGTTAAATACAAATAATTTTTGCGCGCTAGCCGCGCTGAGCCGTGTAGGAGTGGTTTAGGTGCAGGCGTACAAACGCTGCATTAATAACGAGAACATTTATATTTCTTATTCAGACAAATTGCATTTTCCCTCACATAACCAAATCGAGTTTAGAGCTATTTGTGAATGTTATTGGCATAATAACGTCCTCGACACATAGCCGCACGTCTCCAATGGGCACAGGAACATAGGGGCTGGCTTTCACCCCTGTGGCGCAATATCATTTTTTCTGATGAGACAAAAATTGGGTTAGTGAGTGATTATCAACGTGAAAAGGTTTGGAGGGGACCGGGACGACAAGAAAGACTTTTGCCAGAGAAGTTGTTCCTTATCGAGGCGGAACAGTAATGTTTGGGGGGGGGGGGGGGTCGCATGCACTCTGCCGCTAAACGAACGCTGCCTCCACAGCTTGACTCACCTGTGGACGGAAAAGGCGGGAGTCACCGGTAGGAACGAAACCGTATACAATTCAAATAAGTCTGAGGGAGATGCAGAATGGATCCGCGCAGTTTTACAACAATGACTGCACCTACGTTTCGCTCGAAGAAGAGAAAGTCAGATCTATCATCGATAGATGGACGGAAGCAAAACAGAGACAATGAACTTTGCGGTGCGTCGCGTCTTTGATTTGTTACGTGCGAGTCTGATGGTTAGTTGCACATTTTTTCTGTTGTACATTTTAATTGATTCGATACGTTGCTTACACGTGAATTCCTGTGAGATATTGTTAGGCGCCATGGGAACATTTTTTGCCTTTTGTTGAAGGTACTCGATAAACTCGTGGTTGTATAGAATTTTTTATGGAAACTTTTAGTTAGAAATTTATTGGGAAAATTGGATGAGGGTTCTATTTCTCCTGTCGTCCAAGTTTCTATATCTCTAGAGCTCCTACCATCACGAGTTATTTGACTTCCTAATTAACAGAAATCTGAGACTGCCTCTATCTTCTCGTCTCCAATTTGTATTTCCAAAATCATGCTACTTTATTTTTGTTTTACTTCTAAGGTAATTTTCGAAGCTTTTATCGGGCTTTCTCATACTAAAATGTTAGTAAAGTGGCCATGTAGACAAGCCATGTTTTCCAATACGTACTTTCCGGACAGAAAATACACGAAGATTTGGAATTGCCAATTACAAATGTTATTTTATATTTATCATCGAAATAACTTTTAACGTGTCGCAGATGATTGAGTTTCCGCCAGAGATGATAACAATTTCGTAATAATCGAGTTCAAAGAGATGCTGGATCTTACGTCTCTTTCAGAAAATGTACTGCTAGCGATGCTCCAATAAATAACATCGCTCTCCCTTTTAGCGAGAATTTTTTGTTTATCGTAAAGCTTGCGGCAACTTTATTACAGCTATAAATATCAAAATATGCAATTAATATACCATTTAAGGTTATCGTAAATGTTAAGGTCTTATTCTTGTCCTTTTGTGGTTTTGGTACTCACTGCCAGTCTTCTAGCTATGATCAGTACTTTGGTGTTTGATTCCAATAATTTCTCTGTCATCAAGCGTTTTATTCCTGCTGTTGATCAACGGTATTAAATTAATTCTCTTCCGTATCATTGCCATGAACTCCCATAATAATAATAGATTCAGTTGCATCATTGTTCATTTGAACTTTTGTTATTGCTTTTTAATACAATAATTCAGTCGGCACTTGTGAAGTATTGTGCGACGATTTTTACCATATTGATTAAAATATCTGTGTATTGTTTAGCATTAGAAAGTTTAAAAAACAATAAAAATTACCTGCCTAAATAATTTAAAAAGATTAGATTGTGTTAAATCAATTTGTTCGTTAAGTAAGTATATATTCACGTTTATAAATTTATAAATTATAAATTACTAATGCAACACAAATATAAAACAATGATAATTATTATAAATATATTTTATTTTTTTTCCAAATTCATAACAATCACTGCTACAAGAAGCCCCTCCTAAAATATTCTAATCAAAACCATAATTTTAATAAAAATATTTTTTGTATAACAGTCTCAAATTTAAAATCTTCAGCGGTCGGCATTCGCAGCAATACTAGAAATAGCCAAGCGTCAAGCCGCGCTGCGCGCTCGCTAGCAAGCCGGGACATTATTCGAATTGACCCTGCACAGCTCTTATGGCTTATGGAGAAATGCATGTAAAGAAGAACAGTGACAGCAGATGGCGAATTCTTGAGTGGAAGTGAGAGTCACCTTTTACTCCTATATCTCCAACGTGGTCAATGTCCCGATTACAACTGCGCAGAATCGATTTTAGTTCTACAGTATTCAGTTATATTTTCTCTGGACTCTGGATCTCAGTTCTTCTTAGATAGCAGGCGGGAAACCTTTCTTTATTGTTGCGGATGTGAACTGTGATCGTTGTGAAGTTCTGATCGTTGAGAAATTTTGTGTGTTTAGCAAAACAAGATGAGTGTTGTTGAGGATATATTTGCCTTAAAGTCAGCTGGAACATTAAATTATGAACGCCGGCTTGAAAAGAGGGAAAGTGGACGGCCGAAACCAAAACTGAATTTGAAGCAGACAACAAAAGATAAAGGTAAAAATGTCCAAAGATATTTTAAAGAATCGATGTACAATTTGTGCGACTGGATTTGTGGATGCAGTGTTAAAAATGCGTTCTTTTGCTATCCGTGCTTATTATTTTCAAATGATGCTATATGGGCTAAAAATGGAGTAACCGATATTAAACATTTAAAAGACAAAATTAAAAAGCATGCTTCTTCTGCTTCTCATATAAATTGTTCAATGAGTTACGCCAGTTTAGGACGTGTAGACATAAGACAGCAACTTGATAGTGCGTATCGCAAATCAGTACACGACTTTAATGAATCGGTTTCTAAAAATAGGTATATTTTAAACAAAATAATTGATTGTGTAAAATTTTGTGGAGTCTTTGAAATTGCATTGCGCGGTCATGACGAAAGTGACATGTCCAATAATCCTGGGATTTTTCGTGGCCTTATAGATTTTGTCTCTGAACTAGACTTAATATTTAAAGAGCACCTTGAAAAAAATACAGTATTCAAAGGAATATCAAAAACAATTCAAAACGAAATTTTAGATTCAATGTTGGCCGTTGTACACACACATATAATAAAGGAAATTGACCAGACAAATTTTGTGGCAATTCAAGTTGATGAGAGCACAGATAGCTCCAATAAAACGCAAATGATTTTTATCTTTCGATATGTATTAGATGGTATTGTGCATGAAAGATTTTGGAAATTTGTCAACCCTCCAGGTACCACAGCACAACATTTATCCGATGCAATAATGGAAGAACTCCAATTATTAAAAATTAATGAAGCACCCCATAAATTGATTGCTCAAAGTTACGATGGTGCATCAGTCATGAGCGGTAAGCTGGGAGGAGTACAAACAAAAATTAAAGAAATGTACCCAAATGCACACTTTATTCATTGTTATGCCCATCAACTTAATTTTATCCTCCAAAAAGCGGCGAGTCAACACAAACCGATAAAAATATTTTTTGCAAATTTACGTGCATTTTCGTCTTTTTTCGGACGATCCCCAAAACGTACGGTGGTATTGGATAGGGTGGTTAAGGTGAGATTACCTAAAGCTGCACCCACTCGATGGGCTTTCAATACAAAGTGTGTTGAAACTGTACACACTTATAAAGATGAGTTAATATGTTGTTTGGAGCAAATCATTGATGAGGAGGAAGACGGAAATAATATAAATCAAGCAACTGGTTTAAAAAGGCATTTGGAAGATGAACTTTTTTTATTTTGGTTAAATTTTTTTCATAAAATAATGCCTCATGTAGACATATTGTTCAAACAATTACAAATGAGAGATATTGATGTTATATCAGTCAAAAACTACATAATGTCTTTCAACAGCAATATCCAAAAAGTGAGAAGTGCTATTTTAGAATCGGAAGAACCAAGCACATCATCAGCGAAAAGAAGAAAAGTTAATGCAGGGGATCCTAAACGACTAACTGCACTTGAAATTTGCGACATTATTATGTCTGAAATTCATCATAGATTTGGATTCAATGATCATCTCGTGATTTCACAGTTATTTCAGACGGAGAAATTTGAAGCATACACTACCAATTTTCCCCAAAATATTTTAAATATGGTGAAGGCTAATTATGATACAATAGATATTTCCAAACTAAAATCAGAACTTGAAGTAATATATTGTCGTGAGGATTTTCGTAACAGTGCCGGTGCAGTCGCCATTCTTCAAGTTTTTATTAACATGAATTTGTCCGAAACATTTTCTGAAGCACTACCAATGACAACCGTGGAAAGTGAGAGATGTTTTTCAACTTTGAAACGGATAAAAACATTTTTATGCAATACAATGGGACAGTCTAGACTTAGTGCCTTGTCTATGTTGAGCATCGAGAAAACGCTTGTCAAGAGCATTCCAAACTTCAACGAGAAAGTCATAGACCATTTTGCGGAACAGAAGGAGAGGAGAATTGACTTGAAATATAAGCACGTTTAAGGTATGTTTTATTTTAACAATATGTCCCCTTATATTTTTGAAGATTTGGACATACAACGTGTCCTATAAAGTTCTCTACATATGGGAAACTTTTTTATTATCCGTTTGTGAAAAAATAATATTCTTCATAAAAAGCTCTGAATTGCTCAAAAATCAAAATGCACTCGCAACATTCCAAAAATATCGGATAATATACAAGGGAGATAAAAAAATAATAATTTGACTGAAGAGTAAAGTACCCTTATTTTTGAAAATAATGAAAAATGTTATTCGGGAAAGTTATTCAGTATAAAAAGTTATGGACTATTATGAAATAACGGCCACCTATGATCAAATTTATGTTTCGTGAATTTAAAGCAAGAACAGCAATTTGCATTGAGAGAAAAGGTGGATATTTTGAGGCAATAGTTTATTAAGTGCTCTAATTTAAATTTAAGTTAATTTAAAATAATTTTAGTTCTTTATTAGATATTAACACGTTTGTAATTTAGAAAAATAAATTTGATCATAGGTGGCTGTTATTTCATAATAGTCCATAACTTTTTATACTGAATAACTTTCCCGAATGACATTTTTCATTATTTTCAAAAATAAGGGTACTTTACTCTTTAGTCAAATTATTATTTTTTGATCTCTCCTGTATATTATCCGATCTTTTTGGAATGTTGCGAGTGCATTTTGATTTTTGAGCAATTCAGAGCTTTTTATGAAGAATATTTTTTTAATAAACGTATAATAAAAAAGTTTCCCATATGTAGAGAACTTTATAGGACACGTTGTATATGTATATATTTTTAGTATTAATTATAAGTTCCAAAACCAAAATGACCCCCCTGGTTATTAACTCACGAGCCGCCACTACTACTTCGTCAGGATTTGGAAATAATAACTCAAAAGTGTAACGCAACCACTGACCTATTGCTGAATTAGAATCCGTGTTCTCAGATACTAACCCAACATTTTGAATTTTGCGATACCAGGACTGTGTCAAATGAAACCTACATCCTATTACATTTATATCTGGCCAAATTTTCTTAACGCCAACGTGTATCGCTTTTTCTAAATCGCTAACAATTTGGGCTCCAAAGTTAAATTACTGGTACAATAACTTTTTAATAGCTGAAATGCCTCAAAGTAATAGTATTAGATTGTTTGTACATCTAACGTCAAATCGGCTCCAAAATCTGAAAGACCAACCTTTTTTAAATAACAAATGTATTCTTGTCTCATTTCGATATTCCAGCCCATTTTCAAGAAAAAGCGACTTAATGCAGATAGTGTTTAAATTCCAAGCTTGTTCTAATAGGCCGTTCCGCATTGAACAAAATATTATCTAGATAGCTACGTTTTACAAACAGACAGTCGATAGTAATATGACATTAGTTTTAAAGTGTTCAGTGTTAATCCAGTAGCTTTTTCATTACCTTTCTCCATAAATTTATCAAAAGTATTAAAAAATGCCGCGTCATAATGACTTTTCGAATATGAGAGATATGATTTGTGTTTTTGCTCAAACCAATTTTAATGGGCTCGCTGCAGCGCGAAGGTATTCAGAGTTATACCCCCACCGAAGGCAACCAAATCATAAATTATTTAGAAATCTGTACAATCGCTTAGGCGAAAGAGGATCTTTCCGTCCAAAAGGTGAAAATAGCGCTCCGAAGATTATTTTGGCTGAGCAGGAAGATGAGGTTTTGGTTAGATCGCACGAAAATCCAAGCGTAAGTATTTGTCGTTTAAGTGCGGCAACAGGCGTAAGTAGCTCTTCGATTTGGAGAATTTTGCACAAAGAGAAGCTTCACCCATACCACATTACTCCCAGTACAAAATTTGTTACCGGAAGATCCTCCTGCTCGTCTACGTTTCGATAATTTCTTACAAGAGCAGCAAGGCGCGGATCCTAATTTTTTGAACAAAATCCTCTTCACAGATGAGGCAACGTTTACTCGACGTGGAGTTTTCAACTGGCGAAACAATCATTTGTGGGATTCTGAAAACCCTCATGCCGTTAAAGAAAGACACTTTCAACATGAATTTAAGATCAATGTTTGGTGCGGTGTAATTTCAAATTTCTTTATTGGGCCTTTTCAACTTCCACCCAATCTGAACTTTATTTAAATTTTCTTCAGCAAAATTTGTACGAACTGCTTGAAGAAGTACCACTTAATTTAGGGGAAAATATGTGGTTCATGCAGGACGGGGCGCCCGCACATTTTTCCCGGCTGCCGGTGCGGGAGTACTTAGAAGAATGTATCTTTTTTTATAGAGGGTCCCACATTCCTCTTTAATTCGCTTTAATCTGAACGTACTTTGGAATAATCTTCATCCTAAGACATTCTTTCAGTTTCATTTTCAAGAATAAATCGTTCAGAGTGCGTGCCGGACCTGGTTTTTACTTTTTCGGTTGGCTAGCTGTTGGAGGTAAACGAGCTTGGGATCGAGAGCCTAGCCACGTTGAACACAGGTAAAGCAGGCAAATCCCCCACCTCCAATCCATGAGTACAGGTTGCGATCACATACAATAAGTATGACCGCCGCGTCTACTTTTACCAACGGTTTTTAACACAAGTTGGGTCCGAATTTCGTGGTTAAAAGTGCAAATTCCTTCAGGATTATGTGATACGTTAATGGGTGATAGTATAAAGTGTCCATTGCGTGAAGTTCTGGTGGTTTTTGTGTAACAGTTTCAGTTTGGAAAGTTGGATGTTAGTTCGACCACAAATGCAAAAGTTCGTTCCGAGTGGAATGCGCAACTTGCCCGGAACTGTTTGAAGTTTTGGTTTAGGTATTTATCCCTACATTTTATTAACGTTAAAGCAAAATCTTCGTCCCAAACGCCTTCTGTGACCGTGAGAAATGTCATATGTTAGCGAGAACAAGAACAAAAAAATTTAAACCGAAATTTAACGTTTGTTTGAGTAAGTTGCGTGTTGTAAAGGTAAATTACAGTGACAATTAACAGCACTAACGGACTCACGCATGTTGTTTGGCCGATATTTTGTGTTCAAACAGCGGATTTATTAACATACCTCCGAAATGAACTGCGCGACCTTCTTTTTCCAAGTTGATGTCTTCAGGTTTTACTCGAACCTTACTTAACACGGTTAAATTACTGCTGCGCTGAAATGACCTCTGAAATATTACGCCAATAAAACTCAAAATCACACAACTATTTATTTAAAAAAAAGTTTATTTCACTTAGCAATACTAGGTAATAAACACACCTACCTATTCACTTTCGTCAATCACAGACCAAATTAATGTTTGCCATATTAGTAAAATGCAATTTGATGGAATTGTGTAAGTGTGAAATTTTTGTTAAAAGCCGAGGGGTTTACCACTAGGAAAAAATCTGTCCCAAGTATTTCCCATTTCCAAATATGTCCTTACTATTTCTTACTATTTCCTTGCCATTTCTTACTATTTCCTACTATTTCCTCAGTATTTCGTCACTATTTCTTAGTATTTCTTAACTATTTCTTAGTATTTCCCGGTATTTCCTCACCATTTCTTAGTATTTCTTCACCATTTCTTACTATTTCTAAGTATTTCCAGAGCATTTCCTAGTATTTCTTTACCATTTCCGTGTATTTCTTCACCATTTCCAAGTATTTCCAGTGTTCCAGAGTATTTTTTTACAATTTCATTCAATTCGTACCTTTTACTTCCCCTTTTACTATTACAAAAATAGCATACATTACCTACCTATTTTCTTCTTGTGAAATAATTTACTGCACATTTAATTTTTGTGTTGTTGAATATTGAATTTATAAAAATGGGTTACGATATAAACGATTACAAACGTCCGTCACTTGAAAAATAACCCCTATGCAATTTATTAAATCTTGAAGTATAACGCCCATTTATAAAAAGTTAAGTTATACAGGGTATCCAAAATTAAGTGCGCATCATTGCCAACTTTGTTATTATTGGACCTACGAGGTCGGTTAAATGGACAAAGAATTAGTTGAGGAATTAGTATTTTTTATTACGAAAAATATGATGAACATCGCATTTTCGCGATTTTCACATAAACAACGTTTTAAATGGAACGCCCTATATATTTCTATAAGTGTTGAAAGAGAATAAAATTCTTCATGAAAAACACTAATTCTTTGCCCATTTAACCGACCTTGAACGTCCAATAATAACGAAGTTACCAATGGTGGACACTTAATTTTGGATACCCCGTATATGTATGCATGATGCGTTAGAAACTCTTCCCTAGTTTGGATGTGTGTTTTGCAACCTCCCAAATTAATATTTAAGTATTGCTTACTAATTATGTTACTAAACTGATAAAACTTAATTTCCCTTCCTTGCATAATTAATTCAAATTTTAGCCCCCACGGTCGTGGTTTTCATAAAAATGCAAAAACAATAAACATAACAATGCTATTGTCCGTCACCTCTTGGACCACTTTCGCGCCCTGCCTAAATCGAGACCTACATACCTAACATGATATTTACCGATATTTACGATAACTAGAATAATATGTGTTCGAGTATGTGTTAAAAAAATGCTACATATTCTTGCAATTCGCGAATGGTTACCACAGTTAAATACCGACAATTTTAGATGACCAAAATGGATACTGAAAAGCCGGCAAATCAGGGCAAATAGTCCCGAGATATTACATAACTTTAATCAATCAAAACCGAATTTATCAATTCAACATTATTCGTTTATTTCGAGGTTTGAATATAAACCAAGAGTTCCAACATTTGAAAGATTCCAAATATAATTATATATGTCACAAGGTCTTGGACACGATAGTTACATTACCTTCGATATTACCCCTCAATTTCGAGCTCAGTTTAATTCACCCCGCATCGAACTTGTCTCGGATCTTGCGCACCTACCCATCGTAATATGTTTCCCCAACAACCGTTGTTACCATTAGAACTGAAAAAATCTTACAATAAATTACCGATATTTCGCAGTAATATCCCGGAATTGCCGAAAGACAGTTGTTTCAAAAAATATCAAAGGTGGGTAGGTATCTCATTTATGTATCACCCTGTGTCTCCGCTCTCTTGTGTAAACTTGAACCGTCAAACAAATTTCGGAAGCCCAAGAAACTCGCAAAGAAAGGTTCAGGCATGTTAGTGCGAGTTTTAACGCTTCTAGTCCCTTTTTCTTCTTCATTCTCGTAATTGTTGGGCTGAGCTTTAAGCTCTTTAGCCCTCGCTTAAGCCCTTTTGATCTAAATACTGTGGTTCGTGGTTCCCTTTTGAAATCCATTGCTATTTCTTAATTATAGAGCCACAAATTGCATAAAAATGCGAATAAAAATGACAGTATACCTTGCGGTATACCTAAAATATTGTGTTGAGCAATGTACACATAACTAAAATAATATAAAAGTCTATCGTTAAAACCTCCACTTAAAAAGCTCTTCACTTCCAAAAATTGTTATCCGTTTTTATATGAATTTGCGGGGATATTTACAAATATTTTTCAGAGTTTAAAATAGGATGGCAACTATCAATTTACATTAAATAATAAATCCAGGAATACTTGTAGGTATAAACGTTGATAGATTATTGATAATCAGTCAACGGTATAAAGTTCACACCATTTTTTACTCGATTTTTTTACTTGCTTTGAATGCTCGCATCACCCTACCACTCACTGTTGCTACAGAAAACAGAAGAAACTTATTACATATTTATACAATTGAGTCAATTCGAAGTCGCGCTATTGGCCGTCTAAAAATGTGGCCTCATATTTGCTTCTGCGCAGTGAAGAACGAAACCGGCCTACCGGCCAACGTTTGTACTGATACTAGTACGTTTGGCGCGAAGAGAGAGAGCGGAAAGTTTTATACATATTGGTCGACTATTTCCAGTATTTCCTAGGTATTTCCGAGAATATTTCCCTTACTATTTCCAGTATTTCCAGTATTTCTCAGACTATTTCCAGTATTTCTTTGAATATTTCCACCATTTCTTTACCATTTCCTGGGTATTTCCTACTATTTCTGAGTAAGAAATACTATTTCTACACTATTTCCTAGTATTTCTGCACCATTTCCACCATTTCTCACTATTTCGGAAATACTATTTCTTGAACCTGTCCCAACCATTTCCTTAGTGGTAAACCCCTCGAGTTCAGGAAAGGATGGAGGTAGGCGTTCAACCAGTGTAACTATAACATTGTAACCTACATAATGGGAATACTTAAACAATTTACGGTAAATGCAGATGAAAGCTGGCAAAAAGGAAGCATAGTAGTATACTACTACTTTGGCATACATGCGACATAACGTGCCACAAAACTATTAACTCCAAACCTAAAGAAACATCAAGAAAACAAGGTTCACAATAATATCTATAAGTAAAGTGTTTTGCTTCAAAATAGCTTGTTAAAATATTACAAACAGTTAACAAAAAACGGTAGCAACAACCTGAAATTCTTACAGATAGAATAAATTTGGAATGGTATCTTTCTAATTCATCCCATAATTTATGGTTGATTAGCGAAGCTAGGCCATTAACATGCAGAAAAGCGACTCGACATTCCTTTCCGAGAATTAAAAAAATTAGCCTCGTTAAGTAGAAAAAACAGATGGCATCTACTTATTTTCCATGAAATTCTTAAAAACCAGAAGCCTAAACAATTAAATTTTATAATCCGTTTCTTGAATACTGTTGGTGTAAATGAATGTGACAATTACGTGAAGCAGAAAGACCTCATTTCTATCTTGGAGTATCCGCTACACATGCGATACATTTCGATTAGGTTCAGTAACTTCTGAAAGCTTTCCTTGTAAAAATAATCTTCCAGAGATTACAGTCTCTAATTCGCAGTCGGAGAAAGGGAACATTCACCCTGCGAAAGCTTATTCCTTATAGAATCGATTTCTGTTCTTCCTTGACTACGCCTGGGGTGATTATACTCACTGAATTTGAATTTTCCGAAACTTTCTGATGTACATATTGTACAATGCTAACGCTGTTACTTGCAAATATGGCGTCAATTTCATTTGAGTTATTATAACTCGACTACAAAGTGGATAAGACAAGTGCATCGACTCCCATGCATACAGTAAAGGAAAAGGTGAGTAGTATTTTTGTCCGAGCGGGAATCGGGCCGATTTTTCATATTTCGCGCGCAGGAAATGCGGCGCGCTCAAAATGTATCATGTCATAACTCCCTCAAAAATTGTCTTATCGAGTTGCAATTTTTTAAAAATTATTTCTTAAACTTTCAGGGTGCTCGTGAAATCTTTCAAATTACAATTTCATAATTACTTTTCATTCCGCTTTGCGAATTTCGAGACGTTGTCTTTTTGGTGCAGTGGAATTTTCACCTATCTAGGAACTATGCTCATTTTTAGAATTTGAACAAACTTCCGGCGGCAAAGTTATAGAGAAAGGATTGAATTTCATTTTACACCAAGATTCAATTCATTATCTCGCATAGAAAGAAAGTTATGGCGATTTGAACACGATAATCGTTCTGAGCGCTTAACGAAACGGTAACAGCATCAATCTTTAGGAGACTGTACGTGTGCAGACGTATTTGGTTTTATTTTATAATTATTCGCCGTGTGATGAAAATATCAAAATAGGACTAAAATGTGTAGCACCTAATTATGTTTCGGGTTATGCAACGTGCAAGGAAAAGGTTGCCACTGACAGGTATACGATTTCAAGAGTTACGCGTTCAGAACGATTATCGTGTTCAAATCGCCATAACTTTTTTTCTATGCGAGATAATGAATTGAATCTTGGTGTAAAATAAAATTCAATCCTTTCTCTATAACTTTGCCGCCGGAAGTTTGTCAAAATTCTAAAAATGAGCATAGTTCCTCGATAGGTGAAAATTCCAGTGCACCAAAAAGACAACGTCTCGAAAATCGCAAAGCGGAATGAAAAGTAATTATGTAATTGCAATTTGAAAGATTTCGTGAGCATCCTGAAAGATTAATAAATAATTTTAAAAAAAATGCAACTCGATAAGACCATTTTTGAGGGAGTTATGACATGATTCATTTTGAGCGCGTCAAATTTCCTACGCGTGAAATTTGGAAAATCGGCCCGATTCCCCTCTCGCACTTCTCTTCTCTTGCCATAAGCTCGGACAAATACTACTTTACCTTTTAGAGCCAAGTCGGTCCACTTGTCTTATCCGCTTTGCTCGAGTACCAACTAAACGAATGCGTTCACGCTGAGTTGTACTCGTAATTTCGCAACTATAAAGGTTTATTATAGCAGTCGATTAGATTATGCTGTCTACTCAATAATATCGGCAAGTTTCATCTCCGCTCGTTCGTTCCGCAAATCTCTAGCCGGATGCATAGTTGCAATTTGCAACACATTAACCCATTCTAGTATTATGGCCGATGCCTCGATCGAGTTAAAAGCTGTTGTCAGTGTCCCACCATGTGGTCGGCTTCTCATCGAATGAAAATGCAATTCACGCGCCTCACAGGATAATCGTTAGGAAACGTGTCCAGTTTTCCTTTTTTTCTTTCGTCACTAAAAGGACGCGTTTGTGTTTGTGTTAAATTTCAGTTTGTAAAACACAATTTTAAGATTTAATCAACTCGGTTATCCGAAAATAAATACGTAGGTAATCTTACATCTATTATATTATCAAGAATATAGAAAGTGGCCCATTATTTTATCACAAAAATGTGCTAATTTCATGTGAGATTTTCTTTACATAAATTTTATAATAATAACATAATAACATGTTTGGGGCTATAATCTTCTAAGTATGTCATTTATATATTATGCTGATTTTAACATTTTAGAGCTACATACTCGCATATATCGCTTAGTTAATAAGCTGTGTTGAAAACTTATGTTATATGCTCAACATATTCAAAATCAATCTCTAAAACTTTGGTGTTCAGTCTCATGTAACATTAGTTACATTTTCTTCTACATTTTATGACTGACTATTCAAATCGTGTACACTCTAGAGTGGAGTGTACCTACTTATTTGACGGCGAAATTAATTTGTTGGAATGTTTTTGTTTAAATAGAACCGTCCACTTATAAATGCAGCTACCCAGCAATCGTCTGAAGATGCTGTCTCAAAGCAAAAATAATATCTTAATTAGTTTCATAACAAAACAATGAAGGTACGTGAGTTTATTACTACTATGCGCACTACGAATAATTACTATATACCTAAATGATAATACTGGGGATGTATGGTGTACAACATAGGGGATGTACTGGGATGTACGAGGAAGTATTGAAATGTGCGGGGATATATTGGGATGTACGGGGATGTATGCGAGAATGTACGGGGATGTATGGATTGTAAACACGTAAAAAAGCCCGGGAACTACCTGATGCACCGATGTGCGCATGCGCGAAGCATTGTATCATCTGCATGTCGTGTCACGCGTGCTATTCGCGTAAGTCTGTCTTTCATCTTCGGCGCATTGTTATGCTAACTTCGGTTAATTGCTACAGCCGGGGCTACAGCAGACGTTTGTAGCATAAGGTACGATTTTTTTGCGTTAAAATAAGTCGGCAATTCTTACTAATAATTACGGAATGTATCTAATGCGTTTAACCTTTCAAAAAACCTAAAAAAAGGTTATAATTGTCGTTTTTCTTCAACAAATAGTTTTTCCGGTTTATTTTTGATTTTAAAATTCCACAGTTTTGCGGTAGCCTACCGAACATGCATGCAAATGGAACTTCCAAGCCCTTTGTTAAAAGTGCTTTTCAAATTTGAATAAATTCAAATACCTAATTTAAAATGTGCGGGGTGAAAGAGATGGCACAGCTTTTATTTAATATGTTGGAAGGCAGGCCCATACTATGCATTCACTTTTGAGAATTTAATCTAACATTTCACCAAGAATTTTATTTTCTGCAATAATAGTTAGGTACAGGTACATGAGAAAATGTAAATAGGTCGAAAGTTGCTAAGTTTTATTGCCGGATATGGTTTAAAATCTACACGGCCATTCTTTTCTTCATATACCTACATTATGAATGCAATATTATGTAAAAGTATAGTCGCCACATTATCACTACCTACGAGAAATTTAACGATCAAATTGTTTTACCTATACCTAATGGCATTTGGGTCTCGATATGGCATTATTTATTTTTCTCGATTTTTCTTCTGATGGCCAGTCAATGTTTTTTAGATGTTGAATGTGCCCTAAAATGGAGCCTAAATCCGACATTTAAACAAATTTTAACAATGAATAGGTATGACAACGAATATATTTTGGGAGAAATTACGGAATCAGCTTTAAATCTAATAGAACATTTTATGAAGAACGAACTCTACCAGCTATTAACAACCGAGGAGAAAATGAAGGAATTCTATGGATTTTATTATAGATATCCAGAAAATTTCAAAATTGAGAGCGGCATATGAAAGCAAATATTGTTAATTGCAAATTATTATAAATCCAAATATTCGAGAAAAGTTTCGGTTTCAATTTAAACTGAGGATAAAACAGATTGTCAGTTATTGAGCAACACTGTTCTACAGTTGGCAAGTCACCTGAACCTGAAGGAGAAGCAAAACCCACTGATTTAACCTCTGAAAATTCCATCATACATTCACCTAGGTACCTATTTAAGTTTCTACTTTATTATAATCCGTCTGGGTTCAACGGATTTCTCCTCTTTTTAAAGATGTCCGCTGGCGTTTTTTTAAGCCCGTTGTGAGATACGGGGATGTACAAGGATGTATAGGGATGTACGGGGATGTACGAGGATGTATTGGGATGTATACGGGGATATATTTGGTATAGAAGGATGTATGGTGTACATAAAATAGGTGGTGGTTGCCCTTCGGATAATACATACTTAAATGCATGTTCTGAAATTTCGCTTCCACCCGCCCTTCCATCATCAGAGAATGTTTTCATTATTGAAAATTAATAACAAAATTCCAGTAGAACCCAGACAACTTCAAAAACTTCAAAAAACGAACCAAAGCACTCTTGCAATCCAGAAAGACTGCAATAAATCAATATTAGTGACGTTAGCATCATTATTGACATACATTTTAGGAAGCCTAAAAAATCAAAATTATACCTACCTAAACAATTTAAATTTACAATAATTTAAAAAGATTAGATTGTATTAAACGAGTACCTACAATAAATTAGTTTCTTCAATTCGAGAATAGGAAATATGTATCTACACAGACTACCAAAGAGTAAACACAGTGATTGTGTTAACAGCATACTTAATGCATTTCAATATTTTACAACTTAGAATTCGCTTGGAATAATTTACAAGGGCGGGTAACTGTTTTAATTAAAACAGCACCGAACAAACACCGGAAACATCATTTTGCGATTTATTGTACTGTCTAGCATGACGTAAAGCAATATTTTAAAGGTTACACAGTTCCAATTACTTCTTGCAAATACTGCTACCGTTACACTTGAATATCTGATTTATCGGAAATTGTTACGTCCACGCTAACGATAATCCTCATGGGGAAACTAAAGTGGGAATATTCCGGGCGAATGAGAGAGAACTTTATTGTCAATTGTCTGGCAAACACAATAATCACATAATGTAGCTGAATTTTCAGGGCACATTGTGCAACAAGTAAGCAGCAACAGCAAAGCGCCAGTGACAATCACAGATATGACATAATAAGCCACCCATCAAAGAGATGTATGTGAGAGGAAATGGCAGAAGTAGAAATGCTATTAACACCAAAAGCTGGAAGCTCTTTTGAAATGGAATATGAAACGACGGCTGCCTGGAAATTGAAGAGACTTTCCAAGTGCTTGGAAATTACACGGCATTTTCCGACATTTATATAAAGAAGTTTTGTTCAAAGGAGGCTTTTTTAAGGTTAGAACTGTCGCGAATGTCAAAACGGTGTTTTTTAGTGGCATTATCTGGACCAGCACATCATCATAAGGTTCTCAGTCCGAAGACTGGTTGGACGCGTACCTCCATTCTTTTCTATCCTGAGCTAACCTACGCATTTCCCTAAAAGTAGAACATCCTACATCCCTAACTATTTGAGAGCAGTAGTCTAATCTAGGCCTACCCCTACCTCTTTTTATTCCTATCTCTGACTCTAGTATGTCACGAACTATTCCTTCGTGTCTTAGAAGGTGTCCTACCATCCTATCTCTCCTACTCTTTATTGTTTTCCATACCTTTCGCTTTTCCCCAACTCTTTCTAATACTTCCCTATTGCTAACCTTATCTATCCACGGTATCTTCATCATGCGTCTGTAGCACCACATTTCAAACGCTTCTACTCTTTTTCTATCCGCTTCTCCTATTGTCCAAGTTTCGCACCCGTATAATGCCGTACTCCATACATACGACGTTAAGAGTCTCTTCCTAGTCTCTATATTAACCGTTCTCGAGCATAACAGTTGTTTCTTTTTGTTAAACGCAACTCGGCCCTGCGCCATTCTTTGTTTTATATCTTTAGTGCTCCTACCGTCTTGAGTTATTTTACTTCCTAAGTAGCAGAAATCCGCGACCTCCTCTATCTTCTCATTTCCAATTTGTATTTCCATTTTAGTTCTATTTTCACATCCCCTACATACCAAAATTTTAGTTTTCTTTTTATTGATTTTCATGCCGAAGCCCTGTGTCAAAACTGCTTCCATTTCATTCAAAGCCGCTCCTAATTCTTCTTTGCTAGATGCTAACACTGCTATATCATCCGCAAATCTGAGCATGTTAATAGTTTGGCCCTGTACATTGATCCCTGAGGCTGTTCTTTCCTTAACAATATTAATCGCATCTTCGATATATAAGTTGAAAACTAGAGGTGACAATGCACATCCCTGTCTCACTCCCTTCCGGATATCTACTTCCCTTTGTTCCTGCTCACATTCTATAACTGCCTTTTGCTCTTTGTAGAGATTATGTATTATTCTTCTGTCCCTGTATTTCATCCCTACCTTTCTCAGCACTTCGAACATCTTCCCCCATTTTACGTTGTCGAAGGCTTTTTCTAAATCTACAAATCCTATATAGACGCTCTTTCTCTTTTCTATCGCTTTTTCTATAATTACTCGTAAAGCTAGAATGGCCTCGCGCGTTCCTCTATTTCGTCTAAATCCGAACTGATCTTCTCCTAATATTTCTTCCGCCTTTTTCTCCATCCTTCTTTGCACAATTCTAGTTAAAATTTTTGACGCATGGGAAGTTAAACTGATAGTTCTAAAATTTTCGCATCTATCCGCGCCTTTTCTTTTTGGCAAAGCTACTATGATGTTCCGTTTGTAATCTTCTGGAATCTCGCCTGTCAGGTATATGCGACTAACTAGTTTAAATAAACGATCTATTACCTCTTGACCTGCGCACTTTAAGATTTCTGCCTGCAAGCCATCTATACCTGGTGCTTTATTATTCCTTAAACTTTTTAGTGCTATCTCAAACTCTTCTCTCATTATAGGACTCCCTAGGTTATCCCCCTCTACACTGCTTTCGCTTTCTAATATATCTTGCACTTCCTGTCCCGCATATAAGTTTCCTAAATATTCTTTCCACCTATCTGCCTTCTCCCCACTTCCGATTAGGATATCTCCTGCCTCATTTCTAATGTTTTTGGTACTAGATCCAATTTCTCTAAAATTTCTCCTAATTATTTTATATGCTTCATCAGTCTTTCCTACTTCGAATTTATCTTCCACTTCTTTGCATTTATTATCGATCCATTGCTCTTTCGCTTTCCTACATTCCCGAATAATTTCCCACTTGATCGCCTTATATCTTTGTTTCCCTGTTTCATCTAACCTATTTTTATATTTTCGCCTTTCCTCTATTAGACTCACAATATGTTTTGTTATCCAGGGTTTCCTACTTTCATTCTGTTTATGACCCAAAATATCCCTAGCTGAGGAAACTAAACTATTTTTAATGCAATTCCATTCTGCCTCTATGTCCCTAACAATATTTCCACCCGTGCCCTTTAGTGCTTCGTTTGTCTTTTTCTCGAACTTATTGCGCATATCATCATCTTTTAGTTTCTCTGGGTCAAGATACCTTCTTCCGCTTCTTTTTTTCAAAATCTTAAATTTAAGATTGGCTTTCATAACGACTATGTTGTGATCACTATCTATATCTGCTCCTGGATAACTTCTACAATCCCTAACTTGATTTCTAAATCTTTGCCTAACGAGAATGTAATCTATTTGATATCTCCCTAAGTCTCCTGGCATCTTCCACGTATAGCATCTCCTAACATGATGGTGAAATAGAGTGTTCGCGACCGTTAAGTTATGTTTATCGCAGAACTCTATCAGTCTAACTCCCCTATCGTTCCTATTGCCTAATCCAAAGGGGCCAACTATTCCGCCCTCTCGCCCTGTGCCTACGACTGCATTGAAATCTCCTGTAATTATTAAATTTTCGTGCCCTCTCACAAAATCTAGCACATATTCAATATCACTATAAACTGCCTCTACGGCCTCATCACTGTAGTTAGAAGTGGGCATATATACCTGTATTATTACTGTTTTTACAGGTTTCGAATCTAACCTAACCATAACTACCCTGTCACTTTGCTGTAAGAAATTTTCTACACTCTGTCCTACTTTTTTCCGCATAACAATTCCTACTCCCGAATTTCCTCCTACAGACCTGTGTGTATTACTCTAAAATCTCCGCTCCAGAAGTCTCCAGCTTCTGGCCATCGCACTTCACTGATACCTACTACGTCTAATGCTAACCTATCCATCTCAATTTTCAAATTCTCTAACTTCCCTACAACCAGCACAAATAAATTTATAAAATATTTGGTCCTGCGAGCCGGATTCAGATCTTACGATATATGTCGGTTGGTAGGTTGATATACTAATTGTGGAGGAACGTATACTTCCTATATATATGGCTTGTTTCTTCACATCCACAGCGACGTATATCAACTATCTA
This sequence comes from Xestobium rufovillosum, assembly GCA_963966045.1. NCBI lineage: Eukaryota > Metazoa > Arthropoda > Insecta > Coleoptera > Ptinidae > Xestobium > Xestobium rufovillosum. The sequence goes on along the minus strand of OZ014492.1, from coordinate 51,026,028 downwards.
ATTTAGCACTAGCTCATTTAAAATTCCAATTTTATTTTTATTTTTACGATGCCTACATACTCTGAACGCAAGTTTATTTTCTGACCTTGCAATAAAATAACGATTATTACTTTTTACTATGAAAAAAATTAATAACACTAATAAAAGCGTACGAAGAAAATTTATGAAGACCCTGTCTAAAAAAATTGCTTCCGAGGTGCCATAAAGCAAAATCGCATTATTTTCAAATTGCGTTATTATCAGCTTGAAGCACTTAATCACTGTTCCTTATTTAGCAAATCCTGTAGCCGTGGAAGATTTACGAATGCAATTTCGAGGCATGCAGTTTTAACAATATTTATAAATGCCCTTGTAGCTATCAGACATAAAATCTAAGAGGCCTATGTTAATTAATTCGTATTTCATTTCTTGATATTTTTGACTTGTGCATTATTGAAAAATTTGGACTGTTCTTTTGGACTTCTTTTGGACTGCATCACATTTAATAATTCGAGATAGTGGAAGATGGTGGAAGAGCACGTTTATTTTGTGCTGTATGTAATTGACGTGGCAGGTGCCTGTGATGTTATTACAGATACCTTCGAACCGGCTCAGATTCACTCGAGTCGTGGGAACACTTAAATCGTTCAAATTTTATCTGCCTAGTTTTAATGTGATATAGTTCGATCATTGGCGACGTGATTTTATGAATCGCACTTTTACAACGTACCCATATTTAAAACCACTAAGTCGATTTTCTACAAAGGGTTGAATTCTTAATCACAAATAGCTTTAGGCTGTAGTAGCTTCATAACCATTAACTATTCATTCTATGCAGACTGCATGACGTTTTAATGCAACATTTGCATCCACTTACTGTAAATCTGTTTGTTTGTAAATAAAGAACATTTATAGACACGGCATATAACGTTAATCTGGTCATCAAAGCGGATGCAACAACCGTTTGGCAAGAACGAACACTTCTGAGTCCGTAACATGGCGCAGTCGCAATGTAAGTTAAAACATTGAGGCTTAAAAGTTTACCACATTTTTATTTATTTCTGCGTTTGAAAATGAAAGGTGTGAAATGGAATTTCTCACCTGCTGGTACGTCGGAGAAAAATGCGTGAGGAGACAATCGAGTAATTATCACGAGAGCTAGGAAACGGAAATGCATGTCGGGAGGTATTTCATGGCACAGAGCCGACATAAAAAAGTGTAGGTATAACGCCGGAAGTCCGTATAATTCCCTTTATTTATGGATTCATTTTAATATTTCATAGAGGTTTCTCTTGTACAACGGGTTTTGTCGGTTTAGTTTTGATATATTATGTATACCTACTCTTATTTTTTTTATTTTGGGGGGTTAGTCCGAAAGTGTTTTATGCGATGTTTGATGTGGATATGCATTTTACATGGGTCGATTTCTTTTCTTGTTGTGCTCCCCATTCATGCACTTATTATACAGGGTGTTTCATTAACAAGGGGAAATTCGTTAACTGGAGATTCTGTTGATTAGTAGTGGGGGGTTTAGAAATGCTGCGGCGAAACTTAAAACTTTCTGACCACACCACGTAGTTACCCAACTGCTGCGGCGAAAACTTAAAAACTTTCTGACCACACCACGTAATTACCCACTGCACTGCTTGTGCTAATTATCTTTGATTTGGATTAAAAATGTCTGTGTTCTTTAAAACTATACACTTTATTTACACAACAACATTCGTACATTACTTGTTCGACGAGTGCCCAGACAACACTGTCTTCCTTTTTACCGAAAAACTAAAATCTACCATTCTCTAACAAAAAAAATACACTTAAAAAGATATACAAACCAGACGGTTAACTAATGCAGATTATAAGTTTAGCAAAATGAATTGTTGATAGACATGAACCGGTACCTACGGCACCTCGCCCTGTATCGGATTACACTGTAAGATGTTTCTCACTAAGTGCACATAGTTTGACTTATATCTGCATTGCTATTGATTTTAAACAGACAAAAGATAAACAAATTATACAGAAATGGAATTGTAACAAAACTTTGTGAAATGAATATTATTTAATATGTTCGCAACTGAACATCCCGGCCCCCTTGAAAGGCTGGACTTTCAAAGAAATCAAAAAATTAGTGAATAATAATGTCTAACACAAAACCACACAAATACATAAAATAGATAGTAAAAAAAAAAAAAAAAAAAAAACGGAAAGAAACTTACACAATACCTATCTAAGATAACCTAATATGTAACAAAAAAAATAAAAACAAAAATGACATATAAACATATAATCATAATTTTCGAAATAACAATAACACTGTATGAGAGTAATGCTGACATTGAATTAAATTACTCGTGAGAATCGCCACTTTCACTGTTATCATTCGTTCACTGGCAGAACGCAAATTTTTGACACTGCACATTTTTGACACTGCACGTAGACACTACACGACAGACCCCATCTCGTCCGCGATGAAGTTCGATGACGCGGCCAAGCTGCCAACAGAGAGATGGTACGTTGTCTTCTTTTATTAATACAAGTGATCCAACTGACATTAGATCGTCGAAATTTTGTTTCCATTTTGTTCGTTGCTGCAGCTCACCGATATATTCTTTATTCCAGCGATTCCAAAAATGCTGTGTTAATTTTTGCACATGCTGATATGTACTTAATCTGTTGTTTTCGATGTGCAAAAGGCTTGGTTCTGGGAGAGTTGTTAACTTTCTCCCAATTAAAAAATGTGCAGGTGTCAAAGGTTCCAGATCATTGGAATCGGAAGAAATTGGGGAAAGAGGGCGCGAGTTCAGTATTGCTTCTACTTGCACCAATAATGTATTGAATTGTTCATAAGTTAATCTTGCATTCGCGGTCATTCTCTTAATATGGTACTTTATTGATTTAATACCCGTCTCCCATAGACCACCAAAATGGGGGGAACGGGGGGGTATAAAGTGCCAAGATATGTTTTGCAGACTTAAAACATCGACAATCTTGTTTTGGTTTGTTTGATTTGATAGAAAATTACGTAAATCTACTAATTCAGAGTCAGCCCCTATAGAACCATTGTCAGAATAAATGTTTAAGGGCTGACCGCGGCGACTAATAAATCGTTTGAGAGCCGCTAAAAAGGTCTGGGTACTAAGGTCCCCAACTAATTCAATGTGAATTGCTTTAATTGAAAAACAAATGAACATACATACATACGATTTTACCATTTTGCACCCACGGCCTGCTTTATTTTTGATCAAAACTGGTCCAGCGTAGTCGACGCCACAATTATAAAATGGGGGTGCAGGAGTGACCCGGGGCTTTGGCAAGTCCCCCATGACTGGGTAATTAATTCGTGGGTTAGCACGAAAACATGCAACGCATTTGTGAATGACCTTTCTGATAGTATTTCTACCTGATATAGGCCAATATTTGTCCCTTAGAGAAGACAACAACATATTAGTTCCACAATGAAACACACGAATATGCTCATTTTTTATAATTAAGTTAGTTAGAATATGCGATTTTGGTAGTATAATCGGGTGCATTTTGTCATAGTTAAAATTTGATTGCTTAATACGTCCACCAACTCGCAAAATGTTGTGGTCATCCAAAAATGGATGCAAAGATAATAAAGAGCTCTTGCAATTAATTCGTTTCTTTAAAATTAATTGATGAATTTCATGTGAAAATGCTTCATGTTGCGCCATTTTGATTAAAGTCATCATAGCTGAATTTAGTTCACTGACTGATATTGCACCCACCATCCTCTCAATTGGATTACACCTAAGGTTGTGAATAAATCTGAGGCAATACGCAGTGACCCTTTGTAATTTATATAAAGATGAAAATTTTAAAAATAAACTAAAATTATCGATTTTTGCCACTGATACTAGCGAGTTCCGAGCCTCTAAAACATTTTCCTGTGTAATTTTTTCCTTTTCTTCAGGCCAATTGCCAGAAGACAGCCATTGTGGCCCATACCACCATTTGTTGTTACTACCTAACTGGTGTGGTTCTACGCCACGAGTTATTAGATCAGCGGGATTATCATTTGTGCTTACGTGATACCATTCATTAGTTTTGCTTAAATGCTGTATTTCAGCTACCCGATTTGCTACAAAGGTCTTCCATTTATTTGGAGACGACTTGATCCAACTTAGAGCTATCGTGGAATCTGACCAAAAATAATATTTGTTAAATTTAATATCTGTTGAGCACTTAACTTTCTGCACAAGTTGCGAAAGTAATAGTGCCCCGCAAAGCTCCAAACGTGGCAATGATATAGTTTTTAAAGGCGCGACTCGTGATTTCGCGCAAACTAATGATATTTTGGGATTACCAAAATTATCGATGCTCCTTATATATACACATGCGCCAAAGGCAATTTCGGATGCATCTGAAAAACCATGCATCTCGATTTGAACTGGACTTGTACATAACATGTGTCTGTCTATCCTTAAGGATTCTAATGTATTTAATTTATCTCGCAATTTCAGCCATTTTGTATTTAGGTCGAATGGAATTGATTCGTCCCATGATAATTTGTATTGCCACAGTTTTTGAATTATTAATTTTGCTATAATTGTAATAGGAGTCAACAAACCTAGAGGATCAAAAATCTGAGCTGTGATGGAAAGTATTGTGCGCTTCGTTATGTGTTTTTGATCGCTAAAATTGCGAATATTATAATGCAGACGATCGCACTTTGAATTCCATAAAATACCAAGTGTTTTTGTTTCTGAATCCTCCGTTAAATAAATGCTTTCTTCTAAATTACTATCTACAGTCACGTGTTCTAAAATATTTTCGCTATTTGATGACCATTTTCGAAGCTCGAACCCATATATATATTTGATATGTCTCTTTGAATTTTAATTGCTTCAATTTCTGAATCACTACCGCTTAACAAATCGTCTACATAAAAATCGTTTCTGATTATACTTGAGACTAATGGGTGCGATGAAGAATGGTCAGCTGCTAACTGATTTAGACACCTAACGGCTAAAAAAGATGCTGATGCAGTACCGTATGTCACGGTATTTAATTTAAAACATTGCATTGGCTCATTCGTATTGTTGCGCCAGAGTATTAATTGCATATTACGCTGATTTTCGTCTACTAACACTTGACGATACATCTTGGCGATGTCCGCAGTAATTACAAAAGCATGCCTTCTAAATCGTAATAAAATTGATAATAAATCATTTTGTATGGTCGGCCCGGTATATTGAGTATCATTTAAAGATATCCCTGATGTGGATTTGGTCGAACCGTCAAAAACTACTCTCAATTTGCTAGTTGTGCTTGCTTCTTTTACGACAGCATGATGAGGTAAATAATAATGTGGTTTGCTAATAATATTTGTGTCAGATACCATTGTCATGTGCCCTAGATTTTGATATTCAGTTATAAATTTTGTGTATTCTTCCTTTAGCTGTTCATTTTTCTCTAATTTACGTTCAAGAGCCAAGAAACGTTTTGAAGCTATCTCCCGAGTGTCCCCCATTTCATAAATTTTGTCATTAAAGGGAATGCTAACTATGAAACGACCTGACTTATCGCGACAGGTAGTTTTTACAAAATGCTCTTCACAGAATCGTTCTTCGGGAGAAAGTTTATTATAATTAATTTGGCATTCTTCTAAAGACCAAAATTTTTCTAATTGCCTTTCAATTGATTGCTCTTGTAACTTACTGAAGCAGGTCACTCGAGTGTTTGTAGGATTACTGATATTTAATATACCACCTAATATCCAACCTAATTGCGTTTTTTGTAGTATGGGTTTATTTTGTCCCAAATTATGTCTTCCTATGCATAAAAGATCCCAAAATATTCCCGCTCCAAGTAAAATGTCTATTTGGTGCGGAAAGTTGCAATCAGGGTCCGCTAGTCTAATATTTGCAGGAATACCAAGAGAAGATAAATCGAAAGCGCAAGTAGGTAAACGATCCGTAATTTGATCTAACACTAAACAAGAAATATTGGTTTTAAATTCATTAAATCTAGACTTAATGATTAAATGTGTTTTATAATTAATATTTGATACTGATTGACTTATGCCTGATACGGCTACGTTTAAACGTGTCTTTTGCAAACCTAAACGATTGCATAGTTCGGCAGTGATAAAGTTTGACTGCGAACCTGGATCTAATAATGCCCTACACACGTGCAATTCCCCATGAACGTCACTTATTAAAATGCATGCGGTCGATAATAATACTTGCGTTGACTTTATATTACTCAACGAATGATTGGCTGTAACAATGTCTGATTTACACTGTTTTCTGTAGGAATTGCAGCATCTATAGGTTTAAAATTGCTAGAACTTGCTTGATTATCATCTGATTGCTGATGACTTTGTACGCCATATGTAATGTGTAAAATGGTATTATGCTTACGATTGCATTTTTTACAACCACCTAACTTGCAATCCGAGTTGCAATCCCACGACGGATGCCCCTTTTTAAAGCAATTCAAACATAGGCGTAGACTTTTTGCCTTTGCGATTCTATCGTTGACATTTAATTTTAAGAATAATTGACAGTCATAAAAGGCATGTGAATCTGCGTCGCAAATTACGCATTTCAATTTGTAATTACTTATATACACCTTTGATGTATAATTATTATGCTGCTTATTTAATGCCTTGTTTTCGTGCTTATTTGAGTTTGTGCTAAATAGACCCTGATTAGGTCTATTGGCTTCTTGCAAACCAAGATTTTGACATCTATCTTCTAAAAAATCTAGGAGTTCTTCCAAAGTAGGAAATTGATTTTTGTGCTTAAAATTCTCCCATGAATTACGTGTCGTAACATTAAATTTTGCTGTTATAATATAAATAAGAAGAATATCAACTGTTGGTTGTTCGTAGGTCTTTAATGACTCTAATATTTGTAATATATCGTCTAAAAATTTTTGCAATGAATTGTGTGTATCCTTTTGGATGCATTCTAAGTTAAAAAGTGATTTGATATTATTTTGTACAATCAATTTCTTGTTTTCGTAGCGTTTTGTTAATAAATTCCACGCTATGGGATAGTTTTAAGCTGTTTTCTTTAGTGATCTAAGCGCTTGAGCCGCATTTCCTTTCAAAGATGAATTTAAATAATAAAATTTTTGAACGTCTGGTAATTGACTATTATTGTGAATTAATGAAAGAAATGCGTCTCTAAACTCTGCCCATTCACAAAAATCACCACTAAATGATGGCAAAGAAATATGAGGCAACGATGGAGCACTTTCAGTAATAAATTTTGATGAAACGGTTGTGCCCGCATTTTGAGAGTCGGAAGAGGCATTAACTGAATTTGCTGATGATGGTTCAGATTTATTTGTGCTTTCTGAATTTGATAAAAAGGCCTTTACCTTTGCAATAGTACTAAAAAATAACAAATCAAATAATTGGAATTCTGCTAAATGAGGAGCAGAATCATCACATAAATTGATTATTTTTAAATGAACCCCTTCAAACTCTTGCATAGCGTATTCAATACTTATAAGACGAACACGAAGTTCTATCAGATCGTCTTCTTGAATAATTTCATTTTGTGAAATAGTTCCAAAACATGTCTTGACACTTTGAACCTTTGATTTTATTAATTCTCTTTGAGCTAATAATTTATTTAGTTGACTCATTATTGGTACAATTATATGCAGAAACAAAACAATAAAAATGGATACACAATTACATAAACAAATAGGAAATTAAAACAGGATGCACACTTACTTATATTTCCTGGAACTTGCTGTTTTTGATCTGCGTGGATCAATATAAAAATGAAACGATATACACTCCACTTACTTATGTTTTCTGCGACTTGCTGTTTTTGATCTGCGTGGATCAATATAAAAATAAAACAATGAATACTGTCGGACGCTTGTATATCCGGCTCGAAGGACCATATGTTGATTAGTAGTGGGGGGTTTAGAAATGCTGCGGCGAAACTTAAAACTTTCTGACCACACCACGTAGTTACCCAACTGCTGCGGCGAAAACTTAAAAACTTTCTGACCACACCACGTAATTACCCACTGCACTGCTTGTGCTAATTATCTTTGATTTGGATTAAAAATGTCTGTGTTCTTTAAAACTATACACTTTATTTACACAACAACATTCGTACATTACTTGTTCGACGAGTGCCCCAGACAACACTGTCTTCCTTTTTACCGAAAAACTAAAATCTACCATTCTCTAACAAAAAAATACACTTAAAAAGATATACAAACCAGACGGTTAACTAATGCAGATTATAAGTTTAGCAAATCCTAATTTTTTGAGCAAAATCCTCTTCACAGATGTGGCAACGTTTACTCGACGTGGAGTTTTCAACTGGCGAAACAATCATTTTTGGGGTTCTGAAAACCCCCATGCCGTTAAAGAAAGACACTTACAACATGAATTTAAGATAAATGTTTGGTGCGGTATAATTTCAAATTTCTTTATTGGGCCTTTTCAACTTCCACCCAATCTGAACGGTCCAGTTTATTTAAATTTTCTTCAGCAAAATTTGTACGAACTGCTTGAAGAAGTACCACTTAATTTAAGGGAAAATATGTGGTTCATGCGGGAGTACTTAGACAACGTCTTTCCACATCGGTGGATTGGCCGTGGAAGTGAATTTGCTTGACCGCCTAGAAGCCCCGACTTAAATCCTCTGGATTTTTCGATGTGATGGTCTTCTAGAATGAAATATATGGTTTATAAAGAAGCTGTTGATTCACCCGATGAGCTGTGGCGAAGAATACAAGCGGCTGCCAATTAAATCAAAGGCAATCCAGGGGCATTGTTTAGAACTCGAGGGCCTCTCAGGAAACGCGTTGAAAAATGTATCCAAGTGAATGGTGGACACTTCGAACAAGTACTTTAAAATTTAATGTTTCCTAATTTTATTTTTCTTGTACCTAAGCGTTTGTAGTGAATTAAAATTTATATAATATTTATCTTATTCTCTTATTTTAATGCTGTTTATGCACGGTCCAATTATTTGATTCGAATCTATATGGCTGTTCTTTTGATGTGTTAAACGTAAATTCCATATAAGTACCTACATCTGTGTTCTGATTACTGGAAAGTACAGTAATTCCCAGTTAGAATAATAACATCGACAATAAAATAATGGAGCTGCGGCCTTTTGTTTCTCGTGATCGTGAGACTATTATTTCATAATATTCCGTTTCGTTTTCCTTGTGGAATGTTGCCTGTGTTGCTGCATCCGCGTTATAATTTCCTTGAATTATTGTAATATATTATATAATTTCGAAGCTTGGCGAAAAGGTTAAGGCTGCCCTCACACTTCACACTAATTATGTAGTTGTAAATGTTGTAAGAGAGAATTTTCATTATGGTGTATTCAATTTCTGAAAAGTTTTCTTTCAGTTCTGTTTTTCTTTCTGGTGTAGACTAGTGTTATGCTTTATTATACAACATATATTATGAAGTTCTGGAAAGCTATCTGTGTTCGTTCTATGTAGCAAATTAAAGTGCCTGTAGGAGACCAATTTATGCAGAAGAGAAGGGGGTACAATAAAAATCCGCATGAAATATTGACGTTGCGTTATTAGCGTCTATAGAAAAGTCTCTGTGGGGGCTTTTTAAACTTAGAACACCTTCGATATTCAATAAAACGTGCATTTCCTTGCACTGGAAAACCATACATGTTATAGTTACCAGGGATACAGGGAAAGAAGAATAACAATATTTTCACAGGTGTTCAGAGAATACTAACGGAAAATTCTTTATTCCCTAAGGGACGGTTTTTCGCTAGGATGATGGTGAATAATCTCGCACGTCGTGTAAATTATTACATCGTAAACTGAAGCGTTCCGCTTCTTAAAAGCGACGCTCCCGGGGGTTCCCCAATGTTTGATGATTGTCTTCAGTTTCTTTAGTGGGACGAGGCTGCTGAAATATTGTTTACGAAGGCGTTTTCATTCTTTTTATCGCGCTCGATATTATTAATTTCGAACTGCTGCTGGGCTGCAAATAATTTTTAAAAATCCTTTCCTGCAGTAATTAATATACCCGTATTTCAGGTGTACCCTATTTTTGGATGCACTCGACTAGTGATTAAATTAAATGCAGTTGGTAACAGTAGCGTATAAGTCGTCTGCTTAACAATAAATGTTTGTTACATATTTACTTGAATGTACCACTTGGGGTTTTTGAAGGACGTAGAAAGAGGAGCAGCTTCACAAAGGTGGTCCGTCTCTACGCTGTTCACCTGGCTGCTTTGGAATTGAAGATGCTTGAAAATTGAGCTCGCTGCTTTAATTGGCCACAGCGGGCGGGCGTTTCACTTGTTCGATGCTATCAAATTATGAAATTCTTGGTGACAGTTAAATAAGGTTGTTGAATCTTACGTAAAAGGCTCCAAAATGATCGCAAACGTGTCCCAAAATTAGCCTGTCAAACTTTACTTTATCAAATAATTAAGAGAAATTTCAGAGAAATTGGATCTAGTAGTAGTCGGGGAACAGACTGCCTGTGATGCGTTTTAAACACTCTCTATACAACTCGGATACACACAAGAAAATGAAACTGATTCTTACGTAAAATGATCTGCCAGATTCGAATTTTGAGGTCGCGAAAAGATTGGGAATTGCGAAAATGCCGGAAAATCGGTTTTTCGTAAAATTTTCCTAAATCAATTTTCGACCATTTTTAAAACTTTTCTCGTTGTATTTCAGCAATGAAAAGAGTTAGAGATCTGATTTTTTCGTGGAATATACACTGAAGTGTGCTGATCATCACAGTGTACTCACGTTGCCTCTACAATTTTCCAATTTTATGAGCAAAAAATGGTTTTTTGCCAGACCGCAAATTTGTGTAATGTAGTTTTCATGCACCGGGTAAGTAATGTTATTTTCCGGAATTAACATATACATATGCGAGACCAAACACGGACAAAGGCTCGAAATTATTTTCGGTGAAGAAACGAAACATTAATGTTGTTGCTGAAAAAAGTTACAGCGAGTTAAAACATAAATAATTCGTGCGCGCTAGCCGCGCCGATGGGTTAATAGGTCAGGAGGTTCGGGCGCGTAAATGTTTCCCGTCATGGTTTGCGGCACGTGAGTAAGTGGAGTGCGACGACCATACATTATACCCCCTCAAAACATTACTGTTCCGCCTTGATAAGGAACTACTTCTGTGGCAAAAGTAAGTCTCTATTGTCGTCCCGGTCCCCTAGAGCCTAGATCATAATCACTCACTAACCCAATTTTTGTCTCATCAGAAAAATGATGTTTTGCTTTCAGAGATCTGCCTCCTACGGAAAACGCATTTAACTTTCATGTTAAAAGAGCTTTTTTCAGTGTGCTGTATACAGTTTTTGAAAAATAAGTGCTTAATGAGATAAAAATATTTTCAAATATGGCGGACTTCCTGTTATACCGGAAATGGACATTAACTGTGTTATTTTAAATGGAACACCCTGTATTCGTTTGCATTTTTGGATTTCTCATGAAAAATAAATGTCAGTTTGTTAATCAAACATTGGGTCTCAATCGAACCGCTATGGAGTTTTTTAATTTTTTTTGAAAATTTTGACGTTTGCAGTAGTTGGCGCCATTTTGAATATCTTCGAAACGAAAGCACTTAGAGGAATGCGGTTTCGACAGTTCGTCTCAGGAAGTAACGGCCTATCACACACAAGTATAACATGGAATCATAACTTTTTAATTAAATGAAATTTATCCATGCCAATATTTACTAATTCAAACAGGAATAACTCTTTTTTTTTAAATGGAATGCTACATTGATTCTCACCTCATAAGACGCAAAATTAAATTTCCTTTCTGATGATGTATGGTTGTTGGCATCTGTCACCAGCAGTTTTTAAGAAATTTGCGTTTTTCTGGAAATTTTGAATAATATCATGTTTATGCATTAACTATGGTTGACGTTTGGCGATATTGTTTTGTTTTGTCTTACAAAATGTTCGTTTCAAATCTTCTATACTATTTCCAAAACTTCAAAGATCAATAGATAATAACAGCAACAAAAATAAATTAATGTAATTACATTAAATGTTCGACATAACCACCATCCTCACGATAACAAACACGCAATCGTTTCAACAAAGAATTGTTCACATTTATCAACATATCTTCATTGATACTTTGAAATGCATCGCGAACTCGTTCCATCGTATTTTCTCGAGTAGTTGGAGGTTCCCTGTGAACTAACTGCTTTTCGTACCCCCACAAGAAAAAGTCAAGTTTTGTTAGGTCTGGAGATCGCGCTGGCCAAGGTGTCGGACCTCCTCTTCCTATCCATGTGTTTGGAAATGCTGCAGTCAAGTGCTCCCTTACATCCCTCCCGTAATGTGCAGGCGCTCCATCTTGTTGATACCACATCTGTTGTATTGCAGCAAGTGGTAAATTGTCTAACATTTCTGGCAAATCGTTTTGTAAAAATTGTAGGTGTGTGCTATTACCGTTCAAATTTCCATCGAAAAAATATGGTCCAATTACGTGTCGTCCAATTATGCCACCCCATACATTCAAAGACCACCTATGTTGATGATCCAATGGCCTTATCCAATGGGGATTGTCAGTACTGTAATAATGGCAGTTGTATCTTGAAACAAAACCATTCTTATGAAACGAAGCTTCGTCCGTAAAGAGAACATGATCTAAAAAGTCATTTCGCTCCTGAAGTTTACGTAAAGCCCACTCACAAAACTGCAACCGATTGTTGAAGTCATTTTGATCTAGTTCCTGAACCAACTGAACGTGGTACGGGTGAAATTTATTTTTGCGCAGTATTCGAGATACAGAAGTTTGGCTTATTTCTAACTCGCGACTAATTTCTCTGGTACTTAAATGAGGATCTCGGACAACAGTAGCAGCTACTAAAACTTGATTTTCCTCACGTGTCACTGATTTTGCACGTTCTTTCTTCTCGTAACCCACACAACCAGTTCGTTTAAACCTCTCTTTTAATTTTGCGAATGCCGTTACATTTGGATGTCTATGCTCGGGAAAACGTTGCGCATACATTCTTGAGGCAAGTAACGAATTTTCTTCTGCTTCACCCAAGGAATATACCATAGCAATTAATTCTTCTTAAGTGCACATTTTCAGTTTTCTTAATTTATTTATTAAAATTGAAATCAATACACTCACTAATTGAACTCAAATTGCACTCTTACTTAACAATAATTTAATAGAAATGACATTTCGTTGGCAAAACAAAACAAAATCGCTGAACGCCAACTATTGTTAACGCAATAACACGATATTATTTAAAATTTCCAGAAAAACGCAAATTTCTTAAAAACTGCTGGTGACAGATGCCAACAACCATACATCGTCAGAAAGGAAATTTAATGTTGCGTCTTATGAGGTGAAAACCAATGTAGCATTCAATTTAAAAAAAAAGAGTTATTCCTGTTTGAATTAGTAAATATTGGCATGGATAAATTTCATTTAATTAAAAAGTTATGATTCCATGTTATACTTGTGTCTAATAGGCTGTTACTTCCAGAGACGAACTGTCGAAACCACATTCCTCTAAGTGCTTTCGTTTCGAAGATATTCAAAATGGCGCCAACTACTGCAAACGTCAAAATTTTCAAAAAAAATTAAAAAACTCCATAGCGGTTCGACTTAGCCCAATATTTGATTAACAAACTGACATTTATTTTTCATGCGAAATCCAAAAATGCAAACGAATACAGGGTGTTCCATTTAAAATAACATAGTTAGTGTCCATTTCCGGTATAACCGGAAGTCCGCCATATTTGAAAATATTTTTATCTCATTAAGCACTTATTTTTGAAAAACTTTTATTTGAAAAAGTTTCTTCCATTTTGAACTGTACTCTTGTCATCTGCCGATTTCGCCTTAATGACTCACCCTGTATAAAACGGCTTAGCAAATAAGCCCAAATATTCCAAACATCCTGGAATATGGATGGTACATGGAAAATGACGTTATTATGCCAATAACATTCACAAATAGCTCTAAACTGGATTGTGTTACTATAACACAGTTCTGTAAATGTAAAAATTTTACCTGTTCTTTTCGATGTGCATGCATGAAATCTAACGTGCAATGTATAATATCATGTTTATGTGAAGGGAAATGCAATTTGTCGGAATAAAAAATACGAATGTTCTCGATATTAATGCAGCGTTTGTACGCCCGCACATAAACCACTATTACACGGCTCAGCGCGGCTAGCGCGTACGAATTATTTATGTTTTAACTCCCTGTAACTTTTTTCAGCAACAACATTAATGTTTCGTTTCTTCACCAAAAATAATTTCGAGCCTTTACGAGGATTTCTGCTTCAGTCGAATTAGTTTTTGCTCGTACGTCAGATAATACTGGCATTTCTAATTATTAAAGCCTAGAGAAACTGGTTGTTCTACTACAATACAAGCTTCACCAACACACAATTTAATAAGCATGTAGGTCAACAGCGTATCTCGTTTCTGCATCTCCTAGTGTGCACTATCTAATTGCGTTGATGCATCTTAAGTCCCCCATCCCGTACTTGTTAAAACACGCACTATTTAGGTCACTAAGAACTTTATTTGTAAAGCCAGCTGGAGGAAGCAAATCATATTCTTATCTTTATGCAAATAAGTTTTTTTTGAATTTATATTGTAATCGGCTTGCGCTAAGGGAAGCCATTGTTATTCAAACGACGAAGTGTATTTTACATTAAAACTCTAAACACCCCTTGGGATTTAGTTTAATGAAAATTGTGCAGATTTTCGCAATAACAAAACAACTGCAATCTTAAGCCACCCACGCTTTTGTCTCCGACGCTATAGGCTCGTTCACGAGAAGCAGTTAATACAATTAGGGAGAGTTAAATAAAACATGCAAAAGCAAAATTGCTAAAACCCGTCGCCTTCATGGAGCAGAAACGGAAAATCCTAAAAATAATAAAAAATGGGCTAGCAATAGAAAGTTTAAGAAACGATAAAGCACCGGGTATAGAATATAGATGGCTTGCAGGCAGAAATCTTAAAAAGTAAACAGCATTAAGTACGACGAGCAGCTGTAAATTCTGTTCGTTCGCGAATTTAAAACTTAATTCGAGTTGACTTAAGCTCAGAACAAAAATAGTTCTGAAAAACTAATTCGCGACCCCATGCAGCTGCCCTATTATCATTTAAAGCGCCATTGTTTATTTTCAATGATCCTTGTGCAGTATAACACGGTCCTCTTGAAAGCCCACACTTATTAGGCGCAGTTCTTTGTTGTAAAAAAACCTTCGACTTTTGTTCCTGCCTTCTTGGAAGTTCACGGGAAGCCGCCATATTCTTCCATATATACTATATATAATGCTAGTGCTTTTGTTAGGTTTGCTAAAATGAATAGAAGTGTCCGTCAAAATTTATTTCTTCTGGCTGGATATTATTTTTCGCGGGTTAGTCACGTTCTCATTCATGGAGTAGACGATGAATGCTGAACGCAGCTAATCAAGGAATGGGAGTTACATGCCTAAATTGAGTTTAATTGTGGGATTTCTGGAATGGTGTGTAAGAACCTGAACCTGAGTATTGTTCGGCATTATTGGGTTGAAAATTTTTGGTTCTCCATACATTAAAATTATTTCCATTTCTACAGTTTGTCTGTCTCATTTCTTCTGTACAGCATCTAACTTTGTTTGTTTTTTAATGGAACATGCTGTATGTCATTGCATTTTTGGATTCCGTAATTGATTTTTGCTTAAAATATACACCGTGTGACAAACTTCCATGTGTACATGGGGAAATAACATGGGCAATTACATTTTTGGGGATTCCTGCTCCCAATGTGTAGTTACAGTGGTGGTAAAGGTAGCAATCGAAAGATTATTTTTTTCTGCGTATATGAGGATATCAAAAACTCTACAACTTTTCAATTTATTAAAGCATTAAAAGCAAAAATTACATTAATAATTTTCTAACTAAAACACAGAAATTATCAGATTATCCATGACAACTTAATTTATTCTAATCACGGACGTCTTTGATTTTTATGGATTTTCTGAACTGTCAACATTTAAAAATGAACAAAAATATTTATTCAGTTCAAGAAAAGGTTTTCATTGTGAAAATATTTTACGGCGGCAATAGTTTGCGCGTAGTCCGTGCCTTATTTTCTGTAAAATTCAATAACGGTCCTATTCATTCGGTATAACAACAAATAATTTAGTAAGAAATTTGAAGGCTGGGAATCTTTCATCGAAAGAAGTTAATTTTTACTAATATGTACATAAACTTGTTTTTTTATTTAGATAATTCTCATTCACATTATTATTGTCATTACCTATAGCTGACAATTAATTGATTACTGGTGTGGATGTTTCGTTGGTGAATGCTGGTCCATAGTTTAGGGTAAATTGTAGGTGTCGTCTAACTTATTAAAAAGTTTTCGGGAAAATGTTAAAGCAGTAAAATGAAATAATAAAAATTAAATTACTTTAATTTTACTGCAATTATGAAAAATTTAACAAGCGGCAACATTTGTTTATTTTGCTCTAATGAATTTTGTAATCTGGCAATTTAATACTTATTTATTTCATATCTTGGTAAGGTCAAAAACTTACTAATATACAATGAAATTAAAGTAACATAAAAAAAGAAAAATAACTATAACAAATATTCAAATAAACTCCCATTCTGTATCAGACAGTATCCCAGCCTATTATAGAAAGAATTTCTTACATTCGCAAGTTGCCGATCGTTTATTAAGTTGCATTCCGCAAAAATAGCATTCCTTAAAGAATCAATATTTGGGTGACGAGTTTTATAAATCTTATTTTTTAAGTGACCCCACAAGAAAAAGTCACACGGTGCCAAATCGGGAGATCTAGCTCTCCAGTTTATAGCACCACCTCGACCAATCCAGCACTCTGGAAATATTTCATTTAATAATCCCCTCACTTGTGCTCCAAAATGTGCTGGGCATCCGTCATGTTGAAACCAGACCTCCCGATTCGCATGTGCAACTTCTTCTAATGCAGGGCCAATATGGTTAATTAAAAGATCTAAATAAGCTTCTGAATTTAAATTTCCCTGTATTTCAAATGGTCCTATAATGTGATTATTAAAAATGCCTGCTCAAATATTGATTTTTTGAGGGTATTGCGTTGTAGTGGTTAGATTTATTCTGCGATTTTCCTGGGCCCAATGCCTAACGTTTTGTGAATTTGGCTCTTGATTTAAAGTGAAGGTACACTCATCGGTAAAACAAATTGATGAGAGGAAGCTGCGATCCCGATTAGCCCGTTCTTGCATTTCTTCACAGAAAGTTTGCCTTGATTCTTCGTCAAATGGAAGTAACTCTTGGTGACATTGGAATTTAAAGGGATGATATTTGTTTTTTTTAATATGTTACGGACAGTTTCTCTTGAAACATTACATTCTAGGGCAATAGACCTTAAACTAGATGTTGGACTAGCAGTTATCTGGCCTATTACCATTTTCTCTATCTCAACATTTAGATTTCTTGGAACGACTACAAAAATAAATGATAAGATTAATTTTAGTTTTGTTTCACTCCACGTTATCACTTGTTAAATTTCTCATAATCCCAGTAAAATTTAAGTTAGCGAACAATAAGGAATTAGCAACTAGGTAATAATAATAAGCGAATGAGAATTATCTAAATAAAAACCAAGTAAATTTATTAGTAAAAATTACCTTCTTTCAATGAAAGATTCCCAGTATCTTCAAATTTCTTAACTAAATTTTTTATTGTTGTTACCGAAGGAATAGGATTGTTATTGCATTTTACAGAAAATAAGTCACTGACTACCCGCAGACTATTGCAGCCGTAAAATGTTTTCACAATGAAAACCTTTTCTTCAACTGAATAAATATTTTTGTTCATTTTGAAACCCAAATTTTAAATTGTCGATAAATAACGTTGACAGTTCAGACGAATTAGAAATTAGAATCAAGGGAGTCTTTGATTAGAATAAATTAAATTGTCATAGGTAATCTGATGAATATCCGTGTTTTAATTTGAAAATTATTAGTGTAATTTTTGCTTTTAATGCTTTAATAAATTGGAAAATTGCAGAGTTTTTGATATCCTCATACGCAGAAAAAAATAGTCTTTCGATTGCTACCTTTACCACCACTATAACTACACATGAGGAGCGGGAATCCACAAAAATGTAATTGCCCATGTTATTTCCCCATGTACACATGGAAGTTTGTCACACGGTATACATGAAAGAGTTTCTGAAGCGCTAGGAGTTGGTTTAAGAACAGTAGAAAGGATTGTACATGGAAAGAGGATGAAAGAGCCAGAAAAAGGAAAGAAAAACGAAGAAGGAAGTACACGAAAACTAAAGATTTAAGTGATACCGAAAAAACGGAAGCAAGAAATGTTATTTATAATTTATATGAAGCAAAAGTGAATGTTACTCTAGTAAGTTTACAAAAAACCTTAAGAGAAAAAGGGTGTTTTGGAAACTGGATTACGTTCCTTGTCAAAATTAATGAATATACTGGGTTTTCGATATAAAAATGATTGCAATAGGAGATTCCTCTGTGAACAGCCGCACATAGTTCACCAAAGAGTTAAATTTTTGAAGAAATATGCCGAAAATCTTAATTCAAAATTTAGGAAAGTGATTTTTTTGAACGAGACGTGGACATTTTCGAACGGCAGTGGGTCAAAGTCTTGGCAAGATGATTCGGTGAAGTCAGTAAAGAGAAAGAAAGGATGTGGATCGGGAAAACGTTTTATAATTTTGCACGCACGATCTAGTTCCGGATTTGTACCTGGTGCTGGTTTAATTTTTTCGTCAAAATCAAAAAGTATGGACTACCACTATAATATGGACAAAGATTTATTTGAAAAATGGTTAACATAACAGCTAATTCCAAATTTAGATGAACCTTCTTTAATTGTTCTTGACATCATTCTAGAATATTAAATAAGCAACCAAATTCTTCATGGAAAAATGAAATAATTGACAGATGTAGAGCAATTTTGAAACTGGGACATCCTGTATAGTCTGAAGCGGATGATATGATCCACGTGAGCGAAATTAAACTCCCTTCAAATTTCTCCAACTATTTGCTTTGCTATAGTAAGAACGCTTTCCATTTCAAAATCGCTTAAATATCTCATATTTTAGACTAAAATACCAGCCATCTAAAACAGATTTAAATACAACGAAATCTTTCTGGAATTTGGGCATATTGTTCACGTTCCAATTTGCGTTGATTGTGTAGAATTCTGTTTACGCTGAATAGGTATGCCGATAAACTTCAAAAACTCAGGGTAAAATTATCAAACATTTTGAGTCACATCCAGAAGTTTCTACAAATATACAAATTTATTTAAATCTGAGACGCCATTTCGCTGCATTGTATTTCGAAGAACATTCTCACAACTCCAAAATATGTAATTTTATAATTTATATTGCCTGTAAACAACAACTCAGTTGATACATTTTCTGTTAAAAAATTAAATCGAACGACAAGCGAGCCAAGTCAATTTCTAGCCCGATATACTATTCATTCAGCCACCAACACGCTGAAAATAACATTCGGCCAACCGGTTTTTCTTTGTCCTGCAAATATTTTTTGTCGCGCCCTTTTATATTCCACTAGATTTTTGAAAACGTTGCAGTATGGATGTACTCATAGTAAATTATGGAGTATTAGGTCTATTGTCTCCTTGTTATTTCCCAATGGGAACAGTGTGAATTGTAAACTCGATTATAAACAATGCTATTACACTCGTATGTTTCAAAACTGAAGCTGTCCCAGCTAGAAAGTAGTTCAGTGCTCTAAAACTATTATTACAGTTTCAAAACCTCCCAATCGCACATTATTTCTGTTCACTTTCACATCAAGTTTCTCCACGAGCGCCACTATAATGACCGGTCAGAGCCGTCACCATTAACAAACCTTAATACGGGCATACGCATTTGTTCACCATTTTTTATGTACGTTCATGTTTCAATGGTATACGGTAAATACAAGCACATGATAATAATGCTTATTTCTGTGCGCGTACGGCAGCCGCTCCCATAGAGATAAATTTTTAATACAGAATGTGGGCGAATCCGGAGAAGTGAATGGCCCGGTCTTATATGCACTCAAAGAAAAGTTCAGTATTATTGGAGTTTACTCCTTAAGAATCGACTTTCAGTTATAGCCCGCGGTACGGAAATTTTATGAGGAGTAAAATCATGCGTTACGTTATCTGTCACATTGAAATTATGTACGTATCTATGGATACGGCTGTTTATGTCTAACTGCAACTCCAAATATTGCTTAGTGCCGAAATGTGAATCAACGCCTATTCGAACACCAGGAAAAGTATTTATTTCATTGTCAGTGGAATCGACGTTTAGCAGATTGTCACTTAATTACTGAAATTATAAACAATTTATATTTTGATGTATTTGGACATTTTCGAACATAAACCATAAACCATTTGGGTATAAAACTGACATTCGCGTTTTTTATTAAACACTTTTTATTAAACATTTCTCTCCGTGCAACAACAAAAGATGTAAGTGCATGGACGCCTCGATTCACTATTCGAAGTTGCGTGACAGACACCTATCACGTGGTATATTATCCGAGATGCATTCATAGCCGCCTTGTGCATAAATGGTATGAGTGATTTGTTACTTCTTGCACACGGTAGTCTCGAGGAATTCTGTGGCAATGCCCAGGATTGCTTTTTGATTACAGGGTAAACGTCCCAGACTAAAAAATTCCCAGCCACCAACAGTGCACTGAAGCAGTCGCTTGTGTACCGGGATCGATTTAGATTCGGATTTCGTGCTCCAAGCAAGGATGAGATCGTGAGTTACTCTTCAGAATACGTGATGCAGCGCAGATCTCAAACGTAAGTAACACCCACGCTGGTTCACGGCCGCCGCCGGCCAGGAATTGCATTTTCTTGCATTCCGCCGAATACGCCGCAATAGTTCTCGAACTATCAAAACTTTGGAACCTACCTGTTCTGTGGGAATTGCAACATGACTTCAGTGTATGCCTGCCGAATGTGGGACATTCACTGAAACTGTAAAGTTTGTTGAAGTAAGTTAAGTTATTGCGCCAATGTTGGGTTGCAGCAATAATAATTTTGGTGTTAAATAGACATTAGCTGTGAATTTTAAGATTTTTGATGGATGATGTAGAAGAAAACTATCTGAATGCAGAAATAAATAAAGCAGCTAGTAGAGCTGCCTTCGATTTGTTGTCGAAAAAAACTTCCATGTCCCTCTAACAAACTGTTCTAATTCAATTAATTTAAATTCAATTAAAAATCTTAAAGGGGTTACCCTTTCTAGTACAATAGGAATAAATTGTTTTTAATATCCTAGTATGGTGGATCATATTCGCCGAAAAGATTCTGTTGCATTTGACACATACGTCACGCGCCCTAGTGTACACGCGAATCCACCCTTTAAGTCCATTTTCGCTTACTGCCTTAAGAATTTATATGTGTAGCAAGCGACTTCGTGCCTTAGTAGTTAATATTTTAATTTCAGGATTTTACAAAAATGCGTTTCAGCATTATAATTCGAATACCCGAGGAGCGTTCTCTTCGCTTTTGCGACGGTGTTAATACAGGCAGTCCAGCTCAAAAACTGTATTGCTTATAGACATGAATTATGGTTTAAAAGAAATATGAGGGTTGGTATAATAGGCTTATAACTATTGTATTCGCCATATTTACACTGTTGTTAAAATAAACGACGTTGAAAACTGGCAAATTTTAACGGAAATTTTAGCATTATTTGCACACAAATAATGCTAAACCGCCAAATAAAATATGTGAGCATACTCACCGATGTTTTAGCTTTATTTTAAGACTATATTTGCCTAATTTCGTTATTTCTGTACCAAGCTGTTGCTAAAGCCATGTCTATTTCTGTCTTACACATAAGTACTACTGATCTCTTGTCCTTTCTTTGCGTATCCCACCCTTAATACTACAAAAGTCGTGATCACGTCACGTTTTAAAATCACTGATGTAGAAAAATCACAGTAACAATTCACAATGTGTTTGAAAAATCACGATATCGTTCATCACTATTAAAGTCGAGCGCCTGGCCGCTACGCGCTAGATCGCTCAGTCTGAGTAAGCTTTTCAGAGTCTACCGTCGCAAATGTGAGAGAATTTGACTGCTAATCTAATGACTCGCTCATTTCATTCTGGAGCACCTTGTATTTAAATTCGTGATACAATTACTAGCTGCTTTCAAGGTATTTACAAATTCAACACACGGTAGTGCAGTTATTTCAGTTTACTGTTGCATTTTGTGCTATTTCTTCGAACAAACTCGATAAAATTTAATGGCCCGTGGTTATACGATACTATCAACAACTGGCAACTAAATATTATACGTTTCTTTCAGGTGGGACCTACGAAAAGAGAAATGGTATGAAGGAACCAGATCACTTCGGTGAGACGGTGAGTAAATTGAGCATTTTTTCCTCACTAGAGAACCCCAAAACGTTCATAAATATCCCCGAAACATTCCAAAACTACCCTATCCAGAGATTTACTCCGGTAACTTCAATTTCCACGGCGGGTTTTTTAATTTGCCTTTTTGCTGGATAAGGTGGAGATATACACGTCTGGGGAAGACAAATCGATTAGTTACGTGAGGAAGTTTAGATTCCGGTTGATATTTAGAGGAACTACTGTGGCGACGAAGTAATTGAAGTACGAGGCATAAAAAGTCAGGAACAGCCCAATTAGGGGACACGAACGTGTCATTTGGGCGTAACTGATCGTTCTCATTATCTCAAATTGATTACGCATGGTCGCTAGCAGATAATTTAATCGGCTGAAGTAATTGGCAGGAAAAGTCGCTTTTGTTTTATTTTTCGGTGAAATGTACCGTTTACTGTGCAAAACATCTTGAATTTATAACTGGATATAAAAATATACAGGGTGTGTATAAATTGGCGTTGAAAAGAAAAAAAAATAACCAGCAAAATTCATGTGATATGCTTCAGCTGTAACGACAACAGAACTTTCTCTAAGACTTTAAATGTCAAAACTCTCCGATCGTAAGACATATTTATTACGATGTTGTTAAGTTTATTAATAGGCAGTGTGGGTACTTGCGACCAACAGATAAGAGTAAGACGCCTGTATATATCTACCAATATCTACGCACTTCGAGCAGCGCAAAGTAGGTCTTGGAACACGCTGAGGGCCTGACCTTGGTGAAAACACAAATTGTGTTCAGTTCAAGGTGGACGAGTGGTGGAATGCTGGACGATTCGCGGCTGTCCGTTTCTGCTATATAGGCGAATTATGTCTTCAATGTCTACGGTACTGATGTCACAGCAACAGTATTATGTGGTCACTTAAGAGTAATAAAAGAAGTGGAGCAATTAAAGTTACTATCTTGTTAGTAAAATAATCTATTTTGCTTTATTTTGACTATCCTCCCAAGTAGCAATTTTCTATTTTATTAAAGTTTTGAAAATGTTTTCGACAGAAAACTTATAAAACACTGTTTCTCTCAGGAATGTTTTCAATATGTTTATAAAACCACTATAAGTGTAAAATTGGCACCATTTTATAAAATACTTCTGTCTCCGTTAGTGTTTTGTAAAGCCTTTTGCAAACATTACAAAACAATTTTATAAACATTTCTGCAGCTCCTAAAAACACTAAATATCAGCATTATAAAATAGTTTTATTAAAGCTTTCCATACTGCGCTACAAAATATACTTAGACTATTTCTTATATTAGTATTATAAAGCAATTTAACAACAGTTTTATAAAAGCTTCTTATTAATTTCAGGTAAACCTTATAAAGTAAAATTGCAAGATGAAATAGCAATAATAAAATAAAAAAGTTTTTTAAAGTTTTTCTAATGGTAGCAAAAGACAAAGTTTTTAATTTATAATGACAAAGAGGAAAACAGAAATGTCACCAACCTTATATATTTACAATAAGTGGCCATTTTAATATTATAATTATCCTACCCGTCTGTTATAGGAGATGTTTGTGTTTTACAGATCAACATTTTTATTGCGAATGAAATTTTATTGTGAAACTTATAACATATTTTCAACAAATTTTTATGCGCCACCCACTATTTATTGATATTATAGATTTTTTTTATTGTACGAAAATATGCTTTGTTGACTTTGTCTTTTTTTTGGAGAAAAACTAGCGCCAATTTGATCTAGGTATTATCATTTCACAATTTTTGGGCATTTACAAGCTTTAAAGATTAACATAATTGCGATGTTTAGTATTTTAACTCTTCCTATTTTCAGGTTCCCGAATGCTGCCATTTTAAATGGCGTCTTCGTATAAAATAATTTTGTATCAATAGCAAGCGTTTTAAAATAATTAAGCTAATACACAACTTCTATAAAAATGCTTTAAAGCTACTCGTTTTCGGTATTGCAACAGGGTTGAACTGCTCATGAACTAGTAGATTTTTCTCACACTGTGACATCAAAAAGAACGATTTACACAGTATACTTAGTACAAAATTAGGTGTAATCGATTTTTTTGAAATTGACTGTAGGTACATGGTATTTAGGTTTTTGCTGTAGGTATAGAGCGTTTATAAAATATTAACAGCTAAACACTGCCCATGCCCACCATTATTTTCAAATTCTTGATCAAAAAATATCGGTGTTTCTTTTGCAGTTTTGCCTCAATGCAAAAACAACAATTACCCGAAATAAAAAATTCATAAAATAAAGAATCCATAGGTAGAGCAAAAGTTATGATCTAAGCCTAGGTATCTGTTTCTAATAACGCTGTTCGTCAAGATTTCGCCAAATATCGACTCCACCCAGCTCTAAAAACAAATTTATGCATTTTAATATCTTTTTCTGAACAATACAAATGTAAAATGATTTGTTTTAAATTAAACAATAAACACTGTGAGCAAAATATTGAAGTATGGTCCTGTCGTTTTTCTAACCCACAGTAGATGACTTCCGTTGAAACTTCAAACTTCGATGCACGGAGTCAGCTTATTTTGCTAGTAAACAACTTTTTGGCTAATAGAAAACTTTTTGGCATCTCTTGTAATTATAAACCAAAATTACATGAATCCGGCACGTATTTTGCTAGTTAGCAAATATTTAGCTACTATAAAACTTTTTGGCGTCTCTTATAAAACAAATGACTCTCCCTTGCTACATTTTATTTATGATAATTTTTTTGTTAATTTGATGGTAAACGCGACTTGCCGCCTAAAACATAAACATAACCAATAAAATCAGCGTGATGGTTTTTGTTTATAGAGGTAGTGTTGTTTTGTGACACACTCATTGTTTAGTGTTATTGTTTAGTATTATTTGCCTATATTTTATAGAGATTATTGTTCATTTGGTTTATTTATTACTTTTTCTCCATTTTTCTGACATTTTTAATTTTTCGTTATGATCAAAAAATAAAGACAAACCCTTTCACGTTAGGAGCCTAACCCAAAATGAACTTCAGCCGACTCGGTGTAGGTATAAAATCAGTTCTCTCAAATATGCTTTATAATGTAGTTAGCGACATCATATTTACATTCAAGAAAACAATTTAGTTTTATAATAAATCTGTTGTTGTTTTCATATTGTAGTACAATTGCATTACTATAAAATAGTTATAAAGTGGCAACTAATATGACAATTTACTATTAAAAGTGAAATTGCCTCTAAAGGTACGTTAATATAACTGTTACATGAAGCAACTATAAAATAATTTTAAAATGTTTTTATAACGAAATTAACAATATCGCCTAAAGGTACTACAAAACTACTACAAAATAGTTTAACTTTATAGGATCAAATGTTTTAGTAGTTGGTAATGGAAACGTTTCTACAATAATTTTGTGACTGTTTTATAAGATATTTTATAGTTTTGCTATATAAACGTTTTGATGATAAATTTATAAAACAATTAACTTGCCGAAAACAGAATAGTGTTTGGTGCAGCATTAATATAATTAATTTGCATTTTGGAAGCTTTAACAAAATACCAATAAAATAAAATAGTCTCAGAACCACCGAATTATAAAACAACTTTGCTGCTTGGGCTGGTCTTATTGCAAAAACCTTTGTAAATAATGCCGGTAATAAATAGTCTGGTTATTGTTTTTGTGCAAATACGAGTATAAATCTTACTTTTATTACACTGGGTCATCTCACTGCCCTAGTCGAATCATGACTTCAAAGGAACGCATTATTGTCGTCTTTTAAAAGTAAAAGGATAAGCATTTTCACAGTACAACGTTATATGGTTAACGAAAACTATATCTCCATGTTTATCGCCTCTGTTAAAATTTTGCACTGTAGGATATTGTCTCCTAATTGTAAAATTAACAATCTCGTACCATTACATAAGCATTCATTAATGCTGAGATTTCTAACCAACATCACAATACAATATAACTCTCAACTTCAATTCATGCAGAGGAAAATTTGGCGGGTTTAATGTATTTAAATATTCAGGAAGAATAGCATCGTTTAAATCTCCATTATCACAATTTTCAACACTATCCAATAGCTGATTAGGTCATATCTATGAATCGCTTTTCTCTAATTGATCCCTCCATATATACGTTCAACGATATCCGAATTATAAATACATCTCTGTGGCAATTCTAAATTGCTATTCATATCGTTCAAAACTCCATCTCCAACATCCAATAAAAACTTGGTGAATTCTTGTTCCTGTGGGAGAGCCCGCATATTTTGTGTTTAAGAAAATTTACGGAAACAACTCCAAAGAGAACTAAATTTGATACTTAAATTCACTGTTTCACAGCGGGTAGCATTTATTTTAACTGGTAACAATTGTCAAAAATCTCCTCGCAACACCATAATTTTTCCACCAAATGGAACATCACAATTCATAAAGTCTCGTAACGTTCTGTCTATAATGTCTAAAGCATACCTTGGTGCCACAGGAGCTTCATCCCAAATAAAAACATCTACACTCCTTAAATAATCTGCTTCTTTTGAATTTTTCTTAATGTTGGAAGATGAATCTAAAAACAGAGGAACAGGTAACCCAAACGTTTTATGAACTGTTCTGCCATGAGGAAGTAGTGTTGCTGCTATGCCCGTGAAGGCCATGGTACAAACAATTTTATTCTTACTCTTCAGTAAGCTGTAAAGGGTTGTATAAACACAAGTCTTACAGGAGCCTCCTGGACCGTCTATATAAAAACATGAAGATTCAGAAATTGATTCATTTATGTTAGCATCACATTTACCCAAAATAATATCTACAATTTCTTTCTGCTTTTCATTTAGGTGTTTATATTGTCGTGATCCTATTTCTATTGCTTGTTCTTCATTTGCATATTCAATGTCGTGGCATGGTAGGAAACATTGAAAGATTGTAACCTTCCGCAGAAAGCATGGTACTAATTTGAATATAGGCTTTTTTGTCCTTCTGTATTGCTGTAACGTCTTTCATAATCTTGTGACATTGCTTCTTTAAATTCTTCCCACAATTCTTCCTGATAAATTGGTCGGCAATGCATTAAAATACGAATGAATAAAATATCTCAGCTGTCTGGGCATCATCCAAATTTCAGCTTCATTCATGGCTCTTTTCCACTCGTGATGATCTTAAATAAGACCTAATTTTAAACACGCTGCTACATAAGATTCCTGTATTCCTCCGTTTACTGTTTTCAGATCTTCAAATCTGTTTGCTCCTTTAATATGAAGTAATAATAATCGAAAATGAAATACATAGTTCAATTTGGCTGGGGTTTACGGAGTACATGCGTCCAATAACTTTGAATTGTTTCTGACGGCGTATACTTTTACAACGACAACAAACATGATACCTACCTGTGATAGTTCAGACCGAGGGGTAAACCACTGAGGAAGTATGGTGTACACTGCGGGGAAATATTGAGGAAGTACGGGGAAATATTGAGGAAGTACGAGGAATTATGAGGAATTATGGGAAATTATGGGGAATTACGGGGAATTATGAGGAATTACGGGGAATTATGAGGAATTACGGGGAAGTGAAGAGGAAGTACGGGGAAATAAAAAGGAAGTACAGGGAATTATTCAAGGAAATACGAGTGGTACGATCGTGCACGAACATGTTGAGAGCCGTTAAGAGCGAACTGCGTTGTATTTGGTACGCTGTGTTTTATTTTTGCATACAGAGACAGTGGATAAAAAGTCACAAAACTTAATATATGTACATTAAGGGATAATTTCATAACTGACAACACCTACCTGTTCATAGAACTGAATGCAAACAATCTGATAAAACTTTCACGCATATTTCGAGATAATCATTTGAATTCAGGTATGTTTTGCCTCGGCTGTTTACTGTTTAGTAGCCAGGGCTTCGAGAAAATATTCAGAACTACCAAATCAATGACGACAACAATGTCCACAGTAGTTAATTTCAGTATTAATGATATAGAACGTATTGCAGCGATTAAAGTAGTAAATAACACCCTTGAAGACTTGAAAGATACAGTTATTTTACCAAGAGAGAGAAAAGTTCTTGTTGATGAAAAACACAATATTCGTTTCGGCCAATTCACCAACAATTGTCAATTGGACAATTGATAGAGGAAGCATTGGAGAATGTGTGAAAGAATTTACAAGATTTATAGGAATATCAGCAGTTGGAATTGTGTTCCTATAAAAATTTCGAAAAACTTAGAACATGATGATATTGATTACCTTTTTTTCATGCGATAAAGACAGCACAGAAAACAAAATGTTCCAAGACGATATTTATTCCGAAGTACAATGCATGACAAATTTGTGGGGTTCAAATGTAATAGGTTACTCCACTCCAAAAATTTTAGAAAATCCCTAATGAACATATGTATATCCAAAAATGACAACTACATGAGATACAGGGTGTTGAAATTTCTCAAAAAATGTAATATCTGCTTCTGTCGTTACTTACTACATATTTTCAATTGTTTTATTCAATTCTTAAATATTTGCAAGCCATTCCGACATTAACAAGGCTTTACTGTTACAAAGAAAGATGGCTGATAATTTCGTGTTTAAAAACGCGAATTACCTACGCACCATGTTACACAAAATTATTTCTCTCTGAAACTATGCTTTGAATGGAAAAAATCAAAGAGATTTTTTCTTGTAAATAAACCAAAGATTCAAATATTTGGCAACATATCTGTGTAAGCTAGTAGAGTAACATAGTTGGTTAGGGCTTTTCACATTGTTTTTAAGTATTCTATCTACTCTCGAAGTTTGTTACATTCATTAGAGATCACCCTGTATAGAAAAATAGATTTGGAAAATGGAAAGACTGCTGTGGTAAAGAATTCTGCATATTGTTGGTTGTTAGAAGAAAAGGGGAGAGTAAGCGCGGGTCTTGGAAGATTTATAGGACCAAAAAGATGTAAAGGAAATAAAACCGTGAATAAAACTCAGAACAAAAAAGTTTTGAAGAATAAGGAAGAACAGTATTTGGACAGCAGTGGCACTTCGGGCGATGAGGAGAAGGAAGTCAATGTTGTACTTGACGACTCCGCCAGACATTTAAATAAGAATTCTTTATTTGGGAATGTTCATTTTATTTTTATTCTTAGAAGTACTTAGCAATGTTTCGGTACTTAAGAATTATGAGTATGTAATTTAATTGTTAATCGATTAACTAAAATATTACCTAATTTTGATGGTACTGCTTACGAGGAATTATGGGGGAAGTATTGAGGAAGTAATGAGGAATTACGGTGAATTAATGAGGAATTACGGGGAAGTAATGTGGAATTACGGGGAAGTAATGTGGAATTACGGGGAAGTAATGTGGAATTACGGGGAAGTATGAAGATATATTAGGGATGTGTGAGGAAGTACGGGGAAGTATGGGGAATTATTTGTACAAAGAGGAAGTAAGGTGTACAAAATTGAGGCAGTGGTTTACCCCTCGGTTCAGACGTACGCACTTTTGGCGATCGGCTCCCGTACGTATTAAAAAGAGACGGAAACGAAAAATCTGATCTCGCTAGATCGAAACGATACGTGTCTATTGCGCATTCTCCACGACTAACATCACTTTTATTAGATAGGAATATTTTATAGAACTCCACTGCTGATTCTTTTCAAAAGTAATTAAGATAGCAAACAGAAATAAGTACGATTTGTGCCAAGTGTCAAGTAAAGTAAAAGAAAAAGGCAATTCAAAAATAATTTACGAGTTTACAGCAGGTAACCGATGGTCATGTTTCCCAGGTGACTGCTTCTGGTACAACACTCGTAAATAAATTTCATACTGTGACATCGTATCCTGATCCATAAAAATTTATGATTGCAGACGGCAAACGGACGGTTTTCAGTTCGAACAATTACCAGCATTTCCAGGGTATTTAAAAAATAGATTTTTGCTATGCATTATTTTCTGAATAAATAATTTCTACACTAAATTATTGGTAGTCTCCAGTTATTTTAAAATCGAGACGTGGCTTTATGAAACCAACCAAAGAGAACAAAATCCGTCGATTATGTCCCATGGGTACTTCAACTTTTCGAACAATGGCTTGTTGTTCCGAACACAAGTATGGTCACTGTACATGATACTAATGTGTAAAAGGTTTCGAATAATGGACAGAGTAAACACGCGTTTATGCATCACCCCGTTCAATAGCAATTACTCTTAAGCCCCACTGTATTATCGGGTGTTGAAATTTCGCTACTGCCAGTCCCAGCACAAGCTCTGAGTGAAATCCACCTATACAGCAGATATATGTGACTCTCAAATAATAGATATGCTAAATACGAGTAACTGCTGTAGTTATCTGATGGCAGACCTGCGAGTAGGCGTCATTACTGAAAATTACCACGCGCTAATGACAGTATAAACGTTAGAGGCATGTCATATTAACAGTGTCATAATCATTTGAATATGTGGGAAACTAAGTACGCCAGGCTCACATATACCTGCTTACGGAGCTAAGATTTAAGATTCTTAGAACTGCCACTAGGTCTTTTATGTTTCCCAAGCCAACACAAAATTACAAAGTGCGGCGGGAAACACTTCTCTAATAGGGAGTTTCGGAGAAAAATAAGATATCTATTTTTGGCATGAAAATGACAGAAAATTGTTATTGTAATTGATTTACGGCGAATTTTTTTTTCTAACAAATTTTTTTGCGGCGTAATAAGCGAAAGAAATTAGCTTATCACGCCCACATGCTAGTTCGCTTTGTTATTGGTTTGACGTCAGAGATTCGTAAGGCGCTCCTCCCACTTCTCTTGAAGTGCCCGTGAAGCGGTACCTATCTCATAACATACTTATTGGGACTATTTCCAGCGTGAATTTTTAAAGTAAGGTGTCAAGGAAACATAAAATAAAGACAACATAATCGATATAATGATGCAACAAGGGTATCAAAAGTCCGATTCACATAATTTGCCATATTTATGTAGTAGGTAGGTAAATGTCCCGGTAAATGTGGAAATGGTGTGTGATTCTTGCATCTAACCCCAATTTCATTCAACCTCAAAACAGTAGTGTAAAGGCAGACCGGTATAAGTAAAACAAAGTCAACAATTTATTAACTGTACATGCCTTTTATAATTCAGTATAAGTAGGTATGTAGATTGTAGATACGTGCTTACTTCTGTTTGTAAAATAGGTACCTACCTATATTCTCTAATACAATACAATACATACCTACTCATTTATGTAGGTATGTATACCTAAGTGATTGACAAGTTATCAAGTTAACAGTTTTATAACGGATTGGAAATTTTTAAAAAAACGGAAACAAATACAACTCACGCGAATCAAAAAACTACGCTACGTAGGTACTAGGTACTTGTTTAACAAAAAGAAACAACTGGATCGTAGGATGGTAGGACACCTTCTGAGACACAAAGGAATAGTTCGCGACATACTAGAGTCAGAGATAGGAATAAAGAGGTAGAGGTTGGAGCAGATTAGACTACTGCTCTCAAATAGTTGGGGATGTAGAATGTTCTACTTTTACGGAAATGCGTAGGCTAGCTCAGGGAAAGGATGGAGGTACGCGTCCTACCAGTCTTCAAAAGAGAACTTTATGATGACGTACTATTTAATTATTATTGTAAAATAGTTAATAAAATTTCCTTTTTTAGGTCAGGGAGGGAACGCTACGGCGATTCAGTATTTGGCTCCGTCATGCTCCTAGCATCCTGTTTCAAATTATGCTAACCGTAACACGTTACCAAGTATCAAGGGGTCCCAGAAAACTGTCTATAAATTACATTATGTTCGATTTTATTTAGAGTGGCTGCAATGGGGCAGCCGATAATTTTATAAACTTTTGCAATGATAAACTACCTCGCGAAAATATCGATAATGCTGAC
This sequence comes from Xestobium rufovillosum, assembly GCA_963966045.1. Lineage (NCBI taxonomy): Eukaryota > Metazoa > Arthropoda > Insecta > Coleoptera > Ptinidae > Xestobium > Xestobium rufovillosum. The sequence goes on along the minus strand of OZ014492.1, from coordinate 50,993,774 downwards.
CGATTTTCCTTCTGGCTCCAACGAACCACTTTTTTCGTTTTATTGGTGTGCTGTACGATGTATTAGTCTGGGTACAAAACAGAAAACACCAGTTAGAGCCAGTTAATAATATTTAACAATTTAACTGCACATGCATATGCATAATACTTATGGGACTGCTGCGCGCTGAAGCTGGGACTTGTACGTTATACTAAGTTCTGACGTCACGCGGCCTACTCTCGCTGCAAGGTACGATTTATAGCCTCGCACCGACGGAAAACTTTGCAACGGCTTCACAGGCGAAGGAATTTTTTTTAAACAAGAATTAACAACATAACTGCCTTCAGTATAATAAACTCTATCAATTTTAATGAAATTTGAAAATTACCGAACCTGTCTATTAATACCTACTTCGAATCCTTCAGCTGACGCTGACGGTGTCACTTTTTCACAAAAATAAAAACATAAAATGAAATCCACGTGGATCTAACTGGAACTGCAGCTCCCCTAGAAGTTATCCGCACCCTTGCGTACACGCTTCAACAGACCAGAAGAGAAAGCCTGCTTTGAACGTCGGAAATTTACAATTTTTCAGAACGAAACGCGTCCCACTTGAATTTTGCTACTACATAACGCAATAAAAGTCAGGAGGGAAATAAAAGTTTTATCAAACAGATCTGATTTACCTACGGCTTTATTTCTACGGACTGTCATTTCAAAAATGAATTCAATTTTCCACGCAACCGTTTTTTACGGCGACGCCAAGGGTTATTTCTACTGCAGGAAATTGACAGCCACTTCCTTTTCCTATAAGCAAAATTTCCAAGACGCGAATATAGTTTTGAAAAGGAAATAGAGAACAGTTATTTTCAGTAGATAAGCCATGTCGGTTTCAGATCACTTAGCCACGTTATTTCTTATGGAGTTTCACTTTGCAATTTGAGGGAACCTGACCGCGAGTGTTAGTTGTTGTAGTTCATGTTTTGCTTTACTGGCAGGAAAGTGAATTGCAATTCCAATTTAATTTACTTTATTGTCTCGGTCACAGGTGATGTTCGTCTATTGGATGATAGATCACTTTATATTTCTTCAAGGTGTTCTTAAGTGTCGGGCTTTTCCCGCTATAACTTGATGCAGGGTAGCATCCCAGATTTGTTGAGACTGCGGCCATAAATCAATTTAAGGGAAAGAACATCAACCCTTTATCGTAATGAACTTTTAGAAGGTATAAGTTTGCGAAATCGTCGGTCGTCGTAGGTAGTCTTAATTTACTAACAATTTTTTCAACTCATTAAATACACTGCCGGACAAGAAAAACCGGACACTCTCAGAATTACTATTTTAGTGAATAAAAAACAACGGACGGCTTGAAATGATATTTAACTATATTCTTTTCATCTTAACAATAAATAAAAAACAAGAAACAAAATGATTCGTCAACAAAAACCTAACAAAAGTATTTTTTAGAGATCAACTGTTACTTAAGAACTTGAAAAGCCAAACAAAAAAAAATATTAAAAGGAAAAGCACACTAGTAGAACCTAATTAATAATGGGTGTTACCACCACGAAGTCTTATTACTTCCCTTAAACGTTGTGGCATGCCCTAAATGAGGCTATCAATAGATTCTTGGGGTATTTGTTCACATTCTTCTTGAAGCGCCATTTAATGTTTCTGGTAGGGGTTGGCGACGTCTAATCCTTTTCCCAAGCTGATCCCACAGATGTTCAGTGGGATTCAGGTCTGGACTATTGGCTGACCATGGGAGACATCCAATACCAACGTCTTCAAGGTAACAATTCTTGCTGTGTATGGGTGGGCGTTGTCATCCATAAACACAAAATTGTCCGCTATAAATGGCATATATGGTGTGACATGGGGTTCCAGGCACTCAACAATGTATCGGTGTGCAGTAATTGTTCCATTCTAAATGAAAATCAATTCTGTGTGAGCCCTCAGAGATATTCCGGGCCACACCGTAATGCTACCACCATTGAAACTGACCCTGGGAGATATACAACATTGACTGTACCGTTCCCCTGGTCTTCGCCACACCTTTTCACGTCCATCTGGTGACCTGACACTAAATCTTGACTCGTCCGAGAAGAGCACGTTCTTCCATTGATGTTCGTCCCAATTTACGTATTGCCGCGCAAATGCAAGTCATGCTCTGCGATGTTCTACGGTCTCCAGGGGACCCGTAGCTGGCTTTCTTGAAGTTAAAACATATTCGTTTAGCCTTTTCCGAACTGTTCTGGCTGAAACTGCCACTCCTCGAACTTCGGCTAACCGTCCAGCAAGAATAAGTGATGGCAATGCTCGATCGGGCAGCGCAGCAACTTGGAGAAAACTGACATCTTGATGGTTCGCAGTTCGTGGACCACCAGATCCGACCTTCTTTACAAACCCATGAGTTTCACGAAATCGCAAGAGTACATTTTGCACTGTGTTACGGGGTATATTCAGCACTTGAGCAATATACCGCACTGTTCGGTCATCGTGGCTTAAAGCAACAATTTGTGAACAAATTTCGGCGTGCATTGTATGGAAAATGTTAAAAGCTGACATTTACAAATGAAATTTCACCAAAAAACCAATAGAAAATAGAGAGCAGCCCAATAAGGTAAAAGATTTTGATGTTTCAATAAAGATGCATGAAGAGTCAAAATGCTGATTTGGCTGTTTAGGCTTACGAAAGGTGCAATATTCAGCTAAAACTTTCTTTTTCCTCACTAGTAGGGCAATCGTTAATTATTTGTGTAAGTTAAGTAACATAAAAATATTGTAGGGCCTCAAAATAAAAATGAAATCATGTGTCCGGTTTTTTTTTGTCCGGCAGTGTATATAATTAATCATATAATTTAAAAAACTTTTCAGAACTTTGAAAACCGTTATGTTTATACTGTATAGTTACCTATAGTTGTGATGGCCGTCGAAAAAGACTGACGTTCTCTAATTCTTTTCTGGTAAAGTAAAAAACTGGCACTGCCATAATTTGCGTATTTGTTTTTCAGATGAATGATAATTTGCTAGCACAACGAGTCCATGTCAAATTTATTGCGTCTTCTGAATAATGGTGATCAAATTTTTTGCACGTGATTGCTTTTTTCGCGAGTAAACGATACATTGACGCCTATACTGTTTGCACTTAAAATGTGTTCTAAAATTACAAATTTGCATCATGAATTCTTAACGATAACTTCACCACACTCGACTTTTAGTACCCGCGTCAAAATGTTATACCTACAGTCACTTTCTTAATGCATTTTGGGAAAATTTTATTTCCATCATCAGAGAATGTTTTTATTATTGAAAATGAACAACAGAATTACAGTAATTGCTAATTATTCTACGGTACAATCTTCTTCTTCCAGGTAACAGCACATCCTAAACATTTTTAATTAGACTGAATGCTACTGCTACATTTTGTGCGTTATACACCGCGGAATAAATGTTGGTCAGTATTTTCGAAAGTTTACTTGGCCTTTGTGTTTTTTTCTACATTAGAAATTAATGTTGTGCTTTATTACGTCGCGAGGTTTAAATCCCATCATCATCATAAGGTTCTCAGTCCGAAGACTGGTTGGACGCGTACCTCCATTCTTTTCTATCCTGAGCTAACCTACGCATTTCCCTAAAAGTAGAACATCCTACATCCCTAACTATTTGAGAGCAGTAGTCTAATCTAGGCCTACCCCTACCTCTTTTTATTCCTATCTCTGACTCTAGTATGTCGCGAACTATTCCTTCGTGTCTCAGAAGGTGTCCTACCATCCTATCTCTCCTACTCTTTATTGTTTTCCATACCTTTCGCCTTTCCCCAACTCTTTCTAATACTTCCCTATTGCTAACCTTATCTATCCACGGTATCTTCATCATGCGTCTGTAACACCACAGTTCAAACGCTTCTACTCTTTTTCTATCCGCTTCTCCTATTGTCCAAGTTTCGCACCCGTATAATGCCGTACTCCATACATACGACTTTAAGAGTCTCTTCCTAGTCTCCATATTAACCGTTCTCGAACATAACAGTTGTTTCTTTTTGTTAAACGCAGCTCGGCCCTGCGCCATTCTTTGTTTTATATCTTTAGTGCTCCTACCGTCTTGAGTTATTTTACTTCCTAAGTAGCAGAAATCCGCGACCTCCTCTATCTTCTCATTTCCAATTTGTATTTCCATTTTAGTTCTATTTTCACATCCCCTACATACCAAAATTTTAGTTTTCTTTTTATTGATTTTCATGCCGAAGCCCTGCGTCAAAACTGCTTCCATTTCATTCAAAGCCGCTCCTAATTCTTCTTTGCTAGATGCTAACACTGCTATATCATCCGCAAATCTGAGCATGTTAATAGTTTGGCCCTGTACATTGATCCCTGAGGCTGTTCTTTCCTTAACAATATTAATCGCATCTTCGATATATAAGTTGAAAACTAGAGGTGACAATGCACATCCCTGTCTCACTCCCTTCCGGATATCTACTTCCCTTTGTTCCTGCTCACATTCTATAACTGCCTTTTGCTCTTTGTAGAGATTATGTATTATTCTTCTGTCCCTGTATTTCATCCCTACCTTTCTCAGCACTTCGAACATCTTCCCCCATTTTACGTTGTCGAAGGCTTTTTCTAAATCTACAAATCCTATATAGACGCTCTTTCTCTTTTCTATCGTTTTTTCTATAATTACTCGTAAAGCTAGGATGGTCTCGCGCGTTCCTCTATTTCGTCTAAATCCGAACTGATCTTCTCCTAATATTTCTTCCGCCTTTTTCTCCATCCTTCTTTGCACAATTCTAGTTAAAATTTTTGACGCATGGGAAGTTAAACTGATAGTTCTAAAATTTTCGCATCTATCCGCGCCTTTTCTTTTTGGCAAAGCTACTATGATGTTCCGTTTGTAATCTTCTGGAATTTCGCCTGTCAGGTATATGCGACTAACTAATTTAAATAAACGATCTATTACCTCTTGACCTGCGCACTTTAAGATTTCTGCCTGCAAGCCATCTATACCTGGTGCTTTATTATTCCTTAAACTTTTTAGTGCTATCTCAAACTCTTCTCTCATTATAGGACTCCCTAGGTTATCCCCCTCTACACTGCTTTCGCTTTCTAATATATCTTGCACTTCCTGTTCCGCATATAAGTTTCCTAAATATTCTTTCCACCTATCTGCCTTCTCCCCACTTCCGATTAGGATATCTCCTGCCTCATTTCTAATGTTTTTGGTACTAGATCCAATTTCTCTAAAATTTCTCCTGATTATTTTATATGCTTCATCAGTCTTTCCTATTTCGAACTTATTTTCCACTTCTTTGCACTTATCATCGATCCATTGCTCTTTCGCTTTCCTACATTTCCGAATAATTTCCCACTTGATCGCCTTATATCTTTGTTTCCCTATTTCATCTAACCTATTTTTATATTTTCGCCTTTCCTCTATTAGACTCACAATATGTTTTGTTATCCAGGGTTTCCTACTTTCATTCTGTTTATGACCCAAAATATCCCTAGCTGAGGAAACTAAACTATTTTTAATGCAATTCCATTCTGCCTCTATGTCCCTAACAATATTTCCACCCGTGCCCTTTAGTGCTTCGTTTGTCTTTTTCTCGAACTTATTGCGCATATCATCATCTTTTAGTTTCTCTGGGTCAAGATATCTTCTTCCGCTTCTTTTTTTCAAAATCTTAAATTTAAGATTGGCTTTCATAACGACTATGTTGTGATCACTATCTATATCTGCTCCTGGATAACTTCTACAATCCCTAACTTGATTTCTAAATCTTTGCCTAACGAGAATGTAATCTATTTGATATCTCCCTAAGTCTCCTGGCATCTTCCACGTATAGCATCTCCTAACATGATGGTGAAATAGAGTGTTCGCGACCGTTAAGTTATGTTTATCGCAGAACTCTATCAGTCTAACTCCCCTATCGTTCCTATTGCCTAATCCAAAGGGGCCAACTATTCCGCCCTCTCGCCCTGTGCCTACGACTGCATTGAAATCTCCTGTAATTATTAAATTTTCGTGCCCTCTCACAAAATCTAGCACATATTCAATATCACTATAAACTGCCTCTACGGCCTCATCACTGTAGTTAGAAGTGGGCATATATACCTGTATTATTACTGTTTTTACAGGTTTCGAATCTAACCTAACCATAACTACCCTGTCACTTTGCTGTAAGAAATTTTCTACACTCTGTCCTACTTTTTTCCGCATAACAATTCCTACTCCCGAATTTCCTCCCATTGAGAATATTGAGAATATTTGTCTTCGCTCGTTATTAAACTGTCTCGACATTTCCTGAATTTCCTGAATTTGCATTTTGCTCAGATAATTCGTGATTCGCGAATTGTAATTTTATTCTGATCTGGAAAACGTGCAAAAAACATGTCTATAATAAACAACGACTTCGTATTTTGTCTTAAAATTCAAGGTCCACTTGACCTCGATTTTTTATAAAAGAATCTCGTAACGCCCTCCATTGAGCGTGATTTCTGCAAATTGGAGAAATAAGACATTTGCGATATACTCTTCCAGTTCCTTTAGAATTTCATCGACCGTGCGTGCTTACGTGAGCTTATTGTTCTTGAATGAACCTTGGCAATTTCTGTAAATAGGATAGATAGAACCCTCGGTATTCTCAGTAGTAAATTTACATTTGTAATCTCACTGGAACATATTTGGTTTGCGCGCAAGCAATAGCAGGAAATGCAATAGCTCGGTGAGATTTATGTCTGCCGATAAGGGTATTCAAATTTCTCGGAGACCGTTAAATGAAAAGAAGGGGGTTTTAACTTGGAGTTAATGTTTCTTGAACGTTAGACCGGATTTATTTTACAATCGATATTGTGCCGAGAAAATTCGAAGTCGAAGCGTTTTCCCCTCTTGTTGGTTTGTAGAAAATTACACAAGGCGAAAAGTCTTATATTCAGTATTAATTTTTAATACTCCTCATCCATATATTTCAATGAAAATAGGAACAGTCAAATTTTTGATAATAGCCAATAATTTTATTTCATAAAGTTTAGTTTAATATCTTTCATATGAGCAATCTAAATACTGTTACAATCAGAGCATTTTAGTTGGTATTGTATAGTCGTTCATCATTGGACGATCCGTGCTCATTTATGGAACTAACTTCACACACACCCGAATTATCCTGAAAATTGCAGTTTAATGAATGCCACCGAAACGTGTTTCCTAACCAGAAACCATGTGGGTATGATATACACAGTGAATTTAACACATGCATTATGTAAATTTAATTCGTTGTTCTATTATAAATGGCGGAACTATAAATTATAGGGTAAGTCACGTGCGAATTATTTATTTTACGATTTATGTCTTGAGCACCTTATGTGTGGACTTGTGGCTACAATACAAGGAAAATGTTACACTTAGATATAAATAAAGCAGCTTCACAAGTACCTGATGCTGAATTATGCATAATGCTATTATTCCTAGCGGTTAACAAAAAACCCTGCAAATTGTGTTAAAAGTATGAAACTTGGTCGGCAGCTTAAATAGGTCAAATTAAGAGATTTTGCCCGAAGTACCCTAAAAAATACCCCTAAGGAGTTCTGGGAATATTTTGATTTCTCAGTTTAATGTCGCATCCTAATCGCTGTGCGCAGTATTTTCAAACTTTGAGTACACTGAACTTTAATTTAGACCTTTGTCATTGTTTCGATTTGAATTTGTTTCTTTTGCCGCAGACGTCAAAGAGTACTGCAACTGTAAAAAAAATTGAAAACTCGCTTATATCTTGAAAATTTTGACATTTAGAGGTTATTTATGTTACATAAAGTCCTTCTAAAATTTTATGGAGAACCCGAAAGTGTAAAAAAATAGTTCTATTTAAAATAAGGAAGTTAGGATATCAAAAACTCTGCAATTTTCCAATTTATTAAAGCATTAAAAGCAAAAATTACACTAATAATTTTCAAATTAAAACACGGATATGCATCAGATTACCTATGACAATTTAACTTATTCTAATCAAAGACTCCCTTGATTCTAATTTCTAATTCGTCTGAACTGTCAACATTATTTATCGACAATTTAAAATTTGGGTTTCAAAATGAACAAAAATATTTATTCAGTCCAAGAAAAGGTTTTTATTGTGAAAACATTTTACGGCGGCAATTAATAGTCTGCGGGTAGTCCGTGACTTATTTTCTGTAAAATTCAATAACAGTCCTATTCCTTCGGTAACAACAATAAAAAATTTAGTTAAGAAATTTGAAGATACTGATGGGAATCTTTCATTGAAAGAAGGTAATTTTTACTAATAAATTTACTTGGTTTTTATTTAGATAATTCTGATTCGCTTATTATTATTACCTAGTTGCTAATTCCTTATTGTTCGCTAACTTAAATTTTACTGGGATTATGAGAAATTTAACAAGTGATAACGTGGAGTGAAACAAAACTAAAATTAATCTTATCATTTATTTGTTTAGAAGAAATCTAAATGTTGAGGTAGAGGAAATGGTAATAGGCCTGATAACTGCTAGTCCAACATCTAGTTTAACGTCTATTGCCCTAGAATGTAATGTTTCAAGAGAAACTGTCCGTAACATATTAAAAAAAAACAAATATCATCCCTTTAAATTCCAATGCCACCAAGAGTTACTTCCTTTTGACGAAGAATCAAGGCAAACTTTCTGTGAAGAAATGCAAGAACAGGCTAATCGGGATCGCAGCTTCCTCTCATCAATTTGTTTTACCGATGAGTGTACCTTCACTTTAAATCAAGAGCCAAATTCACAAAACGTTAGGCATTGGGCCCAGGAAAATCCCAGAATAAATCTAGCCACTACAATGCAATACCCTCAAAAAATCAATATTTGGGCAGGCATTTTTAATAATCGCATTATAGGACCATTTGAAATACAGGGAAATTTAAATTCAGAAGCTTATTTAGATCTTTAAATTAACCATATTGGTCCTGCATTAGAAGAAGTTGCACATGCGAATCGGGAGGTCTGGTTTCAGCATGACGGATGCCCAGCACAAGTGAGGGAATTATTAAATGAAATATTTCCAGAGGTGGTGCTATAAACTGGCCAGCTAGATCTCCCGATTTGGCACCGTGTGACTTTTTCTTGTGGGGTCATTTAAAAAATAAGATTTATAAAACTCGTCACCCAAATATTGATTCTTTAAGGAATGCTATTTTTGCGGAATGCAACTTAATAAACGATCGGCAACTTGCGAATGTGAGAAATTCTTTCTATAATAGGCTGGGATACTGTCTGATACAGAATGGGGGTTTATTTGAATATTTGTTATAGTTATTTTTCTTTTTTTATGTTACTTTAATTTCATTGTATATTAATAAGTTTTGTCCTTACCTAGATATGAAATAAATAAGTATTAAATTGCCAGATTACAAAATTCATTAGAGCAAAATAAACAAATGTTGCCGCTTGTTAAATTTTTCATAATTGCAGTAAAATTAAAGTAATTTAATTTTTATTATTTCATTTTACTGCTTTAAGATTTTCCCAAAAACTTTTTAATAGGTTAGACGACACCTACAATTTACCCTAAACTATGGACCAGCATTCACCAACGAAACATCCATACCAGTAATCAATTAATTGTCAACTATAGGTAATGACAATAATAATGTGAATGAGAATTATCTAAATAAAAAAACAAGTTTATGTATTAGTAAAAATTAACTTCTTTCGATGAAAGATTCACAGCCTTCAAATTTCTTACTAAATTATTTGTTGTTATACCGAAGGGATAGGACCGTTATTGAATTTTACAGAAAGTAAGGCACGGACTACGCGCAAACTATTGCGGCCGTAAAATATTTTCACAATGAAAACCTTTTCTTGAACTGAATAAATATTTTTGTTCATTTTTAAATGTTGACAGTTCAGAAAATCCATAAAAATCAAAGACGTCCGTGATTAGAATAAATTAAGTTGTCACGGATAATCTGATAAATTTCTGTGTTTTAGTTAGAAAATTATTAATGTAATTTTTGCTTTTAATGCTTTAATAAATTGGAAAGTTGTAGAGTTTTTGATATCCTCATACGCAGAAAAAAATAATCTTTCGATTGCTACCTTTACCACCATTGTAACTACACATGTAATTGCCCATGTTATTTCCCCATGTACACATATCTTCAAAAACAAATTGTTGACATGTTAAATAAAAAGAGAAACAAAAGATAAAATGTCTATAATACCCTCAGTTCGTCCATCCATATCCAAGAAGGTATACTGTAAATAAATTTTACTTTCAAAAATGGCAACAATTTTGAATTTTTTGGGGGATACCAAAAAATATCATTAGAACAGGTTAAGAGATTGCAATTTAAATAAAAATGTTATATATTTTACAATTTTTTTAATATTAGAGAATTTAACAACATTTTGAATTAAAATTGGAAATTTGGCCACCATTTGGTAGATTTTATAGTTATATAAAAAATTGGTTTAAATTGACTTCAGCGATATCAAATCAATATAAAATGACATATTACTTGCCCACATTGGTTAATATTTAATTATTTTTGAAATTCAAACCTCTTGGAATATATTCCGCTCCTGAGCTGCTCCTTAGGGGTATTTTTTAGGGTACTTCGGGAAAAATCTCTTAATTTGATCTATTTAAGCTGCCCATCAAGTTCCATGCTTTTAACACAATTTGCAAGGTTTTGGTCAGAATTGTTGTTAACCGCAGACTGATTAGTGTAACCGTGGATTATCAGTAATAAATTTAACGGGTCGAAACAAATGGAAATTTTAAAAAAATATAAATATTTAAAAAATTTTGAGAATTACAGTGCCTTTAAAGCAAGCTATATGTAACAAAAGAAAATGATTATGTTGTTTTCCATTTTCCGTAAATACGTAGTGCAATATCTTAGAAATATGCCCACGATTTGTAGCTTTATATCTTTGTAATGCCCAAGGTTATTACACACAGGTACCAAAACGAAAATAACAAAATGAAATCTCCAAAAGTAAACTAACCCAGCTCTCTACGTTATGCGGATTAAAACATATTTATCTATGGCAATGTACACATTCTAAAGCTCAAATGAAAGCTTTCATTTTGCGAATCCTTCACTTATAAATGTATGGGTCGGCCTCTTCGGGATTCAGCTGAATTTTCTCTCATTATATGTTTCCATCAGGTAATATTTTATCTGATTCGTATGTTTATGCAGGAAACGTACAAATTTCCATCAAATAGAACAACACAGATGCCTTTATGACGCATAAAATAGAGTTTTATAGCGTTCAGAAGAGTTTACGAGTTTGCGATTACAAATATGGCGTCCGTCATTGGCGTGCAGGATGGAAAACTTTCAACGTTTAGAACAGAATTGCGAGTACATATATCATAATAAATTTCGTAAGGTTTAAGTTGGCGAGCGGTGGGGTTGCGCATTAGCTTACTTTACACATAATTTTGTACATTGAACTTTCCAACAACCACCCTTTTGCATTACAGACTTTATTAACACATACAGCCCACGCCTCTGGTTAGTCTAAAAAGCCCTGTCCAAGCCACATGTGCGTCACATTTGTTCAGTCGAATAAAAACTCAACGCTGTGGACAATTAACTTCCAAACACTTTACAACAAGCTATCAAAGTTATCAAGTGGGCTGGTGTTGGCCGCCACGTTTTTGCTGCGCCGATCCTTTCCGGACTGTGCCGCTTAAGTAGATTTTAGTTTGGAAAGGAATCGAGGAGGCTTACTTCGCCTCGTAGTTTGTATTTTACTAGAAACTTGACGCCTTGCATCTAAACTTAATGGTCCTCCAGTGAAGTGCGAAGCTTTCGGCCATTATTTTCCAACGCTGATGGCTGTCAGCGTACTCCATATTTCATTGAGTGGCCGCTTTGCTAGCGGCAGTGGACTAATAAGCACGTTTCTTACCCCTATACATCAGGAATAAAATTGTCTAGAAAAATGTGCTAACTAATGTGCTTGACGTTTATTGACCAATTCGCACATATTGCGAATCTTTACATGCAGTGATTTTGAGCAAACCCACTACTAAAACAGGAGAATACGAGGCGGAAAATATGCAACGTTTCACAGAAATTTGCGCCAGATTTATAGTGGAATTTGGAAGAAAAGCTCTTGACGTATTCTCATTTCAATAATACCATTTATCAAACCGCCTTTTGCAAGCACTGCAATTTGCGAAAGAGGATTCAGCATCTGTTTCCTATTTATAAGAGAGGGTAGGTAAACTGATGATGCATTTGTTTTGCGCGAGGGTCCTCCGCGGCTTCCCAGATTGACGTGAACATATTTTCCTAGTTGGCTGTTACGTTTTCCTGTCTGATTTAGAGTAAACTGGTAATTCTGGAAATAGTGAAAATTATAAGAGGAATGTATTATTCTACTAGGGAGTGTTTTAATTCATCTAACACTGGAGATTCCAGAAACACCATTTTTCCTTAGAAATTGTTTAGGTTATCGAAACGTTTTGTAGTGATGAAAATTGTGGAAGCTGGATTTCTGGTTCCATAGCATCTGATGAACATTTGAAGTACACGTAGTTTTATTAGAAATTTGCATCTTGTTTTCAAGTGAATCATCGATGTATCCCTCCGCTACCGCTCTCTGTGTCCTTCTAGTGATACTGCACCTGCGTTTACAAGAATGGCAACAGACGAACGACGAAAACGGTGGCTTCTATATTCTCCAGGATTGGCTAGTTTTTAAAAGGTTGCTATTTCTTTGGCCGTATTGCCAATTTTATTGATTCCTACCCTCTTTCCTACCACTTGCTTGGTGCATTTATCTTGTTGGTTGTTGGTAGTTCAAAAAGGAAGGACTTTTCTTAAGATTTCATACAGACTTCCAGAGTAAAATATGGTCCAACATTTTTGGTTTGTAGGCTGTAGCGTTGATTGAGAGGTCCTCAATCAACGGCTGTAGTTTGTAGTTAAGCAAGAATTGTATCGTACAGATGTACAAAAGTTGGGAGATATTAACAGATCTCGATTCTGAAATTCACAATGACGATAAGCTCCCAACACAGCCAACTTGCATTTTTAGTGAAGAGATTCAGTATTTTTAACCGACTTCAAAAAAGGAGGAGGTACTCAATTCGACTGTATTTTTTTATGTGTGTTACCTCAGAACTTTTTTCTAGGTGAACCGATTTTGATGATTCTTTTTTTATTTGAAAGCTGGTGCTTCTCATGTGGTCCCATATAAATTTGATCAAGATCTGCCCAGTAGTTTTTGAGTTATCCTTAATAATGCGTATTTAATTGACTTCAACTACAGTGATTGTGTTCTCATTGTATATTGAAGTCGGTTTTCTATTTTGTAGGACAAAAAAATTATTTCTAATATTAACCCGTGACTTCTTATTGAATGACGTTTCGAATGAGGTGTAACTCATTTTGGAGCAACTGATTTTTTTTTAGATAAAAGTTGCCTATTTTTTCAATATCTTTTCGGTAACACGTATAACACGAACCTCTTACTGTTTGAGATTTCGGAGAACCACACGCCCACCCCCACTATCTCGGCGTGAGTTATTCTGAGAAAAGTGAAAATACTTTTGAAGAAAAAGTATTTTTGCTTACCTTAACAAGTAAGTATTTTTCGTCAGGTGCTGTTGTTAAAAATTTCTTAAAATCTCCTTCGGTAAGAATTCTAGACTTTTTCGGTAGGTACGTGGTTTTCAGATTTTCGTCTCACTTACTCACTTACACTTTATTATGCTCGCCGAAATCAATGTCCTTCTTAATTTTCAATGTAGGTACTCTTTAACGTGGAAAATGTGAACCATTGCTTGGAAGACTTGTATTTTTTAGATAATTCCTCAAAGTACACCAAAATCACATTTTCGAAAAACGCCCGATTCTCTCCACTTCATGAATTGTTCAAAGGCAAGTTTATACCTCTCTTTGGGCTTTTGAGGTAACATGAAACATGTTCTTTGAAGATTGTTATCCAATTTCTAGTACCGTTGTTCAGTTAGTTTTAGAAGATTTATATACAACAGTTATTCCTAAATTATTTTTCAGTTTATCATTTTTTGTTAGATATGTAGATGATTGTCTTAACCGGTGTTCCTCCAGACAAATATAACGAAATTCTTACTCAATTTAATAATTACCATCTTAAATTACAATTCACACTATTGAAATTTCAAAAAAAAACAAAAATAAAGTATCACACCAAAATTACAGCAACTTAAAATTTTTGTATTCTAATTTAAAAACACCCATTCCTAAACCCATACTGTATACGGTATTAAACTTTTTTGGCGGTAAGTAACTTAATGTGGCAGTAGAACGTGGCCAGCAATATAAAAGAATTTGGTATGTTATTTAATCCTACAATGGCAGTTCAAAACTTACTCGAGCGGCAGATTAAATAAATGTCCAGTGCAATTATTATTTGAGCTGTAAAATGATTGAATGGGCAGTATAATGTATCAATGGGCAGTTAGATAAATAGTTCGCCAGTTCTCGACGTTTGGCAAAATCGAGCGTCATTTTCATTGAAAAGAACGGCACACTTCCGTTAAAAGGGGCGCAGCTTACGCGGCAGTGCACTGTGGGCGGCCAATTGGAAGAGATTTGCCTATTGCCTATAAATATTAGGCCGTTTCGCTCATTACTTTATCACTGAGTTGCGAGTGCTTGGATCTATTACACTAGCATTGCACCATTCAATTTATTCAACGCACCGCTCCCCGTTTTTCCATAGAAATGTTTAAAATACTGAACTCAGCCACTCACAGGTAAAAAAAATATTAATTTTGCTTCATCCCCTTGCGTCTTCTATTGCACCGCATTGCACCACAACGCATTTTTGTAATACTGCATCGTATAATGCATCATTTGGATGCTAACGACTGAGACTTACAACGCTCCGCTCGCTTCGCTCCGCTTGACCTTAACCTGACAGACTTTTATATTAAAAAGTGTCAGTCGTTAACCTTTATATTATTCTTTTCGAATATTATTATTCACATGAAAATGCGCACCTTTGAAGAGAATAACATTATAAACGCTTACAACTGACACTTTTTGTCCAAAAATCTGTCAGGATAAGGTCAAGCGGAGCGTTGTAAGTCTCAGTCGTTAGCATTGAATAATTTTAATGGTGCAATAAATTTAATTTTTTTCTTCATATCTATATTATTGTTAATTGTTATTTTTTATTTTGCTGCCTAACTTAAATAACCATTATATGTACCCTATGTATTATTTAACAGGCCGATCATATTTTGTACTGCGCAAGTATTTATAGAAGTACTTGTCCCACGATTTCTAACAGACTCATTCTGATTTCATGACTGCACACGCGTTACTGCCCATTTATTCATTTTACTGCCCAATTGAATTTTCATGCATTCAAATATTTATTGAGCTACTCATTTGAAGATATGTTACTCCTCGTTTCCACTTTTTTACTGCTCATATTTTACCATTCAATCTGTTATTGAACATACAATCTGTATTTTCACACTGACCAAAACTGTAATATAGTACCGCCCCTTTAAATAATAGCCATAAAAAACTATGTCCCTTCCATCTCGTCGATGCGCTTCACTTGTTCATACTTCGGCAAAATGTGATCAAATTCGTCCCAATATACCAGCAAAGAAGTAACAACAGCGTTCGGCCGTTATTGATGGCTTATGGTTACAAAATCGATTTGATGCACCTGCAAGGTTATTCAAATGTAAGTTTTGTTTGTTTCAATGATATTAAATTGACTTGTTGAATGTCAAGTGAGCCTGTCTCTTTGATGTGCTGTGTATAAATATTGCTTTTTATCAATAGTTTTTGTGGGGGATTACTAGTGTGTCTTTTTACCCCCCGTCCACATTCTGTCAGGGATCTAAATATGTATATTGGATGGGTAAAACTCTCATTTCAATTTAGGAACCAAAGAGATTTTCTTTGTTTCGATTGGATCATCTATTTTATTTCTTCTGTCAACCGGATTGACCGAATTGATGGTTTTGCACCCCCTTAACAAATTCATGTATATCTTCCCTTCCAGAGTCACGCAAAACTGAAAATTAGGTACGCCGCCCTCGAGAATGGAAATTTAATAACATTCGTTTTCCTGAATATTGAAACGAAAGCATCAAAAATTCGTATGAACCTACAACTTGCAGTCACGTGATATCTAAAAATATCCGCGTATTTCTAGCGCAATCCGAAGAGATCCTGTTTTCTTGAATCTTGACCCGGCACGCGGTACAGAGCATTTTCATATGATGCCGCGATTTTCCGTGCGCGATAGCCGCCCATCGATGATATCGTCGTAAAAGCAGTGGACATTTCCTATACCGCGTCTTTAACATCCCATTCAGATTCCAATTTGCACGATATTCGGGATAAAAGGGCTCGCTCGGCGGCTATTACATTTATCTGCGGATGCTTCCAAGAGATGAGGAAATAAAATACCTCGTGACGGCAGTGTAAATACGTGGGAGATGGAAAATGATAATTCTACTCTGCTTCTGAGACGTCTGGGAATTCACGGCGAAGAGAACGCCGGGGTGGAATTGGGGCGCGACTTCGCCGTTAGGCTGGATGTTAGCAAGGCCGCCGTCCTCCAAAGGGCCATCAGATGGGCCGGTTTCAAGCCGGTAAGTTTGTTTTGAAAAGTACATTATTTCACCGTATTTTGAGGTTACGATTCATTTAGCCCTCAGAGAAGATTAAAAAACTGATTAAATGTAATTTTTCTGCAGCTATTTCAGTGTGAAATGGTCCACATAACTTCACTAGAATACAATTTTTTAAATTTCTTTTTCCACGAAAAGTTTTAATAAATGTTTGGATAGAATAAGAGATATAGATTTGCTATGTCCTATTATACGAATATTACCCATGTAATTTTATATTTTATTGAGGATTGCCTCGAATAGAATCGATACAGACCCTCGTATTCTTTCATGCACCATAAAAATGAAATGCTATGCAATTTATAGGATATTATTTTGTGCAGCTGTATATCGTCCTCATAAAAGTTCTTTGCATATCTTTTCCACCATGCTTGTTTCTAAACTTATATTTTGTTGTAAAATCTCTGAAACATTAATTTATAGAATGGTCAAAAGTAGAAAATCCTGTATAACAAAGGATATTGTGACTCTAATAGATGAGAGGCGAAAATGTAAAAATATATACTTTTATATTGTTATTTCAAAAACGGCAACGATTTTGGTACTTTTTAAGTTTTAACTTTAGAAAATATGAGATAGGTAGATACATCCAAGATACCTGTGATTTTATGTTAACAACCCAGAAAGAAGAAAACCATGCAAAATGATGTTTTCGAGATTAAAATGATTAAAATCAAATTTAAGTCAATACTATGGGTCATTCAATAAACCTAGAAACAAAATTTATAATAAAGAAAATAGGGAAGAGGAAGAAATAAATGTTTTATCGTTTGTTGAGGCGACACCAAAAACGTCTTGACGCGAAATCGAATCAAAAGTTGGTGTTTCCAAAACAAAAGTTCAAAAAAATATTAAAAGAAGGCAAATATAGGCCATATAAAATTCAAATTATTCGCCATCTCTTCCTGGGAGATCAAGAAAGAAGGCTTAATTTTTGCAGGTGGTACTTTAAATAAAATTCAAGAAATTCAGAATTTTGGCGGTCTGTCATTTGGACAAATGAAATTCACACAAGCATCATCATCATAAGGTTCTCAGTCCGAAGACTGGTTGGACGCGTACCTCCATTCTTTTCTATCCTGAGCTAACCTACGCATTTCCCTAAAAGTAGAACATCCTACATCCCTAACTATTTGAGAGCAGTAGTCTAATCTAGGCCTACCCCTACCTCTTTTCATTCCTATCTCTGACTCTAGTATGTCGCGAACTATTCCTTCGTGTCTTAGAAGGTGTCCTACCATCCTATCTCTCCTACTCTTTATTGTTTTCCATACCTTTCGCCTTTCCCCAACTCTTTCTAATACTTCCCTATTGCTAACCTTATCTATCCACGGTATCTTCATCATGCGTCTGTAACACCACAGTTCAAACGCTTCTACTCTTTTTCTATCCGCTTCTCCTATTGTCCAAGTTTCGCACCCGTATAATGCCGTACTCCATACATACGACTTTAAGAGTCTCTTCCTAGTCTCTATATTAACCGTTCTCGAACATAACAGTTGTTTCTTTTTGTTAAACGCAACTCGTCCCTGCGCCATTCTTTGTTTTATATCTTTAGTGCTCCTACCGTCTTGGGTTATTTTACTTCCTAAGTAGCAGAAATCCGC
This sequence comes from Xestobium rufovillosum, assembly GCA_963966045.1. Taxonomy (NCBI): domain Eukaryota; kingdom Metazoa; phylum Arthropoda; class Insecta; order Coleoptera; family Ptinidae; genus Xestobium; species Xestobium rufovillosum. Next base: position 50,975,526 of record OZ014492.1, on the reverse strand, counting down.
GACCTCCTCTATCTTCTCATTTCCTATTCGTATTTCAATTTTAGTTCTATTTTCACTCCATCTACATACCAAAATTTTAGTTTTCTTTTTATTGATTTTCATGCCGTAGCCCTGTGTCAAAACTGCTTCCATTTCATTCAAAGCCGCTCCTAATTCTTCTTTGCTAGATGCTAAACACTGCTATATCATCCGCAAATCTGAGCATGTTAATAGTTTGGCCCTGTACATTGATCCCTGAGGCTGTTCTTTCCTTAACAATATTAATCGCATCTTCGATATATAAGTTGAAAACTAGAGGTGACAATGCACATCCCTGTCTCACTCCCTTCCGGATATCTACTTCCCTTTGTTCCTGCTCACATTCTATAACTGCCTTTTGCTCTTTGTAGAGATTATGTATTATTCTTCTGTCCCTGTATTTCATCCCTACCTTTCTCAGCACTTCGAACATCTTCCCCCATTTTACGTTGTCGAAGGCTTTTTCTAAATCTACAAATCCTATATATACGCTCTTTCTCTTTTCTATCGTTTTTTCTATAATTACTCGTAAAGCTAGAATGGCCTCGCGCGTTCCTCTATTTCGTCTAAATCCGAACTGATCTTCTCCTAATATTTCTTCCGCCTTTTTCTCCATCCTTCTTTGCACAATTCTAGTTAAAATTTTTGACGCATGGGAAGTTAAACTGATAGTTCTAAAATTTTCGCATCTATCCGCGCCTTTTCTTTTTGGCAAAGCTACTATGATGTTCCGTTTGTAATCTTCTGGAATCTCGCCTGTCAGGTATATGCGACTAACTAGTTTAAATAAACGATCTATTACCTCTTGACCTGCGCACTTTAAGATTTCTGCCTGCAAGCCATCTATACCTGGTGCTTTATTATTCCTTAAACTTTTTAGTGCTATCTCAAACTCTTCTCTCATTATAGGACTCCCTAGGTTATCCCCCTCTACACTGCTTTCGCTTTCTAATATATCTTGCACTTCCTGTCCCGCATATAAGTTTCCTAAATATTCTTTCCACCTATCTGCCTTCTCCCCGCTTTCGATTAGGATATCTCCTGCCTCATTCCTAATGCTTTTGGTACTAGATCCAATTTCTCTAAAATTTCTCCTAATTATTTTATATGCTTCATCAGTCTTTCCTATTTCGAACTTATTTTCCACTTCTTTGCACTTATCATCGATCCATTGCTCTTTCGCTTTCCTCACACAAGCAGCGTATGATTATTTAACAGGCATAATGTGCGTCACTGGTCTGATACAAATCAGCACCAAACTTCTGAACGTCAGAGGCAAGGACGTTTTGGATTTAACGTTTCGTGTTTTATTTTGGGTGGTCAACTGGCATACCAGTAGTAGGGTTATGTAGGTTCAGCGGCCACCTCCGCCGCATTTAATGAGGGCGTCATTAGCGGTTTCATTAGCGTTTTTTAATTAATTGGTCCGCGCTCGCGATTCCCGATTTTTTAATTAGGTGTGTATTACGGAGTCGCGAGGCCGTAATTCATGCATATAATTAGTTAGTTGTCGCCAATTGTTATTAATAATAATGTTTATGATGAGATTCTTATGAATATCTTGTACGGCGCCTCCGCCATTTGTGGCTATGTGTAAATTTTCCCCGGCTAGAGTGGGTTAACTACACCAACTTGTTGGTAATTGTTATTAATAATAAATATTTTAATTATGTACTGCTGTCCATGATGGCTATATGCCTTTATTTAGTAAGAATAAGAATGCCCCATTTCACATTTAATAAAACGTCGTAATTGCATGAAAAGGTATTATTTTCGATGTCTGCCGAAGAGGATTATATACCTGACCGCTCTTTTGTGTTCAACTCAACCTCCGACAGGTAGTGACGACGCCCCAGTCAAGTGGTTAACAGGCTTATTTAAGGAGAATTATAAGAGGTGTGAAAAGAGCATTGTAACTGACAGAAAGATACATGGTAAAGAAAATGTGAAATGGATGGATAACTTTGTTTATTTTGCTTGCCTTTGAAATTATTTACATTGTGAAAAATGTTGAAAATCTGGAAACTCCATCTTATATTTAATAAAACGACACAATTGAAAGAAAAAATATTATCTTTTTATTTCATGTAAAATGTAAATCTAAATAGCTCATATGCATTCATAAATTATAATAATAACATTAAATCGTTAATATTCCTGCTTTATTTACCTACTTAAAAGCTGTAAATGTGGAAACTTCATTTCACACTTAACAACAGCGAAAATTCATATCCGTCAAATATTGTCGGATTCTATGAACACTGCTTAACGCGCATTGACAGTGGACGACCGGATGTTCTAAACAGAGCGTTATAGATGATTCCATAAATGTTGGCGGTGGAGGTAACGATGTATCGACATGCAGCACAAGATCTTCGACATCGTATATGTAGTAGGCTGGTAATAGCCTCTGCAGAAACCTCTTCTTTTGGATGCCTTTGCATACGATGACCACCGATTCTTCCACTGTCCAAATGATAGCCTCCAGGCTTGCCGTAAAACACATCCTTTCTAATATTCTGGAGAGCTCTCCCAATTCCACGCTCCCATCTGAGTGCCTCTCCCGCTGGAGTGATGGAGCTTTAAATAAATAATGAGCCATTCGCCCACTCCCAAGAGTGATGACGGCTAACTCTTTCACGATAAATTCATCATTGTCACCATACTCATAACCTCGTATATCTACTATTAACACTGTCTTAACCATTGCAATGGAATCCATTACTTTTTAAATTCAATGTTAAATTTTGCGCGAAGGTATCGAACTAAACAGTAAATGAAGAAGTTTCCTTCAGTCAGACCTTTATATTAAACTTCTCGGTTCTGCACCTGGAAATGTGCCACCCTCCCTCTCTAATCTTATTCTATTACAATTTTTCAATATACAATCAGAGTACCTACTTCTTTTATCAAACTATTGCGCCATTTTCAAGGTATAGAGGGCAATAATACGGAATACAATGCAATTTTTATATTCAGAAGCCCGCCCCTGTAGGCGGCATTCACAATAAAAGATTTTCGAATTATGAACTCGCTACTGAAGGAATGGAATTTCAAACAGGTGTGGCAAATGAGGGTGGTGTATGAAAAAAAACAGAACTGCACCTGAATCCTATGTAGTATATCTGAATGCACTATATTAAAGAAGAATGCAATTCGTTGTCACTGACAATGGAAAGCTGTATACAAAAAAATTGAAATTGTAACATATGAATAGAACCTTTTAAACCCTCCGCCCCGGCAGGCCGTTTCCCACAATAAAAGATGTTCGAATTATTAACTTTCTGATGTGGGAATGGAATTCCAAACAGGTTGTGTATTAAAAAAGGACTGTATCTAGAGTCTTTATAGTACATATTTATATTGTTTTGGTTAGAAGAATGCGTTTTTTTCCTTCTTAATCTCGCGTATTACATTTCGCCAACGATGCCTGAGACGCTATTCTCATAGATTTCACCCACCTTCAAGTAAATATTTTTTTGTTGTCAAAATTTGTAAAGCTATCTATGAAAATGATTTCAAGCGAATTAGGTAGGGTTTTATTATGTGAAGGATGGAATTTTTTATTTTTAAGGGCTCCGTGAGAAACTGTGTGCATATGTGTCTATAAAAAAGAGCTTTGTAGTCGCCGCTCCTTTATACTGTCCAAGGAATCATTGCGGATTATATTAGGATTGCTGAATAGTTTGAACCAGAGTCATTATTTGACAGCGATTTTTTCTCGTTAGATGTAAAAGTGCACACACCCCCTCCAACCATATCAAGTTATGTTATATATATTGTGTTTGCAAATATGTATGACTAGTACTTTATTTATTAAAACCGACAATAATTATGGAGTATTATTATTCGCAAAATCCGACACCTTTTATTAGACAAATACGGGGAGATAATGTGATGCCGATTTTCAAGTTATTTCCTACACGTCGAAGGGAGCATCCAGCAGTGCGAGTATTAAACGCGGTGTTTTTTCCACATACATCTGGAGTGTTCACCTATTATGCCACTAGGCGTATTGAAGTTAACGGGTTCGACGTATTTTACAATTGCGTTGCATTTGATGCATACATGGCATATGTAATTCATGAAACAGTGTTTCACGAGGATGCATCGACGGATTCGCTCCCTGATCGTCACGATGATGGCTACAGCAGTGATGAAGAAAATATTAATGGTTTAGATTAGATTAATGAATAAGTTTTATGTGAAATGTAATTACCGCTTTGATAATATAAACAATTTATAATACTATTTAGATAATTAATGAATAAGTTTTATGTGAAATGTAATTACTGCTCTGATAATATAAACAATCTATAATACTATTTTTTCCGCATAATAAATATAAGTATTACGCACCGCCGTAGGATGTATATTTTAGAACAATTGGGGTTCCGAAAGAAAGAAAGAATTTTGACATCAATGGAGCGATGGGGTTAAAAATGTCGTAACAGCAATTTTTCCGTGAATTTTTGCTTAATAAATGACTAGCCGCGTTTATGATTATTTTGTTTTTTAAGTATTAACGACTCTTCTACGATAATCTTAGAAACAGCTGCTCTTCATATTTAATTGTACCTATTTGATATTTAGAAAGGAGGGGCGAATCAACGGCGGATATTGTGGCAAAAAAATGCGTGGGAATGACGCTACCCCCCCACTTTGTTGATCCCAGTTCTCTATAAAAAGATTCTGAAATTAACTATCAACCATTAGTTTACCAAACGTTGGAAAACCATTTCCAATTAACGCAGTACCTACCTACCCCATTTTATCCATCACCACCACCAAATTGTTCATTTTAGTGCGTGTGTTTTTTTGTGACTGAATTTTCGAATTTTCCTTATTGTGAGTACCTACACTATTTTTAATTAAATTTGATAAAGCTTGCCAAATGGAACACATAAGTGAATTAAATCAGGTCTCCACAGTTTCGCCATTACTGGAGAAAAAATCAATCAGTAGTTTGGAAATAGAAAAACAATATCCTATTCAATCAGTTAAGTTAGTGGAGACGCGCTATGGGCGAGCTATCGTAATGTCGCTACAAGACGGGGTGGAAAGCTTTGCAGTTTTTATACCTAAACGTTTAACTAGTTATTTTAATGAGCAATTAATTTCAAGTATGAACGAGGGCGGATACATTTTCATTTTTAAAGGGATGAGCGAAAAAACGGGGGGTGTTTACAAACAGACGCCGCTGATTGAATTCAAAAAATAGAGTAAATTCTCAAATAATTAAAAGTATTAAAATTTTTTCTAATTCGTCATCATTTATATTTATTATTCATATCTATTAATTTTATTTAGGGTTGTCAGTAGGATAGCGCTAGAAAGATATGATATTTTTTAATAAGACAGCTTACATAAGTAGACAGTTTACATTAATTTATTTTTTAGAAAGTTATCTGTTTTGAATAATATGTAAGCTTGACAAAATGAGTCAAATAAGTGAATTAAATCAGGCCTCCGCAATTTCGCCATTACTGGAGAAAAAATCAATCAGTAGTTTGGAAATAGAAAAACAATATCCTATTCAATCAGTTAAGTTAGTGGAGACGCGCTATGGGCGAGCTATCGTAATGTCGCTATAAGACGGGATGGAAAGTTTAGCGGTTTTTCATACCTAAACGTTTAACAAGTTATTTTAATGAACAATTAATTTCAACTATGAACGAGGGTGGATACATTTTCATCTTTAAAGGGATGGGCAAAGAATCGGGGGTCTTTACAAACAGACGCAGCTGATTGAATTCAACAAATAGAGTAAATTCTCAAATAATCAAAGGTATTAACATTTTTTCTATATTTATTATTCATCTCTATTAATTTTATTTAGGGTTGTCAATAGGACAGTGCTAGAAAAATATAACATTTTTTAATAAGACAGCTTATATAAGTAGGCAGTTTACATTAATTTATTTTTTAGAAAGTTATCTGTTTTGAATAAAATGCTGCAATTAATTGTCAAATAGTTTATTGATTAATATTTTTACATTTTCCATAGTCATGCAACTAAAACATTTTATCAGTCAGAATATAACATCGCCGAATTTATTTTCTCCTTTATGTCCTGCATTATTGTTTTGGGGAATTTTAAATACATTTCATACAGAGCAAAATCATCCTTAAATTTGTCTTTAATGCAATGAATTATTGTTTTCTCCTCACACATTAATTCTCGATCCGTTAAAAATCGTGAACACTCAGTAGTGAATCTGTCCAAACTCATGTAACTCTTTCGTACGATATCACCCACGCGCAAATACTTGATAAAATAATTTTCTAAATCGAAAATTCGTTTCAAAGTATCCTTTGTAAAAGAGCAGGTTTCATCCATGCAAGCTTTATTGGGCCGTATTTCGTCACATGGATTGAACAAAATAATATTTCTCTTCGGTAGTAGAAATACATTATAATTCTCCAAACTGAGGATATTTATTGACCATTCCACAGTAGCGGAGGATATTTCAGCGTCCACACTCAATATTTGATGTTTTTTTTCAAATAATTCTTGGAGCTGTGTGAGTGTGAAAGATAACACCCCATGTACACTGCAAGCTTTCTTTCTTTTTATTCTAAGCATGGATTCCATAGTTAACGGATTAATGCCCATATTTACAAATGTCTCATTTTCTAAGTCAATAGGTAGCGTTTTCTCTGCTATTAAGTTAAACGTTTCATTATATCTATGCTCAGCCTCCTGTACCATAACATCGAAGTTCCTCCAAGTACTAGGTGATAGTTGAACTTCTTCATCCGCGACTGCTTCCATCTCTATTTGTTTTATAGAATTTCCACCAGCTGTCACATTACTCTCCATTTGACTCGCTTCTTTGCAGACTAACGAACCTCCACCTTGTTCTAAATCTTTCAATTTATTTTCAAAAATACACCGCCTAGTTTTAATTGCAGGTGAGTCCGATGTACCACTTTCGCAAGAACTTACTTCAAGAGATCGCCTCATACCCTTCGGATAATCATCTATTCCGCATCCATAATATGAACTGTTTGAAATATGTACCCTATCACATTTAGCAGCTTCCATCTTTCACAACACTATTCAAATCGCACCTACTCACGTATATCACCGGCGTACAAGTGATTGCTGATATTTTTAGCTCTCCTTAAATATTACCCTTAAATATACGCCCTATCCCCGCTCTACAACCAATATTTTTTGTTTTTTAACTTTTTTCAAACCGATTAGCAGCTGCATGAGTTAACATCACCTGTTCACCATATCCAAAGGTATATAAATTCTACGATAACTTGTTGAGACCTGTCTAAACTCACACACCTGCCCTGGAACCTTAAATATACCCCCTACCCCGCTCTCCGACCTACCTTTTTGTTTTTGACTTATTCAAACCGGTTAGCAGCTGCATGAGTTAACATCACCTGTTCACCATATCCAAAAGTATATAAATTCTACGATAACTTGTCGAGACCTGTCTAAAACTCACATACCTGCTCTGGAAATTATTATTCAAACATAACAAAAAGTGTATTTATTGAACCACAACTTGTCAAGTCCCATCTGAACTCACCCTCACGCTAATAAACTTAGCGAAACAAGGCCTGGTTTAATTTATGAAAATATATTTCTTTCTCTCATATTATCTATTTTAAGGTGCTCACATTTGAATGTTAAGAAAAAATTCAGTTACATACTATTTTCATTCATGCACTTCCCGCAACAACTGCAGTTCCCCGCATTCCTCCCTCCTCCACCACCACTAAATTCCAACGAAATATCTTCTCAATATTGAGATGAGTTGCGATCCTCCCAGAAATGTTTTTAAATGTGATCTCTGTGGGGTCACTTTCAGTCGAAAGGACAGTCTGACAAAGCACAGACGCTTGAAACACTCTACTGCTGAAGATTGTGTAACCATCCACAAGTGTTTTTACTGTCCAATGTCATCTCTATACAAAGAAAATGTACAACGGCATATGAATCAAGTTCATCCCGAATCAAATGCTATTTCCCTACAACAGCAACGACATCAACAACGAGAATTGAATAGCAAGCGCGTGAAAGTGAAACATGATGATGCGAACGAGTCAATGGCATCGACTTCGACCTGTGTTAGAGAAAAAACCCCTAAACAAATGAAAAATCCTGTTTTTGTAAGATGTGAGCACTGTAATGTGGATGTTGAGAAACATAAATACGCGTCGCACATCCGCAGTATAATACATAAACAAAATTGCACAGTGGGCTTAGAGCCGGGGGTTAACTTAATTCGAGTTGCGTTTAAAGGCCGAATAGCTTCATATAAATTGTTCATCGCAGATGATTCGCACACTGTAGATATAAATAACTTTTTCGAAATTAATAGAAGCAAGGCTTTACGGCTGATCACGGAATCTTTACAAAATTCTGAATTTCAAAGTGCCTTGAAAGTCAATTTCGAGCTATTTGCAGATTATATACTAACCTCGAAACTTGATAATTGCGATGAGGAAGAAATGATGTCCGGGCACAATGTCTCTGATATAAAATCCTTTAATACGAAATATATGGTAGTCACGGTATCTACTGATTTAAATGAGCTGTACATGGAATTGGTGGGGATTCTGAAACGCAAAAGCGAAGAATTTCATGTAAGTTTGAAACAATTCTTTTACTGTAATATTCTAATGTTATGTTACATCCCACTTAATTAGGAGAAGGACTCCGGTTGGGCACTCGCCGGCATTCTATATATGGAGGTTAATATTGCGTTATTTAATCCATTGCGAGCTTCGTCATATATACCACTACCGCGGAAGATTCGAGATACCCGATCCGTAATTAATGTGCAGAATTTAGACATGCGATGCTTTGGATTCGCCATTCTTTCGGCTTTATACCAGGTTGAAATATCACCACATCGATGCAATCATTATTTAAAATATTTCGAGAATCTTAATTTCGATGGAATGCAATTTCCTATTCAAATTAAGGATATATCAAAGTTTGAACGGCAAAACTCTGGACTGAGTATTAATGTATTTGGATTAGAACGTGATAATAGCGGAAAGGGCGATAATTACAATATAATAGGACCGATCTATCACTGCACTGAACGCCGACAGACTCACGTTAATTTGCTGTATATAGAACGAGAGGGTGGTGGGCCTGATGGACACTACTGCTGGATAAAAAATTTGTCTCGATTGGTTAGAAGTCAGCTAACTAAACATGAACGACGTATTTACATATGTGATGGATGCTTAATATTTTTCCATGATGAGGCAAAGTGGAGAGGGCATCTCAGTCGAGGAGATTGCAGTAAAGTATGTACTGTATTACCCGACCCCGAAAATAGATTTCTATACTTCAAGGAATATCAGCACTCGGTTAAAGTTCCTTTCGTTGTGTATGCTGATTTTGAATCCATCCTTAGACCCATATATGGATGTCAGGCAAATCCTGAAGTAAAATATACAGTAAACACAACGATGCACATCCCACTTAATTTCTGTTATTTTATAAAATGTGATTATGATGAAACATTATCAGTTCTCAGACAATACACTGGAAAAGACTGTGCCACCATTTTTATAAAATGGTTGATTGAAGACGTGAAGCGTATATACAGAGACTATTTTGTAAACTCTAAACCCATGAAGCCATTAACATATAACCAGAAGCGTATGCATGATGAAGCGACGAATTGTTTTATTTGCGGGGAAAAATTTACCGGTAGCAGTCATGGCGATGGCATGGATATTAGCAAGTCTGAAGTTAAATGTGCAGATCACAATCACTTTACAGGTATGAGTTAATAAAATTGGGTACATTATTGCAATTTACACTTTTTCATTTATATAGGAGAATACAGAGGAGCAGCCCATGGGAAGTGTAATTTGAAATATAGAACATCCAGACATGTGCCGGTATTTTTCCATAATTTAAGCAACTATGACACCCATCTCTTTATTCAAGAACTGGCCGCTGCAGTGGAGGAAATTCACGTTATACCTCAAACTAAAGAAAAGTACATCTCGTTTTCGGCTAGAATAAAGATGAGTGAATTTCAACAATCGCACCAAAATAATATTTCGGAGGGTGGTAATCGGATAAGGCATCCCAGTATCGATCTCAGATTTTTAGACTCCTACCGTTTCATGGCCAGCAGCTTGGAGTCACTCGCAAATAATCTGCAAGAAGATCAGTTTGTTGAGACCCGTAGGTTCTTCAGCAATCCTCTTCACTTTCAGTTGGTAATGAAGAAAGGCGTCTTCCCTTACAGTTTTGTCGAATCCTATGAAATTCTGGAAATGACGAAAGAACTTCCATCAAAAGAGAGATTTTATAATGATCTGACTGAAACGGGAATAGATGATGCATCGTATGAACACGCGCAGAACGTTTGGAAAACTTTTAATTGTGCCAATCTAAGGGATTATTCTGAATTGTACTTGAAGACTGATGTACTGCTTTTGACCGATGTATTCGAATCTTTCCGAACGCTTTGTATGGAAACGTACAATTTGGAAGCGGCGAATTTTTTCACTTGCCCTGGTTTATCATTCTCCGCAATGTTGAAATTTACAAAAGTTCGTATAGAGCTACTAACGGATATAGATATGTTGCATTTCGTTCGAAAATCAATCAGAGGAGGCGTTTCGGTGTGTGTTGAACGAAGAGCAGTGGCAAATAATGAACACATTCCAATCACCTCTTCTAACAACTATAAATATCAGCCGGATCAAGATACCAGCTACTTAATTTATTTAGATGCTAATAATCTTTATGGATTATCCCTATCCCAATATTTACCACATTCCGGCTTTCGTTGGCTAACCAGGGAGGAAATCGTTGAATTCAACATAAACTCAAATTGCTGCAGTGAGACTAGTGCAAAAGGATTTTTTCTAGAAGTTGACTTGACATATCCGAAACATCTCCACGACGCGCATAATGAGTTACCATTTTGTCCAGAAAATATCATCCCACCCAATGGAACCAGCCGGCAGAAGAAATTAATACCCAATTTATTCGATAAACAAAGCTATATTATCCATTATAGAAATTTGTATCAAGTAATACAACATGGTTTGATAGTAACTAAAATTCACCGAATTTTAGAATTTAACCAGTCAGCCTGGTTAAAGCCTTATATCGACCTCAACACCGAAAAGCGGCAACAAGCCTCCAACGAATTTTTTAAAAGTTTCTATAAACTAATGAATAATGCAATTTTTGGAAAATGCATGGAGGCAGTCGAGAAACGAGTCAACGTTAAATTAGTTAATATTTGGAAAAATAACAAGCAGAAGAGGGGTGCCGAATGTCTAATTGCAAAACCAAATTTTCATAGTGTGTCTGTGTTTAACGAAAACTTTGTGGCCATCCAATTGAAGCCCGTAAAAGTTGAATATAACAAACCTATATTTGTGGGTTTCAGTGTACTAGATATTTCCAAAACGACGATGTACGACTTCCATTATGATTTTATCAAGAGAAAATATGGTGAAAAGGCTGCATTACTCTATACGGATACGGACTCACTAATTTACAAAATCCAAACGCCAAATATCTACAACGATATCAAACTTAATATTCATAAGTTTGATACAAGTAACTACTCTCCGGATAACCCGTATGGAATACCACTGGTGAATAAAGCCGTTTTAGGTTTAATGAAGGATGAGACAAAGGGTGAGACAATATCTGAATTCGTGGGGCTTAGAGCTAAGCTCTATGATTATGTAGTGGGTAACCGCGTGTTAAAAAGGGCCAAAGGTGTTAAGAGCTGTGTGACTAAACGTTTGAAGCATCAAGCTTATTTGGACTGTCTTCTGAATAAGAAAATCCAGCTTTGCAGGCAAAACATCTTCAAATCCATAAAGCACATTATATATACGCAGCAAATAAATAAAATTGCTCTATCACCTTTCGATGACAAAAGGTTTATTCTGTCTGATGGAATCAGAACTTTAGCCTGGGGGCATTATAAAATTAACGATAATGTGAGCAGGGAATGAAAGAATATTCAAAATTGTAATCTTATTTTATCAATCTGTATGTTGCTGTAAAATAATAATAGGAATAAATACGAAAAATGTGAAACCTTGCAGTTTTATTTCCATAGCTTCTTAACTTAGATAATATATAAAACAAAAGGAAAATTTTGAAATCTGTAAGAACTTTATTCCCAAATACAAGGTAAGTTTATATGATATAAATTATTATGAGGTAAGTATAACATAATTAGACAATATCAGACTTATTGATCCATGAATTATGCTGATTCGTAAATCCGAGCCATTTAACATAAATTTTGCCATTGTTTCTGTTATGTCGAAGTATTTTCTCCACTAAGTACGTATCTGGATGCCGAGTCTTTTGCAGTTCCGGCTCGTAGAAGCATCCCCTGATCGACTGGTCATTCATGTCTCTGAGCTCGTATGTAACGGGGTTTGTTATATTAATTTTCGCTATTTTGAACAATTCAGTGGTCCATCCGGCAGTGTAACCCTTCTCGAAAACACTTTTATATTTACTAATTCGAACAATGTCTCCAACACGATATTTGCTTTTTGGCGGTACAATTTTCGGGTGATCGTAGACTTTTAGAAGAGTTTTAGGAGAAACGTCAGCTGGTTTCATTCCCGTAGTACGATGCATGGCATTGTTATATCCATTCGTTATGTCGGGTAGAATATCTAACCACTTATGCTTGCCCCTTACTGCAAATTCCTTATAAATCCGGGTCTTAAGTGTTCTGATCACTCGCTCCACAATCGCCGCCTTCTTCGAACTATATGTCGAGTAATGTTTGATTCGATTCTGCTCCATTAAAGAGTTGAAATGTCGGTTATAGAATTCGCTACCTCTATCGCTCTGTAGATTCTTCGGTGCGTAACTAGCATCATGAAGAATACTTTTCATCATTTTGCTCACCTCAGCACCAGTCTTCTGCTTCACTGGTCGCGTCCATACGTATTTAGAATAGCAGTCTATTGCAACCAATATATAGCGATTTCCTTTATTTTCCGAGGCATACGGCTGCATTTCTGCTAAATCGATCTGCCATAGATCGCCGTAGCCTTTAATAATTGTTCTTCGTCGACGGAAATTGCGACGAGCTGGTTTATACAACTCATTCACTAACAATCTCTTCTCACCCCCATCCATACTATGCAAGGGTTAATTCGCAAATGCACTAAGATGGTGGAGGGATTTTGAAATATCTGTTTCAGATGACTGTTGTTCGCCCGTCGTCTCCACTTTCCACGGTTTATATTCCCCGATGATTGTGCAGGTCAGTGGCGGTCCCGCTGGCTGAGCCATTTCAAATTGAATCGTATCACCTTTTTGTAGCGTTCTTCCTACAAAATCCGCCGCCCCTATCGATTTACTGTTAACGAAAATGTTGGTTTTAACATTTAATTGGCACTCGAGTACTTTAAAAGATATAAAAGCCTTCACATGATTTTGCTTATTAATATGATACCATTTGGAGTTAGTCTTCGGCTGTTTTATACCCTGGTAGCTGAAAACCACGGGACCACGCAAATCATTGACCATATCGTCCACGTATCTTCTACTCTGCTGCTGTAATTCGGAGCACTCCAGACGTGCTGCTTGTCGTGATGCTGATATTATCTCATCGGCACCCTTAATCTTCTCATCAACATAGCCTCGCGTAGCCGCATCATTCAACTGTATAGGTTTATTAACATTCTTTAAACGTCTATTATTGATATCATAGTCACCGCCCGGGGTTAGAGTAAATCCGAGACCTGGAGGACCGCGCAACCCCTCTCTGGATATTTTCCCCCGACGTCCGAATTTATCAATGATGTGTCTACTGCTCATGACCATTACGCACTGGCCATGAATGCGTAAATATACAGCTATTTATATTTAGAACTTAATAAATGTATCCTTCCTCCCGCAGTTCCTCAACTAATGACATTATTTCATTATCATGCCCTGTATGCCCGGCTAGCTTTGAGGCTGAGAGCACTCGTAATCGATCGATCAACTCTTTTGGTTTATTCCAGTAAACATAATCCATAACCGTACCGCTTGAAAAGGTTTTCTTAGCAGGTAAAACGAATTTCACTACTGACGGTCGGAGCCGTGAAGAAGAAGAAGAAGCTTGACCACCTCCCTTCTTAATTCCAATCAATGGTTCTATAATTTGGCGATACTTTAAGGACTTGCTTCCTCTTACACCTAAGATGGGGTTATGGCCCTTATAAACCACATTGGTCAACTTTAAGATTTCAGCATAATTCCCCTTCTCTCGCTCGCTGACAGTGCGTTCTAACGCAGCAGGCCGCTTAAAAAATATTAAATCGCATAATTCCGGAGTGGCTTTATAGGTCTTTAGTTTTCTGCTGTGTCTCCAAAACGAGATGTTATGGCCCGATATTGTCACTGTTGCATTACCCATAACCAGTTTTCCGACCTGTGGATCCACACGAACTCCAAATATCTTATCATAATTAGGTTTTCCAGTTTGAATTTCTTCAATAATCTCCTCTAAATCAATCACATCCTCTGCCCCCTCTTTCGCCATCGTAGAACTCGCCGGAGATGAAGCGGGTGTCATTGCAAGAACGGATGGGGAGTAAGACATGGCTGCAGCAGCAGCACTGCCTTCAAGCGAGCCATCGCCATCGGGGATGGAAGTAGCTGCTGTTGGAATACTACTACTGGTCTGCCGTATGGGAATATTTGAAGAAGAAGGTCTGCTTCGAGTGAGTGATTCTGGATTTGTTGGCGGTGGGGTTTTGATACTCATTTTAGAAATCGATTTCAATGGTTTCGTTATTGGCTCATAAAATTTCTCGAGCACCTCTCTGGATTTAACATCTTTCGACTTTAACATATTGAACTTTTTCCTTACAGCATCGGTGGCCTCCACCAATCTCCGCTTCATTTGTATAACTTCATCCATATTTTTACTGCCACTCATTCTGCTGGTGCACTTTCCTCCTCCTCCCTGACGTTCAGAATATTTGATATGTTCACTCTACGCCAATTATCACTTAAATAAACTGACAATACGAATTACACTGTTCTTATATTTTTTTTTTCTTTTCACCCGTCATTCCATGATTATGAAATTATCGAAACCCTTTCTGTACCTCCCATTATTTATTTCACTGTCCTTGTCGATGGTTAAAAATCCAAATTTCCCCCTCCAGCATTCGGAGCACATTTCTTGAAATTGGGGGAAACTTACATCAGGTGCAACATGATCGGAGAATATATGACGAAGGTTTGTATCATCTTGTTTGAATAATACAATCAAATTGGCATTATCACGTATCAGCTGCTTCGGCAACTTTGAATACGTTTGACCGAGGTAGAAAGAATCTACATTCTTATGTCGTCCCATACTGAAATATGATTGTATTATGGAGGCGGATTGACAAAAAAGATCGTCGAAAATAAAAATTGAATTCTCTCTCGCCTCGTTTGGCTGCATTATGTCCGCGTTGTTGTCGTACATAAAAAAGCCCATTCCTTTAATGGGTGTCAATATATTTTTTAAATACTGATACTTAGGTTGAAATAAGGATTTGGAGTATATGTAGACGTTAGCGAATCGTAAACCTTGAGGATGCGTGATCAGTGAAATCATTACATTTGTCTTCCCACAATTAGATGGTCCCACAATAAGTGCTCTGATGCTGAACGGCAGAAGTGGCCCATGTCTTCGACATCGACTATCGATACCCTCTCCAACATTTGCATCTAAATTTTCCACGCCCAACTTTTGGTTCTGCTCTACGATACGCATTGTGCAAGCGCTGGATACTATATAAATTAAAAACAGGGCAATTCGTTTATTTAAATGTTGATTGTCGAGCCTAATGGACGTACATCTCGAAGGCGCTCTCACGTTGCTGGAGGTGGTATTGTTAATTCTCTAATTAACAAACTTCCATTTGAATTACATCTGCCTGGGGGCTATCAGTACTGCGGACCCGGCACAAAACTACAAAAAAGATTGGCCAGGGGTGACGCCGGAATTAATCCCTTAGACGTCGCCTGCAAGAACCACGACATTGCATATTCAAAAAGTGCGGATAACTTGAAATTGAGGCATCAGGCCGATTATGAACTGGAGCAGCGTGCATGGGAGCGAGTAAAATCTAAAGACGCTGCTCTTGGTGAAAAATTATCTGCCTGGCTTGTTACCGGTATCATGAAGGGTAAAAGGCGTTTCGGCATGGGACTTCGCAACTCGACATCCGGAGGAGGAGGAAAGGGTGGAGCTGTAAAGGTGGTGTCATCATCAACGTACAACAGAAAAAAGAAGAATGCGGGAAAGGTTGAAAAGGTATCATTTGGAAGAGACATTGTTGGATCGGCAAGGAGGGCTTTGAAGGAGGGTGTCGGTCGCACTGCCGTGCGAAAAAATGATGTGCTGTCGGCAGCTGGTATAGCGTTTAATGCTGCGAAAGCTGCGCTAAAAAAGGGCAGAGGCCGCAAGTTGCGGGTACCACGTATAATCCCAGTTCCAAAGATTGGCGGTATCTTGCCACTCATACCCATTTTCGCCGGTTTGTCCGCGCTCGGCACTTTAGCTGGAGGGTCCTCTGCAATTGCCAAGGTTGTAAACGATGCGAAAGAGGGAAAAAGGAAATTGGCAGAGGCCAGCAGACATAATAAAACAATGGAGGCGATTGCGTTGGGGAAGAGAGGAGGCGGGCTATATTTGAAGCCGTATAGATCCGGCTTCGGACTCTTCCTTAAACCCTACAGTTCAAAAAACTAATTACGCTGCCTCGGAGGGCGCTGACTGACATCGATTTGAGGCGTTTTGCAAAAGAGCTGAAAATACCACATTTCCGAGGTGTGTTTATGAGAGATACTTTACCTTCCTCGGGGGTGAAATGCTGTGAGAGGGGCATAGTTAATTTGGATAATTGGGAGGGGAACGGGACGCACTGGGTTGCGTATAAAATACATAATGGCGGCGTTGAATATTATGATAGTTTTGGAAATTTACCCCCACCTAAAGAATTTATTCATTATGCGCAGGGGGGAATGCCGAATGACGTAACCATATACTATAACTATGAACGAGAACAGGATTTCGACACAGTTTGGTGCGGTCATCTGTGCTTAAAGTTCCTGGTCGACGATATTAATACAGTTTCTAGAATAAGGTGTGATAATGTACCGTGAAGATATCAAGAGAATGGCCCATTCCCTACTTGCATTTTCTCGTTTGAGAAGTTTGACGAAGATGAGCAGAGGCCAGCTCGCGGATATGCCAAAAGAAGTTATGATTGCTTGTGCGCCTAATGAGATTGCTCTTGTGTGGGAGAAACTTCCAGATCGTCTTAGAAACGACATTGATATATTAAAATATCAATATTGTTATGAACACAATGGCTCGGAGGCTGTAAGTGACAACGAGAATGATGATGATTGCTGCTTAGATGTAAACGATGGCCCGCCACCCAGAAAGATTTTCTGCTGCTATTGCAACATGAGCAATGTACAGCTGGATTGCGACAATGAAGCAGATGTTTCCGTAAATATGACTGCTGCTGCCGCCGCGGAAGACGCAGTCGGACAACGCTCGGCAACGTCGAAGATATTCCTCAGCTGCTGTGGGAAAGCGCAATAAGTTGGTGATTTTACGACTGACCTCATCAGTCATGTCGCGAACGTTTACTTTATCAGGACATTCAAGTGTACTAAGTGCCGATTTTTATCCGCCGATTGAATTAGACGCGAACGGCCGATATGGTCTGGGATTGCTCGGATTTTATAGCTACAATTCTATATTTAACGTAGATGAGACAAATAATGTGTTTGCCTTCAGGCGCGGCAATACTGATGTGGAAATCTTGAAAATTCCTCCGGGCTGCTATGAAATTGGAGAACTCGAGAGGACAATTCGTCAAATTATGGGGATTAATCAAACTACGAGGGTCAAAGGTGTCATCGCGAACCCTGAAGAATCCGAGAAAGTATTTTCCCTGCGTGCAAATAACAATACCCTGAAGTGCGAGCTGTGGTCGAAGCACGAGATGGATTTCACCCACATACATTCAATAGGGAATTTGTTGGGATTTGAAGAGAAGCTGTTGGCCGCTAACGTAAATCATGAATCCACACTACCCGTTAACATAATGAAGGTACGAATAATCCGTATAGACTGCAATATTATTTCGGGCTCATATTTGAATGGAGTGGAGTCGCATACATTATTCGAGTTTGACATCGACGTTGAACCGGGATATAAATTGTCCAAAGAACCTCTAAACATAATTTATATGAGCGTTCGGCCAGAAGGTCGACAGTTTATTGACAACGTTACTCTGAGTATCTTGGATGATAATGGTGAACTGATAGATTTCCGTGGAGAAAAGATTATCGTAAAAATTGAACTGAAAAAGTTACATTAATGGGTTTCCTCTACAACGGACAGTTACGTCATTTTCATCATGACCATCAGCAGCACCACCGTCCAAAACCGAAGTGGGGGAGATGTAATAAGTATGGAGGTGAAGGAGGGAGTGATGCCATTCAAGAGTTAAACGCTCGCGTGAAAGGTGATCGATATCGCTTATCATTGAAAGATAAATTATTTCTTAAATCGCTGGGACTGCGGTTGAAGCAATAAAATAAACTGCAATGACGACCAGCGAAGTATTGGAGGTTTTCAACGAACCTATCTTTGATAGCTCTCTTGTAAGTTTGCATGAGCATACGTACAAACCATACGGCTCTCCATCTTACAAGAACTCCGATGAAGTACGCATACCAATCCATTTCCAAGACCTCATTCTAGACATCGCAAGCAGTTACATTTACATCGAGGGGAAATTTACATCTTCCGACGCCACCAAACCCTGTCACCTGTCCAATAATGCACTGGCCTTTCTCTTCGACGAAATTCGCTATGAGATGGGCGGCGAGCAAGTCGCGCTGGTGCGAAAACCCGGAGTTACTTCGACCATGAAGCATTTGGTTTCACACGGCCAGAGCCAATCGCGATCATTGCTGACGTCCGGGTGGGGCCTGGAGGCCGGAGTTCAAGATATCTTCGATTCGACGAGCAAGGTATTCAGCGGCAAACTCCCTCTCAAGTATCTCATGGGGTTTGCCGAGGATTACAAGAAGGGAATCATAAACGTAAAGCATGAGCTGATTCTCATTATATGTCGCACCTTTCAAAACAGCTATGTGGGGGAGGTGAATGGAACCATTGAAATCAATAAAATTGAATGGAAAATACGCCATATCGTTCCTGAGGATCGACAGAAATTGAGACTGCTCTCACGCATTAATAAGAGTTCTGAAAGTGCACATGTCAGAATCGCTTATCGCATGTGGGATCTATATGAATTACCGGCTTTACGACAAACCTCTTCCGATGTTTGGGCCATAAAGACGACCTCCAGTTTAGAGAAGCCTCGCTACATTATCATCGGTTTTCAGGATAACTACAATTCTGATAATAGGGCTGAAAGTGCTACAGAATTTACCCATGCAAATGTCAGCGATATCCGTTTGTATCTCAACTCCGATGTTTACCCATATGAACGCTGGAATTTAAACTTTAATAAGAAACTTTGCGCACCCGCCTATTACGCATACGAAAATTTTCAAACTAGTTATTACGGTAAGGACATGAGCGAGCCGTGGATGGGGGTTGGAGCCTATATAAATAATCCATTGTTCGTCATTGATTGCTCTCATCAGTCGGATATAATAAAGTCTTCAACAGTTGACATTAAACTTGAATTTGAGACACGTGCAGTCCACTTCCCCGCGAACACGAAAGTATACGCTCTGATTTTGCACGATACCCTCATAAGTTACAATGCATTGGATGGCAGCGTGCATAAGGGGTTGTCCGCTACACGTTGAAAAAAGAAGAAGCTGCGTAATTTATTGAACGGATGGATTGTAGTGAAATCAACAGGCGCACCCCATCATAATACCATTATTTGAATAAAATAAGATAATTTTTAGTAAGTTTTAATAAGTAGTAGCTTATAAGTAGGTAAATAAAGCAAGAATATTAACGATTTAATGTTATTATTATAATTTATGCATGCATATGAGCTATTTAGATTTATATTTTATAGGAAATAAAAAGATAATATTTTTCATTCAATTGTGTCGTTTTATTAAATATAAGATGGGGCATCCTCACTCTGGGCTACTCTACTAAATAAAGACTCGTAGCCATCATGGACAGCAGTACATGATTAAAATATTTATTATTAATAACAATTACCAACAAGTAGGTATAGTTAACCCACTCTAGCCGGGGAAAATTTACACATAGCCACAAATGGCGGAGGCGCCGTACAAGATATTCATAAGAATCTCATCATAAACATTATTATTAATAACAATTGGCGACAACTAACTAATTATATGCATGAATTACGGCCTCGCGACTCCGTAATACACACCTAATTAAAAAATCGGGAATCGCGAGCGCGGACCAATTAATTAAAAAACGCTAATGAAACCGCTAATGACGCCCTCATTAAATGCGGCGGAGGTGGCCGCTGAACCTACATAACCCTACTACTCATACCAAATTTTTGATGGAAACTTAACGGAATTGAGATACATTAATTTATTGAATATTAACGCAGAGGCGATAATGGGAAATGTTCCGTTAATAAACATAAACAGGGTATATTTCCAACAAGATGGTGCCCCTGCACACAATTCTGCAATAGTTAGAAATTATTTAGAAAATCATTTTTCGGTTAGATGGTTGGGTACAAAGTGACCTATATTGTGGCCTGCAAGATCACCGGATCTGAGTATATTAGACTTTTTTGTTCGGGCATTTTTAAAATAAAAATATACAAGGACGTGAAAATATGACAATAGGAAATAAGAAGATATTTTAACATATTTTAAAGACTAAAACTAACTATCTCAAATAACAACTGAGTAGGTAAATATACCGTTTTTACGCAAGCTGTATTCTTCAGCAAGCGCAGATCTCCTCCGCCACTATCTGTCTACGTCAATAACCTCCGTGTCCCTTGGACAAAGGAAGCTAAATATCTAGGTCTCACGTTCGATCAAAAACTCACTTGGTCAGCCCACACAGACAACGTCAAACGCATCGGTTTCGGGGCAATCAAAGGGCTACTGCCCATGTTCAGGGATTCAAACCTGAACCTAAGGTGCAAACGTCTTCTTTACACCAGCGTCATTCGACCTTCCATCACCTACGGCATCTCTTGTTGGGGGTATGCAGCCGCTACTCACTTCAAGAAACCCCAAATCATACAAAGCAAAGTCCTCCGCACGATTACCGACGCCCCCTGGTTCGTCCGCAACGCTCAGCTCCATTCCGATCTGGAAATTCCGAGCATCATCAAGTTCGCAAAATCCACTGCCGTCAAGATCTTTGATAAATCTGTATCACATTCGAACCCTTTAGTCAAAAGGGCTCTCGACTATTCTATTGACGATCTCGCCCCTACGGCGAAGCGCCCGCGACTCCTTCTCCGAAAGGACGCGGACGCCTTTTAACTTCCATTTTCAAGTCACCCATCAAAAGGGCTAATCACCACAATATCATATATCATGCCAATAAAGGTGAAGATGACAATCTGTCATCGACCTAAATATTGTCAGAGACCAAAAGTTAAAGTTACCTGAATACATACGCACAAGCCGGTGCTTAGTTTATAAGGGTATAAAAAATTTATTGCGCCTGAGACCCTGAAAGCGAAGCTGTGTTTGATCTAAGCTCCGCATTTTTTTATACAAATTTTGTAGGCACAACAAATTTAATTTGAATAGGTTACCAGTCTGTGGAATTACTCTCGGATTCGATGGAAATTTTTTATTAGAGGTATATAGGAAGGCCGTTTTCATCATTTTCTTGCTCAGATGCGATTTACCGCCATTTTAGCGAAGTTTCGTAGTGGTTATACTGGGTGATTTTTTTGACCGTCTATTAGAAGTATCTGGAGAACTAAAAAAGATAGTGATTTGAAATTTTGGCTGTGGCCGTAATCGGGTCGGATCTATTTAATGAAAATATTTTCAAAATGGCGGCATTTCCGGAAATACCGGAAGTTGACACCAACTTTGTTATCTTAAATGGAATGCTACCATTTTCTATTTTTTTTTAGATTCCACGGAAAATTCTAATGTTAATTCAGTAAAGGTTCGCTATGTCTAAAATTAATATTTTCGGAGATATAAATTTTTTTCTCAATATTTTGACAGTTGTGGTAGATTATGTAAAAATTAATATCTCGATAACGTCTAGCAGTAAGATGTTCGATTTTTATGGTGGCAAGACGAGGTGTTGGAACTACTAATCAGGCAAACAAATTTTCAAAATCTATTACATAAAATTTTCTAATCAACGACATATGTTGATCGCACAAAAGTAGCAAAAAGTCATTTTTCTTAAATAGAATGATACCATTTTCAATTGTTTTTTAGATTCCACGGAAAATTTTAATGTTAATTCTATAAAGGTTCGCTATGTCCAAAATCAATATTTTCGGAGATATAAATTTTTTTCAATACATACCTATTTTGGCAGTTGTGGTAGATTATGTAAAAATTAATATCTTGATAACGTCTAGCAGTAAGATGTTCGATTTTTTATGGTAGCAAGACGAGGTGTTGGAATTACTAATTTACTAATTACAAATTTTCAAAATGTACTACATAAAATTTTCTAATCAACGACATATTTATGCTGATCACACAAAAATAGCAAAAAGTCATTTTTCTTAAACTGAATGATAATGATACCTATTTAAAGAAACCAATTAAAAAAGTGAAAAAATGCGCATTTAACAATGTATGAGTATGGTGTTTCTCTACCTAAAATGAATAGTATTTTAGATATTTTCTGTTTTCTTATTTCATCGATAAAAATTGAAGAGCGCCGCCTTCTAGTAAGTAGACCTTGGCTTGTAGACAAAACAAAATATTCACAAATTTCACAAATAATGTCTAATAAAAGCAATCGGTATTTTTTAGTAATTTAGTACGGTTGGTGTTTAACGAATAGGATATGGCAAATGATAATTATTCTTACTCGGATATTATGAATTTATTCAACATTCATGGAAAATGCGATAAATTAATTAACAGGATATACAGAACATTTAATGGAACATATCCTGAATTACCACCACTGAACTTATTTTAACTAAATAAAAAATAAAGTAGGTACGTGATAGTAAAACAATGTTAAAGAAACTGTTCAAAGTGTAGTCCATTAACTTCTACACATTTAATAATTAGCTTATTTACGGCGTGTGTAGTAGCACTACGAATTTCATGTGGATCTAAACCTGCAAATGCTATAGCAATTCTTTCCACCAATTCATCCCTGTTGTTGACTGGATATTGATACACTTTATCCTTTATACAGCCCCAAAGATAAAAATCCAACGGTGTAATGTCTGGAGACCTGGCAGGCCAACTCCATGGACCCAATCGCCGTATCCATCTATCTTCAAACATCTGGTACAATTCGTTAGTAACTGCTGCAGAACAATGACCTGGCGCCCCATCTAGTAGGTATCTAAAATACTATTCATTCTGGGTAGAGAAACATTATACATTGTTAAATGCGCATTTTTTCACTTTTTTTAATTGGTTTCTTTAAATAGGTATCATTCCATTTAAGAAAAATGACTCTTTGCTACTTATGTGTGATCAATATATGTCGTTGATTAGAAAATTTTATGTAATAGATTTTGAAAATTTGTTTGCCTGATTAGTAATTCCAACACCTCGTCTTGCCGCCATAAAAAATCGAACATCTTACTTCTAGACGTTATCGAGATATTAATTTTTATATAATCTACCACAACTGTCAAAATATTGAGAAAAAAAATTATATCTCCGAAAATATTAATTTTAGACATAGCGAACCTTTACTGAATTAACATTAGAATTTTCCGTGGAATCTAAAAAAAAATAGAAAATGGTAGCATTCCATTTAAGATAACAAAGTTGGTGTCAACTTCCGGTATTCCCGGAAATGCCACCATTTTGAAAATATTTTCATTAAATAGATCCAACCCAATTTCGGCCACAGCCAAAATTTCAAATCAATATCTCTTTTAGTTCTCCAGATACTTCTAATAGACGGTCAAACAAATCACCCTGTACTTACAGAAATCAATCGAAACCTCACTTTTCTAAAACAGGAAAGACCAATTCATTACAGAAGGTTTTAAAATATCCGAACTTCCTAAGAACTTGAAAGTATAATCCAGTCTTCCGAAGTTTAAACACGCTGTTTTAATCTTTTCGTTTAGTTAACCGAATATTTTATTTGAAATTCGAAAAGGTTTCGTATTCCGCATAAATCTTGTAATTTCGGCGATTGTAATCTCGACGAAACTGGCTCAACAGTTTACTGAAGTGTATTAGATGTGACCCTAAAGTCTTGTTTATAAAGGACCCTTTAAGTTTTCCCTCGAACTTACCGAACTTGAGATCATTAAGTTGAAAATGTTGCGCAAATTAATTCAGTTTCTGATGAAAGCTTATAACCGAACAAATCTTTTGCGAACTGCCTCAAATTACGTAAATAATTACAGGGCGGTTATTTTTCTGTAGCTCGCTTATTATGAATTTCACTAAACAGTTTCAAAAACGTAAACTGATTCTTAAATTAAGTTCTTTCACGCAGACGTGGATTTCAGGGTTTGGAAGTAATAAAATAGAACTTGTGCTTCAAAAGCACGTCATATGAGTCCATCACAACAAACAGAATTGTATTACCTGCGTTCTTCCATGTTTCCTTATACACAAATATATTGTGTGTTTACTTTATTGGAACCCAAAGCCTATATTTCATTTTCCGTGCATGTTAAACAGCAGTACTCTGGAGACATTGAATGTATTTCTCATATTTCAAAATAAACACGCGTATTTTCCCTCCCCCAAGTCGCTATAAATATTCCAGGGTATCATCCCTTATATATATACGAGAACTCGACATCTTGAAAGCGACACAAGCATTCGAAATCTTCCTATTAATAATTTCGACGTGGTATTCTTGCATATTTTACTAGTTACAAGGCATTTAATTAGACACCCCCGTAAAACGCGAAGTAATTATTAGAACGTTGTTGCGCCCTGGTTAACTTTGCAGAACAGAAAACTGTTGCGTTGAAAAACACGTATAATGGATTGCGTGTCATGAAGTGCGTGATTCGAGTTAGTAATTTTACTTTTGATATAGAAATAAAATGGCTGACGCCGTAGGAGGCACAAAAGCTATGTTGCTGTGGTGGTCTGTCTCGACCAAAAATGCGCAAAACTATTTTCTTTTTGTGGCGTAATCAGAATGGCTAGATAAATGACCAATATGTTTCTCTAACACCGACGGATCACATGATATATGACTGCTAACCAAGCGAGTAA
This sequence comes from Xestobium rufovillosum, assembly GCA_963966045.1. NCBI lineage: Eukaryota > Metazoa > Arthropoda > Insecta > Coleoptera > Ptinidae > Xestobium > Xestobium rufovillosum. The sequence goes on along the minus strand of OZ014492.1, from coordinate 50,950,133 downwards.
CCAGTAAATGATAATTTCGAAAACTTTTTTAGTCAGGTATATTGTATAACAATTGAAAACAATAATACTGAAGAAAAGGAAAGTGAAAGAACAGTATGGATTGATAACAAATGCAAAGAAATGGAAGATAAGTTCGAAGTAGGAAAAACTGACGAAGCCCATAAAGTACTTAGGAGAAATTTCAGATAAATAATTGGATCTAGCAGCAAGAACATTAGAAACGAGGCAGGTGACGTTCTAATCGGAAGAGAGGAAAAAGCAGATAGGTGGAAGGAATATTTGGGAATCTTATATGCGAGACAAAAACTAGGCAATATGTATATGCTAATATACAGCATGAAAATCAATAAAAAGAAAATCAAAATAATTTTAGTGTGTAGGGGGCGTGAAGTACTAAAAGTAAGATACATATAGGAAATGAGAAGATATAGGAAGTCTCAGATTTTTGCTATTTAGTAAGTCAAATAACTCGAGATCTTTGGATTGAGAACTTTATGATGATGATGATGATCATGATGAATATTGGGAAGTAACTCGCGCTACGACGCAACTTCATTGTTAGGATATTCAGAGTTTTTTGACGGAGTGCTTTTTAGCGGTTTGAATTAACCTAGGTTATCTGATATTCTTTCATGGAAAGAAAAGGAGGCGATACATCACTTAGTATAACCGCGATCAATACAGAATAGACCGCATTAGCATTGACCTTATTAATCATATCCAATATCATGCATAAAACTGCGAATGCAAACATTACCTGTGATTTATAATACCCTTCCGTACTGAAAGCAAATTTCTTAAAGGGATTACATAGGTTAAGGTCATTTATTATGTTTATGCAGTAGGGGCAAAAATGGGGTCACTTTCAATCATGTCAGCACACCGAAGACAGTCATTTCGTCTCAGCTTCCTAAGTTATTGAAACATGTTGGATGTACCTACTCTATTGGATGGTTATAATATTTTAAAGCAAAACTGTATCATACGTTTTCATTTCGGGAAGGTAGGTAATTTACATTTTCTTTCCGAGACAAAGGCGTTATTGCTTTTTGATTGCCATTTTGCGAATTTTATAGGATCGTTACGCGTGCAGCATAAGGCCGTATTATAGTTGTTACATTTGGGTTAATGAGCCCGTTCGAATACCATAAATCAAAACGATTTCCTCGTGACGGTCGAAATACAAGTTTATTGGCCCCCCAAAGTTCAAATGCAGGCAAACTTCCCCAATAACAATTTTGAGTGGATTATTGAATAGGCGCAGTTATGCGACCGGCAAGCGATGTCAAAATAATTAAAGGATCATTAAACTTTGGCTTAACTGTTGTTTTATGAAATCGTATAACTTGATTGTTGTATCTTCTTTTAAAAATGCCCAAACAAAAAAATTTAATATGCTCAGATCCGGTGATCTTGCAGGCCACAATATAGGTCCATTTGTACCCAACCATCTACCCGGAAAATGATTTTCTAAATAATTTCTGACTATTGCAGAATTGTGTGCAGGGGCACCATCTTGTTGGGAATATACCCTGTTTATGTTTATTAACGGAACATTTTCCATTATCGCCTCTGCGTTAATATTCAATAAATTAATGCATCTCAATCCCGTTAAGTTTCCATCAAAAATTTGGTATGCTAGTTGACCACCCAAAATAAAACACGAAACGTTAAATCCAAAACGTCCTTGCCTCTGATGTTCAAAATTTTGGTGCTGATTTGTATCAGACCAGTGACGCACATTATGTCTGTTAAATAATCCTACGCTGCTTATGTGAGTTTCATCTGTTCAAATGACAGACCGCCCAAATTCTGAATTTTCTTGAATTTTATTTAAGTACCACCTACAAAAATTAAGCCTTCTTACTTGATCTCCCGGGAAGAGGTAGTGAATAATTTGAATTTTATATGGCCCATATTTACCTTTTTTAATATTTTTTGAACTTTTGTTTTGGAAACACCAATTTGTGATTTGATTTCGCGACAAGAAGTTTTTGGTGTCGTCTCAACCAACGACAAAACATTTATTTCTTCCTCTTCCCTATTTTCTTTACTATAAATTTTGTTCCTATATGTTTATTGTATGACTCGTAGTGAATTAAATTTGATTTGATTTGATCTCGAAACCATCTTTTAGCTTGGTTGTCTTCTTTCTGGGTATCTAAATTCAATAAATCGATGGATATGTATTATATTGGAAATGGGTATCTAGGAATTTTTTGTGTACCTGTTGAGATATAGATCCATTGATTCATTTACATTCTCACGACATTCAGTGGAAACAGCAATTATGTCGCATTTTTCGAAATTTTGATCATTTTGAAGTGCCATTATGTATTATAGCGTGTGACAAACTTCCATGTGTACATGGGGAAATAACATGGGCAATTACATTTTTGGGGATTCCTGCTCCCCATGTGTAGTTACAGTGGTGGTAAAGGTAGCAATCGAAAGACTATTTTTTTCTGCGTATGAGGATATCAAAAACTCTGCAATTTTCCAATTTATTAAAGCATTAAAAGCAAAAATTACACTAATAATTTTCAAATTAAAACACGGATATTCATCAGATTACCTATGACAATTTAATTTATTCTAATCAAAGACTCCCTTGATTCTAATTTCTAATTCGTCTGAACTGTCAACATTATTTATCGACAATTTAAAATTTGGGTTTCAAAATGAACAAAAATATTTATTCAGTTGAAGAAAAGGTTTTCATTGTGAAAACATTTTACGGCGGCAATAGTCTGCGGGTAGTCCTTGACTTATTTTCTGTAAAATTCAATAACAGTCCTATTCATTCGGTAACAACAATAAAAAATTTAGTTAAGAAATTTGAAGGTACTGGGAATCTTTCATTGAAAGAAGGTAATTTTTACTAATAAATTTACTTGGTTTTTATTTAGATAATTCTGATTCGCTTATTATTATTACCTAGTTGCGAATTCCTTATTGTCCGCTAACTTAATATGTAGTAGGAGAGCCCGCTGCAAAATTATGCACCCATCTGTTAACGAAATGAAATGTGCGGCAAAGGCATGTAAAAACACCATACTCAACGGAACGGCACCCGTGCCGGTCACCATTTGGTGCAAAAAGGTAAAAACAATGGCACTTCTGGTACGGAAATTTGCGGAAAATTGCGCGATTTGTTAACGAGATGAAAGTTGTGCCATCTTGTAGCCTGCGATTAATTGAATTGAAATCGGTACCCGTGCCATCTTTTACCCTAGTACAAGTTCCCGGCTCGGCGACATTCTTGCAGCCCGTAACTCGGACAAATTCCCGTCATGTGTTAACGACTTGAAATAAAGTTCAATGGAAAGGGCATTATGTCCCCTTTACGAATATCCAAACGTGCCGCTATTCAAAGCAGTCTAAAAAGGTGGCACGGCCCGATTTATAACGCGCTACGCGGCGTCAAAATGTCACTTTTTAATGAATTCCAATGGTCGCGCAACATGTCGAATATTAAATATTTTTTGTGTGGTGCAAAAGGCAGTTATAGAATGTGAGCAGGAACAAAGGGAAGTAGATATCCGGAAGGGAGTGAGACAGGGATGTGCATTGTCACCTCTAGTTTTCAACTTATATATCGAAGATGCGATTAATATTGTTAAGGAAAGAACAGCCTCAGGGATCAATGTGCAGGGCCAAACTATTAACATGCTCAGATTTGCGGATGATATAGCAGTGTTAGCATCTAGCAAAGAAGAATTAGGAGCGGCTCTGAATGAAATGGAAGCAGTTTTGACACAGGGCTTCGGCATGAAAATCAATAAAAAGAAAACTAAAATTTTGGTATGTAGGGGATGTGAAAATAGAACTAAAATGGAAATACAAATTGGAAATGAGAAGATAGAGGAGGTCGCGGATTTCTGCTACTTAGGAAGTAAAATAACTCAAGACGGTAGGAGCACTAAAGATATAAAACAAAGAATGGCGCAGGGCCGAGTTGCGTTTAACAAAAAGAAACAACTGTTATGCTCGAGAACGGTTAATATAGAGACTAGGAAGAGACTCTTAACGTCGTATGTATGGAGTACGGCATTATACGGGTGCGAAACTTGGACAATAGGAGAAGCTGATAGAAAAAGAGTAGAAGCGTTTGAAATGTGGTGCTACAGACGCATGATGAAGATACCGTGGATAGATAAGGTTAGCAATAGGGAAGTATTAGAAAGAGTTGGGGAAAAGCGAAAGGTATGGAAAACAATAAAGAGTAGGAGAGATAGGATGGTAGGACACCTTCTAAGACACGAAGGAATAGTTCGTGACATACTAGAGTCAGAGATAGGAATAAAAAGAGGTAGGGGTAGGCCTAGATTAGACTACTGCTCTCAAATAGTTAGGGATGTAGGATGTTCTACTTTTAGGGAAATGCGTAGGTTAACTCAGGATAGAAAAGAATGGAGGTACGCGTCCAACCAGTCTTCGGACTGAGAACCTTATGATGATGTGGTGCAAAATTGACATCTGTCACTGTGACACCTGTTAATGGTAATAGTAACTAAGACATGATACAAAGAACTAACTAACTAAGTAACTACAGTCTTTCTTTTTAACTTGATCCTTAGGTCATCAACGTAATGTGTAAGTTACTCCGCACGGGCAGCTGTAATAGTGCATGTTGAAAAGAGACACTTTCGAAAAGAATGTCTGGAATGCCGGTATGGCGATTTGCATTGTGCAAAAAAGGACGGTACATAAAAGTAGCCGCTGAATTGCATGCCGGCTTACGTTCTTTTCAGCGTTCGGACTGCTGGACTGAGTGACATTAGGATCAAGTTAAAAAAGGACTGTATAGGGAGCAAGTAACTAGGTAAACTTTCGCTATTAAATCATGCTGCAAATGCAACGCGTGACACTGTTGCTGAATTTCGGGCCTATACTACGAACATAAAAACATTTCCAATATTCCAATGTTAAAAACTCGCGCGCGCCGACTGCCGAATTCCCTGAAAATGGCGCCGCGTAGCGCGTTATAAATCGGGCCGTGCCACCTACTTAGACTGCTTTGAATTGCGGCACGCTTGGATATTCGTAAAAGGGACACAATGCCCTTTCCATTGAACTTTATTTCAAGTGACGGGAATTTGTCCGAGTTACGGGCTGCAAAAATGTCGCCGTGCCGAGGATTTGTACTAGGGTAAAAGATGGCACGGGTACCGATTTCAATTAAGTTAATCGCAGGCTACAAGATGGCACAACTTTTATCTTGTTAACAAATCGCGCAATTTTCCGCAAATTTCCGTACCGGAAGTACCATTGTTTTTACCTTTTTGCACCAAATGGTGACCGGCACGGGTGCCGATCCGTTGAGTACGATGTTTTTACATGCCTTTGCCGCACATTCCATTTCGTTAACAGATGGGTGCATAATTTTGCAGCGGGCTCTCGGACTATAAATTTTACTGGGATTATGAGAAATTTAACAAGTGATAACGTGGAGTGAAACAAAACTAAAATTAATCTTATCATTTATTTTTTTAGTCGTTCCAAGAAATCTAAATGTTGAGGTAGAGGAAATGGTAATAGGCCTGATAACTGCTAGTCCAACATCTAGTTTAAGGTCTATTGCCCTAGAATGTAATGTTTCAAGAGAAACTGCCCGTAACATATTAAAAAAAAACAAATATCATCCCAATGTCACCAAGAATTACTTCCTTTTGACGAAGAATAAAGGCAAACTTTCTGTGAAGAAATGCAAGAACGGGCTAATCGGGATCGCAGCTTCCTCTCATCAATTTGTTTTACCGATGAGTGTACCTTCACTTTAAATCAAGAACCAAATTCACAAAACGTTAGGCATTGGGCCCAGGAAAATCCCAGAATAAATCTAGCCACTACAACGCAATACCCTCAAAAAACCAATATTTGGGCAGGCATTTTTAATAATCGCATTATAGGACCATTTGAAATACAGGGAAATTTAAATTCAGAAGCTTATTTAGATCTTTTAATTAACCATATTGGCCCTGCATTAGAAGAAGTTGCACATGCGCATCGGGAGGTCTGGTTTCAGCATGACGGATGCCCAGCACATTTTGGAGCACAAGTGAGGAAATTATTAAATGAAATATTTCCAGAGAGCTGGATTGGTCGAGGTGGTGCTATAAACTGACCAGCTAGATCTCCCGATTTGGCACCGTGTAACTTTTTCTTGTGGGGTCATTTAAAAAATAAGATTTATAAAACTCGTCACCCAAATATTGATTCTTTAAGGAATGCTATTTTTGCGGAATGCAACTTAATAAACGATCGGCAACTTACGAATGTGAGAAATTCTTTCTATAATAGGCTGGGATACTGTCTGATACAGAATGGGGGTTTATTTGAATATTTGATATAGTTATTTTTCTTTTTTTATGTTACTTTAATTTCATTGTATATTAATAAGTTTTTGTCCTTACCTAGATATGAAATAAATAAGTATTAAATTGCCAGATTACAAAATTCATTAGAGCAGCAAAATAAACAAATGTTGCCGCTTGTTAAATTTTTCATAATTGCAGTAAAATTAAAGTAATTTAATTTTTATTATTTCATTTTACTGCTTTAACATTTTCCCAAAAACTTTTTAATAGGTTAGACGACACCTACAATTTACCCTAAACTATGGACCAGCATTCACCAACGAAACATCCACACCAGTAATCAATTAATTGTCAACTATAGGTAATGACAATAATAATGTGAATGAGAATTATCTAAATAAAAAAACAAGTTTATGTAGGTATTAGTAAAAATTAACTTCTTTCGATGAAAGATTCCCAGCCTTCAAATTTCTTACTAAATTATTTGTTGTTAAACCGAAGGAATAGGACCGTTATTGAATTTTACAGAAAATAAGGCACGGACTACGCGCAAACTATTGCCGCCGTAAAATATTTTCACAACGAAAACCTTTTCTTGAACTGAATAAATATTTTTGTTCATTTTTAAATGTTGACAGTTCAGAAAATCCATAAAAATCAAAGACGTCCGTGATTAGAATAAATTAAGTTGTCATGGATAATCTGATAAATTTCTGTGTTTTAGTTTTAGAAAATGAATAATGTAATTTTTGCTTTTAATGCTTTAATAAATTGGAAAGTTGTAGAGTTTTTGATATCCTCATACGCAGAAAAAAATAGTCTTTCGATTGCTACCTTTACCACCAGTGTAACTACACATTGGGAGCAGGAATCCCCAAAAATTTAATTGCCCATGTTATTTCCCCATGTACACATGGAAGTTTGTCACACGGTATACTAAGTATCTATAAATAAAACTAGCTGTATGCAACTTAACATCTTACTGCATTCGAATTGTGATATCGCTACAAAACTGCACTGGCAACTCAATCATTTTATCGGACCCAAAATTTCAATTTAACGTACAAAGATGTGGCCATGTGCATTTACCAAAATGCAGCCGCTAGATTTGGAGTACAATAAGCGTCACTGAGTTGCATGTAAATGTAACACAATGAAATCAGTTTTATGCAGTAAATGTAGTACTGGTAAATGAACTTCCATTGATTGAAAACTAATTACACTCGAAATTCAGTTTGGAATTTTGTATGCAGCACTACAGTGGACGACAATAGTGTACTCACAGAGTGCATAATATACCTTCGCGAATTCCAACGGAAATACTGTTGATTTGTTGCTATAGAAACTGGGGCTCTATATTTCCAACTGAAATTCAATTTAAACGAAAAAAGTTACAAGTGGGGCAACAGGCTACTCAAAATGCACGAAAATCTCCTCAATTTTTCTCTTGTCAAATTCCCCCACGTCCTCTACAAAGTAACGTAAAGGAAAGATCCAAAGAGAGTCATTACGTAATGTAAATGTTTGGTGTTGCGAGTTCAGAGTTGAGAGCGCAGAAAAGTGGGCCCTGAACGCGTGAACTTAAGTCATTTGCGTTCCGTTGTTATGTTAAACAGCCGCCTATTGTGATCTCGAAAAGGGTTTAGATTTATTTAAATGTATGCGAAAGTGGGACGTATTCATAACGAGACAAATGTCGAAGAATTTTATGGGGAATTCAAGCACTCCCAATTCCGGTGCGCCAGGAACGTCCCCGCCTTAACAGTCGATCAACAGGGAGTTTGTGATTGAAGAAATGCGTGGGCGAATTAGAAAATTTCACTACTCAAAGTGATGCTAATTTTTGATCAAATCGGGAGATTATGGGACGTAAGAGGACGTAAGAGGATAACAATTTGATTGTAATTCGCATTCTTTTGCCCAAATCTCTTCAAACGAATGCCACTTTGTATGTCGTAATTTTGAGGACAGAGAAAGGTTGTAAAATCGTTAAATGAGTGCACGAATCCAAATCGCCCAGTACCTGAAATTTGTTACTTCCACAATGGAGCCTCTGCATGCAAATTTACAATTGTTCCAAGCGTTAATAATATTTATTCATTTATGCTCGTGGACTTAATTTAGCATATAACACACCAACTGAAACAAACTTGTATCTCTTCCTTTAAACAGACTTCAACTTAAGCGACACGCAAAACAACCTTCTACCTAAATTCTCATAAATTTCTCCACATACGTTCCAAAGTGGTATTCTCTCGATAATGCAGATGGGCCACATAAGCTGTTTTCTTAGCGATATCCGCATTTCAGTATAACTCCTTTGATTCGCCTGTATAAAGTGTTGACTGTGGGCCCTCTACAAGCTGCTTATCTGCACCTGTGGACCGTTTTCACCCTGGGGGAGAATCCAATTAGAGCATTAAAGGTCGAATAGAAAGTCAAATGTTTCAGGGAAACAGAAAGTTTTACTCGTGTTCAACCAATAATGTCATTCATCGGTTGTTGAAGCAGTGATCGCATTAAATCATCTCAGTCCGAAGACTGGTTGGACGCGTACCTCCATTCTTTTCTATCCTGAGCTAACCTACGCATTTCCCTAAAAGTAGAACATCCTACATCCCTAACTATTTGAGAGCAGTAGTCTAATCTAGGCCTACCCCTACCTCTTTTTATTCCTATCTCTGACTCTAGTATGTCACGAACTATTCCTTCGTGTCTTAGAAGGTGTCCTACCATCCTATCTCTCCTACTCTTTATTGTTTTCCATACCATTCGCTTTTCCCCAACTCTTTCTAATACTTCCCTATTGCTAACCTTACCTATCCACGGTATCTTCATCATGCGTCTGTAGCACCACATTTCAAACGCTTCTACTCTTTTTCTATCCGCTTCTCCTATTGTCCAAGTTTCGCACCCGTATAATGCCGTACTCCATACATACGACGTTAAGAGTCTCTTCCTAGTCTCTATATTAACCGTTCTCGAGCATAACAGTTGTTTCTTTTTGTTAAACGCAACTCGGCCCTGCGCCATTCTTTGTTTTATATCTTTAGTGCTCCTACCGTCTTGAGTTATTTTACTTCCTAAGTAGCAGAAATCCGCGACCTCCTCTATCTTCTCATTTCCAATTTGTATTTCCATTTTAGTTCTATTTTCACATCCCCTACATACCAAAATTTTAGTTTTCTTTTTATTGATTTTCATGCCGAAGCCCTGTGTCAAAACTGCTTCCATTTCATTCAAAGCCGCTCCTAATTCTTCTTTGCTAGATGCTAACACTGCTATATCATCCGCAAATCTGAGCATGTTAATAGTTTGGCCCTGTACATTGATCCCTGAGGCTGTTCTTTCCTTAACAATATTAATCGCATCTTCGATATATAAGTTGAAAACTAGAGGTGACAATGCACATCCCTGTCTCACTCCCTTCCGGATATCTACTTCCCTTTGTTCCTGCTCACATTCTATAACTGCCTTTTGCTCTTTGTAGAGATTATGTATTATTCTTCTGTCCCTGTATTTCATCCCTACCTTTCTCAGCACTTCGAACATCTTCCCCCATTTTACGTTGTCGAAGGCTTTTTCTAAATCTACAAATCCTATATAGACGCTCTTTCTCTTTTCTATCGTTTTTTCTATAATTACTCGTAAAGCTAGAATGGCCTCGCGCGTTCCTCTATTTCGTCTAAATCCGAACTGATCTCCTAATATTTCTTCCGCCTTTTTCTCCATCCTTCTTTGCACAATTCTAGTTAAAATTTTTGACGCATGGGAAGTTAAACTGATAGTTCTAAAATTTTCGCATCTATCCGCGCCTTTTCTTTTTGGCAAAGCTACTATGATGTTCCGTTTGTAATCTTCTGGAATCTCGCCTGTCAGGTATATGCGACTAACTAGTTTAAATAAACGATCTATTACCTCTTGACCTGCGCACTTTAAGATTTCTGCCTGCAAGCCATCTATACCTGGTGCTTTATTATTCCTTAAACTTTTTAGTGCTATCTCAAACTCTTCTCTCATTATAGGACTCCCTAGGTTATCCCCCTCTACACTGCTTTCGCTTTCTAATATATCTTGCACTTCCTGTCCCGCATATAAGTTTCCTAAATATTCTTTCCACCTATCTGCCTTCTCCCCACTTCCGATTAGGATATCTCCTGCCTCATTTCTAATGTTTTTGGTACTAGATCCAATTTCTCTAAAATTTCTCCTAATTATTTTATATGCTTCATCAGTCTTTCCTACTTCGAATTTATCTTCCACTTCTTTGCATTTATTATCGATCCATTGCTCTTTCGCTTTCCTACATTCCCGAATAATTTCCCACTTGATCGCCTTATATCTTTGTTTCCCTGTTTCATCTAACCTATTAAATAATGATGCAGAAAATATGAAGTACATATCTTATAAATCTGTAATTAATTACATCACTGTTCGATTCAGTGGATTTTCTCGGTTTACAGGGTGGCCCATTTTAACCATTGAGCAAGAGCATTAAGAATCTTAACAGGCAATGATACACGTTCAGAACAACATAAGGGTGCGTCTGACCCTACCTAACCTACCCCTACACAGACACTTGCCATTTCCGGTGGTTTAAAAAGCTATGGTGTCGTATTTCTTTTCTGTTTTCTCTCATGAGAAGCTTAATTAGTAGTGTGTCAGAATTGTCAGACTTCCTCAAATTTGCCGAATACTTGCAATTTCTCGTTTCAAATTAAGACGTGCCTACCTCGGCGAGATTGTTTTATCAATTTACAGTTAATGCCTGGTAATTTAAGATAGAATAAAGAATTTATTTTTAAGTATTATCTCTGCAGCTCGACCGCGACGTAATTGCTGTAATAAGATTTTAATTACGTTAACATTAATGATATAATTTAAGTTTTGTTATGACGAGGTAAATTTTAAATGAAATGTTATGAGTTACTCCCCTCCGGCAAAAATGCCAGATATAGAATAAAAATTACAAATAATATAATAATACAAGAAATAATTGATGAAATAGAAAATTACTATGCGTACTACCAATAAGTATAATAAATTATTTTATTGACCGGTTTCAAGATTCACAAACGATCTCATCATCAGAAATGGTAAATAAAATTGTAAACAAATTATTATGACAGTTGACAAGGAAACTAAAATTGATAAAACAATACAAAAAATAATGATATCCATGAAACATGTTAACTAGATAACTGAATTTCAGTATTTACCTACGGGGCATAAGAAAACACAAAGGAAATTCGAATACCTCGTACCTTGAAGGGAAAAAACAATGAATTTAAAGAAAACCAATTCGGGAAAAAACAATAAATTCAATTGAAAAAACCTTCAAGTGAAATATCAGAACAGAAAAAATAAATCAATCAATATCCAAGAATTCTTGACAACTGCCAACTGCTAAACTTGAAAAAACTGCGAGGTCAAGTCTATGTCGTTCTGTCTTGACAACAGCCAACTGTTAATCTTGTAATAAACTAAAAAAAGAGAAATAAGTCAATAAATGTCATAATAAGAGAAACTGTAATACCGACACCTGAGAATTATAATTTTGATCAAAAGATAATTACAAAAGTTTAAATAAACTAGATTGTATTAAATCGACCTGGTCATTAAGTAAGTTATAATTTGTATCATTTTTATGTTTATAAATTTCTATAGACTCTAATATATCTAATTGATAACTCTTTACAAAATTAAACAATAATTTAGTATTTTCTGGAGGAGGGAATTGATGATTGTTATCAAAGAAATGATTAGCAAAACTTGAACGATCATTTTTTAAACGAAATGACCTTAAATGTTCATTGTACCTAATACGTATAGATCTGCCAGTTTGTCCGATATATATACTGTTACAGTCTAAACAATTTAGTTGATAAACACCTGTGTGGTCAAGTTTATGTGTTTTGTCTTTACTGTTAAACAAAATATGTGATAATATATTTGATGGTTTAAATGTGACTTGTATGTTATTTTTTCTTAAAATACTGGCAATCTTTTCAGAAATATTTCCAAAATAAGTAATCCTGCAAAATTTGGTAACTTTATCATTAGATAATTTAGGATATATGTTGTTACAAGCAATTTTAAATTTTTTATTGTTAATGATTCTATTGATGATTTCAATCTTAAATCCGTTATTTATTGCAATTGTTCTAATTATGTTTAGTTCTTTATTCAATTTATCCAAAGATAGCGGTACTGTAAAGGCCCTGTGTATCATAGAATTATAAGCAGAAATTTTTTGACAAAAGGGGTGAAATGAATTTGATGAAAGAGTAATATCTGTATATGTTGGTTTCCTAAAAATATCGAAATTAATTTTATTATATTCATTTATTAAAGTTAAATCTAAGAAATTAATTTTATGTTCAGTTTCTTTATTAGCAGATATTTTCATGTCAGATATTGAAGATAAAATTATGAATTCAGAATTAGGCAAACAACATATTCTATGTAGTTAATATCTTCTTGTTTTACTTTTTGGTAGAAGTTCATGATTTAACAAATAAATACTTCGCGAACTACCAATATATAACGTTTTATTTAAATATTTTACCGGTTTCAGGATTCACAAAGATCCCATCATCAGAAATGTACGAAAAATTGTAAACAAATTATTATGACAGTTGACAAGGAAACTAAAATTGACAAAACAATACAAAGAATAATGATATCCATGAAAAAAGATAACTAGATAACTGAATTTCAGTATTTACCTACGGGGTATAAGAAAAACACAAAGGAAAATCGAATACCTCGTAGCTTGAAGGGAAAAAACAATGAATTTAAAGAAAACCATATTGGAAAAAACAATAAATTCAATTGAAAAAACCTTCAAGTGAACTGACGTCTATAACAACAATTCTAATAAATCAATATTTAGTTCCAAATTTATCAATTACAGTAATACAGTTTTTGACAAAAATGAAACAGAATTACTATCAAAAGGTCCAAAATTTGCCCCTAATATAAACAATATTAATAGAACCGAAATTTTAATTTCAGAAATTGAGGTAGCTTTAAAAAAGGATGATGATTCTCAGAACATTAGAAATAAAATTCATAATACTTTTCAGTACAAAAACTTAATCATTAATAAAATTGATAAAATTGATAAAAGTACCATTAATTCTATTAAAGAAAAAATTAATAAAGATAATTTGATAGTTTCCAAAGCGGACAAATCCAATGCTATAGTAATTTTACCTAAAGATGAATATATAACAAAGATGCAAAATTTTATTAGAAATGAAAACTTAACTGAACTAAAAAAAGATCCAACAAAACATTTTCAAACTAAATTAAAGGATTGGTTAAAAAATTGCAACAGTATTTTTGATAACAATTTTGAAAAATTAAGATTAATTAATATGAATGCCCCTAAATTATATGGACTAATCAAAAACCATAAAATTAATACACCTATAAGACCAGTAGTATCATATATTAATGCTCCCACAAGAAATTTAGCTAAAAACATTAATAATATATTTAAAACTACAACAAATTTTAAATCCAAATTTAGTTTAAAAAATTCTTTAGAATTAATTAACAATATCAAAAATAAAAATATTCCTACAGGGTCTTTTTTGGTTTCTTTTGATGTTACAAATATGTTCCCTAATATTCCTCCTAATGAATGCTTGAAATTAATTGAAAATATTTTAGATAAAACTCATACTAATATTGTTATAAAAAATGATATTATTACTGCTATCCAACTTTGTATTGAACAAAATTATCTCCAGTTTAATAATAAATATTATACTCAAAATTTAGGTCTTGCTATGGGTTCTCCAATTAGTCCTTTATTAGCAGATATTTTCATGTCAGATATTGAATAAAAAATTATGAATTCAGAATTAGGCAAACAACATATTCTATTTTGGTATAGATATGTAGATGATATAATTGCTTGCTTTAAAGGAACAACAAGACAATTAGACAATTTTCAAAATTTTTTGAACAGTATTCACCCAAAAATAAAATTTACAAAAGAAATAGAAACTGAACACAAAATTAATTTCTTAGATTTAACTTTAATAAATGAATATAATAAAATAACTTTCGATATTTTTAGGAAGCCAACGTATACAGATATTACTCTTTCATCAAATTCATTTCACCCATTTTGTCAAAAAATTTCTGCTTACAATTCTATGATACACAGGGCCTTTACAGTACCACTATCTTTGGATAAATTGAATAAAGAACTAAATGTAATTAGAACAATTGCTATAAATAATGGTTTTAAAATTGAAATCATCAATAGAATCATTAACAATAAAAAATTTAAAATTGCTTGTAACAACATATATCCTAAATTATGTAATGATAAAGTTACCAAATTTTGCAGAATTACTTATTTTGGAAATATTTCTGAAAAGATTGCCAGTATTTTAAGAAAAAACAACATACAGGTCACATTTAAACCTTCAAATATATTATCACATATTCTATTTAACAGTAAAGACAGAACACATAAGCTTGACCACACAGGTGTTTATCAACTAAATTGCTTAGACTGTAACAGCATTTATATAGGACAAACTGGCAGATCTATACGTATTAGATATAATGAACATTTACGATCGTTTCGTTTAAAAAACGATCATTCAAGTTTTGCTAATCATTTCTTTGATAACAATCATCGATTCCCTCCTTTAGAAAATACTAAATTATTGTTTAATTTTGTAAAAAGTTATCAGTTAGATATATTAGAGTCTATGGAAATTTATAAACATAAAAATGATAAAAATTGTAACTTACTTAATGACCAAGTAGATTTAATACAATCTAGTTTATTTAAACTTTTGTAAATGTCTTTTGATCAAAATGATTCTCATGTCTCGGTAGGACAGGTTCTCTTATTGCCATTATGACATTAGTTCAATAATCAATTACAGTTTATTTGCTAGCCCATATAAACCATGGACCTTCGAGGTTATTTGGCAATATGGGATTCTTTTTCTTCTTTTTGTTTTATTATTGGTATTATTAGGATTGATTCTTGAATTAATTATTCAACAACAGTCTCTCCATCTTAATCCTTGACTTATTTCTTTTTTGCCATTATGCCGTTTTTTGACTTATTTCTCTCTTTTTTAGTTTATTACAATTCTAGCAGTTGGCAGTTGTCAAGACAGAACACATAGACTTGACCACAGAGTTTATTTCAAGATTAGCAGTTGGCAGTTGTCAAGATTCCATGGATATTTTGTTTATTTAGTTTTTTCTGTTCTGATATTTCACTTGAAGGTTTTTTCAATTGAATTTATTGTTTTTTCCAATATGGTTTTCTTTAAATTCATTTTTTTTCCCTTCAAGCTACGAGGTATTCGATTTTCCTTTGTGTTTTTCTTATACCCCGTAGGTAAATACTGAAATTCAGTTATCTAGTTATCTTTTTTCATGGATATCATTATTCTTTGTATTGTTTTGTCAATTTTAGTTTCCTTGTCAACTGTCATAATAATTTGTTTACAATTTTTCGTACATTTCTGATGATGGGATCTTTGTGAATCCTGAAACCGGTAAAATATTTAAATAAAACGTTATATATTGGTAGTTCGCGAAGTATTTATTTGTTAAAACATATTCTATTTTGGTATAGATATGTAGATGATATTATTGCTTGTTTTAAAGGAACAACAAGACAATTAGACAATTTTCAAAATTTTTTGAACAGTATTCATCCAAAAATTAAGTTTACAAAAGAAATAGAAACTGAACATAAAATCAATTTCTTAGATTTAACTTTAATAAATGAATATAATAAAATTAATTTCGATATTTTTAGGAAACCAACATATAAAGATATTACTCTTTCATCAAATTCATTTCACCCCTTTTGTCAAAAAATTTCTGCTTATAATTCTATGATACACAGGGCCTTTACAGTACCGCTATCTTTGGATAAATTGAATAAAGAACTAAACATAATTAGAACAATTGCAATAAATAACGGATTTAAGATTGAAATCATCAATAGAATCATTAACAATAAAAAATTTAAAATTGCTTGTAACAACATATATCCTAAATTATCTAATGATAAAGTTACCAAATTTTGCAGGATTACTTATTTTGGAAATATTTCTGAAAAGATTGCCAGTATTTTAAGAAAAAATAACATACAAGTCACATTTAAACCATCAAATATATTATCACATATTTTGTTTAACAGTAAAGACAAAACACATAAACTTGACCACACAGGTGTTTATCAACTAAATTGTTTAGACTGTAACAGTATATATATCGGACAAACTGGCAGATCTATACGTATTAGGTACAATGAACATTTAAGGTCATTTCGTTTAAAAAATGATCGTTCAAGTTTTGCTAATCATTTCTTTGAAAACAATCATCAATTCCCTCCTCCAGAAAATACTAAATTATTGTTTAATTTTGTAAAGAGTTATCAATTAGATATATTAGAGTCTATAGAAATTTATAAACATAAAAATGATACAAATTATAACTTACTTAATGACCAGGTCGATTTAATACAATCTAGTTTATTTAAACTTTTGTAATTATCTTTTGATCAAAATTATAATTCTCAGGTGTCGGTATTACAGTTTCTCTCATTATGACATTTATTGACTTATTTCTCTTTTTTTAGTTTATTACAAGATTAACAGTTGGCTGTTGTCAAGACAGAACGACATAGACTTGACCTCGCAGTTTTTTCAAGTTTAGCAGTTGGCAGTTGTCAAGAATTCTTGGATATTGATTGATTTATTTTTTCTGTTCTGATATTTCACTTGAAGGTTTTTTCAATTGAATTTATTGTTTTTCCCCGAATTGGTTTTCTTTAAATTCATTGTTTTTTCCCTTCAAGGTACGAGGTATTCGAATTTCCTTTGTGTTTTCTTATGCCCCGTAGGTAAATACTGAAATTCAGTTATCTAGTTAACATGTTTCATGGATATCATTATTTTTTGTATTGTTTTATCAATTTTAGTTTCCTTGTCAACTGTCATAATAATTTGTTTACAATTTTATTTACCATTTCTGATGATGAGATCGTTTGTGAATCTTGAAACCGGTCAATAAAATAATTTATTATACTTATTGGTAGTACGCATAGTAATTTTCTATTTCATCATGGATTTCTACCAAATAGTCAAGACAGAAAATATTAACTACATAAGAAATAATTGGTCTGAGAGGAATTTACTTTTTTGGTAGGCCATATTATATATCCTAGGAGGTAGAAAATTTTGAATTTTAAGTTTACTACTGAATAAGTTTAGGAGAATGTTACCTTCATTAAGTAATTCAGAAATAAAATTATTGTTTTTATTTTGTATGCTAATAGTAGGATCTTTAGGGATAATTGTATATGTTGATCCGGTCATCTAATAGTTCATAAATTTTATTTTCATATACCTAGTTTGTGGTGTTCATTATTACTGCTTTATTACTTTTATCAGCTTTTAATACAATTTAATATTTGTGGGTTATTTTTGAGGAAGGTTTTTGTAATTTTAATGTTATTTAAAATTTGAAATATTAATTTGTTTGGGGTTATAGTTTTAAGAAATTAGAAACGTAGATCAAGTGTTTATTATACACTTGGGTGCAATGAAATCAGCCCACTTACAGTTTTCAAATTTGATGAAACAACTGATTTTCTATAACTGAGTCTTATATTTAATATTAGTGTTTTTTTAATTTGTCTAAAATACAAAGTGGGTCGATTTAATTGCACCCAAGTGTATTTTTGCTTGTCATAAATTCTTAAAATTTAAATATTACCTATTCAAAATAGACTGGCACAAATTTTGTAATATAAAATTGATTGCTTTGTTCGGAACTTTGCATCAACTTTGATTGATCCACTTCGTACGCCACTGATTAATGAGCTGTGTTAAAGTTTGGAACTATCACATGCGCCCCTTTGTAACTTAATGCTTATTGAACACTGCCCGTGACTCTCGGTTCCTTTTAGTAAAACATACCCAGAGTGATAACTATAAAATGACTTTTGTTGAACTTGCTGTTGGTTATTCGTTATAGAGGATAAATTCCACTTGAAAAACAAAACAACAAAACGTTAAATTACTTTATTACCAAACAGCAGACAGATATCTAGACTTTGCCAAAAATATCGCAGACAGAAAACTCTGATTATAAATTGCAAGTTATTTTAAGATGATTCGAAAATATGAACGGGGAACTTTAAGCTTCGTGTTTGCCAAGAAATTTTCTCCAGTACTTCATACTGTAAAAGACTCGTTATTTCCATTTAATAAGAATCTTTAATAATGGCACCTGTTTTTGGATTTTTAATGAGCGTTGCCCAAGAAGTTCGCTACATCATCATAAAGTTCTCTCCGAAGACTGGTTGGACGCATAAGGTGTCCTACCATTCTATCTCTTCCATTCTTTATTGTCTTCCATACCCGTACTCTATACGTCTTTAAGAGTCTCTTCCCAGTTTCTACATTAACCGTTCCCGAGCATAACAGTTGTTTCCTTTTGTTAAACGCGTCCCAGTCCTGCTCTATTTTTTGTTGTATATCTCTAGAAAGGCGCAAATATAAAAATAGGTTAGATGAAATAGGGAAACAAAGATATAAGGCGATCAAGTGGGAAATTATTCGGAAATGTAGGAAAGCGAAAGAGCAATGGATCGATGATAAGTGCAAAGAAGTGGAAAATAAGTTCGAAATAGGAAAGACTGATGAAGCATATAAAATAATTAGGAGAAATTTTAGAGAAATTGGATCTAGTACCAAAAGCATTAGGAATGAGGCAGGAGATATCCTAATCGAAAGCGGGGAGAAGGCAGATAGGTGGAAAGAATATTTAGGAAACTTATATGCGGGACAGGAAGTGCAAGATATATTAGAAAGTGAAAGCAGTGTAGAAGGGGATAACCTAGGGAGTCCTATAATGAGAGAAGAGTTTGAGCTAGCACTAAAAAGTCTAAGGAATAATAAAGCACCAGGTATAGATGGCTTGCAGGCAGAAATCTTAAAGTGCGCAGGTCAAGAGGTAATAGATCGTTTATTTAAATTAGTTAGTCGCATATACCTGACAGGCGAGATTCCAGAGGATTACAAACTGAACATCATGGTAGCTTTGCCAAAAAGGAAAGGCGCGGATAGATGCGAAAATTTTAGAACTATCAGTTTAACTTCCCATGCGTCAAAAATTTTAACTAGAATTGTGCAAAGAAGGATGGAGAAAAAGGCGGAAGAAATATTAGGAGAAGATCAGTTCGGATTTAGACGAAATAGAGGAACGCGCGAGGCCATTCTAGCTTTACGAGTAATTATAGAAAAAACGATAGAAAAGAGAAAGAGCGTATATATAGGATTTGTAGATTTAGAAAAAGCCTTCGACAACGTAAAATGGGGGAAGATGTTCGAAGTGCTGAGAAAGGTAGGGATGAAATACAGGGACAGAAGAATAATACATAATCTCTACAAAGAGCAAAAGGCAGTTATAGAATGTGAGCAGGAACGAAGGGAAGTAGATATCCGGAAGGGAGTGAGACAGGGATGTGCATTGTCACCTCTAGTTTTCAACTTATATATCGAAGATGCGATTAATATTGTTAAGGAAAGAACAGCCTCAGGGATCAATGTACAGGGCCAAACTATTAACATGCTCAGATTTGCGGATGATATAGCAGTGTTAGCATCTAGCAAAGAAGAATTAGGAGCGGCTTTGAATGAAATGGAAGCAGTTTTGACACAGGGCTACGGCATGAAAATCAATAAAAAGAAAACTAAAATTTTGGTATGTAGATGGAGTGAAAATAGAACTAAAATTGAAATACAAATAGGAAATGAGAAGATAGAGGAGGTCGCGGATTTCTGCTACTTAGAAAGTAAAATAACCCAAGACGGTAGGAGCACTAAAGATATAAAACAAAGAATGGCGCAGGGACGAGTTGCGTTTAACAAAAAGAAACAACTGTTATGTTCGAGAACGGTTAATATAGAGACTAGGAAGAGACTCTTAAAATCGTATGTATGGAGTACGGCATTATACGGGTGCGAAACTTGGACAATAGGAGAAGCGGATAGAAAAAGAGTAGAAGCGTTTGAACTGTGGTGTTACAGACGCATGATGAAGATACCGTGGATAGATAAGGTTAGCAATAGGGAAGTATTAGAAAGAGTTGGGGAAAGGCGAAAGGTATGGAAAACAATAAAGAGTAGGAGAGATAGGATGGTAGGACACCTTCTAAGACACGAAGGAATAGTTCGCGACATACTAGAGTCAGAGATAGGAATAAAAAGAGGTAGGGGTAGGCCTAGATTAGACTACTGCTCTCAAATAGTTAGGGATGTAGGATGTTCTACTTTTAGGGAAATGCGTAGGTTAGCTCAGGATAGAAAAGAATGGAGGTACGCGTCCAACCAGTCTTCGGACTGAGAACCTTATGATGATGATCTCTAGATTATTTGTTAAAAAGTTAAATAATACGTACCCGTAACTAATCGACTGCAGTTGTAAAAAGATATACAGAAATTCACCCCTCATTTAGATTGATACTTAGGACAACCTGAGGGTCAATGAGTCCTGAGAATATCAGGCCCCAGAGGTAATTCTATCATTCCTAGACGTTTCAGGTAGATTATTGCTGTGACAGCAGGTGCACTTTAAAAGCTTCGACCAACGACCCGGATTCTACATTTGCAATCCCTCTTCGGGTTCGTTATTTAAATGAAGTTTGCTTTAAACCCGCCTCCAACATTTTTTTCTGCTGCCGTAGAACCTAAGAAGAGTTTTTGAAAGGCCAGGGTTTTGTACGCACTCCTGTTCCGTACTTTAGTTTTCTTTTCATTCCTCATTTGACAGTTTGCATTCCGTCAAATGATTGTACGTCTATTGTTCTGAAAACAATCGCATTTATCGCCGTCGCCGTTCCATTGTGTACATTTTTTTAGATACTATGAGCTTGGAATTTAAATGTACGTTATTGTCGCCCGGAGGGCGCGACCGATAAAGAAAATCTTACGGAAGGCATTAGATAAAAATATAGTGGAAGAATGCACGGAATGTTCAGTTTACTGTACTATTATCTGACCTCCGACAGTGAGGGCCTTGTAATTACGCTGTCTTTTAGTTCTTTATAAGGGTCGGGATGTATCTGAAAGAATTCTGAGTCGAAAATGTTAGGCCATGCTTCCCCTATCCTCAGGAACCATAATCTTTACAGTTCTTTATCTAATTCTAAAAACATAATTATAATCTGTCCAAGTCCAAAGTGAATTTCCGTACTATGTTCACTATACTGCAGTACTATACTTATCGTGTTAGCGGGTCTGTCTGGTAGTGGCGCCTAAACCCCTAAAAGACCTGTCTGTAGATATGAATGGTGCCAGCATCCCCCTCGCTCACTAAGCATCCTCATTTTGTATGTTCCATGTCACGTTGAACCTGTTTTCTGATGTCAGGGTAGTAGATGCTGAAGTAGTTCTTGGAAAGCTGGTAGTGATTTATGTGATTTTGGCGGATGGTATACAGTGGCGGCACAATTTAATTTATTCTAATCAAAGACTCCCTTGATTCTAATTTCTAATTCGTCTGAACTGTCAACATTATTTATCGACAATTTAAAACTTGGGTTTCAAAATGAACAAAAATATTTACTCAGTTGAAGAAAAGGTTTTCATTGTGAAAACATTTTACGGCGGCAATGTAAAATTCAATAACAGTCCTATTCCTTCGGTAACAACAATAAAAAATTTAGTTAAGAAATTTGAAGATACTGGGAATCTTTCATTGAAAGAAGGTAATTTTTACTAATAAATTTACTTGGTTTTTATTTAGATAATTCTGATTCTCTTATTATTATTACCTAGTTGCTAATTCCTTATTGTTCGCTAACTTAAATTTTACTGGGATTATGAGAAATTTAACAAGTGATAACGTGGAGTGAAACAAAACTAAAATTAATCTTATCATTTATTTTTTTAGTCGTTCCAAGAAATCTAAATGTTGAGGTAGAGGAAATGGTAATAGGCCTGATAACTGCTAGTCCAACATCTAGTTTAAGGTCTATTGCCCTAGAATGTAATGTTTCAAGAGAAACTGTCCGTAACATATTAAAAAAAAAAACAAATATTGTCCCTTTAAATTCCAATGTCATCAAGAGTTACTTCCTTTTGACGAAGAATCAAGGCAAACTTTCTGTGAAGAATTGCAAGAACGGGCTAATCGGGATCGCAGCTTCCTCTCATCAATTTGTTTTACCGATGAGTGTACCTTCACTTTAAATCAGGAGCCAAATTCACAAAACTTTAGGCATTGGGCCCAGGAAAATCCCAGAATAAATCTAGCCACTACAACGCAATACCCTAAAAAATCAATATTTGGGCAGGCATTTTTAATAATCGCATTATAGGACCATTTGAAATACAGGGAAATTTAAATTCAGAAGCTTATTTAGATCTTTTAATTAACCATATTGGCCCTGCATTAGAAGAAGTTGCACATGCGAATCGGGAGGTCTGGTTTCAGCATGACGGATGCCCAGCACATTTTGGAGCACAAGTGAGGGAATTATTAAATGAAATATTTCCAGAGAGCTGGATTGGTCGAGGTGGTGCTATAAACTGGCCAGCTAGATCTCCCGATTTGGCACCGTGTGACTTTTTCTTGTGGGGTCATTTAAAAAATAAGATTTATAAAACTCGTCACCCAAATATTGATTCTTTAAGGAATTCTATTTTTGCGGAATGCAACTTAATAAACGATCGGCAACTTGCGAATGTGAGAAATTCTTTCTATAATAGGCTGGGATACTGTCTGATACAGAATGGGGGTTTATTTGAATATTTGTTATAGTTATTTTTCTTTTTTTATGTTACTTTAATTTCATTGTATATTAATAAGTTTTTGTCCTTACCTAGATATGAAATAAATAAGTATTAAATTGCCAGATTACAAAATTCATTAGAGCAAAATAAACAAATGTTGCCGCTTGTTAAATTTTTCATAATTGCAGTAAAATTAAAGTAATTTAATTTTTATTATTTCATTTTACTGCTTTAACATTTTCCCAAAAACTTTTTAATAGGTTAGACGACACCTACAATTTACCCTAAACTATGGACCAGCATTCACCAACGATACATCCACACCAGTAATCAATTAATTGTCAACTATAGGTAATGACAACAATAATGTGAATGAGAATTATCTAAATAAAAAAACAAGTTTATGTATTAGTAAAAATTAACTTCTTTCGATGAAAGATTCCCAGCCTTCAAATTTCTTACTAAATTATTTGTTGCTATACCGAAGGAATAGGACCGTCATTGAATTTTACAGAAAATAAGGCACGGACTACGCGCAAACTATTGCCGCCGTAAAATATTTTCACAATGAAAACCTTTTCTTGAACTGAATAAATATTTTTGTTCATTTTTAAATGTTGACAGTTCAGAAAATCCATAAAAATCAAAGACGTCCGTGATTAGAATAAATTAAGTTGTCTTGGATAATCTGATAAATTTCTGCGTTTTAGTTAGAAAATTATTAGTGTAATTTTTGCTTTTAATGCTTTAATAAATTGGAAAGTTGTAGAGTTTTTGATATCCTCTTACGCAGAAAAAAATAATCTTTCGATTGCTACCTTTACCACCACTGTAACTACACATGGGGAGCAGGAATTCCCAAAAATGTAATTGCCCATGTTATTTCCCCATGTACACACGGTATACATATACGTAGTACCACTAGAATATTTCTTGACAATTCTCTGGAGGATTTCTGTATTCATATTAATCCTAGAGAACCCCAAGTTCTCTGTTAATGGAATCCCCGTATCAGTAACCCTTATCTCTGCACAGACAGATGTATTCGGAAACAATTGAGCTGCTAAAATCAGAATTAAGTAAAACAGGGTTGCTTTCAACTCTCAAGAAAGCACACATGCGCTGATGTCCTTTGGGTTATTAAGAAGAAGGATTCAACCCCCTTGGAGACGGCGGTGCGTAAAGCTTTGATGAAACGGCGGCGTTCCGGTTGTTGGAACACTCCAGTCGACAGTCGAACAACGGCGTCGGTAGGGGGTGCACGCGTTCTCTGGCCTTAAGTTACAATCCGCTGCGGACGCAAAAATACTGTGCTGTGATTTTTTTAAACGCTTGTGGTGTTTCAATATTTAATTCTGGTTTGATTATTGTTTTGAACCTTAATTAAAGGTAATTATTATTTTAAAAAATTATTAATTGCAAGATAATCTCCATTTAAAAGTTCAAAAATTACGGTCCTTTCTTGATTTTCAATTTATTTACTTAATTATGTTATGAGATAAAATTCTAAAAGTATGTCATATTGGTTAATAGGGTTTTTGTGTAATGAAATTTAAAACGTAAGTTATATTTTTAAAATTAGTAGGAGCATGCCCCTAAAGTTGTCAACAGTGGATCCATTGTCTGAAAATTTAATTTTGAACTTCTGAATGGGACATTATCTGTAATAACGAGCAACGACAAAGCCAACTATGATTGAGGAGGTATTTAGAGGAAATTTCAATTTTTGGTACCCCCTTACAATGTCCTAGTGATTTACTGTTATTATACTATTAATTATTACTTGTAGATAAATCAACGGTAATTTACGAGGACGCGTAAAAAGGGGTTGCGAAGTATATTAAATTATATAACCTTATTAAAACCAAGCTGGATTGTCTGTCCTAACTATGACGTTAAATTCATTTTTCATAATCAATATGCAATTATAACACTGCCAACTAACCAATTCAGATTATCTATGTAACATAAATCTAATTTACTAAAGCGGGCTTCATATTAAATTAGGTACCAATAACGCAATATTTCTAAATGAAATTACAATCCGCAAAAACGAACTCGCTCGTGACCGGACTGAAATAATAAATAAAATTTGCCTCGAAAGACTCACGAAAGAACTCCAGAGACCACTTGATTCAGGAATTACTCCGTCGTTCGCAAAATAATCAGGTTGCCCGGGGAATTTTTATTTTCATTTGTTACATCATGATCTCTGACATTTTCGCCAAGTTGCGATTTTAAAATCAACAGGAAGAGAGTGGCAGGAAGTTTGCGTTTTAGTGTTTTGTCCCCCCGCTGTTTTGTTGAGGTGGTCAGTTTGTGAAGCCAGGTAGTCGAGGAATTTCTACCTGCATTCTTTGGAAGGCTGCATATTAAGCCGCGTCCAGATCAATAAATATTTATGTTGTACGTTGTGCGTTAAAAATCGACTCTCGAATTTGCGCCACATGAAAATCTATGCCTATATAATTTATTTTAATGTCACAAATCGTTGACGAAATATTTCTTAGTCAAAATAACTTGAAGGCGAAGAATGATTTCAAAATATTTGTGATTTTTTTATAAGTTTTACCTATTTTGAGGGAGTAAAACTGCATCACCCAGAGAAAACCTTTTGTCACTAAGCAAACACTATGAAACACTTAGGCAAACACATAAACAAATTCATCTAAAAACAAGAGTGTTTTTATTTCAGTCTGATCCGCCCCTTAACATTTTAGTATTGAAAATACTTCTGGGCGCGTGTATACGGGACTCATCTTACGAAAAATGTATCGACAGGCGACAGATTCTGTCGTAGTGCAGCGATATTCAGCAAATGCTAAAATTTTAACTTTGAGTGATCCCAAAGTATAACCAGATGAAACTCTCACAGATGATTCTACAAGTCTTTTGGCACCTAAAAATGGCAATTACGACTTTTTTGGGTGGTAGCGAAAAAAATTAGGGGTGAAAAAGCAGTAAATCTATCCCACCGTGCACCGGGAGACTCTCGGGCATCTTACGCGAAAATTACTAGTCGTAGAACTTTGCGTTTTTTTTTAATTGTTGAAGAAATATTGACGTTTTTAATGGTGTAAATTTTGTGTAAATACAAGAAACCAAACTAATTTTATTGCACCGTATCTAAAATATGTCTCCACATCGGTAACAATACGTTCCACTTTGAACCTGGATAACTTTTTTTTTCACGATATAGATTTTGTTTTTTCTTACATAGAAAACTTCCTTATGGTATAACGAAGTTATGATTTCGAATAATGTATGGTCGCGTTTCAAAAATAAGTTCGCTATAACACTTTCAATGCGCCGATGTCAAAAATTCACTTTCGGTTCACGGGACGAGCCGTGCGAGTGAAAAGGATAGACTTTGGGGAATAGCCGAGCACCAGAAGGAGACAGAACGCGGCCAAGTTACTCTGCAAAAGAACAGCGTTGCAATGCCACCTTTAAAATCTACTTTCAATGCATTTTCAAAACTCTCTTTCTGTAATAGCCACGAAATAAATGCTAGTAAATGAGGTAGGTACTTGTTTAGCGAAACTTTTGCTGTTTATATCATCTGGGGAAGGATAATTTTTATTGGGTATTGCAAAATTTTCCATACATTTTCTTAAAATTGCAGATGCTCTGTGAAGAATTTGCAAATCTGATAATGTATCACCCGTTGTTTCCAGATTAAAATCAGACGATTCGTCTGTTGAGCTTGCGTCCTCATTTACATGCTTGATTTTTTTGTCAAAAGTTCTTTGCCAGAACACAACAAATCACCTGACCTGACCTGGTCTACGAATAAATTGAATAGAGCCTTTAAATCTTTTCGACAATTTCATTTTCAGTTTCGCGGATTGTATTGGGGATCTTTCTGCATTACGTAACATAGAATTATATTTCTGTGTTACTGCAGGTACTTAATGGCAGCTTTTCTTTATTATCTAAGATGTGTTCTTGAATCCAAGAAGAAAATGTTGAAAACAAGCGATCGGTACTTTTTGTATTTCTGTCAGTTTTATTTTTGTGGGAATTTATATTTCTGGGTGATATGTACTCTGCGTAGCACAATTTGTGGCATTTTGCATCGTATGCAAATAAGTCTTCATACAAAATCAGTCTAGAGATAATACGATTGTCATTTCTCTATCTTGCAGCATTTTTATGCGAGTGGAATCACCCGTGCCTATAGTAACAAGGACAAACAATACATAATTAACCAAATAAAACATTTAATACTACGATAGCAGTTTGAATTGGAGTAAGTGATTTCCTTTTTCTTTTGCCAGATCCTCCACAAATTAAGGCAGTGGATAGTAGTCCGCAAGTTACGGAATCCCATCAAGTGTACTACAATTCCGCAAGTTATGAGTTATACTTTCGTATAAGTACTTCGTTAGTTCAATCCCCACCCAGCAGCGTTTGTGGGTAGGTAGGTTATCGTAGAGAGTTAGTGGTTTGTTACTCTCGGGCCGGGTAGGATCGGCTCCCGTAAATGTTATTTTTTTCTCACGTTTCCACATTATCTTTTTCGCATAAAATGCGTGTGTCTGGTGCGAGGACAAGTAAAGGGTCTGTCTAAAATGCGTTGATACACAATATTTAACACCTGTTCGCATGCCCACACAACTTGCGGAACCGTAATGACAAATGATAGTGATCCGTAACTTGCGGACTACTATCCACGGCCACAAATTAAACACATGGTTCTAACGTTAAATTGATCCTGTCTTCTAGGTATTTAAAAGCGTATTGGTATTAGAGGCCGCAGAACCATTGTTGTGTGAGGGTTCACGATTTTTAGTATTGAAAATACTTCTGGGCTCGTGTATATGGGACTCATCTTACGAAAAATGTATCGACACGCGACAGATTCTGTTGGCGGCGCGCGCAGTCGAGGCCGCTAATAAATTGGATGGAGGCTTCTACCGGCTAGCCAGATCGCCAGATGTAAACTAAGGTACGGCGAGCGCGAGTACCGTTTAAGAGGGATATCGCGTTGCAATAAAAGTCCAAACTATACAAAACGGATGCGTTAATATTTTGTTACGTATTGCGTCAGTTTGACTATGTGCCTTGTGCTTGTCACAAATCATTTATTTTATTGTATCAATAATATACCAACTTCAAACGGCACATATCACTTTTGTTAGACATCTTAGAAACCGAGCAGTTGTGTCGGTATTTTCAATACGCCTATGATACTTGCGTAAGATGCGAGGTCTGTGAATTTTTTTTATAGTTTTCGTTTTTACACGCTTGATCCTCTGTTTTCCGTTGATCGAAAGCATTAGATCTGGATAGAACATGCGGTTATTGAGTAATTTACGCTTGAAAACAATAATTTACAGGTTATCTCTGGTTGTCTACACTCGCCAAACGCGTACGAGTTGATGAAAATTAATTTAGTGTGAGAACGCATTTCGAATTACAGTTCTACCAGGAAATATTTCTATTTCATTGTTATCTGTAGATTTTGTATCTCTGCAATTCCATTTTCATCCATTTTAACCTTAAAGATCCTTTGGCAGTCGATAATATTTTTATTATCGAGTGCCTTCACTAATTCCCATGTATTGTTTTCAATTAGTGATTTCATTTCACTCCGAATTGCCTCCATCCATCTCTCTCCCTCAGGTCTTCCTCGAGTCTTCCTTTAACATCCTCCAAACTAGTCAGTAAGTAAATCTTCCAAAATTCTTTTCCACCTTCTTACTGATTTTTTGCTAACTGCATAATAATATTAATTCAGAAATGAAATCTTTAGTTCAGGTTTCTATGGGCCACAACTTTGACATTGAGTACATTATCCTGAAAACACCGTTTCGACGATGGGCATAGAAACTATAACGATTTTCCATTTAAATTCTTTAATTGCTTGCCACTTTTCAAGATAGCAGAAAGTGTAAATTAAGCCGAGCCCTTCGTTTGGCTGTGAACGGGACAATTCTGCAAATTTCGTTCTCAACTTATTAGATTTCAGTATTTACGAAGGTAATCAAAAAACTTGGAGTCAAGAAACTAAATTAATTAATTCCAATTGAGCCCCTCCGCTCATAATTAATCGCGTTTCCCATCTTCGCCCAGACTTTAATCGCGCCTTATTTTAATAGACACAAAGACCTTTTGTTTTCCAATAATCAAATTTCCGTGTTAAACCAACGGCTGCGATTCGATTTGGGTGTACCCAAGCCAACAGCGCAATAAAACTGCACCGGGTCGTTGTAAAAATGCGAATTCTATAATTTACGAGATAATTTACGACGACACTAGGTTTGCACGTTAATATTAATTTTAGCAGGGACATAAAAACGAATGAGTTTGGGCAGGTTTCGCTAGTTTTCAAGCTGAATAAATCTGAATTTAAACCCTAATTTTGCGACACGCCACAGCCGCGGGATCCTACACCGCACATGAAGTTCAGAGGTGGGATACATCAATCGAAATAAAGCTAAGGTAACTCGTATCAACCCATTATGTATTCCGAGTGGGAAGCATGCTATTAGAGTTGACTATAAGTAAGCAGTTTTTTTTGATATCTATAAAAAGAACCCTATGCTTTCCCAAACACACAATCTACGAATATTTTTATTCAGTCAGGTAATAGAATTGACATTTGAGGTTACAAATTAGTGGCACTATTCTAGTCTTCATCATAAAGTTCTCAGTCTGAAGAGTGATTGGACGTATACCTCCTTCCAGTGGAATTCAGGGTATAATTTATCAGGAATGTCTTGAAAAAATAGGTTCTATTGCAGCAGGAATGTGTTTCGCCTTTTTTGGAAGTGTTATGCCGGATTGACGACAGTTTACTTTGCAGTTAGTTGATTTATTTGACATAACCATGTTACAGTAGCTGGAAGCATTTCCTCATTTGTAGCTGTCAACTTAAAAGAGTGACAGGATTCTTCAGCGGAGCAATTTTAAATCTTTCTGTTGCTTGATTTACCCCTGTGAAGACTTTTATTCAGAAGGAAATTGTATGTAACCGAATCTAAAAGATTTTGCCTCTCTATTTCTGGTCTTGTCCACATTTATATTTTCGAAACTCGATTTCCTTTCTGTCCAGAAATGACATTTCAATGCAATTCTTGTATGAACATCATAAAATGGAACATCCAGTATTTGATTTTGTAGGATAAGGAGACAATATTACAAATTTAGCAGTAAAAATATTTTATTAGGAAATGGCGCATCCGCCATAAAAAGCAATATAGACTGCACAAGCCATCAAATGTCGAATTGCAGTTATATTTGAAAGAGTTTTATTGAAAATGAAATAACGATTTCCCAGTAAATTGAAGTTTCTCTGCGCTAATTCACGGGAAAATGGAAACGTTCAGGATCGGCAAAGCGGAAAAAAACACCTGTTGGTTGTATTATTTATCTGGATTTCCAATATTTTAGTTTCCAATGCAGGATTTATAACACGGAAGCGATCTGTGCTTGACGCGCAAAAATTAATTTGGAAGAATTTCTGCCGAATTTGAATTCTAAGTTCGCCAAATAAAAATTTTGTTGTTTGGAATACGAAAATTTTCGTCAATTTTATTTTGTTCGCCTTTACCTACCGAATAAATAATAAAAATTAAAAAAAATATATATAAACTTTTAATAGCAACTGAAATAAAAGCAACAAAAAACAGAAAAGCAAACAAAAACAAGAAAAATATCAAACAACAAAATTATAGGAACTGCTCAAATTGATTGCTTCTGACGTTCAAAAGTTTGGTGCTGATTTGTATCAGACCAGGGACGCACATTATGCCTGTTCTGTGAGTTTCATCAGTCCAAACGACAGACCGCCCAAATTCTGGATTTTCTTGAATTTTATTTAAGTACCACCTACAAAAATTAAGCCTTCTTTCTTGATCTCCCGGGAAGAGATGGTGAATAATTTGAATTTGAATTTGAATATTCTGGAACGGTTAATGTAGAAACTCGGAAGAGACTCTTAAAGACGCATGTATGGAGTACGAAATTATACCTATGGGTGCGAAACTTGGACAATGGGAGAAGCGGATTGAAAAAGAGTAGAAGCGTTTGAAATGTGATGCTACAGGCGTGGATAGACAAGTTAGCAATAAAGAGGAATTAGAAAGAGTTGGGGAAAAGAGAAAAGTATGGAAGACAATAAAGAATAGGGGATAGGATCGTAGGATGGTAGGACACCTTCTGAGACACAAAGGAATAGTTCGCGACATACTAGAGTCAGAGATAGGAATAAAGAGGTAGAGGTTGGAGCAGATTAGACTACTGCTCTCAAATAGTTGGGGATATAGAATGTTCTACTTTTACGGAAATGCGTAGGCTAGCTCAGGGAAAGGATGGAGGTACGCGTCCTACCAGTCTTCAAAAGAGAACTTTATGATGACGTACTATTTAATTATTATTGTAAAATAGTTAATAAAATTTCCTTTTTTAGTTCAGGGAGGGAACGCTACGGCGATTCAGTATTTGGCTCTTTCATGCTCCTAGCATCCTGTTTCAAATTATGCTAACCGTAACACGTTACCAAGTACCAAGGGGTCCCAGAAAACTGTCGATAAATTACATTATGTTCGATTTTATTTAGAGTGGCTGCAATGGGGCAGCCGATAATTTTATAAACTTTTGGAATGATAAACTAACTCGCGAAAATATCTATAATGCTGACCGATTTTCCTTCTGGCTCCAACGAACCACTTTTTCCGTTTTATTGGTGTGCTGTACGATGTATTAGTCTGGGTACAAAACAGAAGACACCAGGTAGAACCAGTTAATAATATTTAACAATTTAACTACACATGCATAATATGCATAATATTATGGGACTGCTGCGCGCTGAAGCTGGGACTTGTACGTTATACTAAGTTCTGACGTCACGCGGCCTACTCTCGCTGCAAGGTACGATTTCTAGCCTCGCACCGACGGAAAACTTTGCAACGGCTTCACAGGCGAAGGAATTTTTTTTTAACAAAAATTAACAACATAACTGCCTTCAGTATACCTGCCGACTAGTTCGGCAAAGTTTTTAGACGCTTAACAAGTAAATTGGCAAATAAGAATCCACGTTACCGCCGTTGTACGCAAAGAATAATTAATTTGCGTTTGCCGACTAATACAAAAACATGGGTAATTAATTCTAGTAACGGGCCAGCGCTGTGGATTCCGTAAAGTCGTGGGGCATTATATATTTACAAAGGTTATGCGTGTAGCGTGTGTATTTTTCCTTCGGATTGACCCTTTCGATATGTTTTTGAAACGCTCAGTCACGCGAGCGCTTTATTTGAGGTTAACGCAAAAAACGCCGAGATCGTAAACGCTATTTGATCTCTGGAATTCTATCTATTAGCGTAGTCATAAAATGTTCTTAGCTAAAGCGATTACCAGGATTATCAGTTTTTATACGTTTCGAAGCTTTTTTTTAATTAAAACATGATTTGTCTGGATACTGGCGGGTGACGGCGATGACGTAGACGGTCTTTATTGCGGCTCCAATTCGGCGCAATGACAGACAGATGTCTGCACTGATTTATCTTCAGCGATTCCGGGATGATTTATGAACCCTGAAATGATTGACCTAATTAAGTGTAATATTATTATTACTATCGGGCTGCTCTTGACATTTACACCCATTTTCCCACGGCCGTGTGATTTGTTTGTTGTTAACATCTTACGACAGCTAAACATTGTGTTTACGTGTTCAATTCTCGTAGCCACACAAGAAAAAAGAAAGTGTAAACTAATTCATCAATCGTTTAGACTGAATGGTGAATGCACTATTCAAATATTGGCTATGGAGAAAGGCGAAACTTGAACTAACTCGGGCGTTACAATTCATTTATTCCGCCATTGTTTTTTATTAATAGATTTTTAATTTAAAAGTCGAAATATTATTCATAAAAATAAAATTGGTTCATTCTACTAAAATGTATAGAGATAAGTTTGGTTAAATCGTCATATTTTGACATGATTCGTTGCGGATTTCTGCTATTTAGGAAGTCAAATAACTCGCGATGGTAAGAGCTCTACGGATATAAAACAAACAATAGCGCTGGGCCGAGTTGCATTTAACAAAAAGAAGCATCTTTTTACTGTTGTTTTGTTTTCCCTACAGACTGCTAAATAAATTCTTAGACGAAAATCACACTAGAAAAGTCTAATGCAAGTGTTGCTTTTCTTCAGCTAAAGCTTATAGATAATTTGTGTTTTAGCACCATGTTTCGCAGACTCCGTGTCTTCTCTAAATATTCTCTCCAATCCGGTTCTATGTGGTCAGTTCACCGAACTTTATTTTTCGACCTATCCAAACAGAATTTGCCTCTCCATAGAATTAAATCGAGTAAAAACGAAAACATTAAACAAATAACAAATTGCCTCCAGGAGCAAATTAGTTTTAATGCCCTTGAAAATCGGATTCTTCCTAGCAGAGCTCGGTAAGGAATTCGCATAATTTGTTTCGGAGTGGAAGACAATACGAGACGGGAGGATATTGCCTCTCAGAGACCCACTCCTGCAGTATAAAATATGTATTTGTACGTGGCTTATACTTTCTATTCTTTGAATTGTTCTAGGAGCCAACCGTGGTATTTTTCTAAGTGCTTAACTGAACCCAAAAAAAGTATGATTAGGAGAAAGGTTGCAAAAAAAATATCCGAAAATATTATTAAATATCATGGTTCTCTTCCCCACCACAAAAACCACTCTAAAACTATCAAAGTACTGAGAGAGAAAGATTGTTTTTATCTTAAGGCAGATAAGGGTAACAAGGTTGTTATATTGGATAAATGTGACTATTACGAAAGAGTAAATAATTTAATAGAAAACGGTCCATACGTGAAAATTAACAAAGATACGTTACCTAAAATGATTTCAGATACTCAGAAAACATTTAAACTATGTAGTTATGTAATTTGTATGAACTCCTTAATAAAAATTTCATTGATGAACAAACTGTCGAAGAACACATTAATTTAACCAATCTGTGTATGCAGCAGAAGTATTTCAAAGTCAGTGGATCATTCTATCAACAAAGTGAAGGTACAGCCATGGGAAATTGCCTCTCTCCTTTCATTGCAGAAATTTTCATGGGAAAATTTGAAACCCAACTTAAAGATGAGCTCCCATATTTCCAAAAGGTGTAGGTGAGATATGTAGACAATATATTTGCCATTTTTGACACTAGTAAATGTAACGTTGAATATTTTTTGAGTGACTTAAATAGTAGATTCAATTCAATCAAATTTACCCACGAAATAGAAAGAGAAGGGTAGCTTCTTGTAATTAGGAATAACAGTAAGTTAGAATTTGACATTGGCATCTGTAGGAAAGAAACCAGTCCAGCTCGGTACAGAACTGCAGATTCGAACCACTGCAATCAGCACAAAGAGGCTAGTTTTGTTTTTTTAGTTAATAGACTGTTGAGTCTATCATTATCCGTTGAAAGATACCGCAAGGAAGTAAACACAATTAGAGATATAGCGAGATCTATCGCTTTCGATCCAGAAATTGTCAATAGGTTAATTAGGAAACGAGAATTTAAAATGCTATTGCGAAATTCCACCACTTTAAATGGGGATAATAAAATTACTAAACTACTAAACTTAGTAGAGTAACATACACCTTTGCTTCATATAAATTATAAATACTTAACATTTCTTACTTCCTTTTTTTCGGTATCACTTAAATCCTTAGTTTTCATTCTTCGTTTTTCTCTCGGTTTTTCTTTTCTTTTTTCTGGCTCTTTCATCCTCTTTCCATGTACAATCCTTTCTACTGTTCTTAAACCAACTCCTAGCGCTTCAGAAACTCTTTCATGAATATATTTTTTGCGTTGCATAAGTCAATTTGATTTGACATAAGTTTTTTTTTTATAATTTGATTTACAATCAGAGTTGAGTGAAATAGAAATAGCCAAATTTATCTTCGATCAACTGACAAACCCGCCTCAATAGAGTGCATTTGACTATATTTATTTAACGGAAGCTTTTAGTATTAATAAAATTCTGATGTTAACAAAATATCATGCATGCATATTAGGCATCTCAAATCATCCTCCTGTATCCTGCCACGCTGCTGAAGTAGTGTGGGAGGTAATAAAAATCATAGATGGCTTTGCTCACGGCAAACACCAGCTACCTAACAATGGCATTATTTTCAGGACTACAAATTATTTCCTGTTTCTTTGCCTCAATGTTGACTACCCAAAACAAACATCGAAATAAATACGCCAACGTTTACTTTATTCCGGGCATCTCAACTGGGTTTAACTGAATTTATCTTATATACCTACCTCCAGCCAAGAACCAGATGATATTTCGCCACGTAACTCGCCCAACCGTAACATGTTTACGTTCGTCTCGCTGTACGCAAGACGAAGACACGAGATGTTTATAAAATCGACCGGCAGCGGAAAACGTAAGCTCACCTGCTGAACAAGATCCATGACGTTTCAACTCCAGTGATAATAGGTAATAAAGAAACATGTTGGCGTGCGTTTGTCAACCGGCCGACACCGGAATGTTCAGGAGGTCGCCGATACCGCTCGGCGCTCCGCCGCTGAAAATAAATCGCGGGGCCATTCCCAAGCCCGGCAGGACACTGCGGCTTACGCCTGTAATAACCAGCGCGCCCGTCGCGAAAAGCAACCCTGCTAAAGTGGCCGAGAAGAAAGACGTCGCGGATGGAAAAGTTCAGGAAGATTACAGAAAAGAGAAGAGCAAGACTGAAAACATCAATGGGTTGATTGAATCTGTGGAGAAGGTACTGTTTTGTTGTCGTAATTAGTGGTTATATTTTTGTGTAATGTTCTACAATAATTTAAATGAATACGTGATATACAGGATGTCCACGGTGATCTAAATTGAATAAGCATTTCTTCTAGCCTCTTTTTAAAAGAGTCATTATTCCTGCTGCTGGTAGTCAGCACATTGCCATTGACTTTATTATGGGTGCATCTGCTATTACTTTTGGTTCTACAAACATAGCTCCAAAGCTTGTATGTCTAGCTGCGCCAAGAATGTGATGAGGAGTTTCCTCCTCTTCTCCACACATCCTGCAATCAGGATTGTCCTTCACTCCAATAGTGGTAAGATGTCTCATAAATGAACAGTGTCCCGTAAATAGTCCTACTGCCCATCTCATTTGATTCTTACCCAGTCGTATTAACTCTTCAGCTCTCTTGCTGGATGGTCCGCTAATGAACATCCGCGATTGCCTCAGTCCAGGAGTCCCCATCCAGTAAGAGGTATGTTTTTGTCTTAATAGGTCCTTTATTACCTCTTTGGCTATCTGATATGCCAAACGACACGTAGGTTCCGGCCCTATCAGCGGGACTTTGGCTCCCTTCTTCGCTAAAAGGTCTGCTTTTTCGTTCCCTTCACTTCCTTGATGGCCTTTCACCCATCGTAGAATAACCTTGTTATGTACTGCTAGCCGAACCAGCGAGTCCACACAGTCTTTAACTGTTCTGGATTGTATCTTTGTAGCTTCCAGAGCTTTCAGTGCTGCCTGGCTATCAGTGAGAATCTGAATCCTCCTGTTTTGAAAGGACCTCCTGATGATCTCCTGCGCACACGGAAATTGCAGTAATTTCTGCCTGGAATACGGTTGCAAGGCTGCTCAGGTTTATGCTAATTTCATTCCCTGGGCTTTTGCCAGCAGTACCCACCCCAGTACTATGTACAGTTTTAGACCCATCTGTATACCAAATGTTTTCATCCTGTTCTCTCGCCCTTTGTGAATTGCCCTCCACTCCCTAGGCATCCAAGTCTTTGCAATTTCCCGTAATTTCGACGGGACGTTTTATAGTTTTCCCATCCTCCAGTCCTTTTGGCCTGGTTAAAAAGCCTACGAGTTTCCGCCATCAGGGAGGAAAGTTCTGGATGCCACCACAGGGTCTCTCGTTTAACCTTCCTCACCTTCAATGGGCAGCTTTCCTCGTAAGCACCAATTATCGTTGACTTGATGATGTCATTCATCAGTTCCACGTCCACTGGTGTTCGCAGTCTTGACATACATTCCTTCAACCCCTGCTCTAGTCTCTCTCTAAAGTGATCCCAATTCCATTGGAACCATTGACTTTAGAAAGAAGTTAAGCCTTCTTGCATGGAACATACTGTATCCATAATTTGCATGAATAAAAATGGAAAACAAAGTGAATAAATCTAATTTCAGTATCCAACTAGTGAGATATTTTACCATGTACCGGCAACTCAGAAATTTTATTTTAATAAAAGGCGTCTCCCAAAATGTTCATTTGAGGTAGCCCACGTCGAAAATTATTTTCCCTTTTTAATTACCAACTTTTCCACCCTTAATTGTACGTCTAATAAAAAGAAACATGGAAAGTAAATATTACTTAAATCAACAGAAATAACTTGCTTTTTCGCTGGCTTCTGTTTATAATGATGAAACAGAGGGTTGTTGAAATTACTAGGGGGAATATGTTGACTTTTGTGAAGTTTGTAGCTCGTTCACTAATTTGTCGCCTTTGATGTCGTCGAATTAGTGCCGTGGATGATTGGTAACTTGATAATTATGTCTCGCAATATCTTCAAGCTTTGCACTTCAGGGGTGACTTTAATTACTATGCTCGATCGCGTTTTTACGCCACATGATGAGACTGTATGATTTTCAATGGGTTCTCAGTCATTTATTAGATAAACGCGGCTGCCTCACATTTAATTTCAAATCGATAAACTACAAATATTTTTTGTGTGCAAGCTTGCTTATTTCCTAAATTTTCCTGTGCCTGGAAATTTATAAGCGCTCAAGTGTTCTCCAGAAATACACAACCAAAGTTCCTTATTTTTAATTTTGCTGGGCTTAATTATTAAACTTTGCCGGTAAGAGCGCTTTCAAACTTTTCAATTGGGAGCGATTTTGGTCTCCAAAACTTCTCGTGCTTTATGGGAGCTGACGCAATTTAGTTCACACGAGCTCACAATGAACGCCCGCACATTATTGAAAGTTTTAGATAATACTATAGTGTTCTGCATACGGGATCACCCACTTATTACCTGTTTTAGGCTATATATTAAATTTAGAACTCAGGAAGCTATCCAACAGGACTAGACTAAGCAGACTTAAACCCACCGAAAATATTTTTAACAAACTGTATTGCAAAGATTAAATTTGGCAGACTACACTTATTTTCCACAACAAAACACTTTGTTGAAGGTGTTAAATTTTAGTAGAAATCAACGATTATTTGAAACTCCGGGCCTATAAAAATTAATGGAAGGACAATACGTACATTAACGAGAAATTTAAGCCTAAGAAATACAAACATAGGAAGGACTTAACTAATGATGCAACGTGTCTCCTTTCATTTTCAATATTTACATTAATCAGATTCTAAAAAATATACGTTTATTCCAACATAAAAACAGAGTGCCGCAGAATCACCAAATAATATTTCAGAAAGCTGAAAACAATCTTGAAACTGATTGTTTTATCGTTTAATTGTTAATTGTTTAATTATATATTATGAGAGAAGAATATATTTTTGGAAATATTTTTTATTAAACTTTGAAAAATATTGCACAAAAACGTTCTCTGGTGCACATTGTATGCGTCCTGATACTCGGAATATCCTTAAAACACTTTGGGGACATAGAAATCGCAATTTTCAAATTTCCCATGTTAGACAGGATGCTTCAGGATTCCCGGGACACACGGTAAATAATTAATCAAACATACATATACTAAATAAAAGACATAGCTGTTCGTATGTTCAATTTATATAATT
The DNA here is from genome assembly GCA_963966045.1 of Xestobium rufovillosum. NCBI lineage: Eukaryota > Metazoa > Arthropoda > Insecta > Coleoptera > Ptinidae > Xestobium > Xestobium rufovillosum. The sequence goes on along the minus strand of OZ014492.1, from coordinate 50,911,287 downwards.
CGTTAACATGAATTATACGCCTACCAATTAACTGCATCCATGTGTTTTTCGGATTCTTCTTCATTATCACTGGAATAGGTTTTTTCCATATCTGTCAGTATTTTTTTAACTTCAATCACTTGATAATTTTGTTTATTGTACATAAATATACGTATCCATAGATACACACATAATTTCAATGTGAAAAGTGCGTTACGCAGAGGAACGTAACGCCTCACTTTTAGTTAACGCTGTTAACGCGAGTTTAACACTTGATTTTACTACTCATAAAATTTCCGTACCGCGGGCTATAACTGAAAATCGATTCATAAGGAGTAAACTCCAAAAACGAAATACGTTGCAATACGTTCGCTCTCTCTGGGTACCTGCATCTTTCCCTTGGCAATCTACTAGTCTAAAGAAAAAGTTTGATTCGGAGGATACTACTTTTAACCCAATAACCAAGTGATGTGTGGCTTTTTGATCAAATTTCCTCCTTTTTTATGTTTTTCGGCTGCGTAGTTATAGAGTTCCGATTCAATAAATTCCGTCAAGCCTTTTCTGCATCCTTAGTTTTCAGTTCTTTTAGAACCATGGAAATATCAAATTTCACCACTCCCAGTATCGATTGATTTAAATTTCCTTTATAAGACAAGTCGAAGTTGGATTTTTATGAGAGGATTGAATTTACTGGGGTTATAAGACGCACGAAATAAATTAAAGTTTCTTCTGAGAATATAAAATCCAGTAGTTATTTCTACTACGTTACGGAAAGTCGTAACTTATTTGAAACCAATTTGTTATCATCGTAAGTTCAAGTAATTCTGAACTAGGGCGATTGTCCCTCTTTTTCTCAGAATAAACGAATCAATGGATCAAATAGCGCATAATATTGAAAAACATATTGACAAGGTAAGCCTCTAAAAGTTTTGGAAGTTCAGTATTCCTATTTCAATTACATTTCCTGCTTTGGATTCCTTCAAAAAGAAGCTGATCTATTTGATCATCATCGCTGATTCTGAAGATTGGATAAGATTTCATCTAGTGCTGCCCTCCTCAAGTCTTTTCTCCAATTCAAATCCCCTCGGACACAACAGAAACAAGACTAAAATTCGATTTAAGGAATATACTATTGAATTTAGTTCATCCAATACCCCTCGGAGTAGACGTATCTATATTTTAGTAACTATTGATTGGTTTGAGTGTTTGAATAATAGGGTTTCCTTTAAAACAGAAAGCCATACCTAAGGCTGCTGAAGTTAAGTGATATTTATTTTTTCGGGAAACAAAAAGGAAATTCAACGCCATCCACTACCCACTCGTTTTCAGCATAAAGAAAGAATAGTTTAGTGTTTTATTGTCACGTGAGATTTAGTTTTATTCTGTTTGCCCAAAGGGTTCCATCCTATATCTCCTATTCTTTATTGTCTTCCATACCTTTTGCTTTTCCCCAACTACCCAAATACCTTTCAAACCTTATCTTTATCATGCCTCTGTATTATTACCCATTATTTATCTAATATAACTTTCGTTTTCCTTTCCAGTTACCGGAAGGTGTGCAGTTAACATTGAGTGAACTGCGCGACATGGCGTGTAGGCAACAGGCACAGATCGACTCCCAGCATCAACTGCTGGCGGCAAAGGAACAAAGACTTAGGTACCTTAAAGAACAAGAAGCTCGACAACAAAGGGTCCAAGCCGAAAGCGAACGTCTTCGGAGACTTAGAGACAGAGTTGACGCACAAGAGCTAAAACTGAGGAAGCTCAGAGCTCTCAGGGGACAGGTGGATCATCAGAAGCAAAACAATGTCTCCCTCAGTAAGTTTTTTTTTTTGATTATTGCGAGTACATGAATTAAGCACAATTCCGTGATTTGCAGCAAGTGACCTTGATTCCATCCGCGCTTTGTTCAACGAGAAAGAAAAGGAATTATCTCTGGCCGTTGCAAAAGTCGAGGAACTAACGAGACAGTTGGAAGAATTGCGTCGTGGAAGGAACGCTGGATCCAGGGATCAACCTCCTCCTGCTTCTGCTTTAGAATTAGACAAACTGCGGAGAGAATTAATGGTAAAATCCACTCGCAAAATTCAGTAGATTATGCAACAATTTATGGTTTTGTTTTAGTACCGAAATAAGTTGAATGAACAGCAGAACTTTAGGTTAAACCAGCAGAGAGAAGCCTTAACGGCGAGGCAAGAGGAAATGAGTGCAATAGATAAAAGGATATCGGAATTACAGGAGCGATTGCATAGGAAAAGGTTACTAAACCAACAGTTGGCTAATCAAATAAGTGCAGCTTCTCACAAGGCTGTGTATCATCAGTTAGTTAGGTAAGTTCTTGATGGCGCTTTTGTGCTAGCCAAAGGCCCCACAACCCTTTCGCTAGAAACTTCATTTTGCTGTGTAAAGGAACTTAAAGCATTGAAGGAGCGGGATCATCTAAATCCTCTCTTGTTCATTGTGGGATCAATTGCAGTAGTCATGCTGGACCCAGGAGCAACATCAAGTATTGTTCCTTTTTATTCAGCCTACATGATTGGTTGGATCTTCCAGTTCTTCATCTGGTAGCAATCCACATCTGGGGGGAATATATCTAAATATCATGTAAGGACATGATGCCCACCACACACGACACACACTATTATTGTTGAATGTTTAGAGTGGTTCATAACTTTCGCCGGGTATTTGACACCTTTTCGATAGACACACCGCGTTTTTTCCTGAATCATCTGCCATATTGGATTCATTCGAAGATTCATTGTTCCTCTGCTCTTGCTCGTTTGATGTTTGTTGCTAACCATTGTCCAGAGGAATTATTTTGCCTTTTGAGAAGACTACGTCCAGTCAACCCCAAGAAGATTTTTCTTAAATTGGGCAACAATATTTCCTCTTTTATCAAGGTATAAAGCCTTGAGGCTTTGTGTATCAACATTGATCCTGTAACCACATTTTAAAGAGCTTCTTCCTAGGCTGCTGCCAAGACACCTTTTATGTTCACGAGGCATTTCTGGAAAAATAAATGTGATTTACTAATTTTACATCATATGTAGCATCGCATATTATTGCCCAATGTTGTGATCAATATGTTACCTACCCCTACAAATTCCAAATGCCCCCAGCATGAAAATTCATGGTTTCCGTACCTATATAGATAGGTAGATAATTAGATTTATTGTTTCCCATCCCTCATTTCTCTTCCTCTGCAAATGCTTCATCCACTCCTCCGCTTTCCTCCAGGATCTTCTCCACTCTATTCCATATGGTGTTCTCCCTCCACCCACATCTTTCCAACACTTGTTCCCATGTCTCTTCCTCTACCTCTCATATCCATTTCCTTCTGTCTTCACTTTCCCAATACCTTCCTCCTCTCATTTCATTCGCCAATCTAAACCTTGCCACTCTTATCATATTCTCTTCCTTTCCTCTCCTCTGTAAGTATCTAGGCAGCCCTATTGCCCTCATCCCACTGTATTGGCTGTTGTATTTTGAATTTCTTATCTTCTCATCCTTGTCTTGTTCTTGTATCTGCTTATTTCTTTCCTCTATTTCACTCCTCATGTTCCACCCCCATTATTCTTCTGTTCTCCCCTTCCATAGTCGCATAACCTCCTTCTTTTCCCACCTCGATTATTATTATTAATGCATCAAATAATCTCATTCTTCTTCCCCCCCCCCCCCCCCCCCCCCCAAGTTCCTATTCCCCATACTTGCTTCATGACTATTGTCGCCCTTCCAGTTAAGTCATTAATATGTTTCTCCTGCCCCCCCGTTCTTCTGCAGCATGACCCAAGTACTTGAACTCTTCTACCTCTTCTATCCTCGCCCCTTTCCATTCCCAGCTCTCTTCTCGTTTTCTTCCGCCTCATTTTCGAAATCTCATTATTTTTGTTTTGATTACATTCAATATCAATTCTTTCCTGTCTAAATAACGTTCTAACCTTTTCGACATCTCCTTTAGGTGTTTCTCTTCCAAATCTGATATATAGATGTTAAAAAGGTACTGGCTCAGTGGACACCCCTGTCTAACTCCCCTTTCAGTCCAGAATACCTCACTCGTTCCTTCTCCCATCTTCACTCTATTTTTCATTGTACTGGTTTCAATATGTTAACATTCTCCCTCATATATAAACCGCCTCCATTTTTCCTTATCCTGCGCTATTAATTTTGCTTGAACAGAAGTAACTCCTCTTCTCGTCAAGATATCGTTCAGCACTGAGTCCCATGTCTTCATAGGTCTTCCTTTTGTCTTTCTCCTTTGCACCCTCGCCTCCCATATGTTTTTCACAGGTCTTTCACTCTTCATGCGCATTAAATGTCCATACCATCTCAGTTGACAATCTTCTATTTTCTTCAGTAGTGGTTCTACCTCCAATTCCTCTCGTACATCACTATTTCTTATTCTATCTCTTCGGGTTATTCCCATCACCCTACGCAGATACATCATCTCGATGCTTTGTATTCTGCTTTTCATACTCCTTGTCAAGGTCCAGCTTTCACAACCGAAAGTAAGAATAGGCACAAACACAGTTTTAAAGATGCACATTTTTGCACTTCTCGATACTTCCTTCTTACTTATGAAAGTACCCTTTATGGTATGGTACACTCGTGATGCACTCTCAATTCTCTGAGTTATTTCTCCATCCTGTTCCCCTCTACCGTTAATGTTCACACCTAAGTATTTAAACGTATCCACCAATTGCAATTTTTTACCATTTATAGATATATTTACGTCCTTTTCTGTTTTTCCTATTATCATAATTCTAGTCTTAGCTTCGTTTATCTTTAAATTTCTTTTTTCTAGAGCCACATTCCAAATACTAAGATTTTTCTTAAGCTCATCCTCGTTTTTCGCAAATACCACCAAATCGTCCGCAAACGCGCACTCTCCTATCCAGATTGGTTGTAAATTCCTGTACCCAGCAAATACTCTTGTTGTTTTCTTTTTAACTTCTTTTATGACTTCATCCATAACCACATTAAACAGTGCAGGGCTGAGCACTCCCCCCTGTCTCAGTCCTTCATTCACTTCAAATTCCTGCGATTGCGTATTATCAGTTCTTACATAATTTCTATTTTTTTGGTATAAACTCATGATTGCACGTATTAACATTCTATCTACCATTTTCAGTTCCAGGTTTTCTCTCACTTTACTTCTGGGGACCCTATCAAACGCCTTTTCCAAGTCCAATAATGCCCTTCCTGAATCCATTTTGTGACTGTTCCAGTTGTAAATCAATTTTTTCCCTCAATTTTTTTTCTAATATCCATTCATACACCTTGCATACCATGCTCAATAATGTGATCCCGCGATAATTGCTGCATTCTCTTTTGCCTCCTTTTTTGTATAATGGGACAATAATTCCCACTTCCCAATCCTTCGGTATATTTCCCTCACTCCATGCTTTGTTACATATCTCAGTTAAATAGTTTGTGCCTTCTTCTCCCATATTTTTTAACATTTCACTCGTAATCTGGTCATTGCCTGCCGATTTTCCCTTTTTTAACATCTTTACCGCCTCGATAACTTCTTCCCTTTCAATGATGTTATGATTTTTCTGTTCTATCACTGCCATCACCTCCTCTCTCTGTTCTAATTCTACTACACTCAACAGTTGTTGAAAATATTCCCCCCACCTTTTGATTATTTCTTCTTGATTGGTATTTATTACTCCATCGCTGCCTCTAATTTGCTTGTAGTTCAATTCTTGTTTCTTTGTTCTTAAATTCTTAAGCACCTTATAAAATAACTTCTGGTTCGCATGATAATCTTCTTCCATTTTTCTTCCAAACTGCTCCCAAGACCTCTTCTTCACTTTCATGACCAATTCTTTCACCTTCTTCCTTTGTTCTTTGTACTCATTATATGTTTCACTAGTTCCCCCCCCTCAAATGTTTCTTCCACTTCTTCTTCTTTACTTTAATGTGGTGCTTGATGTCCTCACTCCACCAACTTGTCTGTTTTCTGTTCCTATTCACTTTTGTTACACCACAGACCTCTTTAGCTGCTGTCGTTAAAGTATCTCTAAATAGCTGCCATGCTTCTTCTACGTTCATTTCTTTCATGGTTTTTCCATTGCCCTCCCTACAAAGTTCCATTCCATTGTTAAACTTTTCTTTACATTTTTGCGCTATTTCATAGTTCGATATCTTGTGCGACCTGATTACCTCTCTGTTTACAGTAAGTTGTTTTTCTCGTGTTCTTTCATGCTTTATTATGTTTTGGATCTGCTGCTTCGCAATTGTCGTTTTTGCCAATACCAAATAATAATAATAATAATAATAATAATAATACGTTTATTAACACCACAATGAATTACAAAAAAAAATATAATTATACCTACACAGATCGAAACTGGTGTTAAATGGCCTGCATTCAGGCATCTGTGAATACCTAATATAGCATTCACAGAGCCTGATCTTCCATGCAGGCCAATTTGCAAAATAAAATAAATTAAACTAAATCTGAAAAAAATATGTTAGAAATAAAAAACGTATCCGAAGGGAGAACAAACGACAAAGAAAAACAAGACAAGAAGAGGAAGAACAGAGAAAGTAAAAGAAAAGGAAGTGGAGAAAGGAAAGATTAGGACATCTATGCACAGCCCACGTAATTCAGAGGAACTATTTACTGCTGGTCAAGAAAAATTTTAAATAATCTATGTTTCGCGGAATCACAAGAAAGAGTTAGAAATGAGTGAAAGTTATTTAAACAGGACACAATATTGTATGAGAATGATCTTTTAAATATTTCCTTGCGATGCCGCGGGATCGTGAGCATTAGCGACTTTCGACAAGTGGCAACGCCATGCACATCAGTTCGAAAAACAAGTTTATTATACAAATACAAAGGCAAATGGAACTGAACAATACCGAGAAAGAAGCAGACCATGTGAAGGCGACTTCTATTGAACATATTCAACCATTTCGCGTCTTTCAGTTTATGGGAGACGCGTGAACGTGCTCGAATTCCAAACATTAAGCGAAGACATGAATTCTGAACTTTCTGGATACGAAATTTATCACGACACGAGAGACAGGGAGCATAGACAGAATCACAGAAGTTGAAATGAGAAAGAACAAGTGAGTCACACAACGTCCTCTTAGTATTGAAATTGAGATAATGCCTCTGCCCATACACGAGTTTCAACGCAAGGTAAGCCTTCTGTAACAGAGAGTTAATATGCTGAGTAAAACGCAAGTTAGTATCGATGAGTAATCCCAAACTTTTAACGCAGCTCGTGAAAGGTACCACGGCATCGTCTATCTTTAAGACCATGTCGTTTGCCATGGTCATCCTGGACCCTTCACCCCCAAACACAATAGCAGAAGATTTCTTGGGATTAATCTTTAATAAATGTTGTTTGGAAACATTAACTAACTTTTCAAGATCACTATTTATGCGAGAACATGCATTACGAATATGTGTAACTTCGAAAGAATGGTAAAGTTGAGTATCATCTGCATAGAAATGATAATTACAGTGATGAAACGATTTATGAAAAGAAGATGTATAAATGGTATACAAGATAGGCCCAAGAATACTTCCCTGAGGCACGCCAGATGTTAGTTTACACGGCAAGGATAAATTGCTGTTATAAGTAACACACTGGCTTCTATCAGATAAGAAAGAAGCAATAAGCTCTACAGCGTCGGGGGCAAGGCCAATATGATGCAAAATCGAGATCATAATGTCATGGTTCAGCATGTCGAAGGCTTTGGAAAAATCGATTAGAACCAAAACAGTAATTTTGTTATGGTCCAAGGCACGAAAAATATCATCTGTAATATCGGACAAAGCCGAAGCACAACTATGACCCCGCCGAAAGCCCGACTGCCTCAAGGGTAGTATATTAAAGGAGTCTAAATGCACACGCAGCTGAATCTCAAGAATTTTTTCTAATATTTTCGAAAGGACAGGAAGAATACTTATGGATCGGAGATTACTAAATTCTGAAGGTGCGACAACCTTAGGAAGAGGAATTACATGTGCACGCTTCCAGACTGTCGGAAAATATGAGCTGCGTATGCATTCATTGAAAATATGAGTCAGGAAAGGAATAATGAACGGGCAACACAGAAGAATAAGTGAAATGTTTAGATCGTCACAACCATATGCCCCGGACTTTACCGACAGAAGCAGATCGCTGACACACTTCTCATCGACAAGTTGAAAGGACATGGTATTAGAAACACAGGGCATGAGACGAGAAGAATAAAAGGAGAGCAAATCTGGGGCAGGTACTGCATCAGTTTTACACGATTCTACGAAGTACTTATTAAGATTGTCGACATTGCTCAAGTTCAGAGGTAAATTACGCGACTTACGTTTTAGAATATTAAGTTTACCGAGCTCCGCCCACTTCTCCTTAACTGAGCAGTTCAGGAATTTATAATTAAGATATGCTCTCTTCTCAGAACGCAAAGCAGAAGTTGTGAAATTTCTGAGTTGTTTGTAATAAGACCAATTGGCAGGGAGCCCAGACCTCTTGAATTTACTCAACGCGCTATCTCTTAATTTCATCATAAATTTGATGTTGTCTGTTATCCAGGGCGTATAGGAGTGTGTCTTACGTCTTTTAGAAACACGAAGAGGAGCATGAAGATTGGCTAGAAAGAGGATAAAAGAATTTAAAATATCAACTTTACCATCAATGCTATCTGTTCGAAGTATGGAGTGCCACGGCAATGAAGCAAGATCTGAATTGAAGCGAATAGTATCTATGTCTCTAAGCGAACGATAAATAAAACTAGGAATTTCACATGGTACAGAGACACAATTAAGTTTACAGCATATTAGAAAATGATCAGAAATCAATCACCGCAGCACCACACACCTCAGATTTCACTGCAAAAATTAAATCAATTAACGAAAATGAAGAATCGGTGATACGAGTGGGCTGGTCAATAATTTGGGCTAAATTGAAAGTTTCGGCCAAAGCTAACAAATTCTCGGACATATTAGTGAAATGCAATAAATTTACATTAAAATCACCAATGAAGAGGACGCTGCTAAACTTGGAAGTAACAGCAACAAGTAAGTCTTCAAAACAGTTCAGAAATTCATCGTACTCACCCTTAGGAGGTCTGTATACAACGCCAATCACATGGTCAGTTCCACCAGATACCACCGTCACCACCAAGTATTCAAAGTTAACGTTAGAAATTCTTGAAATGATTGTAAATTTCAGGATATCTCTAATGTACATGGCAACACCCCCACCTCTACCAACACGATCGGATCTAACCAATGTATAACCACGAAGTGACACAGCAGCATCGTCAATGCCATCATGCAGCCAGGACTCACTCAAACATACCAAGTCATAGTCATTTTGACTCACATGATCAGTAAGACGATGAAAAGAGGCTACAAGGGATCTTACATTAATATGGGCAATGCACAATGTCATAGTATAATAAAAATAAATAAGTTAAAAGTGTATATGAATGTGCATAACATGAAGTAAACAGTAAAAAGAGGGAAAAACATTGATAATTATCCAGAAGAAATAAGACAGAGAAGAGATCAAGGGAAGAAAAGATAACGATAGAAAAAAGAGAAGAAAAAGAAATGACCCCAATTTGCAATAAGTAAATCAAAAAAAAAAATAGAAAACAAAAAAACATGGACTGCACCCACATCCCTATACAATACGAAATATATCAGTTTCACAATTAACATAGGTACACATGTAGAAAAAGAAACAAAAAGTTTCACAATAAAACAGAGCAGCAAAAAGTTTTAGAACTCTATCGATATAATAGTAGCATTTATATTTCCGTCCTGCAAAAGAGTAATATGTACAAATAAATATCAAAAACTTTCCAAAGAAACTGGGTTTTGCAGCAAAAACAATATGTAAGAAAAGTGTACAAATTCCAAACGTAAAATAAATCGTGAGTACCACTGATGTAGTTCAAAAAAAAAAATCAAAATAGAGAAATAGAATGCAGTGTACATCGCGACACCTAGCGTCAACAATTAACACTTCACAGGTCTTCCGCGCATCTAATAACTTTCTTCTGGTTGCCTTGCAAACTGTAAATTTTTCCGTTAAGTGACCATACCTTATCAGCACCATATTTTCGACCAGCTTTCCTCAACAGTTCGTAGCGCATTCGAGTCAAATCCTCTTTAATAACAAAACCAGACCCCTTCAGCAGTTTTCTGCTACGCAGTACCAATTCCCTGGTTTTGTATGACAAGAAACGTACAATTACTGACCTAGCCTGACCCTCCTTCGCTCTTCCAAGTCTGTGGCACTTTTCAACATCCACCGGCAACACCTTTAGATCAAGTTTATTATTCAACAGCTCCAAAACAAGCTCTTCTGTATCAGTAGCACTTTCATTATGTATTTCATTTATTCCAAAGATACGTATGTTGTTTTGACGGCTGTATTGTTCAAGAGAATCGTACTTTAATTCCAAACCATGGATTCTTTCTGTATTTAACTTCAATTCTTTCATGAAGGCTTCTAGGGTCGTGTCGATTTTATTAAACCGTTCATCAATTCTTTTACTAATCATTTCAGTCTGTTGTTGGCATATTTTATTAATAAGTTCCTCACTGCTTAAATCGTCGCCCTTCACCGTTGACTGTTTATTTCGGGACCTCTCCTTACTCGTACATCTTTAATTTCTTGTCTAAACTCTCTATTTATTATAACGTAGTCGATTATTGACTTCTCCCCTCTACTTTTAACTTCTCTCGTGATCTTATGAATCTCCCTGTGCTTAAAAAAGGAGTTCATGACCAAGAAATCATTTTGTATGCAGAAATCTATAATACGTTTTCCATTAAAATCTCCCAACATTACCACTATTCCTTTGCAATTCTCCACTATGTCCCCCAATGTTTCCCAGAAGTCATCTTTAACTGCTGCTCTATCGTCTTCATTTGGAGCATATACGATTACCAAACTCAGCACCTCTCGCTTTCCAATTTCCAACTCTATTGTTAGTAGTCTTTCTGATATAAATTCCCATGTCTTTATATATTGTGTCACCTTTCTATTTACGATGCATCCTACTCCTCCCTTCGCCCTTTCTTCCTGTCTTACTCTGCTAAGTATCATTGTATGTCCTTTTTCCAGCTCCACAATGGTTTGTCCTTTCTTCTTAGTTTCTGTTACAGCTATACAGCTATACAGCTGTATATATGAACAGAAATATTTGAGCCACACATAGAGGTCTCATAGCGAAAGGGTTGAGGGCCTTCTTGCAGTTTCTTCTACCAAGTTAATTTTCTTAACATTTTCTTTGCAACAGGTTATCATCAGGATCAGAGCAAAATAATCAAAATTACAATAGAAAAGCGCAACAGAATCCTAATCAGCCTTCGAATGGACTATCCCGAGGCAATATTGTAGCTGTCGAACCCTATAACCATGTTCCTCTTCCTAGCAGTCATCAGATAAAACCGACACAACAAAATACTCAAGAAGTAAGCAAAACGTACACAAATAGACCTTGAATACTAAAAATTTATTTCAATTTTTAAGAACACGACATATCATCAACTGTATCAACAAAATCACCATATCAAAAACGATGCGGAACAAACTGTACAAGAATCTCAAGAAACTCAGATAAATAAGTTATCGAACCTTTACCCACCCAGACAAGAGGACGCGGATATTCTGAAAGAATTTTCTGTATCGAAGTCGGACCCCAAATATCAGACGCTTCCCTACAACACTAAATTTACCGTAAATTTAATACCCAACAAAACCTGTAGAGTGAACACCGACAACAGTGACAATAACGCAAATAGTGAGATAAAAGATTTGTCCAGTTGGGCCCATATGAATGGAAATGTTGTACATAGTGCACCGTTAAATGTGGTCAACAAGAATATAGCGACACCTCTGAATCAAACCGATTTAATGAATAGGAAGAGTAATGAAGCTAGTAACGGAGTCAATGCTACAGGGATAACATATCAGGTAAGTGAACTCTTTGTAAAAAATGATCAAACTTACCGTATGTTTGCATTTCAGAAGCCAGTAAGCAGTGTAGCACCCACGTCAATACACCACTCCAGTAGCAAACTCTCTAATGTTTATCAAACATCGTCCATCAAAGTTCAGCCGGTTGAACCTCAAACCATAACAAGTCACAAACAATTAACAGTATCATCGTCTCAAAGTCAGTGGGTCCAGTCGCCCCCACAAACGCTTCCTTTGTCACCCCCACAGTCGTCGAGCACACCAGCAGGTACCCCGGAAACGAACCAAGAAAAGAGTCAAACAAAGCCCGCCTTACCTCCTAAACCTTCTATAAAAACTCCGCCAAGGCAAACGCAAGGTTTAATCGAATCGACTGAACCGCAGCCACCTCCACTACCACTATCCGAACCACCTGATGACATCACAAAACCTCCGGTACAAAGACCACCAGCAAAAACCACTCCATCAACACAAAATCAAGACATGCCAGTAATCAAAGCCAAACCTTTAACGATTAAGAAACAGCCGTTTAGTGAACAACCGAAACTACGAAGTATGGTCTTTTCAAAAACGAACGGTATATCATTAAACAATAGAAGGATAGAAATGCCCCCTGCCTTTCATTTCCCAGAAGTAACCCCTGAGAAACCCCAAGAGATTGTAACCGAAAGTCAAACGGAAGTCGGTAATGATGAACCTGATCGAGCGGCTCCTGAAGAAACCGAACCAAAAGAAGATAAAGACGAAGTCAAAATTGCGACAGACAATGTAGTTAGACGATGTAAAAAGGGTAACCTGAAGCAAACAGGAAAAGTGAATCTCTCGAGGAGGGTCAGTTTCGATCCTCTAGCTCTCTTGCTAGACGCCAGCCTAGAAGGCGAACTGGAACTAGTGAAAAAGACCGCAACGCAAGTACCTAATCCCAGTGCAGCAAACGATGAAGGCATCACAGCTCTCCACAACGCAATCTGCGCGGGGCACTTAGAGATCGTGAAATTCCTCGTCGAATTTGGGTGCGATGTGAACGCACAAGATAGTGATGGCTGGACACCTTTACACTGCGCAGCCAGTTGTAACAATGTGGCAATGGTGCGGTTTCTTGTGGAACACGGTGCTTGTATTTTTGCTACGACGTTGAGTGATCACGAAACGGCCGCCGAGAAATGCGAAGAGGACGAAGAAGGTTTCGATGGGTGCTCCGAATATTTGTACAGTAAGTAATTTTTGGTTGACCTAATATAATTCATTCATACCTCGTTCAGCCATACTGCTCTTCCTCCCATTTCTCCCCTCGTGTGTATGCATTTTCGTTGCATATGTTCGAGAGTCTCCTCTTCTTCTCAGCACATTCTGCACTTCCTCTCTTCCTCCCTCATCCAGTACCATCTTCCATTTCCCTCTGTTCTTGTGTTTGAAAGTCTTTGTCCCTGCTGACTATATCTGCCGCCATGGGGCCTATATCATCTCTCCTTCTCTCTACCTCTTCTGGTATGTATCCATTTCTTTCACAATATTTCCTCCTTTTCCCCTCCCACTTTGACCCGCTGCTTCTTTTTATTTCTTTCTAGCACACTAGCAATTTGTTCTGGATTCTTCGTATACATTTTTCCTCGTATTTCTTCGCACTTTTTCCTGCTTCTATCCTCAACTTTTCCCTCCTGGTCTCCTCCAGCACAATATAACCTGGTGTCTGTCTCTTCAGCCCCAACACCTATCTCGTATATCTCTCCTGTACACTTTCCAGTTTAACCTGTTCTTTCCACCCTGACATCTTTGCTCCATACACTATCATCGGTTTGATTAGGCTGTCGAACATCATTGTTCTTCTGGCTAAGTCGTGCCCGAATCTTCTTTCCCCGATGCTCCATATTTGTGCCATTGCTTTAATTGGAAACCGGTAACCCAAATATTTAAATTCTTCTACCTCCTCTATCTCTTTTCCCTCCTTCATCCAGTTTTCCGTCTTAGGTCGGCCCCCTCCACTTCTGAGCCTCATGATCTTTGATTTCTGTGTAGTTAGTCTCAGCGCTTTCCTGCACAAATGCTTTTCCAGGGTCTTCATCATCTGTTTCACTTGTCCTGCCTCAGTTGCCAGCAGCACAATGTCATCTGCATATGCCAGCAACCAGACTTTCTCCTTCCCTACCACCACCTGTCCCGCCTTAGCCAACTTTAATATCTCTTCCATGTCTGCTATGTAAGCGGTAAACAGGCTTGGGCTCATTGGACAATCCTGCCTTACTCCCCTTGTTTTTCGAAACCTTTCACTCTCCTTTCCATTTTCCAACTCCTTCCATAGTTTTTCTCTTTCTATTGTATCAAAGGCTGCTTAATAATGTAGGAACAATTTCTTCGCTGGTAGTCTAGGTTTCCATCAAATTTGTGATGGGTATTGCGGTTGTTAAGCAGCCAACTACCACTCTTCTGTTTTTGGAAAGTTCGATAGATAATTGATTTATTGGTTCCCATTTGGGATTGCAATTCAAAATAACAAATAAACTCCTCCTCACAATTAATTTCGACCTATCTAATACCTATCTAATGTATAATCACCCCTCCCTTTCCTTCCTTCCCCTCTGTATCAATTCCATCCATTTCTCCCCTCTTCCACTTTCCTCCAATATCATCTCCACTCTCGCCTGTTCCATGTTCTCTCTCCATCAGCACCTCTCTAACACATGTTCCCATGTCTCCTTCTCCGCCCCACATACCCTACACATTCTTCTGTCTTCGCTTTCCCAATACCTTCCACCTCTCATCTCATTTCCCAGTCTAAACCTTGCCACTTTTATTATCTTCTTTTCCCTTCCCCTACTTTGTAGATATCTCGGCAGTTCCGCTGATAAAATTACTCTTGCTTCTCCTCCCATTTCGATTTTTCTCTTCCTTCCTTCCGTACCTCTTCCCAACACTGCCTGGCTAATTCGTTCCCGTCCCCATCTCTCCACTTTTCCTCACCATGTATCCTGGCTTTATCCAATCTAAGCCCACTGTCCATCTTATGTACTTTTCTTGGATCCCCTCTATCTTCTCTCTCTCTTCCAACCCCCAAATCTCTGCTCCATACATGGCTACGCTGCTCACCAAACAACTTTACTCTTCTTTTCCAGTCGCCCCCAAAATTCCTCTTTCCTATTCCCCATACCTGCTTCATTGCTATTGTTGCCTTTCTTACTACCTCTCTTACATGCTTCTCTTGGCCCCCATTCTTTTGTAAGGTGAATCCTAGATATTTAAACTCTCCCACCTCCTCCAACTCTTCCCCCTTCCACTCCCACTTCTCTATGCGACTTCTTCCCCTCTCCTCCCTTTCCTGAATCTCATAATTTTAGTCTCCTCTGTGTTCAATACTAGTTCTTTCTTCTCCAAATAACTTTCCATTCTTCTCAGCATCTCCTTTAGTTCTTTCTTCCTTTGCCAAGAGGAGTATATCATCCGCATATGCTAGTGTCCAATATTTATTTTTCCCTATTATCACACCTCCTGCCTGTCCCTTTCCCATTACCTCTTCTAAATCTAATAGGAAGATGTTAAACATCTTTGCTTACTTCTCTCTTTCTGTCTCTACACTCCCTGTCCCACCATTAATTTCTCCTTCCCCCTCCCCTTACATTCTTTTTGATTACTTTCCATCTTGCTGCTCCACTTATTATCTGTTCCATCTCCTTCACCATCTCATCTGTATTTTCCTCTCAGATTTCTTTTCCTCTTATGTTCTTTCTGTACTCCTCTATTCCTTCTCCTGACCAATCTATCACAGTTTTTTCCTCTTCATCCCTTTTTCCTCGTTTTATTATAGTGATCTATAATTTCTTGGTCTAATAATCACTTAACTCGAAGAGTTAACAGTATCATTCGGAGTCATCAAAATCTGAAAAATTTAAGGAAAGTTGCAATTTTAACACCTTAATCTGGTGACAGTCATGGAACACATTTTCTACATATTCTCTGCCAGTCTGTCTTTGACCCAGTATGTTACTGGCCTTGTGAAATGAAAGTTTACGTTGAATGTTGTTCTAAATCTGCAGAGCATCATAAAGGTTCTTTTCTTCGTTTGCAGGTGTGCAAGAGAAGTTGGGAATTCTGTCAGGAGGTGTTGTTTATGCAGTATTCGATTATGCAGCCCAACAACCGGACGAGTTAAGTTTCAAGGCGGGTCAGCAGTTGACCGTCCTCAGAAAGGGTGATGAGAATGAACGAGAGTGGTGGTGGTCACGACTGGGTGATACGGAAGGGTATGTTCCTCGAAATCTTCTTGGGGTAAGTTATTTATATGGGGAAACGTTTCGTCGTAATTATTGATTTTATGGTTTCAGTTGTACCCAAGGGTTTGTCGAAGTGAAGAATAATATTTTTTGTTATCTAGTAATTATATAAGCGTACCTTTTTGCCTCTGCAAATATTTTTACTACTATATATCGACCTTTGCTCAGTATAGTATTATATTGTATAGTTTAAAGGTTTTCCTGTATTTTTTTGTCTTTGTTATTATTTTGTTAGTATTTTTTATTGTAATTATATTGTACAAGTAATTATTTCGAATTGCCTTTTTGTTTTATGATATTTTTAATATATTTTTAAAAGTGTAAATATATAAATATGAAAATATTTAGAATACAATATATTGATAATACTTTTGAGTTTTTTTAAACATTGAGCTCCGGTTGTTGCTTTAACTTCGATTTGATCCTGAATATGGTATTCCCATAGGAATAAAGACTCATAAATAAACGGCAGAGAACTATTTATACACCCAGACCCAATACAAATAGAAATAAACTAGTTATTTGACAAAAAATAGTCACTTTTATGGAATTGTTTGGTACGGGCGGCCCGACCCTGCCGTCCCTCACGAGCCGTCACTGCTATTAATGTTGAGTGTTGTTAACTTCTTATTAATTTCTGCTATCCTGATACTTCAAAAGAAAATGACCTCTGTATAAAGCAATCTAAAATAATACTGAGTGTTGCCAACCTCCTATACATTTCTACTATCCTGATACTTCAAGAGAAAATCGACTTCTGCACAAAAGCATCTAAAATTAATAGTGTTAACCTCTTATTAATTTATGCTTTCCTGATGCTTGAAGAGAAAATTGACTGCTGTAAAACACTATTAATGTTGAGTGTTGTTAACCTCTTATTAATTTCTGCTATCCTGATACTTCAAAAGAAAATGACCTCTGTATAGAGCAATCTAAAATAATATTGAGTGTTGCCAACCTCCTATATATTTCTACTATCCTGATACTTCAAGAGAAAATCGACTTCTGCACAAAAGCATCTAAAATTAATCGTGTTAACCTCTTATTAATTTATGCTTTCCTGATACTTGAAGAGAAAATTGACTGCTGTAAAACACTATTAATGTTGAGTGTTGTTAACCTCTTATTAATTTCTGCTATCGTGATACTTTAAGAGAAAATTGACTTCTGTACAAAAGAATCTAAAATTAGTACCGACTACCGAATGTCCCTAAGTGACCTCATATATTTCTGCTATCCTGATACCTTCAAGAGAAAACTGATTTCTCTACCAAATAATTTAAAATTATCAAGCAAGTAACCTCTTACATAATTCTGCTATCCTGATATTTCAAAAGAAAATTACCTCTGTATAGAGCAATCTAAAATAATATTGAGTGTTGCCAACCTCCTATATATTTCTACTATCCTGATACTTCAAGAGAAAATCGACTTCTGCACAAAAGCATCTAAAATTAATAGTGTTAACCTCTTATTAATTTATGCTTTCCTGATGCTTGAAGAGAAAATTGACTGCTGTAAAACAATATTAATGTTGAGTGTTGTTAACCTCTTATTAATTTCTGCTATCGTGATACTTTAAGAGAAAATTGACTTCTGTACAAAAGAATCTAAAATTAGTACTGTTGTATGTTTTAATTAGACGTTTATTTAGTTTATTACATTAATATTTGATATTTTGTCAAGATATATGAGTTGAAATAAAGCAATAAATTTGACAGCTTGAACTTCTGTCTTCTAACTTCTATCATGGCTTCCACTCGACTGACCTCCTTCCGTCGCGACTGTTGCACTGTCCGCACCCTGCCGTCGCTCTCCGCAGCGCACAGATCTGGGAAATCCGTGCCGCGGCGCCACCGCTCGCCCGCCGGTACTATAGAGATCGACAACAGTACCGACTACCGAATGTCCCTAAGTGACCTCATATATTTCTGCTATCCTGACACCTTCAAGAGAAAACTGATTTCTCTACAAAATAATTTAAAATTATCAAGCAAGTAACTTCTTATATAATTCTGCTATCCTGATACTTCAAAAGAAAATGACCTCTGTATAAAGCAATCTAAAATAATATTGAGTGTTGCCAACCTCCTATATATTTCTACTATCCTGATACTTCAAGAGAAAATCGACTTCTGCACAAAAGCATCTAAAATTAATAGTGTTAACCTCTTATTAATTTATGCTTTCCTGATACTTGAAGAGAAAATTGACTGCTGTAAAACACTATTAATGTTGAGTGTTGTTAACCTCTTATTAATTTCTGCCATTGTGATACTTTAAGAGAAAATTGACTTCTGCACAAAAGAATCTAAAATTAGTACCGACTACCGAATGTCCCTAAGTGACCTCATATATTTCTGCTATCCTGATACCTTCAAGAGAAAACTGATTTCTCTACAAAATAATTTAAAATTATCAAGCAAGTAACCTCTTATATAATTCTGCTATCCTGATACTTCAAACGAAAATGACCTCTGTATAGAGCAATCTAAAATAATATTGAGTGTTGCCAACCTCCTATATATTTCTACTATCATGATACTTCAAGAGAAAATCGACTTCTGCATAAAAGAATCTAAAATTAATAGTGTTAACCTCTTATTAATTTATGGTTTCCTGATACTTGAAGAGAAAATTGACTGCTGTAAAACACTATTAATGTTGAGTGTTGTTAACCTCTTATTAATTTCTGCTATCGTGATACTTTAAGAGAAAATTGACTTCTGTACAAACGAATCTAAAATTAGTACCGACTACCGAATGTCCCTAAGTGACCTCATATATTTCTGCTATCCTGATACCTTCAAGAGAAAACTGATTTCTCTACAAAATAATTTAAAATTATCAAGCAAGTAACCTCTGATATAATTCTGCTATCCTGATACTTCAAAAGAAAATGACCTCTGTATAGAGCAATCTAAAATAATATTGAGTATTGCCAACCTCCTATATATTTCTACTATCCTGATACTTCAAGAGAAAATCGACTTCTGCACAAAAGAATCTAAAATTAATAGTGTTAACCTCGTATTAATTTATGCTTTCCTGATACTTGAAGAGAAAATTGACTGCTGTAAAACACTATTAATGTTGAGTGTTGTTAACCTCTTATTAATTTCTGCTATCGTGATACTTTA
The DNA here is from genome assembly GCA_963966045.1 of Xestobium rufovillosum. Classification (NCBI taxonomy): domain Eukaryota; kingdom Metazoa; phylum Arthropoda; class Insecta; order Coleoptera; family Ptinidae; genus Xestobium; species Xestobium rufovillosum. The sequence continues at coordinate 50,891,952 of OZ014492.1, read as the reverse complement.
AGAGAAAATTGACTTCTGTACAAAAGAATCTAAAATTAGTACCGACTACCGAATGTCCCTAAGTGACCTCATATATTTCTGCTATCCTGATGCCTTCAAGAGAAAACTGATTTCTCTACAAAATAATTTAAAATTATGAAGCAAGTAACCTCTTATATAATTCTGCTATCCTGATACTTCAAAAAAAAATGACCTCTGTATAGAGCAATCTCAAATAATATCGAGTGTTGCCAACCTCCTATATATTTCTGCTAACCTGATACTTCAAGAGAAAATCGACTTCTGCACAAAAGAATCTAAAATTAATAGTGTTAACCTATTATTAATTTATGCTTTCCTGATACTTGAAGAGAAAATTGACTGCTGTAAAACACTATTAATGTTGAGTGTTGTTAACCTCTTATTAATTTCTGCTATCGTGATACTTTAAGAGAAAATTGACTTCTGTACAAAAGAATCTAAAATTAGTACAGACTACTGAATGTCCTTAAGTGACCTCATATATTTCTGCTATCCTGATACCTTCAAGAGAAAACTGATTTCTCTACAAAATAATTTAAAATTATCAAGCAAGTAACCTCTTATATAATTCTGCTATCCTGATACTTCAAAAGAAAATGACCTCTGTATAGAGCAATCTAAAATAATATTGAGTGTTGCCAACCTCCTATATATTTCTACTATCCTGATACTTCAAGAGAAAATCGACTTCTGCACAAAAGGATCTAAAATTAATAGTGTTAACCTATTATTTATTTATGCTTTCATGATACTTGAAGAGAAAATTGACTGCTGTAAAACACTATCAATGTTGAGTGTTGTTAACCTCTTATTAATTTCTGCTATCGTGATACTTTAAGAGAAAATTGACTTCTGTACAAAAGAATCTAAAATTAGTACCGACTACCGAATGTCCCTAAGTGACCTCATATATTTCTGCTATCCTGATACCTTCAAGAGAAAACTGCTTTCTCTACAAAATAATTTAAAATTATCAAGCAAGTAACCTCTTATATAATTCTGCTATCCTGATACTTCAAACGAAAATGACCTCTGTATAGAGCAATCTAAAATAATATTGAGTGTTACCAACCTCCTATATATTTCTACTATCCTGATAGTTCAAGAGAAAATCGACTTCTGCCCAAAAGAATCTAAAATTAATAGTGTTAACCTCTTATTAATTTATGCTTTCCTGATACTTGAAGAGAAAACTGACTGCTGTAAAACACTATTAATGTTGAGTGTTGTTAACCTCTTATTAATTTCTGCTATCGTGATACTTTAAGAGAAAATTGACTTTTGTACAAAAGAATCTAAAATTAGTACAGACTACCGAATGTCCCTAAGTGACCTCATATATTTCTGCTATCCTGATACCTTCAAGAGAAAACTGATTTCTCTACAAAATAATTTAAAATTATCAAGCAAGTAACCTCTTATATAATTCTGTTATCCTAATACTTCAAAAGAAAATGACCTCTGTATAGAGCAATCTAAAATAATATTGAGTGTTGCCAACCTCCTATATATTTCTGCTATACTGATACTTCAAGAGAAAATCGACTTCTGCACAAAAGCATCTAAAATTAATAGTGTTAACCTCTTATTAATTTATGCTTTCCTGATACTTGAAGAGAAAATTGACTGCTGTAAAACACTATTAATGTTGAGTGTTGTTAACCTCTTATTAATTTCTGCTATCGTGATACTTTAAGAGAAAATTGACTTCTGTACAAAAGAATCTAAAATTAGTACTGTTGTATGTTTTAATTAGACGTTTATTTAGTTTATTACATTAATATTTGATATTTTGTCAAGATATATGAGTTGAAATAAAGCAATAACTTTGACAGCTTGAACTTCTGTCTTCTAACTTCTATCATGGCTTCCACTCGACTGTCCTCCTTCCGTCGCGACTGTTGCACTGTCCCCACCCTGCCGTCGCTCTCCGCAGCGCACAGATCTGGGAAATCCGTGCCGCAGCGCCACCGCTCGCCGGTACTATAGAGATCGACAACAGTACCGACTACCGTGTTGCCAACCTCCTATATATTTCTACTATCCTGATACTTCAAGAGAAAATCGAGTTCTGCACAAAATAATCTAAAATTAATAGTGTTAACCTCTTATTAATTTATGCTTTTTTGATACTTGAAGAGAAAATTGACTGCTGTAAAACACTATTGAGTGTTGTTAACCTCCTATTAATTTCTGCTATCCTGATATTTTAAGAGAAAATTGGCTTTTGCACAAAAGAATCTAACATTAGTACCGAGTGTCCCAAAGTGACCGCATATATTTCTGCTATCCTGATACTTCGAGGGAAAATGAACATTTGTGCAAAACAAATTTCTCACCTGACCTGATGCTTCAAGAGAAAACTGATTTCTCTACGAAATAATTTAAAATTACCAAGCAAGACCTCTTATTTAATAATTCAATATAAAATGACCTCTGTATAAAGCAATCTATAATAATATTGAGTGTTGCCGACCTCCTATATATTTCTGCTATCCTGATACTTCAACAGAAAATTGACTTCTCTACGAAAGAATTTAAAATTAATAAATACTAGTGGTGACCGTAGTTGTGTGTACCCTAACGGGCACAACACAAGTATTTGTTGGTGGAATAATATTTTTTGGTGGAATTGTATTTTTTGGTGGAATAGTATTTGTTGGTGGAATCGTGACTTTTGGTGGAATAGTGACTTTTGGTGGAATAGTGAATATTCATCATATTCATCATATTCGTGTGTTTGGATTTATAGACGGATTATTTATAGTCAACTTGCTTTAGCATTTTTTGATTTAGGTAGTCTCCCGTTGTGATCTGGGGGACATTGTGGTCGTGGATGTATGTCGCGTGTAAAGAATTGAAAACCGTTGCCAAGCGACGTATTTTGACATGTCCAGTTGTAAGAATTGTAAAATTATTTCTAAAATATATCGTAAAATAAAATATTGAAAAAAAATTGAGAACGGCACTATAACGTTTTAGCGCGCTGGTAATGTTTTTGTTTGGGGGGGGACACTTAAACGCTCCGCTCGCTTCGCTCACTCCGCTTGCCCAAAGACCAGAAATAGTGGGCCGTGGAATAAGGTTTTTTGGTGCAATAAGCAATAGTATTTGTCGGTGGAATAGTATCTTTTGGTGGAATCGGGAATACGGGTTCATATTTGTGTGATGTTTGGATGACCAATCACAAGCGCTTTTAAGCTAATGACGTAACCTGGGCAGCACGTGTTTCTGTTTAATTCTCTGAATGCGCGCTTCGTGCTAAAATCGCCATTGTTTAAATTTTGAGCTACTGGTGAGTAAATAATTGTAACCCAGAGGGCCAATAAACACCTTGTTACTTATTTCTATCAAAATTATATTGATTTTCTATTTAGTGCAACGACCCTATTGTAAACACCACGGGGTAGAGGGTAAAGTCACAGTGTGTCACTGTGAAGCCTGTGAAAGTCGAAGCACGGTGATGATTCTGGAGGAAGATAGAAAGGGGAAGGGGTGGATGAGACGACTGTAGTTACAGCGTGGAGAAAGCTGCTATTGCAGTTGTCTCATCCACCCCTTTCCTTTTCTATCTTCCTCCAGGATCATCACCGTTCTGACATGCTGCAGCTCCCCAGCACATGTTCCCTCGTCTCTTCCTCTGCTTCACTCTTCCTACATTCGCTCTGCCAACATCCTCCACTTCTAATCTCATTTCCCAGTCTAATTAACAAGTAATTAATTTAATTCATCAAATTATTAAAACGTAATTTTAAACTGAAGGTGAAGGAGACAAGGTCTAATGAATATATATCCTTATACAAGTGCAGTATAATAATAAAAGGTAAGTTTGCAAATTGTGATCTTTTATTCGTGCAAGGTCTTTGTCAAAAAATTTCTAGGGCAGATCCACGCCAAAAATAGGACAAGGATGCACATTATACAACCATTAGATATGACAAGCCTATATATTACGTGTTCGTGTGTAAAATTCAAACCTTCAACGTCAATTTAATGTAGATCTTTTGATACCCCATTAAAAATTACGCTACATAAGGTAGCTTTGTAATTTTAAGTTGTTTATGGAGCAACATCTACATTAAAATGACCCTCATTTCATTTTTGCTCAATCACGGGCTTAAATTTTGGTACTGAAACTTTAGCAAACTCCCGCTATATTTTCGTAAAAATTAATGAATTGTAACTGAAATTCGCACCAGAGGCGACGAAACTATGAAATTGTAGAGGAAACAAGATGAGAAAACCAACAATTATAGTAGAAGTCGATTTTTTATAAAGGCGAAAAATTTCGTCCAAGTTTAGATTTTTTGCAACCCCTCCTGAACATTTCAGAGGTATGAAAGTGAATCAGGTGGATGCACCCGTTTATGTTCTATCAGCCGACACCCTGGCGGTCAAAAGATATTTTTTCAAGAAAAACAATAAAGTGCTGTTAGATAGTTAAAGTCTATATTTTCATCTCCGCTAATTTAAGAAAATGTGGGTTGAAAAATAAAACTGTTACAATGCCTGGAGAAGTCCATATTTGGAGGGTTCGGAAGCGAAAATGCACCCCTCTCGTTTTTCATTAATAACTTTCTCAAGTACGTACCAAATTTAGTTTTTCCGGCTGGTTGAAAGATTAAGTTTCGGAGAACCTTATTCTTGTCATAAAACATGTGGAGTCTCAAAGAGGAAAGGAAGACCACGTAAAACACGTACCTGCTTTTTAAGGGCGTCTTGTAAACACCGTGTAACTATTTATGGCAAATGTAAAATGACAGAGTGAAAGTAACAGTTAACTGAAAAGTACGAAATTGATAAACTTGGTAAAATCTCGAAATCTTCCCGAACATTTTCACTCCAGATGGGGTGAAGATCCGGGGCGAGAACGTTCTGCATATCGAAGTGTTGGCAATTTCATTGAAAATTTGACAGATAGTAATAAATTTGACGTTTTCTGTTTCAAAGCAACCTCGATGTGGCACGATAGAAATTTTTTATTGGTTACAGTCAATTAAATAATGGTTCGTTTATCTACAGATAATTTTGTTCGCCCTGCAGCGAGAAAATATATTGCGCGTGTTCCAGGAAGGTCTTGAATGAGCAACATTAGAATAAATTAGTGGTCGGAGACTTGATCTGTAAGTAAGGTCAAGTTTATTTCGACCTCTTAGTCAAAACTAGAACCGAACTTTCGTTTTCAAACTAAAAGCGGATTCTCAGACTCTTTTACATTATTCAAATATCGACGCTGAAGAATAAGAATAATTCAAATAAGTAACGACTATAGACATTAGCGCGTGTCACTTTCGGCGTTGCTCTAGTGCTCGCATGACAACCTAAAACGTCATGTCGTCCATGAATGAGACTTTTTTGCTTTTAAGTCCGGATTAAACTTTAACCCTATATAACACACCAAAACCGGCGCGTGCTACTTTGTTGTCTAGATATCCAAGCACCGGTAACAGGATGCCGAAAATAATATTTTTACTACTATGCGCGCTGTGCAATTTTAAATTATGTGCCAATATGACCATCGCGGAGTTCATTTTTGGACCTAAACTGGGAAGCGGTAACACCAGCAGAAGAATAGGAAGGGAACTGCAGATGCAAGTCGGTGTAAGTTCGTCTTTCTTAAAAAAAATTGAGATTCCTATCAGTGCTTAAATATGCGTCCGTCCACACTGGCGCATATTTGGCACATTCCGTTATGTTAATAAATATTTACATACCAAAACCATGTGTAGATATTTTTTAATAATTTTAGTTTGACCTGTTGAGGAAATCTCGTTTTATCAATGGAACGTCCCGATTATTTTTGGGGTGTGTCTATTTAAAAAAAGAACTGTGGTCATTGTATTTAATATGTTAGCGAAAGTCATAATTTGGCGGACGAAAAATGTGACGAAATTGTCACTTGGACAATAATGAATAAAGTAAATCTACGTTTTATCAAATAGCGTCTTCGCTATCATTTTTCACGCGGACTTGACGCGGGTTTTCACCAAAAATTCACATTACAGTTTTATAAATAATTTTTTTTTGTTTCTGAACAAAAAACGAGACTTCAGTCAGGTTCTACATACAATTAAAATATCAACCAGTATTTCCATAACGTAAATTATATCTTAGGTTTTCCCATTATACAGAGTGGTTCCAAACTCGGGAGGTGTTTTATTTTTTAGAGGTTTTGAGGTTTAGAGGTTTAGAGGTTTTGCGATGTAAAATTCTATAAATTTTTGTTTATAGCCATTTTCGGGAACCATTTAATTTATATTACTTTTTGATTTAGGAGTAGGTACTACGTATCTTAGTATGTACCTATATACAATTCCATACATTTTAGTAAACCAGAAGGGATCGCATTTTTAACTGTTTGTACAAAAAGGAAGAGTCCTTATTGTATGCTAAGTAGTATCGAGAAAATTTATGTTTGTTTTGGACACGTGTAATGTAAATTTAATTTTGAATTTATGCGCACTACCAATAATTATTATAAAACATAATAGTCAGACATTTTAGGGAACCTAAAAAATCAAAATTACCTACCTCATCATCATAAGGTTCTCAGTCGTCAGTCCGAAGGCTGGTTGGACGCGTACCTTCATCCTTTCCTATCCTGAGCTAACCTACGCATTTCCCCAAAAGTTGAACATCCTACATACCTAACTATTTGAGAGCAGTAGTCTAATCTGGGCCTACCCCTACCTCTTTTTATTCCTATCTCTGACTCTAGTATGTCGTGAACTAAGCCTTCGTGCCTCAGAAGGTGTCCTACCATCCTATCTCTCCTATTTCTTACTATATTCCATAAATGTCTGTACTATTTTTATTACGTATATGTAAATTTAATTCTTAGCGCATTAATAAATTGAAAAATACTATTTTTGGACTACTCAGAAACACTGATACAGGCACCAAAAAATACGACATTGAAAACGTCTCTATTAATTTATGCCCAACAAGTGCACCAAAAAATACGACATTGAAAACGTCTCTATTAATTTATGCCCAACAAGTGCATGGTTACTTATACGTTTTTAAAAATATAAGATTACATTAACAAATCGACATTAATTTGTATGCTTATACGTCACTTCAGTTATGTAATTTTTTCAGTTCCTCTAGCAAGAATGGAAAACGGAATTCCATTTTGCCTACCTACCAATTATTAGCATTACTTACTATATTATTAACTTGCAGAAAAAGCAAATATTCGTAATAATACCATTCGTCCCCACGGAAATTCCTACAAAATTCCTTGTTGAGAATACCGGTTCCACGTGGTATAAAAACATTTAATAAACGAGGTGGGATGATAAGACCTACTGACCCATTGCATCTCAGACAAGTTCAAGGTTGGGCATGTCTTTGTGTTTGGTCACCATGTTGTTATTGTATTTTAATTCTTGTAAATATGACTAGAATAATTAGAATATTCATGTTGAAAGTCACCCAGACTAATTATTCTCGCATAAATCTAATATTAATTTATTCGCAAGTTGATGGCAATAACTTGGGAAAAAAGGTTGGTTTTTGCGTTTTGGCGGTTTCCGGTTTTTATGCTCTTCAATTCTGTAAGCAATGCCCTTGACTTAGTTCACTAAACCAAACTAAATATTTTATTTTCAGGGGTAATGTATTTTTTGTCATTTCCACTGAAATAATCCTCGAGAAACAAATTCATCAATCCAGATTGATAGGGTCATAACTCTCATTCAAGAGGGCCCGAATTTTAAATGCCATAAATAGGACCTGGATAAGGTCTCAAATGTTGGAAGGTAACCTTATCCGCGTCGCGCAAGGGCAACTTCCGGGAGAGAAGACCGTCTAATACGGATTTGGGCCACCAGAATGCGCAGAAGTACCGCTACAACGCTCCAAAATCAGCTCTTAGAGGCCACAGGAATCAGAATAAGTACCCAAACGATACGTAACAGGCAGTGTCGTAGCTACCCATCTTGGCGCCCAGGGCAAACATTTAATTTTGCGCCCCTATATAATACCACCATACATGAGAGTACAATTACTTCATTAGGTTTTTAGGTATTCCCGATAAAAATACGTTACACATTTTTTAAATTCAGAGGGATTTTATTGCCCTATCATTATGCACAAACGAAAAGTGCAAAAGATTGATGATTATAATATACAGTGTGAGTAAAAAGTCTGGACTAATTCTATAAAAAATTCAGGAATCATTTCTGGAAAAAACGCTCGGACGCGTCTAACTATTTTTTTAAAGTGTATCTTTTTTGATAATTATAGATTTTCGATGGCCTTTTGATTTCGTACTGTGACGTCATCGTCCATTTTTTTAAATGGCTTCCCATATTTTTGAAGTCATAGTTGGATAGTGGTTGAAATTACAAATTCAATGATATGCCGCAGTATGTCATTGACGTTGATATTTTTCGAAATAATCAAGTTTAAATTGAAAACAAAAACTCTCAAACAAAATGAGTTAGCCATGGGATATTGACAGATTGTTTGGAAACGAAAACCATTAAGTCTCCAATTAAATTCTAACAGTTCAGCATTATTTTGTGGATTTCCATTTATTCTCTACCCATATCATGAAGATCCGGACTTACCAAACAATACTTTATGTTACCAACAGGATGACGCTCCTGCGTAATTATTACCTATGGTCCGGACTGATTAAGACCAAATTTTCCTCAACAGACGGATTGGTAGGATAGGTACTATTGAGTGGCCTGCACGATTCTCCGACCATACCCCACTACATTTTTTCTTGTGGGGTTATCTTAAAAAAAAGCAAAACTTATTTTAACTGGTCAAATGCAATTGATGAATTACAGCAGAGAATACGCAACGAAATGAGAGCAATTAGACCAGACACCCCCCGCAATGTTCACCAGGAATTTCGATTACGACTTCTGTATTGCCAAGAAGTGCATGGATGGCAATTTCAACATCAACTTAACTGTTATTTTTAATTATTTAATGTTATTTTGTCCAATTTACTCCGTTTCCAATCAATGAAACTGTCAATATTCCATGACCAACTCATTTTCTTTGAGATATTTAGTTTTTATTTTAAACTTGATTATTTCGAAAAGTATCAACGTCAATATCATACTGTGGCATATCACTGAATTCGTAATTTCAGCCACTATCCAACTAAGACTTCAAAAGTATGGAGAGCCATTTAAAAAAAATGAAGATGACGTCACAGTACGAAATCAAAAGACCATTGAAAAACGACGATTATCAAAAAAGATGCACTTTAAAAAAATTAGCTTGACGTACCCGAGCGATTTTCTAGAAATGATTTCTGAATTTTTTATTGAATTAGTTCCAGACTTTTTACTCACACTCTAGATAATTTTACTCGTAATTTTGCGTGACAGAACGCGTTCCGTTATAATACATTCCCCGGGAAGCTGGACAAAACTTCTAAAAACCGGACTGTCCCGGAAAAAACGGAACGTCTGGCAATCCTACTTCTTGCGTTCCTCCCCGCGTTCCTCTTTTTTCTTTTCTCTTTTCTTTTTGAATTGTGCCCCTGGTGGCTTTTTTGGCGGCAATATTTTCTTTCAAAGTTTCATATTTGATATTATCGTTGATTGTGAAGGACTTCTCAATCAACGATAATGTTCATTATTTCAATGTATAAAACATTTACTTACACTTAACTTATATATTTACGGCTTTTCTCTGTTTTGTAAGGCAGATGAAGCTTAAAATTGCGCCCCCCGGAGCTTGCGCCCCTGGCGGGTGCCCCGGTTGCCCCGCCCTAGTTACGACACTGGTAACAGGCTTCACGAACGTCAGTTTCATGCAAGAAGACCAGCTAAGGTACATCCTTTTAGCCGTGATCATAGCAGAGCAAGAATGTTCTTTGCTGAAGAACATGTTAATTGATGGAACTTACGAATCCAGGTTCTGTTTAAATCACATTGATGGACGAGTTCGAGTCCGGAGACGCCCAGGTGAACGTTTTTTAGACTGCACTGTGGAAGAAAGGGTTCCATTTGGAGTAGGGTCCGTCATGGTTTGGGGTGGGATAAATTTGAACTGGTGGTAATTCGTGAGGGGGTCTATGACTGCACGTAGGTATACAGACGAAGTTCTAGAACCACATGTTGTACCATTTGCCGAGAATATGGGTCCAGTATTCATTCATCGCCAGAATAGTGCAAAATTTCCTCAATGCTCACAATATTGAGGTTATTTATTGTATGTACCCACCTATTTGTACATGCGACCTTCGTTTTATTCGGAACACGCTTTATTTATCAAAAATAAACATTGTAAAAAAACTGCAATAAAACCGTATGTTTGTTTTGCGATACATCAGGGTTATCCTATTTTGCACTAGAAATACTGTTGCATCTTTGGATGATTGGAAAGGATTTGTCCTTCAATTCTGTTCTTTCATCTGCACTTTGAGTCCTCACACGTTCTCACAGTGACATAAAAATATGTCAAATATGTTTCTCTCGCCTTGAAAATGTGTGTTTAAAACAAATTGTCACTGCGAATACGATTAATATTCCTCGAAACAAACCTCTTCTGTTGTCGGATAATTAATTATCGGGCACGGAAAAAATCCCATACATGTTAAATTTTTTTCATGGCATTGCTGAAATAAACGAGTTTTTTTCTGTTCCTAATAGATGTATTGACGTATTTAATTTTGTTTGAAGGCACGCATAATTGAAGAGTATGGATACCCTGCAGAAACTCACGAGGTCACCACCGACGATGGATACATCCTTGTTCTTCATCGAATAGCGAGTAGCAGAAAGAAGAAAGCTACTGGACAGAAGTCGCCTGTAATAATCCAGCATGGGTTGTTTGCCTCTTCGGATTGTTGGCTGTTTAGGGGCCCCACAAAAGATTTAAGTAAGGAAATGTTCCAAGGAGAAACTTTTGACAATATTCGTATGTTTTTTTATATTAATAATCAACGTTAATTCTTTTGCTTGTATTATTTAATTTATGCTAAATCTCTAAAGTTACTGGACTAGCTGTGGATAGAATCGATTATGTTGAGTCATTAGGTGAATGATGACCAAAAAATGGCTGAAAGGGGGACAAAATTGTTGAAGCTCTTTTTCTTGAAAGAGAAGATGACGGAAGTACTGTTGAGAAAGTTCTAGATAGGGCATAAAAACCAGTAATGAACTGCATTGCAGTGCAACAGCGATCTGACAATACGAAATTGTTTCAAAACTGATATGTTGGAGTGCTTTATTCAAAGCAATAACAATTCAGATGCTTTCGATGCACCATCTGAATTGCAGTTCAACATATCAAATTTTTCATAATTTTCATTTTGCAAGTTACAAAAATCCGGATTTTTTTCCAGGGTAAATTGCCTGGGCTATTTGTTTCAGTTCTGTTATTTTAACAAAAGAATACTATATTAATTGATTTTGCAGCTTATATTTTATCTGACGCCGGGTTTGACGTTTGGGTCGCCAACTCCAGAGGCAACTACTATTCCAGAAGACACAAGGTCCTCGATCCCGACAAAGATACCGCATTTTGGAACTTTACTGCTAATGAAATGGGATTATACGACGTGCCAGCCACTATAGATTATGTCCTAAACGCAACGAGGCAACGCAAGGTGTATTTTATAGGACATTCTATTGGTGCCACGGCTGCCATCATTCTGTGTTCCATGAAACCCGAGTACAACGAGAAAATAAAATTATTGATTAATTTGGCACCTCTGGCATACACGAAACATCGTTTGGAACCCCTGTTAGGACTTACGTTTACCACAACCCCGTTGCTTACTGTAAGTAGACAAAAGTAAAAAAAAAAAAATTGAACCAAAGCAATTCTTACAACCATAGTTTGTTGTGTGTGTGCGTAGGTGGTACACTGTGTTTTGCAAGTAACTTTTTAATCCCTCTTTTTAATACTACATACAATCCCCAATCCCCCAATAGGAGTGGGCTAATACAGAATGGTAACAATTAGCAAACAATCTTGTGCCTGTACCAACGTTCCATTAACAAAAAGTATGTAAATCGAGTAAGGATGATGGAATTCTCACCAACAAACAAAGTTACACATTAACAATGGACAAAGAAAATTCAAACTGCATGTGCCTCTGAGGAATACATAACGACACCAATGTCACGGGTAGATAACCACATATTAACTGGAGAGAGAGGCTGGAGGTCTATCTATGAGGCATCATCATCATCATAAGGTTCTCAGTCCGAAGACTGGTTGGACGCGTACCTCCATTCTTTTCTATCCTGAGCTAACCTACGCATTTCCCTAAAAGTAGAACATCCTACATCCCTAACTATTTGAAAGCAGTAGTCTAATCTAGGCCTACCCCTACCTCTTTTTATTCCTATCTCTGACTCTAGTATGTCACGAACTATTCCTTCGTGTCTTAGAAGGTGTCCTACCATCCTATCTCTCCTACTCTTTATTGTTTTCCATACCTTTCGCTTTTCCCCAACTCTTTCTAATACTTCCCTATTGCTAACCTTATCTATCCACGGTATCTTCATCATGCGTCTGTAGCACCACATTTCAAACGCTTCTACTCTTTTTCTATCCGCTTCTCCTATTGTCCAAGTTTCGCACCCGTATAATGCCGTACTCCATACATACGACGTTAAGAGTCTCTTCCTAGTCTCTATATTAACCGTTCTCGAGCATAACAGTTGTTTCTTTTTGTTAAACGCAACTCGGCCCTGCGCCATTCTTTGTTTTATATCTTTAGTGCTCCTACCGTCTTGAGTTATTTTACTTCCTAAGTAGCAGAAATCCGCGACCTCCTCTATCTTCCCATTTCCAATTTGTATTTCCATTTTAGTTCTATTTTCACATCCCCTACATACCAAAATTTTAGTTTTCTTTTTATTGATTTTCATGCCGAAGCCCTGTGTCAAAACTGCTTCCATTTCATTCAAAGCCGCTCCTAATTCTTCTTTGCTAGATGCTAACACTGCTATATCATCCGCAAATCTGAGCATGTTAATAGTTTGGCCCTGTACATTGATCCCTGAGGCTGTTCTTTCCTTAACAATATTAATCGCATCTTCGATATATAAGTTGAAAACTAGAGGTGACAATGCACATCCCTGTCTCACTCCCTTCCGGATATCTACGTCCCTTTGTTCCTGCTCATATTCTATAACTGCCTTTTGCTCTTTGTAGAGATTATGTATTATTCTTCTGTCCCTGTATTTCATCCCTACCTTTCTCAGCACTTCGAACATCTTCCCCCATTTTACGTTGTCGAAGGCTTTTTCTAAATCTACAAATCCTATATAGACGCTCTTTCTCTTTTCTATCGTTTTTTCTATAATTACTCGTAAAGCTAGAATGGCCTCGCGCGTTCCTCTATTTCGTCTAAATCCGAACTGATCTTCTCCTAATATTTCTTCCGCCTTTTTCTCCATCCTTCTTTGCACAATTCTAGTTAAAATTTTTGACGCATGGGAAGTTAAACTGATAGTTCTAAAATTTTCGCATCTATCCGCGCCTTTTCTTTTTGGCAAAGCTACTATGATGTTCCGTTTGTAATCTTCTGGAATCTCGCCTGTCAGGTATATGCGACTAACTAATTTAAATAAACGATCTATTACCTCTTGACCTGCGCACTTTAAGATTTCTGCCTGCAAGCCATCTATACCTGGTGCTTTATTATTCCTTAAACTTTTTAGTGCTATCTCAAACTCTTCTCTCATTATAGGACTCCCTAGGTTATCCCCCTCTACACTGCTTTCGCTTTCTAATATATCTTGCACTTCCTGTCCCGCATATAAGTTTCCTAAATATTCTTTCCACCTATCTGCCTTCTCCCCACTTCCGATTAGGATATCTCCTGCCTCATTTCTAATGTTTTTGGTACTAGATCCAATTTCTCTAAAATTTCTCCTAATTATTTTATATGCTTCATCAGTCTTTCCTACTTCGAATTTATCTTCCACTTCTTTGCATTTATTATCGATCCATTGCTCTTTCGCTTTCCTACATTTCCGAATAATTTCCCACTTGATCGCCTTATATCTTTGTTTCCCTGTTTCATCTAACCTATTTTTATATTTTCGCCTTTCCTCTATTAGACTCACAATATGTTTTGTTATCCAGGGTTTCCTACTTTCATTCTGTTTATGACCCAAAATATCCCTAGCTGAGGAAACTAAACTATTTTTAATGCAATTCCATTCTGCCTCTATGTCCCTAACAATATTTTCACCCGTGCCCTTTAGTGCTTCGTTTGTCTTTTTCTCGAACTTATTGCGCATATCATCATCTTTTAGTTTCTCTGGGTCAAGATACCTTCTTCCGCTTCTTTTTTTCAAAATCTTAAATTTAAGATTGGCTTTCATAACGACTATGTTGTGATCACTATCTATATCTGCTCCTGGATAACTTCTACAATCCCTAACTTGATTTCTAAATCTTTGCCTAACGAGAATGTAATCTATTTGATATCTCCCTAAGTCTCCTGGCATCTTCCACGTATAGCATCTCCTAACATGATGGTGAAATAGAGTGTTCGCGACCGTTAAGTTATGTTTATCGCAGAACTCTATCAGTCTAACTCCTCTATCGTTCCTATTGCCTAATCCAAAGGGGCCAACTATTCCGCCCTCTCGCCCTGTGCCTACGACTGCATTGAAATCTCCTGTAATTATTAAATTTTCGTGCCCTCTCACAAAATCTAGCACATATTCAATATCACTATAAACTGCCTCTACGGCCTCGTCACTGTAGTTAGAAGTGGGCATATATACCTGTATTATTACTGTTTTTACAGGTTTCGAATCTAACCTAACCATAACTACCCTGTCACTTTGCTGTAAGAAATTTTCTACACTCTGTCCTACTTTTTTCCGCATAACAATTCCTACTCCCGAATTTCCTCCTACAGATCCTGTGTGTATTACTCTAAAATCTCCGCTCCAGAAGTCTCCAGCTTCTGGCCATCGCACTTCACTGATACCTACTACGTCTAATGCTAACCTATCCATCTCAATTTTCAAATTCTATGAGGCGAAGACTAAATACTATTGTGAATCTTGAATATTAGTATTTTAAATTTGGTGAAATTCTGGCATTAATAAAATCACTATATAAGACAATCGACGTTTCAGCCCCATTTGGGGCATTTGTCAAGATTCATTTGTAAAATCCTTAACTATTTGAGAGCAGTAGTCTAATCTGGGCCTACCCCTACCTCTTTTTATTCCTATCTTTGACTCTAGTAAGTCGCGAATTAAGTCTTCGTGCCTCAGAAGGTGTCCTACCATCCTATCTCTCCTATTCTTTACAGTCTTCCATAATTTTCGCATTTCTACAACTCTTTCTAATACCCCTCTGTTGCTAACCTTATCTATCCACAGTATCTTCATCGTGCGTCTACAGCACCACATTTCAAATGCTTCTAATTTTTTCATATCCGCTTCTCCTATCGTCCAAGTTTCGCACCCGTACAATTCTTCCAAGTTTCTACATTTATCATTCCCTATAGCATAATAGTTGTTTCTTTTTATTAAATGCAACTCGGCCCTGCGCTATTCTTTGTTTTATATCTTTAGAGCTCCCACCATCGCGAGTTATTTGACTTTATAAATGGTAGAAATCTTCTTTTCTTTTCTTTTCTTCTAAATCCGAATTGATCTACTAATATTTCTTCCGCACTTTTCCCCATCCTTCTTTGCCCAATTCTAGTTAAAATATTTAACGCGTTGGAAGTTAAACTGATTGTTCTAAAATTTTCACCCTATCCACGCCTTTTCTTTTTGGCAAAGCTACTATGATGTTTCGTTTGTAATTTTCTGGAATCTCGCCTGTTTAGGTCAGCTAACTAGTGTAAATGAACGATCTAATACCTCTTGACCTGCGCACTTTAAGATTTCTGCCTGCAAGCCATCTATACCTGGTGCTTTTTTGTTTTTTAAAATTTTTAGTGCTAGCTCAAACTCTTCTCTCATTACAGGGCAGCCTACGTTGTCCCCCTCTACACTGCTTTCCCTTTCTAATATATCTCTTACTTCTTGTCCCTCATATAAGTTTCCCAAATATTCTTTCCACCTATCTGCCTCCCCCCGCTTCCGATTAGGATAACTCCTGAATGAAAATGTTGAAGCATTTGAGAAGATTCACGGCATGAAATTATAAATTATTTTGAATTATTTGCAAAACTTGTTGTACACCCTGCAAAATTTGGGATACTAGATTATTATCACTTATTGTAGATTATTTCAGAGATATTTGACACAACAAAATATTTACGAGATTTTTCCGAGGAGAGAAAACCTCATCGATATTTTTAACATTTTATGTCTTGGCAACCCTCTTGTGAAAGAAATTTGTGGAACTTTAACGTCTTTCATAACAGGAGGCGACTACACAGTATTCTTTGCTTCCGTAAGTACTTTTTTATTTCTAGACTACATTGGAGATTAAAAAATACGTAAATTTCAGTGGACTTTTCCTATGGCTCTCCATTATTATCCAGGTGGAACCAGTGTTAAATTGATGGAACATATTTCTCAACTTTTCTTAACTGGTTTGTTTTTGAATGAACTGGTTTCCATTTTGAATTGAACAGCATAAACTGATTTCAGGAACACTAAAACCATATGATGAATACGATTTGGATTTAGTTCCAGAATATAATGTGACAAAAATCACCGCCCCTGTGTCTTTACATTTTGCGGACGGCGATATTTTGGTTAGCTCTCAGGTACGATGTAAAATGAAGTAAAGAATTCGAATCACAAATTTACGAATCATTTATTTCTTTTGCTTCAGGATGTGGAAGCGTTAGCCAGCAAACTACCAAACGTAGTTGCAATCGACAGAATTGCGGATAAGTCCTACAGCCATATTGATTTTTTATGGCCATCCAACAGGAAGAAGATTGCGAATTACTATAGGATAATAGATCTTATGAATAAGTACAGTTGACCGTAGAAATTATGTAAATACTGTGTATTTATGAAGACCAAATAATATATTTATTTTTAAAGAATTATTGTTTGTATTATTTTAACAGTGGGTTGCTTCATTTCCGTGCTATTACTGCCCATTAGCTTGGGTATGCATACCTATCGCTTCTTCTTCTCCCCCTCCTCCTCCTCCACCGCCTCCTCCTCCTCCGCCTCCTTCTTATCCTGCTCCTACTTCTTCTTGCAATATTCTAGTGTCTTGTTGAATACAACATATTTCATTTTATGAAATAGAATGGTATTGATACGAACTTTTGCCCCGTCAGCGGCGCCCCTGGTAGTGACACATTATTTGTTGACAGCGAGCCGCGGCTTTGATTTATTACGGCGCGACCTTGTCGCTGTTTATGATTCCCGAAAAGAATAGTCTATCTCGAAGATTCTCATTCTGGAACAATGTTTGATCGATAATTTTCGAGAATCTTCTAAGACCATTATAAAATGGGAAGCAAGAAGCCGAGTGGACAGTCTTACAGTTTGAAGTCTGAAGTTTGGAAGCCGATGTCGAATGCGATAAGAACCGGGCGTTTAATAGTTCTGTGCGAGTATAAGTCTTGATACGCGTCTAGTGTCGGTACGGTACGCGAGTGCGAATTCTTTGGCGGCGTTTTAAGTGTACCGGGGCGTCTTCGGATGTGATTAACCGTCGGTTGAAGATGAGTGTTTTAGAGAGTTTGAACTGTTGATTTGTTTACTGTGGACTGTTTAGGTAATTAATTGTTTAATTGTTCGCTTAATTGTTTAATTTTCCCTGCTTATTGTTCAATTTGTTAATTTTAAGTTCTCAAATCACTGTTAATCATTGTAAATATTTGTACATATATATAAAGTCACTGTAATAAATAAGTGTAAAATCGAAATACGTTACAACTGGTGTCAGAAGTGGGATTTGTGGAGCCAAGAAGAGTAAAGAACGTCGTGGAAGCCGGTGGAAAATTGAAGAATTTTCTAGAAGTTGGCTGAATTAGTGGGAATTTCGACGTTGTTTGGACTCCTTAGTGACTGTTAGTGGTTTGAGACTTGTGAGTGTTTATGCCGGTTACAAGAAGTGCTGCAGCGATGGAGCAGCAACTGCAAGCCTTTTTAGAAGCGATGAAGAAAAATCTGGACGAAGCTATGAAGACCAATCAAGAAGAAATGAAGAACAACTTAGAAGAGGCGATGAAGACTAACCAAGAAGTAATGAAGACCAGTCTAGAAGAAATGAAGAGCTGTCAAGAAGAAATGAAGAGCAGTCAAGAAGAAATGAAGAACCACCTTGAAGAAACAGTGAAGAGCAGTCAAGAAGAAGCGAAGAGAAATCTAGAAGAAGCAATGAAGACCAACCAAGAAGAACTGAAAAATAATCTGGAAGAAACATTGAAGAACAGTCAAGAAGAAGTGAAGAAAAATCTAGAAGCAATGAAGAATAATCAAGAAGAAATGAAGAACAGCCAAGAAGAGATGAAGGCAGCCATAGAAAGAAGTCAAGAACAAGTAGCTGAAAGAATTACTGAAGTAAAATCCCAATTAGAGACCCGAATCACAGAAGAAACACAAGAGATAAGAAAGGTAATGGATGAAGAAATTTTGAAGATAAATGAGAGAGTTGCAGAATTAGAGAAGAAGAAGACCTTGAAGACAGAAGATACCGGATTGGACGAAGAAAGAAGAGCTCCTGTAGTTAAGGTGAAGCCGCCTACATTTGATGGGAAGACCTCGTGGCACACCTACATCAAGCAGTTCGAGGCAGCGGCAGTGGCGAACCAGTGGGCCAGTACCGACAAGGCGGTGAATTTGGTGGTGGCACTCCGAGGAGACGCCTTGAACATCTTGGATACCGTGACAGCCGAACAACAGGCTGATTATAAGCGCCTGGAGATGAGGTATGGCCATCAACACCTCCAGCAAGTCCACCAGGCACAGCTAAAGGGTAGGTCTCAGCGCTCCAATGAGACCCTGCAAGAGTTTGAGGCCGACATCGCCCGTTTAGTCCGGTTGGCGTGATCAACAGCCCCGGGGGAGTTTTTGGAGAGCCTGGCTGTTGAAAACTTTATCGAGGGACTGCGTGACAGCGAAACAAAGATGGCGCTGAAGCTAGCTAGACATAAAGCTTTGGCAGACGCTTTGGCCCACGCCTTGGAGTTTGAAGCAGCGAAGCAAACATCACGAGGGTACTCCAAGGTGCGGCAGCTCCATACCGAAGAACCAGACGAAGACCTGCTGAAAAAAGTTGTACAGAAACTTGCACAGAAACTGGACAGACGGACTGAAGACAATAACAATAATGAGACTCGGAGGGGATGGCAAGAAAGGAAGAATTTCTAACGTTGCTGGAATTGCGGTGAGAAAAGCCATCTCCGCAACAGGTGCCGAAATGCAACCAGACGGCACGAGGACGAGGCTGGTACCTCCGAGTACCAGGGAAACTAAAGTCGACCAGTTTTGAGGGGCGAAAGCTGGTCCAATCCTACCAAGCCCCAGTACAAGATGTGAATGTGTCAAGATTGGCTCGAGTTGGGGATAGTTTGATAATTGATGGGTTCATTGATGGCAGGAAGAACACCTGCTAGTGTGCTATTCGGAAGGGAATTGAGGCTGCCAATGGATGGGTTGTTTGGGCATCCTGAAGATAGGCCAGTGCCTGTAGATGAGTATTCCCGGGAATTGGCAGAACGACTCGATGCAATTCATGAGGCTGTTCGGGATCGCATGCGCCTAGAGAGTGACCGAATGAAGACGCGGTATGATGCCCGAGCGAATTCTGTGGGTTTCCAAGCTGGCGATCTGGTGTGGCTTTATAATCCAGCCCGGAAGAAAGGACGATCGCCGAAATTACAGAAGAACTGGGAAGGGCCATACCGAGTAGTGACCAGGATCAACGACGTTGTTTACCGGATTCAGCGTTCTCCACGATCGAAGATGAAGGTAGTCCATTTGGACCGGCTTGCTCCGTACCAGGGGAAAGAAGGAGATAATTTCTGATCGGGGCGATCAGTCTTTTAAGGAGGGGGCAGTGATACGAACTTTTGCCCCGTCAGCGGCGCCCCTGGTAGTGACACACATTATTTGTTGACAGCGAGCCGCGGCTTTGATTTATTACGGCGCGACCTTGTCGCTGTTTATGATTCCCGAAAAGAATAGTCTATCTCGAAGATTCTCATTCTGGAACAATGTTTGATCGATAATTTTCGAGAATCTTCTAAGACCATTATAAAATATAATATAAAATATATATTTCGCTGCTTATTGTTCAATTTGTTAATTTTAAGTTCTCAAATCACTGTTAATCATTGTAAATATTTGTACATATACATAAAGTCACTGTAATAAATAAGTGTAAAATCGAAATACGTTACAGTATACTTCTTATGCCACGTGTCGATTAACGGGATAATTTACAAAAAAATATCCCAAAAAACATCTCTTTTTTTAACTCCATCTTAAACATACGCACTTCTGTTATTTGCGGAAGCTATCGAGTCTGATTAACTTCAACCACGTTTCCAACAACAAATAGGTACTTAAAATTATTAGCGGGAAAATATTTGCGTAATTCGACTAAATTGAGAATTTTTTAAGACAAATTTATTATCTCTATACATGCGTCATATTTATAATTTATAAACCTTTTAATTAACACGGCAACATAAAAAATATCTGGTCTTTTGTTTATCCTATACAAAGAAGAAGAAAATCAATCTTCTCAAACCTTTCATAAAGCCGAACTGAATTTTCTATTTAGTACTTAAATGCGCCCAAAAAGTATGATTCGCGGAACTGCACAAAAAATAATATATGAAAATATTATTATTATTACCTACATGTACGTACATTACATAGAGTCCTTAGAGTTTGATCACTTTTTTAAGCTGTCAAAACCACCGGAGCTAGGCACAATAACAATAACACAACAGTACTTAACCATGAAAAAAAAACATTAATATGAATAAAATAACTTGGATCAACAACCCGATTCCAATGCCAAATCTAAAATAGATATAATACCACCTAAGGCAATAAGTTTTCTTCATTTTCTGGGAAATCCATCTGTAAGATTGATAACGGCAGTCGCTTTATTTTTAAAACATCTTCGTCAACGACTGGGACCGTGTGACGTTCTTGATTGTCAACCGATGCGGCAAACGCCGTATTTTAAACATCATTTTACAATGTTAAAATGGACAATACTGTTGTGCGTAGTTTTGAACTTGAAAACGTGTACGAGTCTTACGCTCCTGGAATTCATGATTGGTCCTAAAGTTGGAAGCAGAGCAAGGAATGTGGCTAGTGACTCAGATTTGGAAAAAGGAGTAAGTAATTTTTACTAAATCTTCAATGCGGGTAAAATTTACAATAATTGCCTTTAAAACTTTTTGGGGCGAGATGAAGTTTGTTCATCTTTTGCACTCTATCGTATTAAACGTCGTAAGTTAAACAGAGATAAAGCTACTGGAACCTAGAAGTGTTTATCTAAAAAAGTGTAACCACATTCAGATTTTCGCTGCAAAGTTGTATCTTATAAAATGCGACCTACGATGGCAATGTATTTATTAGAATAATAATAATTTTTTTAAATTATCTGCAAAAAAGAGGATTCTTTGACTCAGAATTTTCTGGTTTAGGTCAAGCGAAGCGAACGTAGCGGTGTAGGTTTCAGTCGTTGCCCGTAAATCTCCAGCGTATACTGATTTACCGTAACGGGGTATGAGTTCCGGTACCGTAACGCTATACTCAGTTAATAAAAAAACGTTCTCGTCTTCATGGTATCTGTCAGTGTCAACTACAAAACATCTTACTGTAACTTTTGCAATGTAATGTAATGTTTTGTAATTGACCCTGACAGATGTCAAGAGCACATGACGCGTTTGTTTATTTGGAATTTGCCTCAAGGATTCGTCACTACTTTTGTAGTCAGTTTCTTTCCAAATATTGTACTCTTACTACAGAGATAGGGACCGGATCCCTGCCATCATTTTTTCTTATTTAACTATTAATATTCATCTGTGTCTTGCTGATCTTATAAATAAGTCATTTTGTGAAGGCATTTTTCCTTCATCTTTAACAAAAGCGTTTATCGTGCCATTGCATAAGGGGGGTGAATTTGGGCCAGAAAATTTTCGGCCGATCTCATTGTTGCCGACCGTTTCTAAGCTGATTGAGAGGCTGGTCAAGGCCAGATTTGTTAGCTTTTTGGACAAATGCTCTACCTTGTCCAGTTTGCAGTTTGGTTTCCGTAATAATAAGAGTACTGGTCTGGCCATTTTTTCTTTTCTGGACCATGTATATGAGGCAAAAAACACTCACTGCAACTCCCATTATATTCCTGTTTCTGTGTTTCTCGACCTCTCTAAGGCTTTTGATTGTGTTGACCACTCTATTTTGTTGGAGAAGTGCTCATATTATGGATTCAGGGGTGTTTCTGGGGGGTGGATTCGTTCTTATCTGATGGGAAGATGCCATGCCGTTTCTATTGTCAACGCTGATTGTCAGAAATTTACATCTGACTCTGCTCAGTCTATGTATGGGGTGCCTCAGGGTTCTGTCTTGGGCCCACTTCTCTTTCTGTTGTACATAAATGATATGTCTTCTCTGCGCATTAGTGGCAAGTTCGTTCAGTTTGCTGATGACACCAATATAACTTGGTTCGGTAGTGATGGTCATGAGTTGCATGACAGGATTGTCTCGGACATGTCGCTCTTGAGATGTTGGTTTGCGGTGAACAGGTTGACTCTTAATCTGGATAAGACTTGTCTTATGAAGTTCAGGCCTGGTGTATTGTTGCCCTTTCTTCAGATGGTGTTATAATTTCATCTGTAAATACTACTAAATTTTTGGGTGTTCATCTCGACCATAGATTGAATTGGCAAGAACACATTAAACACCTAAGTACAAAGTTGTCTAGATCCTGTTTTGCCCTTAGGACTCTTATGAATAATTACGATTTACTTGTGGCTAAAAATGCGTATTTTGCGCTGTTTGAGTCACACCTCCGATATGGTATACCTTTCTGGGGTTACTCCTCTGCCGAAAATTTTAATTATATCTTTCGATTGCAGAAGAAGGCAGTGAGAATTCTCTCAAGGCGTCTTCCTCGTACCCTTTCAAGGCCACTTTTTGAGAAACTGAGAATATTGCCACTTGCATGTATTTACATTTATGAGATAGCTGTTCTGCAGTTTCGGCTTAAGAATAATTGTGTCACGGGGGAACAGATTCATGAGCATTTTACGCGGTCTGCAGTGTTATTGTATCAGTCGAGGCCCTACTCGGAAAATTTTAAGAGAAGTGTAATATATATGTCCATTCAAATATTTAATAAGCTACCTGCATCAATTTCATCCATTCCAACTTTTTTAATGTTCAAGGCTTCTTTAAAAAGATTATTGCTTGATAAGTTGTACTATAGTGTAGATGATTTTCTCGGGGGTTGAGAGTGTTGTTCCCCGGTTTCCTCATGTGAGGTTTTGATATATTTTATATATTTTTTTCTTTTGTTTTGTTTTGTGATTTATTTTGTTTGATATGTTATGTGTTCTATCTATGTATTCTGTATTGTGTTTTCTGTCTATGACGGGCTAAATAAATAAATGATTGATTCCAAGTTGTAAGTCGGAATTCCAGGTTGTAACACAAAATTCCGAGTTGCAACACAGAATTCCGAGTTGTAAGTCGAAATTCCAACTTACAACTAGGAATTTTATGTTACAACTCGGAATTCTGTGTTACAACCCGGAATTCCGACTTACAACTCGGAATTCTGTGTTACAACTCGGAATTTCGACTTACAACTCTGAATTCTGTGTCACAACTAGGAAATCCGACTTACAACTCGGAATTACATCAAAAACAATTTTTAACGATGACAGCTCTGAATTGTAAGTCGGAATTCCCAGTTTAAGTCGGAATTCTGAGTTGCAACACAGAATTCCGACTTACAACTTGGAATTCCGACTTACAACTCGGAATTTCGACTTACAACTCGGAATTATATCGAAAATAATTTTTAATTCAACGGTGGCAGCTCCAGGGCTTCGTAAGATTCTACTAACCCGTTGGTTAAAAGTTTATGGGTTTATTTGCAATTTTTTAAAATTTGGAATTAGGGATTTTCGAGGACATTCTTTTGAAGTAAAATATTTTTGACTTTCTAGCATTCTAATAATATGTCAAGTACTATGAACTCTACAAACTAAGATATAAACAAGAAATAATGGAGAGGAGAGGAGAGGAGACATGTAAAGCAGTTTCAGGACCAAGATCAAATTATTACGATTCTAATAGATAATATTTATTATGCTCAACATTAGTATACTATAAATATTATGTAAATACGTCGCTTCACAGTAATAGACACGCAATTTTAGTTTTAGCACGTCAAACTAACGTAGAGCTGTAGTTTACGTCTAATGGAGGTCACACTTTAAATTAATTATTTTTTTTGTTGTGTTGTGCGATTTTTTGTAAAAAAAGTCATCTTAATATTGCTATTTTTTTCATTTGGAAGTAAAGTAGGTAATTTATTTGTCCTGCTGTTTTATAATATTACAGAAAAATATACTGCTGCCGTAATTGCCACTGGCTTATATTTTTTTTTATTAAATATTCAAGGTTCGACTTATACGCCAAAATGGATATCCTGGGGAAATGCATAAAGTCACCACAGAAGATGGATACATTCTTGTCTTACATAGAGTTCCTTATAGCAGAAAAAATTCATCGCTTTACAATAGACCACCTGTAATTTTCCTCCACGGGTTGTTTGCTACATCAGATGGCTGGTTATTTCGATCTCCTAAAGAACTACGTAAGCTAAAACTACAGGGTAGTAAAAACAAATGATTATTCAATTAGTTTTGCAGCTTACATCTTAGCAGATGCCGGTTACGATGTTTGGACCACAAACTATAGAGGCAATTACTATTCCAGGAGACATACAACTTTGAATCCGGACAAAGACATTTCTTACTGGAATTTCACTATCCACGAAGTAGGATTTTACGATTTACCAGCAACTGTGGATTACATTTTAAACTTAACCAACCAGGATAAGGTGTATTTAATAGGACACTCGCTGGGCGGAACAGTTGGCTGTATTTTCCTAGCCTCAAGACCCGAATACGTTTCAAAAGTACGAATGTTTGTAAATTATGCCCCCCAAGTGTACACCAGGCATCATAACCAACCGATGCTAGAATCATCTTTAACTCTATTTCCATGGCTGCAGGGAATAGTTGCGGAACAGAACATTTACGAACTCCTTCCACGCAATTCACTGCTGGCAAGAATCGTGACCAGATTATGTTTTGCAAACCCTCTCATACAAGAAGCTTGTGGAGAAATGATCTCTTACGGACTAGGTGGATATTACACAATGCTTTTTGTAAACGTAAGTTCAAAATAATCACAGTATTGTTTGTTTCCTTCAGACATCACGTCTGTCTTTGTTCTTTGTAGAACACATTTCCAGAAGCTTTTAAATATTATCCATCTGGAACCAGTTTGGGCGTTGTCCTGCATATTGGACAATTAGTTTTGAGTGGTAAGTGCGTATTATAGCAAATAAGTGAGGCACTCTTCTGAATACAGAACATTTGGGTGTTGGCCAATTTGCCTCTATTTTTGGAAAATCACTTGAGTATCCAACATACTTTAAATTAACAATCGTTTTGAGGTTAGTGATACTCGTCCAAGGGTTTTTCATAAAAACCCGCTTGTAACTTTCTGTAAACCACAGCATGGCCATCAGACTTAAACTTTTAGGAAAATTAAAGCCTTACAATTCACAAGAGGAATACGATGTTTCCCGCATTACAGTTCCAGTATCTATCCACTATTCAGACGGAGATGTCCTTGTTACAAGTGAAGTATGTTTAACATTTCCAATATTCCAGCTTTACTTAAACCGCAACTTTTTTAGGACGTCAAGGAGTTGGCTAGAAGATTACCAAATGTAGTTAACGTTGACAGAATCACGGACAAATCATTTCAACACGGTGATTTTTATTGGCCATCAAACTACGGAAAAAGTTTATTGTATAGCAGAACGGCCGAAATTATGGACAAGTACAGGTGACAAGACAACATAATACTTAGTTCCACACATTCTTTGTAGAGCAGAGTCTTGTAGAACTTAAATATAGATTCGTCAGTAATTACCGATTGTTAAGAGGATAAATTAAGTATAGTGTACTATTTGTGACTTAGTGGTGCTGTATGAAATTTAAAATAGGTAAATATAGTTTTTATAAACTACAGGAAATTTCTGAATGACCCAGCGATTGAGTAGTTTCCCTACCTAGAACTGGAGAAATAGCCCAGTGTTTCTTGTCTCATCTACCGTTGCAGTCTCCATGCTATTTATGTACTTTCTATGCAGGGAAGGACTAGACCAAACAAGGGCCACTATAACATGTTATGGTGTTGTCCTTTTAAATTTATACAGTATTTTTAATGGATTTCAACCATCAATAATGCCTTTACATATTATATGACATGCTACCATAGTTTTTACTTTGACCATTTGATCAAAAAAATATTTAATAAAATAATAATTTAAATTTATAAATGTGTAGGGCCCAATTGTGAATGTAAACCATCCAAGGACCCACTCCAACACACACAAAAAATTTCATCAAAATCGGTCCAGCCGTTTAGGAGGAATTCGGTGACATACACACGTTCAGATATATGACTCGATTTAGATCGAAATATAGAAACGAATTAATAATATCTATAAAAATTAATGATAAACATATATCCTTCCATAATACAACTATTACAACTGTTGATAACTATCACTATATTGATAACAATCAATATATTGATAATTATGGGTATATCGATCGTTATGGATATATCGATAATTTTCGAAATTGATATTGTTATTCGATATATTTATTGACCAATCGACTTTTACTCGCAGCCCTACATCACAGTAGGAAAGATGTCCAAATAGAAAAATGGTTAGAAGCTGTGAAGGACAATTTGAAGCGTGTCAACTAGCCGTGGGAAATTTCATTGATATTCACTAAGAAATATCAATATATCGATAAATATTGATATAGAAATATACAGGAATATTGATATATTAATAAATATCGATATATCAGAACATAATAATATTCAATACATATTGGATATTACCCAGCTCAAATCTCAACACATAAATTGAGTAGTTGCGAATT
Organism: Xestobium rufovillosum; assembly: GCA_963966045.1. Taxonomy (NCBI): domain Eukaryota; kingdom Metazoa; phylum Arthropoda; class Insecta; order Coleoptera; family Ptinidae; genus Xestobium; species Xestobium rufovillosum. The sequence continues at coordinate 50,864,816 of OZ014492.1, read as the reverse complement.
CGATATCCATATTAGAATATTCCGGAATATTCTGTTACTTAGAGCATGTATGCTCAAGTAAGCCACGGGTTGAACAAAACACATTTATTTTATATCTGCCCATCTCCTCAATTTATTGACTCAGTATATCGACACTTAATTTATCAAGAAATATATAAATCGATAAATTTAGATCGAAATATAGATATGAATTAATAATATCTATAAAAATTAATCATAAATATCAATATACTTCGATAATATAACTATTACGAAACAATAACTGTCGATAACTAACACTATGTTGAAAATAATCGATAAATCGGTATATCGATAGTGATCGATATATCCATAATTTTTGAAATTGATATCGTTATTCGATATATTTATTGATAAATTGACTTTTATTCGCAGATCTACATTACAGGAGGTAAGAAGACCAAATAAGAAAATATAATGACTATTAGAAGACAATAACTGTCGATAACTATCACTATAAAAATTAATCATAAATATCAATATCCTTCGATAACATAACTATTACAAAACAATAACTGTCGATAACTATCACTATATTGATAATAATCGATAAATATTCATAGTTATCGGCATATCGATAGTTAGCGATAATTTTTGAAATTGATATCGTTATTCGATATATTTATTGAGACATATCGAATTTTACTTGCAGCCCTACATTACAGGAGGTAAGAAGACTAGATTAAAAAATTGGTTAGAAGCTGTGAAGGACGATTTAAAGCGTATCAACTAGGCGTGAGAAATTTCATTGATATCCACTAAGAAATATCAATATATCGATAAATACTGATATAGTAATATACTGGAATATTGATATATTAATTAATATCGATATATCAGAAAATAATAATATTCAATATTGGATATTACCCAGGTCAAATTTCAACACACAAATTGAGTAGTTGCAAATACGATATCCATATTAAAATATTCGGGCATATTCTGTTACTTAGAGTACGTATGCTCAAGTGAGCTGCGGGTTGGACAAAACACATTTATTTTATATCATCTGCCCATCTCCGCAATTTATTGACTCAGTATATCAACACTTATTTCATCAAGAAATATATAAATCGATAAATTTAGATCGAAATATGCATATGAATTAAAAATATCTATAAAAGTTAATCATAAATATGAATATCCTTCGATAATGTAGCTATTACAAAACAATAACTGTCGATAACTATCACTATATTGATAATAATCAATAAATCTATATATAGTTATCGGTATATATCGATAATTTTTTAAATTGATATCGTTAATCGATATATCGACTTTTATTCGCAGCCCTACATTACAGGAGGTAAGAAGACCAAATAAGAAAATAGAATGAGTGAAATAACTTTTAGAGGACAATAACTGTCGATAACTATCGCTATATTGATAATAATCGATAAATCTATATATTGATAGTTATCGGTATATCGATAGTGATCGATAATTTTCGAAATTGATATCGTTATTCGACATATTTATTGAGACATATCGAATTTTACTCGCAGCCCTACATTACAGGAGGTAAGAAGACGAGATAAAAAAATTGGTTAGAAGCTGTGAACGACGATTTAAAGCGTATCAACTAGGCGTGGGAAATTTCATTGATATCCACTAAGAAATATCAATATATCGATAAATACTGATATAGTAATATACTGGAATATCGATATATTAATTAATATCGATATATGAGAAAATAATAATATTCAATATTAGATATTACCCAGCTCAAATCTCAACACACAAACTGAGTAGTTGCAAATACGATATCCATATTAGAATATTCGGGCACATTCTGTTATTTAGAGTACGTATGCTCAAGTGAGCTGCGGGTTGGACAAAACACATTTATTTTATATCATCTGCCCATCTCCGAAATTTATTGACTCAGTATATCAACACTTATTTCATCAAGAAATATATAAATCGATAAATTTAGATCGAAATATGCATATGAATTAAAAATATCTATATCTATAAAAATTAATCAAAAATATCAATATCATTCGATAATATAGCTATTACAAAACAATAACTGTCGATAACTATCACTATATTGATAATAATCAATAAATCTATATATAGTTATCGGTATATATCGATAATTTTTTAAATTGATATCGTTAATCGATATATCAACTTTTATTCGCAGCCCTACATTACAGGAGGTAAGAAGACCAAATAAGAAAATAGAATGAGGGAAATAACTATTAGAAGACAATAACTGTCGATAATTATCGCTATATAGATAATAATCGATAAATCTATATATTGATAGTTATCGGTATATCGATAGTGATCGATAATTTTCGAAATTGATATCGTTATTCGACATATTTATTGAGACATATCGAATTTTACTCGCAGCCCTACATTACAGGAGGTAAGAAGACGAGATAAAAAAATTGGTTAGAAGCTGTGAACGACGATTTAAAGCGTATCAACTAGGCGTGGGAAATTTCATTGATATCCACTAAGAAATATCAATATATCGATAAATACTGATATAGTAATATACTGGAATATCGATATATTAATTAATATCGATATATGAGAAAATAATAATATTCAATATTAGATATTACCCAGCTCAAATCTCAACACACAAACTGAGTAGTTGCAAATACGATATCCATATTAGAATATTCGGGCACATTCTGTTATTTAGAGTACGTATGCTCAAGTGAGCTGCGGGTTGGACAAAACACATTTATTTTATATCATCTGCCCATCTCCGAAATTTATTGACTCAGTATATCAACACTTATTTCATCAAGAAATATATAAATCGATAAATTTAGATCGAAATATGCATATGAATTAAAAATATCTATATCTATAAAAATTAATCAAAAATATCAATATCATTCGATAATATAGCTATTACAAAACAATAACTGTCGATAACTATCACTATATTGATAATAATCAATAAATCTATATATAGTTATCGGTATATATCGATAATTTTTTAAATTGATATCGTTAATCGATATATCAACTTTTATTCGCAGCCCTACATTACAGGAGGTAAGAAGACCAAATAAGAAAATAGAATGAGGGAAATAACTATTAGAAGACAATAACTGTCGATAATTATCGCTATATAGATAATAATCGATAAATCTATATATTGATAGTTATCGGTATATCGATAGTGATCGATAATTTTCGAAATTGATATCGTTTATCGATATATTTATTGAGACATATAGAATTTTACTCGCAGCCCTACATTACAGGAGGTAAGAAGACTAGATTAAAAAATTGGTTAGAAGCTGTGAAGGACGATTTAAAGCGTATCAACTAGGCGTGGGAAATTTCATTGATATCCACTAAGAAATATCAATATATCGGTAAATACTGATATAGTAATATACTGGAATATTGATATATTAATTAATATCGATACATCAGAAAATAATAATATTCAATATTGGATATTACCCAGCTCATCTCAACACACAAATTGAGTAGTTGCAAATACGATATCCATATTAGAATATTCGGGCATATTCTGTTACTTAGAGTACGTATGCTCAAGTGAGCTGCGGGTTGGACAAAACACATTTATTTTATATCATCTGCCCATCTCCGCAATTTATTGACTCAGTATATCAACACTTATTTCATCAAGAAATATATAAATCGATAAATTTAGATCGAAATATGCATATGAATTAAAAATATCTATATAAAAATTAATCAAAAATATCAATATCCTTCGATAATATAGCTATTACAAAACAATAACTGTCGATAACTATCACTATATTGATAATAATCAATAAATCTATATATAGTTATCGGTATATATCGATAATTTTTTAAATTGATATCGTTAATCGATATATCGACTTTTATTCGCAGCCCTACATTACAGGAGGTAAGAAGACCAAATAAGAAAATAGAATGAGGGAAATAACTATTAGAAGACAATAACTGTTGATAACTATCGCTATATTGATAATAATCGATAAATCTACATATATATTGATAGTTATCGGTATATCGATAGTGATCGATAATTTTCGAAATTGATATTGTTATTCAATATATTTATTGAGACATATCGAATTTTACTCGCAGCCCTACATTACAGGAGGTAAGAAGACTAGATTAAAAAATTGGTTAGAAGCTGTGAAGGACGATTTAAAGCGTATCAACTAGGCGTGGGAAATTTCATTGATATCCACTAAGAAATATCAATATATCGATAAATACTGATATAGTAATATACTGGAATATTGATATATTAATTAATATCGATATATCAGAAAATAATAATATTCAATATTGGATATTACCCAGCTCATCTCAACACACAAATTGAGTAGTTGCAAATACGATATCCATATTAGAATATTCGGGCATATTCTGTTACTTAGAGTACGTATGCTCAAGTGAGCTGCGGGTTGGACAAAACACATTTATTTTATATCATCTGCCCATCTCCGCAATTTATTGACTCAGTATATTAACACTTATTTCATCAAGAAATATATAAATCGATAAATTTAGATCGAAATATGCATATGAATTAAAAATATCTATATCTATAAAAATTAATCAAAAATATCAATATCATTCGATAATATAGCTATTACAAAACTATCACTATATTGATAATAATCAATAAATCTATATATAGTTATCGGTATATATCGATAATTTTTTAAATTGATATCGTTAATCGATATATCGACTTTTATTCGCAGCCCTACATTACAGGAGGTAAGAAGACCAAATAAGAAAATAGAATGAGGGAAATAACTATTAGAAGACAATAACTATCGATAACTATCGCTATATTGATAATAATCGATAAATCTATATATTGATAGTTATCGGTATATCGATAGTGATCGATAATTTTCGAAATTGATATCGTTATTCGATATATTTATTGAGACATATCGAATTTTACTCGCAGCCCTACATTACAGGAGGTAAGAAGACTAGATAAAAAAATTGGTTAGAAGCTGTGAAGGACGATTTAAAGCGTATCAACTAGGCGTGGGAAATTTCATTGATATCCACTAAGAAATATCAATATATCGATAAATACTGATATAGTAATATACTGGAATATTGATATATTAATTAATATCGATATATCAGAAACACACAAATTGAGTAGTTGCAAATACGATATCCATATTAGAATATTCGGGCATATTCTGTTACTTAGAGTACGTATGCTCAAGTGAGCTGCGGGTTGGACAAAACACATTTATTTTATATCATCTGCCCATCTCCGCAATTTATTGACTCAGTATATCAACACTTATTTCAGCAAGAAATATATAAATCGATAAATTTAGATCGAAATATGCATATGAATTAAAAATATCTATAAAAATTAATCAAAAATATCAATATCCTTCGATAATATAACTATTACAAAACAATAACTGTCGATAACTATCACTATATTGATAATAATCAATAAATCTATATATAGTTATCGGTATATATCGATAATTTTTTAAATTGATATCGTTAATCGATATATTTATTGATATATCGACTTTTATTCGCAGCCCTACATTACAGGAGGTAAGAAGACTAAATAAAGAATGGTTAGAAGCTGCGAAGGACGATTTAAAGCGTGAAGGGGTCCAAAAAATGGTCACAACTAGCGAGGAATAGAGGGAAGTGGAGGATTGCTGAGAAAATAGAAGGAAACCAAAATTTCCTCCACAAGCACATGTTTAATCTCCTTGAGTGGACAGAAAACCGACGGTCTTACTCATGCCTTGTGCATTCGCAGAGTCTCGCGAGTCAGCTAGGCTTGGGAAATTTCATTGATATCAATATATCGATAAATATTGATATATCAATATACCGGAATATTGATATATTAATTAATATCGATATATATCAGAAAATAATAATATTCAATAATGGATATTACCCAACCAAAATCTCAACAAATCAAGTGAGAAGTTGCGAATACGCTGTCCATATTAGAATATTCGGGAATATTCCATTACTTAGAGCACATATGCTCAAGTAAACTGCGGGTTGAACAAAACACATTTATTTTATATCGTGTATACAAATCATTAACGTAATGTATTATTGCTAACATTAAACATACAATGCATTATTTATTACAATTAAGTACAATACTCTCATTTCTTAATAAAATAATACGCAAACACTTCATCAAAAAACGCGGACAAGCAGCATTTTCCTACATCTCAACTTTTTATATCAATATAATTATTATGTACACTAAACCTCGTTTCTTCAACTGGACAGATTTTCAATTACTAATATTACAATGTTCAAATTACAAACGCTGGAGGGAATGATTCATTTTATAGGAATTGCCGCGCTTTTTACAGCACGGGCCAAGCATACACACCAACGCATCTTAAGTACGCTCGCCGAAAATCGCGGACGCCAACGGACGTGCAAGCTGCAGTAAGCGTGGCTACAATGGAAGTGCTTGTAAACTAGCACATAAGCGGCACCGCTCCACCAACCCGTTTCCATCGAATTGGGAGAGCGGTCCGTAAATGCCAGTATTACTTTAACGATTGACTTGTTTCATTAATCTTATCAACTAGAATTATTCAACTTTATGACCCGGTGCACGATATATTACAAATATAAGCGAAAACCTCTCGTCTTACTCCAAAACTTGGTGCACGTATCTACATAAGTCTTATTTATAAAATACGCAAATCTTACAAAATATTGCACGATATTTAAGAATTGAATTGGTAATCATAAATTAAGTACCCAACGTTATACTGTTAAGTCAAACATAAATCTAATAGCGCTGCTGGAACTCATGATGCCATCTGTTGAAATCAATATGAAATATTACTATGGATCCTAAAGCTAGACCGGCTAGCAAAAATCTAAAAAAATCGCAAACATTACTAAAAATATTATACCCTTCGTCAAGGGGAAATCACTGGTGTATTTTAGTGTACAAGGCAAGGAATTTCAGGGGCATTTCAGGGTATTTCGAATGTCGGTGTATTTTGGGTATTTCAGTGTATTTTGGGTATTTCGGGGAATTGTTCTTGAAAGGGGAATTTCAGTGTAGAAGTTCTCCCCTGGGGAAAATCTGGTGTATTTTAGTGTACAAGGCAAGAAATTTCAGGGGAATTTCGGGGTATTTTAGGTATTTCGGGGAATTTTTCTTGAAAGGGGAGGAATTCCAGAGTAAAAATTTCACTGGTGTATTTTAGTGTGCAAGGAAAGGAATTTCAGGGGAATTTTGGGGTATTTCGAATGTCGGGATATTTAGGGTATTTCTGGGTATTTTGGGGAATTTTTCTTGAAAGGGGAATTTCAGTACACAAATTCTTTTTGCGAGTTTCATCCTGGGGGAAATCAGTGGTGTATTTTAGTGTACAAGGCAAGGAATTTCAGGGGTATTTCGAATGTCGGGGTTTTTTGGGTATTTCGGGGAATTTTTCTAGAAAGGGGAATTTCAGTGTACATTTTTTTTTCTGTGAGTTCCCACCTGGGGGAAGTCAGTGGTGTATTTTAGTGTACAAGGCAAGGAATTTCAGGGGAATTTTGGGGTATTTTGGGTATTTCGGAGAATTTTTCTTGAAAGGGGAATTTCAGTGTACAAATTTCACTGGAGTATTTTAGTGTACAAGGGAAGGAATTTCAAGGGAATTTCAGGGGTATTTCGAATGTCGGGGTATTTTGGGTATTTCGGGGAATTTCTCTTGAAATGGGAATTTCAGTGTAAATTTTTTTTTCTGTGCGTTCTCGCCTGGGGGAAAATCAGTGGTGTATTTTAGTGTACAATGCAAGGAATTTCAGGGTGTTTTGGGTGTTTCGGGAATTTTTTTTGAAAGGGGAATTCCAGTGTACAAATTTCACTGGGGTATTTTAGTGTACAAGGCAAGGAATTTCAGGGGTCTTTTGGGGTATTTCGAATATCGGGATATTTTGGGGTATTTCGGGATTTTTTTCTTGAAAGGGGAATTTCAGTGTACAAATTTTTTCTGAGTTCCCTCCTGCAGAAATCAGTAGTGTATTTTAGGGTATAAGGCAAGGAATTCCAGGGGAATTTCGGGCAATTTTGGTTATTTCGGAGAATTTTTCTTGAAAGGGGAATTTCAGTGTACAAATTTCACTGGGGTATTTTAGTGTGCAAGGCAAGGAATTTCAGGGCAATTTTGGGGTATTTCGAATGTCGGGATATTTAGGGTATTTCGGGGTATTTTGATTTTGGGGAATTTTTCTTGAAAGGGGAATTTCAGTACACAAATTCTTTTTGCGAGTTTCATCCTGGGGGAAATCAGTGGTGTATTTTAGTGTACAAGGAAAGGAATTTCAGGGGTATTTTGGGCATTTCGGGGAATTTTTCTAGAAAGGGGAATTTCAGTGTACATTTTTTTTCTGTGAGTTCCCACCTGGGGGAAGTCAGTGGTGTATTTTAATGTACAAGGCAAGGAATTTCAGGGGAATTTTGGGGTATTTTGGGTATTTCGGAGAATTTTTCTTGAAAGGGGAATTTCAGTGTACAAATTTCACTGGAGTATTTTAGTGTACAAGGAAAGAAATTTCAAGGGAATTTCAGGGGTATTTCGAATGTCGGGGTATTTTGGGTATTTCGGGGAATTTCTCTTAAAATGGGAATTTCAGTGTAAAATTTTTTTTCTGTGCGTTCTCCCCTGGGGGAAATCAGTGGTGTATTTTAGTGTACAATGCAAGGAATTTCAGGGTGTGTTGGGTGTTTCGGGAATTTTTTTTGAAAGGGGAATTCCAGTGTACAAATTTCACTGGGGTATTTTAGTGTACAAGGCAAGGAATTTCAGGGGTCTTTTGGGGTATTTCGAATATCGGGATATTTTGGGGTATTTCGGGAATTTTTTCTTGAAAGGGGAATTTCAGTGTACAAATTTTTTCTGAGTTCCCTCCTGGAGAAATCAGTAGTGTATTTTAGTGTATAAGGCAAGGAATTCCAGGGGAATTTCGGGCTATTTTGGTTATTTCGGAGAATTTTTCTTGAAAGGGGAATTTCAGTGTACAAATTTCACTGGGGTATTTTAGTGTGCAAGGCAAGGAATTTCAGGGGAATTTTGGGGTATTTCGAATGTCGGGATAATTTGGGTATTTCGGGGTATTTTTATTGAAAGGGGAATATTATACCCTTCGCCGAGGGGAAATCACTGGGGTATTTTAGTGTGAAAGGCAAGAAATTTCAGGAGAATTTCGAGGTATTTGGGGTATTTCTGGGTATTTCAGGGTATTGTTCTTGAAAGGGGAATTTCAGTGTATAAATTTTTTCTGGGAGTTCCCCCCTGGGGGAAATCAGAAGTGTATTTTAGTGTACAAGGCAAGGAATTTCAGGGGAATTTCGGGGTATTTCCAATGTCGGAGTATTTCGTGGAATTTTTCTTGTAAGTGGAATTTCAGTGTACAAATTTCACTGGGGTATTTTAGTGTATAAGGCAAGGAATTTCAGAGGAATTTCGGGATATTTCGAATGTTTGGGTATTTCGGGGAATTTTTCTTGAAAGGGGAATTTCAGTGTACAAATTTCCCCCTGGGGGAAATCAGTGGTGTATTTTAGTGTAAAAGGCAAGGAATTTTCAGGGGAATTTCGGAATATTTTGGGTATTTCAGGGAATTTTCCTTGAAAGGGGAATTTCAGTGTACAAATTTGAGTTCCCCCCTGGTGGAAATCAGTGGTGTATTTTAGTGTACAAGGCAAGGAATTTCAGAGAAATTTCAGGATATTTCGAATGTCTGGGTATTTTGGGGAATTTTTCTTGAAAGGGGAATTTCAGAGTGCAAATTTTTCCAGTGAGTTCCCCCCGCCCTTCGCTTTACTCACTTTTGATCATGTGACAACGCAAGAGACCTAACGCTACTATCACACGCTGGAAAGGCATACAATAAAGCCAAGTTAAATGTTCGCCACACCTCTACTATGCCTTTATCTCCTCCCGTCATCAAGTATTCACCGTCTCGGCTTAGTAATAGGCACTGAAAAATCAACCTCTGTGTACACGACGACTCCACCATCGCAGAAAAACATTTTACCTGTAAATTATCATTATGCGACTCGTGTCTCAACCTCTTTCCGTTTATCGTGAACGCAGCCACGTTCCCTTTCTCATAATTAACGACTATCACCCCCTCTCTCGACATGGCTATACTTTCCGGGGAGTTGAAGCCATTGGGGGGATCGAGCGAACGCAGCAAGTCTCCAAACGTCGTGTGCACCAGCACGGGACCATCTTGATTAGGAACAATTAGATACGCTAATTTTAAACAACAATCACTTACTAAATGATCCCGAGACTACCAAACCCAGCTCAGCCGAAATAACGACGCTGGACACGGGCTGCTCGTGCCCGGTGAGCGTTGCTCTTGGCGTAGGGACTTCACCTTCCCCGACGATAGTCTGCGTCCTAGCATTCCAGTGCCACAACAGCACCGTGCAATCAGCGGAACCGGAAGCTATGTAACAATCCGACGTGATGTTGCACTCGGACCTCGAAAGGCACGTCACAACCCCGTAATGCCCAAAGATTATTTGTACTATTTTCGCAGTTTCGGTAGAGAAGACACGGAAACTATTATCCCAGAAACCGCACGCTACCAAAAATTTACTGTCGACGGTGGTCACGAAGCAGTTCGAGCGTATCCTCAGGTTCTGGCTGAAGTTGTCTCCCAGGTGGCGGCGTTGCATCGGATTCGTGTGATTGTTGGTTTGAGCTGGAAATCACAAAACAGAATGCATAGATTCGTGTAGTGTTCCTGTCAGATTTAGAAGAGGTAATGGGAAAGGGACAGGCAGAAGGAATGATAATAGGGAAAAATAAATATTGCACACTAGCATATTCGGATGATACAGTCCTCTTGGCAAAGGAAGAGAAGAACTAAAGGAGATGCTGAGAAGAATGGAAAGATATTTGGAGAAGAAAGAACTAGTATTAAACACAGAGAAGACCAAAATTAAGAGATTCTGGAAGGGGGGGGATTCACTTTACAAAAGAATGGGGCCAAGAGAAGCATGTAAGAGAGGTAATATGAAAGGCGACAATAGCAATGAAGCAGGTATGGGGAATAGGAGAGAGGAATTTTGGGGGCGACTGGAAAAGTTGTTTGACGCATTGGTGAGCAGGGCAGCCATGTATGGAGCAGAAATTTGGGGGTGGGAAGAGAGAGAGAAGATAAAGGGGATCCAGGAAAAGTACATAAGATGGACATTGGGCTTAAATTGGATAACGCCAGGGTACATGGTAAGAGACGAAACAAACAGAGAAAAACTAAGAACCAGGGCAGGAAAGAGAGCCATGAAATATGAGGAAAAGTTGAGAGGTGGGGGGCGGGAACGAGTTAGCCAGGCAGTGTTGGGAAGAGGTACGGAAGGGAGGAAGAGAAAAATCGAAATGGGAGGAGAGGCGAGAGAAATTTTATCAGGAGCGAGGCTATGCAGCAGAAGAAGTGGAGAACTTGAGAACAGCAGGATGGAACATGGTGAGAGAGGTAGAGGAGAGACAGGCAAATACAAGTGCAGGATAAAGAAGAGAAGATAAGACAATCAAGATACAACAACAAATATAAACAAATAAGGACAGCGGGACTGCCGCGATATCTACGAAGTAGGGGAAGGGAAGAGAAGATAATAAAGGTGGCAAGGTTTAGACTGGGAAATGAGATGAGAGGTGGAAGGTATTGGGAAAGCGAAGACAGAAGAATGTGTAGGGTATGTGGGGCGGAGAAAGAGACATGGGAACATGTGTTAGAGAGGTGCTGGTGGAGAGAGAACACGGAACAGGTGAGGAAAGCGGTAGAGGAATTGATACAGAGGGGAAGGAAGGAGAGGGAGGGGTGATTATACATAAATGGGAATTAGATAGGTCGAAATTTATTATTTATTTTTGTTTGTTTCATTTATTGATATGTTTATTTGTTTATTTTGAATTGTAATCCCAAATGGGAAACAATAAATCCATTATCTATCTATCTAGTTTATTTTGCCAATAAATTCACAAAATTAATGAATTTAAATAAAAAATTGGCACAAATAAATATAAAAGATGTATAATTATGTGAAATTTATTATCCCAATGGACCTTGCAGCCTACAAATGAGCAGCAATAAAATAAAACTGCCTACAGTAGCTTCAAGAATACAGGTTTCTGAATGCTGAAATGATGGGCAGAGTTCCACTACAGGCGTCTAGAGGGCAACACTATACTATCACATGCATTAATTCAATATTTCTTAAAATCAATATGCCCCAGACAACGTTATACTTTATACATTTTAAAATTGATAACTAAAAATGTTGAAGATGAAATAGAAAATTACTATGCGTACTACCAATAAGTATAATAAATTATTTTATTGACCGGTTTCAAGATTCACAAACGATCTCATCATCAGAAATGGTAAATAAAATTGTAAACAAATTATTATGACAGTTGACAAGGAAACTAAAATTGATAAAACAATACAAAAAATAATGATATCCATGAAACATGTTAACTAGATAACTGAATTTCAGTATTTACCTACGGGGCATAAGAAAACCGAAAGGAAATTCGAATACCTCGTACCTTGAAGGGAAAAACAATGAATTTAAAGAAAACCAATTCGGGAAAAAACAATAAATTCAATTGAAAAAACCTTCAAGTGAAATATCAGAACAAAAAAAAATAAATCAATCAATATCCAAGAATTCTTGACAACTGCCAACTGCTAAACTTGAAAAAACTGCGAGGTCAAGACTATGTCGTTCTGTCTTGACAACAGCCAACTGTTAATCTTGTAATAAACTAAAAAAAGAGAAATAAGTCAATAAATGTCATAATGAGAGAAACTGTAATACCGACACCTGAGAATTATAATTTTGATCAAAAGATAATTACAAAAGTTTAAATAAACTAGATTGTATTAAATCGACCTGGTCATTAAGTAAGTTATAATTTGTATCATTTTTATGTTTATAAATTTCTATAGACTCTAATATATCTAATTGATAACTCTTTACAAAATTAAACAATAATTTAGTATTTTCTGGAGGAGGGAATTGATGATTGTTATCAAAGAAATGATTAGCAAAACTTGAAAGATCATTTTTTAAACGAAATGACCTTAAATGTTCATTGTACCTAATACGTATAGATCTGCCAGTTTGTCCGATATATATGTTACGGGCAATGTAAATAATTGGGCATTATTTATAATGCCCGGGCAATTTAGAAAGTGCCCAAAGGGATATGACAAAATGATAAATTATATAGAAAATATTACATTGCCCGGGCATTATGTATAATGCTGGAAGTCCAGTGGGCAAATTGAGAATATTTATATTCATACTTTTTTCTCTGCATACAAAAATAAGAGGATATATTATAAATTATATGAAAACAAATTTTCAAATAACTAACAAACAAGCAAACTGGCGGTGATAAAATAGAGTCCATTAGTGAAACGGCGAAATCAAAGCGCGAAATTTAAAACGCTATCCTAAGATAATAGTTGGATAAAATTTTTCAATGCTTTTTAAATGGAGCTTAGATGACCTTGCATTTCACATTCTATTTTTACCTTTCATCCTGATTTCTTAGCATTAAATCAATATATGGCGATTACTATGAAGCCTTTTTTCGCCGTTTGTCTTGTAAAAGCATTTATTTATGCAGTCATTTTGTTTAAAACTAAAATTCAACAAATTACTGCAATTTACAGCGCGAGAATGTCGGTGATAGAACCGGCGCAGTAGATTATTTAAATGAAGTCGTTAACAACACTTTTTCTTCCATTTTACACTTTTTAAATATAAATAAGAACTTAAACCACCTATTAAATAAAAATTAAACAATAAATAACCCGGAGAAATAAACAATTTAGCCTCAAACCCGGTGCAGCAAACGTCAAAATAATCTCCAAGGTTACTGGTCTGGTCTGAACGCGACATACGTTCTTTTCTAATATGTACTGTGCTCCGTTTTAAAATATTTCTGAAATTAAGTTGTATTTTAAGTTGTTTTTGAAAATGTAACAGCTGGAAAGAGCAGTCTATATGTCACTTGCAGAATCCCCGTTAAGAAATGCACTGAATTTAAATAATCAGTGTTTAAAATCTATGCCCCATAAGAGCTCCATGTTAAGAATTTTGAAGTAGGCTAGCCCGCGAAACTAGTAACATAACCTAACTAATGGACTCTATAAGTAGGCCTAACTAAAAAAAAACATAATAGGTACGTAAAGTCTGAATAATATAACTTGGCGTATGGGTTGACACATGCAAGTGAACTAATTTGTTTCGACATCGACATTACTGTGACACTATACTTGGGCCGCCCAACAGACGGAGTGATCACCCTGCAATCATGAGCTCTAGGCAGGACCACTATCAATTTAGGACGACCAAACCGCAGTGATGTGCTTTCTTTAGACCCAACGAAGTCGCATCACTCCAATTCGGTCGTCATCAATTAATATTGGCCCCGCTAGAGCACGTTCTTGCAGGATGATCACTCCGTCTGTTCGGCGGTCCAAGTATAATACTAGTTTCCAAGATAACTTTTTTGGGACTAACTAATTAGTACGAAACAAGCAGAGACGTACAAATACATTGTTACCCAACATTAAAAATGAGAATGAGTGAAATAAAGAGTTACAATGGAAAATCTTGATTATTTCATCTTACGTTAATAATTAGCAGCCATATCAACTGGTTGCGTGCAAGAGAGACATCAAACTAACATAATGCGTAGATTAGTTCAATCATACGTCAAGTAATATGATTCAGACTTTACTTACAAATACATATTCACACAAAATGTCAAATCCTAGAGTTTCTATTTATTAGAGCAGCTTACACCTTGGTGACATTTCGAGTTACATACGACATTTGCACTTGTCAGATTGCCCCCTTTACAGCCACATCGACTATAGCCTTGGCCCCAGTCTTGGATGACATTCTTCCATATTCTCTTAGTGAAATCTCTGACTGTGGAAATACATAAATACATAAACTTTTCATTACATATTGTAAATTGGTTCCTAGCATAAAGTTGATTAAGGATTAATTTATAAAAATTGGCATCTGTTATTTCAAGAACAAATGCCAAAATATTTCTTCCATCGGTACGACCTCTGTCGACATCTGGGACTCGAACTCTAACTGTGTCACCCTTTTTAGCGGCAGGGTATTTTGAATTATAGGTTTGAACCATTTTTTCAGCTTGTTTTTTTAGATTGCTTGCTGAAATCTCCATAATTTTTAATATGCCGGCTTTCCTTTTTTTCACATTGGGATCTTCTGAGGAAACTTCATAACCTTCATACGCGCGTTTTTCATGACCGGGAACTACAATTTTAGACGGCTCGGAGACATTTACTTCTCTTTCATTATTATAGAATCAGAGGGCTTGGTTCAGATAACAAAGTTGAAAAAACAATAATCATTCGTCGCACATAAGCAATATAACATCCAAAGAAAACTGAAGAACTATACGGGACGTTGCAAGGATAGAGCCCAGCAAAGAACTGAAAACAATCGGAAACTCGTCAACGCGCAAGCGGCAAGAGACCGAAAATGCATGCTGATTGGCCAGCGAGAATCATACCATACGCACGTTGTCAAATTGGCATCAATTAATCAAAGTGCCCAGAGAAATATTAGCAGTATTTATAATGACCGGGCAATGTAATAAATTATCGTAAACAAATACAAAATTATTAAATTGCCCAATTTTAATGGTCATTATTTATAATGACCAAGCATTATGAATACTGCCCTGAATAATCAAATTGCCCGTAACATATATACTGTTACAGTCTAAACAATTTAGTTGATAAACACCTGTGTGGTCAAGTTTATGTGTTTTGTCTTTACTGTTAGACAAAATATGTGATAATATATTTGATGGTTTAAATGTGACTTGTATGTTATTTTTTCTTAAAATACCGGCAATCTTTTCAGAAATATTTCCAAAATAAGTAATCCTGCAAAATTTGGTAACTTTATCATTAGATAATTTAGGATATATGTTGTTACAAGCAATTTTAAATTTTTTATTGTTAATGATTCTATTGATGATTTCAATCTTAAATCCGTTATTTATTGCAATTGTTCTAATTATTTTGCAGGATTACTTATTTTGGAAATATTTCTGAAAAGATTGCCGGTATTTTAAGAAAAAATAACATACAAGTCACATTTAAACCATCAAATATATTATCACATATTTTGTCTAACAGTAAAGACAAAACACATAAACTTGACCACACAGGTGTTTATCAACTAAATTGTTTAGACTGTAACAGTATATATATCGGACAAACTGGCAGATCTATACGTATTAGGTACAATGAACATTTAAGGTCATTTCGTTTAAAAAATGATCTTTCAAGTTTTGCTAATCATTTCTTTGATAACAATCATCAATTCCCTCCTCCAGAAAATACTAAATTATTGTTTAATTTTGTAAAGAGTTATCAATTAGATATATTAGAGTCTATAGAAATTTATAAACATAAAAATGATACAAATTATAACTTACTTAATGACCAGGTCGATTTAATACAATCTAGTTTATTTAAACTTTTGTAATTATCTTTTGATCAAAATTATAATTCTCAGGTGTCGGTATTACAGTTTCTCTCATTATGACATTTATTGACTTATTTCTCTTTTTTAGTTTATTACAAGATTAACAGTTGGCTGTTGTCAAGACAGAACGACATAGTCTTGACCTCGCAGTTTTTTCAAGTTTAGCAGTTGGCAGTTGTCAAGAATTCTTGGATATTGATTGATTTATTTTTTTTTGTTCTGATATTTCACTTGAAGGTTTTTTCAATTGAATTTATTGTTTTTTCCCGAATTGGTTTTCTTTAAATTCATTGTTTTTTCCCTTCAAGGTACGAGGTATTCGAATTTCCTTTCGGTTTTCTTATGCCCCGTAGGTAAATACTGAAATTCAGTTATCTAGTTAACATGTTTCATGGATATCATTATTTTTTGTATTGTTTTATCAATTTTAGTTTCCTTGTCAACTGTCATAATAATTTGTTTACAATTTTATTTACCATTTCTGATGATGAGATCGTTTGTGAATCTTGAAACCGGTCAATAAAATAATTTATTATACTTATTGGTAGTACGCATAGTAATTTTCTATTTCATCATGGATTTCTACCAAATAGTCAAGACAGAAAATATTAACTACATAACTAAAAATGTGTTAAATGTGTTAACAGTTTAATTAAAAATTCTTTTTAATGTGCAACTTACACAGGACTGGATCCATCGACAAAGGCAAACTCGCTGCTTGGTTCTGGGGCGTATCAGCGAAACTGGGCGACTGAGCAACAGCCGCATATCCAGTATTCCAGCGGTTCACAGCGAATTGCTGATGCATGGTGACCGTCACCACAGACGGCAGAGGTAGCTGAGGATAAGTGTTAGCAGAAATGTGAACTATAGGAGAATTAGAGAGGAACTTCATGGTCATGCACACATCGTCAGGTATGCTCGAGAACATCATCGGAGACTGCAATAAAAATATTACAACGATAGTTTACCAAGGACACCAAGAACTAACCAAGTGCATCGCCGAACTTCTGGGTGGATGGGGTTCCATGAGCAACTGGGAGGGTGTTTGCCCAAAGTTCCTTATTTGATTTTCTATCGCCTCCCGCATCACTCCGTCAGTTATGGCATCCATATCAACATTACCCTCGTACGTCAAGTAATAAAAGACATTCGTAGCTCGAACGGCTTCCGGCCCTTTCTGCTTATAACCAAAAATCAAATCTATCCACTGATGCAATTGACAACTAACAAATTCCGATTCTAACGCCTAAAATAAGTAAAAACACCATCACCAACATCATCCTATTCGTATTAAATGCTATTACCATTCTATTAATTCTAATGAACTCCTCGGGCGAGCTTGCCCAAGGCGGTAACTCCACATCATTAATCGGTTTACCATCCTCAGTCACACCTAACCTATATCTATTGGCATTAACGAACATTTCTGGCAAGAAATAAAATTCCGGGATTAGCTCCTTAACATCGGAAGTGTCCCTTTGGCAATTCTTCCAGGAAAGGGCAACGGAAGAGAAGAGTCTATTTGGGTAATCGAATTTCCCGCCTTGTAAAGCCAGGAACATCGTCGTCATTGGTTCCACCCTTATAAGCCAGTTGTAAACGAAAGCTGCCGTGGAATAATGAGTTCCGTAGTGAAACGGCGGGATGGATTCGTGTTCCCAGGTGGAATATCGATCTTCGAAGTAGGCACGCCTGCTGGGATTCAGGGCTCCAATAGGCTTCGATAAGTCGCGGTAATTGTTCGGCTGGCTGAGGTCGAGTTCCTTCGAATCGTAATTCGTCAGAACCCACGGGAAGACGGGATATTGGTTTAAGTCGTTGTACGTCCGACCTGCGCCCAGAAATTAACAAAGAACTAGGAAAATAGGTATTTATAAAAATGGTTTCCGAGATATCATTAATTTTTTAAAGGTCTGCAAACTTTCAATTTCTCGAAAAAAGTCAAATTATGACCAAACGGTATACATCTTAGGTCCAAAAAGTTTTTAACAAAGTGACCCTAATATTCAATAACAAATTAAAAAATGCAATAATATACAGTTTGTTCCATTTAAAATAACGAAGTTAGTGTCTATTTCTATTTAAAAATAAACACGATAATGCAGCTAATTACTCACGTTGTAAGCAAAGCAACGAGCTATCTCAGACCTAAATATGGTAAACAAAAACAATAAACACTGCCGCAGAAGTACCAACTCCCGCGTCCCGTGCTTCGTCCAACAGTAAGTGTGTGCTCAAACAGCGCTCCCAGACGAGCTTTATTCTTCCACCTAAAAGGACATACGACGAAATTTTTCCGAGTCGTGCCGATCTCGCTCCTATATCGAATGTGCATTTGCCTTAGAGTGCCACACCTCAGTACTCGGACGGCTGGTTGCGTGTGCGGTAGACATTTTGAAAGACGACGCGGAATGCTTAGAGCGCGCATTATTTATTATCTCGCATAATAATTAATATATATTGCGGCAGAGATCCAAAAAGTTTTAAACTTATTAGTTTATAATTATAAAGTTAAAACCATATTTTTGTAGCCAGTGTGCGCGCACTAGCGCACTTGTAAAGGAGCCGCCGATGTAACAAGGTGATTTTCAGTAGGAAATTATTTTTTCCAAGAAACAAAAAACTCTGTGCAACGGAGGGGTAAGACAGTCGACCTCGATGACTAACAGCTTCCTAAACGCGCCCGATAAATCTCGGAACAAAAAAGTCCTTCCGTCCGAGCCTTGGCAGTGCGTCAAATGAAACGGCAGATTATAAATTGGGAAGTATTTTCCAACCGGACAAAAACACCAATCCGAGGCATTAAGAGGGACGTAGATCAGTGTCGGCGCGCTGCTATAATTAGCATCGGGCGCGCACATGATGTATGCGCTTTTAATTTAGACCGTACCAGTTCTGACAACTGCTAATTTCGCGTGCGACACTTTTTCTTGGCGAGAGAGAAAGGAGCTAGACGGGACTCTCCGACATGCCTTGTCAACGACGTTAGTGACATTTACCACGAACTACAGAGCTTTCGTTACTTTTAATTACTTTCTGTAATATTACCTACGAGCACTCATCTACTCTGTTAATCACGCGTGTTTAAAAACGGAGCTATCTTTAGACAAGCAGAGAAACTCGATAAAAGCAGATTATTATTATTATTATTATTTGTGTCCAGTTCTGGACACAAAACCAAAACAATAGAACAACAAGGCGAGAGATGTCACAAAAATAAGTTCATTGTTAGCAGACAGGTGCGGCGTATTCGGCTGCAGTTTGTCCAACAATGTTGAGTTCTTGTTCAAATTGATCATGTGAAAGAGGAATATTTAATAATCTATGTATCATACGGAACATCACAGTAGCTTTGCCAAAAAGGAAAGGCCCGGATAGATGTGAAAATTTTAGAACGATCAGTTTAACTTCCCACGCGTCAAAAATTTTCACTAAAATTGTGCAAAGACGGAAGGAGAAAAGGGCAGAAGAAATATTTGGAGAAGATCAGTTCGGATTTAGAGGAAATAGGGGAACGCTCGAGGTCATTCTTACTTTACGAGTAATAATAGAAAAAGCAATAGAAAAGGAAAAGAGCATCTATATAGGATTTGTAGATTTGTAAAAGCCTTCGACAATGTAATATGGAAGAAGATGTTTGAAGTGCTCAAAAATGTAGGGATTAAGTATAGGGATAGGGATAGGGATAGGGATATAGCAGTATTAGCATCCAGCAAGGAAGAATTAGGAAAGCCTCTGAACGAAATGGAAACCAAAATTTTGGTGTGTAAGGGACGTGAAAATAGAACTAAAACTAAAATATAAATTGGAAACGAGAAGATAGAGGAAGTCTCAGATTTCTGCTATTTAAGGAAGTCAAATAACTCGCGGAATTATAAATGTAGCAACTCGGAAGAGGCTCTTAAAAACGTATGTATGGAGTACGTAATTGTACGGGTGCAAAACTTGGACGATATAGGAGAAGCGGATATAGGAAAAAATTAGAAGCATTTAAAATGTGGTGATATACACGCATGATGAAGATACCGTGGATAGATAAGGTTAGCAACAGAGAGGAACCAGAAAGAGTTGGAGAAAAGCGAAATTTATGGAAGAGCGTAAGGAATAGGAGAGATAGGATGGTAGGACACCTTTTGAGGCACGAAGGCTTAGTTCGCGACATACTAGAGTCAGATAGGAATAAAAAGAGGTAGTGTAGGCCTAGAGATTAGACTACTGCTCGCAAATAGTTAGGGATGTAGGATGTTCAACTTTTGGGGAAATGCGTAGGTTAGCTTAGGATAGAAAAAGATGGACGTATACGCGTCCAACCAGTCTTCGGACTGAAAACTTTATGATGATGATGATGGGAGTTTACAAATTAATATGTGGATCTTGCTCTATAAGAGTTACGTGGGACAAACTGGACGACCATTTGCAAAACGAATCACACAGCGTCTACAGAGTTTCAAAAACAAGAAGACCGATTCCACATATGCAGAAAATCATAGGTACTTTCAACGAAAATTACAAAATTTTACATTTAGAAAACAACCTGTAAGTAAAATCGTGGTCATTAACCCATTAAGTATAGATTTGTTGGTTTCACACATACAATTTCATGTTACCTGTATAGAACAATACCTTTATACAGGTTGTTACAAATTTTAGGTCCGTAAATTTAAGTGGTGATTGTACATGAGATTTTATGAAAAAAATTCTATAAACATGGGTCCGGAAATCCATAATAACGGAGATAACTGTCATAAAAAGTTACGAATTAAAAAAAATTAAATAAAATTGACAATAAAATGACAATAACTAGTTTGTTACTTATTTATTATTAGAAATTATTTTGTGCCCACTTCTAACTACAGTGATGAGGCCGTAGAGGCAGTTTATAGTGATATTGAATATGTGCTAGATTTTGTGAGAGGGCACGAAAATTTAATAATTACAGGAGATTTCAATGCAGTCGTAGGCACAGGGCGAGAGGGCGGAATAGTTGGCCCCTTTGGATTAGGCAATAGGAACGATAGGGGAGTTAGACTGATAGAGTTCTGCGATAAACATAACTTAACGGTCGCGAACACTCTATTTCACCATCATGTTAAGGAGATGCTATACGTGGAAGATGCCAGGAGACTTAGGGAGATATCAAATAGATTACATTCTCGTTAGGCAAAGATTTAGAAATCAAGTTAGGGATTGTAGAAGTTATCCAGGAGCAGATATAGATAGTGATCACAACATAGTCGTTATGAAAGCCAATCTTAAATTTAAGATTTTGAAAAAAAGAAGCGGAAGAAGGTATCTTGACCCAGAGAAACTAAAAGATGATGATATGCGCAATAAGTTCGAGAAAAAGACAAACGAAGCACTAAAGGGCACGGGTGGAAATATTGTTAGGGACATAGAGGCAGAATGGAATTGCATTAAAAATAGTTTAGTTTCCTCAGCTAGGGATATTTTGGGGCATAAACAGAATGAAAGTAGGAAACCCTGGATAACAAAACATATTGTGAGTCTAATAGAGGAAAGGCGAAAATATAAAAATAGGTTAGATGAAACAGGGAAACAAAGATATAAGGCGATCAAGTGGGAAATTATTCGGGAATGTAGGAAAGCGAAAGAGCAATGGATCGATAATAAATGCAAAGAAGTGGAAGATAAATTCGAAGTAGGAAAGACTGATGAAGCATATAAAATAATTAGGAGAAATTTTAGAGAAATTGAATCTAGTACCAAAAACATTAGAAATGAGGCAGGAGATATCCTAATCGGAAGTGGGGAGAAGGCAGATAGGTGGAAAGAATATTTAGGAAACTTATATGCGGGACAGGAAGTGCAAGATATATTAGAAAGCGAAAGCAGTGTAGAGGGGGATAACCTAGGGAGTCCTATAATGAGAGAAGAGTTTGAGATAGCACTAAAAAGTTTAAGGAATAATAAAGCACCAGGTATAGATGGCTTGCAGGCAGAAATCTTAAAGTGCGCAGGTCAAGAGGTAATAGATCGTTTATTTAAACTAGTTAGTCGCATATACCTGACAGGCGAGATTCCAGAAGATTACAAACGGAACATCATAGTAGCTTTGCCAAAAAGAAAAGGCGCGGATAGATGCGAAAATTTTAGAACTATCAGTTTAACTTCCCATGCGTCAAAAATTTTAACTAGAATTGTGCAAAGAAGGATGGAGAAAAAGGCGGAAGAAATATTAGGAGAAGATCAGTTCGGATTTAGACGAAATAGAGGAACGCGCGAGGCCATTCTAGCTTTACGAGTAATTATAGAAAAAACGATAGAAAAGAGAAAGAGCGTCTATATAGGATTTGTAGATTTAGAAAAAGCCTTCGACAACGTAAAATGGGGGAAGATGTTGATGTTCGAAGTGCTGAGAAAGGTAGGGATGAAATACAGGGACAGAAGAATAATACATAATCTCTACAAAGAGCAAAAGGCAGTTATAGAATGTGAGCAGGAACAAAGGGAAGTAGATATCCGGAAGGGAGTGAGACAGGGATGTGCATTGTCACCTCTAGTTTTCAACTTATATATCGAAGATGCGATTAATATTGTTAAGGAAAGAACAGCCTCAGGGATCAATGTACAGGGCCAAACTATTAACATGCTCAGATTTGCGGATGATATAGCAGTGTTAGCATCTAGCAAAGAAGAATTAGGAGCGGCTTTGAATGAAATGGAAGCAGTTTTGACACAGGGCTTCGTCATGAAAATCAATAAAAAGAAAACTAAAATTTTGGTATGTAGGGGATGTGAAAATAGAACTAAAATGGAAATACAAATTGGAAATGAGAAGATAGAGGAGGTCGCGGATTTCTGCTACTTAGGAAGTAAAATAACTCAAGACGGTAGGAGCACTAAAGATATAAAACAAAGAATGGCGCAGGGCCGAGTTGCGTTTAACAAAAAGAAACAACTGTTATGCTCGAGAACGGTTAATATAGAGACTAGGAAGAGACTCTTAACGTCGTATGTATGGAGTACGGCATTATACGGGTGCGAAACTTGGCCAATAGGAGAAGCGGATAGAAAAAGAGTAGAAGCGTTTGAAATGTGGTGCTACAGACGCATGATGAAGATACCGTGGATAGATAAGGTTAGCAATAGGGAAGTATTAGAAAGAGTTGGGGAAAAGCGAAAGGTATGGAAAACAATAAAGAGTAGGAGAGATAGGATGATAGGACACCTTCTAAGACACGAAGGAATAGTTCGCGACATACTAGAGTCAGAGATAGGAATAAAAAGAGGTAGGGGTAGGCCTAGATTAAACTACTGCTCTCAAATAGTTAGGGATGTAGGATGTTCTACTTTTAGGGAAATGCGTAGGTTAGCTCAGGATAGAAAAGAATGGAGGTACGCGTCCAACCAGTCTTCGGACTGAGAACCTTATGATGACGCAAATGTAATGCATTTTTAAATCTTAAATATCTCAAAAATGAGGCCACAAATCGAAATTTTGCAAGAGTATCGTTCTTTTACAAATTGAATTTTCATATCGAAATTCCTTCAATTTTAAAAAAATCTTCAGTGGCGTAGAAAATAGGGGGCAAAATTGGGCCAACTCTCCCATTACCTACGCCACTGTGCTCTTTAAAACAAACTACTTATTGCAATTTCGTAGCTGCTTAATCCAAAAAAGCCTATACAAAATTTGTTCGAAATTGATTGAATGATAAAAATTTTATTTTTAATTTTTTTTTAATCGTAACTTTCTATGACCATAATTATTATCTCCGTTATTATGGATTTCCGGACCCATGTTTATAGGAAGTTTTTTTTCATAAAATCTTATGTACAATCACCACTTAAATTTACGGACCTAAAATTTGCAACACCCTGTATACAACTATATTATGGCGCAAAACGTAGATGCATGATTTTCCGGCCGCCTTTATTTTTTCTGCATGTTCCCCCGGATCTATTTTGGTAGTAACAAGAGTCGATGAGTTTGTCCGTAACGAGATTGTACGGCGGATGCACTATGTCAGAGCGAATTAGGCGCCACCTCATTCACGTCCAAAGTTAAGCCGTACAAGACGGGGGATTACTGCAACCCCTCTAAATTATCCAGGACGTTTCCAAAGCCGCGCCGTATTTTTGCACAGCGCGGCGGCAGACGTCGAGTTACGCGAGGACGCTGAATTGTAACGCGAAACAGCAGTATTGTAGTGTTTTTCAAAAAAAATCTTACCAGCTATCGTGTTCAAGAACATCAGATACTCGAAGTTCGAAATTTCGCGCCGCTGCCACTTTTGCGTCATGTTGGAATTTCGCATGAGTTGTCTGGGCGACATCATACTGGCTCTTCTGCACAAATAAAAGCACTCCATATAATATACTGTGCGTAAACTGAAAATGTGTTCAATTATACCTTGTTTGAGGAATGCCGTATTTTATCCCCACACCGACTCTTGGTAGAGCTTTTATCACCTTCTTCACGGTGGCTTGGTCGGGAAAAGCGAATAATATGGACGCTATTGACACATTATACATCATTATACTTATTGTATGCATGAAAACTGAAAGAACTTACTTCTACTAGCCAAGAAGATTTCGATAGCAACATTCTGCAGCAGATACCTTCTTGAGAAAATGGCACGAATCTCAGAAAAGTACCACTTTCCATGGAGGTGATCGCAATATTTCAGTACCTGCAACAAAAACAACACATTAATCGGTTGATCCTGATGAAAGCAGTAAACTTAATATTGACAAAATCTTCGCGCCAATTAATAAACAGAAATCTAAACGCTTCTCTTCATCGCCTTCTTCCGAAGCATGGATGAATCTTGGTTTGAATGGACGAACATGGTTGCACTTGCAAATTTTTTACAATAGTGATCTATACTAATATTATCAATTTGGGAAGACCCTTTTCTTAAAAACATTGAAGGAAATTCTTTTATACTGAATCCATTTTTACATTTATTTTTGGATTATCGTCAACTCTGTAGAAAAAAATTCAAAAATCGTGCCATATTTCGATGTTTCAGAACAAGCAGACATTTTTGTATCAAGAATGACATCTTTTCGTAAAGTGAGAAATAATATTTTTTCCCTCTTCCGAAGTCAACCCGTGGACACATTGTACGTTAGAGAAATGAACTTACTTCCTTATCACTGCATAAAAATGATTCGAAAATCGATCCTCAAAACTGTCAACAGTTACGCACGCTTCTAAAAATTTTAAATAAATTTCACACAACAATAATTATTGGTTAGAAAAATTAAACGACAGAAACGTCTCCAGTTCTAACCTGCACCAGGAACAATATAAGTAAAACTGCTCTCGCAAATTATGGAAGCATCAGAAATATTCCAAATATTTGCATATCTGGCTATCGATCTGATGGTCAGATCATAGCAACAAAGCAAGATGGCTGACATTTTCAGTCGCAGACTTAATATGTGAAGAGGTTTGGCAGAGGTGGGTCGTCCGGTCTTGTCGCGATATCATCGATTACCGCGAGAACATCAGTCGCATTGGCTTCCCCAGCGGCTGCGCTTTCCCGCCGCTATAGGCAACTCTCCCAGCGAATTTCCCGAGTTTTCCGACGCGACGCAATATCCTGATACACTGTAATATGCGGAATGGGAATTCTTCTATATATTCTCTTCCTCCGATTTATGAAATTTAGATACCCAGAAAGAAGACAACCCATAAAAATGATGTTTTCCAGATTAAAATCAAATTTAATTTAACTTCCTGTAGCGAAATCGAATAACAAGTTGGTGTTTCCAAAACAAAAGTTCAAAGAATATCAAAAAGGCAAATATAGGCCGTATAAAATTCAAATTATTCACCATCTCTTCCCAGGAGATCAAGAAAGAAGGCTTAATTTTTGTAGATGGTACTTAAATAAAATTCAAGAAAATCCAGAATTTGGGCGGTCTGTCATTTGGACAGATGAAACTCACATAAGCAGCGTAGGATTATTTAACAGGCATGATGTGCGTCACTGGTCTGATACAAATCAGCACCAAACTTTTGAACGTCAGAGGCAAGGACGTTTTGGATTTAACGTTTCGTGTTTTATTTTGGGTGATCATCCAACATACCAAATTTTTGATGGAAACTTAACGGGACTGAGATACATTAATTTATTGAATATTATTTCAGCTTTATTGAATATTATTTTATTTCAGCTGTTATTAAAGTTATCAAAACATTTCAATTCCACACTGAAAACCGATAGACACACCTCAGCAATTACGATACCTTCCGTAACAAGATAACCACGTTTCTCCCATTTACGTAGCATTTTTGAGATTTAAGCACCTCATTACGAGTCCGCTTCGATCGCATACTACTTCTACCTGTCGACTGACAACTCTCTGATATTTTCCACCTGCGTTCCCAAGACATTGCTTACAACCTCAGCGACCCCATAAACATTTCCCGATATGGCAGTTCTTGCGATTGGAACCGCGCTCTCTCGGCTCACCTGGGTTCCGATTTACGGCATCTCTTACATCCCACAGCAAAAAAAAAAAAATACAAAATATATGCAAAACTGTAACAATGCATCTGGAGCACATCGCCATATTTTATGGTGCGACGTCAACGAAGAATTCAACATTCTCCCTTTGTTTTCGACTTGATTTAATACGCTCGGTTGTATAGAGGGAAAAAAGTCGAGGCAAAAAAGAACATGGCCGCGGTTTGAACGTTTGACGGGTTGACGTGACGACGTGAATTTATTCAGATTGTCGTGGGACCGGGTTTTTGTTGTCCAATAATGTTCAGCGGATGCCGTCTTGACTCCACCCCGGTGTGAACTCAGGTGTGAAGTTAATTGCGAAATGTCTAAATATGTATGGGGTTTTTGCCAACTTTTTATGCCCATATTTTATGTTAGAAATTGTAATGGGACGGAGCTGTTTATGACGATAAAATCTTGGCAATCATAAATCTCCAATACCTACATTAGCTAGGTATTTCATTTGATCAATTTTTGACGCGTGGGAAGTTAAACTGCAATTTGGAATGATAGTTATTAAACTGATTAAGACTTTCATTTTCTTTGCCAGGAGGAACAGCAGTGAGACAATCGTCTGCATCTTACAAAAAGTGGTAAATTAAATAATAATTTGGGAATAACTGCGTGATTTCTAAATCTTCTAAAACTAAAACCAAAGTTATATTTTTTTAAATGGAAACCCCCAATTTTGTTTACATATTACAAAATTTCATGGAAAACTATATGAAACTTAAAAATTTTCAATTTCACTGTTATTTTTTACAATTTTATTCGCATTTCCCCATTTAGCTTAAATTCGGATCTGTCCCGTTTTAAATCGATTTAGTTAGGTAACTTTGTTGCGTATTTTGAATTCCTTGTTTTGAAATTTCGAGTTGCTTCAGGACAGATAAATGGTTAAAAGTAGATACAAATTATTAATAAGCTAAGTATGACTTTGTAGAGGAAATGTAATTTAAACGAAAAGCTGGACGGAGAACAAATTTATAATGTAAATAATGTTTATTAACAGTGTCATTTTTATGAAAAGTAATTCGAAAACATTGCTTTCCCGAGATAACTGTTTTATTCTCACTTTTTATAGAAGAATCATATTTTGTAGTCATAATGCAAAGCGTTGAAATCATGTTATCTGTGATAAACAAAACAGCTCCAACTCGCATCTGTCATAGTTTGAAAGATTTTCTGCATTTTCTTAATTTTTTTATTTAATTTTAAGTTATTTATTTA
This sequence comes from Xestobium rufovillosum, assembly GCA_963966045.1. NCBI lineage: Eukaryota > Metazoa > Arthropoda > Insecta > Coleoptera > Ptinidae > Xestobium > Xestobium rufovillosum. The sequence continues at coordinate 50,836,511 of OZ014492.1, read as the reverse complement.
ATTTAAATAAACTCGTTCTCGCTGCAGTTTTTTGTTTAAATTACAACATTTCCCACTAATGATAAAAGCCAAATTTATCTCATTAATAATTTCTACTGACTTTAAAATATTTATCTGCCCTGACTTCCGCAACAACTCCAAATTTGAGAAGAAGAAATTGAAAACACACAACAAAAGTACGTAACTAAATCGATTTAGAGAGTGAGTGGCTCAAATTAAAGTTTTCTTGGTTCTGGTAGACATTGCGTTTTCTAGCTATTTTTATTCTTTTTGCTATATTTGTTCACAATAATACTATAATTCTCGGTAAGAATATCTTGAAATGGGACTCTTGTGTCAGTGTAAATTCTATTGGCTTAGTTTTGCGCAGAAACCAAATTTAAACATTTTTTTTTTTTTGTTTTTGGGTGAAAAAATAGGTGAAATCCGAATAAAATTGTAAAAAATAACAGTGAAATTGGAAATTTGTTAGTTTCAATCTTAATTTCTGTAGAAACTGTCAGTCGCAGACCTGGTGATGCCTATATCAATCTAGAAGCTTAGTAAACTGGCTATTAAATGTGCAATTAATATACAGGGTATTCCATTTAAAATTCTTGAAAAAAAATCAATTATGCGTATGTTGACAAAAGTATTATCAGAATTTGCAAATAGAATAGTCCGTGAATCTAGTTCGACAAAAAAATCTTTGACAGCTTCTGTAAGTAGGCGTCACACAGTGGTTCAGATTTCAAAATACCCGATCGAAATTCATATCTGGTAAATGAATTAGAATTTTCAATTAAAAGGTTGTGATGTAACACTAAAAAGACATACCTACTAATGCATTTATAATAATAATAATCATCATCATAAGGTTCTCAGTCCGAAGACTGGTTGGACGCGTACCTCCATTCTTTTCTATCCTGAGCTAACCTACGCATTTCCCTAAAAGTAGAACATCCTACATCCCTAACTATTTGAGAGCAGTAGTCTAATCTAGGCCTACCCCTACCTCTTTTTATTCCTATCTCTGACTCTAGTATGTCACGAACTATTCCTTCGTGTCTTAGAAGGTGTCCTACCATCCTATCTCTCCTACTCTTTATTGTTTTCCATACCTTTCGCTTTTCCCCAACTCTTTCTAATACTTCCCTATTGCTAACCTTATCTATCCACGGTATCTTCATCATGCGTCTGTAGCACCACATTTCAAACGCTTCTACTCTTTTTCTATCCGCTTCTCCTATTGTCCAAGTTTCGCACCCGTATAATGCCGTACTCCATACATACGACGTTAAGAGTCTCTTCCTAGTCTCTATATTAACCGTTCTCGAGCATAACAGTTGTTTCTTTTTGTTAAACGCAACTCGGCCCTGCGCCATTCTTTGTTTTATATCTTTAGTGCTCCTACCGTCTTGAGTTATTTTACTTCCTAAGTAGCAGAAATCCGCGACCTCCTCTATCTTCTCATTTCCAATTTGTATTTCCATTTTAGTTCTATTTTCGCATCCCCTACATACCAAAATTTTAGTTTTCTTTTTATTGATTTTCATGCCGAAGCCCTGTGTCAAAACTGCTTCCATTTCATTCAAAGCCGCTCCTAATTCTTCTTTGCTAGATGCTAACACTGCTATATCATCCGCAAATCTGAGCATGTTAATAGTTTGGCCCTGTACATTGATCCCTGAGGCTGTTCTTTCCTTAACAATATTAATCGCATCTTCGATATATAAGTTGAAAATTAGAGGTGACAATGCACATCCCTGTCTCACTCCCTTCCGGATATCTACTTCCCTTTGTTCCTGCTCACATTCTATAACTGTCTTTTGCTCTTTGTAGAGATTATGTATTATTCTTCTGTCCCTGTATTTCATCCCTACCTTTCTCAGCACTTCGAACATCTTCCCCCATTTTACGTTGTCGAAGGCTTTTTCTAAATCTACAAATCCTATATAGACGCTCTTTCTCTTTTCTATCGTTTTTTCTATAATTACTCGTAAAGCTAGAATGGCCTCGCGCGTTCCTCTATTTCGTCTAAATCCGAACTGATCTTCTCCTAATATTTCTTCCGCCTTTTTCTCCATCCTTCTTTGCACAATTCTAGTTAAAATTTTTGACGCATGGGAAGTTAAACTGATAGTTCTAAAATTTTCGCATCTATAATAATAATAATAATAATAATAATAGTAGTTGTTACGACTTTGCAACAGAAATTATTTAAGGGCTTTAATAATAATAATAAAATACTAATAATATTACAGGCGATTTTGCATGTTACGAAATATTTGGAAGGGCTTACTTTTACTAATCAACTTCTTCTTCTTCTTCTTCTTCAAAATCGTCATCAGAATCTTTCTTGTCTTCGTCAGAAATATTGATTAATTGAAGGACATCAACATCAGTGATCTTCTGTTTATGTTTTCCGTGTACAAATGAACTTAATTGTGGATCTGAGCTTAAAATTAATCGATGGAAAAGATCTTCATTTATTTTAATGGCACTAATTTTCCTGGTGTGGTGTTCCCTGTATCGTCGCAAATCTTTATTTTTCGCTTCTTGTGCCTCTTCGGATAATTCTCCAATAGGCAAAACAGCATTTTCTATAACTGCTGCTTCGTGCAGTAAGATTTTATGGACGGAAGTGGGCATGTAGTACCACTTATACAAGCTCACAAATTTTTGGGCTGTTTCCACACAATAATTTTCAAATTTCTCTGTTTATTTCGTGGTTGCTATTGATTACCTTCAAAATTACTGAAAATCTTTTAATTAGATCTTCATCGATGCCAGTAATTTCAGACGATAATTTAGGATCAGCAAAAAATCGTCTTGCAGTATTCCCATCATTGGTGGTGCCTACACCTGCTTTAGGTACATCAACGACTAGTCCCATTCTCTGCCGAAACTTATTTTGAAGTTCGCGTTTCTTGTTTTGTGGTACTTCCCTGTTTTCTTTAGATACTTTCCACACTTTTAGATCTAGTCTATAGGCCATATGAAGAAGACATTCGAAAAAACGAATATAAGCATGTAAGACTGACAATTCAAATCTTATAATTTGCGGTTGGATGGGGCAAGAACGAATTTGTTCAATATCATTTAATTGCGAAATCGTAGCATTGCATATGTAGCACCTCATACTCGAAGTGTTAGCCAATGCACTGCACACCTTTCCGTCAACCATTGTCAGTGACAGTGTAAGTTTAATTCGACCGAATTCAGAATCAAATGGCAATAAGTTGTTAATTTGTTGGTTTATGAACTCTTCTTCAGCTTTAGAAATTTCTTGGGTTTCGTGAATCCACTGAAGTCTTATCGGCCAGCAAAATCTCTTCGAGGCAGGGCTTGGATTTTTCCAAAAAACATTTGAACTATTTTCATCCACTAATCTTAATGGTACTAAAGATGTAACAAATACACTCTCTTCAGCACGTATTTCTTCTGACGTGTTGGATTTTTGTTTAAATGTCGTATATCCAGAGCTTCCATCAAAGCCCCATTTGCAAATCAAATTCAATAACCTATCGGGATTGCTTTCTGCCGGTATTATTTTCAAAATACTTTCACATGTTTTGTTGAGAAGGGTTTGAAGAGGAACTTCGCATTTTTCTTCCGTGAAAATAATACCTTCTGGAAACAATTGTATTTTTATGTCCAGCACAGTATGATATGATGGATATAAATTAGTGTGCCCATGAAGCGAAGCTGATCGTCTTAGAGTAAGACTGTTGTTTGGTTAAACTTAACGAAATTACAAGTGACAAAGCCTCTTCCGGAGTATATGCAGGCTGATTTGTTTCTATAGTTTCCCATTTTTTTTAAATGCGTTTAGCACGGGATGGAGTTGTTGTCACAGTTTCTTTAAGCAATTTAGCAGCCGCTTCATCGCCTTTTTCTCTTAATTTCATTGTTGTGGCATAAGCCAATTCTTCAGAAGATTTTGTAGTTCGCAGTTCTTCAGTTTTTCTACGCTTTACCACATCAGAACAATCCTCAAATTGTTTAGATGGGCGACCGCGACCTAAATTTTGTTATCCGTAATACAAATTGATAAAAAGTTTTATAGTTCGGCTTACCTCCTGTGGATGTTGAAGGTTCACTACTTATAGGAGTAGGCACACAACGGAGAACAATATCTGGGAATTTTATTTCTTCGTGAAGCCACATATCAAATTCTGTAGAAACCGTTCATTATTTCTATTTACACTCTTCCAATTTCTGATATATGGAGCAAAAAAATTAGTTCTAGTAAAAACTATAAGTGCGTTTGTAGCAGCATACCATTCCGTTTATATGAATAACTTCTTTCAAATAGTCTATAACACAATTTTTTCGAACTTCAATGGATAATTCGATATTTTCTAGAAACTTTTCGTGTAAAGAAAAACGCGTAATTGGACGAACCGCCATCGTTAAAATATACACAAATACACAAAATATCCACAAACTAAAGCTACACCACAACACGCAATATCAAACAACAGAGTGGTAATAGCTACCGAAAGTGCGAACAGCAAGAGGCGCAAATACAATGCCGGGTGAACGTGACAACGCAACCCCCTGTCGTAAGAGGGGCAAACCGATGCAAACCATTTAGGTGTGTTTGTTTACCTAAGACCCTAACTAATACTGTGTACCGAAAATTATTTTGTCCTCTTGTGTCCTCTGTTTCGTAGAATACATTTAGTGCGAAAATTAGTGGAATATGGAGGGTACATAAAGTACTGGTGAATTTAAAAGCAGGTAAAATTTCTTAGAAAAGTAATACGTTCACGTGATAGCTAAAGGTCCAAACTTTCTCGGCATATTCATTTTTTTCAAATATTTTGCAAGAGAAATGCTGCACAGCCCCTAGAAAAGGTCGCATTTCAGAGAACTCAATTTTTTTCGAAATGCATGTGTTTTATCGCACGCTTCGGGACTAATATTGTCTTTCTATGTAATTTCATTTTGCAATTATTTATTTCAGAAGTTGACCAGATACTAGAAGAACGATTGTGTGTTATGTTTAGCGTCATATAAAAAAATAAAAATTTTGATTTTCGATCGACTATTTGGGATTTTGAACCACTGTGCGTCAGTCGTGCCACAAAGATGGGTCCAGATTTACACTAAAATTACAATATCTTAATATCCCCTGCTCGAAACCCATTCATGTGGTATATCGTTTTCCGTTAAATTTTGTGGGGAATGTGAATATTAAGAAAAAATTGGGGGTTTCCATTTCAATAAATGTAACTTTGGTTTGTTACGCAAAATGTAAAGACCTGTAAACCCCAAAATAATTTTATAAGATGCAGCATGGGATTTCCTAAGCACTCGCAAATTTCATTTTGATGCCTTGAATGGTTCAAGAGATATAGACCGTCCCCGCACTAATGGGGAGAGAGAATTTTGTATTTTAAGTTTAGTGCTAACATTAGGAGAAATATTATTTTCATTTAGTAATTTAGAAATAAAATTGTTATTTTTATAGTTTGTACACTTATGGTAGGATCTTTAGGGAGAGATGTATAAGTTATTTGGTCATTTAGTAGATTAAACATTTTAATTTGGTAAGCAAAACGGGCCTGCCTTGTATAGCCTCCCCTCGCCGTCCCTCCGTTATTTATTGTCGGTGGGGCACTGTCACCTTGACAGGTCTCATGTTTATGCGGACCTGTTCCGATCGGCACGCCAAGATAACGCACAACCCGATATGGCTTGGGTACGTTCAGTTCCATTGTTTTACGCTTCGTTCCTCTGCTACATCGCTGCGACCGTAAATTTAAAGAAACAAAAGTTCCATCATCGCGAGGATACAGCCGTCTTCGATTATTATGGTCGAGAGCGCTCATCGATCAACGCCAGCCATGTCGGTATCATTTCAAACAATTTATTTGGATAACTGATGAAACCCGTAAAAGAACAACGAACCCATCTTTCTTTGTATAGGTATGCTAATAGTAATATCTAAAACGAAGCTAGAATTTTGTTGCTGGGTAACGAATTTTTGACTTCTAAGTTCTCATAGGACCATTCTAGCCCACACAATAGGCAGGTTCGGTAATTTTCAAATTTCATTAAAATTGATAGAGTTTATTATACTGAAGGCAGTTATGTTGTTAATTTTTGTTAAAAAAAATTCCTTCGCCTGTGAAGCCGTTGCAAAGTTTTCCGTCGGTGCGAGGCTAGAAATCGTACCTTGCAGCGAGAGTACGCCGCGTGACGTCAGAACTTAGTATAACGTACAAGTCCCAGCTTCAGCGCGCAGCAGTCCCATAAGTATTATGCATATGCATGTGTAGTTAAATTGTTAAAAATTATTAACTGGTTCTAACTGGCGTTTTCTGTTTTGTACCCAGACTAATACATCGTACAGCACACCAATAAAACAGAAAAAGTGGTTCGTTGGAGCCAGAAGGAAAATCGGTCAGCATTATCGATATTTTCGCGAGTTAGTTTATCATTCCAAAAGTTTATAAAATTATCGGCTGCCCCATTGCAGCCACTCTAAATAAAATAGAACATAATGTAATTTATCGACAGTTTTCTGTGACCCCTTGGTACTTGGTAACGTGCTACGGTTAGCATAATTTGAACCAGGGTGCTAGGAGCATGACGGAGCCAAATACTGAATCGCCGTAGCGTTCTCTCCCTGAACTAAAAAAGGAAATTTTATTAACTATTTTACAATAATAATTAAATAGTACGTCATCATAAAGTTCTCTTTTGAAGACTGGTAGGACGCGTACCTCCATCCTTTCCATGAACTAGCCTACGCATTTCCGTAAAAGTAGAACATTCTACATCCCCAACTATTTGAGAGCAGTAGTCTAATCTGCCCCAACCTCTACCTCTTTATTCCTATCTCTGACTCTAGTATGTCGCGAACTATTCCTTTGTGTCTCAGAAGGTGTCCTACCATCTTACGATCCTATCCCCTATTCTTTATTGTCTTCCATACTTTTTTAAAAAATTTCCAATCCGTTATAAAACTGTTAACTTGATAACTTGTCAATCACTTAGGTATACATACTACATAAATGAGTAGGTATGTATTGTATTGTATTAGAGAATATAGGTAGGAACCTATTTTACAAACAGAAGTAAGCAGGTATCTACAATCTACATACCTACTTATAGCGAATTATAAAAGGCATGTACAGTTAATAAATTGTCAATTTTTTTTTACTTATACCGGTCTGCCTTTACACTACTGTTTTGAGGTTGAATGAAATTGGGGTTAGAAGCAAGAATCACACACCATTTCCACATTTACCGGGACATTTACCTACCTACTACATAAATATGGCAAATTATGTGAATCGGACTTTTGATACCCTTGTTGCATCATTATATCGATTATGTTGTCTTTGTTTTGTTTCCTTGACACCTTACTTTAAGAATTCATGCTCGAAATAGTCCTAATAAGTATGTTATGAGATGTACCGCTTCACGGGCACTTCAAGAGAAGTGGGAAGAGCCTTACGAATCTCTGACGTCAAACCAATAACAAAGCGAACTAGCATGTGGGCGTGATAAGCTAATTTCGTTCGCTTATTAGGCCGCAAAAAAATTTTTTAGAAAAAAAAATCGCCGTAAATCAATTACAATAACAATTTTCTGTCATTTTCATGCCAAAAATAGATATCTTATTTTTCTCCGAACCTCCCTATTCTGTTTGTTATATAGCTCCTCGTACAGCTCTAAATAATGCTCTTTCCATTTCATTGTCGCAGGTTTATTATTGAAAATTAATAACAAAATATTAGTGACTTTGACATCATTTTTGACAGACATTTTAGGAAACCTGAAAAATCTAAATTACCTACTTAAATAATTTAAATTTACAATAATATTTGCAGCGCGTCAAACTGCCAATCATCTCCAACGATGCGAACGTCTGTTTCTTTAGAATGTCCCTTAATTGCCTGCTTCCTCTTGCAACAAAATTAAAACATACCTCAATTAGAAATTGGTGGATGTTAGCGCCACTGCCTCGACGGAGGTATGCGCATATCCGTATCATGTGTGCACAGTTTACGTGGACCGTAACACACGTGGGCTCGGATTACATTTGAGTGACAGGAGGCATGATCCTGGGGAGGTCTAGACGTCGGAGAGCATGCGAAATATGTCTGAAGCATCTGAGGAACGCTTTGGGATATACCACACACAAAATGTTATGGAAACTTTAATAACGAAAATTCTTATTGTAATAATTATTATACATTATACACTCGATATCAGACTCTGAAGTCCTCATCTAAGAAAATCTAAACTTTCGAATAATTTTCGTCTTGCAGTCGCCTCAACAGTTTTGGATATTTACCACAAAATGCGGACGAGACGCTGACATTTTTTGGGCCCATTATAAAGAAGATTTATGGGTGTTTTGACGTCCGTGGCAGAAAAATAAGGTCCGATGCACCGGCCCTGATGGCGCCAGGTCAATTGGACAGCACACGACAAGGGTCACTCATATTACAATTTATTTCCTTTTCCTTTTATTTTAAGACTAATAAAACAGGGAGTTTGTGTAATAAAGATACCCATCTCTCAAGTAAAAAATGTGGATATCCTAGAAAACTGCTTGCACGTATACCTTGATACGGAGGTAATGGATGGCTTGACTAAGACAGAGTGTATAACGCTACTTCACCACATTTTATCGCGTTCTGTACAGCTGTCAAGCTCGTGAAAAAATTTTATCTTGACTACCTCGCGCCCACTTGTTTCAGCTTTTTAATCGCCAACTTAAAAGCTTCTGACGCGTAAATAAAAATGCTTTTTGATAGCAAAAATTTTTTATTTTCTTTGTTAGGTACCGGAATTTCAGTACATACATAGTCCATAACAATGCCATGTGAAAGTGGCGATCCATGACAAGAAACCAAAATCATATTCTTTCTTCTAATAAGCACCTGTTACCTAAATTCCAAGGAACGCTCAAATTAAAATCCTAAACGAACCACATCCAATCTCCTAGCTAACATTTCTGTTCTCCAGAAAATTTATTGCCCACTCCGCTAAGTATAAACATTAAACGGATTATTATTAAATTTGTCTCCCTCGTAAAATCCTCCGACGCCTCTGAACATAATTGAGCCACAATGAACGCCGATGTGCTAATGAAGTCAAACGAAAAATCCGCCTTTAATCTAATATTAGAATAATTCATTAGGAGTGCTCTGGTCGGCGGCTTTTGACTTCCATCCCGTTCATTCACAGCTGAGGCCGAGAGTGTCCAATAAATTTCCCAGAGCTGGCAGCATACTTGTGATTGTATCCACACATATGCATGCAGAAGACAGTCGAATTACGTCCACACTTTTAAAGAGAAAAATTATATTTTTGGACTTGAATGCCCAAGTCAGAATTTGGAGTTGTTGCGGAAGTCAGAACAGATAAATATTTTAAAGTCAGTAGAAATTATTAATGAGATAAATTTGGCTCTTATCATTAGTGGGAAATGTTGTAATTTAAACAAAAAACTACAACGAGAACAAGTTTATTGAAATTAAATAAATAAATTAAAATTAAATAAAAAAATTAAGAAAATGCAGAAAATTCTTCAAACTATGACAGATGCGAGTTGGAGCTGTTTTGTTTATCACAGGTAACATGATTTCAACGCGATTTGCATTTTGACTACAAAATATGATTCTTCTATAAAAAGTGAGAATAAAACAGTTATCTCGGGAAAGCAATGTTTTCGAATTACTTTCCATAAAAATGACACTGTTAATAAACATTATTTACATTATAAATTTGTTCTCCGTCCAGCTTTTCGTTTAAATTACATTTCCTCTTCAAAGTCATATTTAGCTTCTTAATAATTTGTATCTACTTTTAACCATTTATCTGTCCTGAAGCAACTTGAAATTTCAAAACAAGGAATTCAAAATACGCAACAAAGATACCTAACTAAATCGATTTAAAACGGGACAGGTCCGAATTTAAGTTAAATGGGGATAAGGTTAGCAATAGGGAAGTATTAGAAAGAGTTGGGGAAAAGCGAAAGGTATGGAAAACAATAAAGAGTAGGAGAGATAGGATGGTAGGACACCTTCTAAGACACGAAGGAATAGTTCGTGACATACTAGAGTCAGAGATAGGAATAAAAAGAGGTAGGGGTAGGCCTAGATTAGACTACTGCTCTCAAATAGTTAGGGATGTAGGATGTTCTACTTTTAGGGAAATGCGTAGGTTAGCTCAGGATAGAAAAGAATGGAGGTACGCGTCCAACCAGTCTTCGGACTGAGAACCTTATGATGATGGGGAAATCCGAATAAAATTGTAAAAAATAACAGTGAAATTGAAAATTTTTAAGTTTCAATTTTAATTTCCGTAGAAACTGTCAGCCGCAGACCTGACAATGCCTGCATCAATTAAGAGTTTAGTAAATTGGCTATTAAATGTACAATTAATATACAGGGTGTTCCATTTGAAATTCTTGAGAAAAATTCAAGCATTTGAAATGTGGTGCTATAGACGCATGATGAAGATACCGTGGATAGATAAGGTTACCAACAGAGAGGTATGACAGTCTCCTGGTCTGCGTACATTTTATTCACCATAGTGAGCGGGCTGCTTGTTTTTGGAATCGTAAAATTGTTCAACTAAACTGTGTGTACGGTTCGTTGTGTCTTTAACAGCTCTGCACTGCAATAAAATAGGTGAAATTTACCGAAAGGGAATTTTAATGGTGGTCGTTTAAATTTAAAGTATGTACCTATGCTCAAGATGTTTATAATTTTAGTTGCTACTCCTCAGACGGAATCAAAACACTATTAGTCACCTGCACTAAATGAAGTACCTATTAATACATTTTCATTACGGTTAAAAATACTTAATTCTACCCCATAGCTAATAATAAATTTTCTCGTAAAGGCACAGCAACGCAGTTTTTGTAATTGAAATTTGAACAGTAATTTTTTACGATAGTTGCTTCGTAGAACTTAAAAATACACGTGAATGATTAATAGTTATTAAAGTAAGGACGCCACCCTGACAAATTGGAACCATCTCGGTGAAAACCGTCGCTAATGCACCACGAATTATGTCAGGACCGATAAGATAAATCTAATGATTAAATTAGATCCATTCTGAAAGACTACAAACCTAAGGGAAAGGGCGCACATGTTGTCATCCGAAAATATCATACAGAGGGGTGGTTGTGGGGACGCGAAATCTTCTAAAGGTGTTTCCAGGTGTGAGTACACACGATAATTCACTGATAATGGGCGCGCATTAAATCGGACAACAGATAAATTGCTTAGAGACGGATTTGGAAATGGACTGTAGACACGGAATAGAAAAATAAATTATTGGCAAAAGTTTAGTAATTAAAATGGTAAAATAGCGCTCCGAAGATTATTTCGGCTGAGCAGGAAGATGAGGTTTTGGTTAGATTGCACGAAAATCCAGGCGGCAACAGGCGTAAGTAGCTCTTCGATTTGGAGAATTTTGCACAAAGAGAAGCTTCACTCATACCACATTACTCCAGTACAAAATTTATTACCGGAAGATCCTCCTGCTCGTCTACGTTTCGCTAACTTTTTGAAGAAAATCCTCTTCACAGATGAGGCAACGTTTACTCGACGTGGAATTTTCAACTGGCGAAACAATCATTTGTGAGATTCTGAAAATTCCCATGCCGTTAAAGAAAGACACTTCCAACATGAATTTAAGATCAATGTTTGGTGCGGTGTAATTTCAAATTTCTTTATTGGGCCTTTTCAACTTCCACCCAATCTGAACGGTCCACTTTATTTAAATTTTCTTCAGCAAAATTTGTACGAACTGCTTGAAGAAGTACCACTTAATATGTGGATTTTTCGATGTGGTCTAGAATGTTATTGGAATCTTCTTTTCCGTAAGAAAAACCATAGGATTTCAAATTTTCAATTCGACAACCTAAGAAATTTCGTAGTTATGGCAAAAAAATGGAAATAAAATTGTAACTTTCAACACCCTGTATTTCCTAAACCATCAACATTCGAATAAGGCATGTTCGGGTCAATGGTCATTATTTGACCTGTATAGGTATACCGTGTGACAAACTTCCCTGTGTACATGGGGAAATAACATGGGCAATTACATTTTTGGGGATTCCTGCTCCCCATGTGTAGTTACAGTAGTGGTAAAGGTAGCAATCGAAAGACTATTTTTTTCTGCGTATGAGGATATCAAAAACTCTGCAATTTTTCAATTTATCAAAGCATTGAAAGCAAAAATTACACTAATAATTTTCAAATTAAAACACGGATATTCATCAGATTACCTATGACAATTTAATTTATTCTAATCAAAGACTCCCTTGATTCTAATTTCTAATTCGTCTGAACTGTCAACATTATATTTATCGACAATTTAAAATTTGGGTTTCAAAATGAACAAAAATATTTATTCAGTTGAAGAAAAGGTTTTCATTGTGAAAACATTTTACGGCGGCAATAGTCTGCGGGTAGTCCGTGACTTATTTTCTGTAAAATTCAATAACAGTCCTATTCCTTCGGTAACAACAATAAAAAATTTAGTTAAAAAATTTGAAGATACTGGGAATCTTTCATTGAAAGAAGGTAATTTTTACTAATAAATTTACTTGGTTTTTATTTAGATAATTCTGATTCGCTTATTATTATTACATTACCTAGTTGCTAATTCCTTATTGTTCGCTAACTTAAATTTTACTGGGATTATGAGAAATTTAACAAGTGATAACGTGGAGTGAAAGAAAACTAAAATTAATCTTATCATTTCTTTTTTTAGTCGTTCCAAGAAATCTAAATGTTAAGGTAGAGAAAATGGTAATAGACCTGATAACTGCTAGTCCAACATCTAGTTTAAGGTATATCGCCCTAGAATGTAATGCTTCAAGAGAAACTGTCCGTAACATATTAAAAAAAAATATCATCCCTTTAAATTCCAATATCACCAAGAGTTACTTCCTTTTGACGAAGAATCAAGGCAAACTTTCTGTGAAGAAATGCAAGAACGGGCTAATCGGGATCGCAGCTTCCTCTCATCAATTTGTTTTACCGATGAGTGTACGTGTACCTTCACTTTAAATCAAGAGCCAAATTCACAAAACGTTAGGCATTGGGCCCAGGAAAATCCCAGAATAAATCTAGCCACTACAACGCAATACCCTCAAAAAATCAATATTTGGGCAGGCATTTTTAATAATCGCATTATAGGACCATTTGAAATACAAGGAAATTTAAATTCAGAAGCTCATTTAGATCTTTTAATTAACCATATTGGCCCTGCATTAGAAGAAGTTGCACATGCGAATCGGGAGGTCTGGTTTCAACATGACGGATGCCCAGCACATTTTGGAGCACAAGTGAGGGAATTATTAAATGAAATATTTCCAGAGAGCTGGATTGGTCGAGGTGGTGCTATAAACTGGCCAGCTAGATCTCCCGATTTGGCACCGTGTGACTTTTTCTTGTGGGGTCATTTAAAAAATAAGATTTATAAAACTCGTCACCCAAATATTGATTCTTTAAGGAATGCTATTTTTGCGGAATGCAACTTAATAAACGATCGGCAACTTGCGAATGTGAGAAATTCTTTCTATAATAGGCTGGGATACTGTCTGATACAGAATGGGGGTTTATTTGAATATTTGTTATAGTTATTTTTCTTTTTTTATGTTACTTTAATTTCATTGTATATTAATAAGTTCTTGTCCTTACCTAGATATGAAATAAATAAGTATTAAATTGCCAGATTACAAAATTCATTAGAGCAAAATAAACAAATGTTGCCGCCTGTTAAATTTTTCATAATTGCAGTAAAATTAAAGTAATTTAATTTTTATTATTTCATTTTACCGCTTTAACATTTTCCCAAAAACTTTTTAATAGGTTAGACGACACCTACAATTTACCCTAAACTATGGACCAGCATTCACCAACGAAACATCCACACCAGTAATCAATTAATTGTCAACTATAGGTAATGACAATAATAATGTGAATGAGAACCATCTAAATAAAAAAACAAGTTTATGTATTAGTAAAAATTAACTTCTTTCGATGAAAGATTCCCAGCCTTCAAATTTCTTGCTAAATTATTTGTTGTTATACCGAAGGAATAGGACCGTTATTGAATTTTACAGAAAATAAGGCACGGACTACGCGCAAACTATTGCCGCCGTAAAATATTTTCACAATGAAAACCTTTTCTTGAACTGAATAAATATTTTTGTTCATTTTTAAATGTTGACAGTTCAGAAAATCCATAAAAATCAAAGACGTCCGTGATTAGAATAAATTAAGTTGACATGGATAATCTGATAAATTTCTGTGTTTTAGTTAGAAAATTATTAATGTAATTTTTGCTTTTAATGCTTTAATAAATTGGAAAGTTGTAGAGTTTTTGATATCCTCATACGCAGAAAAAAATAATCTTTCGATTGCTACCTTTACCACCACTGTAACTACACATGGGGAGCAGGAATCCCCAAAAATGTAATTGCCCATGTTATTTCCCCATGTACACATGGAAGTTTGTCACACGGTATATAATCTCCAGTTAACGAATTTCCCATTGTAAATGAAACACCCTGTATACCGAATATTTTATGACGCCAGACCCCTAATACTTTACTACCATCAAACACAAAACAGTATATAAGCTGAAACGTAATCTTGTAATTCACAAGTAATAACAGAGACCTCGAATTACACGTCCTGTCCTTCAATCACTTCCCCGTTCGCGTAATGACATGTTTTTAATCCCGGACTTTTGAGTCCCGTGAGGCACTCGCACCCCCTCGATTTCCGAAGAGATAAAGCAACGGGGGAACGGGCGCACTACATGAACATTAATGGGACAGCAGATCTCTGTAATTTGCTTTTGCGAAGGGGATGGTATAATGCCTCGGGGGCGAGCCGCGCATCCCGGTGCAAAATCATAAACAATGGGCAGCACCCTCGTCGGTTACGTAACACCTTTCATTTGTCAATCATCCGGTATGCGTAATCTGTTTTGGTGGGGTATTGTGCTGAAGTGATTGTTTATTTTTTTAGTACATACATCGAAGAAGGATACTGTGCAGTGGGATATTCGGAATCGAGTGGCAGGGCCGAATTATTCCTTGAGATCCTTTAAATTTACGCGATGAAAGCTGGATATAGTTGGATGGTGCTCCAGGACATTATGGGCGGCAAGGTCGGCAGTGGTTGGATGAAAATTGCCTTCATCGATGGAATGCCGGTTGCTTAGTCACCACGGTCCATTGGGCTATTTTGTTTGGGGTCATCTTAAAGGAATACTGTAAGATACACCAGTAAATGCTAATGAGGAATTAATTCAAAGAATTAAACATACATTACGCCATTAAACCGCCCATATTTATAAATTGTCACGACCGAAGATCATGAGAACAAAAAAAAAAGAAATTGAGACGCCCTGTGTCGTACAAGGCCTCCAAACTTTATAGTCGATACGTTATAACCGTCAATTAGTACACGCATCGTCCGAAATGATATAAACGTCCTACGTTTACTGCACAGTCGCAATCTCGTCGCATAAAAACATCCGACCAATTAAATTTAATTTCATTATATTCCTGGCAAAACGGCTAACCAGTTTAACGAATACCCGATGCGTTTCTGTCGTTTTGTTTTGGCATCGAAACGTCCCGCAAACACAAATCTACAGCTTTTATGGCCCGACATCTCCGCTGGATTTCTGAAATTTTTGTAAAGCGAGAGAGCGCTTCCCTGGCAATTACGCCGATGCGGATTCCAGGGTCTCTGGGAATTTGCTTAATGGGCAATATCGAGATGCAGTTTTGCTTTTGAATTAATGCCCTGAACCCTATCGCCATTTGCAACGAGCTTGACAAGTTCAGTAACGACACTTTCTTAAAAAGAAAGCAATGGATCGATAATAAATGCAAAGGAGTGGAAGATAAGTTCGAAGTAGGAAAGACATGAACCATATAATATAATTAGTAGAAATATCAAAAACATTAGAAATGAGGCAGGAGATATCCTAATCGGAAGGTACTGTCATTATAACACACTGTACATTTTAATTAAAAAATCGATAATATAATAACAATCTAATGACCAAGATGATGCAATAAATCACCATCAATTACTTGACATGGCAAACTCTCTCAGTGCTAAGGCATCCGAGCATGACTTCGCCACCCTCCGCACTTCCATCTACGTACACCCCGGCCAAGTAATTCGATAATAACATTTCAGTTCGCTATATAAATGCACGGAGAACACTCGACAGTAATTTTGTTTATCGCTCTCCTCCCCACTTTTAATTCAATCTGGGAGCGATGGATAATGTGATTTGTAAGAATTACTCGACAGAAACGGGTACAGATGACCTTTTAATGGGACACATGATCGAGCAATGCTGCAGTCATCAAGTATAGGCACTTTCGACAATTTTTTCATAGCAACATTTCTGGTTTTACATTCGTCACTATTATTAAAGTGACACCTTTGCAAATGAAATGTATCTTCTTTCAGAAACCTGACACATCACACCTGAGATCTCCAGACCATACTTTTCACTAATTAAACATAATTTATCGATCAGATTCCATCTAATGACAAGCAGGTAAATTAAAAAGTGTAATAGATCCCTTCTGAAGCAAAACGAGGCAAAATAAACAAAAAAAAACTATGGGAGAACACAGTCAATAATTTATTGATAAGATCTTTCTGAGAATGTTTTAATGGGCAAGTGTCATCACAATCGTCGTCTCGATATCTAACCCTGACTGTTGAGGAAGGGAAAGGCGCTCAGACCTCAGGTAATATCCGCCAGAATTATAGAGACTGTCCCATTGGTATCGGGCCAAATGCGACACAGTGCAAAAGCGAGACAAGGTATTTTGGTAGCAAAAGCGACACTACAGTGAATATCGCAAAGTAGGGCTTATTGCATATTTTATGTCTAGACACCCAATTCAGATGGATTAAGAATGTCTAAACCTATTATACAGTTTCTATGACGTTTTAAAAATGGGAATACTCGTTTGCTTTGTTCTAAAGAGAAGAGCCACAAGTGCAAAGGCAGCATAATAACCAACGGACAGAATTGGGTAGAAAGTGCCATACCGCATTCCTGCAAGCCAGATGTTGCTGCCTTGGAAGTGCAGAAACAAACTTGTGTGGCAAAGAAGAGAGCTCGGGAGGAAGACGCTCCAATACCCAAAATATATAACCAAGAATTAACGAAGCTATTCCATCGTGTCTACGATTTTATTACCGAAGTTCCTTCATTCCATTCATTGAAGCACTCTTTAAATAGAATTAGAAGAAATGTCCGTGGCTCTATTATGGAACCATCAAGTTCTGAGCACATAGTTTTCTCAGAAGGATTGTTAATAGTGGAAGACCAATCCAATTTTCTCTTCGCCGATGATCAAACTTCTGGGAGGATTTTAATATTTGCCACAACTAATGGGCGTGAGCTCTTGGCCACGAGCAATACTGTTTTTATTGATGGAACGTTCAAAAGTTGCAGTAAGCAGTTCACGAAAATCTACTCATTCCATATCGATATGGGAAGCACTGATGAAGAAGTGAATGTGGTACCTGTGATGTTCGCACTTTTGCCTGATAAAAAGCAACGAACATACGATCGTATGTTTGAACTGATAAAGATACAAATTCCTGGATGGCGCCCGCAAACTGTGAAAATTCATTTTGAAAAAGCGGCAATCGGTTCCTTAAAAATATGTTTCCATCTACGGAAATAAGTGGATGCAACTACCATTTTAACCAGCGTTTATGGAGGAAAGTGTAAAATCTTGGTTTAACAGAAGAACATAAGGTGAATGAAGACATACGCCTGCATATTCGAATGTGCGCCGCCTTAGCCTATATTCCACCTACTCATATAGAAGATGGGTGGCTAACCATTATGGAAATTGCTCCCCAATACGAAAAACTGCAAATTTTTTTGATTACTTTGTAGACAAATGGATGGAAAATTCTATAATTAAGCGTTCTATGTGGAACAATTTTGGACAACGACATCGCACTAATAACGCTGTGGAAGGATGGAACCATCGCTTAAATAGAATTTTACAGATATGTACATCATCCGAATGTTATCGAGTTAATCAAAAGTTTGAAAGAGGAAGCGGTATACAGTGATTTTGTTTATTGTAGACTGTTTTTATATTTGGAAGGCAAGAGGCGGAAAGTATTGTACGTAAAATTAGACAGGCGTATAGAAAAGATTATGGACGAATATCTTAAGTCAGGTGATATAAAAAAATGTTTAAAAACGTTGGCATATGTGCAAAAATTGGAATAAGCAGGAAAACAGATATAAGTCAATATTTTACCTTGGACGTACCTAAATTAATATTGTAATAATTTCTTGCAGTTTTTTATTTTATTTTTAGTAAATTAAATGACTTAAATTATGATTTTGCATTTTTCTTGCATGAAATCCTTACGTTACAAAGGTTAAAGAAGTCCTTATTGTGTACCTACAGGATGATTCCCTGTTTTTGAGACCATGGCTACAAAGTTTATTTATGTCTTATCAAACAATGAAAGCAAATCCAAAAGAAAATTTATGTACCTATAGAATATCTTTCACAGGCTTTCCTTGATGTTTCTAAAAAACAGCTGAATGTTGCAGAAAAATATGAAGTACCTACTTAAAGTTAGATTTTTAATGAAATGCCTTGTTAATTGTTGCACTTTTGGGTAGATCTTTATTTCTGATTTCAAAAATATAGTTTGCATTTTATGTTTAAAATATGTTTTTCAAATATTACCACTCCCTAGTGCTTGAATAATTTCCAAAAAAAATTTTGGGCTAACGAACTTCTTGGACTCGGTGTATTTTCCAACAACGCAATAAAAGCATGAGTGAGTAGGTACGATAAAAAAATTATTGATAATAGTCAAGCACGCAGTGAATTCGATAAGAAAATTTCACATCGAAAATGTGTATGAAAAGATGCAGGTAAATTTTATTACTTTGGGGGAGCCAGTGTCGCTTTTGAAACCACTGAGAATGTCTCATTCCGAATATATTTGTGGTTTTTATGACTGTGTCGCATATGCTACTACTAGTGCCCCATATTCGTCCCATTGTACGAATCCTTACAAATTGTTAGAAACCCTGAAACAAATATTTATTTCCTTAAAGTACTTAAACATGCATTACGTAAACACTAAACAAAAATAATAAACTCAAACTAAATTATAAGGAGCAAATTGTTATTAACCTCTTGTGGAACTATTTTGAGACAAACTGTATAAGTGACATGGCTATGGACTACGTCAGTAGATATCTCCTCTTCCATCAGATAATTAAAACAGACAGTCTATTTTACCTTTTATTTATAGCAGACATTATCAGCATTCTTTACAAACAACTGTACGCATAGCTATCTTTTTCTGATCATTTGCATTTTTGGCCATGATCCGGGAAAAAATATTCGGGCGTTGAAATGAAGGTTTGTGGTAATAGTTATCCGCGTATGGTGCAGTAATCATTCAAGTTGACGCTGAATTATGGGCTAGAGAAAGAAAAATGTGTGGATATTTAGTACCTAGATAAAAAAATATTATAGCAACTGAAATTGTTTGTTATACGTGCCTAGGAATTGTTTGAGTGGCTCGAACGCCCTTGTTTGTAGGGGTTGCAAGTCGCTGCGTGTAGTTATAGATAGAGCACGTTTCTCCACTAGTAAGTTCCCTAGTTTATGGTTATTTAAATAAAACACTAACTTTTGTATCATTACTCATTTGAATACGAGTTTGGCAGACCGTATTTTAAATCAAAACACAACGTATTTAGCGCGACCACCCCTGGCCGTTTTATATTACCACGATCCCGATATTCTCTCGAACATTTTATGGTTTTAATTTCCACAAATTAATTAAATCCAGGTACTTAAGTCTTAAGACAACGCTTGGTCGTTAATAACCACTCTCGTCGTCCGGCGTGCATCCCACACACACATAATGGAAACTGGAACTAAAAAAAGAGCATCCTCGAGGACAATGGCACACAAAAGATACAAAACTGTTTGTGTACTTTATAACAGGGGGGGTAAGAGAATATACAATGCGAAACGAAGTGGGCACACGGTGCCTTTTAGAGGATGGTACAAGGTACAACGCAATTCGCAGCGGGATACCTTCTTGCCGGCACGATAAAGGGAGTTAAGTTTTGTGGTGCGTGCCTGAGCTTTGTGTATTTACCTGAAGGATATTACACGCCTCTGTTAACTCAAGAGGGGCACTGACGGATCATCTCCACTGGAGACGTCTTTATTTCTTGGATCGTCTGTCATAATCTGCCGTTCAGAAATGCCAAACATTTATGCTGAAACTGTAGCTGCATTAAAAAACTGAAAAACATTTTCAATGTTCAAACGAAGAAATGGGACAGCCTGTTCAAGTGAAAATAATTTTGTGACGGGGGCATATCCTGTACTTACAGGCACAATTTTAAAAATTTATATAACGAGGAAACAG
Source organism: Xestobium rufovillosum (assembly GCA_963966045.1). Classification (NCBI taxonomy): domain Eukaryota; kingdom Metazoa; phylum Arthropoda; class Insecta; order Coleoptera; family Ptinidae; genus Xestobium; species Xestobium rufovillosum. The sequence goes on along the minus strand of OZ014492.1, from coordinate 50,816,049 downwards.
CTAATTAAAAATTCAGAATAAAATAGGGAGGTTCGGAGAAAAATAAGATATCTATTTTTGGCATGAAAATGACAGAAAATTGTTATTGTAATTGATTTACGGCGAATTTTTTTTTCTACAAAATTTTTTTGGCTAGTTCGCTTTGTTATTGGTTTGATGTCAGAGATTCGTAAGTGCCCGTGAAGCGGTACCTATCTCATAACATACTTATTGGGACTATTTCGAGCGTGAATTTTTAAAGTAAGGTGTCAAGGAAACATAAAACAAAGACAACATAATCGATATAATGATGCAACAAGGGTATCAAAAGTCCGATTCACATAATTTGCCATATTTATGTAGTAGGTAGGTAAATGTCCCGGTAAATGTGGAAATGGTGTGTGATTCTTGCATCTAACCCCAATTTCATTCAACCTCAAAACAGTAGTGTAAAGGCAGACCGGTATAAGTAAAACAAAGTCAACAATTTATTAACTGTACATGCCTTTTATAATTCAGTATAAGTAGGTATGTAGATTGTAGATACCTGCTTACTTCTGTTTGTAAAATAGGTACCTACCTATATTCTCTAATACAATACAATACATACCTACTCATTTATGTAGGTATGTATACCTAAGTGATTGACAAGTTATCAAGTTAACAGTTTTATAATGGATTGGAAATTTAAAAAAAAACGGAAACAAATACAACTCACGCGAATGGTAGGACACCTTCTGAGACACAAAGGAATAGTTCGCGACATACAAGAGTCAGAGATGGGAATAAAGAGGTAGAGGTTGGAGCAGATTAGACTACTGCTCTCAAATAGTTGGGGATGTAGAATGTTCTACTTTTACGGAAATGCCTAGGCTAGCTCAGGGAAAGGATGGAGGTACGCGTCCTATACCAGTCTTCAAAAAAGAACTTTATGATGACGTACTATTTAATTATTATTGTAAAATAGTTAATAAAATTTCCTTTTTTAGTTCAGGGAGGGAACGCTACGGCGATTCAGTATTTGGCTCCGTCATGCTCCTAGCATCCTGTTTACACGTTACCAAGTACCAAGGCGTCCCAGAAAACTGTCGATAAATTACATTATGTTCGATTTTATTTAGAGTGGCTGCAATGGGCAGCCGATAATTTTATAAACTTTTGCAATGATAAACTAACTCGCGAAAATATCGATAATGCTGACCGATTTTCCTTCTGGCTCCAACGAACCGCTTTTTCCGTTTTATTGGTGTGCTGTATATACGATGTATTAGTCTGGGTACAAAACAGAAAACACCAGTTAGAACCAGTTAGAACCAGTTAATAATATTTAACAATTTAACTACACATGCATATGCATAATACTTATGGGACTGCTGCGCGCTGAATCTGGGACTTGTACGTTATACTAAGTTCTGACGTCACGCGGCCTACTCTCGCTGCAAGGTATGATTTCTAGCCTCGCACCGACGCAACGGCTTCACAGGCGAAGGATTTTTTTTAACAAAAATTAACAACATAACTGCCTTCAGTATAATAAACTCTATAAGTAATGAATTTTCAGCCTGATGCTCTCGTGCGAAATAACGAATGTCTTAATTAAGGGAATCCTCCCAGTTCGCTACGCGTCTATAAAAACCTTTTTGGGGGTTACACAAGAACACACAGGCGGAACTAATAAATTTCAGTTAGTTGACGGAAGTGGGAAGCGATCGCATTAACCGTGCAGTTTCGTGCACGATATGGTCTGTATTATGTATTGATTTACACTCTGTTTTACAAGTTTTGTGGCGCCCATGTTTTCGCATAAATACAAGACTTTTAGTGCTATCGTATGTGACGACAGACCGGACGACGATCGTGCTGGGTAATTATTAGAAAAGTTGTCAACACCATCATATATGGTTGCGCATGAAAAAATATACGTATATTTTTTTAGATAAACCTTATTTAGCACAACTTTTTTGGTATATCTCCTATGATGAAATTCTTCGTATCTTTATTTGTGCCAAATATATATTATTTCTTACGATTATTCCCAATTTAATTCAAGCTATTTCTATTATTTCACCTAAATAAATATTACCTTTGAAACAAAAACAACACGATATATTTGTAACAAATCTTAAGCAGCTGAACTTAATAAAACGAATTTACGGATTTTACGGTATTTCATAATGAGTTACCAGAAAATTGATGCCATTTTAAATGACTTGCTTTATAAGAATAAGCTTAGGTGCACCATGGAATAGAATATTCCCCATGATGATGGTTGGTGTTCATTCATTTTTAAGGTTAAGTTAAAATGGCCAATTTGAAACGGTTTCAATTTTTACACACTTTCTTTTAAAAATCTTAAATCAACGTGGCTTAATGTTATTTTAGAAGAATAAGAGTTGAACATTGAGATAAAAGTTTATTTATATTAATATGTGAATTTGATTTCTGTCAAATAAATGGTAAACCTGCAGGTATGCAGCGAAATAACAGTTTAATTAAGTTAGTACATCCGTTACTTGGAGATTTTATTTTACTTCATTTCATCATTTATTTGAGAGAAAGAAATCATAGTTTGTTGTAAAACATCCTTTATTTGCGGAAAATAAATTATTTGGTAGCTACAAATATATCATTTACTTGTCACAAGTAAGTAATATATTTCAACAAAGTTTACGATTTATTTCTGTCAAATAAATTATGAAAGTAATTGAAATCAAATCAAGTAGACGGTTTAGTTAATTGAACTGACATTTATTTCGCCGTATACAGGCCTACCATTTATTTCACAGAAATAAAATTCATATTGATATATTTATGCTAACATTAATAGATACAGACAGATTGATGTGGTGGGTGCTGAAGAGAAGTAGGTACCACCTACGTAGGTAATATCTAATAAGCATTTTGTCAATTTCTTCAACGAAAGTAAAAGAGCAAACGTCAAAATAACTTAATTTTAAAAAGTTTTTACTCCTCTTGCAACTCTGATGCTTACTTTTGCTTACAAGTGGTTCATTTTATCTCGAGAAAATTTAGTGTTCGCAGATTGGGTAAAGCGGGCATTCAGAAATAGGTATCTAAAAAATGTCTAATAATTAAATTACCCAATTAAAATATGGCATTATGTATTTGTTAAAAATTCATTGGTTCACTTTGTCGACAGGGTCAACTTCAACCAACTTACCTTTTAGTTCCAAGGACGTCGTTACTGACATAGATTTACAAAGAAGTAATCATTTTGCAGAGATACAAGAAAATGTTGATCTAACCTGACTTAACCAAAAATATTTTTTCTTCAAACGTCAGAAAAACATGACATTTCGCGACTGCATATACATGAACTTAAAGTTTAACTTTACTGCCAAGGCAGTAAAAGTTACTTTTGCTACCGCTCACGCCGACAGTTGACGAATTTCCTATGGTGTTTTCAGAGATATCTGGATATTTTATTTTGAGTAACAAAAAATTAGAAATGTCATGTTTTCTGACGTTTGAAGAAAATAGCTAAGTACCTAATTATTTTGAATTCTTAATCTACATATTTTCAAAGTTTGAAGAAAAATATCACGTTTTATTCGGAGGAAAAGTGTTCTTTTGTGATTCGCCTACAGACTCATCACTAAAAGTGACACTTATCTCCTTATAATAGTATATTATTAATTATTAAACTGACAAGCATCGTTTTTTGGCAATAAAATAACTGAATATGGAAGAGTATTTCTGGTGGTAAAATATGTCTGGTAGTCAGTTAGAGCAAGAAGAACTCCCCGAGACCGCAGAAAAAACGGTAGGAAATTTTATTCCAAATTTATTACATTAAGTATCAAATCAAATAGGCACTGAATTTTCTACCCATGTGGAAAATTTCCCAACCCGGTTGAGAAGTAGAAGTTAAGGAATAGCCTACTTCCAAACTTTTTAAAAGTCGACCATTGATTTATTACTAACCGATTGTGAATATGTAAAACAATATAATACTAATTTCGTAACTGTGACTTCCCTTAACTCTGATCAAGGCTATAATTCGTTTACTGACCCGAGCTTACCAAGGTAAGTTATCGGAAGGAAAAACCACATAAACACCGAATTTTTCAGTATTAGGAAACGTCATACTGGAAAATAAATTTCCACGCAGAAAGTCCAAGCAGCCAAGAGGGAGGAGCGTCCGATCGATAACCCGGCAGTCATTGCCTTACCCGCTCACAAAATCCCATTCGCTCTTGGGCAACTACTAACTCCTCCTATAACTCCACCCGGAAAACGCGTCTACACCCGGCCATCGCATACCTGAACCCCACCGTGCGCCTCAGTGTAGTACCGACGGCGGTTGGGTTATCATGCTGGTCCCTGCGGACATGCTAGCAGCCCAGTCCAAGATGCTATACCAAATAAATAAGTATTACGGGGAAAGAGTGCAGACCAGGATGGGGACTATCGCTAAGACGATAAGGGAGGTGTGCAAAGTTGTTCAGGACGTTTTGAAAGAAGTCGAAGTTCAAGAACCGCGATTTATATCGTCTTTGACCGAGTGTAACGGGAGGTACGAAGGTTTGGAGGTCATTTCGCCGGGGGAATTTGAGGTGGTGTTGTATTTAAATCAAATGGGAGTGTTTAATTTCGTGGACGATGGTACGCTACCCGGTTGTGCTGTGTTAAAGTTGAGCGACGGTAGGAAACGTTCCATGTCTTTATGGGTGGAGTTCATAACGGCCTCTGGGTATCTTTCGGCGCGTAAAATCCGTTCCAGATTTCAGACTTTGGTTGCTCAAGCCTGTGATAAATGTTCCTACAGAGACTCTGTCAAAATGATAGCGGATACTACTGAAGTTAAACTGAGGATACGCGAACGGTATGTTGTGCAAATAACACCCGCTTTTAAGTGTTCCGGAGTGTGGCCCAGATCAGCTTCGCATTGGCCTCTTCCCCATATACCCTGGCCTCACCCCAATCTAGTTGCCGAAGTAAAAACTGAAGGGTTCGATCTCTTGTCTAAAGAAAGTGTGGCGATTCAAGGAAAACAATCGGCCATGGAAGGAGACGCTTGGGTTTTATCGTTCCTCGAAGCAGAAAACAGGCTCCTGCAAGGGGGCTGCAGAAGGAGGTGCTTGAGTATTTTAAAAACTTTGCGGGATAGACATTTAGACCTTCCAGGGAACCCGGTGACGAGCTACCACTTAAAATCCCTCCTGTTGTACGAGTGCGAAAAGCATCCCCGAGAAACGGAATGGGATGAATCCTGTATTGCCGACAGGATAAACGGAATATTCCTGCAACTAATTTCTTGCCTGCAGTGCAGAAGGTGCCCCCATTATTTCTTGCCTAATTTGGATTTGTTCAAAGGGAAATCGCCGAGCGCTTTGGAAAACGCTTCGAAACAAGTTTGGAGGTTAACCAGAGAGATGTTGACGAACACTAGGTGCCTCGAGAAATTGTAAGGCGCGATGCTGTGTTACGTTATAGTCATTCCGTGTTTTCTAGTTAACTTAGGCCGAAAATTCTGACTGCAATTTTACACATACTTATTGTATATTGGCCCGTTTCTTAGTATGAGTGCCATACTTGTATCCTGTTATACGCGTAAGATACGAAAAATTATAATTTATTTGTTAATAATTGTGTATACGTCTTTATTTATATTAAATTATTTTATAAACATTTTTTATTTTTGTATATTTGTACATATTACGTTGTTTAAATTGTTGCGTGCGTTTTTTTAATTATATTGTGTTTTGAAAAATACATTATAAATCCCATCAGTGTTCGTGTGTTTAATTTTTTAAATGAATACAGCACGACCACAATAATTATTGTGGAGTACCTAAATCACCGAACAATATTTTGATCTGTATCGCCAAGGGCATTGTTTTTTCATTAAAATGGGAAACATAGGTTTTGAATATAAATTTTACGTTTTTTACAGGGATTTTACTTTTCATTACAGTTATTTACCCGATTTTATGTTCGTAAGTTTAGAAGATACTAAATAAATAAGAAATAGTCCGGTTGTGCAAAAAATATGCTCGGGTAACCCTCCGCTGCGAGTCGGGCTTCAAACTTGCACATCGGGTCAAAAACTATAATATTTCGCCCTTGATATTGTATAAATAACTATTACCTAGACGCGGAAAACGAAATTTCAATATATTTCGCATTAGCAGATGGGGTTTTATTTATTATTATTGCGATTTTAATATTATTCAAACAGTTATAAAAGCTGGAAACATTTGCATACGTTTGTCTTTATCAATTAAATTACAAACATTTTAGTTACCGTCAATATTTCTTTACTATCTAGTTCCTGGGTTATATAGGTAGATATGCAAAACAAGACATTTCTATTAGACGTTGCAAAATTCTTCCATCATAACAACTCTTGTCTCGACAAAAACATTTAATGGACTGTAACTGAAGAATTTAATATTATTCGATCTCAAAAATTTTGCAGGACAATAATCAAATTTCTGCAAATATTGGTGCTTCAGAACTGATATCTACGAAAGCGCCTAAGGGTCACGAAATTATTATTAAATTACATTTCTTTCCAAATATCCGACATATAGAAAAAATACTGCATATATGTAAATATAGAAAAAAATGTATATAGATACAGGTTATTCAAATTCGAGGGCCACCATAGGGTTCTCGCTTATTTGAACTAATAGAGGGTAGGATTAAATTTGGCACTTTGGCAGAATTTGGTGTCATTATTAAAAAAAAATCCGACATGTAGGAAAAAAATCCGACATAAAGAAAAAAAATCCGACATATAGAAAAGAAATCCTACATGTAGGAAAAAAATCCGACATATAGAATAAAAATCCTACATCTAGAAAAAAAATCAGACATATAGAAAAAAAATCCTACATGTAGGAAAATTACGATAATCAAACAAATTGAACATCCCTTTCGACTTCGCTGTGGCTCGACTGCTATTTTTTTCCTATATGTCGGATTTTTCCTATATGTAGGATTTTTTTCTATATGTCGGATTTCTTTTCTATATGTCGGATTTTTTTTCCTCAGTTTCCTCAGCTAGGGATATTTTGGGTCATAAACAGAATGAAAGTAGGAAACCCTGGATAACAAAACATATTGTGAGTCTAATAGAGGAAAGGCGAAAATATAAAAATAGGTTAGATGAAACAGGGAAACAAAAATATAAGGCGATCAAGTGGGAAATTATTCGGGAATGTAGGAAAGCGAAAGAGCAATGGATCGATAATAAATGCAAAGAAGTGGAAGATAAATTCGAAGTAGGAAAGACTGATGAAGCATATAAAATAATTAGGAGAAATTTTAGAGAAATTGGATCTAGTACCAAAAACATTAGAAATGAGGCAGGAGATATCCTAATCGGAAGTGGGGAGAAGGCAGATAGGTGAAAAGAATATTTAGGAAACTTATATGCGGGACAGGAAGTGCAAGATATATTAGAAAGCGAAAGCAGTGTAGAGGGGGATAACCTAGGGAGTCCTATAATGAGAGAAGAGTTTGAGATAGCACTAAAAAGTTTAAGGAATAATAAAGCACCAGGTATAGATGGCTTGCAGGCAGAAATCTTAAAGTGCGCAGGTCAAGAGGTAATAGATCGTTTATTTAAACTAGTTAGTCGCATATACCTGACAGGCGAGATTCCAGAAGATTACAAACGGAACATCATAGTAGCTTTGCCAAAAAGAAAAGGCGCGGATAGATGCGAAAATTTTAGAACTATCAGTTTAACTTCCCATGCGTCAAAAATTTTAACTAGAATTGTGCAAAGAAGGATGGAGAAAAAGGCGGAAGAAATATTAGGAGATCAGTTCGGATTTAGACGAAATAGAGGAACGCGCGAGGCCATTCTAGCTTTACGAGTAATTACAGAAAAAACGATAGAAAAGAGAAAGAGCGTCTATATAGGATTTGTAGATTTAGAAAAAGCCTTCGACAACGTAAAATGGGGGAAGATGTTCGAAGTGCTGAGAAAGGTAGGGATGAAATACAGGGACAGAAGAATAATACATAATCTCTACAAAGAGCAAAAGGCAGTTATAGAATGTGAGCAGGAACAAAGGGAAGTAGATATCCGGAAGGGAGTGAGACAGGGATGTGCATTGTCACCTCTAGTTTTCAACTTATATATCGAAGATGCGATTAATATTGTTAAGGAAAGAACAGCCTCAGGGATCAATGTACAGGGCCAAACTATTAACATGCTCAGATTTGCGGATGATATAGCAGTGTTAGCATCTAGCAAAGAAGAATTAGGAGCGGCTTTGAATGAAATGGAAGCAGTTTTGACACAGGGCTTCGGCATGAAAATCAATAAAAAGAAAACTAAAATTTTGGTATGTAGGGGATGTGAAAATAGAACTAAAATGGAAATACAAATTGGAAATGAGAAGATAGAGGAGGTCGCGGATTTCTGCTACTTAGGAAGTAAAATAACTCAAGACGGTAGGAGCACTAAAGATATAAAACAAAGAATGGCGCAGGGCCGAGTTGCGTTTAACAAAAAGAAACAACTGTTATGCTCGAGAACGGTTAATATAGAGACTAGGAAGAGACTCTTAACGTCGTATGTATGGAGTACGGCATTATACGGGTGCGAAACTTGGACAATAGGAGAAGCGGATAGAAAAAGAGTAGAAGCGTTTGAAATGTGGTGCTACAGACGCATGATGAAGATACCGTGGATAGATAAGGTTAGCAATAGGGAAGTATTAGAAAGAGTTGGGGAAACGCGAAAGGTATGGAAAACAATAAAGAGTAGGAGAGATAGGATGGTAGGATGGTAGGACACCTTCTAAGACACGAAGGAATAGTTCGTGACATACTAGAGTCAGAGATAGGAATAAAAAGAGGTAGGGGTAGGCCTAGATTAGACTACTGCTCTCAAATAGTTAGGGATGTAGGATGTTCTACTTTTAGGGAAATGCGTAGGTTAGCTCAGGATAGAAAAGAATGGAGGTACGCGTCCAACCAGTCTTCGGACTGAGAACCTTATGATGATGATGGATTTTTTTTCTATATGTCGGATCTTTTTTCTATATGTAGGATTTTTTTCTATAGGTATGTAGGATTTTTTTTCTACATGTCGGATTTTTTTCTACATGTCGGATTTTTGGAAAGAAATATAATTTTATAATAATTTCGTGACCCTTAGGCGCTTTCGTAGATATCTGTATAACCTGTATTAGATAATTTAAAATTTAAATAACTTTTTTCAATAAGTTTCCAAAATACAATGAGTTCATGAATACGTGAAATATTGTAAGTAGGTATTACATATAATTATAGGTAAATGATTTCAAATATTTTAAAGTTCACTGGGAATAAATAAAGAAATTTGGTATTTTACGATTTTTTTGGGTACTTTGCGGAACAAGGAAAAAACGGGTAAGTATAGAGGAAAGTCGGACAAAAAAACCATATATCCACCTCCAGTGTTAGTTGTCGCCCACGGGTGGGGCTATGGAAAAAATATTCCTCATAAAAAATTCTGTTTCCCCCAAAGTCTTTAGAAACCTATTTGGCTGAAGACATCCTACAGGGTGTTCAACGAATCAATCAACAATAGTTTGTTAAATGGACGCAGCTTAATAATTTTTCCAAAATTACGTCCTAATTTCAAATGGAACGGTCAATTTTTTATTACATTTTTGAGTTCTACGACAAATTTTATATCGGATTCCCCATCACGTTAGGGGACGATATAGGTACGTGGATGATGCCAGGAGACCTAGGGAGATATGAAATACTTAGATTACATATTCTCGTTAGGCAAAGAAATCAAGTTAAGGACTGCAGAAGTTATCCAGGAGCAGAGATATACAGGGTGGGCAAATAGTGTGTAGTCGGTCCATATCTCTGATTCTATCCAAGATATCAACATGAAATTTTATGTGTATGTGGAGAATCCCACGAAGCTTCTGTTAAAATTATTTTGATGTATACAGGATGTTCACGTGCTACGTACCAAATCAAAGTTATGTTTTTTTAAATGGAATGCCCCACATTTGTTTACATATTTGGATTCCCCATAAAATTCCATCAAAGTTGATATGCTACACGGTGGGGTTTAGAGTAAGCGATGTTAAGATATGGCCATTTTAGTACCAGTGTGAAGCCAAATTTGTGGTGCTACTGACGTCTGCTGGTCAAAGCTAACTATGATTTTTTTATTGGACTTGGTTCAGAGGATACTGTTAGTAAAATCCATGAACACTTTTTTCAGAATAGTTTATATTATACAGAGTGGCCAACTTGCGCAAAACGGAGCTTTTCTCAAAAATGTTAAATGGAACACCCCGTATAATATTTGCAGGTTTGATAGTCAGTTTATTAAGCTTTTGACTGATGTAGATATTGGCAGGTCTGCGACTGATAATTTAGGCAGAAATAAAGATTGAACCTTAAGAATTAAGATTTTTGCTGTAATTTTGTACCATTTTTGGGGAATTTCCCCCATTTTGCCACCCAAAACTCAGAAAAATGCGTACAGTTTGTTTTTACAGAAAATTTAGCCAACAGAATTTACACCGGCACAAGAAATCTCATTGCAAGATTACTTTTTGAAAGGACGGTTTTCTTCCATGGCACTCCTTGTTTCAGTTTATACCTAGGTTTAATAAGTTACCATTTATTTAAGAATATGACCATGAAGAAGCAATCTGGCGATAAAATTTTTAGTTTCAATGTGAAATCAACTTCAAGATACAAAATGGGAAACATATTTTGTGTTTTGGGCGCTAAAATATGGGAGAAACGAATAAATTACCGGTCAAATTACCACATTTTAAAGTTCAATTTTCAATTCTACCGAAACCGCCAGTCGCAGACCTAACAATATCTACATCAATCAAAAGCTTAGTAAACTGTCTATCAAATATGGAAATAATATATGGGGTGTTCCATTTGAAATTTTTAAGAAAAAATGCATTTTGCGTAAGCTGTCCACCCTGTATGATATTAAGTTTTGTGATGAAAGTACTCAAGTATTTTACAAATAGAGCAGTCTGTGAACCTAGTCCAATAAAAAAATCTTAAATAGCTTCGACCAATAGAAGTCAGCAGCTCCTCAAAGTTGGGTCCACACTGGCACAAAAATGGTAATATCTTAAAATCGCTCACTCTAAACCCCATCGTGTAGTACACCATCTTTCATAAAATTTTGCTGGGAATTCAAATATGTAAACAAATGTGGGGCGTTCCATTTAAAAAAACATAACTTTGGTTTGGTGCTCAGAGTATGAACACCCTGTATTCACCAAAATAATTTTATCGGATGCTTCGTGGGGTTCTCAACATACATGTAAAGTTTTATTTTGCTTCCTTGAATAGAACCAGAGATATGGGCCGACTACACACTATTGGCCCACCTGTAGGTAGATATGCAAAACAAGACATTTCTATTAGACGTTGCAAAATTCTTCCATCATAACAACTCTTGTCTCGACAAAAACATTTAATGGACTGTAAGTGAAGAATTTAATATTATTTGTTCCACAAAATTATTATTAAATTAAATTTCTTTCCAAATATCCGACATATAGAATAAATACTACATATATATGTAAATATAGAAAAAAATGTATATAGATACAGGATTATTCAAATTCGAGGGCCACCATAGGGTTCTCGCTTATTTGAACTAATAGAGGGTAGGTTTAAATTTGGCAGAATTTGGTGTCATTATTAAAAAAAAAATCCGACATGTAGGAAAAAATCCGACATATAGAAAAAAATCCGACATATAGAAAAAAAATCCTACACGTAGGAAAAAATCCGACATATAGAATAAAAATCCTACATCTAGAAAAAAAATCAGACATAGAAAAAAAATACTACATGTAGGAAAATTACGATAATCATACAAATTGAACATACCTTTCGGCTTCGCTGTGGCTCGACTGCTACTTTTTTCCTATATGTCGGATTTTTTCCTATATGTAGGATTTTTTTTTCTATATGTCGGATTTCTTTTCTATATGTCGGATTTTTTTCTATAGGTATGTCGGATCTTTTTTCTATGTGTAGGATTTTTTCTATAGGTATGTAGGATTTTTTTTCTACATGTCGGATTTTTGGAAAGAAATATAATTTTATAATAATTTCGTGACCCTTAGACGCTTTCGTAGATATCTGTATAACCTGTATTAGATAATTTAAAATTTTTCAATAAGTTTCCAAAACACAATGAGTTCATGAATACGTGAAATATTGTAAGTATTATAATTATAGGTAAGTAAATGATTTCAAATATTTTAAGGTTCACTGGGAATAAATAAAGAAACTTGGTATTTTACGATTTTTTTGGGTACTTTGCGGAACAAGGAAAAAACGGGTAAGTAGAGGGGAAAGTTGGACAAAAAACCATATATCTACCTCCAGTGTTAGTTGTCGCCCACCGGGTGGGGCTATGGAAAAAATATTCCTCATAAAAAATTCTGTTTCCCCCAAAGTCTTTAGAAACCTATTTGGCTGAAGACATCCTACAGGGTGATCAACGAATCAATCAACAATAGTTTGTTAAATGGATACAGCTTAATAATGTTTCCAAAATTACGTCCTAATTTCAAATGGAACGGTCAATTTTTTATAACATTTTTGAGTTCTACGACAAATTTTATATCGGATTCCCCATCACGTTAGGGGACGATATAGGTACGCGGATGATGCCAGGAGACCTAGGGAGATATCAAATACTTAGATTACATATTCTCGTTAGGCAAAGAAATCAAGTTAGGGACTGCAGAAGTTATCCAGGAGCAGAGATATAGATATAGTGATCATAACATAGTGGTTATGAAGACCAATCTTAAATTTAAGATTTTGAAAAACCGAAGGGGAAGAAGGTATATTGACCTAGAGAAGCTAAAAGATGATGATGCGCCCGATAAGATAGAGAAAAACACAAAGGAAGTATAGGTACTAAAGCGCGCAGGTGAAAATATTATGGTAAGGGACATAGAGGCAGAATGATGGAATTGCATTAAAAATACCTAGTTTAGATTCCGCAGTTAGAGATATTTTGGGTCATAAACAGAATGAAAGTAGAAAATCCTAGATAACAAAACATATTGTGAGTCTAATAGAGGAAAGGCAAAAATATAAAAATAGGTTAGATGAAAGAGGGAAACAAAGATATAAAAGGCGATCAAGTGGGAAATTATTCGGAAATGTAGGAAAGCGAAAGAGCAATGGATTTGGATTGGTATTAAATGCAAAGAAGTGCCATGCAGCATATAAAATAATTAGGAATTTCAGAGAAATTGGATCTACATATTAGCAAAAACATTAGAAACGAGGCAGGAGTTATCCTAATCGGAAGCGGGGAAAAGGCAGATAGGTGGAAATAATATTTTGGGAAACTTACATGCGGGACAAGAAGTAGGAGATTAATTAGAAAGGCAAAGCAGTGTAGAGGGGGACAATGTAGGCAGCCCTATAATGAGAGAAGGTTTGAGCTAGCACTAAAAAGTTTAAGAAACAAGAAAGCGCCAGGTATAGATGGTTTGCAGGCAGAAATCTTAAAGTGCGCAGGTCAAGAGGTAATAGATCGTTTATTTAATCTAGTCAGCTGTATATACCAGACAGGCGAGATTCCAGAAAATTACAAACGGAACAACATAGTAGCTTAGCCAAAAAGGAAAGTCGCTGATAGAGGCGATAACGCACATCCCTGCCTCACTTCCTTTCGGATATCTACTTCTCTATGTTCTGTAACTGCCGTTTGTTAATTATTCTTCTATTCCTATACTTCATCCCCACATTTTTGAGCACTTCATCCATTTTACATTGCCGAAGGCTTTTTTAAAATCTACAAATCCTATATTAGGCGCTCTTTCCCTTTTCTATTGGTTTTTTCTATTATTACTCATAAAGTTAGAATGGCCTCGCGCGTTCTTTTAAATCCGAACTCATCTTCTTCTAATATTTCTTCCGCCCTTTTCTCCACCCTAAAACTATTTTTTGTACATTTAGGTACTATCTTCTAATAGCAATGTTTTTAAATGTCCAACATATTTTTTGGCTTCACCACGTGGAACGATTTTCACATTTTTCCTAAGTTAAAATTTGCAGAAATTTTTGTAAAAAAATTTTAAATATGGACAACGTTGTGCCCCAATTCCTTAAAAATATTTGAGTTAGGGCAAAATTCACAGTAACATTTTTGGTCTTGAAACAGGCAACATTTCTTATAGGTACAAGTTTCATTTTCATACCTATCTCTAATGATTTGGCCACAAAACTTGTTTAAACAATTTAAATAGGTATTTAGGTATAACGAAGAACGTTTAATTGAATTGCTACCAAAATCAATAGGCCTGGTGTCCAAACACACGTTTAAAAAAATCATTAAAATCGGTTGATTTCCTTCAAGAAGAACAAAATTATGCACTTGGTAGTTTATTGGTCGAAAATGTATATATTTTGCCGATTGTTGTGCCGAGGTTGATATTATTACTTTTTTGTTACCTATATATTAGTACCTAATTTTTTTAATGTTTGTACTTAGGTACCTATTTAATAAAAACTTATAGTAAAAAACTGCTTTAATTCGTTAAACATTGATTATTATTATTATTAATTTAGAACAAATGTGGTACTTTTAATAGATACCTATATATAATTGAAAAATTCTATGAAAAATTGCAATAGTTTAGTAGGTATAGGAAAACATGTGATTAACTCAAATTCTTCCTATTTAAATCTAAGATTTGATTCAAGAAGTACCTAACTAAATAAAACGTCTCTTCATTATTACGTAACGATGAAGAAAAAAAATAGTTTCTTGGTACAAATAAATAATATTTTGAAAAATGAATAGACGAAATTCAGTAGGTATATTATTCAGTACTTTAATAAGCAACAAATTATTAAATAATTTACTTCGCCGTATTTAAAGCTTAAATTTGTTTGGGGTAAACATATTTTATTTGTTTCTACCAAATGCTTATCTCTGATGTGACTTGTACCATTTCCATTGAAACAGAAAAAAGAAAAATTGAGGCTCAAATTCCTTAAAAAACAGATATTTTTAAGAAACGAAACAGAATACAGCGCACATACGACATACCTATTACTTTATAATTCATTCCGAGAAACAACATGATGCTAATTGAAAATAAATTATGTAATTACAAAATTACACTCTGGATAATTAAAGAAAATATCTAATAACTCCTTTATACCTATTTATGTAGCTCGAATTAACAACATCCGCAACCACAACATAATCTTACATGGTCAAGCATACCTACTAGGTACCTATAACTTCTTTAATTGCCATCGCAATTCTTTTTAATTAATTCGAATCTTAACCGATAAACTAAAAATAAAATACTCCTTACACCGCTCCATACTAGACCACAACTTATCATTAAGCACTGCCGCGAGTGCAGTAATAAGCCTTAAAAACAAACACCCGGTATCCCGTACCTACACGGCTATCGCGAAAGCAAACAGCTTCTAAATCGATCACACAAATCAGCCGGCGAGGATTGGCTCCCGACGGGGCGGCGGGACGGCGCAGAGCCAACCTCCGAGGGAGGGGTGTTCTCACCTGCTCGTTGCTGTGGCTTACCTCCTCCTCAGTCCCGACTCGCGGTTCAATCCGTCATCGTCACACAGTGATGGGATTATAAACCATTGTGGTGGTGTTATGTCCACAGTGCACACATCAACCCCCACCCAGGAGGTGAAGAAGACATCAAGAGTCCCGGATGACCGCATCAACAATCACCAGTAGCCATCCGACCGCTACCATGTTGGTGCCGCCGGACATGCTGGCAGCCCAATCGAAGATGGTTTATCAAATCAACAAGTACTACACCGAGAAGGTCCAAGCGAGAAAACTGCAAATAAGCAAGACCATCCAGGAGGTTTGTAGAGTCGTCCAAGACGTGTTAAAGGAAGTTGAAGTGCAAGAACCGCGCTTCATCTCGTCCTTAACGGATTACAACGGAAGATACGACGGCTTGGAAGTGATTTCCCCAGTCGAATTCGAAGTGGTGATCTACTTGAACCAAATGGGCGTTCTCAATTTCGTCGATGATGGTACGCTACCCGGTTGTGCCGTGTTAAAGTTGAGCGACGGTAGGAAACGTTCGATGTCTCTGTGGGTTGAATTCATTACAGCTTCCGGCTACTTATCCGCAAGGAAAATGCGCTCCAGATTCCAAACCCTAGTGGCACAAGCTTGCGATAAGTGTTCCTATCGAGATTCGGTCAAAATGATCGCAGATACAACGGAAGTCAAATTGAGAATCCGCGAACGATTCATAGTGCAAATTACACCCGCTTTCAAGTGCGCAGGGTTGTGGCCAAGATCAGCAGCCCATTGGCCCTTGCCGCAAATCCCCTGGCCTCACCCTAATCATGTGGTTGAAGTGAAAACGGAAGGATTCGATCTTCTTTCCAAAGAATGTATCGCTCTCCAAGGAAAACAATCGGCGATGGAAGGAGATGCTTGGGTGTTATCGTTTCTAGAAGCCGAAAATAGATTGCTACAAGGCGGTTGCAGGAAAAGATGTTTAAGCATACTGAAGACTCTCAGGGATCGTCACTTGGACCTCCCAGGTAACCCAGTAACTAGTTATCACATGAAAACCCTCCTGTTGTACGAATGCGAGAAACACCCCCGAGAAACGGAATGGGACGAATCCTGCATTGCTGACAGGATAAACGGAATATTTCTGCAACTGATTTCTTGCCTGCAGTGCAGAAGATGCCCCCATTACTTCTTGCCAAATTTGGACTTGTTCAAAGGCAAATCACCGAGCGCTTTGGAAAACGCTTCCAAACAAGTGTGGAGGTTAACTCGGGAGATGCTGACGAACACTAGGTGCTTCGAAAAATTATAGTATTCGATAATTGTTCGCGTGTGAATATTTTGGCGCGCGGATTTGAATTGTTGGTACAAAATTATGGATATTTTGCCGAAAGAAGAAGGTAAACGATTAGTAATTACTACCGAGACTGTGATTTATCGTTATATTTATATGATGGACTGTATACGTGTTACTTTACAATGTGTTGCTTTTGGAAAATCATTATGCGAGAATCTGGATTTTTAATAATAAAAATTGTAGTTTGTATGCGAGACGCGGTGTTTTTTATTGCCTCCTTAATTGTGCCCCATAAATTAGGAATGGTAAGTTGCCAGAGCTCCTTTAATTCCTTATAAAACGTAGAAAAGCTCTTGTAGTTATTTCTATATTTACGGTAAAATGGGAAGGTTGAAAATGATTATACTTCGCATACAATTACCCCATCAATTTCTAATTGCTGTTATGTTAATGAACCATCGTGATGAGCTCAAAAATAACCTATGGAACACTGTAAGTTCAGATGAATAATAGGATACCTATGACAACCACGGAAATATTGCCTCAGAAGCTGTCGAATTGGAGATACCTGCTATTGGTAAATAATAATCCGCTATTTGTAAAAAAATACAAAATTTTATAGAGCTTGCCCAATTTTCTTTCACACACAGCCCTATCCCTTGCATATTCGACGTACGACGTTTCGTTTATAGAGAATTATTCTTCATACCTACATATAGCTATACAATGAGTGAGTAGGTAACCAATGAGAAAAGAGAAAAATATTTAAAATAAAATCGGGAACACCAACTACCAAATCGATGAGGTTATCACGTTAGTTTTAGATAAAGGAACCGTAAAGGCTCTACCATTGAGATGCAAGTAGAATTTTTTTGAGAATAAGAATGAAACGAATTTGACGAAAGTGTGATGGCTGTGTACGTAGTTTTCCTATAGGTTTCCTTAATTTTTTTTGAGATAATAAAGTCAATGTTTGGAACATATAATTTATTGAACACCATGTCATCCATCTTGTTTTGAACTCCCCCATACTTATAAAAATTTGTAATGCACAAAAATATCCGCCAAAAGAGGGCTAAGGGGTGAACCCATTGGTAAACCTTCTTTCTGGATATACAGGGTGAGTCAATAGTGTGGGATTCTTCCATAGCACCTCTATTGTACAATTTAGAGAAAAATATTATACAAGAGACCCCCTTTAATTTGTGATTCTCTATCATTATAAAATTATTTTCACTTATACAGACTATCCCATTTTTTCTGCCCAGCACCTAACTTCCTTTTTTTAAATGGAACATCCTCTATTTCACTTCATTTTCGAATTCCTTGATCGATTTAACTATCAGGTTTTATAAAGTCATTTTTGTCTAAACTAATTTTTTAAGTTGCGGGCATTTTTTTTATTCTCAAATCAATTGCGAAACAAAATTTATGACTTAACTTTTTTCATAGCCAACCGAGTATTATCAAATTATATTTGCTAGATTTATCTGGAAAATACAAATATTTCAAAAACGGTTAAATTTGGGATAGGGAAGTGTATTGCAATAAGAAAGGCAATTTTATGGGGAATCCAATAATGATATAAAAACAATAGGGTTCTATTTAAAATTGGAAAGTTACGGTGTTTTGAAATTTTATAATTTGATCCTGTAATTGCTAATATCCTGTATAATATTTTCGATTGTTTCTTGCAGCAACAGTTATTCCTAAATGTTACTTTCATTCCATCAAAATATTACTGCTACAAAAATTGTTCTGCATCTGCAAATATTCGCAAGAAGATGTCCATAACTCAAAAAATGTGAAGTTTAGAAAAAAATTATTTCACACAACCTCATAGTAAAATCGATCAAGGAATTCGAACATGAAGTCAAATACAAGGTGTTCCATTTGAAATAACGAAGTTGACCTGCATACAGCAAATATGGGACAAGCTGTATAGCTAAAAATAATTTTGTTTAGTCGATTATTGAGTATCTTTCGTAATTTTCTTTATGTATTTTAGGTAAACCACCATCCAATTAATTTTTGGCCTTTCATAGACAGAAAGTCTATCGCCTATTATTACATTTTATTATACAATAATGATATTCTTTTACGGAAATCTGTGAGGAAAATGAAAACGCAAATCGTGGTCCAAAATAAATTTAGTCGGATATGAACCATTCTTTCCAAATTAAGCAATTTGGCCACTATAACGTAAAAAATTTTAGAAATTTCTGTTATGGTATACCTTATAGGTACTTTTGGGAAAACCCCATTGAAAATCCTTTTTTTAATTTATTTAATCACTTCTTACACTTCTAAAACTGAAATATTTCACTGTAATATTGTCTCCCCTTCCTATATTAAAAAAAGGTAAAATTCTATAGAATATTTGGGGCCGACGTTCAGGATGCATATAAAAAGTAAACTAACAGAATAATGTTATAAAAACGTTGCTGCAAGACAAAACACTAATTTAAGAAGATTAATTATTCGATAAATAGTATGGAGGTATGCTCAAATATCGCCCGTAGAAGCGCCAAAGGACCCGACTCTATCCCGCCTTCTGCCGCCACGGAGTCCCTAGTGAATTAATAAACCCTCTGTTTATGCACCTTTACAGTTTTTAATGAGCATATTACCGTAATTTACAAGTTTATAGTGGTTTAATAATTGATGCTAACAGTCCTCCCCGGCTTATGCATTATAAATTTAGATGACGTAAAATTGTTAACTATTACCGGGCCATTAGGGAAATATGTCCTAACCCAATATACTCTTGAAACACTCAAGATGCTTTCTCGAGATAAGAGATTAACCTAAAAAGACACCTATTATGAGTGCCTGAGTTGGTGTAGGCATCATAGAGGAAAATAAATGATCACTCTCCGCGACACGCCTTTTACACTAAAATTAACGCTGATTAACGCCACATCAAGCCGATGTTAATTAATTAAACATTTATATAGATAGTCAGGGATATTGCGGTGTCCATTTTTCACCGCAGAATGGCGTCATCGACATGTATAAATTTCGAAATTTACAATTTTGCAAATACTTGTTATTAATAGTAAGAGACAGAGACGCGTCAGCACTAGGTACATATCGCTACCTATTTGCTATTTTTTTTAAATAAATGAGAAGAATGCTTTTAGTTAAGCTATAGAAAAAAATTTCACTATAATAAAAGTTGTTTAAAATAGTATTTTATATTTAAACACAAAATTACAACTCGACTTTTGAAAAAAAAACTAAATTAGAAAAAACACAGTAATTAGTAATTTTTTGTTGTTACAATCGATTTTATTTTTAATATGAAATATCTTCGTAACCAGAACTTCTATGAAAAAAAAATATTTGGCTTTTCGATTTCTCCTTTTAAACTCTTTCAGTTTGATGCTTCAAAAAAGTTTGATTCAAAAATTTCAATTTTGCAAATCTACATTTCTATATTTTTTGCGCACCCTGTACAACAAAATCAAAGTTTCTCATTGTGAATCGTATTTATATAACAAGCAAAAGAAATTATGAAGAATTACTTTTTTTCGAAAAACTGAAAATAAAAGCTTTTACAAGTATAGTTAAGTCCATACGTGGACGCACTGTATTATGCATTACTAAAAACTTGAAAATTTGAATTTTTCAACGAAACCTGGTATTTGGTCCTTTTAGACGATTCTAAACAATTTTTCCTAGTATTTTTTTTTGATAAAAAATCCCTACTATGAATTTGAATTTCTATTTCTTTAAAGACAAAAATTATATCGAGGTGTCTTCATCTAAAGTGGGACACACTATACAGGGTGAATCAGGAATCCTTCTATGTATTGGTATTTTTGTTATTTGAACAGCTACAAAGTCGGTTAAATGAGAGAAAAGTTGCACTATTTTGGGGCCATCTTAAACCTACTTTCAAACTTTGAAAAATTTTCACAGCTTTCTAGATATAATTAAAATATTAAAATTTCCGATTTTTTTCTTTTTTTGATAACTCAACTGTGGTTTGTGCAAATGATTTGAAACTTGGAACGCTCACAGAAAAGAACGTTGTGCATCGTTTGGTGACATTGGCAGTGCAGCGCGATCTGTCATTTTTGCAGAGTGACGGTCAACTTTTTTTCTTTATGGCAGCCATGTTCATTTCTGCCGCTGACATTAAGAAAGCATTATTATGATTACAACGGTTTTTTTATTTTTTTAAATCGAACCTCAAATAAAGAAGTTACAGAGAGCACATGTAATCAAGGTAGCCATGCAACAAAAGAGCTGCGGTAAGTAAAAATCTTTATCAATAAACAAATTTACTTTGAGTGGAAGCCGTCGTATTCCCACCTTTTCTATTTGAAGAGATAGAGATTCGGTTAAATCAGCGAATACTTGTGCAATTACTAGCAATAAACGGTGGTTCCCGAAGAGTTTAAGAAATCGGCTGTGGTCAAAATATTTATGGAAATTTTGAAAAAAAGTCAATCCTACATCCTTTATTTTTTATTAACTATGGAATTTAAAGAACAATAAAACAAATTAACTAAAACGAATAAACAATTTAACATAATGCCATAAAACAACAATGTATAATTTTATTTTAATCCAAGTACTAATTGATCCGTTTCAAAATTTCCATAAATATTTTGACCCACAGCCGATTTTTTAAACTCTTCGGGAACCAACGTTTATTGCGCAAGTATTCGGTGATTTAACCGAATCTCTATCTCTTCAAATAGAAAAGGTGGGAATACGTGAGCTCTTTTGTTGCATGGCTACCTTGATTACATGTGCTAAACATGGTTCTCTCTGTAACTTCTTTATTTGTGGTTCGATTTAAAAAATCAAAAAACCGTTGTAATCATAATAATGTCAGCGGCAGAAATGAATATGGCTGCCATAAAGAAAAAAAAAGTTGACTGTCGCTCTGCAAAAATGACAGATCGCACTGCACTGCCAATGTCACCAAACGATGCACAAAGTTCTTTTATGTAAGCATTCCAAGTTTGAAGTCATTTGCACAAACCACAGTTGAGTTATCAACAAAAGAAAAAAATCGGAAATTCGATTTTTTTAATTATATCTAGAAAGCTGTCAAAATTTTTGAAAGTTTGAAAGTAGGTTTAAGATGGCCCCAAAATAGGGTCCGTCAAGTTTGCACCCCCACCTGGAACAACCCAGGTTAATCATACTTCATAATTTTGCACACATTATGCACAATTTTGCACACCCCGTCCCGTATTTTGCACAGCTCACCATTGGAAATGGCGGGGGAAAATATGTGGGGGGTGCAAACTTGACGCTGGCACCCCCAGTTGCGCCGATAAAAGTATTTTTCCCGCCATTCTAATAGTCGAATTTTGCACAATTTTGCACACCTAATTTCAAGTTCTGCACATCAACAGATTAGAGTTTAGAGCTTTCTCAAAAATGGCCGTTGGCCCCCCCTACTCACAATTTTTCAATTATTTTCCTCCCTTTGCAATCGTCGAATTTTGCACAATTTTGCACACCCAATTCCAAATTTCGCACACCCACAGGTTAGGGTCCACTAGGTCATGAGTAATTACCTTCAGCCCCCCCCCCCCCCCATCTCAAATTTTCACTTATTTTCCCACCGTTATAATGGTCGAATTTTGCATAATTTTGCACACCTAATTTTAAATTCTGCACACCAACAGAGTGAGCCCACGGCTTGTTCAATAATTCACTCCAGCTTCCTACCTGTTCACAGATTTTCAATTCTTATCCCACCGTTATAATCGTCGAATTTTGCACATGCAATTTTAAATTTTACACACCTACTGATCAGCGTCCACAGTTTCCTTAGAGATTGCCTCCGGCACCGCCCACTCGAAAAATTTCATTTATTTTCTCGTCATTATAGAAATCGAATTTTAATAGTATATTATACACGAGTTTATAATGAATGCATCATTATAACGAGTTGTATACTATACTTTGTCCACGACTATCAAAACAGATTCCCAGAAAGAATTTACCTTCATTTCCCTTCTCAAGTGTAAGAAAGATTCATACATACGCTCTCAGGTATAATTTTCTTGGTTTTTTGGGCAATGAATCTAATGAGGCAAGTTCTGCAGCTTCTTTTATTGCTGGTGCTGTTAAAGAAATCTCGTTTTCACTATCACTACTCATTATATCTTCTTTTTTAGAATATGCATTTCAAATTAAAAGCAAACCATGCTGATTTGACGTTTCAATTTGAACTGACACATCGCGATCGCGGCCTACTAAATAAATGTAAAAAAGGGTCAAAGCGATGTTCCTATTGGTTTAGTGAATAATATTCTTTATTCACTGCAGTGATTAATGTATCTAATTATGATTGAAGAAACACAAGTATAAAGAGTATGTTGTAAGATAGTCGTGGACAAACAATTTTGCACTACTGGTTATAAATTTCAATAAGTACCCGCGGCTTCCTATAAGAGAGCTTCCATTCCCGATTTTCGTCTCCAGCGCCATCTCTTAGTCCTTGTTTCAGTTCATTTAAATTCAAATTTATAACGGCTTTAACATAACCTATCTTTATGTTTGCATAATTCTTGCCGCTTGTGTTAGAAATATTACTAGTATATTACTAGATAGGATATTAGGATATTACTATAGAATAATTAACGTTAACATATTACTGCATATTGAAATTGAAAGACTCATTTTATTTTTCTATTTATGTAATATTCACATGGAAAAACATTATTATTTGATCTTGTTGAGATTTTTATTTTATTGGTAGATTTTAATTAAAACACTTTTTGAAACCTAATTTTCAATAGCACTCTAGTTTCGGAAATATGTACAGTACTACTACTCCTCTATTTCTTTCCTTCGTAGGTACTTGATCAATATTTGCGAATGTCCTGACTGTGTTGTATTGTTGTAATGTTAGTACGCCCCATTTTTCACAGTGATCACGCGTGGATCTATATTTTAGTCAATGTGCGAGCGAGAGGTCTAGTGGATTAGAAGGGACATCAATCCGAATTCTCCAAAATACGCCGAAGAAAAATGCACTCGCTTTTTATATGAAAAAAATCCGCTATTCTACTAGTTTTATGTGGTTTTTTAAACGCTGAACTTAAACTGCCTTTAAACGGTCGCGTATTAAAATGTCGTTAATCGATACTTTATAAATCAACTATTAATGTCAAATGAATGGATGTCTGTCTCGCGTGATGGCGATCTCCTAGCTGTCCTTTTGGACCTGACCGATTTTTTGTTCAAAAGAAGAAAGAGAAATCATCATAACAAAAAAAGCTAGTGCGAGGTGCGAACCCCCAACATTGTGGCTAGGGGGAAGGACACATCGACCACTGAGCCATGAAGGTGTTATGGCAAGATCGTTTACGAAAATAGTATATAAGTAGAAAATACGCCGTGTGCGTAATATCTACAACGGCATTTTAGTAGACGCCCGCTTAACGGCAGTTTAAGTACACCGTTTTTTAAATACATAATCAGTGCTATAAGTAGTGTTATGTAACGGACTAAATTTATGTTTTAATATGGGGTTTAAGTTGGTGTGCAGAATTTAAAATTAGGTGTGCAAAATTGTGCAAAATTCGACCATTATAACGGTGGGAAAATAAGTGAAAATTTGAGATGGGGGGGGGGGCTGAAGATAATTACTGATGACCTAGTGGACCCTAACCTGTGGGTGTGCGAAATTTGGAATTGGGTGTGCAAAATTGTGCAAAATTCGACGATTGCAAAGGGAGGAAAATAATTGAAAAATTGTGAGTAGGGGGGGCCAACGGCCATTTTTGAGAAAGCTCTAGACTCTAACCTGTTGATGTGCAGAACTTGAAATTAGGTGTGCAAAATTGTGCAAAATTCGACTATTAGAATGGCGGGAAAAATACTTTTATCGGCGCAACTGGGGGTGCCAGCGTCAAGTTTGCACCCCCCACATATTTTCCCCCGTCATTACCCAGGGTGAGATGTGCAAAATACGGGACGGGGTGTGCAAAATTGTGCATAATGTGTGCAAAATTATGAAGTATGATTAACCTGGGTTGTTCCAGGTGGGGGTGCAAACTTGACGGACCCCCCATTTAGCCGACTTTGTAGCTCTTCAAATAACAAAAATACCAATACATAGAAGGATTCCTGATTTACCATGTATAACAGATAATCAAAAATCAAGTTGGGTCTCTCATAATATGACATTTTCCTCTAAAATGGATGTAAATGTAAAGACCTTTCTTGAACAGAATTTCACGGGCTACAATTCTGGTCTGGGCCGTTTTTCAATTAACCCCCTTTTTTGGAAGTTTCAGCAGGGGTACCTATCCCAGCAAAATTTTTTTATTTGATTCTCCAATCAATTTATGGTACTACCGAAATTCAAAAAATCAGCGTGTTTGCATTTTTTGTTGGGCAGAAACCTATAAGTATTGATTGGAATAGCGAGAGGGACCTCAAATTTGAACTAAATAAATTAAGTAAATTTTTGAGGATCCTGTAGTTTATAACTCCTGGGAAAAATTTACCTACTGCAAACCAGGATTTAAAAAATTCTGAGAGCAAAGTTCACACACCAGCCAGAACCGCCGGCCAGGTTTTGTACCCAAGTACCGTGGCCACAATAATTCACTCGGTACGCGGACGTCGTCGCCTCCATGATGGTGTGTTTTATTTATACGCCGACAAAGAGATCGCGGGAGGGAATAATTTAACGACGTTCCTATTTCTCTCTTCAACAAACAAGCCGGCCGTGTAAAACACGGCTCTGAAAATCAATCAGCAATAACTCGATCCTCATGTTCGGTGTGTACGCGAACAATCGACGGCCATCGCTTATCGACGGCCTTCTCGATCACGATTGCCTCTGATCACGCATCAAATTCATTCCCGTACTTTATTTCAAGTATTTCATGTCACTTTGCAATGGTGCAAAATTTTCAAAAAATATATAAACTTTTAATAACAGCCGAAATAAAAGCAACAAAAACAGGAAAAACAGCAAAACAAACAAAAACGAGAAAAACATCAAACATCAACCACCTACAAAAATTAAGCCTTCTTTCTTGATCTCCCGGGAAGAGATGGTGAATAATTTGAATTTTATATGGCCTAGATTTGCCTTATTTAATGTTTTTTGAACTCTTGTTTTGGTAACACCAACTTGTGATTCGATTTCTCGACAAGAAGTTTTTGGTGTCGCCTCAACCAACGATAAAACATTTATTTCTTCCTCTTCCCTATTTTCTTTATTATAAATTTTGTTTCTAGGTTTATTGAATGACCCATAGTGAATTAAATTTGATTTTAATCTCGAAAACATCATTTTGCTTGGTTGTCTTCTTTCTGGGTATCTAAATTTAATAAATCATGCCAAATATCATGCAAATGATGTTATAAGCAAAATTATCTCCCCCAAAAACGATTTTTTACGCCTCGAAATTCAATGACCGAATTGCCCTCCGACGACCCAGTGCCTCATACAATATGCATTTACCGGAATATCTCCGTCTGCCCGACGCACATTATTTGGAAACGAAAAGGGGAATTTGACGAACGGTTAATGTCAAATTATATGACACGATCTCTGAATCAGTCTTAAAATAAGACGGGGACCGAAATAAAACAAAGGACGAGTACATGGCGAATGAGATCACATAGTCTGCCTTATAATGGAACAAGAAATTGTTAAGAAAAACAGGCTTTTGTCTTTGCTTGAAACTTGAAGATTTCGTATACTCAATTGTGCGTTGTAAAGAGAGTAGGTATTTATTAGGCATCTAGAGTGAAAGTAGAAAACCCTGGATAACAAAGGATATTGTGACTCTAATAGACGAGAGGTGTATTTGAATTACCGCAATACAGTGATAATTTTAACGTGTCTCGTGTCCAGTGTCAGCAGAAATTTTAATGCAGATATTTGATTTTTAAGTAGTACATATTATAATTTAATATATTTAAAATTGCCCGTAAAGATTACAAATAGCAGTTTGGGATCACCCTGCAGTAATGCATCGAAGTTTTAAAAATGTTAAGCTTTTTGTTTGTGAAATATAACATCGGAACATTCATATACCCGTAAGATATACGCACTTCGTTACAGACGAAAAGAAAATATATTTGTGAAGAGGGTTAATCTTGGATATAATCCTCCCCTGAGGTCTCATCCATTGTACCATATAAAACTATATATACATAAAGGAAGAATTGAATTACAATCGAGCATCTGTATAGTTTAGTATGATACCTTCAATGGTAGGTAAGTATCAGATATTATATTCTTTGGGTTCTCAATTATAAAAATGCTGGCTGGCCTCGCCATATCTCCTTCAATGCTGAAGAGGCTGAAGAGAATTTGTATCACAGACACCGGCGAGCCACTCTTTTCGTGTCACGTAATCGCATCCGGATAATAGTAAGTGGTGAAATCTGTCAGGCGGCGGTCGGCAGATAACTCACAACCCACTTGACTAGCCGAAAAGTGATCTCCGAATTGGTCTGGTTTGTTTCAGAAACTGGAAACTTCCCACTTAATATGCACACTTGTTATTTGGAATAGGAAGGAAATAGGTTTCAAATAACGCATGGAATTAAGAAATG
This sequence comes from Xestobium rufovillosum, assembly GCA_963966045.1. NCBI lineage: Eukaryota > Metazoa > Arthropoda > Insecta > Coleoptera > Ptinidae > Xestobium > Xestobium rufovillosum. Next base: position 50,788,681 of record OZ014492.1, on the reverse strand, counting down.
CTATTTATAATTTATATGAAGCAAAAGTGAATATTTACAGTGGCGGTTTCTCCTTAAGGTCAATTGGTCAATGACCCTCCTAAAATATTCTAATCAAAACCATAATTTTAATAAAAATATTTTTTGTCTAACAGTCTCAAATTTAAAATCTTCAGCGGTCTGCATTCGCAGCAATACTAGAAATAGCCAAGCGACAAGCCGCGCTGCGCGCTCGCTAGCAAACCGGGACATTATTCAAATTGACCCTGCACAGCTCTTATGGCTTATGGAGAAATGCATGTAAAGAAGAACAGTGACAGCAGATGGCGAATTCTTGAGTGGAAGTGAGAGTCACCTTTTACTCCTATATCTCCAGCGTGGTCAATGTCCCGATTACAACTGCACAGAATCGAGTTTAGTTCTACAGTATTCAGTTATATTTTCTCTGGACTCTGGATCTCAGTTCTTCTTAGATAGCAGGCGGGAAACCTTTCTTTATTGTTGCGGATGTGAACTGTGATCGTTGTGAAGTTCTGATCGTTGAGAAATTTTGTGTGGTTAGCAAAACAAGATGAGTGTTGTTGAGGATATATTTGCCTTAAAGTCAGCTGGAACATTAAATTATGAACGCCGGCTTGAAAAGAGGGAAAGTGGACGGCCGAAACCAAAACTGAATTTGAAGCAGACTACAAAGGATAAAGGTAAAAATGTCCAAAGATATTTTAAAGAATCGATGTACAATTTGTGCGACTGGATTTGTGGATGCAGTGTTAAAAATGCGTTCTTTTGCTATCCGTGCTTATTATTTTCAAATGATGCTATATGGGCTAAAAATGGAGTAACCGATATTAAACATTTAAAAGACAAAATTAAAAAGCAACTTGATAGTGCGTATCGCAAATCAGTGCACGACTTTAATGAATCGGTTTCTAAAAATAGGTATATTTTAAACAAAATAATTGATTGTGTAAAATTTTGTGGAGTCTTTGAAATTGCATTGCGCGGTCATGACGAAAGTGACATGTCCAATAATCCTGGGATTTTTCGTGGCCTTATAGATTTTGTCTCTGAACTAGACTTAATATTTAAAGAGCACCTTGAAAAAAATACAGTATTCAAAGGAATATCAAAAACAATTCAAAACGAAATTTTAGATTCAATGTTGGCCGTTGTACACACACATATAATAAAGGAAATTGACCAGACAAATTTTGTGGCAATTCAAGTTGATGAGAGCACAGATAGCTCCAATAAAACGCAAATGATTTTTATCTTTCGATATTATGTATTAGATGGTATTGTGCATGAAAGATTTTGGAAATTTGTCAACCCTCCAGGTACCACAGCACAACATTTATCCGATGCAATAATGGAAGAACTCCAATTATTAAAAATTAATGAAGCACCCCATAAATTGATTGCTCAAAGTTACGATGGTGCATCAGTCATGAGCGGTAAGCTGGGAGGAGTACAAACAAAAATTAAAGAAATGTACCCAAATGCACACTTTATTCATTGTTATGCCCATCAACTTAATCTTATCCTCCAAAAAGCGGCGAGTCAACACAAACCGATAAAAATATTTTTTGCAAATTTACATGCATTTTCGTCTTTTTTCGGACGATCCCCAAAACGTACGGCGGTATTGGATAGGGTGGTTAAGGTGAGATTACCTAAAGCTGCACCCACTCGATGGGCTTTCAATACAAAGTGTGTTGAAACTGTACACACTTATAAAGATGATTTAATATGTTGTTTGGAGCAAATCATTGATGAGGAGGAAGACGGAAATAATATAAATCAAGCAACTGGTTTAAAAAGGCATTTGGAAGATGAACTTTTTTTATTTTGGTTAAATTTTTTTCATAAAATAATGCCTCATGTAGACATATTGTTCAAACAATTACAAATGCGAGATATTGATGTTATATCAGTCAAAAACTACATAATGTCTTTCAACAGCAATATCCAAAAAGTGAGAAGTGCTATTTTAGAATCGGAAGAACCAAGCACATCATCAGCGAAAAGAAGAAAAATTAATGCAGGGGATCCTAAACGACTAACTGCACTTGAAATTTGCGACATTATTATGTCTGAAATTCATCATAGATTTGGATTCAATGATCATCTCATGATTTCACAGTTATTTCAGACGGAGAAATTTGAAGCATACACTACCAATTTTCCCCAAAATATTTTAAATATGGTGAAGGCTAATTATGATACAATAGATATTTCCAAACTAAAATCAGAACTTGAAGTAATATATTGTCGTGAGGATTTTCGTAACAGTGCCGGTGCAGTCGCCATTCTTCAGCTTTTTATTAACATGAATTTGTCCGAAACATTTTCTGAAGCAGTGAACTTGTTAAATATCTTGTGTACACTACCAATGACAACCGTGGAAAGTGAGAGATGTTTTTCAACTTTGAAACGGATAAAAACATTTTTACGCAATACAATGGGACAGTCTATACTTACTTAGTGCCTTGTCTATGTTGAGCATCGAGAAAACGCTTGTCAAGAGCATTCCAAACTTCAACGAGAAAGTCATAGACCATTTTGCGGAACAGAAGGAGAGGAGAACTGACTTGAAATATAAGCACGTTTAAGGTATGTTTTATTTTAACAATATGTCCCCTTATATTTTTGAAGATTTGGACATACAACGTGTCCTATAAAGTTCTTACATATGGGAAACTTTTTTATTATCCGTTTGTGAAAAAATAATGTTCCTCATAAAAAGCTCTGAATTGCTCAAAAATCAAAATGCACTCGCAAAATTCCAAAAATATCGGATAATATACAAGGGAGATAAAAAAATAATAATTTGACTGAAGAGTAAAGTACCCTTATTTTTGAAAATAATGAAAAATGTTATTCAGGAAAGTTATTCAGTATAAAAAGTTATGGACTATTATGAAATAACAGCCACCTATGATCAAATTTATCTTTCGTGAATTTAAAGCAAGAACAGCAATTTGTATTGAGAGAAAAGGTGGATATTTTGAGGCAATAGTTTAGGAAGTGCTCTAATTTAAATTTAAGTTAATTTAAAATAATTTTAATTCTTTATTAGATATTAACACGTTTGTAATTTAGAAAAATAAATTTGATCATAGGTGGCTGTTATTTCATAATAGTCCATAACTTTTTTTACTGAATAACTTTCCCGAAAAACATTTTTCATTATTTTCAAAAATAAGGGTACTTTACTCTTTAGTCAAATTATTATTTTTTGATCTCTCCTGTATATTATCCGATATTTTTGGAACGTTGCGAGTGCATTTTGATTTTTGAGCAATTCAGAGCTTTTTATGAAGAATATTTTTTTTAATAAACGGATAATAAAAAAGTTTCCCATATGTAGAGAACTTTATAGGACACGTTGTATATGTATATATTTTTAGTATTAATTGTAAGTTCTAAAACCAAAACGACCCCCCTGGTTATTAACCCACGAGCCGCCACTCGTGCAAGTTTACAAAAACCTTAAAAGAAAAGGGTGTTTTGGAAATTGGATTACCTTCCTTGTAAAAATTAATGAATATACTGGGTTTTCGATATAAAAAAGATTGCAATAGGAGATTCCTCTGTGAACAGCCGCACACAGTTCACCAAAGAGTTAAATTTTTAAAGAAATATGCCGAAAATCTTAATTCAAAATTTTGGAAAGTGACTGTTTTGGACGAGACGTGGATATTTTCGAATGGCAGTGGGTCAAAGTCTTGGTAAGATGATTCGGTGAAATCAGTAAAGAGAACGTTTTATAGTTTTGCATGCCTTCATATACCATTGCCAGTTTAATGCCATTGAATTAATATGGGCAGGCGCAAAAAGTTGTTTCGAAAAATATTGGAGATGGTTTTTCGTCCATTTGTCTACAGAAAAATGGAAAAAAATATTTTAATGCTTTCCACGGCATGCCATTTTGGATTAACAGGATTGATTTAAATACGGAGCTGCCTAAATTAAAACGAAGCGTCTGCCACAGTCTCTCACGCAACTATAAATCTACTGGGGCAATGGAGTTTTGCCGGTAATGATCCTTGCGCTTTTGCCGGTAGAGCAATTAGCTCTTGCACCGGGGTCTTTTATTCGCCTGATTTCCCATGGGCCCACCACCATAATAATCCGACAGCACGCGTAAGTGTTTTTCTGGTATTAGATTTTACTTTAAAGTGTTAAATTCTTTATCTTACGAGATCAATTATTAAATACCGCCTTATGAAATATTTAAAAGCAATTGTCACGTGACCGACGAGCAGTTATGCGCATTATAAATTAAATGCGCAGGCGGCCGCGACAAAAAGCTCATCGCATGCGGAATTAATCAAATTTGCAAAAACCAGCCGGCCATTGTCTCTCACCGTGATCCAATTGATTTGTTGCCTCCCTGTTAATCAAGAAATCACTTTGATGCAATTCCGACGACCGAAGTGCCCTCTGGCGAGCATACAATGTTGCGTTATATTTGCAGTACCTGATGCATGGTTGACCTTGATAAAAAATATTCCAAACGCATAATGCTTAAATAATTCCGAGGTCACAAAAAGGGTAACAGTCGTAGTAATGAGGAATACAATCAACCACTCCGCATGCCCCTCGCAAACGCAGATTAATCCAAATTTGATTACTTCCACCCTCCCCGGTTAGATTTACGATCGACGTCAAGTGAAGCGCGGACCGGAACTGTACGTCTACTACAGCAAACTACCCTAAACAGCACCCGGAGTAGTCTCCGGGGACCTAAAACGCCATAGACAAAACATTACATTACCGCTAAGTGCTAGCTGTTGCTTTTTGAAATATGCATCCTCGGGATCGTTTTGGGAATAAATCACATTCAGTTTGTGTTTTATCGGGAACAGCTGACGCAGAAACAGAATTATTACCATGGAGACACTCGATACCCACAGGATGGTTAAGACGATTGAGGATTTACAATGCCAAAGAAATCTGCTAATAAAACGATGCGAGACAGTTGTGATTTGTTCGCTGTGGAGACTATAAATTTAAGAAATTCGCAAATTAACAAGATACAATCACAGTCTTAAGAACATAAAAAATAATGTGCAATCTGGAAACACTACTGGCTCGACATCTGAAAACATATATCTTTATACTATAGTCAGTATTAACAGTTGGAAAAGATATTATGAGCAGAGGATAATGAAAGGACCATCACAAATTCAAATTCGCGGTTGATGATGGTTTTGATCGTTCTCACTGAATTCAATAACGCCCATATGGCTTAAATCTAAAACCAAGTTACACCAGTAATCATCTCTTCTGAGTTGGGAAAATAAAACTTTGCCCAGAAAACTAAGGGCCTCACCCAGGGTTCCGTTTTAGCACCTCCATTGTTCTAATGTTCTCAGGTCATGGCAATGCTTGTATACTTGGTATGAAGCATATAACAAAGACACTACAAAATGAAATAAGAAGCTTCCTGATAAACTTCAAGAAGTACAAGAGTTATTTAATCCCTTGTAGCACTTACCCGCATAAACTGCCACCGGAAGGCTACAGGTGCGCTTTCCTTAAGTAGATCACTTAGGTAAATTCTACCATAACATCACATTTACGTTTTACGTATACCGAAATTTAAGTGGCGCACCGTACAGAGTTCTCAGCTGTCGTCACTTTGTCACTCGATGCCGGTCTCCCTCTACGAGTAGCTGGAGCATCTTTTGACACTGTTCAAAGTGTTTTATTGCCCAGTGTGTTTCCGTCATGTACCTCTTTTGACGTCTCTATTAATTTCATTTAAAACCGTCGACGTGGACATGGCGTGAACGTTTCGAGATCTGCGGCGTTCAAAATAGAATTTATATTAAAGTTTCAGGCGAAAAAGAACTGTTCTTATAGAAAAGCAGAAATTTAAATTCGTCGATTTTGTTACAGTGGAGAAAACTCTAACCTCCTGTACCTACTTATGAAGATATACCGTGTGACAAACTTCCATGTGTACATGGGGAAATAACATGGGCAATTACATTTTTGGGGATTCCTGCTCCCCATGTGTAGTTACAGTGGTGGTAAAGGTAGCAATCGAAAGACTATTTTTTTCTGCGTATGAGGATATCAAAAACTCTACAACTTTCCAATTTATTAAAGCATTAAAAGCAAAAATTACATTAATGATTTTCAGATTATCCATGACAACTTAATTTATTCTAATCACGGACGTCTTTGATTTTTATGGATTTCCTGAACTGCCAACATTTAAAAATGAACAAAATTATTTATTCAGTTCAAGAAAAGGTTTTCATTGTAAAAACATTTTACGGCGGCAATAGTCTGCGGGTAGTCCGTGACTTATTTTCTGTAAAATTCAATAACAGTCCTATTCCTTCGGTAACAACAATAAAAAATTTAGTTAAGAAATTTGAAGATACTGGGAATCTTTCATTGAAAGAAGGTAATTTTTACTAATAAATTTACTTGGTTTTTATTTAGATAATTCTGATTCGCTTATTATTATTACCTAGTTGCTAATTCCTTATTGTTCGCTAACTTAAATTTTACTGGGATTACGAGAAATTTAACAAGTGATAACGTGGAGTGAAACAAAACTAAAATTAATATTATCATTTATTTTTTTAGTCGTTCTAAGAAATCTAAATGTTGAGGTAGAGGAAATGGTAATAGGCCTGATAACTGCTAGTCCAACATCTAGTTTAAGGTCTATTGCCCTAGAATGTAATGTTTCAAGAGAAACTGTCCGTAACATATTAAGAACGGGCTAATCGGGATCGCAGCTTCCTCTCATCAATTTGTTTTACCGATGAGTGTACCTTCACTTTAAATCAAGAGCCAAATTCACAAAACGTTAGGCATTGGGCCCAGGAAAATCCCAGAATAAATCTAGCCACTACAACGCAATACCCTGAAAAAATCAACATTTAGGCAGGCATTTTTAATAATCGCATTGTAGGACCATTTGAATTACAGGGAAATTTAAATTCAGAAGCTTATTTAGATCTTTTAATTAACCATATTGGCCCTGCATTAGAAGAAGTTGCACATGAGAATCGGGAGGTCTGGTTTCAACATGACGGATGCCCAGCACATTTTGGAGCACAAGTGAGGGGATTATTAAATGAAATATATCCAGAGAGCTGGATTGGTCGAGGTGGTGCTATAAACTGGCCAGCTAGACCTCCCGATTTGGCACCGTGTGACTTTTTCTTGTGGGGTCATTTAAAAAATAAGATTTATAAAACTCGTCACCCAAATATTGATTCTTTAAGGAATGCTATTTTTGCGGAATGCAACTTAATAAACGATCGGCAACTTGCGAATGTGAGAAATTCTTTCTATAATAGGCTGGGATACTGTCTGATACAGAATGGGGGTTTATTTGAATATTTGTTATAGTTATTTTTCTTTTTTTACGTTACTTTAATTTCAATGTATATTAATAAGTTTTTGTCCTTACCTAGATATGAAATAAATAAGTATTAAATTGCCAGATTACAAAATTCATTAGAGCAAAATAAACAAATGTTGCCGCTTGTTAAATTTTTCATAATTGCAGTAAAATTAAAGTAATTTAATTTTTATTATTTCATTTTACTGCTTTAACATTTTCCCAAAAACTTTTTAATAGGTTAGACGACACCTACAATTTACCCTAAACTATGGACCAACATTCACCAACAAAACATCTACACCAGTAGTAATTGTCAACTATAGGTAATGACAATAATAATGTGAATGAGAATTATCTAAATAAAAAAACAAGTTTATGTATCAGTAAAAATTAACTTCTTTCGATGAAAGATTCCCAGCCTTCAAATTTCTTACTAAATTATTTGTTGTTATACCGAAGGAATAGGACCGTTATTGAATTTTACAGAAAATAAGGCACGGACTACGTGCAAACTATTGCCGCCGTAAAATATTTTCACAATGAAAACCTTTTCTTGAACTGAATAAATATTTTTGTTCATTTTTAAATGTTGACAGTTCAGAAAATCCATAATTAATCAAAGACGTCCGTGATTAGAATAAATTAAGTTGTCATGGATAATCTGATAAATTTCTGTGTTTTAGTTAGAAAATTATTAATGTAATTTTTGCTTTTAACTGTAACTACACATGGGGAGCAGGAATCCCCAAAAATGTAATTGCCCATGTTAATTTCCCCATGTACACATGGAAGTTTGTCACACGGTATGTGTACAAACTAATAAAACAGATCGCGTAAAATAGATTACATCCCACGCGTCTTATATACTCATAGAACCAAGCCATTGAATACAATTAATATTTCTTGTGTGCCATTAAATGGCACTGCAGAATCGAGCTGTAAACGCCAATAGTTAATAGTTTTATATAGCGGGTCTATTTATTAGCCACAATTTCACAAGCCGGCGAGATGAAGGCTTCCATTATATTTACGACACGATAACTAACTAAAAGAGAGAAAAACGGAAGCATTATTTATGACTAACAATAAACCTTGTACGAGAGAAACAGCGGAAAAAGAACCCAGAAGAAACAAGGAAATGGATTACGAACGAATGATGGCATAATGGTTGTCGGAAGTGGTGGTAAAAATTGAAAACACTTTATGGTAAAGTTATGAGCGGAGTGAAGATAATAAGAGACAACGAGCAACAATACAAACTGTAAATGTTCGTAAAAAATAACAATGAGACACGAAATAAACGAAGAAAAATCCAAAATGACGGTCACGAAAAGCCGTGCCAGGCGCTACATGAAAACCAGCCGTCGGATGCGACGTTCCAGATGGACAGGCGACAATAATCGAAATAAACAGATGCTTAAAATTAATTGAAAATATTGGAGTTTACTCCTTATAAGAATCGATTTTCAGTTATAGCCCGCGGTACGGAAATTTTGTGAGTAGTAAAATCAGGCGTTACATTTCGCGTTAACTAAAAGTAACGCGTTATGTACATTGAAATTATGTACCTATGTATCTATGGATACGGCTGTTTATGTCTGACTGCATAGAGCATGGACATAGTGAAAATAGAGTGGCATAGATTAGATGTGACGGTTGGCGTTGTAAAGTCAGCATTTGCAGTGTTTGTTCGTTCCTAAATTTGTTGAATCTTTTGATTTAATATGGAAAAACATAATATTAAATACTCCAAATATTGATTAGTGCCGAAATGTGAATCAACGCCTATTCGAACACCAGAAAAAGTATTTATTTCATTGCCAGTGTGCTAGATTTTGTGAGAGGACACGAAAATTTAATAATTCAATGCAGTGGTAGGCACAGGGCGAGAGGGCGGAATAGTTGGTCCCTTTGGATTAGGCAATAGGAACGATAGGGGAGTTAGACTGATAGAGTTCTGCGATAAACATAACTTAACGGTCGCGAACACTTTATTTCACCATCATGTTAGGAGACGCTACACGTGGAAGATGCCAGGAGACCTAGGGAGATATTAAATAGATTACATTCTTGTTAGGCAAAGATTTAGAAATCAAGTTAGGGATTGCAGAAGTTATCCAGGAGCAGATATAGATAGTGATCACAATATAGTCGTTATGAAGGCCAATCTTAAATTTAAGATTTTGAAAAAACGAAGCGGAAGAAGGTATCTTGACCCAGAGAGACTAAAAGATGATGATACGCGCGATAAGTTCGAGAAAAAGACAAACGAAGTACTAAAGGGCGCGGGCGAAAATATTGTTAGGGACATAGAGGAAGAATGGAATTGCATTAAAAATAGTTTAGTTTCCTCAGCTAGGGATATTTTGGGTCATAAACAGAATGAAAGTAGGAAAACCTGGATAACAAAACATATTGTAAGTCTAATAGAGGAAAGGCGAAAATATAAAAATAGGTTAGATGAAATAGGGAAACAAAGATATAAGGCGATCAAGTGGGAAATTATTCGGAAATGTAGGAAAGCGAAAGAGCAATGGATCGATAATAAGTGCAAAGAAGTGGAAAATAAGTTCGAAGTAGGAAAGACTGATGAAGCATATAAAATAATTAGGAGAAATTTTAGAGAAATTGGATCTAGTACCAAAAGCATTAGGAATGAGGCAGGAGATATCCTAATCGAAAGCGGGGAGAAGGCAGATAGATGGAAAGAATATTTAGGAAACTTATATGCGGGACAGGAAGTGCAAGATATATTAGAAAGCGAAAGCAGTGTAGAGGGGGATAACCTAGGGAATCCTATAATGAGAGAAGAGTTTGAGTGGGAACTAAAAAGTTTAAGGAATAATAAAGCGCCAGGTATAGATGGCTTGCAGGCAGAAATCTTAAAGTGCGCAGGTCAAGAGGTAATAGATCGTTTATTTAAATTAGTTAGTCGTATATACCTGACAGGCGAGATTCCAGAGGATTACAAACGGAACATCATGGTAGCTTTGCCGAAAAGGAAAGGCGCGGATAGGTGCGAAAATTTCAGAACCATCAGTTTAACTTCCCATGCGTCAAAAATTTTAACTAGAATTGTGCAAAGAAGGATGGAGAAAAAGGCGGAAGAAATATTAGGAGAAGATCAGTTCGGATTTAGACGAAATAGAGGAACGCGCGAGGCCATCCTAGCTTTACGAGTAATTATAGAAAAAACGATAGAAAAGAGAAAGAGCGTCTATATAGGATTTGTAGATTTAGAAAAGGCCTTCGACAACGTAAAATGGGGGAAGATGTTCGAAGTGCTGAGAAAGGTAGGGATGAAATATAGGGACAGAAGAATAATACATAATCTCTACGAAGAGCAAAAGGCAGTTATAGAATGGGATGTGCATTGTCACCTCTAGTTTTCAACTTATATATCGAAGATGCTATTAATATTGTTAAGGACAGAACAGCCTCAGGGATTAACGTACAGGGTCAAACTATTAGCATGCTCAGATTTGCGGATGATATAGCAGTGTTAGCATCTAGCAAAGAAGAATTAGGAGCGGCTTTGAATGAAATGGAAGCAGTTTTGACACAGAGCTATGGCATGAAAGTCAATAAAAAGAAAACTAAAATTTTGGTATGTAGGGGATGTGAAAATAGAACTAAAGTTGACATAAGTATTAGAAAGAGTTGGGGAAAAGCGAAAGGTATGGAAGACAATAAAGAGTAGGAGAGATAGGATGGTAGGACACCTTCTAAGGCACGAAGGAATAGTTCGCGACATACTAGAGGCAGAGATAGGAATAAAAAGAGGTAGGGGTAGGCCTAGATTAAACTACTGCTCTCAAATAGTTAGGGATGTAGGATGTTCTACTTTTAGGGAAATGCGTAGGTTAGCTCAGGATAGAAAAGAGTGGAGGTACGCATCCACCAGTCTTCAGACTGAGAACCTTATGATGATGATGATGGGATCGACGTTTAGCAGATTGTCACTTAATTACTGAATTTATAAACAATTTATATTTTGATGTAGTTGGACATTTTCGAACATAAACCATCTGATAAATACACATTTGGGTATAAAACTGACATTCGCGTGTACCCTATTATCAAGTGATTGAAGTTAAAATAATCGTTCGTAAGGAGTAAACTCCATCAGTCGTGCGTCGGAGCAGACACACACAATAAGTTTTTTAATTAGTTGTTCGTCAATTTTCACTATTTCTCATTTCTGATTTTTGGCGTATATTTCACACGACACGTTACGATCACTAGGGCAAACCAAATTAACAATGATTACGTTTATAGTTCCTGAAATTCCTCGAAGACTCATTATCTTAAATTATACCACTGGCACCCCGCGAGCAAGCCTACAGCTGCTAAATATATGTTATGACCCCTTTTAATTTCCATAAAAAATGCATCGCGATACGCCACTTCAACTTAACCAACAATTTATTTTGGGAAAAGAGAAAGGCACATCGAAAAAAGGTTTAAATTACTGAGCCGTTTAGGCGGACCTAAGTATGTTCGGATTCGGCTTCTGTGCAGTGGTCTATGATGGTGATGCGACCGTTGGCGCCCGCCACCCGCAGGGACAGACCGGACACCAGAACCCCTTGGCGGGACTGTACAGCGTTCAAGTGTTCAAATGGGCCTAGGTAAACAAAACATTCTGCTGTTTTCATTTTCCTTTTTACCGATTTTTCATGGAATAAGGCAATAAAGTGAATATCGATATAGAGAGATGCAGGTGCTTACACCCACCCCAAGTTCAAGTAGATTTTTCCATGGGCAAGAAGCCGTATAAAAGTTGATGAGGAAATGCTTTTCGTAAATTGGTTTTTTTTCCGTTCCTGCTCTCCAGGGAAACGGCAATGAAAATAAATGACCGTCGCCGCACTTATTCGCTATAAGGCCGTGATATACTAAGTACACGCACAGGGAAGCATATTTAAGTTCATATTAGACGATTAGCTATGGTGTACGTCAAAAAATACTATCGCGATACGAGTACATATATATTACATATTGCGGAAAAAGTTTAACATAATTTACAACGCAAATTGTACGCAATTATCTCCACATACTTTTGATAGACTGACGTTATCAATTATAATTGCATATTTTTATTAATAGGAAACGCTAGTAATGACTATATGAGTAGCAGCCTACTTAGTCTAATGGTTTTAAGTACTTGCGGGTAATTTACAGAAAATTACAGTCATTTGCTTTTTGATTACAGTTCCAATTTTATTTATTTATGTTCGTCAGCCTGTTTCGATGCAGTTTATTTATGAAGGATCTATAAATGTTTCGTAATGTTGCGGGAGTTATAAGGTGAAGTGGGGTAAATGTAAAAAATGGGGCAAATGTAATATGACAGGGTAAAATAAAAAATATATCAAAATTATTTTGATATTTTTTTATTTTATCATGTCATATTAGGTACATGTAAAAATATTACATTTGCCCCATTTTTACATTTACCCCACTTCACCTTATAATGTAATATGACAGGGTAAAATAAAAAAAAAATCAAAATAATTTTGGTATTTTTTTTATTTTACCGTCATATTACATTTGCCCCATTTTTACATTTACCCCACTTTACCTCATAACTCCCCCAACATAATAAAATGTAAATGTAAAATGGGGCAAATGTAATACGACAGGATAAAATAAAAAAAAAATATCAAAATTATTTTGATGTTTTTTTATTTTACCGTCATATTACATGTAAAAATATTACATATAAAAATGTAATATGACAGGGTAAAATAAAAAAATATCAAAATAATTTTGATATTTTTTTATTTTACCGTCATATTACATTTGCCCCATTTTTACATTTACCACTTCACCTTATAACTCCCGCAACATAACAAAACAAAATCAAAAATAATTTTGATATTTTTTTTATTTTACCCTGTCATATTACATTTGCCCCAGTTTTACATTTACCTCACTTCACCTTCTAACTCCCGCAGCATAACAAAACATTTATAGATCCTTCATAAATAGACTTCAGTTATGCATCGAAACAGGTGGACGAACATCTTCTCTAATATATAAAAATCTCGTGTCACGGTGTTTGTGGTCGCACCGATTTTTATGAAATTTTTTTTGTACATTTGGTAGGTATGAGAATAGGTTGTAAAGTATTTTTCACCCTCCTAACCCCACACCCTATTTCTTAATCGCGATTTTAGTATTTTTGTATGAACAATATCCAAATAATTGACATTTTTTTGTACATTTGGTAGGTATGAGAATAGGTCGTAAAGTATTTTTCACCCTCCTACCCCCTCCCCCCATTTTGTAATCCCGATTTTAGTATTTTTGTATGAACAATATCCAGATAATTGATTTTTTTTGTACATTGGGTAGGTATGAGAATAGGTCGTAAAGTATTTTTCACCCTCCTACCCCCACCCCCATTTTTTAATCACGATTTTAGTATTTTTGTATGAACAATCTATTTATAAAAAAATTAATCCCTATTTCCCTTGGTCACGTCATAATTTGAGAACGACTTAACCGATTTCATTCATCTTTTTTTATGGTTTCTAATAGTTTGTAGAAGGTTCTTACGGAACGAAAATTAAGAAAATTGGAAAATTTGAGAAAACGTAACGACTATTTTAACTTCGCGCGTGTTATCTAGTTGGATTACACGGAAAACCGAGAGCTTGACAAGTCAACGGACGAAGAACTTGATCATCAGCATTTTTATTAGATTATTCATTATCTCTGCATGTTGCAGTTTTAATCATTGTATTACATTCATATTAAATTCTCAGACAAGAAAACATGTAATTCTGTTAATAAAGTAAATTCAAACTTTTTTGCTTTTTTAAAAATCGATCCTTCGGAGCCGTACAGATAATTGGCGCAGTCGGTAGGATTGCCAAAGAAATCAATATTTCTTTCGTATTAACGATTTATTGGCAATTCCGTATTTTCGGTAACGAACTCGTGCGGCGAAGTTGGATCAACGACGAAGACACTGTGCAGATCAATATCGGCAGATTCGTCAGGGGACGTAGTTCGATAGCTACATCTCGCGGACTCGAGGACAGGGAAGGACTCAATAATCCGGACCACCAAGGGCACCCATATGATAAGTTGCAACATTGTTTTAGGGTTAATGTAAGTACGTTTTAATTTTTTTTATCAATATTTTATTTTTGAAATCATTATTTTAATAATTATATGTCCACTTCGTTAGACGAAGACTTGGAAAATCTAAGTTTGAGATTGGGAAAATTGTCTATAGATTCTTTAACTAATAGATCACTAACAATCAATACCAATACTTCAGACATGGCTTTGCCGAATAATACGATTCCTTTCAATATACAGTATATTAAATGTGTACCGGAATTCGATGGGAACCCCACCGAATTGCATAGATTTCTTAGCACAAGCGAAAGTATAATTAATAATTTCTATGATGTAACAAATGTGAATAATTTTATGAATACATTTATCTTAAATTCACTAGTAAATAAGTTAACAGGTACCGCAAAAATTGTTGCAAATATTCAGAATGTTCAGTCGTGGCAGGAACTAAAAAATGTTTTGGTTTCTCACTTTGCTGATCAACGAGATAAACCCTGCCTCAATAGAGATTTAATTCTATTAAAGCAGAACGGAAATGAAACTCCTAATCAGTTTTATGACAAATGTTTAGGCTTATTAAATATTATTTGTTGCTATATACATAGATTCACACGAGGCTACGAATGATGCGAGAATGCTAAAACGAAAATTTTATCAAACATTAACTTTACGCACATTCCTGGCTGGTTTACGTGATCTGTTAGGTACTGTTATTAGGGGCATGAGACCTCAAGATTTAAATGAGGCTCTGCAACTACTAAATCAAGAAGAAAATTTACATCATTTTAAAACATACAATATTCCCCAAATTCACCAAAAGCCAAAACCTATTGCACAAAGGCCTTCTTTTCCAAATTTCAGACAAAATTATCCTGTTCATAATTTTGCACAAAATTCTCCTTTTAACAATCCCCAAGGTTTTAAACCACAAAATTCTAATTCTTACGGTTTTACACAAAATTCATCTTTTAATAATCCACAAACTTTTAGGCAATTTCCACAGAAGTTCCCGTCTCAACCCGTGAACTTACAATTTAGGGCAAACGTTCCGCCTCAAAAGACTTTCACCAATCAACAAGTCTTTAAAACACAACCTGGCCCATCAACGAACGTTTTCAAACCAAATAAAAATTATGTACCCCAGTACAAACCAACCCCTATGTCTATCTCCACCAGACAATCATCCAAATTTAAAAATTTCAACCAGCCTCAACAACAGAGACCAAACTATGTAGTAGAGGAACTGTTTAATGCCGAAAACGAGGAACCAGACTCCTCCGAATTTTTACAAACTGACGAAACCACCGAATATGTTCAAAATATTCAATACGATGAAGACATCCCAAACCCAGAAGAGACAAATTTTCCGACGGACGAACTCGAAGAAAACTTGACATAGTCGAATTCCATAACATAGATTACAGTAAACTACCCTTCATATTTTTACCTTCTTTAAATTTAAAACTCCTAATCGATACTGGCAGTTCGAATTCTTATTTAAATCCTAGTATAGCATCGAAATATTTCAGCAAAAATATAAAAAATGACCCAATTGTTGTCACTGCCGTTCTTCAACAGAACATAATCCCTCAATCTATCGAAATACCTGCTTTCGATCTGTTTCAAATCCAGGAACCTTTAGACATAAAATTTCACCTACTTAAATTTCACAACTACTTTGATGGACTTATAGGACTCGACATTTTACAAAAAATAAAAGCTAATTTAGACCTAGTAAACTCACTTCTGACGACTCCTAATTGTTCAATCGCTTTAAATTACATTCGATCAAACAAACCTCCAATTCTTTCTTATTCTATTGCACCTCGTACGCAACAAATTATTAAAATACCCGTAAATATTCCCGACGGAGACGTTGTTGTGCCTTATAACCAAAATTTGTGACTGTGAAATACCAGAAACTTTAACTTGTTCCGAAAATAATTTTGCTTTAACTTCTATTATAAATCAATCTGAGAAAGTTGCCAAATTTGACATTTTCGATCCAATAATTGTAGAAACTTTTAATGAAAAACAAACAGTAGAGTTATTTAACATTGAGTACAATGAACTTAGTAATAAAAAGGGAAAACTAAATTTAAATGCAGACGCTTTGTCTAGGGTAGAAATCCACGTAAAAGAACAAAACAAACAAACTATTGACTATTATGTTGACAACTTTGACGAAAGACTATTACCTGGAACCTCCAAACAAAAACAAAAACTAAAATCTAAACAAAAACAAAAACCCAACTATTCCGAATCCCTACAAGTACAAATTGACGAAAACGAAATTGACGACGCCACTGTACATACTAACGAATCAGAACATCCTATTGTAGACATACCGATCACCGATACTCCTTTAAACTATGCAGGAAATCAAATAATTATAAGTTCAGTTCATTATGCACCGTCAAAGGTGAAAATCAAAAAAATATTTCAGACTAAACAACGATTCTATGTTCAAATTTCAAACGATCAAGATATTATAAATTTTGTTAAGGAATATTTAGTCCCAAAGGCTAGCTACGTTCTTTATTTTGAAGACAAAAAACTTTACGAGCCATTTTGTGAAATAATGCGAAAAACGTTCAAATATCCCTCGTATAAATTAAAACGAACAGTTTCAAAATTATTAGATGTCGAAGATGAAGAAGAAATTCAAACAGTGATAAGGAATTACCACGAAGGTAAAACCAATCATCGTGGCTTAGACGAAACGGAAAACAGAATCAAACAAAAATATTACTGGCCACTCCTAAGAAAAACTATCCAAACTTTCATTAATCAATGCGATATCTGCAGACAATGTAAATACGATAGGCACCCTATAAAACCTAAATTCAACATCTCTCCCACACCAAAGAAACCCTTCGAAATTCTTCACATGGACACCTTTCAAATTGAAAAACAAAAATTCCTAACTATTATTGATACCTTTTCAAAATACGCACAGGCATATCCGTTAAATTCTCTGAACTCTTTAGAGATTGTAAACTCTCTTTTGACCTTTTTCAACCATCATGGCATTCCAAAAATAATCACAATCAATACGGATAACGGCACGGAATTCAAAAATTCCGTAATAAAAGAACTTTTGGAAATAAATTTACATTTTGTCACCCCTCATCATCCTGAATCCAATGGACCAGTTGAAAGACTACATTCGACTCTTCTAGAACACGTCCGATTATTAAATACCCAAAATTTCACTGACCCAGTTCACGTAAAAATGATGTACGCTATTTTAGCATACAATAACTCTGTTCATTCAGTTACAAAAATGAAACCCATGGACCTAATTAACGGACACATAACTACCGATGATCCCTTTGACATTAACTTAGAAAACGAACTTCTGAACGACTATGTTACACGACATAAACAAATGACCCAAATTCTCTATGCTCACCTAAATAATAAATTGCAAACACAAAAAGAAAACCTTATTTCCAAATTAAACGAAAACCGTGAAGACGTCGAAATAGACGACCAACGAGAAATTAACGAAAAGAATTTTAGCCGTAACAAATGTTCAAACAAATTTAAATCTTCCTCAAAAATTAAAAGTTATGACCCAGAACGAAAGGTACTAACTACAGACGATGACAGAAAATTACATGTAACAAATATTAAAAGACCACCGAAAACAACCTAACACAAGGAATTATAATTTCAGATTTTTAACCTGCACCGATGGACAAGGACATAACATTATAACCGAAAATTTAGACAAAAATCCTGGACTTTTCATAAACAAATTGGGCAATGCAAAAGTACGACAATTTGACAAAAAACTAATATTTTATAGAGACCTTAATCCCATGATCCTAGAATTACAAAAATTAAAAGGTCACACCTTCAACTTGTATGAGAACCTAGCGCGGAATCTGTCCTATCAAAACGAATTTTGAAACTATATAAAAATACTAAATTCGACAAAATTAAACGTAGAAAATAAAATTTATGAAATTTTACCATTACAGAACATTTACAGTAAAAGCAATAATTCACGTATTAAACGTGGTATTATTAATGGTCTAGGCTCTGTATTCAAAGCAATCACAGGGAATTTAGACTCAGCTGATGGCGAACATTTTGAAAATTTAATAGAGCAACTTAGTAATAACCAAATTAAGTTACAGAAAGAAATCCTACAAACTCATACTCTGTCTCATACTCTGATACAGAAATTTAATGATAGTTTAAATCAAATTTGTCTTCATGAAGTTATGTTGCAATCCAAATTATTAATTGTACAAGCATACATCAATAGACAAACTGAACAAAATACAGCATTCATAGTAAAAGATATTATTTTACAACTTATAAATGTTTACCAAATTATATATCAAAAACTCGCAGATATAGAGAATTCTATAGCCTTTGCAAAATTGCATACCTTACCTCCCAGCATCATAACACAAAAATCTCTTTTCGAGGAAATTTCTAAATTCGAAATTAATCCCGGTCAATTACCTTTTAAACTCACTATAGATAATATCTATTTGTTAGAAAACTTGGTTAAAGTCGAAAGTTACGTTTATAATAACAGAATAACGTATATTATCTTTATCCCAATTACCTTTGTAATTGATTTTGAATATTTCCAACCAATTCCACTTCCTAAGCGAATATCAGACTCCTTATTTTCGACAATTTTACCAACTTCAAATACAATCTTATACTCACAAACGTACTTTGCATATGATCCCACTCAATGTTGTAAACTACAAGAAGCCTATTTCTGCGGACAAGCCGAAATTAAGCAATTTCCAAATTTAGAAGATACCTGCGAGATGTCCATTTTATCAATGAAGGACTCCAACGAAAACTACCATTTAATCGAAACCCATATCTCGAAACCAATAACCTACCAAATTGAAAAAACAAACCGATGGATCGGTGTATTCCCGAACACTACCAAAATAAATCTAAATTGCAACGGACAACACTCACAAAAATTAGTTCGTGGCACTTACTCTTTCGATATACCAAATAACTGTCAGATTAATACGCCAAGGGAAATCCTAATCAATCAAGAAAGAATAAAAGACCAAGTAGAGTCATTCCAATTCGAAGTATCGAATCCAAAAATTTCAAGATCGACTGTAAACCTAACAATGGACCATTTCAAAAATAATTTCAAGAATTTACCAATACTTCGGAATAACGTCGAATACCTACAAGAAATATCAGTTCATCGCCCTTGGAGCAGTTGGACAATTTTATCCTGTATATTTTCAATACTAATTATTTTGTATTTCTGTTTCAAAATAACAAAATCGACCCTTCGGGAGAAGATTGGAAGAAAAGAAAATAATTCAGCCAATCAAGCTAATCAAGGAGAGGTCATCCAGTTGCCCAATGTACCGATGCCGGTCCCTAGGGTCAACTCTTAAAGAGGGAGGTGTTATCTAGTTGGATTACACGGAAAACCAAGAGCTTGACAAGTCAACGGACGAAGAACTTGATCATCAGCATTTTTATTAGATTATTCATTATCTCTGCATGTTGCAGTTTTAATCATTGTATTACATTCATATTAAATTCTCAGACAAGAAAACATGTAATTCTGTTAATAAAGTAAATTCAAACTTCTTTGCTTTTTTAAAAATCGATCCTTCGGAGCCGTACAGATAATTCGCGTTTGACAGTCTGTACGTGTATATGTCACCGAATTCCTCCTAAACGGCTGGACCGATTTTGATGAAATTTTTTGTGTGTGTTGGAGTGGGTCCCTGGATGGTTTACATTCACAATTGGAACCGGTAGGTGGCTCTGCAATCGGGTTCTAGGAATTTTTTTGAACGGCTGGACCGATTTTGATGAAATTTTTTGTGTGTGTTGGACTGGGTCCCTAGATGGTTTACATTCACAATTGGACCCGGTAGGTGGCGCTGCAATCGGGTTCCAGGAGTTTTTTTGAACGGCTGGACCGATTTTGATGAAATTTTTTGTGTTTGTTGGAGTGGGTACCTGGATGGTTTACATTCACAATTGGACCCGGTAGGTGGCGCTGCAATCGGGTTCTAGGAATTTTTTTTGACGAAAATTTTTTTAGTGTATGAAATTTTTTGTGTATGTTGGAGTGGGTCCCTGGATGATTTACAATCACAATTGGACGCGGTAGGTGGCGCTGCAATCGGGTTCTAGGATTTTTTTACGATTTTTTTTTAATGTCGGGCAGGACAACGTCTGCCGGGCCCGCTAGTAAATAAATAAAATTGGAACTGTAATCAAAAAGCAAATGATTATAATCTTCTGCTATCTTTAGCACTGAACTGACATCCCTGATCTACTTAAGCAGGTTAGAGTTCGACTTTACCGACCCGAACACAAAATTATCTTTCAACTCGTGCCACCCGTCATTTGAGGTTGGAAACAGAGTGCAACAGGTGAGTCGAGCTTTTAGCGGGAAGCCTTTCAAAAATCTGGCCAAAAATGTAGTTTTCATTGTTGTTAACAGGTTTAGAAAATTGTCTTTTTTATAATTGCGTATGTCCCCGAAATACATGCAGTCGGGGTAACGGTAAATGTAAAATATTTACATCACAGTTACCCCTTTTTATATTACATTTACTCCATTATTTTGCAGATTCTGAAAATGGTTCGCGATTACCAAAAAAGTATTCAGCTGAAGATCTACATTCAGCTATACAGGGTGTTCAGTCAGGCCGGACGACTGTTTACAGAGTCACCAAAATTCACAAAATTCTGTATTGCACAATTTACAGAAAGGATTTCGGGGCGTGAAAAAGAAACGAAGGGCAGATCCAAAGCATTAGATTGGAACCAGACGTTAGAGCTAGCCAGAAAAGTGGGGGGTTGGTATTTAAAGCTGGTATGCTTCAAAAAAAGGGCATGGATTAAGCTTAAAAACGTCAGAGCCAGTTGAATTCGCTTTCAGCTTTTGAAGAAAACGTTGAATGATCTGCAACTTGAAGATTCGCCTTCCCAAATTTGGAACCTGACGAGAGTAGGTTTTGTGTAGATCCACGTAAAACCAAAGTTGTCAGCAAACGAGAACTGCCTTGTTCCCGAATTACTAGTACCCTTAGACCCTAAAAACACAACTGTCTGGAGACAAGGGTTCACGGTTGATCATTTTTAAAGATGCTAATAACGTTTGGAATCTATGGTCCATTGTTGAAGATGAAGACTTGGTAGAAAGTGAAAATGTTGAAGATTCTTCCACAGTTAACAGAGCATCGAAGAGGATCGGGATTTACTTTTTCACTGAAGTTTGACAGCTACAATTTGTTCCATCTCAAAAATTTGTTCCAGAATGTTTGGATTTTCACAAAAATACAATTAGAATTTATGTTAATGGAATGGAAGAAACTGCCATTTTAAAATTGCATAAGTTTCCTATTTTTTTATGATCGTAAAGAGTCAAAAAGCAAAATGCAAAAATTTTCTCATATACCCCACAAGGTACCTTCATTAGAATCCTAAAGCGGGGAAGGGTCCGTTATCACATTCGCCCCAAAACCTGGCACAAAAATGTGATAAATTTTTTGACATCGTTTAATGAATGACCAAGGATTATTCAGGAATTTAGCCATAACAGAAGAAACATGGCTTAGGTGAACTCCCTGTTTATTACCTATTTAGACATTTGTTTCATTTGCAGAAAATATAATTCACCCAACACCGTTAATCCACATTCAAAACATGCAATATTTGAACAAACACCGATAACATACACGGTACTTAAGGTTTTAAATTGCACTGGCCTGGCAAACATGTGTCGTGCCCTTGCCATTATGTCCGCTAAAAGACCGATTTGTAAAGATACCGGAGAGCTTGTATGCACAATGGCTAAATATCCTGATCCAGATATACAAGCGGACTGAGTAACTCGAGACGAGCCGCTCTGTTATCGGGTAAAACAATCAGCAAAATAAAAGGGTTCTGCGTTTACAGGGTGAAAGCATTGTTGTTGGATCTATGGACAGGCACAAATTGTTTGTTGGTATTTTGTTATCGACAATAATAGTGGAGGTTCTGGCTTTGTTTCGCGAAAAAGTGTTCCCAGGAATATTATGAGTGATGGAAGATAAAATAAAATTTTTGGGAATTGTATGGGACGCCGTTTGGGTCTTTAATCGTCCATTTAAGGATATCCTACAGATGTTTTTAAATCGGGAATTATGGATATCCCACAGATATTTTTAAATATTTAAAAATATCTCACAGATATTTTTAAATCATTTTGGATATCAAACAGTGAACAATGATTATTTTTATCTGCGAGATATCTTTAAATATTTAAAAATATCTCACAGATATTTTTAATTCTATAATTACGGATATCTACTAAGCATTTTGATATCCAAAATTGTGGCGCCACCTATAAGGCGAAAGATTCAATAATTCAATTACACCATCCTTTACATGTTGTAATTGTTATCCAATTTAGAGTAGCAAGTGGAAGGCTACATTTTTTATATCAAACCATGCAAGTAATATCCATAAATAATTATTTCTATCTACCAGATATTGTTAAATCGACATAAATATCTCGGATATATCCATAATTCATTATTTAAAAATATCAGCGAGATATAAATATTTATTAATGCATATCTCACTCATAGTTTTAAATATTTGAAAATATCTACAGCATATATTTAAATCAAATCAATTTTTGCTTAGCTTTGACTTTAGCACGTAAGTATTGCTTAAAGAATTACATACGAATCCAAAGTGAGCAAAAATAGTATTGGTTTCAGGATATCCCACAGATATTTTCAAATATTTAATGCTATCAGTGAGATATCCTCAAATAATTATTTTTATCCTACAGATATTTTTAAATCAACAATTTTAGATATGGGGCGGTAATTTTTAAATATTTAAAATTATCTGTAAGATAGAATTAATTATTTATGAATATCACTTGCCAGTTTTGATATCCAAAATTGCAGCGCCCTCTAATTTCCAGGAAGTAAGCTTAGTTGTATTTATGGTCTAGTGTAAATCTAACTTACGCGCTCTCCCGCTTTAAATCTCCAGCCTGCGCGCGGTCGAGTTTTCTGTTTCCCCAGGACTTGTGTCTCGGTAGCACTCTGATTGGTGAAACTTTTGTGTTCGTGTTCGGCAATAACTGACGTTTCTTACCGAGGATAAAGAGGACGGCTAAATTATCAGTGATTTTATAATATTATAAAATCAGTGCTAAATATCGTAGGAAATACCAACGTTGTCAAGCTTCTGCAATTCCAATGTGCAACGTTGCATTACGTCGTTTTCATTTGTAGGGCAAGGGAAAAAATACCTTTCCCTTGCCCTAAGAAACTATAAGCTTGAAAATTACAGACGGCAAGCATTTTGCCTAGAGGGCAAGGAAAAATATGACTAAAAAAGTCATCCCCAGCGGGTTTGCACCCCAAGCTACCTGAACCGCTAACTTCATGTGTATCCCATTAACCAAGGTGCCGATGCAAGGTAGGCTCTTGTATGAGCTACTTGATGGATATTTACACATTGGAAACGCTTGGCAACGTTGGTACTTCCTGGGATATTTATCCCCGGAAGTGCCTGCGTTGTCGCCGCCGGCAGCCAGCAAATTTACTTTTCGTTGCCGGCGCTGGTTTTGCCGTTGACCGTTATTAATATTTCAATATTATTCGCACCACTTATTGGCAATAACCTGAACGCTGAGGGCAAGGAAAAACATGATTAAAAAAACTGGATGCGTGGTCGCCACTCGCGATAGAAGTGAATCTTCAACGTTTTAGAGGAATGCAAATTTTGTAGGGTAAACAGATGATCGGAGTATAATGCAATACAGGGTGATCTATAATGAGTGTAACAAACTTCTAGGGTAGGTAGAATACTTAAAAATAATGCGAAAAACCTTAATCAACGTATGTCCAAAAATGCCGGCTAAGCGAGGTGTTGAAATTTCTTTCAAAAATGTTATTTTTTTAATATCTGGAAAACTACCGGACCTATTCATTAGAAATTTTGGGCATAATAATTCCTTGAAGTTATTTACTAATTTATAAATTTTGCGTAGGTTAGCTCAGGATAGAAAAGAATGGAGGTACGCGTCCAACCAGTCTTCGGACTGAGAACCTTATGATGATGATGAAATTTTGAGTTTTGTACTCTCACCAGTGGCGTCACTACGAGGTGGGGAGACCACATTTATTACCGAAACTATGCTACGCTACTGACTTACATAGATATGTTGCAAAATATTAGAATCTTTGTTTTATTTACAAGAAAAAATCTCTCTTTTGTTTTTTGCGTTCGAGGCATAGTTTCAGAGAGAAATAATTTTGTGTAACACGGTGCATTAGTCCGAGATTTTAAAAACGAAATTGTCAATCCATTCTTTCTAATAGTAAAGTGTTGTAAATATCGAATTGGCGTGTAAATACTCGAGAATAGCACAAAACAGCTGAAAATAGTAGGTAACGATACAAGCAGATATTACATTTTTGTAAGAAATTTCAACATCCTGTATCTATTTTTGTAGCCATTTTTGGACACATATTCATTAGGGATTTTCACAATATTTTCACAGTATTTACACGCCACTTCAATATTAACAACGGTTTACTGTTCACAGGGATTCTGCAAGTGACAAATAGACTGCTCTTTCCAGCTGTTACATTTTCAAAAACAACTTAAAATACAACTTAATTTCAGAAACGGATGAGTACAGTACATATAATAAAAGAACTTATGTCTTGTTTAGACCAGATCATTATTATTTTGACGTTTGATGCACAGGGTTTGAGGTTAAGTTGTTTATTTCTCCGGCTAATTTATTGTTTAATCTTTATTTAATAGGGGTTTAAGAATTTATTTATATTTAAAAAGTGTAAAATGGAAAAGAAAGTGTTAAAAATTAGTGTTATTAAGGACTTCTATGGACGATTTAAACCATCTATTGCGCCGGTTCTAGCGCCGTAAATTGCAGTAGTTTGTTGCATTTTGGTTTTAAACAAAATGACTGCATAAATAAATGCTTTTACAAGACAAACACCGAAAAAGCTTCATAGTAATCGCCATATATTGATTAAATGTTAAGAAATCAGGATGAAAGGTAAAAATAGAATGTGAAGTGCAAGGTCATCTAAGCTCCATTTAAAATGCATTGAAAAATTTTATACTACTTTTCTCTTAGGACAGCCGATAGCGTTTTAAATTTCGCGCTCTGATTTTGCCGTTACACTAATGGACTCTATATTTAAATATTTAAAAATATCTGTGGGATATCCATAATTCCCGATTTACAGACATCTGTAACATATCCTTAAATAGACGATTAAAGACCCAAACGGCGTCCCATAGAATTGCTTCAGTTACCCTATTTGCGCCTAGAAGCTACAAAAAAATAAGTAAACACACTAATCTTCAAACTAGAAATGAGAAGGAAAAAACTCGCCAGAAAATCGATTACTATTCAAGTTTAATAAGCAAAGCTACTGTTATTTTTACAGATTAGGTACACACATATTATTAATGGTGGCCTGTCGACGCCTACTTAGCGAAAGAAAAAACTTTCCGAGGGCACTCGAAATTACATCGGGCGGGCACAAAAACAAAACGCCAGATGATGATTACTCTGACGTCGACTTTAAAACTGGTAGATCGTTTATATCTTCTTGCAACAGATACAAAATTACGTATACCTGGACAGCACTTAGTACTGATTTTTATCCTATTCCGCAATTATTGATGTTGCGCAATCGCAATCACTGATGCAACTTTAGAACACTTAAACAGCCTCGTCTTGGATGAAATACGACAGCCAGCAGCGACATTCGCCTTATCTTGGCGGTGTCTTGAACACTACGTACGAGTACATATCACGAACTGAACGGAAGACAGGTGTTCTGCGCACAAACGCGATATCGATATTGAAATAAAGATAAGCAACATTTGTGGTCAAGAGAATAATACTTCGATAAGTATGAAGTTTTCACGTAAATATTCGAGCTGATGCTTCCATTTACTTACCGAGGAAGAATCGTGCAGATGAAAAACGTGAAATAAACTCACCTGGAAAGAAAAAAAATATGTATCAATATGCATGTTATATTAATGCATATACTTATGCCAATAACATACCTCTAACACTCACGTAACATAAATCTATTTGCAGTAAGTTTCATGTCGACGCATGATTGTGTAGTTTGATCTTTAGTAACATACATATTTTGAACATTGAAAGTGCAATGGTTATATGTTATATTATGACCAGATTATTTGCATATTATTATTATTAATGTTTTCAGTGGTAAAATTTTCTCGCCTTATGTATCTCGTAGTTTGGATTCCAGAAGGTCCAGGTCTCAGGTTGTTTATTAAACTAGCATGATGTTCCTCGTCTAACTGTAAATAAGGGCCTAATGACTTAGCATTTGCATGTCCAGTCATTTTGATGAGCTGTTCTTCTGGGACACACTTCTTCTGATACAGCTCTTGATAGATTTGAATGATTCGTGATTTTGTTTGTCAGAGTATCAAGCCCTATTCTTTCAGCAGATTGTTTGGTCCATTTTCCAATCTCATTTACTCCATAAGGCATATTTTTGTACCATTCAGAATTGCTTTTATTCCAGCAAGAATTTACAGTCAGAAGTCGATCTGACGTAATTCTATTAGTGCGTTTAGAAATAAGCTTTTTAAATAACCTTACCGGGCACATATCGAGATTGTTGTAATTAGGCACTAACCACTTACTGTCTGATAATTTTTGAGCTCCACCCTGGCATGTTTTGGAAAAAATCGGGTTGTATTCAATTCTTCCGGTTACGTTACCATTTGATTCCTTTTTCTTTTTAAAAAACTGCACTTTGCATTTTGCTGCCTCTCGTCCTCTCCAGGCTAGTTCGAATGCTATTATATGATACAGTTTTTTTTTAAGTCCTTCTGGACAATCTTCGTTCCACAGATTCATTATTGTATATATTTCTTTCTTACTCAGAGCAGTCGAACTTTGCTTCCTCTTTCCGAGAATAGACTGAAGCTGCTTTCGTTTCGCATTTTTTGCATCCCTTGCTTGTTTGAATTCAATGTCTGTAAATGGATTAAATTTTCGGGCCTACTCTTTGTAGTATTTTTCTTGAAGGAGTTTTGCAGTAACATTCCACATGGTCTGTATAACGCATTCTTTATAATCTTCACCATCAGCTCTCTTCATATTAAAAGCCCAATCATTCATTATCAGTCCAAGCTCTTGATTTGAAGTAATTTCTAGACGTTCATAATGCTTCTCTTTTAAAAATATTTCGAACTGTTTCCATATTGACTTTTGATTTTTAACTGTACTCCTCGGAGTAACACTCTGTACAGTTTTTTGAATATCTTCCAAAGATTCTTGGCCAAATCTTGCCATTTCAAAACGACGATGTTGCAAGAAAACTCGAAAATAATATGACAGTGACAGTTGCCAAGGTAGAAATTTCAAAACTATCATTCACAGCATAGTTGATTAAAAGCAAGGCGCATATTTATCAGTTATTGGGAAAGCTAGGTAGGTTTTTATCGTTTACAATGACAGTTGATTGGTCGATTTTAAGAAATTGAAGAAAGATCATTGGCTCTTAGAATAGGCGTGTACCGTAAAGTGGGGTTACTTGCAACCCCGGGGTAACTTGCAACGATTTTGCGCTAATGTAATTTGGGCTCTCCTATTACCCAAGGGTAAATCGTGCCTGAACTATGACAGTGTTTATGTTTGGTACGATAGTGTCGCTTCAGCTGTGCACAAGTAAATCGCTGGGAAATATAAAATTTGTGGAGTTTCGCGGCATTGGCGGCATTGAACGTAAGTACTCAAAAATTATTGTCAAATAACTTCTTCTGGTGAGAGCTTATTTATGCTGCGATTTGTATGAAAATTGGACCCGATGTACTTGGATGCTTATTCTAAAATATTAAATATTAACTTTTGTGATAACTGGAAGAGTTTTATATACATATATATTTTTTTACTTCCATGTCCAAAAGGGGGTTACTTGCAACATGCCTCGAAAATACAAAAAACAATTAGGGGGCAGAATTTACAAGAACTATTCCGACGAAACGTTGCAAAATGCATTAAGAGATGTCGAAAATGGAATGTCCTTGGGGGTGGCAAGTCATACATATGGAATTACCAAGTCGACTCTATCGAGAAAAATGAGAAATTTGTTCTCACTGACCCCTGGGAGACAGCCTGTCTTTTCCAAGGAAGAGGAGGAAATATTTGTTAATAATATTCTTTTGGCTGCACAGTGGGGATTTCCTTTAACTTCCTACGACATCAGGTTAATAGTGAAAGAATACTTAAATCGCAAAGACATTCGGGAAAAGCGATTTGGACGGAATAACAATATGCCTGGCGTGGATTGGGCGAGGCACTTTTTAAACAGGCATAAATCCAAGGTAAAACGCAAATAGTAACTCCGTTTGTCAAATTCGGTATTATTTAATTTCAGCTCTCTGCAAGATTATGTGAAAATATAAAGCGAGCAAGAGCTCAAGTGTCCAGCGACATTATTAATGAATATTTTTCCGAATTGGAAAATAGTTTAGAAAATGTGCCACCTGAAAATATAATTAATTATGACGAGACCAATTTTTGCGATGACCCCGGTCGTCAAAAAGTCATTGTGAAAAGAGGAGCTCGTCATAGTGAGAGATACATGGATTCATCCAAAACCTCAGTGTCTGTCATGATGGCCGGAACGGCTACAGGACATATATTGCCACCGTATATTGTATACAAATCTCTACATTTATATGATACGTGGACAGAAAATGGCATAAAGGGTGCAAGATATAATCGATCTAAATCAGGTTGGTTTGACATAACAATTTTCGAAGATTGGTTTCTCCAAATTGCAATGCCATATTTCCGAAATCTAGAGGGACCCAAATTAATAATTTATCTAGCCACCTTTCGGATCGAGTAATGCGTGCATGTAGGGAAAATGATGTAAGATTCGTACTATTGCCACCTAACTCTACGCACTTATGTCAGCCCTTAGACGTAGCGTTTTTCAAACCAGTCAAATCTGCTTGGAGAGATGTTTTACTCACATGGAAACAAAAAAACAAAGGTTGCATTCCAAAAGACCAATTTCCGAGATTGTTACGGCAAACTCTTGAAAAAGTTAATCCTGAAAATTTGGTGGCAGGGTTTAGAGCCACAGGAATACATCCTTTGAATAGAGAAGAGGTGCTGAAGCGACTGCCAAATTGGTGCAAAGAGCCTGTTTTAGATGAAGATGCTGTAAACAACACTTTTGCTGATTTGCTACAAAAACTCGATTTCCTGATGCAGACAAACAAGTAAAACGAAAGAAAAGGCTCAATGTAATTGCTGGACGAAGTGTGACTCTACATACCACTGCAGACAATGAAATCGAAACAACAGAGCGTGAAATAGAAGATGAAGATGAACCAACTACATCTGGTTTAGGTAGACCAACTACATCTGGTTTAGAATCAAATCCGCCAAAAACTCCAACTTTAGAGGATAGCGAATCATCACTCTCGGACACGCACATGTCTGTTCATGATTCAGAGTCCGACTGGGATGAATTTGATCATGAACAAGTTGATTATAAAGTGGGAGACTTTATTTTAGTTCAATTTGTTGCTGAAACAAAAAGGCGTCAGGCTGTTATGTATGTTGGTCAGATTCAGGAAGTTTTACACGAAGATATGAATAACGATTTGCTGTATTGCAAATTTTTAAGAATAGCCTCAGGACAGAAGTTACTTAAAAATAGCTTTAAGTTTCCAGATATAGATGATTTATCTATCGTCGAGATATCCCAAGTAAAGATGAAATTACCCCCGCCAAAAATAAAACGTGGAATTTATACATTTGCCGAAAATATAAAACTTTCTTAAATTATTCGACTGATTTTTTTGTTCTATTTTTTGTTCAGGTGTCTAGAGATTTTAGGTTTAAATATATGATCTCATTGATCACAGGTTGAAAAGTTTCTATAGGATTTATGTTGCGTTATGTTTTCTTTGGCGTATTTTGTAATAAAAACTGAAAACACTTTTGTTCCCTTATTTAAAACACCCCTGTATGGTTCATATAGCTATTTTACTGTTTTTTTTCATATTCTGTGTTGCAAGTTAGCTTATATGTGCTTCTAAATGCAATTACTATCTAAATTCTACATGTGTTGCAAGTATCCCCACTTTAGGGTCTAACTTGCAACACCCTATTTTTTTTTTTTAAATATATAGTAAATTTTAGTTTTTCGTAAATTTTTCATCATTAACGGATAATAGAACCTAAGACTAAAGTTTTGAGACCGGTTGGGATAAATTCGACAAAAAAGCAAAAAATATATGAACGAAAGAAAATCAAAATTGTTGCAAGTAACCCCACTTTACGGTATTAATCGAAATAATGCACGCTTCTAGACCCAAATGAAATTTTCCTATTGGTCAATTGGACGATGAAAAAAATAATCTAAATAAAACTTGTGTGTCAGCTCCGACGTATGACTGGAGTTTACTCCTAATAAACGATTATTTTAACTTCAATCACTTGATAATAGGGTACACGCGAATGTCAGTTTTATACCCAAATGTGTATTTATCAGCCGTATCCATAGATACGAACATAATTTCAGTGTGACAGGTAACATAACGCTCACTAGTTAAGGCTTGATTTTACTACTCATAAAATTTCCGTACCGTGATGAGCTATAACGTTATTTGCAAATTATTAGCAATTTTGTTGAAAATTTTCTAGACAATTTCAAATCTCTAGTTTAATTTCAAATTGAAAATCTTCTAAATTTTCCCAAATGCCAAATAAAACAAACAAATTTTATTTTCCCATAACGACGATACAAATTATAATCCAGCTTATGGACGATGATGTAGTTGTGCTGAATCTATGGCATCGTATCCAATCCAATTTCACAGCAATGCTATACGTAACGAAACTAAAATGTCATGCTCGTGTACGCCGGGAACCGTGACCAATCAACATTACTCCATCCAACTCATATTATGCATGACATCTCAATCATTTAAGTACATCGAGTACACGGACGCACGCGTCCGCCACCCATTCAACCGATTCCTCCAAGAAATGTCCTCTCGTAATAACAACATCGTTGCAGGAAGGGACGGATGCTTCATTTCACGCGTCGTTGGAGCGTCCCGACGCCCAATCCGCCATGTAAAATAAATCTGTGCACCAGTAATGCGATGCCTGTACGGTTCAGCGATTCCTGATTACTTCTTGATCTCGGTACAGAAAATGAACAACTGTTTGAAATATTTCATGCGGTGTTACTCATTTAGAGATTTATAAATTTTAGTACTTAGATATATACGTGTTAATTACAAACCGGTGCCTATAATCACCAACGAATGTCTGAAAAAGCCGCGATTGGAGTAACGTTGCTTTAGGGTTGAGAGGGTTTAATAACAAAGATTTAAGAACGCCCACAATCAACTCATTAGAGCTCATAAAAGGACTACAAAATGTGTGTGCATACAACACTACTGGATCACGGCTAATTATTAAACTATTCTGTAACAACACACGCTATATGTGGACGGCTGCAAATGTTCATTACAGTACTATTAAGAAAAAAATAGGACAAAAGTTATTCAGTCAGTAATTACCAAAATGTCTAAAAATGGAAGCCGCCCTCCTCTTTCTATTTCGTGGGTAAATTTGATAGAATTGGATCTACTATTTAAGTCGCTCAAAAAGTCTTCAATGTTACATTTACTAGTGTCAAAAACGGCAAATATATCGTCTGCATATCTCAGCCACACCTTTGGGAAATATGGGAGCTCATCTTTTAGTTGGGCTTCAAATTTTGTCCACGAAAATTTCTGCAATGAAGGGAAAAAGATGTTAGAGTTCACAAATATGGCGCCCGATGAGTTGCGCCACTGAGTCATCGCATGCACGCATGCAAATCTTCTCTTAATATTCAATTATTCATGACAGGCTTTATAAATCGTGCTTGTTCGGAAGCAGTGTTAACAAAATACATTTATTCGATTAGGTATAAGTACGTGATGCGCCGTTTGTTCTTTTTACGCGCAATGGGAAACTTGGACTTCACAAAGTCAGAGAACTTGAAGCTTATTTGAAATTAAGATTTTAGTACCTAATGAATGTTGAAGTTGGATTTTTGAACCGAAGAGAGGTCACTGCCCTTTCCCGTGCGAAGTACGAAGAGGAGCGAAGAAAATCTATAGAAAGGGGAGACCTGAAAATTTAGAGTCTGTTTATAATCTTCATACCATAGCACTCCGTCAAAACCGCTTCCATTTCGTTGAGAGCCCTCCCTAATTCTTCTTTGCTGGATGCTAATACTGCTATATAATCCGCGAATCTGAGCATATTAATAGTTTGGCCCTGTATATTAATTCCAGCAGCTATTCTGTCTTTGACAATATTAATCGCATCTTCCATATACTTATATAAATTGAAAACTACAGGCGATAACGCTCATCCCTGCCTCACTCCTTTTCGGATACCTACTTCTCTATATTCCTGCTCAAATTCTATAACTGCCTTTGCTCTTTGTATAGATTATGAATTATTCTTTTATCCCTATACTTCATCCCAACATTTTTGAGCACTTCGAACATCTTCCATTTTACATTGTCGAAGACTTTTTCCAAATCTACAAATCCTATGTAGTCGCTCCTTCCCTTTTCTATTGTTTTTTCTATTATTACTCGTAAAGCTAGAATGGCCTCGCGCGTTCCCCTATTTCTTCTAAATTCGAACTGATCTAATATTTCTTCCGCCATTTTCTCTTCCTTGCACAATTCTAGTTAAAATTTTCGACGCATGGAAAGTTAAACTGATCGTTCTAAAATTTTCACACCTATCCGTGCCTTTCCTTTTTGGCAAAGCTACTGTGATGTTCCGTTTGTAATCTTCTGGAATCTCGCCTGTCAGGTACATGCGACTAACTAGTTTAAATAAACGATCTATTTTCATGAAATGAAGCGGGAATTATTCTAACATTCTAAGTGATCGTCACAAACAAGCATTTCTTTGAACGAGTTGTTATGGTTGGGTACTTTTCGTCTTTCATATTATGTAAAGCACATCCCACGTCCAGTGTTTTACCACAATCAAAGTATCGAATAACGCACAAAATTCCGAGAAAACTACAACGTATAAGTTAACTGACCGCTATTACAGGTAACGCAAAACTTCAAAAATGTTCACCGTGAATTTATAATCTTCGTGCTCGGTTTGCAAAGTTCCTCAAGTTTCGTTATTTTACGGGAAAAATGCTTTGTGGGCAAGAACAGGGAATTCTAATTGCATTAATTCCACAGATTTGTAATCCGTTTTATGATCTAATCGCTAGCGTAATTTAAGTTTAAACCTTGGTGGGTGGTGTGTAAAGAAACACCAGACTCAACATAAATATAATGCCGCGATAAACCCCCGGGGTTATACTTGTTGCTTATGAATTGTGGTAAATCACAAGTTGCTTGTTCCGCAGGTACTGATTATACGATTACAGATTTATTAGATACATAGTTTATAATACCCACAAGTAACACTTCATCTAAATCAAATCTTGGGCTTCGATATCACAGTCTTTGATTTCCTTTAATGGCGTATTTCACTCGTTAGTGTACAGGGTGTCCTATTTTCGTTGTGATTTGAGGGTTTCTCATAGAAGCAGCAGAGATAGAGCCTCGGGGTTTTCACGAATCTGAGCTGCTTTTTTGAGTATAATAGAATGCCGAAACCAAAATTTGCATATCGTTTTTAGTTTTCGAGAAAAAAAATAATGTTGATTTTTATCGATTTTCAAAAACTCTCCAATTCTTTTTATACTAAGCAGACTAAAACTGTTATGATTGACTCCTATAGGTAGAACTTTTTCCATCTGTTGCCATACAATCAGCAAAAGTTGCATGCAGCTAGTTTTATTAATATACCGAGGTATACATGGTGATTCTTTTAAGGCGGCCATTAGAAAATTTCTTATTTGCAAATAAGATAGAAACTTGAAACCTGGGTTCCTGTCATAATCGATCATGGCGAATCCAAAAATACAATTTTCAAAATGGCGGCACTTTCGGAAATACCGGAAGTTGACGCCATCTTTGTTATTTTAAATGAATACCCCCCATTTTTATTTTATTTTTGAATTCGGCATTAAATTCTGCGTATAATGCACCCAGGCTGTCAGCACTTATCTGTCATAGTTTTTGACATATGCCACTTTTTGTTTTAAATTTAGCATTTGCAGGGGTTCATTTAAAAATTCATATCTCTTAAACCATTTAAAGTGGGTAAATGAGCTTTTTTAGGTTGATTCCCTAAAGTTCAAGGAATCATTCCCTGTAGGGTTAATGTTCAACGACGTTTCCAATGGTTGCTGCGATTTTTTGAAGATGACAATCAAAAAATGCCAAAAAGTCATATTTTTTTTAATGGCAATGGGCAAATTTTATTATGGCAACCGACGTAGGATTAAATTTGAAAGGGACTTATATCAAGGTTTCCTATACCTATCTCAAATAGTTTTTTAATTATTCGTAGTTTTTTGTAAAAGATTAAACGTTATTCCCAAAAAACATAGAAGCCTATGGAACCAAAGAAAAAAAATTAGTTTTAGAACTATCATCTTTTAGTTCTCCATTAATTAAAAGTTAAGTTAAGTTAAGCACGTTCTTGATTTTGTTTTGTAAGCATAAATGGCTTTTTATTCGAATGAAGTTGTTTTTGATTTATTTCTCATACATGGCAACTGCCAAAAAATCGTTGCAAGAACATGTCGCGAGTTTAATGCAAAATATCAAAATTTGCCGCCGATGAATAACAGAAGTTTTCTAGACTTAAAAACAAGTTTCTTCAGGGAGGAAATATTCATCCTGCAAGAAGAAGGACTAAATTTGTTAGGGAATCTGAAGATAATCAAATAAATGTTCTGGGGTATTTTGGCGCATTTCCACGATCATCGATAAGAGCAGCAAAATTTGATTTGGGATTGACGTTCTCATCGATACAAAGAATTTTACATGACCACAAACGACATCCCTATTCTTTTATACGACTACAAAAACTTCGTCCAACCGATTTTCCAAGACGAATAACTTTTTGTGAAGAGCTTTTGATAAAAAAACAGGAAGACCCAAATTTTTTGAGTCGGATTATTTGGACTGATGAAGCAAAATTTGCACAGGCTGGAGTATTTAATAGGAGTAATCGACATTTTTGGGCCGCAGAAAATCCACACCTGATCTATGAAGTTGAAAATCAAATTCAATTTTCCGTAAACGTTATCTGTTTATTAATGGATAATCGGTTGCATTGGTACATGTATGATGAAAATTTGAATGGAGACAGATATTTAGACATTCTGAACAATGTAGTCCAAGATTTTGTCGATAATCTACCATTGCAGCATGCCGTCAACTTATGGAATCAAATGGATGGGGCACCAGCGCATTCAACAAATGCCGTAGATTTAAGACTAAGACAATTGTTTCAAGACAGATGGTGGGGAAATAGAGGTCCATGGTTGTGGCCCACAAGATTCCCGGATCTGACACCATTAGATTTTTATTTATGGGGGCGGATTAAAGATATCGTTTATGAAACTGCACCCACGTCGAGGGAAGACTTATTACTAAAAATAACCCAAGCCATGAATGGCATTGATGGGAATGAAATCAGAAACGCTACCAGAGCCGTCCAACGTCGGATTATTGAGTGTTTGAATCAAAACGGTGCACATATCGAGCATATTTTGTAATACCGACCTAGCTCATTAATTTTTGTATTGATTTAGG
Organism: Xestobium rufovillosum; assembly: GCA_963966045.1. Lineage (NCBI taxonomy): Eukaryota > Metazoa > Arthropoda > Insecta > Coleoptera > Ptinidae > Xestobium > Xestobium rufovillosum. The sequence continues at coordinate 50,752,440 of OZ014492.1, read as the reverse complement.
TAATTTAAATTAATATTTTTTGACACTGTTACTATGTTTGTTGCTTGGTAACAAGCTCGGTAACAAGTTAATCTTAATAAATTATATTTTTTTACAAAAAACTACGAATAATTAAAAAACTATTTGAGATAGGTATAGGAAACCTGGATATAAGTACCTTTCAAATTTAATCCTACGTCGGTTGCCATAATAAAATTTGCCCATTGCCATTTAAAAAAATGACTTTTTGGCATTTTTTGATTGTCATCTTCAAAAAATCGCAGCAATCATTGGAAACGTCGTTGAACATTAACCCTACAGGGAAATGATTCCTTGAACTTTAGGGAATCAACCTAAAAAAGCTCATTTACAAACTTTAAATGGTTTAAGAGATATGAATTTTTAAATGAACCCCTGCAAATGCTAAATTTAAAATAAAAAGTGGCATATGTCAAAAACTATGACAGATAAGTGCTGACAGCCTGGGTGCATTATACGCAGAATTTAATGCCGAATTCAAAAATAAAATAAAAATGGGGGGTATCCATTTAAAATAACAAAGATGGCGTCAACTTCCGGTATTTCCGAAAGTGCAGCCATTTTGAAAATTGTATTTTTGGATTCGCCATGATCGATTATGACAGGAACCCAGGTTTCAAGATTCTATCTTATTTGCAAATAAGAAATTTTCTAATGGCCGCCTTAAAAGAATCACCATGTATACCAACCAAGCAAAATTATGTTTTCGAGATTAAAATCAAATTTAATTCACTATGCGTCATTCAATAAACCCAGAAACAAAATTTATAATAAACAAAATAGGGAAGAGGAAGAAATAAATGTTTTATCGTTGGTTGAGGCGACACCAAAAACTTCTTGTCGCGAAATCGAATCACAAGTTGGTGTTTCCAAAACAAAAGTTCAAAAAATATTTTAAAAGGGCAAATATAGGCCATATAAAATTCAAATTATTCACCATCTTTTCCCGGGAGATCAAGAAAGAAGGCTTAATTTTTTTAGGTGGTACTTAAATAAAATTCAAGAAAATCCAGAATTTCGGCAGTCTGTCATTTGAACAGATGAAGCTCACATAAGCAGCGCAGGATTATTTAACAGGCATAATGTGCGTCACTGGTCTGATACAAATCAGCACCAAACATTTGAACGTCAGAGGCAAGGACGTTTTGGATTTAACGTTTCGTGTTTTATTTTGGGTGGTCAACTAGCGTACCAAATTTTTGATGAAAACTTAACGGGATTGAGATACATTAATTGATTGAATATTAACGCAAAGGCGATAATGGAAAATGTTCCGCTAATAAACATAAACAGGTATGTTTCCAACAAGATGGTGCCCCTGCACACAATTCTGCAATAGTTAGAAATTATTTAGAAAATCATTTTCCGGGTAGATGGTTGGGTACAAATGGACGTATATTGTGGCCTGCAAGATCACCGGATCTGAGTATATTAGACTTTTTTGTTTGGGCATTTTTAAAAGAAAAAATATACATACGAAGATACAACAATCAAGCCGAGCTAGAAAAGGCAACACATGCAGCTTTCCGATATTTGCAAGATCATCATATTTTTTTAATTACTGCCATCAATCTATTAATTAAAAGATGGAGATTATGTATTGAAAAACAATGGCAATCAATTTGAGCAGTTCCTGTAATAATTTTGTTGTTTGTTGTTTTTCTTGTTTTTGTTTGTTTTGTTTGTTTTGCTGTTGTTATTAAAAGTTGCTAACATAAAATCACATAGGTATCTTGGATGTACCTACCTGTCTTATATTTTCTAAAGGTAAAAAGTACCAAAATATTTGCCGATTTTTGAAATAACACTATAAAGGTGTTAATTTTTTCGTCAAAATCAAAAAGTTTGGACTATAAAAGACATGAATTGTGAATTGACATACGATTGCAGGCAGAAGTCGAATTTAATATAAACTCCTTTGGTTATGTATCCGTGGGTAGTTGCACCATTAGTTTTCCAAAAAAGCCCAAGTGTTATTAACAATTAATAACGAGAAAGAGGAACGCAACAACCGCCTCATCCAATAACAGTATCCATTACGAATCGCAGCGAAAACAATTTACCCATGCAATCGCTTTTATAAATTATTCAAAGTATCTGGAGGCGCGCTTTGCATACCTAATAACAATAAGCGTGTTTAGTAAAAGAGCTCCATGCAACAGTCCGGTAGCCCATAGAAACAATCAATCTATTGTAATTATCGGACGGTGCTGCAAGGTGCATCCTCCATAAATTTTATTATTTAGATAGTACTTGTGCTACAATATCGAAAAGGTCGTAAAAGATTTTAAGTATGTTTACGTACGGCTGTCAGTGAGTACCGCCTCGCGGGATGATTTATTGTATCTCTGATGCATAATGCAATGCAGGCTAGCAAATTTCAATAAACGCTGCAAGAGATTGATGGTTGCATTCGTACGGAAAAAATGCATCCTGATAATTTGTGAGTGTGTGCTCAAGTAGTTAGTTGGTCCAAAAATGGATGAGACACCGTGATGAGGGTGGGGATTTTGGGTAGGTATCATCGTCTCCATAGAAACTCTCCTTCGGCAAAGCAACAATGTTGCCATCGCTGCAAAAATGAGTAAAAGTTTTCAAGGAAACTGCCAACAATAATGTTGCCCAACATTGTTTGGGATGGCTTGTTGCTTTGGTGGGGACGCGGCATTATATACTTGGGATTTTTCGGTGTGCAACTTGCAACCTAGTGGAATAAATACTTCTACATGCAAGGGACGCGAATTACAACACCGCACACGACTATTAGAAAAATTTATGTGCTGCAGGCCGTGACTTGCTTACACCGTCCGATTGCTCAACTTGACTAATTGATTAGGGGCGGTGGTCGCTCCTTGCCCCCGGTATAGTAGTGGGTAATATAAAACAAACAGTGCGGTCACCTCCTGGGGCGTTGCTTCGTCCCCCCAGGGCCAATTATGCGACTGCCTGCAGTGACCGTGGCATTTTTGGAATTTTTACGTTTCTCTCTAATAGAGATGCCAATTTTCGAAATGTGGGTGGTCGCATTTGATTATTAAACGGAAGGTTAGCATTGTTTTGGTTTGTACGACGGACAGAGATATGATAGTTGTAGTAGCCAAGAATCTCGAGAGATTTAAGAAGCTTTTAAAACGCATCCCGTGTTTGTTTTGGGAAATACAGGTTTGAATAATTATGTTTATGGATAACTTTTGAAAATATGAGTTTTGCAGGAAGCTAAATAATTTTCTCTTGTCATAGAATAAACTTGAAAGGCTCGCTGCTCTTATTTTTGTAAAAGGTGTAATGATTATGTTTCTGAATGCACACAAACCCGCAAATAATTTTGGAAGATGTTTTCGTTTAAATTTTTTTTGAATATTTATTAGGTACCTATAAAAAGTTTAAATAAACTCTAAATTTTTATCAAGAACTGAAAAGCAATTTTTTACTACGTATTACGTATTTTTATTGACTTTGCAATCATCAGTAATTCTGATTTTAACAAATTCGATGAAATGTTTTCATTTTGTTTTTGCAACCACTCAAATATTTAATTTTAGTATTGAAAATACTTCTGGGAGCGTGTATACGGGACTCATCTTACGAAAAATGTATCGACAGGCGACAGATTCTGTCGTAGTGCAGCGATATTCAGCAAATACTAAAATTTTAACTTTGAGTGATCCCAAAGTATAACCAGATGAAACTCTCACAGATGATTCTACAAGTCTTTTGGCACCTAAAAATGGCAATTACGACTTTTTTGGGTGGTAGCGAAAAAAAATAGGGGTGAAAAAGCAGTAAATCTATCCCACCGTGCGCCGGGAGACTCTCGGGCATCTTACGCGAAAATTACAAGTCGTAGAACTTTGCGTTTTTTTTTTAATTGTTGAAGAAATATTAACGTTTTTAATGGTGTAAATTTTGTGTAAATGCAAGAAACCAAACTAATTTTATTGCACCGTATCTAAAATATGTCGCCACATCGGTAACAATACGTTCCACTTTGAACCTGGATAACTTTTTTTTTCACGATATAGATTTTGTTTTTTCTTACATAGAAAACTACCTTATGGTATAACGAAGTTATGATTTCGAATAATGTATGGTCGCGTTTCAAAAATAAGTCCGCTATAACACTTTCAATGCGCCGATGTCAAAATTTCACTTTCGGTGCACGGGACGAGCTGTGCGAGTGAAAAGGATAGACTATGGGGAATAGCCGAGCACCAGAAGGAGACAGAACGCGACCAAGTTACTCTGCAAAAGAACAGCGTTGTAATGCCACCTTTAAAATCTTCTTTCAATGCATTTTCAAAACTCTCTTTCTGTAATAGCCACGAAATAAATGCTAGTAAATGAGGTAGGTACTTGTTTAGCGACACTTTTACTGTTTATATCATCTGGGGAAGGATAATTTTTATTGGGTATTGCAAAATTGTCCATACATTTTCTTAAAATTGCAGCAGTTCTGCGAAGAATTTGCTAATCTGATAATGTATCACCCGTTGTTTCCAGATTAAAATCAGACGATTCGTCTGTTGAGCTTGCGTCCTCATTTACATGCTTGATTTTTTTGTCAAAAGTTTTTTGCCAGAACACAACAAATCACCTGACCTGACCTGGTCTACGAATAAATTGAATAGAGCCTTTAAATCTTTTCGACAATTTCATTTTCAGTTTCGCGGATTGTATTGGGGATCTTTCTGCATTACGTAACATAGAATTATATTTTTGTGTTACTGCAGGTACTTAATGGCAGCTTTTCTTTATTATCTAAGATGTGTTCTTGAATCCAAGAAGAAAATGTTGAAAACAAGCGATCGGTACTTTTTGTATTTCTGTCAGTTTTATTTTTGTGGGAATTTATATTTCTGGTTGATATGTACTCTGCGTAGCACAATTTGCGGTATTTTGCATCGTATGCAAATAAGTCTTCATACAAAATCAGTCTAGAGATAATACGATTGTCATTTCTCTTTCTTGCAGCATTTTTATGCGAGTGGAATCACCCGTGCCTATAGTAACAAGGACAAACAATACATAATTAACCAAATAAAACATTTAGTACTACGATACCAGTTTGAATTGAAGTAAGTGATTTCCTTTTTCTTTTGCCAGATCCTCCACAAATTAAGGCAGTGGATAGTAGTCCGCAAGTTACGGAATCCCATCAAGTGTACTACAGTTCCGCAAGTTATGCGTTATACTTTCGTATAAGAATAAGTACTTCGTTAGTTCAATCCCCACCCAGCAGCGTTTGTGGGTAGGTAGGTTATCGTAGAGAGCTAGTGGTTTGTTACTCTCGGGCCGGGTATGATCGGCTCCCGTAAACGTTATTTTTTTCTCACGTTTCCACATTATCTTTTTCGCATAAAATGCGTGTGTCTGGTGCGAGGACAAGTAAAGGGTCTGTCTAAAATGCGTTGATACACAATATTTAACACCTGTTCGCATGCCCACAACTTGCGGAACCGTAATGACAAATGATAGTGATCCGTAACTTGCGGACTACTATCCACGGCCACAAATTTAAACACATGGTTCTAACGTTAAATTGATCCTGTCTTCTAGGTATTTAAAAGCGTATTGCTATTAGAGGCCGCAGAACCATTGTTGTGTGAGGGTTCACGATTTTTAGTATTGAAAATACTTCTGGGCTCGTGTATATGGGACTCATCTTACGAAAAATGTATCGACACGCGACAGATTCTGTTGGCGGCGCGCGCAGTCGAGGCCGCTAATAAATTGGATGAAGGCGGCTACCGGCTAGCCAGATCGGCAGATGTAAACTAAGGTACGGCGAGGGCGAGTACCGTTTAAGAGGGATATCGCGTTGCAATAAAAGTCCAAACTGTACAAAACGGATGCGTTAATATTTTGTTACGTATTGCGTCAGTTTGACTATGTGCCATGTGCTTGTCACAAATCATTTATTTTATTGTATCAATAATATACCAACTTAAAACGGCACAGATCACTTTTGTTGAACATCTTAGAAATCGAGCAGTTGTGTCGGTATTTTCAATACGCCTATGATACTTGCGTAAGATGCGAGGTCTGTGAATTTTTTTTCCCATGAAGAATTTGGTTGCTTATTTAATATTCTAGAACGATATGATGCGTTGTCAAGAACAATTTAAAGAAGGTTCATCTAAATTTGGAATTAGCTGTTCTGTTAACCATTTTTCAAATAAATCTTTGTCCATATTATCGTAGTAGTCCATACTTTTTCATTTTGACGAAAAAATTAAACTAGCATCATTTTGCCAAGACTTTGATCCACTGCCGTTCGAAAATATCCACGTCTCGTCCAAAAAATCACGTTCCTAAATTTTGAATTAAGATTTTCGGCAAATTTCTTTAAACATTTAACTCTTTGGTGAACTAAGTGCGGCTGTTCACAGAGGAATCTCCTATTGCAATCTTGTTTCATTTCGAAAACCCAGTATATTCATTAATTTTGACAAGGAACGTAATCCAATTTCCAAAACACCCTTTTCTCTTAAGGTTTTTTGTAAACTTACTAGAGTAACATTCATTTTTGCTTCATATAAATTATAAATAACATTTCTTACTTCCGTTTTTTCGGTATCACTTAAATCCTTAGTTTTCGTGTATTTCCTTTTTCGTTTTTCTTTTCTTTTTTCTGGCTCTTTCATCCTCTTTCCATATACAATCCTTTCTACTGTTCTTAAACCAACACAGCGCTTCAGAAACTCTTTCATGTATATTTTTGCATTGCTGTCAGCTTTTTTTTCATTTTTAAAATATTCAACAAGGTTTAGTATCATTTTTGCAAATGCTTTTCTTCAAGTTCATTATTGGGCGAAAAATGCTGTGATACGAAGATTCCTGTTGCGCCCGAAGGAAGTCATGTATGGCTCTCCATACCGATTTTTCGGTATGTTCTACGGTTCTACCACCTTTCTCCACTAGTCCTCTGTAATATGGTCTGAAGAGTCTTGGCATACCTTTAAAACTTCGCCTGCTGTAAGTCCGGCACCAACATGCGCTTTTCATAATAAGGGTTTGCGCCAGCCCGTATTAACTCTATAGCATGAAATCGGCAGTGGTAAGGTGGCAGGCGCAAAACCTCCCGAAGAATCCGACCAAAGCTTGTATGGTTTGTTTGATTCAAGAATTTAATTTATATTTTTCTACTTTCTAAAGTCAGATGTAGGAACGGTAAATGCGGAATTACCTTGTTCCTTATATAAACCTTATCTCTACATTATAAAACATGGCTGTAACTGTGCCCGAGCGTAAGTTATTCATGCATCCCATTACATAAACGATTAATATGCCGGCTTATGCTTTATGGTAACGGTTATCCCAACTTTTGACTCCGTGTCCGGTAAAGTAAAATCGTTACTGACGCGTCCGCTGACCGAATTGCGGTCGCCCAAATGAGAAATGACTGTAATTGCCCGTAACAGCTTCAGAAAATTGAAACGGGAGCTCACCATCATTCATGCGATCTGACAAATATTTACACAAACTGGAATAGTGGGCCACCCGTCGAGTCCTTACCTGGACCCATTACCCGCTTGTTAACCTAAAAAATTAGGTGGGAGGAGAGGAACGCGCGGGCTGTTATTATCCATACGTGCTCTACTGTCGTGGTTGTTCACGAAAAGGCATTCATCACGTGTGATGCGAGAGGACGTCGACGTCCGACGATGACTGCCCCGTAAAGTAAACTAACGTTTAACAAGATTATTCAAGGGCTTATTGGAAAGGGTTTATAAAAGGATGTCAAAAACATGAGATATTTAATGACAAACAAATTAGTCGTTACAACCGTGCGACAAAATTGAATTTACAAGGTATCAGACTGATCAAAAATTGGTTGTGGGAGTCCTGGATGTCTGGGTAGAAGCACTAGGCGCTAGAAAATAATTTAGACCGTTTCTCGAGTTGTACCGCGAGAATGGTCCCATCCTTGGCCCGGACCTATCGCGCCGGACAGTCGATTTCAATTAGCGTACGCTTTCGGCCGGGCCCATTACACCAAAAACCAAACAGCCCGCGGGCCGCGGCCTCAGAACGATTATCGGCCATAATTTATAACATAATTACACGGCGATTGTGACAGGGTGTGACGGTCTGCGTGGGACCACGGTAGTCGGGACGCGGCGGACCACCGAGCCGGGCCCATACTAATTCCAGTGATTATCCAGCACTCGATGATTATACGTGCGACGTCACGGTCGCCTCTTGATGGATATGCGCCCTGAGTTATAATACGCCTCGCTTATTTATGGGCGCTCCAAGACTAACGTCTTGTAATAACCGTCATCACGTTTTTACGCGTCTTCTTAGTAGATACGTAAATGTTGACAGTTTCTTAGGTTAGGTACGACCTCGTTTTTGACCTGACACCGATGCTTTTCTTTCCAAAATATCAATCCGGCAATGCACCACATCACATCTCACATCAAGCCATTTGCATTTGCACTGCTCGACTTCAACAGTTCGTAGAGGCTGACGCAATTTATTCCTTATTCTGGATGTCCCCCACTGTAAATAATATTGTACTCAGAGTGTCCCTTAAATAGGAGAAATGAAAAACGTTTTTCTTTACGTAAAATTTTTATTTTTAATTGTATTTCGATCATTTTCTTCGTGACGTACGTAGTGATTGAATGTCGATAAGATAATGCGGCCCGTATTTTGACAGTGCATCAGGGAAGCAAGGGGGTGAACTACCCGTTACCTACGTAACTTCATATTTTTAAGGGGGTACGGATATTTTTAACAGCATTTTTTGTTTGCTATAATAAAAAGTTACGCTTGTTAGGTTTCGATAAAATGAAGCGTTTTCGGGAAAATAAGACTCAACGAGCAAGAGATACAGTATTTCTACGATTTTCGTTTTTATTTTTTCTGGCATTATGTTCAAACATATCAAAAAATCGAAAGCTCTTTCAAAAAATTATTTCTTAGGAATTTTTTAAGTATGATGATTTGACCCTACCTTAGCTATTTCTTTTGAAATTAATTAAAAATTGCCCAGGTCCGTATTAAGAAAAAATAAAAATTGACGATGTAGACAATAGACGAAACGTCGTAGAAAAATAACCTTAACAGTTTTCGAAAGGTAGTGAAAATTTACATTTAAAAATTGCGTTCGGATCTTGGAAAGCCAGAAAAATGAAAAGGAAAATCGTAGAAACATGGTACCTCTTGCTCGTTGAGTTTTATTTTCTCGAAAACGCTTCATTTTATCGAAATAACGAAAGTAACTTTTTATTAGCAGAATGTTCGGGGAAACAAAAAATGCTGTTAAAAATTAAAAGTATCCAGCCCCTTAAAAAATATGAAGTTAAGAAGGTAGTTCACCCCTTGCTCCCCTGATGAACTATCAAAAACGGGTCGCATTATTTTATCGACATTCAATCACTACGTACGTCACCAAGAAAATGATCGAAATATAATTAAAAATAAAAATTGTATGTAACAAACCGATTTTTATTTTTCCAATTTAAGGGAGACTATCTCGACAGGGGAGATTTCCCACCTTCACCGGGACGCATATACAGTAACAGCACCTGTGCTACAAACTTCGTTCGGCATCGGAAAGTCTTTAGCGGATACATACAGTTTGCGAAAAGCATTCTGCTTATACAGTGTGTTTGATTTTATGTGTCACAGCAGATATCTCGGCTGTTGAAAGAATTTCAAATAAATGTTATATACGAAAGTTGTGAGATACTTTGTTTTCAATAACTTATGAAAATCAGAAAAACAATTGAGCATCAAATAATTCAGATATAGCAAATACATTCAAAATTTTAAATGGAACGTACCCAGTGTTTTTACGTAAGTATTCTAAAACTGTATAACATTTCCTTTATAACGATATATCACATGTCATAGTTATCTAATCAATTAAAGGCACAAATCGATAATTAAGTAAGAACTGCATGTCTACATGACTTAAGAGTTTTGATCGAAAGAGTAGGCTTTGACAAGAATTGCTATCGCGTGAACTGTCAAATTACTTGAGTAAATTCCAGCGTATTCTTAATTTTCATAACGGAGGTCACTTTGAAAAAAACTTCAATTTTATTAACTTAAATTTTAAACTTACTTAACTTGCCTACTAATTTATTGTTACTTTCTTGTTGTTGTTACTATGTTGTGTTTGTGTTGAATAGTTTTATGTTGTCAAGCTAGTCTTAAGTAACATTTATCATGTAGAAACGGACATCCGAGTTTCATTATTTTCACTTCCTACTCTTTCGGATAAAGCTGTAACTAGCGTAAGCGTTCAGTTGGTAGATAATTAATTATCGATTTATGTCTTTAATCGATTATAGATAAATATAACATGTGATACATCGTTGTAAAGGGAATTTCATACAGATTTAGAACATGCAAGATTACTGGGTATGTTACATTTAAAATTATGAATGTATTTGCTATATCTGAATTATTTGATGCTCAATTGTTTTTCTGATTTTAATAAATTATTGGAAATAAAGTGTCTAACAACTTTCATATATAACATTTGTTTGAAATTCTTACAATAGCCGAGATATCAGTCATGACACATCAAATCAAACACACTGTATAATATTTTCGTAAACGTTCTTGCCACTACACCTTCGTGGCTCAGTGGTCGATGTGTCATTCCCCCAAATCGCAACGCTGGGGGTTGGCACTTCGCCGCAGTTCTTTTTTGTTATGATGATTTAACTTTTTTCTTTTGAACAAAAAATCGGTCAGGTCAAAAAGGACAGAAGGGTGAATATTTCAAAACTGTCGATTTTCGCGACCGTTTTCGTGAACGCACAAAAAAGTAGCAAATTCTGTCAATTTTGCACTTTTAGGTCTTTTCCAATCATAACCGTAAACATAAACACGAAAAACGGATAATTTTTGTTTTTTTTTTTTTTTTCAAAAATTCGAACCCACGTTAATGATTTCCCTTATTCCCTCACTTGTAAAACCATAAGACGTCATTGTCGTGGACATATCGTCATTTGCGTGTCCACACAAGAACACGAAAATGACGAGAACGGTAATGACGATTCTGAAGTAATAGTCTCTTTAAATTTTTATTGACGAATTTAATAGAACTTTTTAGTTACCATTTACTTAACAGTCATACTTTGACATACTTTGTGATAATATAATATTTTTTATGTCTGAATACTTGAAATAATACTTAACCCGACAATGACGGAGCTGACGTAACAAGCCGTGTTCGTCTGCTTTCAGAGCACGTAGTTACCCCTACATTGAACAAATGCTACTGACCGTTACACATGCATTGTATTTACATATTAGACGTTCGAAAACTGCCGGAATTTTTCGAATGTGCCGGATATTTAATAGTAAATTGTGCACATTTTGTGGGAGCACGGTAATGACGCTTATGGGCGTGAACAAACTTTGAGGCAATATTAAGGGAAAAATATACTTATTATATTCAATTTCTTGGTTGCATTGCATTATTCCATACTTTCTCTGCCTGTATTAATTAGACAGGATATTTCAAAATTTAATTGTTAAATGATTGTAAAAAAATAAAATGTCTGTGTACTTCGGATGTGAACAAGGCACGGTAATGATGATTGCTACACAAAATTCAAAATACTCTTTTGGCTATGCTTGTTTTAATTAAAATGAGTATGGAACCAAGTGAGAACAGTTAATTGAATTAAGCAGCAAGTACTTTTTTTAAAGTGGGATGTTAACTTTTGAAATAACAAACCTGAACAGGCGAATTGACACTTTTGAAATATTCACCCAGATAGGGGATCGCCATCAAAGTTAATATTTATTAATTTTGTCCAGGAGTTTATAACTCACTAACTTCTTAGTTCAGTTGCCGTTACGGTGAATCACACCGTAGCACGGGTGATCTTACTGTTCTCAACTTCGGCTAGCCCGATTGGTCTAGCACAGGTGCTGTTACTGTATATGCCACCGGGACGCATATTTACACATCCTCCTATACGACGGCACCAGGGTGCTGAAATCTATTAGCCTTTGTGGCCTACTATTACGCTACAAAAGCTCATTGATTTAGGCACCTATGCATGAAGACTCTCCGAGTGCTGAAATCACTAAGTTTGTGTGCCTGGAAGTGCGCGTACATCCTACAAGAATTTGGCGTTGTTGGTATTCTGTAAACATATGTGTACCATGGAACTGAATGAGAAAATTTATTTAAAAAACTCTCCTATGCTGACTTTTGAAGATCGAATTTGTTTAGCAAAACTAAGTGAGGGTAAAGAAATTGACGAATAATTTTTTCAGAATATGACGGAGTCCAGCGGTTTTGCAAGTGAAGCCCCAAGCACTTCGAAGACATTGCAGCAGACATATGAACAGTTTTTTAAAGAAGGAATGGTTTATACGGAAACTCAGCTTTCTTCTGTGGAAATGAAGAAATTGTAAAATTATAAAATATTACAAATTCCTTCATAAATTAATATGGTTAAAAATAATCCCAGCAAGAATATGGGAAAAATTCTAAACATAATATATAATAAAAAGCTGGATCAATTAGTGACCCCTACAGCATTTTTCGACTTTTGTTCATTGTTGTCAAAACAAAAAATTTAATCTGGGAGAGAAATACCTCTACAGCCAACTTCCATTAGTAGAAGAAATAGAAAGAGAACACTAACTTGCGGATCGCGCAGGATTTACTCTGGGAGACCCTCAAAATAGGAAACAAAACATAAAAGAACAAAAAGATCTCGCAATCTTTCCAAAAACATAAACCTTAATCAGCCTAACGCTAAAAGCCATGGTGCAAGCCATTAGTAGAACTTTAAAATTATTTCGTATTTTGTTGTGTGTGTATTTATATTATGTATAATACGAGTACATAATATAAGTACATATACCATATGATCCCAGTAATACATTTTTTAATAAGTTAAGCAATTCGCGTAGGTGCCTAAATCAATGAGCTTTTGCAGTGTAATTGTAGGTCACAAAGGCTAACAGATTTCAGCACCCTGGTGCCGACGTATAGGAGGATGTGTAAAAATGCCACCCGGACACCTTTGTATAATAAAAAATGAAATACGTTAGAGTACCGGAGACACTTGCAAATAAATTTACGCCAGATGGTTCGAGGAGTAAAAGAATGCAATCAATATGGTACTCTCAGCTGTTCTTTAATTTTTGATACGTAAACGGGTACCTACATTAATTCAAAAGAAAGCATAGGGGTCAAATTATTGTGGTGTTGTTAACCGCATGACAACAATGCGAGGCGGTCTGCGGGAACGCGGTACCGCGGGTACTCTTCGACTCCTCCGAATAAACGCACCCGCTGATTTATAAATCAATTGGCCGTGAGTGATGAATCTCCAAGCCAAGATTACTTAGGGTAAACAAACTACATATTTACATTTGCCCCCGGGTCCCGAATTCCATTCGACTCCGATTAATTTCGATCGACTTACATCTCCCGAGAAAATTGATGGATATCGCGACGGTATTAATAAATTCTAAATGGGCAATAATAATTCATGTTCGTGCATCGTTTTTTTCTGCGGTCGGGGGGGAGGGAAGCCGGATGATGTTAACTTAATAGTCACAGAGGGACTTGTCTGGACTAAATCGTAGCCATCACCTTTTTAGTCAACTTCATTTCATCCTCCCTTTTGGCCTGATAAAATTCCTTCCAACACGTCCACAGGGTTTTCTCCTCAGAGCTCCAATACGACGCTGGCGCCGAACTGCTAAGAGATGTTTGGGGACCCACCTTGCACTAACTTTATTCATGATTGTTATACAGTATGTCCCTAAAGTTTGGAATAAAATTCATCAACTTAAAATGAAAGCTTTTTGGAGAAACTCCTCGGACACGTCGATTTTTATTTTCAAAATAACGCCTGTAGGGATTGTTTTCAACTTTTTACCATCACCCCCCTAACCCCAACATCCCCAACTTTAAAATTTTAAATACGAAGATACCCCGTCATATACCTCATTTTAAAGCATTTCTTGTGCCGAAATCAACAAAAAAATTTTTTAGAAATTCGGTTAATAAATAACGGAGATATTCAACAAAATGGAGCTATATCCTTAATTTTACTATTACGAACAACGAAACTCGACAAAACAGAAAATTTTACAACAGTTGTTCAAAGTGACCACCATTCTGAACTTGGCAATAACCTATTCGATCCTGGACAGCATTTATAGAAGAAACAATTGTGTCAGGTGGAATTTCGCGAATAACTTCCCTTATTCTAATCTTCAGTTCTTCAATGCTTCCTGGGCGACTCTTGTAAACCTTGCTTTTCAGGTAACCCCATAAATAAAAATCTAAAGGGGTTAGATCTGGAGATCTTGGGGGCCATTCTACTGTTCCTCGCCTGCCTATCCATCTGTTTGGAAACGTTACGTTTAAAAATCTTCTAACATTTTCAGCATAATGTGCAGGAGCACCATCATGCTGGAACCAAATACGTTCATGAACCAAATCGGGTTCACCATCATGTGGGAACAAGACTATTAAAGCCGGCAATAATTCGAATTGTAAAAAATTCAAATACACATCTCCGTTCACATTTGCCTCGAAGAAATATGGTCCCAAAATTCTATCGCCAATTATTCCTGCCCAAACATTAACTTTTTGTGATCTTTGCGAATGGGTCTCTTGTATCCAATGAGGATTTATGTCATTCCAGTATCTTGTAGTTTGTTTGTTTACGTTGCCTTTAAGGTTAAATGTAGCTTCGTCTGAGAAAAGTACATTATGCAAGAAGTATGGGTCATCATTTATTCTGATCGACACTGTTTCGCAAAATTCCAGTCTTCTGTCAGCATCATCAGGTAGGAGCTCCTGAACTTCATGTACTTTAAATGGAGACCATTTTTGTTTTTTTACATAACGATGAATTGTTGATTTCGAAACGTCATATTGCTGAGCTAATTTTCTCATCGAATTAATTGGTTTCTCCGTTAAATCGAGCATTACTTGAAGCCTCAAATCATCATTCAATTTTTTGGGTTGGCCTGATCTTTGCATATCTTTTACAGAGCCCGTTTGTTCAAATTTGTGGTAAATTTTACTCACGGTTGATTGTGAAATTTGTTGATCGGGATAAACATTGTTAAACATATCGCAAACTTCAAGCTGACTTCTCATTTTATCTCCACATCCAATCATAATTAGGATTTCAATTCGCTGCTTTTCTGATAAATTCGGCATATTGAAAATAGCTGCAATTTGACAAATTATCTTGTGTACAAATGCAAAACGAACCGCAGTGACTGATAAATGTGATTTTCAATGTACTTGTCAAACACAAACGACCAGCAATTGTTTTTAACTCCTTATTACTAGATCTGCATAGATACCCATTCGAAAAGATTTTTGTTGAATATCTCCGTTGTTTATTAACCAAATTTTGAAAAAAAATCTTTGTTGAATTCGGCACAAAAACTTCTTTAAAACGAGGTATCACACGGGGTATGTTCATGTTTGAAATTTTAAAGTTGGGGTTGTTAGGGCTTAGGGGGTTGGTGGTGAGAAGTTGAAAACAATCCCTGCAGGTGTTATTTTGAAAATAAAAATCGACGTGTCCGAGGAATTTCTCCAAAAAACGTTCATTTTAATATGATAAATTTTATTCCAAACTTTAGGGACATACTGTATTATGAATTACAGGCAAACAATTCTTTTATAAAAATAACTTAACTAGCGGACATAATAACACCATAAATACAATTACAATAAACTGTTCATAATGTAAACGGCACTAGTGGGGCCATCGAGGGCCCGCCCGCTGGCACCTAAAGAGGTCGTGAATCGAAGAAAAACCAACATTGTGTCATGTTTCAATTGTCACTTTGCA
The DNA here is from genome assembly GCA_963966045.1 of Xestobium rufovillosum. Lineage (NCBI taxonomy): Eukaryota > Metazoa > Arthropoda > Insecta > Coleoptera > Ptinidae > Xestobium > Xestobium rufovillosum. The sequence goes on along the minus strand of OZ014492.1, from coordinate 50,736,601 downwards.
TAATAATAATAAAGATAGTTTATGAGGGGCGTTCGGCGCTCGGAGATGTCTTGACGGGGCCACAATGGTACCCAGCCGGGCGACACAGGCACCCCGCGGCCGCGTCCCGACCCGTGCTCCTCCCCGCCCCCGCCTTCCGGCACTCCGAATTCCCAAAACATTAAGTGGACCACCGAAGACTGTAATTAATTTAGGTGATAATTTTTGGAATTGGTATCAGATGAGTAAGTTACAGTTTTATGATTTCGGTATATAAGTTTTTTTTTAATAATAAAAATATGCATAATCTGATCCATCATTTTATCAATTTATTCCTTTTGGGGCATGTTTGTCAGAACGAATATAACAAATGCGCTATCGCCGCGTATTAGAAGAAATGTATCAGTGCGCTCTGGAGCGGCAATTTCTGTGTGCCCACAGGAGATTATATAACTGATAGAGGATACTACGGGTATACGTTGGTAACAATATAGAAAAAAACGGCCTCTAAGCTCATCCTTTTAGTTCACCTGAGTGGAAAATGGTGCGCGACGCGGCGTCTGCCCTTTGAATTTTGTACAACTCGAACACTGCCTCGAGATATTAGTATTACCTGTTTTTGAAACCGTAGAACATGAATATAGAAAGCCAGAAAAAAATTGTTACGTACACCCGGCCGAAAGGAGTAATGTTTCAGCTCGTTAACGTATTATGGGTATACAAAAGTGTAAAATGATGTAAAAGTTGCTTTTTGTGTGATTCCGAACTGCCCAAAATAACTATGGGACAACATGCCATCTGTGAAGCTTTCATTGCATCCAGTCTACCCTCTACCGTTGAGGAACTGTAGCAGTCATGGCCCACAAGGCAAAATGTTTCCTCTTCTTCATCAGATGTTGTTTCTTCGTCGCTGGGATTTTTTTAGCTATCTTTCTACCAGTATTTTCCTCAAATAAATTTGAGAAAACTGTCCTCTTCAGAAAACCAAAATTTTGGTGTGCAGGGGGCGTGAAAATAGGACTAAAACTAAAACACAAATTGGAAACGAAAAGAAAGAGGAAGTCTCAGATTTCTGCTATTTAGGAAGATGGTAGGAGCTCCAGAGATATAAAACAAAGAGTAGCGCAGGGCTGAGTTGCATTATGCTCGGGAATGATAAATGTAGAAACTCGGAAGATGCTCTTAAAAACGTATGTATGTAGTACGGCATTGTACGGGTGCGAAACTTGGACAATAGGAGAAGCGGATAGGAAAAAATTAGAAGCATTTGAAATGTGGTGCTATAGAAGACGCATGATGAAGATACCGTGGATAGATAAGGTAAGCAACACGGAGGTATTAGAAAGAGTTGGGGAAAAGCGAAATTTATGGAAGACAGTAAAGAATATGAGAGATAGGATGGTAGGACACCTTCTGAGGCACGAAGGCTTAGTTCGCGACTTACTGGAGTCAGAGATAGGAATGAAAAGAGGTGGTGATACTGGGTATACAAGTTGCATTGAAATTTTATGTCAAATGAAAATACTCAAATAAAATGAATGCGAAAGCCGTACCATCAGAAAGAAAAATGCGGAGGGACCTTAAAATAGGGGCCAAAGGCTAATAATGTCTAGCCGCTTTCGATGTCCATATTCATTTAGAATCCGTGTGCCCCCGGCTAGCCGCCCGTTTATTCTGATGGCAACAGATACCTGCTGCCCGGGCCCCCGTGCCGATGGATATTGAAATAAATGATAATGAGGAACTTAATGAATTCACGTATACCGATTCTAACCGAAGCAAACTACGGAGAAAATAAATCCAGCTAAATCGATTCAACCGCGCGAGCCAAATGGAGATCTTGAGAGCTGGTCTCTAGACTTCTTCACGTCAAACAAACAATGGACTGTTTGCCAACAAAAGTCACCGCCGGTACCGGCAAAAACAACCCGTACCAGGAGCGGAGCATAAAGCTTCTAAAAACGAGTTGGCGAACAAAAGATCTTCGCGGTTTGGTGGCACCGAGTCCGTTATTAACACCGGGCCAGGGGACACTTTGATTTAATTGTCGTGTTCTCGGCTCGGAATTTCGTCAGGTGCAATGCGAAATGCACCGGAATCTCGATGTGTGCCGCGCGATATGTTGGCAGGCTTGGGGCGCAGCTCGCCTGACAGTTTTATTACAGTGCGAGGCATGCGATTGTTTTTTTCAATTTGAACGCGTTTAATTGGATGGACCTTGGAAGAAAGCTTTGTTGATGCAAGAGGCGACTCGCGGCTACGAGTCCCGCAAGTGGAATATTTTAAGTTTTTTGTAGGTTTTTTTGGAATTTTGAATGACACGTGTAAATAAGACTGTACTTTTGGGAAAGAAATTTTTGAAATAAAACTGCAAGCTGGTTCGCATGCTGTTGACAAATTTTGGGCATTAGATAAATCATAAATGGGTATTCATTCATATCAGGTGGTGAAGAACTGGTTCAAGGATTTTAAATTTGGCAGAGAACAAGCTCCAAACCTGTTGTTTCCGAAGAAAACATTGATTTGGTCCATGACATGGTCCTGATGCAAGATAGACGAATCACTGAGAAATTCATAAAGCTCTTGACCATCGTTATACCAAATGTGTCGACGTCTTAAGCCTCGCGCGCACTGCACCGACCGTCACGACCGGCTGCGTCGGCACTTTTCGCCAGTTTATCTGAGACTTTAGAAATGTACAAATGTGTGATGGAAGTCGATGAAGAAATTGTGATTGTCAGTGCAATTCTGATAGAGGAAGAGTAGAATCAGAGAAGAAAACCTCGATTTTGGATTCACAACATTAATAGAAGAAGGCTAACTTTTGGCGAATACCATACGCTTTTTCCGGACCTGATGACGTCAAATTTTTTGCTTACTTCAGGATGACACATGCAAAGTTTGAATACATTTTGAAAATTTTGAAACCAGAATTCCCACATCCATGTCTATTCTACAGAGGCTGAGCTAAAATGGAGAAAACGGCGGTTACGGCTGTCCGAATGGACGCGCGCATTACACCAACCGACCGGCACGGCACGCATCCGCGCTTCTACGTCGTTTGCTTCGATGCGAGGGACAATTCTTGGGCAACCCTGCCGATGAGTAATTTTGATAAAAGCGTTCCGAAGAAATTTTCGAAATACCTCGCACACTATCTGAGCGCTTTAATAAATGCCCGTGATTTTATGAAACATAAATCTGATGATCCGCTGCCAGCGTACCTCCACACGAAGAAAGTTGTTTATAATTGATACTGCGGGATACCCGATGCCCACGCGGTCGATCATGGTGCCGCTCTGCGGGATAACCACTAGGCTGTTTGTTTTAAAACTTATACAATTATTATCAATGTATACGGGGTCACGTCCTCTCGTGGCAGTTTTCGTTGAAGTCTGATACATCGACTGGTTAGCTTGATGGTCTCATATTAAACCCACTGGATACGTGAATGTTTCGTATATAAGTTGCGATCCGATGGTCAGAGTTAGCAACTATGTTCTTAAATATTTCATAAAAACCCATAAAGGATTTCCATCCGCTTCAGGAATATTTCTGTCCGTTTTTGCTGTTGGTCTTCTTGAATATCAGAAGAGATCCATCAAGCGCGGATACAAATGCGTCAACATTCCACTCTCACATGACGGAGCAGACAAGGGGCGACCGAGCAGATTGATAAGTATGTAACAAGTCTCTAGCTGCTGCGTTGACATCGCCGTACGGGCAGGCAGTCCTTAAATATTTATGGGTTAACCAGATTAATAAATAGGGAGGTTCGGAGAAAAATAAGAAATCTATTTTTGGCATGAAAATGCAGACAATTGTTATTGTAATTGATTTACGGCGAATTTTTTTTTCTAAAAAATTTTTTTGCGGCGTAATAAGTGAAAGAAATTAGCTTATCACGCCCACTTGCTAGTTCGCTTTGTTATTGGTTTGACGTCAGAGATTCGTACGGCGCTCCTCCCACTTCTCTTGAAGTGCCCGTGAAGCGGTACCTATCTCATAACATACTTATTGGGACTATTTCGAGCGTGAATTTTTTAAGTCAGGTGTCAAGGAAACATAAAACAAAGACAACATAATCGATATAATGATGCAACAAGGGTATCAGAAGTCCGATTCACATAATTTGCCATATTTATGTGGTAGGTAGGTAAATGTCCCGGTAAATGTGGAAATGGTGTGTGATTCTTGCACCTAACCCCAATTCCATTCAACCTCAAAACAGTAATGTAAATGCAGACCGGTATAAGTAAAACAAAGTCAACAATTTATTAACTGTACATGCCTTTTATAATTCAGTATAAGTAGGTATGTAGATTGTAGATACCTGCTTACTTCTGTTTGTAAAATAGGTACCTACCTATATTCTCTAATACAATACAATACATACCTACTCATTTATGTAGGTATGTATACCTAAGTGATTGACAAGTTATCAAGTTAACAGTTTTATAACGGATTGGAAATTTAAAAAAAAAGCGGAAACAAATACAACTCACGCGAATCAAAAAACTACGCTACGTAGGTACTAGGTACTTGTTTAACAAAAAGTAACAACTGCTATATTCTGGAACGGTTAATGTAGAAACTCGGAAGAGACCCTTAAAGACGCATGTATGGAGTACGAAATTATACTTATGGGTGCGAAACTTGGACAATGGGAGAAGCGGATTGAAAAAGAGTAGAAGCGTTTGAAATGTGATGCTACAGACGGGTGTTGAAGATACCGTGGATAGACAAGTTAGCAATAAGGAGGAATTAGAAAGAGTTGGGGAAAAGAGAAAAGTATGGAAGACAATAAAGAATAGGGGATAGGATCGTAGGATGGTAGGATGGTAGGACACCTTCTGAGACACAAAGGAATAGTTCGCGACATACTAGAGTCAGAGATAGGAATAAAGAGGTAGAGGTTGGAGCAGATTAGACTACTGCTCTCAAATAGTTGGGGATGTAGAATGTTCTACTTTTACGGAAATGCGTAGGCTAGCTCAGGGAAAGGATGGAGGTACGCGTCCTACCAGTCTTCAAAAGAGAACTTTATGATGACGTACTATTTAATTATTATTGTAAAATAGTTAATAAAATTTCCTTTTTTAGTTCAGGGAGGGAACACTACGGCGATTCAGTATTTGGCTCCGTCATGCTCCTAGTATCCTGTTTCAAATTATGCTAACCGTAACACGTTACCAAGTACCAAGGGGTCCCAGAAAACTGTCGATAAATTACATTATGTTCGATTTTATTTAGAGTGGCTGCAATGGGGCAGCCGATAATTTTATAAACTTTTGCAATGATAAACTAACTCGCGAAAATATCGATAATGCTGACCGGTTTTCCTTCTGGCTCCAACGAACCACTTTTTCCGTTTTATTGGTGTGCTGTACGATGTATTAGTCTGGGTACAAAATAGAAAACACCAGTTAGAACCAGTTAATAATATTTAACAATTTAACTACACATGCATATGCATAATACTTATGGGACTGCTGCGCGCTGAAGCTGGGACTTGTACGTTATACTAAGTTCTGACGTCACGCGGCCTACTATCGCTGCAAGGTACGATTTCTAGCCTCGCACCGACGGAAAACTTTGCAACGGCTTCACAGGCGATGGATTTTTTTTTAACAAAAATTAACAACATAACTGCCTTCAGTATAATAAACTCTATCAATTTTAATGAAATTTGAAAATTACCGAACCTGCCCATTGCAGGTGAAATTGTGAATCGATTAATGACCGTGTTGGTATCGAGCCCCAAAATTATGGATTACTAAAATGATTATTTATCAGCTGAAGAACAAATATGTACCAAAATTTCCAGGTTGTGGACAGTCGACCCAAAATACAATCCATTGATAAAAAACGCATATATAATTAACATCGACACAGGTGTGCATACTTAAGTGCGCCATTACGGCGTGTACAGATGATGTAGCGCGCAGTTTAGCCGATGGGCTCTTTACCAACATAAAGTAATATCAGACTATTATTTAGATAGAAACTATAAATCTCACCGTGGGCATCGAGCCGCAAAAGGCACCGACGCCGGCTAACGACTCTCAGATCGCGTGATTCCACCATCCGACACCGTAACTGAAAATGGCAAATTGCTGCGGCTCGCTTGGTTCAGTTCGTTGCAGACGAATATATTTTGGTTAGTTTTTGGCAGTAAAAGTAAAAGGAGGGATACAAATTTAAAAAAATTGACATAACTAAAAATCAAAATCAAAATCAAATATTAAAAATTTATGAAGAACTCTTAAATCCTAATTCTTATTATAATAATTGTAAATAACTTCTACTCCACTACAATTGGCAAAATTGAATGATGGAGCCATCTGCTCATTAAGGTTTGTACCACGTTTGTGGATCTAAAATCGTCCGAATCACCAAATAACATTTTAGAAATAAGGACACGAGTCTCCGTTGGCTTGATTATTGTGAGGTTAATAAGTTGTAGCCTTGTGCTGCTCAGTAATGCTGGAACCTGCTAGACTAAAAATCTGCTCAGAGACGTGTTTTTTGTTATTTATAGATCTTTCCACATAACTCTCAATAAATAAAAAACAAGAAACAAAATGATTCGTCAACAAAAACCTAACAACAGTATTTTTTAGAGATCAACCTGTTACTTAAGAACTTGAAAAGACAAACAAAAAAAATATTAAAAGGAAAAGCGCACTAGTAGAACCAAATTAATAATGGATGTTACCACCACGAACTCTTATTACTTCCCCTAAACGTTGTGGCATGCCCTAAATGAGGCTATCAATAGATTCTTGGTGTATTTGTTCACATTCTTCTTGAAGCGCCATTTAATGTTTCTGGTAGGGGTTGGCGACGTCTAATCCTTTTCCCAAGCTGATCCCACAGATGTTTAATGGGATTCAGGTCTGGACTATTGGCTGACCATGGGAGACGTCCAATACCAACCTCTTCACGGTACTCGGTAACAATTCTTGCTGTGTGTGGGTGGGCGTTGTCATCCATAAACACAAAATTGTCCGCTGTAAATTGCATATATGGTGTGACATGGGGTTCCAGGCACTCAACAATGTATCGGTGAGCCCTCAGAGATATTCCGGCCCACACCGTAATGCTACCACTATTGAAACTGACCCTGGGAGATATACAACATTGACTGTACCGCTCCCCTGGTCTTCGCCACACCTTTTCACGTCCATCTGGTGACCTGACACTAAATCTTGACTCGTCTGAGAAGAGCACGTTCCTCCATTGATGTTCGTCCCAATTTATGTATTGCCGCGCAAATGCAAGTCATGCTCTGCGATGTTCTACGGTCTACAGGGGACCCGTAGCTGGCTTTCTTGAAGTCAAAACATATTCGTTTAGCCTTTTCCGAACTGTTCTGGCTGAAACTGCCACTCCTCGAACTTTGACTAACCGTCCAGCAATAGGTGATGGCAATGCTCGATCGGGCAGCGCAGCAACATGGATAAAACGGACATCTTGATGGTTCGCAGTCCATGGACGACCAGATCCGACCTTCTTTACAAACCCATGAGTTTCACGAAATCGCAAGAGTACATTTTGCACTGTGTTACGGGGTATATTCAGCACTTCAACAATATACCGCACTGTTCGGCCATCATGGCTTAAAGCAACAATTTGTGAACAAATTTCGGGGTGCATTGTATGGAAAATGTTAAAAGCTGACATTTACAAATGAAATTGCACCAAAAAACCAATAGAAAATAGAGAGCAGCCCAATAAGGTAAAAGATTTTGATGTTTCAATAAAGATGCATGAAGAGTCAAAATGCTGATTTGGCTGTTTAGGCTGACGAAAGGTGCAATATTCAGCTAAAACTTTTTTTTTCCTCACTAGTAGGGCAATCGTTAATTATTTGCGTAAGTTAAGTAACATAAAAATATTGTAGGGCCTCAAAATAAAAATAAAAACATGTGCAAAAAATCTGTTGCGTTTTTCTATTTTTTGCCTTAAATTCATATATTTCCTGCACAGGCCAACCACGTCCTCCGTCACAGTGCTGCTGAAATTATTCACCACAAATGAACGATCTGTATGATTTTTTTGTTTTTCTGACGGTGGTTAAAAGACTGGGTTCTCAGGTCCACAATGTCTTCACAAAGGAGCTGGCACAGCTCCACACCTCGGCATGCGTCTGCTACTGAACTTGAACTTGATCTCGATCTGGGCTTGTATCTACCCATCGTTCTTTCTTTTCAGAAATGACAGTAGCTTTGAAAATTTGCTAATATCTAGATTATTTTCTATAATTAGCTTAGATTTTAGCATCGAGTACACAGACCATAATGTTGAAGCCTTGAAAACCTTCGATTTCTCTAGAAAATATGCCAGCAGCACGTCTTTTTTCCCACACCAGTCTTTAAACACGCCATTTTAATTATTTTGATCATTTTGGAGTACGTGCGTGTTGGTGCAATTCCCAAATTTCGCAGGAGTTTCCAGTTTCAGCAAATCAGAGTTTATAGATCGTTAAACCGATAAGCGAATATTGCAGTGATCATCGTCCACTGGTTTGCAATGAATCGACAACCTGGAGATTCTGGGACGTTGTTACGACCCCATATATCATTCGTACCGTGGGTAAAATGTTAAGCGACAGCCAACGAAAGTATAAAATGTAAATGCGATGTCCGCAACTTTTTTTGCTTTTCTCAGAACCCCGTCAGGAGACGAAATTTCTTCGTTGTTTCGACGGTCCTCCGATGCTTATCTCGGGGAAAAAATACACGGCATGCACACGGGCGCTGCCTTGTCAACTTGATTTAGCTGGGACCGGTCATAAAATCCGATACGCGTCGAGTAGGAATATTTTCTGTTCGGGGTCGTATTTTACCAAAAGGACATACCTTGTGGCCATACCACTTTGGTTTTTGTGCGCCCATAGATATAATACGGGTTTTGATATCTGTAACGGTAAAACAATAAAACGCAGCAGGCGGTGATGGGTGTGCGTGTAGTCTGGTGTGCGACGGGCGGTCACCGGCGCCAACTCCGATCAGACCCGCACGGGATGCCCCGGCCAACTTGGACCGGCCAGAATCAAATTGTTTCTTAGTATCACGTTACCCATTTTAATATTTAACTAATAGATTGTATTCATAACGCTCAACTTTTCCTATTTATAGTGGAAATTCACGCGTGTTTACTCAATACGGGATCCAGCGTTAAAAATGTCCAATATTTTTGGCGTTCCAGTGTTACATTACACACATGATACAAGGATCCGATGAACGGATAGTACCAAATACGCGTATAATTGTTCGCCACCACGTCCCACAGGATTATGTCAAGTTTCATCGCTTCAAACTATAGGGGTTTTTTCACACCGGCGAAACGGAAATGTGTAACACACATTGGAGGCAGGATACCTAATGTACCTAAGTTTTAAATGACGTTAGGTGCTCTTCTGGAATTAAAAAAACGGAATAGAAAAGGTGGTTCTATATATAAGAAAATTGCCCTCCGGCGGGAAAATAAGCATCACGAACAACCTGTTGTTGAGTCAATAATTACCGGTTCAAAGGGAATATATGCGAAAGCTCTGACAGCACCACGTCCTGGCTCTTAACATGATAATGATACCCTTAATTAGAAGTGTTTTGATGAGTTGATGTTTGCTTTGAGCTCAGAGTGAATAAAACGAAACATAAAAGCGAGAGTTGGCAAAATGCTTTTGTTTTTAAGATGAAAGCAACATTTAAGTACCTAACAGGATTTCAAAAAAAAAAATAAAAAATTGAAAGCTTATGTGTCCTAAATGTGGGTTAAAAATTCTGGTGCGTATTCCTGCATAACATTCCTCCATTCAGTATGATTACTGTGTATGCAACAGCATTATTTCAAAGTCAGCGGATCATTTTTTCAACAAAGTAAACGTACAGCCATGGGAAATTGCCTCTCTCATCAGTATCTATCCGACTCTGCACGGCTATCGTCACGTGCAAATTATAATTGCAAAACGGACGATTATGCTCTCGCCATGTCGTACGTCATTCGACCAGATGGCTTGCACAGAATCAAGTTATCTTGAATACCGCCGTTTAATTTTCGGTCCATGTAGTAAATCGAGAACTTCCGCAAACGGAGGGCTGATGCATCGACACTTGGTTAAAAGAATATGGACTGTAGCAAATCCTTATTACGAAAATGAATTAGGTAGAACATTCTGTATGTAGTCTTCACATAATTTGTATAGTGCTGGCAGCAAAAATCGATTTTTCGATTAATCGCGATTTTGGGAAAAATCGAAAACAGATTAATCGATTTTTAAAGTCGACTTTAAAAATCGAGTTTAAAATCGATTTTAAAAATCGAATTCTAAAGTCAATTTTAAAAATCGACTTTGAAATCGATTTTTAAGTCGATTTTAATGGTTAGGTTTTTTAAATAAATTATTAGTTATTTAACGAACAAGTTTATTAATAAAGGCGATTAATAATCGATTTTCACTCACGAGCGCAGCGAGTGAGTTAATTGTCTAGATTTAATATACGAGTTATTATTATTATTATAGTTATTTCCGCCGACTTTTAACGTAAAATCTTCGTCAACATCCTTTTATTAAATTTTGTACGAATCACTATTTCAGAAACTATAAACTTGACAGTGATAGATCTTGATGACATGACAACTTGATTTGGATATTTCATGTGTTGACCGCATGCGCCATCTGTATGTGGTAGCGAAAACTACACTTTCTTGAGCGACACCAATAGTCCTTTCTTTACTGGACACCCTGGATACCGTCACTCTTGTCGTGTTAACTTTATATTCAAAATCGGTTTTCAAACCAAATTTTAAAGGGAGTGACTACTGCTCCGGCCGCCGGCCCCCTGAAATTTTGTTTGAACACGGTCGGGCATGCGCATTACAGAATGTCAACACAATTTGCATTTTGGAGGCGTAAAAAAAATTAAGCTGAGAGAACGCATTTTAAACAAAGCCCTTTCTTGCCCTCTCGCACCAGACACACGCATTTTTTGGAAAAAAGATGATGTAAAAACAATCAAAATATATCAAACCGCTGCGGAGTCAGAACTCGTCTAGCCGTAGGAGAACAAAATGGCAGTTCTGTACGATATCCGAACACCCACCGAGACCGTTGTGGCGTCACTAGCCGATAACGATATTCTTAAACGTCATTTTGCGGACATTAAGTAATGCGCGCGTCCGACCGTATTGGAATAAAATTTCAGGGGGCCCAATTTTAAACCGATTCTAAAATCGACTTTAAAAATTGATTCTAAAGATCGATTCCAAAATCGACTTTAAAAATCGATTACGAAATCGACTTTAAAAATCGATTCCGGAATCGACTTTAAAAATCGATTACGATATCGACTTTAAAAATCGATTCCGAAATCGACTTTAAATTCCAAAATCAACTTTAAAAATCGACTTCCAAAATCGACTTTAAAAATCAACTTTTAAAATCGATTCCAAAATCAACATTTTTCCGAAATCGATTTTCTCAAAAATCGATTAATCGATTTTACATTTCTGCCGATTTTGCCAGCACTAATAATTTGTATGTAAATATTTACATCAAAATGATCCTCACAAACGAAAACGCTGCTTGGAACTTCAATAAAAGTTTTGTTTGGAGTTTTTGTGCTAGTATTTTCGCGCTTGGGCACAATACACCATCTGTAATAAGTATTTGTAGGCATTTCGGTGCACTATCGCCAATATAACGCTAGCAGACACAAACAACTCAAACTCTGTTGAATACAGTAGCTGCTTGCAGTTTGGTTACCAAGGGCGCGCTGCACTATTTGCTTATGGATGACGTCACACGCAACACGTGCTGGTCGGAAGCCAATGGCTTTTTATCACTTATTTAACTCTGTGAAAAACTTTCGATGTCAAAACCTAATTGATTTAACGAAATTTTAGAGCTTAGAACTGTTAGTTTCGACGTCAGTTACACTATTGCTCTAATAAAAACCACTCGAGCAAGGGGTGTAGCAACTCCCTGCCACCCCTGGTAAAAATTTTGCACGTTTTCCTTTGCCGCACAGTTATTTTTGTATAATTTATAGTCCGAATAACGACTTTTCCCATAAATAACGTGAAACTTAGTACTAATTTATGCTCGAATCGTAAAAAATACGGTACGTATCATTTTATTATCCTGAACTAACCATTAACGCGTTTATTAATCATAAATTTAGTCCAGAACAGTTCGCGAGTCTTCCAGATAAATAACAATCTTATTAATGGGCGATTTGTCGTGGTACACCATAAAAGACAAAATATAATAAACTCGTTCCACTTACCTCGGTATCAATCTTCTTGAATTCTTCATCGTCTTCGTCTACCTCGAAGTAAAGCTCCGTGGATGTTATGGACACTATACCGGGAGCCACGATGCCGGGAGCTACAAGCCTCGCTTTGGTGCTAATGTTCACCGGACCTACGCAAAGACGAGCAAAAATATGTATTTTCCGCTTCTCCTGCTCTCGCGAATTATATACCTGTAAGGTCATTGTCTAAATCGCGGTCGTCGGACAATAACTCGCTGTCGTCCATAAGATCGGTCGTCTGAATTTGTTGCTGATTTCTGGTTGCCGCCAAGTGAGCATGAAACTCTTCTCTGGCCTGAAAGAACGTCGAATAAGAACAAAAATCGGTTCGCCGCGCCGTCGCTTAAAACCTAACAGTATTAGTCTAGTGGTTAAGGCACTAATACGCGACACCACAATACAATATTGTTACGAATGAAGTTTATTAAGGGCGCGCCGTTTGAGTCATCTGTAGTTGTTTATGTGCTATGACAGTTTTATGGACGAGATAATTTATTAATATAAATCTCTAAAGTAAACAGTTCTTGGAAACATAGTCACTATAAATAAAGTTGTGTATTGTGTTTAAATCCAAATACGTAACAATTATTGGTGTCAGAAGTGGGATTTGGAGCCAAGAAGAGCGTCGTGAAAGGCCGTGGAAAAGTGGTGAATTTTCCAGAAAAAGCTGGGAAACTTAGTTTCTGTGTGGTCTTTCGGCACTTTGGGTTTGTGAATACCCTGGAGAGTGCGTTAGACGCTGATGGGACCAAAGACTTATAGACTGGACCTAGAGTCCTTATGCAACGGCTGATTTTGTTTTGAAGCCTACACGTTCGTAGGCCAGCGGGTCGCGGGGATCGTTCTTTATTATTATATTCAAGCAACGGACCAAACGAATGTTCCGCGATATTCTCTTTCCGAGGCAGCACCTGTTTACTACACAACTGGTCGGCTGCTTTGTTTTGCCTTTTCCACACCCAAACGCTTAGACTGTGAGTATTATTTCTGCTTCGGCCCTAAATGTAAATATAAGTCCCCTCTACAATTCTTTGGATGGGACGCCTGGAAAGCTATAGAAAGTTCCAGCAAGTTTAGAAGTTCGTCGAATTAAGAAGAAATTTCGACGATTTTGAACTCAAATAACTTGGTTCCAACGAGATCTTGCAAGGATTCGAGGCCGACATTGTCAGTTTGGTTCGACTGGCATATCCAACAGCACCAGAGGCATTCTTGGAGAGCCTGGCAGCTGAGAACTTGATCTAAGGCCTGCGAGATAGTGAGACTAAGCTTGCCCTTAGGCATTGGCAAATGTTTCGGCTCACCCTTGGCAAAGCAAACATCCTGGGGATATCCCAAGCTGCGTCAGATCCAGATGAAAGACGAGCCAGACGAAGACCGTAAAAAGTCACCTTCAGGGAAGATGTCGAAATACTCTCAGACGGAATCCAAATGAGGAACTGGTCCGATCCTACCAAGCTTCAGTAGAGAAAGTGAATGTGTCGGGACTGGTTCGATTTGGAGATGGTCTGATGGTTGAGGGAGTTATTGATGGTAAGAAGACTGAAATTACCATCGACACGGGAATCAGTAATACGATGGTAAGAAGAGATGTTGTACCACATTGGAGGATTAGGAGACATTGTTATTCGACAGAGTTCTGGTGGCTGATGCTACGGATGGAGTTGGCGCTGGTGTACTCCGGATTGGTGAGGAAGAACTAGTGATGAGTTCTCCTGGGCAGAAGAACAGTATTTGTCGAGGGAACGTCAAAGATGTTGTATTGCCTACTAGATCCAAGAATGTCGTACGGGTCTATGTGGATGGTGCCCCAAGTAGTCTGGTAGGATTGGTCGAGTCGATGTATGACAAGACGAAGAAGGAAAGTTGCTCTAAACACCGAACGGGACGAAAAATTGGCAATACTGATGCGTCTTCTAGAAAAGCTTGCCCAGAAAGTCTGAAGAGCTGGGTGGGGCAAGAAAAAGAGTCAGTAACGCCAATAAGATGCCATCGAATCCAACTACAGGTTAAAGATAAATACATTCGCCTGGAGTGTCTGCAAGAAGACACAATATGATGCCAAAGTTAATTCGGCAGGTTTCCAAGATGGCAATTTAGTGTAGTCGTATAATTCAGCGCGATTGAAGATGCTGGAGTGTAGAAGACCATTTCTGATAGTTTTTTAAGGAGGGGCAGTGTTATGAATGAAGTTTATTAAGGGCGCCGCCGTTTGAGCAATCTGATGGATTTAGGGTACACACCCCCATAAAAATATTATCCCATGAGAGGAATCTTTCATTTATAGCACCAAATAATCTCTCTTGTCCCACAAGTATGTGAAAAGACTAGAAATTTTTTAGAAAGGACTACATAATAATTATTGGTAGTGCGCATAGTAGTGTTATAAACTCAAAAGAGTAAAACTTAAAATTCACCTGCAATATGGCATCCTCTGGTGCTCCATGCTCGATAGCAGCTTTCAAACTGGCTTCAGGATGCGTCGTGCCCAAAGGGTTGTGCACAAAACGTTTTCTTCTTCTAGCATCATCCTCCCAAGCATCCAGCTTCCAAAATTCGTTCATCCTAGAAATACTAGTAATTGAATCATTCGCGATTTAATTTTTACGCTCCGCTTACTTTGCTCCGACAGGGTCCATGTACCCCCAAGCCCCATGTTTATTGGACATTATGTTGCGCACTTTTTCTAATAATCTGCTCGCTATTACGTTATCACGTCGTCTGGCTGCTGTGATCAAATGGTCGCACATTCTTTCTTCTTCTTTACGGTCCAGGAGTGTCTGGGCACATTGGGACTGAAAGTAAATAGAATTGAGTACCGACACTTTCATTTCATGCAGACAACTCACTTCAAAATCGGCATGTTTAACTACATCGTCGGCTCGCATCCTGTTCAAGATGAACTCCGCTTCATTTGCAACTCTGACAATATGGTCCTTCATCGCGTGCGATAGCAGCCTTCCTTCATTTATTAATTCAATAAATGCCAAACCAGCGTGCTTTTGTAACGAATTCTGCCACTCTTGGGAGCACAGCAACATCACCAATTCGACCACAGAATTACTGTTTTTGAAGGTGGTCAATCCTTTGCCTTCCATGAGTAATTCCTGACCGTGGGAACCGACGAGTGTTTTAGATAAGAATGGAGCGAAATCCACCATGATTTCTCTTAGGAGCGGACATACTGAACCCAAAGCCATCTCGAGTTTTTGAGTCAGGGAAGCCTCTCTCGACGGAGTTGGCACCGGTATATGTTCCACCAAATTGTTTACTTGTAAATCATCCGGGCGTATTTGTGAAGGTTGCTGCATAACGGCATCGGGAACTCTGACAACCGAAATTTCTGATTGGTGTTTATCCCCTCTATCACTGCCCAAACTGGATATATTTCCCTCTCTATCGACCATACCAACGTGACTGTGAGCCATATTTTGCATGTTCCTGCGGTCTTCTTTCGTCGGAACATCGCCGTCTTCATTCAAGTTTATATCGGTCCAATTTTCTTCACCGCCGATCTTGTTGTCGTCCATCACCTCGCTGTTAGTTTCCGCATTGTTCGTTTCCCCAGAATTGACGGAGTTCACTTCTTCAAACGAATCCATGCTCTGCCAAGGAAAATTTCAGAAATAAACAAGGTAAATACAAAGGCACTCCTATAAGTCGCTTCTGACATCGTGCAATCACATGAATTAATAATTTTGACAAAGACTCAAGTCCAATTTCTAAAGTTCCTCGATTCCTTGAAACGTTCTTTAAAATGGGTACGTTTGATTTGTACAAGTGGATGGATCAGTTCCCGTTTTTCCGATTGTCTATGTGACATTGCTCGTTGTACTATTGCTCTCCACTTGTTTCGATCTTTAACATCTTCTCTCCAGTTATTCACCTCCATGATTTGTAAATCCCTCATCTCATCATCCATCCATCTTCTTCTTGGGCATCCTCTGCCTCTTCCCTCATCCGGCCTCCACTCTGTTATTCTTCTCAGTACACTGTCTTCTGAGGTGCAACTTATGTGTCCAAACCATCTCATTCTTTGGGCCTTTATAAACTTTACAACATCCTCTCCTCCCACCTCTTGGAGTATTTTGAAATTCATTCTTCGTCTGTACTCTCCATTGTCCATTTTTTGCCAATTAATATTTTGTGGTAGATTTTTCTTTCAAACCCTCTTAGTTGCTCTTCCTCTTGTTTTGTAAGGTTCATCGAGGTATTATCAACTCCTTTAGCCATCGTTGAGGTATTTTCTCCTCTCGCCATATCTTGATTATGAGTTGACGTAACTTCCTGTGTAGTTCTTCACCTCCTTCTTTTATCAGTTCTCCACCAATTACAATTCTCTCCAGGGTTTTCACCATTCTTCATTTTTGTCATGACTTCTTTCATTTGTTTATATGTTGGTTCCTCTATCGTCCCACCTTCCATATTTGTCTGTTCATTATTATCCCTTTCATTTTTCTCCACGAACAATACTGACTGGAAATATTCTTTCCAGGTGTTCTTTATTTGATCTGTCTTTATCTGCAGGTTTCCTTAGTTTTTTTTTCTCCCCTTAGGGCCTGCCTGCCCGAAGGCTCAAATGCACTGCAGCCACAAAATGGGCTTATTGTGCTCACCATAAATTCTAAGTCACACCCATCCCATGATCTTGGTGCCTTGGACCAAACGGTACAAGTCAAACATTGAACGCGTGGAAAATTCTTCCGGTTCCATCAGACATCGCCCGAAAATTCGCTGCCTCTTCTGGTCTAGAGCTTCACATCTGCACAGGATGTGCATAGCTGTCTCCCGTTCCTTATTACACAAGCGGCAGTTAAGGTCTCCGTAATATTTGCCAATCTTCCACAGGTGTTCTTTAACGGTCGTGTGTCCCATTAGGAAGCCTGTTACGATTCTAATTTGCATCCTACTAAGGCAAAGTAGTTCTGAGCATCTTTTCCTGCAAGGTCCCTTTATATGCGACTTGCTGTGCCTGTGTCCTGGAATCACGTTCCAGTAATTGTGATGTTGAGCGCGAATCCATCCGTTTACTTGGTGTCTCACTGCACTCTTAGTTATGCCTAGGGCAGGTTCCGGTCCAACGAAAGGATCGTTGGAGCCCCGCTTTGCTAGTTTATGGGCTTCCTCGTTCCCTATCAGCCCCCAGTGACCTCGAAACCAAAGCAGTCTCACTGCGTTCCGCATGGCTAGGATATCAAGTTGCTCGAAGCATTCCCACAACAGTCTGGAAGACATCTTTGGGCTCATAAGAGCCTTCAAAGCTGCCTGGCTGTCTGATAAGATAAAGATCCGCTGATTTTTGTAGCCCCTCTTAATGTTTTCCCGCGCACATTGTAGTATCGCGTAGACCTCTGCTTGAAAGACAGAGGCATATCTGCCCAGAGAGGAGCTGAGTTTCACTGGTTTATCTCCAAACAGTCCTGACCCTGCACCTGTGTCGGTCTTAGAACCGTCGGTGTACCAGATCAGACTGCCGGAAGGTATGCTGTTCAGAGTTTGGTTCTCCACTCTAGGGTCATCCTTCCTTCCTTACTTTTTATTCCCATTGGGGCTATAATGGTCTTCTCTTGCCGTCTTTCTCTATTTCCTCCATTTTAGGGTTTATCCATTCCTTTTTAGTTTTCCTAATAAATTTTTCTGCTTCTTTTGGATTTATTCTTTTATTTTGTTCTTATCCATCTCAGATACACTTCATTTTTCTCCTCTTATTCTTTCCCATTCTTTATCCACGTCGACATCTTCCATTAAGTTTTTAATTGCCCTTCCAGATCTCCTATATACCTTGTCGGTATTTCCTTCGTCATTAGTGTCTGAGTGTTCCATCTTTTCTTCATTACTTTCTCCCCATCTCTTATTCCTTGTTGCCTAATTTTTGCCACAACCAAATAGTGGTCGGAATCCACCTTAGCCACTCGGTATGTCTTCTTCGAGACCACAATACATTTGCCTGCTACTCCTACAAAATCTTCTTTACCTATTTGTGCAATCACATCCCCTAGCATGTCAAATTTGGGTTACTGATTCCGCCATTTCCTCTACTTCCTCATACAATTTCTGTTTACCACTCATGCTTGCATCTTCTGTGTGGGCATATATGTTTATTATTGACATGCTTCCTGGCTTCGCTCTTATTCTCATTAATGATGATAATCTTCCATGTCGTGGTGTAAATTGAATATTATCCGACTATTTCTTTGATACATAAAAGGCTAGTCCATTGTTTTAGAACTCCTGAGTACAGTCCTTGCTTTCCATTATTCCCTTATCCTTCAGCTTCCCAACAAACTACTATGAATAGGCTTCATACGTAGGCTTGACGAAAATCACGGTAGAAAAGTTTGTCTCTGATAAAACGATAGTCACGACTTATAGGAGTGGTCGACTTAAACTTCAGTTTTTCAGATGCGTACACATAAAGCTTAGGGATAATTTTTATGGTAAAATTGGGGCGATACTTTGAGGTAGCACCATAAATAAAAAAAAATTTAAAAAGCACCTCCAACAACATATATTTTTTGAGTTTCTGTTTGAACTGCCTGGCAGTTCTTTTGCTGACAGTTACCACAAATATCAACCCTTAGAAGGCACTCTAATGCTACAATAAACAATCTACACAACACCAAATACGAAAAGAGAAACACGCAAAACAAATAAGAGCAAAAGTAAACACTGACCACTAAAACGGACACACGGCATTTCTTTTTTAAAATGCATTACCTTCTTGCCGCGATTTCGAGCATGCCTCACGCCGTCCATAGAATAATCTACAGAGAATCCGTGGCCGACAGGTGGCCGCTGCCTGACGCTTACCTGTCCAGAGGAGCGTCACATCAAAAGCATAGTTAGTAGACGCAAAACACACCTTTCAAGTACACTGTTAGGCATTCGCTCACATTCGCTACATACTAAACGAGCAATCTGACACTATGGTCGGTAAGAAGAGATCGGATTTCAAAGGAGAAGGTCAAATAAACGGTACGGAAGAGGAATATATCTGAAGTCATCCACAACAGTACAGACTAATAATAATCATACTCTAACACACAGACTGCTCTAAATCATTCCCATCTTGTCGAATATGCGAGTACTCACTCTTATGGACGGAGGACCAGAATGTAACTCGCGGTCCTGATTGATCGAAGCAGAATCCTCCATGACGTAGGTGGTCAAAACGTCGTAGTCACATTCTTCTTGGTCGGTTAGTGACCTCTGAGCTGTAATCAAGTTTTGTTCAGATTGCGGTAATGACGCGATTGAAAAACAGACCATGCTTTCCAAACCGGGTCAACTCAATCTACACGTAAAGCCGTAATTTAAGATGGTAATGTACGATGGTACTTATAGGGTCATAGCATATTATTACAAGTATACAATCCTAGTCTAACCATAAAGTATGTGTCGGTATAGGTAATTATTTTTTGAATTCTTGAGTAGATATTGTGGTTGGAAGACTTATTTGTAAGGTGCATCATCAAGTTTATGAGGATCTTAGAAATAAGCATCCTTTCATGCATTTAAATTTTCTTGCTACTAATGGATTGGGACCTAGACATGAGGATTTTTGGAATACTCGACTTGGAATATCTTCTGGTTCTTCCTCTATGACGTACAGGAAGAAACATAAGATATATAGAGTCTACGAGGATGAGGCTCCTACTCTCTTCTTGGCTTGTTTCCTGTCCTAGATTTAAAACATTTCCGAATAACTTGTCTACTTCCAGTTAACAGATGCTCTGCACTCACTCCATCCAGCCATGTCTTGGGAGGTCTTCTTCCTGTTCTGTTCCCGCCTTCAGGTTTCTGCTGTAATATCATCTTTGACATTCTTGAGCAGTCCATTCTTGAAATATGCTTCAGCCATCGCATTCTTCCCTACATAATCGACGTCGTTATTGGTCGGTCCGCAAAAAGTGAATACAATTCTTCATTCATTCTTCTTCTCCAGCCATCTTGTATTTCTACTCCACCATATTACACCTTCCTTTCCCACCTTGCCACTCTGTCTTCATTCTTCTTCGTTAGGATCCATGTTTCACCACCAATTTTTGCTTTTGTTGATATCGAAATTGTTTTATTACTTAGCACTGGATTCAAGGCTGCACAGAATCTCCACAGTGTCATTACTTTACTCTCTATTTCTTCATCTCCTTCCTCATTAGCAATTATTTCTGTTCCCAGAGAGTGAAAGCTTCCTACTTTCCGAAACTTAAATTGCATGGTCTGCCTCTGGGATAATGTGAATTATAAATTCTTTGGATGTACTTCCATTTATTTTTACTTCGTTTTGGCTGTTTACTGGATTAGTTTTTCCGGCTCTTGTAGCTCTCGCAATGCTTTTTATAAGCTGTTCCTCTTTGTACCGTCATATGTTTGTTTAAGGGTAGGATTTCCCAGACTGAAAAGTTCAAACAAGGAAACTGGAAAGGACATCTAAAGATTCTGGAAGAGATACAGACAGAGTTTTTGGAAAAACCATCGGACCTAATGCCGAAAGTGTTTGACTTCGAAGTGCCGTTTGAAGTGGTCATTGAGGGCCGCGCAACGGTGAGAACCCGTTTAAACCAATTAGATCCAAACTCGTCCATATGGTACACAGATGGATCGAAAACAGATGATGGGACAGGCATAGGCATATATGGACCCAAATACAGGGCATCCGTGGCCTTGGGAAGCTCCCCAACCATAGGACAAGCAGAAATGCTTGCTGTCGATCTGTGTGCCCAAAAGTGTTTATGAAGAAACCTCAGGGGAAAACGGATCTACATTCTCACGGACAGCCAGGCACTAAAGGCCCACACCCTTGAGTCGAGGTCGATCTGGGAATGTTGACAATCCCTTAAACAACTGGCAAGGGGTAACAAGCTTACCCTTATGTGGGTGCCGGGTCATCAGGAATACCAGGCAATGAGAAAGCCGATGAACTGGCTAGAGCGGCCTCCAAGACACCATCCATTGGACCGGAACCGTTCTGTGGTTCGGATAGAAGCCGAACGGTGGGAAAGGAACAGAAAACGATCCCATTGGGGGGAAGATTTCAGGTCAGAGACAGGCGAAAAAGTTCATTGACTACTCGCCAGGGAATGCCACAGAACTCCTTGATCTATCCAGGAATGAACTGACGCTCCTTACCGGACATTGCCCCCTCGAGATATCATCTCAATAAACTGGGTAAATCAGATAGTCGCTTGTGTAGACTATGTGAATCGGAAGACGAAACCTCAGAACACTTACTGTGTGAGTGCGTAGCAATTGCTCGCGCAAGACATGCTCACTTTGGCAGTGTGGAATTAACACCTGACGAAGTGAGGGAAAAGTCTCCTAGGGAAATACCAGGCTACGCGAGGAGACTGGAATTCCTAGGAACCTATTAGATGAAGGATAAGAACAAAAGACCTTGCTGGTCGCAGTTCAGAAGGGCCTAGTAGCCGATCGACCCACTTGTAAAACTAACTAAGGGTAGGATTTATCAGCTGTTAAATAGTAATTCTGGACAAACGTCTACAAAGTGCTGCCATCTTTATTTAACGCCCTATCTACTTCCATTTCAGAATGGTGTTGGAATAAAAATTTGTCTACATGACCCGTTTTTAGTGCTCAAGTTCCCCATCTTTGGAGTCCAGAAACAAGATATGTACGAGGATCCCTTTCTTCCTGGTCTGCTCCTGAATCATTCTCATCATATGTTGGACCTCTGTACTCTAAATCCAACTTGATACTCTTTAATTTTTCCATCATTAAATCCCTTCAACCTGTCAATTATTATAGAAGTATCTTGTAAGCATCCTGGGCTTTCATTATTCCTCATCTTTCCGACTTCTCCTCTTGTAGGTCTATCACTGCTCATTTCTTCTTCTTCTTCTTCTATCTTCTTGCTTCTTCTATGCTTCATCTCTGTCTCATCCCCTAGACCCACAATTTCTCTGTAGTATTCTCGCCATCTTTCGGCCATCCTGACATCACCAGTTATTAAGTCCCCTTGCACATCTTTGCACATAATCATTACTGATTCATACCTACTCTTTTTTGTTGCCTTTATTTTCTTATAAAGCTCTCTTATGTTACCTCTGCAGCAGTTTTCTTCAATAATCTCCTGATGCCAATCATTCGTTTCTATACTAGTGAGTATATAATAGATGCCCAGCTGGATGAGGATCAAAACCCCTAATGGTATCAAGAGAATACTGAAGAAGCACCTTACGGTAGTCCCTTATTATAAAATGGAAGACTTTTTGAACTTTTTTCAGTTTTGGAATAATGGTTTCTGGGCTGGTTGCCACGTCATCGTTGGTAATCTGTAACACTAAAATTAAAATTAACACTTGACGTTTCGACTCGCATGTCGGAGTCTTCTTCAGTAGCTATTCTGAAACTGAAAATCTATCGCAGGTGACTCTATTTATACTCGTCGGTAATCACTGAAGCGCGACGTTTTCACGGAACAGTGATTTCCAAGTAACTGGTAGATCCATTCCTCCATCTCTGTTGAAGTTGGGTCTCTTGAAGATCTCTATAGCCTCCCTGATCCGTCTGGACCAGAAATTGGGAATCCTTGCTAGCGCCTTAGCATCCTGGAATCGAATCTCGTGTCCTGGCAAAGATGAGTGTTCCACAACTGCTGACTTGTCTGTCCGTTGGTTCCTGACGTCCCTCCTGTGCTCTTGTAGCCTTGTGCTGATGTGTCTCTTCGTTTCTCCGATGTATTCCTTACCGCAGACACATGGGATGCTGTATACTCCTGGTCCTTGATGCTCCTTCTGCTCTCCAATTGTCCTAGGGAAACTTGCAGCAATCTTTCCAGGCGGATTGTACACTACGTTGATCTTGTGTCTGTTGAGAAGGCGTCCGATTTTGTCCGTGCATCCATCTATGTAAGGAAGGTAGGCCGTCGCAATGTAGGTTTCTGATTCCTCTCGCCGTTGGTTGCTCTTCCTGATAGCATACTCTATGGCTCGTAGAGAATATCCATTCTTCCTTAGGGCTGTCTTCAGATGCGCTAGTTCTTCCTCCAAGTGTTCCGGTTCGCTGATTTGGCGGGCTCTGTGCACCAAGGTGTTGATGATTCCCTGCTTCTGTGCCGGGTGGTGATGGGAAGCGGCATTTAAATAGCGATCCGTGTGCGTCGGCTTCCTGTATACTCTGTGTCCCAGGCTTCCATCAGTCTTGCGGTTGACGAGGACGTCCAGGAATGGGAGGGCACCGTCTTTCTCCATTTCCATCGTGAACTGTATGTTGGGGTGCAGTCCGTTCAGATGGTCCTTGAAATTTCCCAGGGCGTCCGATCCATGGGGCCATACGATGAAGGTATCATCCACATACCTGAACCAACACTTCGGCTTGAGAGTCGCTGTGTCCAGGGCCGTGGTCTCGAAGCTTTCCATGTAGATGTTGGCTAATGCTGGTGATAGAGGTGATCCCATCGCTGCTCCATCGGTCTGTTCATAGAACTCCCCGTCGAAGGCGAAGAACGTAGATTTCGTGCAGAGATATTCTCTACGAGCCATAGAGTATGCTATCAGGAAGAGCAACCAACGGCGAGAGGAACCAGAAACCTACATTGCGACGGCCTACCTTCCTTACATAGATGGATGCACGGACAAAATCGGACCCTTCTCAACAGACACAAGATCAACGTAGTGTACAATCCGCCTGGAAAGATTGCTGCAAGTTTCCCTAGGACAATAGGAGAGCAGAAGGAGCATCAAGGACCAGGAGTATACAGCATCCCATGTGTCTGTGGTAAGGAATACATCGGAGAAACGAAGAGACACATCAGCACGAGGCTACAAGAGCACAGGAGGGACGTCAGGAACCAACGGACAGACAAGTCAGCAGTTGTGGAACACTCATCTTTGCCAGGACACGAGATTCGATTCCAGGATGCTAAGGCGCTAGCAAGGATTCCCAATTTCTGGTCCAGACGGATCAGGGAGGCTATAGAGATCTTCAAGAGACCCAACTTCAACAGAGATGGAGGAATGGATCTACCGGTTACTTGGAAATCACTGTTCCGTGAAAACGTCGCGCTTCAGTGATTACCGACGAGTATAAAAATAGAGTCACCTGCGATAGATTTTCAGTTTCAGAATAGCTTCTGAAGAAGACTCCGACATGCGAGTCGAAACGTCAAGTGTTAATTTTAATTTTAGTGTTACAGATTACCAACGACGACGTGGCAACCAGCCCGGAAACCATTATTACATGGAAAACGGCCACGAAAGCCTTAAGAAGAAATTTTTTCAGTTTTGTTGTCTTTTTTACTTTGTTGTTGTATTTTTGAATTGATAATTTATTATTATTATATTTAAAAAATATATTGAATACGTTATAACCTTAATTGGGGCAATTTTAAGGCCCCTGAAACAAACCCCACAACAAATTTTATAACTAGACTAGGATCATAATAAAATAATATTAAAAGTAAAAATATATAAAGACGAAGTGCAAATTAGGGAGTTCACAAATGATTTACCAAAGCAGAAAAGAAGTTTAGTGGATTATGCAGTGCACAAATCGAATTACGAGTTTCAAAACCATACAGAATATGAAGCAGTTTTGAAACCCGGCGAGCAAAAAAAAAAACAAATAGAAACTCATACAAGAACCTGACAACGAATTACCTGCGTGGCTGTTTATGGAGTTTCTATGGTATCTGTGGTCAACTTTGTGGTTGTGATGGTGGGAATGGTGATTGTTGTTAAGGTTATAGTGGTGTTTGGAGTAGGAGGAGTGTCTGTGGTGACGGGCGTAGTTGTGTTGGTGTTGTACAGCGTTCGGATGGGAACCTGGTAAAAACTGGGGATAAACATGGTGTGACCACTGCGGGAAAAGCGGCCTCGCACTCCCCTCTGCCCACCACCAATGTTAGTACAACAGGAGAAAAAGAAACACACGTATGAGGAGTTTGAAAAATTCCACAATGGTTATTAAATGATTCTCGTAGACAATGTCCGTTGATTCCTGATTTCCATCAAATAGAATCTTCTAAATGGAAATCAAGAATCTTGAACGTATTATATATTTCGTACAAATTAAAGGTGCAAACGTGTGAAGCCAGTGCACATCATGATCGACGACAAATAAAGTCACTAACCTCGTGGACTGCCTGAATGATGGGAGCCGCCGCCTCCGCTGTTCCTGATGGACTGCACTGGACTAGGAGCTCGTAACGACACCGGAGGTTCCAAAATGTCCCGATACTTGGACACCATCAGAACGGAAATGAAATAAACAATCGCCAACGAGAGGAACTGAGCCTGTTTCGTCTCTTCCTGCAAGGGAAAACGTTAGAGGGCACGTTTAGTAAGGTCTAGGTAAGTGAGTGCCTGGATGAAGGTTCTCACCACATCTCTGTAGATGACGGCCCGAAGACGATTAACGTCCATGTCTTGGAGGAGCTTCTCTGGATCCTTCACAGGACTCGACTGGTTCGAGAGATTGTCTGCCACGTTCTGACGGCAAAACGTAATATTACGAAACGTTATAATTACTTAATGCATATTGGATAAGTCTAAACGGGCAGTACCGTAAGATACATTTGCCAAGTGTATTGGTCCATGCAGTTACGTTTACCTAAATCTCCTTAAATATAAAGTAACTACGATATATATAAAAGAAAAGCTAATAGAAGCTTAGATAATACAAAGCTCTCCTAGTAAAGGTAAAGGTAAAATTTTGTACGAATATTAATGAAAACCGCGACTTACTACTTCGAAGATCGACTTTTTACGTCGAATGTCGACTTAATATCTCGACGATTTACTTAAATATGTCGAAGGTCGACCTAACACAACTTTCGGGTTATTATCGCGAACATTGACTTTATGTCAAATGTCGACACGCGAGATTAACATTTCAACAGTTGATTTCCTAACACAACTTTCGGGTTATTATCTCGAAGGTTGACTTTTTATGTCGACTTATTATCTCGATGGTTGACTTAATTATGTCAGCTCGTGAGATTAATATCTCGAAGGTTGACTTTTTATGTTGAATGTTGACTCATTATCTCGATGGTTGACTTAATTATGTCGGCTTGTGAGACTAATATCTCGAAGGTTGACTTCCTAACAGGACTTTCAGATTATTACATATCTTGAAGGTTGACTTTTTATGTTGAATGTCGACTTATTATCTCGACGGTTGACTTAATTATGTCAACTCGCGAGATTAACATCTTCCTAACACAACTTTCGGATTATTATCTTGAAGGTTGACTTTTTATGTCAAATGTCGACTTATTATCTCGATGATTGACTTAATAATGTCGGCTCGCGAGATTAATATCTCGATGGTAGACTACCTAACACGACTTTCAGATTATTATCTTGAAGGTTAACTTAAGGTTGAATTAAGTCAACCATTGAGATACTAAGTCGACATTCGACATAAAAAGTCAACCTTCGAGATAATAACCCGAAAGTCGTGTTGGGAAGTAGACCTTGGAAATATTTATCTCGCGAGTCGACATAATTAAGTCAACCATCGAGATACTAAGTCGACATTCGACCTAAAAAGTCAACCTTCGAGATAATAACCCGAAAGTTGTGTTGGGAAGTCGACCTTCGAAATATTCATTTCGCGAGTCGACGTAATTAAGTCAACCATTGAGTTACTAAGTCGACATTCGAAATAAAAAGTCAACCTTCGAGATAATAACCCGAAAGTTGTGTTGGGAAGTCGATCTTCGAAATATTCATCTCGCGAGTCGACGTAATTAAGTCAACCATTGCGATACTAAGTCGACATTCGACATAAAATGTCAGCCTTCGAGATAGTAAGTCGTGGTTCGTATAAAATTTTACCTTGGCCCTAGGAGAGCTTCATAAAATACTAATCAAGTCAAGCAATCTAATTTCAACTATGTATATTAAATATGTAGAAAATTGTGAGTAAAACAAGAAAAAAATAGTGTAGTTATTGTGATGAGACAAAAATGAAAATTAGAACTTCCCGCACGACTTTCGGGTTATCTCGAAGGTTAACTTAAGGTTGAATTAAGTCAACCGTCGAGATACTAAGTAGACATTCGACATAAAAAGTCAACCTTCGAGATAACAACCCGAAAGTCGTGTTAGGAAGTTGACGTTCGAGATATTAATCTCGCGAGCCGACATAATTAAGTCAACCATCGAGATACTAAGTCGACATTTGACATAAAAAGTCAACCTTCGAGATAATAACCCAAAAGTCGTGTTGGGAAGTCGACCTTCGAAATATCCATCTCGCGAGTCGACATATGTAATTAAGTTAACCATCGAGATACTAAGTCGACATTCAACATAAAAAGTCAATCTTCGAGATAGTAACCCGAAAGTCGTGTTCTGAAGTCGACCTTCGAAATATTCATCTCATGAGTGACATAATTAAGTCAACCATCGAGATACTAAGTCAACATTCGACATAAAAAGTCAGCCTTCGAGATAGTAAGTCGTGGTTCGTATAAAATTTTACCTTGGCCCTAGGAGAGCTTCATAAAATACTAATCAAGTCAAGCAATCTAATTTCAACTATGTATATTAAAAATGTAGAAAATTGTGAATAAAACATGAAAAAAATAGTGTAGTTATTGTGATGAGACAGAAATAAAAATTACTTCCCAGCACGACTTTCGGGTTATTATCTCGAAGGTTAACTTGAGGTTGAATTAAGTCAACCGTCGAGATACTAAGTAGACATTCGACATAAAAAGTCAACCTTCGAGATAATAACCCGAAAGTCGTTTTAGGAAGTCGACCTTCGAGATATTAATCTCGCGAGCCGACATAATTAAGTCAACCATCGAGATACTAAGTCGACATTCGACATAAAAAGTCAACCTTCGAGATAATAACCCGAAAGTCGTGTTGGGAAGTCGACCTTCGAAATATCCATCTCGCGAGTCGACATAAATAAGTCAAGCATCGAGATACTAAGTCGACATTCGAGATAGTAACCCGAAAGTCGTGTTCTGAAGTCGACCTTCGAAATATTCATCTCACGAGTGACATAATATTAAGTCAACCATCGAGATGCTAAGTCAACATTCGACATAAAAAGTCAGCCTTCGAGATAATAACCCGAAAGTTGTGTAAGGAAGTCGACCTTCGAGATATTAATCTCACGAGCCGACATAATTAAGTCAACCATCGAGATACTAAGTCGACATTCGACATAAAGTCAA
This sequence comes from Xestobium rufovillosum, assembly GCA_963966045.1. Taxonomy (NCBI): domain Eukaryota; kingdom Metazoa; phylum Arthropoda; class Insecta; order Coleoptera; family Ptinidae; genus Xestobium; species Xestobium rufovillosum. The sequence goes on along the minus strand of OZ014492.1, from coordinate 50,708,140 downwards.
CCTTCGAGATAATAACCCAAACGTCGTGTTGGGAAGTCGACCTTCGAAATGTCCATCTTGCGAGTCGACATAATTAAGTCAACCATCGAGATACTAAGTTGACATTCGACATAAAAAGTCAACCTTCTAGATAGTAACCCGAAAGTCGTCTTCTGAAGTCGACCTTCGAAATATTCATCTCACAAGTGACATAATTAAGTCAACCATCGAGATACTAAGTCGACATTCGACATAAAAAGTCAGCCTTCGAGATAGTAAGTCGTGGTTTGTATCAAATTATACCTAGGAGAGCTTCATAAGATTCTAATCAATTCAAGCAATCTAATTTCAACTATGTATATTAAATATGTAGAAAATTGTGAGTAAAACAAGAAAAAAATAGTGTAGTTATTGTGGTGAGACAAAAATTACTGAAGAGAGAGTACGACAGTGGATAATTGCCAGCTATGTCAACCGCTCCTTACCTTTGGGGACGTTTGTACACCTCTTATGAACGACTGCAAGTGCCCCGCCTTGTGACTAGGATTATTTATTTGAGCCAGTGCAAGTGACGTGTGATGTGGTCGACATCTCTCTTTGCATTCCAAACAGTTGCGGACCGCACAAGTGCAAACCTAACACAACACACACACGCTATACATAAAAAACGATAGACAAAAGAAATAAATGAAAATAATAGAAAAGAATATTGTAATACTGAATCCAATATGAACATATTTACAGAACTCCTTTTGTGAAACATGCAACAAGCAAAGAACTTACCAGTCTGAGGCACTGTCTCAATATCCCTCCGCTCGACATATTCTTCTCCGCTTCCAGCTCTCCGAAATTTAAAGAACTGGCGAAAATCAGAACATCAGCCATGTTGACCAGTCTTTGTAAAAATGAGACAGCCACCTCAATGGGCATGCCTTGTGTAGGTTCGATGACGTCCAATTCACTCTAAATAAACAACCATCTTGAACTCTCGGCAAATCATTCAAAGTGCAACTTACATTTGGGGACGTAGCGGAGGCCAAAAGAGGAAGCAAACCACCGCACGCTATAATCAAATTATCTGCCAGTTGCGAAATCAAATGCACGGTATTGACAACGAAAATCGCATTCTCGCTGCTGTTGACGAAATCCAGGACCGACTTCGTCGAGTGACTCCTCCACACTTGTATATCAGTCTCCAAGGAAAACAGCACGTCGGACAGTAAACGCTGATGTATGTAAGACCACTTGAACTCCGGTATTCTAAAAGGCGGTCGCGTCGGACCAGGACTAAACATCGGGCGGGCTGATCCAGAACCAGACTTTGAACGCTTCGCATCTGTTAAATTATTATTATTAAATTCCTATTTCATTCAACAAAAGGCTGGTCTTATAATTAATCTTCATCAGATCATATTTAAGGCTGCAAGTATTTAATTTTGAAAAAAAATATCAAATACTGATACATCTGGTAATCATCAGTGTTGATAAAAGTAACTAATTATGTTATCCATATCACTATTGTTGATATTAAACCGACATTATCTTTGTAAACATCGATATCACCTAAATATAAATTTTACTATACATAAAAATATGAAAATTTCGATATATGTTTTTCTCAATATCATTTATTGATAATATCGATATTTCGAAAACCTCTGGTAGTCCTAGTAGTCATCAGTGTTGATAACAGTAACTAATTATGCTATGCATATCACTACTTTTGATATTATTTTTGCAAACATCGATATCACCGAAATATCGATCTTATTACATATCAAAAATGTGGAAATATCGATATCTGTTTTTCTCATTATCACCTATAGATATTTTGAAAACATCTGGTAGTCCTAGTAGTCAGCAGTGTTGATAACAGTAACTATCCACACCACTACTCTTGATATTATTGTTGCAAACATCGATATCACCGAAATATAAATTTTATTACATATCAAAAATGTGGAAATATCGAAAATATTGATATTATCGATAATTTTGATATATTATATATTGAGAAAAACAGGTATTGATACTAATTTTCACATTTTCAGTAATATTGATATCTTCGATAATACGGATATTTTCGATATTTCCATATTTTTGATATGCAATAAAAAAGATATTCCGATGATATTGATGTTTCCAAAGATAATATCATTATATCAACAATAGTGATATGGATAACACAACTAGTTATTTTTATCAACACTGATGACTACCAGGACTACCAGATGTTTTTAAAATATCGATATTATCGATAAGTAATATTGTTGTGAAGAATCTTCATCAGATCATATTTAAGGCTGCAAGTATTTAATTTACAAAAAATATCGAATACTGATACATACGGTAGTCATCAGAGTTGATAAAAGTAACTAATTATGTTATCCATATTACTATTGTTGATATTATAACGAAATTATCTTTGTAAACTTCGATATCACCTAAATATTAATTTTACGATACATAAAAATATGAAAATATCGATATATGTTTCTCTCAATATCACTTATCGATAATATTGAAATTTCGAAAATATCTGGTAGTCCTAGTAGTCATCAGAGTTGATAAAAGTAACTGATGAAGTTATCCATATCACTATTGTTGATATTATAACGACATTATCTTTGTAAACATCAATATCACCTAAATATCAATTTCATTATACATAAAAAATATGGAAATATCGGCATATGTTTTTCTGAATATAATTTCAAAAACCTCTGGTAGTCCTAGTAGTTATCAGTGTTGATAAAAGTAACATATCACTATTGTTATTATAACGATATTATTTTTGTAAACATCGATGTCACAGAAATATTGAACTTATTGCGTATCAAAAATGTGGAAATATCGAAAATATCAATATTATCGATATCTGTTTATCTCATTATCACCTATACATATTTTGAAAAATCTGGTAGTCCCAGTGGTCACCAGTGTTGATAACAGTAAAATCATGTTATCCATATCACTATTGTTGATATTATAACGGCCTTATCTTTGTAAACATGGATATCACCTAAATATCAATTTCATTATACATAAAAAATATGGAAATATCGGCATATATTTTTCTCTATATCAATTATCGATATTTCGAAAACCTTTGTTAGTCCTAGTAGTCATCAGTGTTGATAAAAGTAGCTAATTATGTTATCCCTATCACTATTATTATCACGATATTATTTTATATCACCAAAATATGGGTCTTATTACATAACAAAAATGTGGAAATATCGAAAATGTCGATATTTGTTTTTCTCATTATCACTTATAAATATTTTGAAACAATCTGGTAGTCCTAGTACCTAGTAGTCACCAGTGTTGATAACAGTAACTAATTATGTTATCCATATCACTATTGTTGATATTACAAAGATATTATTTTTGAAAACATCGATTTTATTACTAATCAAAAATGTGGAAATATCGATATTAACAATATATGTTTTTCTCAATATTGCTTATCAATAATTTCGATATATTATCAGTGATATTGATAAGCGATATTGAGAAAAACAGGTATCGATATAACGATTTTTTAGTAATATTGATAGCTTCGATAATACTGGCAATACTGGTATTTTGGATATTTCCATATTTTTGATTTGTAATAAAATTGATATTTAGGTGATATCGATGTTTACAGAAATAATATCGTTATAATATCAACAATAGTGATATGGATAACACAATTAGTTACTTTTATCAACACTGATGACTACCAGGACTACCAGATGTTTTTGAAATATCGATATTATCGATAAGTGATATTGTTGTGAAAAATCTTCATCAGATCATATTTAAGGCTGCAAGTATCTAATTTAGAAAAAATATCCAATACTGATACATATGGAAGTCATCAGAGTTGATAAAAGTAACTAATTATGTTATTCATATCAATATTGTTGATATTATAACGGCATTATCTTTGTAAACATCGATATCACCTATATATCAATTTTACTACATAAAAGTATGGAAATATCGATATATGTTTTTCTCAATATCACTTATCGATATTTCAAAAACATTTTGTAGTCCTAGTAGTCATCAGTGTTGATAAAAGTAACTAATTATGTTATCCATATCACTATTGTTGATATAACGATATTATTACATACCTATCAAAAATATTGATATCATCGATATCTGTTTTTCTCATTATCACTTATCCATACCACTACTATTGATATTATTTTTGCAAACATCAATACATATCACGAAAATATATGCATATGTTATACCTCTTGACATTGTTATGTTTGGATTCAAATATTTAACAATAAACATTATTATTATTACTCTTGATATTATTTTTGCTTACATCGATATCACCGAAATATAAATTTTATTACATACCTATCAAAAAATGTGGAAATATCGAAAATATTGATATTATCGATATCTGTTTTTCTCAATATTGCTATCGATAATTTTGATATAGGTATTATCGATAAGCGATATTGAGAAAAACAGGTATTGATACAATGACATTTTCAGAAATATTGATATCTTCGGTAATACCGGTATTTTCGATATTTCCATATTTTTGATATGTAATAAAATAGATATTTTGATGATATCGACGTTTACGAAGATAATATCATTATAATATCAACAATAGTGATATGGATAACACAATTAGTTACTTTTATCAATACTGATGACTACCAGGACTATCAGATGTTTTTGAAATATCGATATTATTGATAAGGGATATTGTGAAAAACCAATATTGATATTTTCGATAACAATATTATCGGAAATATCGAGATATATAACAATGACTTTCCTCATTACTCAAATCATTATTAGGCCAAGATGCAGATAAAAAATGATATTTGAATCAAATTCTAGTCAAGTACTCACCAAAATGATTAAGATCAACTTGCGTCGAAGTGGATGCGCTCCGTGGTCTTTTCTGGGGAGAAATTTGATGAACTGCCGGGTCCTCGGCTCCGTCCTGCCCCTCCATGTGAGGCAAACTAACTCGTCTCTTGGTTTCTTCGGGTTTCCTAAACGGCGACTCAATTTGCGAGCCATCCCCATCGCTGCTAAGAACAGCGGGATTTTCAACCTCATAATTCTTCGGATCGCAGTACTGTGAAATTGTGGGTATACTTTCGACTTGGGCATCGTTTTTATTTTCACTATTACTATCATCACTTGTTTCGTTTGTATTTTTTAGACTAGACTCGATTAAATCATTGGACGGTTCTAATTCAACTAAAGACACAGCACTTTTTTCAGTAGTTGGCACAACATCAGGTATTTCTTCTTTTTCATCGACACCCGCACTGGAGTCTTTTTCTTCTAGGACAGGTGAAGGTATAACATCTTCCGAGGTATTAAGGCTGATTTCGGTTTCTTCTGTTTTCACGACGTCCTCTTCTTTAGATCTTTCACCCTCATCTGCCATTTCTGTCGGTGTTAGATATCGTTCGGAAACATCACTATCTGGCACTTCTCGTTCGGGACTCGTTGGAATCTCCGAGTCCACCAAATCAACAGAAATTTGAGGACTGAGTTCCGTGTCCTCTTGCTCTATAACCTTTTTGGGTGAAGCAACCTCGTTTTCTGGTTTCTTTTCTACCTCGACTGCGTTATTGACTACTTCATTCACAGCCTGTACTATTTCTTCATCTTGTACTACTGGCGAAACAACTCCTAATTCTTCTCTAGCTTGTTGAGCATTATCCTCTAATAATTTCTCAGACTTTGTCAGAATCTCCTGGACAATCTCTTCCACAATTGTCGCTTTAATGTCTTCGGGGTTCTTCTCTGGGCTTCCAAAACTCGGACTGCTCTCGTGTATGCCGTTACAAACAGGAGAAAGTGAGGAATCCTGCCCCATTTCAGTTGTTTCCGGAGTCTCCTGAGACTTCACAGGGGAGTCCTGCGAAGAAGGGTACTCCTTCCCTTTTACGTCACTGTATAAGTCACTAGTCCTTGAATCAATACTGACACCTTCACTGTCTTCATTTTTAGCTACGAACGATCCAGGACTACCCTCAGATACGGGGTAGTTGAAGTCGCAGTTGCAAACTTGTTCCGATTTATCATTTTCGTTCTCTAATTCTTGGACCGTCACATTGGCGTTAGACCAACGGTGATCATCATGGTGGTAGCCATTTGGTATGTTCTGTTGTTGCTCCCAACCAGATATGGTACTGATTGGGCGTTGCTGGCGCACCAGAGGATCGGTGATGTTGTCCGTTCTCTGCCTTTCATAATGTTCATACATCTGCGCAAATTGCAACTTAAATTCCTCATACGATACCTACAAATAACTTGAAAGTGAGTATATTTATTGATGAGGGAACGAATTCATTACCTTCGAGTGTACAATAGCCAGAGTGTCCACCCACACTCTCCATCCCCCATATTCGTACTTAATCGCATGATGGAGCAGCATCCGGAATAAAGCGTAAACCATGTCGGACAACTTCTGTTCTTCCGTGTTTTTAGGATGTATATAAGCCATTGCTATTAGCCACTCCTGCCATACAGACATCTGAAGAACAGTTCTTCTATTCTCCCTGTTGTTGTTGCACAGGAGGGTCATATCTGATAGAAACAGTTTTTTGACTTCTATCAACTGTTCATTTTGTTTCGACTGGCGGACTAGAGTCGCCACCACTTTAAGTATCATAGGATTCTCCAATCTGAAATGGGATTCCGGTTCCGGATGTCTCGTGTAGAGTATTTGCTGGCTTATGTGTTCAGTCATAATTTCATACAGAACATTGTAAGTCGGTAAAGACAGAGCGTCTTCGTTCAACAGAAGCCTTTCAGCCAACAGTGTATAAAGGTTATGAGGACTCATCACATCATACTTCCTCTTATGGGTGCTCCTGCTTAAGAAAAACCCAAGGAGCTTCAAAGCTTGCAACCGAATGAGTTGACTTTCTGATGCCAGTAATTTGAAGATTGTCCTTACACCGTGTTTGGTGTCGAAAGCAGGAACCATAGAAGAAGGGTGTTCGGACATCAAAGAAATGAGCATTTGAAGGACATCATGTAGGTTTTCGTCCTACAGCGAAAAAGAAGTTTTAATACTTCATTTACTACCCCATTGACTAAGATACGTACTTCGTGCATCGTGGTCAAATAATTTAAGATACTCTGGAGCTCATCGTCTTTCAAGCCATTCCCGATCATGATCAGTTGTTTGAGGAACAGAAGAATATAAGCACGGATGGCGAGAATATCTTTTTGAGCAGGCCGCGGACCGTCTACAAAATAAACTACAAATAAACCCAATTTCATCCGACACGATCACTCCATACTAACCCAAACCTTTAGGGGTTATCCCGCTTTTCGATCTGGGGTTGCAAACCCAGTAATAGTACTTGAGCGTGTGCACGGTCTGAAGCACAGTCGAAACCCTCCTGACGTTGGAATATATCTGAGTGTCCGACAAGAATTCCGTGGCCAAGTAGGAGTACAGCCTGGATTGAACGGACGCGGGCGTGTATATCCAGAGCGCGGGGTTGAAGAGGACGTGGTCGAGAAGCTGCCAGGTCAGGAACGAGAAGCAGAACAACTGAATCAAGATGGATTAAACTGCTCCCGGTACTTACCCACAACATTTTTGTATTAAATTTTTGTTCGACACTCATAAGCGGCGTAGGCGAAAAATAATATTATTCAAGACATGCTTGGATAAGTACTGGTTCAAAAAAAGCTGGAGCGATGGTAGAACTTTTGTTGCAGGGGTAGTTTCGTACTCAGTATTTTGGTAAGCGCATATTTTGATCGGGGAATTAACGCTTTGAATTGCACACTCTAGGAATGCTTTTATTTTTTTGAATAAGTCAACAAATATTTTTCAAAACCCTAATTCCCAACTGTTTTAGCATTTATAGTGGTAGTAACTTCATGCTAAAGAAATTGGTAATACACGGACTAAATTCTAAATGAATGTTACAAATGTTTCAAGAAGAAGCATAAAAACTTCATTTTCTGCTATGCGAAATAATTTTTAAGTCAACTAAAATTAAGTACAGGGTAATTCAAAGTTCTGGAAAAGAAGAAGAAATGGGACAAAAAGTTTCATTCAAAAGTTGTACCTACTAAAATTACTACATTAATGCAGCATGTCCCAGATTTGTTGTACAAAAATCAACTTTTTTTACAAGGTTGTATAGCTGACTGCACACAATCAATATTATGGACAATAATATTGACAATTGTCCATATCCCTTCCTCCCCCCCGATATTGACGCACGGATTTCAGAAAATCTGAATTTTTGTCAATATCGATCATCAATATATCAATACAATCTAAATAATATTGCCAAATCACGATATTGTCAATATTATTGTCCATGATATTGATTGTGTGCGGTCAGCTATACAACCTTGTAATAAAAATCGATCAAGTAATCTGAACATACAATCAGATACAGGGTGTTCCATTTAAAATAAAAAAGTTGATTTTAATATCAATAATATTGACAATATCGTGATTTGACAATATTATTGATGGTGTGTGGGGTGTGCGTCAATATCGGGGAGGAAGGGTTATGGACAATAATATTGAACGTTTGCGGGCACCGATTTCGTGCCAATTATCGTGTGGCTGTTGACGTTAATGGTCGTTTTTGGTTAAGTGGCCGACTTGAATGCGTTTAAAATGGAATATGACTCCAGCGACGAAGTCTTAAATGAAGCAAATGAAAAACAATCCACCATTTTCTTTTTGGTCTTTCTTTCTTTATCTCAAATGCCAAGATTATGGCACTCACTTCTTTACTGGCTTCTTTACTGGCTAAATATTCCTTGAGCTGACCGCACACAATCAATATTATTGACAATATCGTGATTTGACATTTGACAATATTATTGATGGTGTGCGGAGTGTATTGATAGATTGATGATCGATATTGACGAGAATCCAGATTTTTTGAAATCCGCATATCAATATCAATATGGACAATAATATTGAATATTTGCGGGCAAAGATTTTATGCCAATAATATTGACAATATTATTGATGGTGTGTGGGGTGTATTGACAGATTGTTGATCGATATTGACGATAATCCAGATTTTCTGAAATCCGTGCATCAATATCGGAGAAGGGATATGGGCAATAATATTGAACGTTTGTGGGCACCAATTTCGTGCCAATTATCGTGTGGTTGTTGATGTTAATGGTTGATTTTGGTTAAGTGGCCGACTTGAGTGCTTTTAAAATGGAATATGACTCCAGCGACAAAGTCTTAAATGAAGCAAATGAAAAACAATCCACAGTTGTATTTTTGGTCTTTCTTTCTTCATCCCAAATGCCAAGATTATGGCAACACTTGCTTTTTTCTTTAAATTCATTTCTTATGAAGAATGTTAGTTCATCAATGCTGCTTACTTCTTGACTGGCTAAATATTCCTTGAGCTGACCGCACACAGTCAACATTATTGACAATAATATTGACAATATCGTGATTTGACAATATTATTGATGGTGTGCGGAGTGTATTGATAGATTGATGATCGATATTGACGAAAATCCAGATTTTCTGAAATCCGTGCATCAATGTCGGGGAAGGGATATGGGGAATAATATTGAACGTTTGCGGGCACCGATTTCGTGCCAATTATCGTGTGGCTGTTGACGTTAAGTTCATCAATGCTGCTCACTTCGTTACTGCCTAAATATTCCTTGTATTTTATTGCCGATAATTGTTTAGTGTGCGGTATTATCAATACTTTCATCAATATATTATTGTCAAACTTCATTACTGGCTAAATATTCCTGGTATTATTGCCAATAATATTGTTTAGCGTGCGGTGTTATCAATATTTTTATCAATATTTATTATTTCAACACTACCAACAGCCGGTGTTTCTTCGTGCAAATCAATATCTACAAAGAATAAACTGCCCATTGGTGTAAAAATAATTAAGATAGAGTCGAAAAATAAGCTTATTAACGCAGTGTAAATTTCAAATTGATCAATTTTCAGCAATTTAAGTTTCGAGAAAAAGATCTTTTACGTCTTCTTGCAACGATGAATTACCCTGTATATCTATGTTTTAAGCATGCTTATAAAAAACAAAAAAAAATAAAGGAGGAGTGTATTACCTACTAAAAAGTATAAAATTTCAAATTTCATCTACAAAAGAGGGCAAAAGATGCAAAAATGTACGAATTCGCAAAATAATTAAATGCTATTTCCTCTCTGCCCCTAGTACTAAAACCTGCATGCACAAACCTGCACCTATATCGAAAAAAATACTTCATAAATTTGAGTAAATACACCTGGTGACCTACAACTACTTTCGACAACATTTCTTACCTGTTTCAAAAGTAATTCACTGTTTGCACTAAGACAAGTAACGAGGTACTTGGTGAGGCCCAAAAAGGAACCCAAAACATCGGTGGTGAGATGGTCTCTGGACGACCTCTGCAGCATGAAGCTGATCACCAAAAAACCTCGATTCTGGATCATGTGTTGCTGAACCGTCTGCGAGGTCTCGACCAATTCGCAAATGAAACCTAACAACTTTGAGCTGCAAAGCTCCAGTTTCAGAAAAAAATTGCATCGAGCCACAGTTGCATGCTTACCACAATGAAGGATCACGTTTAGAATCTGACGAGCCGTTGCACTCATAAGGCAGATCCAACTGAGAAAACAACGGAAACAATACTTGGATGCCGCCAATGGAATTGAGTGTGCTATGGATGGAATAAGTTATCACCGCTTTCACGTCCTGTAATTATCGACCATCACGTTGCAGTCGGTAACACTCACGAACAAACTTACTTGTAACATGAGAGCATGTGGAGTGTGGACGAAATACGAAATGTTCCCCTTGGGAGCTGACTGCAGGCATAACTGACTATCTGTCGCGACCGGATTGTACATGAATACGATGGCGCTGGACAGCTTCCCATCATACAACACCTGCCAGATTTAAAAAATTATATGAATCATCACTCAGAACTGAAAAGTACACTACAAATGAGTTTAAACAGGAACAAACATTCATTTCACTAATTCACTAATTATATCGACTAAATATTCATGCCTACACAAACGATATTGCAGCAACGGAACGTAAATGAAATCATACTTGTTCAGCATGCATGTACATATTTTTGTTTAATGTAACTGGAACACATTACCAAGCTAAAAGCTAAAAATTCCACATATGGAAACGATAAAAGCTAACGAGTGGTACTGGACGTTCGAACAACTACTCCTCGGACAAATACCCCGCCAGGCATTGAATTACAGAACTAAATCCAGATTTTTGTGTACTATGAGATCTTATACCCCAAACATATCGTTGGGCTTGGAACATGCTTAGATCTCTATGTACTTTCCTGCTCTACGTCAAAGTTAAATTTAAACAAACGGTCGTGACATTTTCGACATTTTTTCGGCGTGAAAGACCAACAGTAAAATGAAACGTTTTGCGGGCTTGTTAAATCCCCAAGCGAAGAAAACAGCACTTAATTTAATGAGCTATTTTGAAGAGGGGCAAAGAAAAATCCAGACTGTTTACAAAAAAAGTATCAGAAGCGGTAAATGTGAGCATAAGAACCGTTTAAAGGATTGCTAAAGAAAAATGCAACAATCAGGGGGGAACTCGCTGAAAAAATTTTGTACACTGAAATTCCCCTTTCAAGAAAAATTCCCCGAAATTCCCTAAAATTCCTTGCCTTGTACATTAAAATACACCACTGATTTACGCCAGGGGGGAACTCAGAAAAAATTTATACACTGAAATTCCCCTTTCAAGAAAAATTCCCCGAAATACCCCGACATTCTAAATACCCAGAAATTCCCCGGAAATTCCTTGCCCAGGGGGGGACCTTACACCGAAATTCCCCGAAATACCTAGAAATACCCAAAATATTCCGACATTAGAAATACCCCAAAATTCCCCTGAAATTCCTTGCCTTGTACACTAAAATACCCCAGTGAAATTTGTACACTGAAAAATTCCCAGAAATACCCCGACATTCGAAATACCTCGACATTCGAAATACCTCGAAATTCCCCTGAAATTCCTTGCCCAGGGGGGAACTCAGAAAAAAATTTACACTGAAATTCCCCGAAGTACCTAGAAATACCCAAAATATTCCGATATTCGAAGTACCCCAAAATTCCCCTGAAATTCCTTGCCTTGTATACTAAAATACCCCAGTGAAATTTGTACACTGAAATTCCCCTTTCAAGAAAAATTCCCCGAAGTACCAAAAATACCCCGAAATTCACCTGAAATTCCTTGCCTTATACACTAAAATACACCACTGATTTCCCCTAGGAGGGAACACTAAAATACCCCAGTGATTTCCTGCAGGGGGGAACTCAGAAAAAAATTGTTCATTGAAATTCCCCTTTCAAGAAAAATTCCCCGAAATACGCAAAATATCCCGACATTCGAAATATCCCAAAATTCCCCTTAAAGTGCTTGCCTTGTACACTAAAATATCCCAGTGAAATTTGTACATTGAAATTCCCCTTTCAAGAAAATTTCCCCGAAATACCCAAAATACTCCGACATTGTAAATACCCAGAAATTCCTTGCCTTGTACATTAAAATACCCCAGGGGGGAACTCACTGAAAAAATTTGTTCACTGAAAAATTCCCCGAAATACCCCGACATTCCCCTGAAATTCCTTGCCGAGGGGGAAACTCGAGAAAAATTTTACACTGAAATTCCCCTTTCAAGAAAAATTCCCCGAAATACCCAAAATATTCCGACATTCGAAATACCCCAAAATGGGGAAGACCCGCTTAATCGAATTTATAACTTTTAGTACTGTAATATCAAGCGCAAATAGAACATGAATCGCGCACCACGTCAAAATTTGGATTATGCGCCTTGCTAAAGGAAAAACATGCAACTAGAAAAGCAGCATAACCGGGAGGGCTAAAGCGCGCGCTTTCTGTGACGTAGGAGGCCTATCCGTTGCGTCGTGGTATAACGCGTCTCCCTGGGTATAATGGGGAGGAGTCGAAGAATGAGCGGGGGCTCAGGGTGTTAACGGATCGGTTTGCGCATGTGAAAATCCCTACCTAATCTGTAGGCCCCGTACGTCACAGCGTCATTCAAATATTGTGTTTCAAGTGTGATGCATGTTTCGTATTCAATTATGATGAAAATAAGTCTCAAAAATAAAAAAACGAAAATTGCGGAATTTGTTTTGGATCGTAAACTATTCAATAGGATCATTTTCAAAATTTGCGGGTTTTCCCCATTCCCCTGAAATTCCTTGCCTTGTACACTAAAATACCCCAGTGAAATTTGTACACTAAAATTTCCCTTTCAAGAAAAATTCCCTGAAATACCCTGAAATACCAAAAATACCCCGAAATTCACCTGAAATTCCTTGCCTTATACACTAAAATACACCACTGATTTCCCAAAGGAGGGAACTCAGAAAAAATTTGTACACTGAAATTCCCCTTTCAAGAAAAATTCCCCGAAATACCCAAAATATCCCGACATTCGAAATATCCCAAAATTCCCCTGAAATTCCTTGCCTTGTACACTAAAATACCCCAGTGAAATTTGTACACTGAAATTCCCCTTTCAAGAAAAATTCCGCGAAGTACCAAAAATACCCCGAAATTCACCTGAAATTCCTTACCTTATACACTAAAATACACCACTGATTTCCCCCAGGAGGGAACACTAAAATACCCCAGTAATTTCCTCCAGGGGGAACACAGAAAAAATTTGTTCATTGAAATTCTCCTTTCAAGAAAAATTCCCCGAAATACACAAAATATCTTGACATTCGAAATATCCCAGAATTCCCCTGAAATTCCTTGCCTTGTACAGTACACTAAAATATCCCAGTGAAATTCGTACACTAAATTTCCCTTTCAAGAAAAATTCCCTGAAATACCAAAAATACCCCGAAATTAACCTGAAATTCCTTGACTTATACACTAAAATACACCACTGATTTCCCAAAGGAGGGAACTCAGAAAAAAATTTGTACACTGAAATTCCCCTTTCAAGAAAAATTCCCCGAAATACCCAAAATATCCCGACATTCGAAATATCCCAAAATTCCCCTGAAATTCCTTGCCTTGTACACTAAAATACCTCAGTGAAATTTGTACACTGAAATTTCCCTTTCAAGAAAAATTCCGCGAAGTACCAAAAATACCCCGAAATTCACCTGAAATTCCTTGCCTTATACACTAAAATACACCACTGATTTCCCAAAGGAGGGAACTCCGAAAAAATTTGTACACTGAAATTCCCCTTTCAAGAAAAATTCCCCGGAATAACTAAAATATCCCGACATTCAAAATATCCCAAAATTCCCCTTAAAGTCCTTGCCTTGTACACTAAAATAGCCCAGTGAAATTTGTACACTGAAATTCCCCATTCAAGAAAAATTCCCCGAAATACCCAAAATACTCCGACATTCGAAATACCCCGAAATTCCTTGCCTTGTACATTAAAATACCCCAGTGATTTCCTCCATGGGGGAACTCGCTGAAAAAATTTGTACACTGAAATTCCCTTTTCAAGAAAAATTCCCCGAAATACCCCGAAATTCCCCAAAATACCCCGACATTCGAAATACTCCGAAATTCCACTCAAATTCCTTGCCTTGTACACTAAAATACACCACTGATTTCCCCTCGGCAACAATATTCTGGCAGAGAAGGTGAAAAAAGAAAACTCCCAAAAATTCAGGATTTTAGAAATTGGACTTAAATTTTTGTGAAAATTATTAAAGCATCTAGGATTTAGGAACAAAAAAATGCAATCGAAGATATTTGTGCGAGTTACCAAATATAGCGAGTCAATGAGTCACTTTTTTAAGAATATATGTTGAAAATTTAAATTTAATATTTAGAAAGTATCTTTTTTGGGCGAAACATGGTTTTTTTTTCGAATGGGAGTGGATCGAAATCCTGGCTGGATAACTCGGCTTAATCAGTGAAAAAAAAAGATTGTCGTTCCGGAAAAAGATTCATTACCGTAAAATTGGGTTACTTTGCCAGCAAATTTAATAAAAACTCCAAATTGTAATGCAAATCAAAATGCTATTGACAGTTCTTTCATAGAGTATTTTGAAAAGAAGAAAATTGGAGCAAAGGAATAGCGAATTAGAAGAAAAGGGTAAATGCAGAAGCTAGAAAAAGTTTTACCAGCACTGTGGATATGGAAGATGGAGCAGAAGTCAATCAGCCTTCGACTTCAAACTGGGGCAACGATACGGAATTATCAGAGAGTAGCGAAGAAATTCGCTGATGGTGACGAAAACTTTATTGAAACAGAGGTTCGTGGAGTTGAAGAAGATGCCAAATTTACAGAAAAATTCATCTCTGGCTCATTAGCAACAATTGGTGAAACACTGAAAAAGGATGGCTTCAAGCCATTTGAGAAGAAAATTGAGGACTTGGTAATTGGTAATTTTTGAATATGACCACGAACTTTACCATGGATCAGGTGCAGATAAGATCCATGCAAAAAGCAAGGAACTACTGGAAATGGCTAGAAAAGAAAAACGAGATATGGTACAGATGGACTGAAACGAGGACTTATCTCTGATCAATGCTCATGGCATGGAAATCATTGGCGTACCGTGGATAGGCTGACCTTGTGACACTGGAACTGAGGAAATTGCCGCTGACCTAGTCTTGATGCTTGTTGAAAATTGCAAAAAAAAAATAAAAAAATAAATCGTGCTTACGGTGCGTGCGTCAGGTGCAGCCTGATTCATGCTATCTGATTGTTCCTTCTCACTCACCCGTTTGTGATTGTCTGGCAAATTTATATGACACTCGTTATCAAACCTAAACTGACTCTGAAATGAACAAAAAATTATTAAATAGATCAGTTGCCGACGAGCGTATTCTAGACTAGGCAACTCACTTTATACCCAGGTCCTAATCTATGCATAGCGCAAATTTGATGCGTAGTGAGTGCTTCACTAAACAAATAGATGGCAGACATTTGTCCGCAGAAGACTCGTTCTTCGTCGACTTCCGGAGTAGCACCTATGTAGCATTTATCGAAAGGCTGCCAGGGAAAATTACATTTTCATTTATTGCCTGTGAATTAAAGAAACTAGAAAACACTTACGTCATTTGTGGAGACAAACCACGCCATCTCCGTACTGGATGCAAGCTGGCCGTTTACCAGACACTTTATTTCGCTTTTCGTCCAGCGGTTGTAGATGTACACTACAGCTAACATGTACCACTGAAAATAAAAGGTTGTGATGAGGAAATACAGCAGTCTTTGTCAACAACTCCAACAAACCTTCCTGGGTTGAAATTCATATTTGACGCAGTGCTGGAAGCCCTTTCCTTTGATCTTCATCGAGGTGAGGACGAGGCAGTTGCCGACAAAGTGCGCTGTATAACCGACTCCTTTGCTGGTCTTAAAACTACAAACAAAAGATCTCTCGAGTCACCATCTCCCTCCGGCGAAAGCTATGCCGAGATACTCACCAATACAGGTACGGTTTCTCCCTTTCTATGTTTACAGAATTGATCGGGTCTAGACGAAACCACGTCGTGAACGTAAAGCCGCTCTCGTACGGCCATTTCGCGAGAGGTGGCAGCACGATAGCCTGCGGAAGAAATTTCGAAAGTAAGGTTTGGAAAACCGATGCAGATTGCCATTCTTCGTTGTATTATTTCTCGTTGGTAAATACACAACAATAAAACTTAGGGTTCAAGAATAACCAACTTTAATTTCACCACGTCCAAATTAACTCTAGCCCAAGAGTAAGATACAACCAACACATGTGGTAGCTGTTATGCTGGCAGTGCACCAAGAACCCAGTGAGGTAAGTTAATATCTCAATGTGCACAGATAAAAATCATCTGGCTGGTTTAATATTTAATTTAATTTTAATATTTTAATGACTTTCGTTTTCACTTTGGGTTTCTTGGAATTTTAACGAATATAATACAGCTAAAACCTACTCTAGAACAACGCCTACTAATCCCA
This sequence comes from Xestobium rufovillosum, assembly GCA_963966045.1. NCBI lineage: Eukaryota > Metazoa > Arthropoda > Insecta > Coleoptera > Ptinidae > Xestobium > Xestobium rufovillosum. The sequence continues at coordinate 50,691,208 of OZ014492.1, read as the reverse complement.
GATTAAGGTTAATTTTGGATTACCTTTTTCGCGGACTCGGTGGTTCTAATCCCCGGTGTTTTCTTTAATTTAAAACAGTTTTCTGGGAAGATGGGCAAAATTTCCGCCCAAATTTAATATTAAAGTGAAAGTACCTAAGCGAATTAAATTCTTCTCACTTCTCAGGGCAAAAAGTAATTCCCTCTTATAAACAATTAATGAACTTTCATGAGACCCTTCCCTTCTCGGCAGTATAAAGCAAAACGAAACAATGCCAATGTTGCTCTTTATGCATAGTGCACTCACTACACGCGAACTCGCTTGCCACTGTTTGCCCAGCTAAAAGTTTTTCTTTGTTTACATGTTTGCTTTACCGCCCGTTTTTTTTATATCAAAGCCAGGACTTAATAAAACGTAAAACTCGCGAGCATTTCTCAAACGCGGAACGGACAAGAGCGGATGCTTCTCGGCATCTCTCTTGCGCTCCTCTCCGCTCACTGACGAACAGTTAAGCAAACACGGGTCCAGACCGGCAGCTTTGAAGTGACCGGAAATTGTCGGCACACAAAAGCATTTGGTGTATTTATTCGGCGCGAATGGAATACAGTGATGATTCCCGCTGTTTACAGGAAACTCGAGCCGAAAAATACCTACTCCTTGTCGCCCAGATTTTAAAGCCCGCGAGGAATTCCGGAATTTAGAGATAATGATGGAGAAACTGAAGTATACTGGACGAGGAATGTAAAGCCTAAGTTCCTTAAAGGCGCCCAGGAAAAACCAATGGCTTCTGTATCATCAGAAGTTGAAAATTAATCTAAATCAAAACTTACACTACGTTGCTATAAATACCCAACCTCCTACTACTGAAGCAAAATGAATTGATAAACAAATAGATTTCTTAGAACTTTATGATGACAACACACGCAAAACTTTACATAACAGGGAGGTTCGGAGAAAAATAAGATATCTATTTTTGGCATGAAAATGAGAGAAAATTGTTATTGTAATAGATTTACGGCGAAATTTTTTTTCTAAAAAATTTTATTGCGGCGTAATAAGTGAAAGAAATTAGCTTATCACGCCCACATGCTAGTTCGCTTTGTTATTGGTTTGACGTCAGAGATTCGTAAGGCGCTCCTCCCACATCTCTTGAAGTGCCCGTGAAGCGGTACCTATCTCATAACATACTTATTGGGACTATTTCGAGCGTGAATTTTTAAAGTAAGGTGTCAAGGAAACATAAAACAAAGACAACATAATCGATATAATGATGCAACAAGGGTATCAAAAGTCCGATTCACATAATTTGCCATATTTATGTAGTAGGTAGGTAAATGTCCCGGTAAATGTGGAAATGGTGTGTGATTCTTGCATCTAACCCCAATTTCATTCAACCTCAAAACAGTAGTGTAAAGGCAGGTATGTATACCTAAGTGATTAACAAGTTATCAAGTTAACAGTTTTATAACGGATTGGAAATTTTTTAAAAAAACGGAAACAAATACAACTCACGCGAATCAAAAAACTACGCTACGTAGGTACTAGGTACTTGTTTAACAAAAAGAAACAACTGCTATATTCTGGAACGGTTAATGTAGAAACTCAGAAGAGACTCTTAAAGACGCATGTATGGAGTACGAAATTATACCTATGGGTGCGAAACTTGGACAATGGGAGAAGCGGATTGAAAAAGAGTAGAAGCGTTTGAAATGTGTTGCTACAGACGGGTGTTGAAGATACCGTGGATAGACAAGTTAGCAATAAGGAGGAATTAGAAAGAGTTGGGGAAAAGAGAAAAGTATGGAAGACAATAAAGAATAGGGGATAGGATCGTAGGATGGTAGGACACCTTCTGAGACACAAAGGAATAGTTCGCGACATACTAGAGTCAGAGATAGGAATAAAGAGGTAGAGGTTGGAGCAGATTAGACTACTGCTCTCAAATAGTTGGGGATGTAAAATGTTCTACTTTTACGGAAATGCGTAGGCTAGCTCAGGGAAAGGATGGAGGTACGCGTCCTACCAGTCTTCAAAAGAGAACTTTATGATGACGTACTATTTAATTATTATTGTAAAATAGTTAATAAAATTTCCTTTTTTAGTTCAGGGAGGGAACGCTACGGCGATTCAGTATTTGGCTCCGTCATGCTCCTAGCATCTTGTTTCAAATTATGCTAACCGTAACACGTTACCAAGTACCAAGGGGTACCAGAAAACTGTCGATAAATTACATTATGTTCGATTTTATTTAGAGTGGCTGCAATGGGGCAGCCGATAATTTTATAAACTTTTGCAATGATAAACTAACTCGCGAAAATATCGATAATGCTGACCGATTTTCCTTCTGGCTCCAACGAACCACTTTTTCCGTTTTATTGGTGTGCTGTACGATGTATTAGTCTGGGTACAAAACAGAAAACACCAGTTAGAACCAGTTAATAATATTTAACAATTTAACTACACATGCATATGCATAATACTTATGGGACTGCTGCGCGCTGAAGCTGGGACTTGTATGTTATACTAAGTTCTGACGTCACGCGGCCTACTCTCGCTGCAAGGTACGATTTCTAGCCTCGCACCGACGGAAAACTTTGTAACGGCTTCACAGGCGAAGGATTTTTTTTTAACAAAAATTAACAACATAACTGCCTTCAGTATAATAAACTCTATCAATTTTAATGAAATTTGAAAATTACCGAACCTGCCTATTATTTCAAATTACGTCAACAGCTATCAGAATCATAACGACAAAACGAAAGGTACACACTCCCGTATTGTTTTAGAGTAAATTCAATTATTCCGAACTTGTTTCGGAGAGTACTGGCACCGCGAGATATTCAAATTTTATGCAGATACCTTTTAATTAGTGGTCTTAATTACAGACGGTATTCTGCTCCAGCGCGGGGTGCCAGCAAGAGTGCAAAATTAAATTCAGCCGCGCGAAAATTAAATATTTTGTTAACTCTCGCGTTTTCTTGTCGGCGCGAGGTATATGCAAATTGGGGGCGTATTTGCATAAACGAAAATAAAAACTGGCACAGCGATTTCATACAAAATATGGACCAAGTAATGCAAAGTACTGCGTTCAGCAAGAAAATTCGTAAAATACAAAGTCTCGTGTTCTGCTTCAGCGTGCTGGTTTCCATATTACGAGAGTCTTTCCCCAAGATTGTTATAGCAATAAACGAACAGTTCAGCATAAGGTAACATGATTGTATTCCATAAAATAAATTGCACATCAATATTCTACGACAGTTGAATGGGCAAAGAAATTCTGCAAATTCAACCGCTAGAGTCTCCAGGGTTGATTCCATTGCAAGGCTACCAAGGGGATTTCTTAAAAGCTTATTTTATGAAACCACGACGTGGGCAGATTTATTGAAGCTTTGGAATGCTCAACTAAACATGTCATGTTATAATACCCACGTAATATTAATACGGCAAGCGGTTTTGTGCGGTCGGGAACCACGGTCATCCGACGTGACGGTCGGAAATTTATAAATCACGCTTTCGAAATGGGAATATTCACAAAAAAAAATACTTCAAAACTGTTAGAACGTAATTAAGTGAATAAGAACAGATTTTGGTAGCAACTAGCGTTTGCTAAAAAACATATTTATTGGCCAATCAAAAAATCATTTAGAGACCAGATTAAAACAACACAAATACAAAAACAGTAATTCAACAATAAGCAAACATATGAAAAACAATAATCATACTTTTGAATTTAATGATACCAAAGTTTTAGAGCAAGAAAAAATTATAAATCTCGACTGTTCTTAAAAATGATTTATAGAAAAAGAGAACAAAACTATAAATTATAGAATTGACGTACACAATTTGAGGCAAATTTACAAATTTGTATTAATAATAATAATAATAATAGATCTTTATTAGCATAGATATACGAGTAACACTCAGGTATTGCACAAACATCATTACTACAATGACCTATGCTAAAAGGCGAAGTTCATCTAACACATGCAAGCACGTGAAGATGTTCTACCACTTAACCCAAAAATGAAAAACTTATGTTATTACTAAAATGAGCCTCCCCAAGAAGAACGAGACGGGTGATGCACACAAGAAAATAATATTTTTAAATGCAAGAGAAATATAATCATCATCATAAGGTTCTCAGTCCGAAGACTGGTTGGACGCGTACCTCCATTCTTTTCTATCCTGAGCTAACCTACGCATTTCCCTAAAAGTAGAACATCCTACATCCCTAACTATTTGAGAGCAGTAGTCTAATCTAGGCCTACCCCTACCTCTTTTTATTCCTATCTCTGACTCTAGTATGTCACGAACTATTCCTTCGTGTCTTAGAAGGTGTCCTACCATCCTATCTCTCCTACTCTTTATTGTTTTCCATATCTTTCGCTTTTCCCCAACTCTTTCTAATACTTCCCTATTGCTAACCTTATCTATCCACGGTATCTTCATCATGCGTCTGTAGCACCACATTTCAAACGCTTCTACTCTTTTTCTATCCGCTTCTCCTATTGTCCAAGTTTCGCACCCGTATAATGCCGTACTCCATACATACGACGTTAAGAGTCTCTTCCTAGTCTCTATATTAACCGTTCTCGAGCATAACAGTTGTTTCTTTTTGTTAAACGCAACTCGGCCCTGCGCCATTCTTTGTTTTATATCTTTAGTGCTCCTACCGTCTTGAGTTATTTTACTTCCTAAGTAGCAGAAATCCGCGACCTCCTCTATCTTCTCATTTCCAATTTGTATTTCCATTTTAGTTCTATTTTCACATCCCCTACATACCAAAATTTTAGTTTTCTTTTTATTGATTTTCATGCCGAAGCCCTGTGTCAAAACTGCTTCCATTTCATTCAAAGCCGCTCCTAATTCTTCTTTGCTAGATGCTAACACTGCTATATCATCCGCAAATCTGAGCATGTTAATAGTTTGGCCCTGTACATTGATCCCTGAGGCTGTTCTTTCCTTAACAATATTAATCGCATCTTCGATATATAAGTTGAAAACTAGAGGTGACAATGCACATCCCTGTCTCACTCCCTTCCGGATATCTACTTCCCTTTGTTCCTGCTCACATTCTATAACTGCCTTTTGCTCTTTGTAGAGATTATGTATTATTCTTCTGTCCCTGTATTTCATCCCTACCTTTCTCAGCACTTCGAACATCTTCCCCCATTTTACGTTGTCGAAGGCTTTTTCTAAATCTACAAATCCTATATAGACGCTCTTTCTCTTTTCTATCGTTTTTTCTATAATTACTCGTAAAGCTAGAATGGCCTCGCGCGTTCCTCTATTTCGTCTAAATCCGAACTGATCTTCTCCTAATATTTCTTCCGCCTTTTTCTCCATCCTTCTTTGCACAATTCTACTTAAAATTTTTGACGCATGGGAAGTTAAACTGATAGTTCTAAAATTTTCGCATCTATCCGCGCCTTTCCTTTTTGGCAAAGCTACTATGATGTTCCGTTTGTAATCTTCTGGAATCTCGCCTGTCAGGTATATGCGACTAACTAGTTTAAATAAACGATCTATTACCTCTTGACCTGCGCACTTTAAGATTTCTGCCTGCAAGCCATCTATACCTGGTGCTTTATTATTCCTTAAACTTTTTAGTGCTATCTCAAACTCTTCTCTCATTATAGGACTCCCTAGGTTATCCCCCTCTACACTGCTTTCGCTTTCTAATATATCTTGCACTTCCTGTCCCGCATATAAGTTTCCTAAATATTCTTTCCACCTATCTGCCTTCTCCCCACTTCCGATTAGGATATCTCCTGCCTCATTTCTAATGTTTTTGGTACTAGATCCAATTTCTCTAAAATTTCTCCTAATTATTTTATATGCTTCATCAGTCTTTCCTACTTCGAATTTATCTTCCACTTCTTTGCATTTATTATCGATCCATTGCTCTTTCGCTTTCCTACATTCCCGAATAATTTCCCACTTGATCGCCTTATATCTTTGTTTCCCTGTTTCATCTAACCTATTTTTATATTTTCGCCTTTCCTCTATTAGACTCACAATATGTTTTGTTATCCAGGGTTTCCTACTTTCATTCTGTTTATGACCCAAAATATCCCTAGCTGAGGAAACTAAACTATTTTTAATGCAATTCCATTCTGCCTCTATGTCCCTAACAATATTTCCACCCGTGCCCTTTAGTGCTTCGTTTGTCTTTTTCTCGAACTTATTGCGCATATCATCATCTTTTAGTTTCTCTGGGTCAAGATACCTTCTTCCGCTTCTTTTTTTCAAAATCTTAAATTTAAGATTGGCTTTCATAACGACTAAGTTGTGATCACTATCTATATCTGCTCCTGGATAACTTCTACAATCCCTAACTTGATTTCTAAATCTTTGCCTAACGAGAATGTAATCTATTTGATATCTCCCTAAGTCTCCTGGCATCTTCCACGTATAGCATCTCCTAACATGATGGTGAAATAGAGTGTTCGCGACCGTTAAGTTATGTTTATCGCAGAACTCTATCAGTCTAACTCCCCTATCGTTCCTATTGCCTAATCCAAAGGGGCCAACTATTCCGCCCTCTCGCCCTGTGCCTACGACTGCATTGAAATCTCCTGTAATTATTAAATTTTCGTGCCCTCTCACAAAATCTAGCACATATTCAATATCACTGTAAACTGCCTCTACGGCCTCATCACTGTAGTTAGAAGTGGGCATATATACCTGTATTATTACTGTTTTTACAGGTTTCGAATCTAACCTAACCATAACTTCCCTGTCACTTTGCTGTAAGAAATTTTCTACACTCTGTCCTACTTTTTTCCGCATAACAATTCCTATTCCCGAATTTCCTCCTACAGATCCTGTGTGTATTACTCTAAAATCTCCGCTCCAGAAGTCTCCAGCTTCTGGCCATCGCACTTCACTGATACCTACTACGTCTAATGCTAACCTATCCATCTCAATTTTCAAATTCTCTAACTTCCCTACTTGTTTCATGCTTCTAACATTCCACGCTCCGACTCGTGAGATGTTACACTTATCATTTCTGATGACTCCCCCCGAAGCAGTCCCCGCCCGGAGATCCGAATGTGGGACTATTTTACCTCCGGAATATTTTACTCCAGAAGGTGCCATCATCATAAATTAAAGTACGCTGTACTAGGGATAAAATAATGTGGTGGTTTCCCGTTGCCTTCCACATCGCAGTAGTGTGTATCACAGTGCCATACCAACCCTCACGATCTCTGCCACTATGATTACTGAAAGAGCTGCTGCCCCCTTCCAGGGACTTGATTTAGTCTGGCTTCTCAAATAAAAACCCCTCCAATATGGTTAAACCTATGGTTCGGCTCTTTATATCATTGAAGCGCGCAAGCCATCCCACCCGTCCCAGTATTACTAGAACTGCGTCAAGGTACAAGTCCTTTGGGATAGAGAAATATAATAAAGTAAGAGAAAAATTTGTACGATAAATTCACTGGAGGGATAATAATTGACTAAAGAGTCTGAATTTAAACCCGCTATGGTTTAACATCTTTAGTTCTTTAGGAATACTATTATAAATTTTGCTAATGTTATAGGTAAATGATCTTTCAAAGAGTGCGGTCCTGTGCAAGGGTGGGGTAATTAATGATTTCCTTCTTATGTTTATATTGTGAACATCACATCTGTACCTGATCTTGTCATATAAATACGGAGGTGACTGAGCAGTGACCACGGTAAAATAGAAAACACACGAATGCAGCAAACGTCGATTGGCCATATTTAACCAACCAATTTCTTTAATCTTATGTGAAATATGCTCACGCTTTCTCACACCACATATTAATCTGGTACAAGCATTTTGAACTAACTGTATTCTACGCCTCGAGTGAGCATCTATGCAGGAGTTATAAAGTACATCACAATATGAAAAATTTGATAGCACTAAAGTATCACAGAGTAATTGCTTAGTTTTTTGATCAAGAATATGTCTATTTGAATATATTAATTTTAAGGCACCAAATGACTTTTTAATACAATTAGATATATGAGTTTTAAAACGCAGATCAGTATCTAAAATTACTCCTAAATTTCTCGCTTCTTGAACACAGTTCAATTTTACATTGTTTATAGAAATATTGAGTTTGCCAATCTGATCATCCCGAATGGAAGATTTGCAGAAGAAAAGTAGAGTTGATTTAGTTGGATTAATTATGAGATTATGGTCAAGACACGCCTGTAATAATAGATTTAAGTCCTCATTAATGATGGAATTTGCAAGCACAATATCTGAAGGATTAAAGGAGTAATATAGTTGAGTATCGTCTGCATAGCAATGCACTCCACAGCCCCCGACACAGCTGTATAGATTAGATACATAAATGGAAAACAAAATAGGTCCCAGAATAGAACCTTGTGGTACACCTCTGTCCAAGGCACCTTCGAGAGAAAATCTATCATTGACTTTGACATACTGCTTTCTATCTAACAAATAATTTTTGAAGAATTCAATTGAATCGTTACTAAACCCAGAATACGACAGAATAGACAGCAGAATATCATGATTAAGACAGTCAAAGGCTTTTGAATAATCTAGCAATATTAGCGCAGTTGATTTACCTTCGTCAGCTGCCCTCAGAATATCATCAGTAACTTGAGTTAATGCAGTAGTACAACTAAAATTTTTTCTGAAACCAGACTGAAACGAAGGCAATATATTGTAATTGCTCAAATGTTTATTGACTTGAATATAAATAATTCTTTCCAGTACCTTGGACAGTGCAGGCAAAACGCTTATTGATCTAAGATCTTTATAATTAAGAGGTTTGGCAACTTTAGATATGGGCATCACGTAGGACGTTTTCCATAATACTGGGAACAACATTTTCTAAGATGCATGAATTAATAATATTAGTTAACACCGGTAACACATGCGGACAAGAGTACAGCAACATTCTTATTGATATATGATCGGAACCAACGGCATTACTTTTAATAGAGTGTAAAATATCGTAAATATTTTCGGAAGTCACCAACGAAAATGAAAGTTTTGCCTGAAAATCACATTTATGATTATTTTGATAAAAATTAATGGTATCATTTATATTACCATTGGGGTAGGCTTTTACACTATTTATAAAATAATCATTAATTGCATCAAGATTTAATAGATGATCAGGAATTTCATTATGGTTTCTAGATGAATATATATTTAAATTCGCAAGTTCTTTCCATATTACATTAGTTGCATTAGTTTGAATTTTATAATTTAAATAAGCCTTCTTTTCCCTACAAACAGCCTTATTTGCAAAATTTCTAATTTGTTTATAATATTCATAATGGACAGGATTCTTAGTACTTCTAAATCGAAGCAGCGCCCTATTTTTCAAATTGATCAGTAGCCTTACATTATCTGTGTACCATGGAGATCGTGGTTTAGAAACTTTACACTTTCTCAGTGGCGCGTGTTTATTAAATAAATCTAATATTAGGGAATTAAAACGTGCTACCTTGTCATTTATATTATTTAAGTAAAATATTTCTTCAAAAGAAGTGCTTACCAAATCACTCGTGAATTCTGTTTCACTAAAATGCTTAAAGTCTCTAAAAGTTATGATTCTCGGTTTTATTTTCGAATTACAAATACTGAGAGCACAGAAAATTAATTCATGGTCAGTTGTCAATTGCCCAATGTGCTTTACCCCACTGTCAGATACAAGTACGTCATTAGAACAGACTATTACGTCAAGAAGTGACATTTTATTGAAGGAGTAACGTGTGGGTTCATTAATTAATTGTTTAAGACCAAAATCGCTTAGAAGGGAAAAGAAGTCCTCCGTGCCCCTACCATGAAAATCTAAAAGATCTATATTGATATCACCAGTACAAACAATGTAGTCACCGGACAGCAACACAGAAGACAATGTCTCCTCAAAATTTTCTACGAAATTATGTATTGACAAATAATTTTATGTCAGCTTTTTACATTTAATTCTACAAATAAATCTTGGCTTTTGTGAATTAAATTGGAATTAATAATCATCATCATCATAAGGTTCTCAGTCCGACGACTGGTTGGACGCGTACCTCCATTCTTTTCTATCCTGAGCTAACCTACGCATTTCCCTAAAAGTAGAACATCCTACATCCCTAACTATTTGAGAGCAGTAGTCTAATCTAGGCCTACCCCTACCTCTTTTTATTCCTATCTCTGACTCTAGTATGTCACGAACTATTCCTTCGTGTCTTAGAAGGTGTCCTACCATCCTATCTCTCCTACTCTTTATTGTTTTCCATACCTTTCGCTTTTCCCCAACTCTTTCTAATACTTCCCTATTGCTAACCTTATCTATCCATGGTATCTTCATCATGCGTCTGTAGCACCACATTTCAAACGCTTCTACTCTTTTTCTATCCGCTTCTCCTATTGTCCAAGTTTCGCACCCGTATAATGCCGTACTCCATACATACGACGTTAAGAGTCCCTTCCTAGTCTCTATATTAACCGTTCTCGAGCATAACAGTTGTTTCTTTTTGTTAAACGCAACTCGGCCCTGCGCCATTCTTTGTTTTATATCTTTAGTGCTCCTACCGTCTTGAGTTATTTTACTTCCTAAGTAGCAGAAATCCGCGACCTCCTCTATCTTCTCATTTCCAATTTGTATTTCCATTTTAGTTCTATTTTCACATCCCCTACATACCAAAATTTTAGTTTTCTTTTTATTGATTTTCATGCCGAAGCCCTGTGTCAAAACTGCTTCCATTTCATTCAAAGCCGCTCCTAATTCTTCTTTGCTAGTTGCTAGCACTGCTATATCATCCGCAAATCTGAGCATGTTAATAGTTTGGCCCTGTACATTGATCCCTGAGGCTGTTCTTTCCTTAACAATATTAATCGCATCTTCGATATATAAGTTGAAAACTAGAGGTGACAATGCACATCCCTGTCTCACTCCCTTCCGGATATCTACTTCCCTTTGTTCCTGCTCACCTTCTATAACTGCCTTTTGCTCTTTGTAGAGATTATGTATTATTCTTCTGTCCCTGTATTTCATCCCTACCTTTCTCAGCACTTCGAACATCTTCCCCCATTTTACGTTGTCGAAGGCTTTTTCTAAATCTACAAATCCTATATAGACGCTCTTTCTCTTTTCTATCGTTTTTTCTATAATTACTCGTAAAGCTAGAATGGCCTCGCGCGTTCCTCTATTTCGTCTAAATCCGAACTGATCTTCTCCTAATATTTCTTCCGCCTTTTTCTCCATCCTTCTTTGCACAATTCTAGTTAAAATTTTTGACGCATGGGAAGTTAAACTGATAGTTCTAAAATTTTCGCATCTATCCGCGCCTTTTCTTTTTGGCAAAGCTACTATGATGTTCCGTTTGTAATCTTCTGGAATCTCGCCTGTCAGGTATATGCGACTAACTAGTTTAAATAAACGATCTATTACCTCTTGACCTGCGCACTTTAAGATTTCTGCCTGCAATCCATCTATACCTGGTGCTTTATTATTCCTTAAACTTTTTAGTGCTATCTCAAACTCTTCTCTCATTATAGGACTCCCTAGGTTATCCCCCTCTACACTGCTTTCGCTTTCTAATATATCTTGCACTTCCTGTCCCGCATATAAGTTTCCTAAATATTCTTTCCACCTATCTGCCTTCTCCCCACTTCCGATTAGGATATCTCCTGCCTCATTTCTAATGTTTTTGGTACTAGATCCAATTTCTCTAAAATTTCTCCTAATTATTTTATATGCTTCATCAGTCTTTCCTACTTCGAATTTATCTTCCACTTCTTTGCATTTATTATCGATCCATTGCTCTTTCGCTTTCCTACATTCCCGAATAATTTCCCACTTGATCGCCTTATATCTTTGTTTCCCTGTTTCATCTAACCTATTTTTATATTTTCGCCTTTCCTCTATTAGACTCACAATATGTTTTGTTATCCAGGGTTTCCTACTTTCATTCTGTTTATGACCCAAAATATCCCTAGCTGAGGAAACTAAACTATTTTTAATGCAATTCCATTCTGCCTCTATGTCCCTAACAATATTTCCACCCGTGCCCTTTAGTGCTTCGTTTGTCTTTTTCTCGAGCTTATTGCGCATATCATCATCTTTTAGTTTCTCTGGGTCAAGATACCTTCTTCCGCTTCTTTTTTTCAAAATCTTAAATTTAAGATTGGCTTTCATAACGACTATGTTGTGATCACTATCTATATCTGCTCCTGGATAACTTCTACAATCCCTAACTTGATTTCTAAATCTTTGCCTAACGAGAATGTAATCTATTTGATATCTCCCTAAGTCTCCTGGCATCTTCCACGTATAGCATCTCCTAACATGATGGTGAAATAGAGTGTTCGCGACCGTTAAGTTATGTTTATCGCAGAACTCTATCAGTCTAACTCCCCTATCGTTCCTATTGCCTAATCCAAAGGGGCCAACTATTCCGCCCTCTCGCCCTGTGCCTACGACTGCATTGAAATCTCCTGTAATTATTAAATTTTCGTGCCCTCTCACAAAATCTAGCACATATTCAATATCACTATAAACTGCCTCTACGGCCTCATCACTGTAGTTAGAAGTGGGCATATATACCTGTATTATTACTGTTTTTACAGGTTTCGAATCTAACCTAACCATAACTACCCTGTCACTTTGCTGTAAGAAATTTTCTACACTCTGTCCTACTTTTTTCCGCATAACAATTCCTACTCCCGAATTTCCTCCTACAGATCCTGTGTGTATTACTCTAAAATCTCCGCTCCAGAAGTCTCCAGCTTCTGGCCATCGCACTTCACTGATACCTACTACGTCTAATGCTAACCTATCCATCTCAATTTTCAAATTCTCTAACTTCCCTACTTGTTTCATGCTTCGAATTAATAAAAACACTTTATATAAAATAATCGACGTTCTTATTATTGGCAATATGATTCACAAAAGTATCAATTTATGTATAAATTATTCATAAAATTTGTTTAATTTCTTGTCATAAATTTATTTTGGTTATTTTGTGAGATGATGGCAGTATTAAAATTCTTCACAAATCAGTTTGTAAACGTTTCGACCGCGGCTAGGGCCACTCAGTTTTTATTGATACATCAATACATATTACACTGCCGGACAAAAAAAACCGGACACATGTTTTTATTTTTATTTTGAGGCCCTACAATATTTTTATGTTACTTAACTTACGCAAATAATTAATGATTGCCCTACTAGTGAGGAAAACGAAAGTTTTAGCTGAATATTGCACCTTTCGTAAGCCTAAACAGCCAAATCAGCATTTTGACTCTTCATGCATCTTTATTGAAACATCAAAATCTTTTACCTTATTGGGCTGCTCTCTATTTTCTATTGTTTTTTTGGTGAAATTTCATTTGTAAATGTCAGCTTTTAACATTTTCCATTCAATGCACCCCGAAATTTGTTCACAAATTGTTGCTTTAAGCCACGATGGCCGAAGAGTGCGGTATATTGTTCAAGTGCTGAATATACCCCGTAACACAGTGCAAAATGTACTCTTGCGATTTCGTGAAACTCATGGGTTTGTAAAGAAGGTCGGATCTGGTCGTCCACGGACTGCGAACCATCAAGATGTCCGTTTTCTCCATGTTGCTGCGCTGCCCGATCGAGCATTGCCATCACCTATTCTTGCTGGACGGTTAGCCGAAGTTCGAGGAGTGGCAGTTTCAGCCAGAACAGTTCGGGAAAGGCTAAACGAATATGTTTTGACTTCAAGAAAGCCAGCTACGGGTCCCCTGTAGACCGTAGAACATCGCAGAGCATGACTTGCATTTGCTCGGCAATACAAATTGGGACGAACATCAATGGAGGAACGTGCTCTTCTCGGACGGGTCAAGATTTAGTGTCAGGTCACCAGATGGACGTGAAGAGGTGTGGCGAAGACCAGGGGAGCGGTACAGTCAATGTTGTATATCTCCCAGGGTCAGTTTCAATGGTGGTAGCATTACGCTGTGGGCCGGAATATCTCTGAGGGCTCACACAGAATTGATTTTCATTTAGAATGGAACAATGACTGCACACCGATGCATTGTTGAGTGCCTGGAACCCCATGTCACACCATATATGCCATTTATAGCGGACAATTTTGTGTTTATGGATGACAACGCCCACCCACACACTGCAAGAATTGTAACCGCAGAAGAGGTTGGTATTGGATGTCTCCCATGGTCAGCCAATAGTCCAGACCTGAATCCCATTGAACATCTGTGGGATCAGCTTGGGAAAAGGATTAGACGTCGCCAACCCCTACCAGAAACATTAAATGGCGCTTCAAGAAGAATGTGAACAAATACCCCAAGAATCTATTGATAGCCTCATTTAGGGCATGCCACAACGTTTAAGGGAAGTAATAAGAGTTCGTGATGGCAACACCCATTATTAATTTGGTTCTACTAGTGTGCTTTTCCTTTTAATATTTTTTTTTGTTTGTCTTTTCAAGTTCTTAAGTAACAGTTGATCTCTAAAAAAATACTTTTGTTAGGTTTTTGTTGACGAATCATTTTGTTTCTTGTTTTTTATTTATTGTTAAGATGAAAAGAATATAGTTAAATATCATTTTATCCGTTCGTTGTTTTTTATTCACTAAAATAGTAATTCTGAGAGTGTCCGGTTTTTTTTGTCCGGCAGTGTATTTGGACGTGAATCTTTAGAAAAAATCGACGAAATTGTAAACGACGCCCAACCGGTGAATACAAAAAAAGTAAAATGGAATACTAAAAAAGCAAGCACGTAACTAAGGCAAGATCCACAAATTAACTTGTAAACTCCCGATCTAAATTTTTTATCTGTTTTGCCTTTTATATTTATAATGATTTTTCCAAAAAAAATTATTTGTCTTGATAGCCAATTTGTAATCTGAGTGTTTTAAAAGTGAATTTAATTTATTAATTTTTGGTCCAAATTTTTTGTATTTTGTTTCATTGTCATTAATCAAACTATAAACTAATTTTATTGATTCATTTTTTGTTTTCTTTGCCAACATGTTATCAACCATCTCCGCAACTTATAATTGATTTAACTATTTTTTGAAAATTGTCTGTTGGGTTTTTTTATAATTTTGTTTTTATCTGGAACTAAAAATCTCTTTGTTTTATTAATACAAATCAATGTAATTAGTGAATTGTACATCAACCTGTGTAAACTTTTCTTTCTTACAATACTTCAGAACAATATTAATAATTAATGAAGTAAATAATTTCAGACCAAAACGAAGTAGGAGAAAACACTTTGGCATAAATCACAAGTCCCAACTTATGGAAGGACTTTCGCCTCAACTTTTATGTTTTATGTATTACACTTGCGGCAGCTTTGGCACATTTTTATCCCCGAAAGTAAAATACAGAATCCCTGAATTCATCTCATACAATGTCACCATTTACGTTTTGCGGTTTAAATGAGTACCATTCCCATAACTTTCTTAAAATCCAATAATATGCTTACCGATCCCTTGCGACCGGGAAAACTGAAGAACACATCGGGCCCAGAACGCTGCGGCATCTGGCGGAGCACGTTCAGAAGCTTCGCAGAGTGTCTCGGCTGCAAGCACAAATCGCCCAGACAATGTTTTAATAACAAAACGGGAAGGTCCCCCGAGGGGTTCAGATTTAAATTTATAACGTTTACGACCCATAAAACACACAAAGAATATTACTAGAGATTTTCGCAGGCCACTGCGTAACATAACTTTTATGCCGTCAGTTTATATTTGAGCTCGAATGGGGGATTAAAATGAGTGAGATAGGTAGTTTCCTTTTTACTGTTTAAATAATGTCCGTCTTCACCACTCTCATGTTTTAGGTTGAATTTATTTCTCGCCGAGTAGATAAGCTATGCCGTTTCCAAGTCAAAATGCCATGTAATTTCTTATGGAGGTAAAAATTCATATTACTTATAGTACATACACAGCTATTCAGTAGAAAGAGGGGCTACTGAATTATTATTGGTCATTTCTTTATTGATTCCTATGATCTAAATGCTAAAAGTATTCGGGAATGAATTTTTCCTGTACATACTCTTACATGAGATTTGGTTTGAACAAGACGATTTCGGCTTCATGATAATGACGAGGGATGCATTTTTAAATGATTACTGACCCATTTTCCGTTCACAGCCTTCATGGCGCCAAACAGGAGCTTCAGTTCCTTAACCGTGATGCTGTAACTCGCCAGAACTCCCAGCATCTCTATCAGCAAATCTGCAACAGAAAAACAGACACCAACATTTTTAACGTAATATTAAAATTTATCAACCCCGCGGGTATCTCACGTTTCATTTTAACTTTTAATGCGACGCCCCCGCGCCCTTCAGGGCCAAGTGCCTAGCTAGATTAATAAGGCACTTAAAGATAAAACTCGAAACGGGGAGATGCAGGTAACCGGAGAAAGTGATGGGATGTGGGGGTTAAGTTTTTACTTGGAAGACGGATGCCCCAATAAATCCGGAACTCACGCGCTACAATCATAAAACACGGGCGGTAATAAAAAACACTCCGGTGCCGTTTAATCGCAAAATTCCTCTGCCGCCGTATTTCCTATTACCTTGAGGTGATGTTCCCGGGAAATCTGGACGATCCATCCGTAATTGTTAGTCGCGAGAGATGGAAAATACCGAGCTGTTTACGTTGCACTAACATAACTTTTAAGGAATAAATGCAGCGGATTACTGGACCGATGCACTATCCATTCAACCGACGCCTATCCAGCAGGTACATAAAAATAAAATGTTATATTCATCCGGGTGTAAGAATGGTGCCGTCGGATGATTTTCATTACGTTTCTTCAAAGTTTCCCGACCGTACCTATTCAAAAGTTATTTCTTGCTCCCCAGGAATGCGCAAAAATTCTCTTCCATCGTTACTTAACGTAACCAAGTTTAAGAAAGTCTTACCTGCAACTAAAATATCGGCGTTTCTTAGTCTCTTGAGGACGTGTTCGATGAGTCCGACTTCCGTGCACGCCTGCAGATTGCGAACGCTTTTCCGCAGTATCGCGATGAATACGCTCCATATTTCAGCCTGAAACAAAAGGAAATATAACACCAACTGTCCGAGTAGCATTCCAACGTAGCACAATACATATTGTTTAGCGTCCCCGGGCATCAGGAGACTATTTGAAATTTTATTTATAGCCTATGAAACGCGTTGTGTAAAAAACAATGAATTGTACCTATATACCGGGTGACCACGAGATCAGGCTTAGACAACTGAAAATAAAACATATGAGTCGACGTTATACGCGTTATACGGGCGGTACCACCAGAAGCAGGTGCCGGTGTTTAATTATTGTTGCTGTGAGAGGTACCATCACTAGGAGAATTGCTTGTGAAACCTGGTTCACGACCCCGTGTTCGTTTGATACTCGCTTAAGTGAATAAATACCGACTAAATTTTATCGCAAAAAGCTCTTCCTGTAAATATTTTTGTATTATACTGTTTTACCCGTCAAATGCACATGGTTAAATTAATAGAATCATTTATGTGACTGTAGCGATTCCATCTGTGGCGCACCAAAACGGACTACCAACCCCGAAAACCAATTATATACTCGCGGAAACTCATCGGTTGACTTAAAGACTCGCGGAGCTATTCTCCCCAGTGTATATTCCTCCGACTTGAAAGCGATCGTCCGGAGCGGCAAGTTCCGGGCATACGTAGAAGTAAACCGGTACAAAAAGTAGGCACATAAATCAAGGGAGCACAATGGAGTCTCTCGTGGGATCCGGGTCGACGTATAGACGTTTGTTGTTCCGGAGACCGAATTGCTCCGGATTAGTGCCGATGCAGTTTATTGTACGACGTAGCCAGAATTGCCCGAATAATTCTTTGGGGTTCATGCGATGCGACGTCTTTACAGACATATACAATTGCGGCAACATTGTTCACCTGTGACATTTCAGGTGTACGAGATTATATGAAAGAAAAATGCAGCGAGACGTTCGCCAATAAACTGGGAGATATTGAAATTTGCTATGCGATAGCACGGCTCTGATCTGAAGAGATTTAATTTTAGTTGCAGCGAGATCAATCGGCATCTTCGATCGTGGAATGCAGGACCAGTAACTATGGATAAACTTGAAAGGTTTAAACCGAAATTCATTTTGCACAAAGTAATTTAAAAGAGCCCAAAGCGCCGCTCAAAATTGAACACCGACTACTGAGTTCGTATTTAATTGAACGATGGAAGCAAGCACATAAATAAGTTTTACAAATCGACTCTTTCATTTCGTCAAATTAGTCTCAATAGTCGGTAATCTCATATCGACAGCAGAGGCACCGTCCATCTTTTCTCAAAAATGCAGAGTTAGAGGGCCAAGGTGGCAAACCCTTTGCTGAAACTGGAAGAAGGGTCGGTTCGCATTTCCCTTACAGATTTCCCGCACATAGGTATTAAAAAGGAATCGTCCCGACGCCGACGTGGCTGATGCTATGGTTGGTGTGTCTGGTTTTTACGTGCGAGATCGTTTGCGAAGAGGTGGTGGTGCGGGTGTTCATGTTGGTGACAGTTTGGATGTTCTCGGATGAAGGTTGACGATGATGGTATTCTTAAACGTGTATGTTTGAGGATTAAAATGGGTGCGAGGTCTGTTGGGTTTGGCTTTGTAGACCGCAGAGTTTTGATTGTGGTACTTTTATGGATCTGTGTTTCTAAATATCTTACTCACTTATTCCTGAGCAACGTCTATAATCGTCTTTAATACTGTGTGGGGCTTGGGGAGGTTAAGTGGCATAATAGCGTAAAACTACCTCACACCCTTTATTTTCTTAATAAAGACGATTTTATCATCATCGTTATTATATAAATAACGCAGTCGATGCGTGAATAACACCAGCTTCAAGCGATTATCAATAACATGTGTTTCATAGCCCCAAGAAATATTTCGGTACAGTAAATTCCAGTTTCGAGGGTGTTTCTATCGGCGAAGCCTCGCTCGTGAGACATTTGCATATTCATGCCTGCTAATTTAATTTAGGGAACAATAACTGTCTAAACATCTCCAGCCACCTTATGTACCGCTTCCCGAAAACAAAACTCTCCCTTCCTACCCCTAGTTGTTCGGGGAGCGCGAGCCGAAATATCCCTTTACAAAACGACGACAAAACTCGAAATAATTCTATTTGTTAACGGAATTAAATTTGACGGGTCGTGTGGTGGTTAAGTGGCTTACGCGACGCTCTCGGCTGTCGCAATTTGTTGGTTCATTCATAACGGATATTGAAGCAAGTAAAACATGGATTTTAGTCGTTTATGTGTAAAAGCAAGTCCACTAGATGGAAAACTTACAGAACATTTTCGTAATACAACAGAAATTCCTAACGGCGGAATGAAACTTATACTTCAACAATAAAATCCCATCGACAATAGCTTCCATTACCGACGGACGCGTTATTATACTGTATACAATGCACGGTTGCATTTCTATGGCAGTTACAGGCAAAACAGCAACTCCATTCATCGAAATTGCACAGAAAGTTAGTGGGTGAACCAACTTCTACTGCTGCCAGTAAAACTTGAAATTAGTTCTGTTTGCTATTTAAAGTTCAATTCAATATTATGTCAGTTTATCTTGGGCAGACAGCGCATACCTAATTCTAAATAGCTGGCCTCCCAGATCAAGTGCAGACACGTTCTTTAGAGCGGGAAGGGAAAGTGCCAAAAAATAATAATAATTTCCCCCACATCGGTCCACAATATGCACCTACCCAAATTCTTGAATCACTTGACACAGCGAAGCGCTGTTTTCCCAGAGGTGTTAATGCGTCATGTATCAACCGCGAGAGCTTTTGCCGCGTATTTTTTATCAGGAAATATTTGCTTGAGTTGCTACTCTCGAGGTGATTTACGATTCGTCTATGACTCGGCGCTCGAGCGGTTTTTGACGAAAAAAATCGTTACCGCTGACAACGTTACAGTGTTTTATGACGTGCAGATCGTAGAGGAAGATTATGCATTGGCTGTAGTTTCAAGCATGCGAAAAGGCCTTTTTAAATCGCATTTGAATCTGAAGGATGTACGAGACCTCAGCAAGAAGGCAAGGATATAATTTTAATTACGTTGTTCTCGCTGCGAACAGACAATCCAATAAATGCTGCTAACTGTTCATAATCTTTAAAAGAGGCCAAGAAGCGAAAGATCCTAGAAAACTGGCTAGTCTACTTGAACTTTGCAAGACAATCTTCTTATTCGGAAAATATGCAATCTCCGGACGAAATCTATCAGTCGTTTCCTCCGGGGAATCAAAAACCGAAACCTCTGAAAATATAAATAAAAATGACTGCGCTACATAACTGAGCCCTGCGGGAAATTGAATGATTTGTCAACATGAAATAATTGCTGTCGCATGCAATTCCGGCGATGGGATCACCTAGCAGACATTTTTATGTCTAATATTGAAGAAAAAATTATTAATTCAGATGTAGGAAAAAAACATACGTCGATTACATTTTAGCTGGCTTTAAAGGCACTGCCATTGAAAATGTTAAAATAACGGCCGAAATATCGCGAATTTCGCAGGATTTAGTATAAAGTGCAGCCCAGTGCAAAATCTTTCTACAGAAGTACCAATTACTGGGATGTGCGACGTGTGACGTGGCGAGTCGGAACAATCACGAATTGCCGCTGGTATTTGACAAATAATTTGTAGGGGAAAGCATAATCTCATCGCTGCTCGTACAACTGCAAACTGTCAGTCTATCTGAGAGACTTTTATATAGAGATACACTTCTCTGTTTGTTATCCGAAGATTATGAACGATATTTCTGTATAACTTCCACAGCTTTTAGTGGATGATTGTTCATCTAATAAAATCTGGCAATACCTCTAGGTTTTAGGAAGAGCATGTCCTGTTGTGGAGGCAACTAATAAACTTAGTATATTTGACTAAGCTGTCAAGTTTCCGTTCATCATTTTCCAGCACTTGCGACAGAGTTTGTACTAAAAGAAGTGCGCCCTGCCATGCAATTAAGGGCGCAATATTTTACCTAACTTACTTGGAACGATGCCATTTAAAACTTTTTCCCTGGCATACACAACTGTGTTCCGCAGAAAAAAGGGACAACTTTAAGAAGTCCTTGTCCCGGTAACTTTTAATAATGATATATTCCATTGCCAGGTAACAATAAAATCTCAACTAAAGTTGTTTGCTTGCTCGCTCCTTTCCCCGGATTGATACTTTCGCCGTTAGATTCGTTTATGAGCTACGCGAAGCTATTAAGGGTCTTAAAGACCTCTAAAACTTCTCGGGAGGGATGATTATCGCCCCCTTCTGCTAACAAAGTTTCTGCTCTTCCGCCACAAATGCACCAAAATTACTTTTCAGGTGTTGGCGGATAGAGAAAACGTTCGCGTTATCTATTCGGTTCAGTCGAGAGCCATTTCGGTGTAATTTCTGGAATCCGATCGTTTGTACAGGATAGCGCAATACGTGCGATTCGATTTTAAGCTTTCCGTGTTATTCGGCGAGTATTCAGGTGAACAGGTAACCGTCACAGTCACTCATAATTTATTTTTTGCTGTTCATTCTGTACTCCAAGTGTGCCATGGATTGTGGATAATGTTTTGGGCGTAAATGTTTCCCGTCATGGTTTCCGGCACGTGAATAAGTGGAGTGCGGCGACCATACATTATACCCCCAAAACATTACTGTTCCGCCTTGATAAGGAACAACTTCTCTGGCAAAACAAGTCTTTCTTGTAGCCCGGGTTCCTTAGAGACCCTTTCACGTCGGTAATCGCTCACTAACCCAATTTTTGTTTCATCAGAAAAAATGATGTTGCCTCCTACGGAAAACGCATTCATATACTTATTTACAAATATTATTATATTCAGTTGCGTTACTTCAACCCCTTAATCTTATGTACGCTTGTCGTAATGTTTTTTTGTGAAACTGCGACGTCGACTGATGAGATTCAAATAGAACGAATGTGTCGCGCAGTCAGCTTCTGCTCCGATCCTCGCTTCTCATTTACCATTCCCATCACGGCCCCTATCTCATCCGCGTCTAAAAGCCGTGCAACCCCTAAATGCATATAACGAGAATAACAGTATCAGAGGCGAACGGTATATCGCGAAACGTAATGTCGCCTCGGAAAAGGAAAAGCTTTATATACCCATCGACGGGGAATATCGCGGATGAGTGCAAGCAATGCGATTTCCGCCACCTTTTCCTCTTTTCCGTTTCCCGAGCCATTCCACGGCCGGCTGTTGAAATACAATGGAATAATGCCTAAGCCAAGGAACCAGCGAGGTATATCGAAACGGCTTTGGTAATTTCGTAGAAATGTGTTATCGTGGAGTCTACTCTGTTCTCTAGTTTAGATGCTCAAGGTTTCTCAGATTTCAAAATATTTTAATTTGGTGAAATTCTGGCATTAATAAAAGTAATTACTAATTACAACTTTCAAATCCGTTCCTATGACGTCCACCTCTTTTACAAACAAGCGTGTCGTAAAATAAAATCAAGCCTCACCAAACAAAAATCTGTATCATTTATTTTCCGTTTATGTCTTGGGAGTCAGAGGTCAAAACCTCGATTCGTGCAAGTCGCAGCGAAAACTCGGCCGACAGAACAAATCCTTATAACGAATTTATCCGGGTGAGTATATATGGGTTCCGGAGCTTTTTTTCATTTCGGTGGAGCGTCACGTTTCCTGGCAACAATAATACAAGGAGACGTGGTTTTTTCCTATACGTCAGTCAAACTTGATGAGTTCTGATTATTTTATACGATTTGGTAAACAATATTATCCGGACATCTCCCCCATGTCGTATATTGGGAGTAATCGCATGTTATTAAAGGTTCCTATCTCTCTAAAAGATCAGGAAAAATTGCTTTCTTTCTAAACTATCTTACTGAAAGCCGGAAAATATTTATTATCTTTAAAAATATATCCAAACGTTTTCTGTTAAGAAAAATTCATGCATACTGTCTTATTTAGAAATATGTAGATGAAAATAGATTTGGAAAAATATTTACTTGTATATTATAATACTTATAGTATTGACAGGTTTCAAGATTAAAAATTTCGTCATCAGAATAGGTTTACGTAAAGTAAAATTGCAAATAAATTAATATTACTCTAAGGTTAAAAGGAAATTTAAAATTAACAAAACAATACAAATAATTAAAATAATAATATCCATGAGATCTACACGGTAAAAAATAAGCTAACTATACTTGGGCCGCTGAACAGACGGAGTGATCACCCTCCAAGAACGTGCTCTAGGCGGGACCACTATCAATTTAGGACAACCGAACCGCAGTGATGCGCTTTCTTTAGACCCAACGAAGTCGCATCACTCTAATTCGGTCGTCATAAATTACTATTGGCCCCGCTAGAGCACGTTCTTGCAGGGTGATCACTCCGTCTGTTGGGCGGCCCAAGTATAGATAACTGAATTTCAATATTTATCTACGAGGCATTAGAAAAACTAAAAATAGAAAGGAAATTCGAATACCTCGTAGCTTGAAGTGAAAAACCAATGAATTTAAAGAAAACCATTTGAGAAATAGAATAAATTCAATTCAGAAAAACCTACAAGTGAAATATCAGGTAATTTTAAATTTTTTATTGTTAATGATTCTATTGATGATATCAATCTTAAATCCGTTATTTATAGTAATTGTTCTAATTTTCCAAAGATACTGTAAACTTCGCCATCGCACCAAGGACTATACCGAAGGAGGGGATAGCCAGTTCTCTGGAGAGTACTCTTCGCCGCCTACCGGAAGAACTAGCGGAAGTGGTGCGGTCAGGAGCAGCCCACATCCTACGGACAGCCAAGCCACCGAGGCTTAATATATCCCGGACGGAACGAGCAGTCATTCAGGAACTGAGGGAAAACAAGGATTTGACGATACTCCCAGCTGACAAGGGCAATGCCACTGTCATCATGGATACCACGGAGTACAAGGATAAAGTGAAGGCTCTTCTAGCGGACCCCATTTACCGGAGGATCAAATCCAATCCTGTGAAGAAAGTGGAACAGGCTGTGAACGCCGCCATCAGGACATCATCAATACCAGAAGATATCCACAAACATCTAGTGCAGTCGGACTCGAGAGTGCCTCAGCTTTACTGCCTGCCGAAGATCCATAAGGCCGGGAACCCTCTTCGCCCTATTGTGAGTGCCAGAGGATCAGCGACTCGCCCTCTAGCCAGGTACATCGCAGGAGTTTTTCGGAGTCTAGTAGGGGAAACGGAGCACCACATCAAGAACTCTGGACATTTCATCGAGAAGATACGAGGGATACAACTAGACCCAGGAGACATTTTGGTGAGTTTCGATGTCACTTCGCTCTTCACGAAGGTACCCATCGAGGGCGCTTTGGAGGAGACCCGTTCCAGATTGAGGCAACGAGGAATGGAAGACCTCGCGGATCTGGCTCGACTCTGCACGACATCTACATTCTTCGCCTTCGACGGGGAGTTCTATGAACAGACCGATGGAGCAGCGATGGGATCACCTCTATCACCAGCATTAGCGAACATCTACATGGAAAGCTTCGAGACCACGGCCCTGGACACAGCGACTCTGAAGCCAAAGTGATGGTTCAGGTATGTGGATGATACCTTCATCGTATGGCCCCATGGATCGGACGCCCTCGGAAATTTCAAGGACCACCTGAACGGACTGCACCCCAACATACAGTTCACGATGGAAATGGAGAAAGACGGCGCTCTCCCATTCCTAGACGTCCTCGTCAACCGCAAGACTGATGGAACCCTGGGACACAGAGTATACCGGAAGCCCACGCACACGGATCGCTATTTAAATGCCGCTTCCCATCATCACCCGGCACAGAAACAGGGAACCATCAACACCTTGGTGCACAGAGCCCGCCAAATCAGCGAACCGGAATTTTTGGAGGAAGAACTAGCGCATCTGAAGACAGCCCTAAGGAAGAATGGATATTCTCTACGCGCCATAGAGCATGCTATCAGGAAGAGCGACCAACGGCGAAAGGAACCAGAAATCTACATTGCGACGGCCTACCTTCCTTACATAGATGGATGCACGGACAGAATCGGACGTCTACTCAACAGACACAAGATCAACGTAGTGTACAATCCGCCTGGAAAGATTGCTGCAAGTTTCCCTAGGACCGTAGGAGAGCAGAAGAAGCATCAAGGACCAGGAGTATACAGAATCCCATGTATCTGTGGTAAGGAATACATCGGAGAAACGAAGAGACACATCAGCACGAGGCTGCAAGAGCACAGGAGGGACGTCAGGAACCAACGGACGGAGAAGTCAGCAGTCGCGGAACACTCCTCTTTGCCAGGACACGAGATTCGTTTCGAGGATGCTAAGGCGCTAGCAAGGATTCCCAATTTTTGGCCCAGACGGATCAGGGAGGCTATAGAGATCTTCAAGAGACCCAACTTCAACAGAGATGGAGGAATGGATCTACCGGTTACTTGGAAATCACTGTTCCGTGAAAACGTCGCGCTTCAGTGATTACCGGCGAGTATAAATAGAGTTACCTGCGATAGGATTTTCAGTTTCAGAATAGTTTCTGAAAAAGACTCCGATATGAGAGTCGAAACGTCAAGTGTTAATGTTAATTTTAGTGTTACAGATTACCAACGACGACGTGGCAACCAGCCCGGAAACCATTATTCCATACTGTAAAGGCCCTGTGTACCAGAGAATTGTAAGCAGAAATTCTTTGACAAAAGGGATGAATTTGATGAAAGAGTAATATCTGTATATGTTGGTTTCCTAAAAATATCGAAATTTAGTTTATTATGTTCATTTATTAAAGTGAAATCTAAGAAATTAATGTTGTGTTCAGTTTATATTTCTTTTGTAAATTTTATTTTTGGATGAATACTGTTCAAAAAACTTTGAAAATTGTCTAATAAATTGTCTTCTTGTTCCTTTAAAACAAGCAATAATGTCATCCACATATCTATACCAAAATAGAATATGTCGTTTGCCTAATTCTGAATTTATAATTTTTTCTTCAATATCTGACATGAAAATATCTGCTAATAAAGGACTATTGGTGAACCCATAACAAGACCTAAATTTTGAGCATAATATTCATTATTGAACTGGAGAAAATTTTGTTCAATACAAAGTTAGAAACACACTAGTCAGACAACTGCTCTCAAATAGTTAGGGATGTAGGATGTTCAACTTTTAGGGAAATTCGTAGGTTAGCTCAGGATAGGAAAGGATGGAGGTACGCGTCCAACCAGTCTTCGGACTGAGAACCTTATGATGAAACATTGAATCGTATGTATAAATCTACAGATATCATTTTGCCTTTATAATTATTATCTTTCGTAAAGAAATTCGAATTAAACTCAACTTTTCTGTGCCGATATTCGTTTCATGTTTGCTGACGCGGATGATTAGAATTGCTCTCTATAATTGGTAGGCAAATCTCTCCCCTTCCAACAAGAAAAATTCCAATAAACATTCCCGGAATTACTTTTGAACCGTAAAAGTGTAGGAGATATTTTTGAAAACGAAATATTCCCGCCTAGTATTTAAGTTGGTACTATGGTATAGGCACTTTAGTGATATTTTGCTTTAGTGAGTTACAGACTTGAGTGTCATGTATTGTAGAAGGTGGTGGATACAAATTGTGCTGTCCACGTTGTTCTTAGAAAAATAGAAATTATCGTTAAAATAATATAATTGTGTATTTTTGTAACAAATCTCTCTTCCCACGTACCGCTCGCATACCTACAATTTTTCAGGTGTGGGGTTTAAGAGAGCAAAGCGTTGTTGTTACAAGCTGATTGCAGATTATTGAAGACCTCGTGTCCACATTGATTTGGAAAATTGGAAAAATTGAGTATTGGAGGTAACTATGATTTCGAACGAGCAAGAAACTATGATTCCGCCCCAGAATACTATTGGTGAAGCTATTCAACAGGGAAATTTGTCGAACGCTGCTGTTTTTACAGTAGATGATCTAATCGCAGCGACTGTACGTACCCTAAACTTACAAAATTCTTCGAGAAGTGTTGTAGCAGATGTGAATTCTCTTCTACCAACATTTAGTGCACATGCAGATGAATGTGTGGGACAGTTTTTTAAAAGAGTCCAAGTGGTGAAACAAACCTACGATGTTGACGATAAGGTATTGACATTGGCAGTAATTAATAAATTGAAGGGGAGAGCTTTGGATTGGTTTCATTCAAAACCTGAATATGCTAGTATGTAGTGGATGCACTTGCAGGTTCTATTAGAAGAAATGTATGGAAGAAAACAAGACACGGTTCAACTTAGAAGGAAATTTGAGCAGAGACGATGGCGAAGGAGCGAACCCTTTAGTTCATATTTTCACGACAAGGTTCTATTGGGAAATCAGTTGAATTTGGAAGAATCTGAGATTATTGATTACGTGATTGATGGAATTGAGGATTATGTTCTGAAATGTCAGGCCAAAATGAAGGAGTTCAATTCCTTAAATAAATTATTAACCTTAATGAATGAAGTAACGCCCAATTTGCGCAATACTACAAACAAGAATCCGGTGAGTAAACCTATGAATAATTCTGAGCAATCTACACGTATAGATCGAGTGCAGCCTCAACGAATTCGATGCTTTAATTGTGGACTATTCGACCATAAGTCAACCGATTGCAATCAGGCTAAACGAGAGCATGGCAGTTGTTATGGGTGTGGCAGCAGAGAACATTTGGCTCCCAGATGTCCAGCAAGAGGTGTTAGAAGACCCGTTAGTGTAAATTCAAGTGGAGGAAGAGGATTGGAGTCTGAACGTACACCAGTTACTTTTTCAGGTCACTCAAATCCAAATAGTATGATGTTATTGCAAGACAGTTGTCCGTATAACCCAAATTACACTGTAAATATTAAACTAACTGAATTAGATTGTGAACTTATTGGTATAATTGATTCCGGTAGTCCGATCTCTTTAATTAAAGAGCATCTGGTACCTGATACATTGAAAATTCCATACAATAATAACCTAAATTTTACCGGAATAAATCATGCCCAGCTAAATATTGTTGGCTTGTTTCAAACTGATATTGATATTGATGGAGTTATTGTAAGCACCATGTTTTATATTGTACCTGAGAATACTATGAATTACCAAATTGTGCTAGGGAGAAATTTTATTTTTTCAGAAGGTGTTTCTGTTACTTTCGATAAGAAGGTTACTGTGCGAAAGCAAAGTACAAGTTTTAACGATGAGGTTAGTTTTGAGCAACAGTTGTTGTTGATTGATGTTGATGGTTTAAATGAGATTGATTTAATAATTAATCCAAATGTTAATGTATCCGATAGAATAGATTTAGAAAATGCAGTTCAAAATTATGTTAATGTAGGAAAAACTGTTAAGCCCGATATTGATTTTTGTGCAGACATTAGACTCAAACCCGACCATGTACCTCTTAATTTTAGACCTAGACGACTATCTCAATTTGAGAAAACTGAATTACAAAAACTTATTGATGATTTGTTAAAAGAAGGGATTATTCAAGAAAGCAGTAGTCCGTATGCATCTCCGATCGTCTTGGTTAAGAAACGCACTGGTGACTTGCGGTTATGTGTGGATTTTCGGCAGCTGAACAAACTAGTGTTACCTGATCACTATCCCCTACCATTGATTGAAGATCAGCTAGATAGATTGAAGGGTAAGAAAGTTTTTACTAAATTAGATTTAAAAAGTGCGTTCCATCAAATTAAACTTACAAAAGAATCGTACAAGTATACGTCATTTGTTACTCCTATGGGACAATATGAATATGTTCGTCTTCCTTTTGGCTTTAGAAATAGCCCAAATATTTTTATGAGATTTATAAATACTGTGTTTCGAGTCTTATTGAGAGAGAATAAAATTTGTGTATTTATGGATGATGTGTTAATTGCAACGGAGACAATATCCGAAAATTTTGAAATCTTAAAACAAGTACTCCAGACTATGACTGAAAATTCGTTACAATTGAGATTAGATAAATGTTTCTTTCTTATGACAAATATAACTTATTTAGGGTATTCAGTCAGCTCTGAAGGCATTTGCCCCAGTCAGGATCATATAGAAGCTGTGTTAAAATATCCAGTACCGAAGAGTTTAAAAGAAATCCACAGTTTCCTTGGATTCGTCAGTTATTTCCGGAAAACGACGATTTGAAAAGGAAAATTTTTCAGTTTGGTGATAAAGAATATGAGACTTTTGAGTGTTTGAAGAACACATTAGCTACATATCCTGTACTGTCCATTTATAGTCCTACTGCAGACACGGAATTACATTGTGATGCCAGTAACCATGGTTATGGAAGTGTTCTTCTGCAGAAACAAAGTGATGGTAAGTTCCACCCGGTTTCGTTTTTTAGTCGACGCACTACAGATACAGAAAGTCGGTATCATAGCTACGAACTTGAATGCCTGTCTATAATTTATGCGTTGAAAAGATTTCATACATATTTATCGGGAATAAAGTTCAAGATTCTTACAGATTGCAATACTTTCAAACTAACATTAAACAAAAAAGAATTGAACCCTCGTATCGCCAGATGGGCACTGTTTTTGCAAAATTATACTTATGAAATTGAGCACAGGTCCGGTAGTAAAATGCTTCACGTAGATGCGTTGAGCCGTTGTCATAATATTCTACTTCTACAAGAAAATACTTTTGAGCAAAACTTATCGATTCAGCAAATGCAAGACCTCACCATTGTGAAAATTCGTGAAGAATTGGAAACTAGGGAGAATTCTAAATTTGAATTAGTAAATGGATTGGTGTATCGCAAGTTGCAAGGGAATAAACTCTTATTTTTTATACCAGAAGCAATGGAAAAGCAAGTTATGATTATGTATCATGATAACATTGGACATGTCGGTTTAAACAAGGTGGTAGAGTTGATTTCGAGGACTTATTGGTTTCCAAGAATGACAGAAAAAATTAAACAACACATAAGCAATTGCTTGAAATGTATCGTCTACTCTCCAATTTCAGGAAAGAGAGAAGGATTTCTTCATAATATTGACAAAAGAAAAATTCCGTTCTGGACTTTGCACATTGATCACTACGGTCCTTTAGAAAAGACCCCTCGTAACCATAAATATATTTTCGAAACCATTGACGGGTTTTCCAAATTTGTGAAATTGTACCCTTGCAAGACGTCTAACACTAAAGAGGTGATCAAACATTTATTGAGTTATTTTAATAATTACAGCAAACCGATAAGAATAATAGCAGATAGAGGTTCATCATTTAATTCAAACGAATTTAAAAATTATTTGGAATCAATGAACGTTGATTTAGTCTTAATTGCTGCTGGAGCCCCCAGGGCGAATGGGCAAATAGAAAGGAGCAACAGAGACATAACACCTATATTGGCAAAAATTGCTCCAGAGATAAACCAATGGGATACTGTACTTCCAAAGTTGGAATTTGTGTTAAATAATACTGTTAATCGCTCCACAATGGTGTAGACCAAAGAGGACAAATTGATGTGTTGAGACAGTATATTGAGAAAGATTTGGATCGAAATTTGGATTTAAGGAGAGGAGAAGCTTCAAGGAAAATTCAAAGATCCCAAGAGTATAATAGAAGATACTATGATAAAAGGCATAAGAAACCTCACCCTTATGCAGAAGGTGACTTTATTATGGTACTAAACACTGATACAACACCGGGGGTGAACAAAAAATTGATCCCGAAATATAGAGGTCCTTACCGAATAAAAAGATTGTTGCCCAATGACCGTTATGTTGTAACTGACATTGATGGTTTCCAAATTACCCAAATTCCCTACGAAGGCATTCATGATGCTTCCAGAATGAAGCCGTGGATAGAAAAGAATATTGGAAATACGACGATTGACGTTGACTGAGACGAGGACTTAACTTACTTTCAGTGACTTACAATCGAACTATTTAATCGTACCATTTGGTATATTTTATATTTTTGGTTATTGTAAATTTAGTTTTGAAGTTTTCGTTCGATTAATAATTAATTTTTGTTATTCAAGTTTATTTCTTAGTGTTATTGTATTGTTGTGGCATCATTTTGTAGTCCATAATAGGATGTATTGATGTATTTGTATTTGTAATATTTAATAAGTTGCTTAAATTTTGATCGAGTCGATCATACTTGTCAGGTTGGACGAGTTGTAGGAGATATTTTTGAAAACGAAATATTCCCGCCTAGTATTTAAGTTGGTACTATGGTATAGGCACTTTAGTGATATTTTGCTTTAGTGAGTTACAGACTTGAGTGTCATGTATTGTAGAAGGTGGTGGATACAAATTGTGCTGTCCACGTTGTTCTTAGAAAAATAGAAATTATCGTTAAAATAATATAATTGTGTATTTTTGTAACAAATCTCTCTTCCCACATACCGCTCGCATACCTACAAAAGCTGTCGTCTACTAGAAATTTTTACACGTAAGTAGATTTTTATGTCGCAATAAGGTCTCTTCGATCTTATAATAAAACTTTGTATCGTCATGGGCGGTTTAACAAATCGTCTTGGAACTATATATCTCAATCAAGCGGAAGCAAAACCATAAACTGAAATTCAATCCGGCTGTAAATGCGAGCTTTGAAAAATGTTCCCGTGTTTTCGAATAAACTTTTATACATACACGCTGTCATCGATTAAATGAAATCCCATCTACTGGGGGTTTTTATATTTTATTTCCGCAAATCGCGGCGGCTGCCAATGCTAAAGCTCGATCGTATGATTAATAGGTATTTTTATTGTCCTTGCGCTGTTCTGTATGCAATAAAACATCAATAACAGTTAAATTTTATTCTAAAGATGTACAACAAGCAACCATACGTTCACAAACCAAAGCTGACGAAAGCATCCACTGAAGATGCCCAACCTTCCAAGGAAGCAATATTTTTTCTACTCCGTGTTTCTCTATCGATCTCACAAGAACAAATGTGACGACATTGAACAATTCCGCCGGGATTTAAGAATTGAAACTTTGCCGCGGCCGCGCCAAACTTGGAAGACTGATGGCGAGAATTTTCGAAGTCGAAAGTCAGGAGAAAATTGTTTCGTCAACTCAATATCAGAGCTTATAAAACTCGAGACGCATCCACTTTAAGCTCTTCTAATTATAAACTTATTAACTTCTTAAGAAAGTTCTTATACAGTCGGACGTCTTTGTCTGAAATTTCAATTTACCGGACTGTTTACACTAAATCCGCAACAAAAGAAAAGCTGATACCTTCCCAGACTGAAGAACGCAAAGAAAGAACTTTATTGTTATGGAAAATTTAAATTGAATTCCACCTCTCTTTTCAAGTACCAACCTTCTATCTGCCCTAGATAGAACGTGCAGTAAACAATATCAAATTTATCAGAGTCTACTCCCCGGGAGGAAAGCAATTTTCCGTCCCTAGCAACAAAACTTGTACTGATGTAACACTAAAATACGCAGCATCATCTGTAAGAAAATATATTGTGTTCTCCGCGATAAACTCGATATAATTGTTTGTTTGTTTTTTTTTTTTTTTTTTGGATTAATGTTATTGATATTTTTATTACTATAGGTTTTTCCCTGCTACTGAAGATGGCAGCTTAGCTGCCGAAATGCGTATATAGTATTTCAAAATTTATGTGGTTAGGGGTACAACTGATTCTTGAATTGAATATTAGTATTAAGATACCAGGGGTAGCTTAAAAGACTTGTGAACTTTGCATTTGTTTAACCTCGTGGAACTATTTTTTTCAAATGGAACATTCTGTATATTAGTATACCACGTGACAGCTCGACAGATTCTCTGTACGACAATATAAGGTTTCATAATATCTACTAACTCTTGCAGTTTTTGAGATATTTGGGTTATTGTGCAAATTTTCCAAGAAATTAAATTTATTTGTAAAAATAGTATATATAGGCTTACTCTTTTGTAAAAATATCAAAATTTATTCAATTTCTGAACATTATTATTTTCTTGTGTAATTGTTTGTTATTATCGAATTTATCTGTGAAATTGTATAATTATTTGTGCCATTTTTTTAATAATTTTAGTAATATTCATATTGAAAATTCAAAATATTCTTATAAAATACATGATACTATTTTAAAATGTCAAAAATCTTGTTTAAACATTCTTATTTCCGATCATTACACCAGCATACAAAAAATTACTAAAACCCTTCAATACCTCGAAATTCAAATTAATAGAATATTACCACAAACATATAACAACTTTTTTAAACAATCACAAAACCAAAAATTTTACTATAAATTTCTTAACATAAAAAATAAACAACAACGGAAATTAATAAAACTTACTAATAAACATACTAATAATAATGATTGCAATCTCTCTATTAATAAAGAATGGATACATAACATTTCTACCACCGACATTCCAACTAATGTACAAAAAATTTTACAATTACGCCCAAATTTTACTATAAATACCCGTAATACTGAAATTCCAATTAATAATATCATTGCCA
Source organism: Xestobium rufovillosum (assembly GCA_963966045.1). NCBI lineage: Eukaryota > Metazoa > Arthropoda > Insecta > Coleoptera > Ptinidae > Xestobium > Xestobium rufovillosum. The sequence continues at coordinate 50,657,833 of OZ014492.1, read as the reverse complement.
CTATTGAAAGTGGTATAACTTTACTTCCATCTGAAGAAAAAAATTATATTAGAAATAAAATTTGCCAAATTATTAAAAAATTTAACAATTCTTATACAAAAATTAACAAAAATGAAAAAGAACTATTGACTAACATTAAAATTACAAAAACTTTCCTTAAAAACAACCCACAAATTATCATCCTAAAACCCGATAAAAGTAACAAAACAGTAATACTTAATGAATTCCACTGATTACGAAAATAAAATGTTTAATCTATTAAACGACAAATTAATTTATATGCCTCTTCCTAAAGATCCCACTATTAGTTTACAAACTAAAAATAATAATTTTATATCTAAATTATTAAATGAAAATAATATCTCTTATAAATACACTTAGCACTAAACTTAAAATACAAAATTCCCTACCCCCACGTATATATGGCCTCCCAAAATTACACAAAATTAATATCCCACTTAGACCAATAGTATCATGTATACAAAGTCCTTTTTATAAATTATCAAAATATTTATCTAATATTTTATCTAACATCACAGGTCAAAATGAATTTTACATCAAAGATTCTTGGTCATTTAAAGAAAAAAGCAAAAATTTTTATTTCCCTGAAAATTATATATTTATTTCACTTGATGCTGTATCTCTCTATACCAACATTCCAATAAATCTAGCAATTACAATAATCAAAAAAAACTGGAATAAAATTGAACCTTTCATGTCACTTACTTTAAACAATTTTATTACAGCAATTGAACTTACCTTAACCACTACATATTTCAAATTTAAAGATAAAATTTATAAACAAACTGATGGCTGTGCTATGGGTTCTCCAATTTCAAGCACTATTGCCCAATTAGTTTTAGAAGATTTAGAAACCACTGTTATTCCTAAATTATCATTTAATCTACCTTTTTTTGTACGTTATGTAGATGATTGTCTTACTGCTATTCCTCCCGACAAAGAAAATAAAATTCTTCATCAATTCAATAATTATCATCCCAAATTACAATTTACTATAGAAATTTCAAAAAATAACCAAATTAACTTCTTAGACTTAACACTATACAAAATTAATAATTCAATAGAAACAGAATGGTACACAAAACCCACTTGGTCTGGCCGTTATATTCATTTTAATTCCAAACAACCCACTTGTCACAAAAACAGTATCGTTATTTGCTTGACTGACAGAGCAATCAAACTCTCCAGTCCACAATTCAGACAATATGCATTAAACAAAACCATAAATTGTTTAATAAAAAATAACTACCCAAGAAATTTTATTGACAAAATTATAAAAAATAGACTACATCATTATTATAATAACAATAACGACAATCAAAACCAAAAAGAACCTAAAAATTACATTTCTTTACCATATATAAAACACATATCACATAACATCAATAAATTATTATTAAAACCTAATTTTGTAATTGCTCATAAAAAGCATAACAACTTACAATTTTTATATTCTCGTTTAAAAACTCCAATTCCAAAATTAATGAAAACTCATATTGTATACAAAATTAATTGTAATAACTGTAATAAAACATACATTGGGCAAACCAAAAATCACCTTGAAACTAGGTTAAAACAACATACTTACCAAAATAGTAATTCAGCTATCAGTAAACACATAAAAGATACTAAACACAATTTCGATTTTCACAATACTACTATTTTAGAACAAGAAAAAAACTTAAAAGCTAGACTGGTTTTAGAAATGATACACATCCAAAAAGATAAAAATTCCTTGAATGACAGATCTGACATTCAAAATTTAAGTCAAATTTACAGTGACATAATAACGTAAATCTGTTCTCTACCACTTGATTCTAATTTATGTACATTTCTTTCCTCCTTCATATTTTTTACAAAATCATGTGTGCTACGTATAATTTCTATTTTTAATATTATAAGTTTTTAGTTACTGTTATTTACATTTTTATTAAGAAAAAATTTTGTCACTTTTATACATTTTGTAAACTTTTAAATATATAATCTTGATAAAGCCTCCAACCAGAGGCGAAACGTCGATAATATTTTTTACATAGTGTTTCATTTGCCATAAATTCACAAATATTACTAAAATTATCTGTGAAACATTTAGGGCCGGTTGTTCAAACGCTGTTCAAATTTTGATCAGAGATTAACCTCTGATTATCTTTCAAACCGGTTGTTCAAAACTTCCAAGCCGCTTTTGATCAGATATTGACTAATCTATGATTAAACTGTGATCAAAGTATGGTTAAGTCGAATTTGGGTTGTTCAAAGCTCTGATCTCTGGTTAAACTATGATCAAAGTGTGATTAACTTGAACGCTGTTCAAGCTGTGATTAAAGTGTGGTCAAATTGACAGTTGCGAACGGCAGACTCTGAATTATAAAACTTTTTACTATTTTATTGAGTATTTTATCTGTTATTTGTGATTTTATCGTCAAAAACATTGCTAACCTAAAATTGACCGCATGCTGATACGTTTTCTTCAAATGTGTATAAACGCGCAGAAAATGTAAACAAATTGTGATAATGACTTTGAATGCAACATTAGTTTTCCTATAAATGTAGGCTGTCCAATTATTGGCCTACACACCATCCACCTATTTACCTATGTCACTCGCAACTGTTAGGTAGGTATGTCTTTTTTATAGAAAAGTCGAAAGTTCTTATACTTAGATGGGAAATTCACAAATTTGAAATTACTAAACATTTAAACAAATGCTGTGAAACATGCTCTTTCGTACTTCTGGTTGATTCTGAAGGAATTATTACATTAGTAAGTTCTTAGATATTACGGTCATACTGAGCAATACGGCCATCCATCTGAAACCTCGACCAAGCGTCAAAATGTAGTAATGTAATGTGAATACTTTGAGCAAAGTAGTTTAAGTACAGAACCTCAATATTTTATATCTTTGTATTTATTTACAGTACAATCGTCCTTTCCCAAAAATGCTTACTGCTGTACTGCTGACCAAATCATGTTTCTCTCGCTCTGTGAAGTTTTTAGTCCTCTTATCCATCATAAATGCACTTTTGACACGCCAAACACAAATCAATAAATTGAAATTAACAAATAAGTTGTTTGAGTGACAGCGAACTGTCAATCGTCAAATAAAATTCAAGGGATCGTATCTTAGCAACGTATGGTGCATTTGAACTAAAGCAAGTTAATCTGAGATTAGTTAATCACAGTTTGTGTAGTTAATATTTTCACTTTTCACTATTTAGTAGAAATCCATGATTAAATAAAAAATTACTTCGCGTACTACCAATAAGTATAACAAAATTATTTTATTTAACCGGTTTCAAGATCTACAAACGATCCCATCATCAGAAATGTTTAAGAAAAATTGTAAACAAATTATTATGACAGTTGACAAGGAAACTAAAATTGACAAATTATAATGATATCCATGAAATAAGATAACTAGATAACTGAATTTCAGTATTTACCTACGGGGTATACGAAAAACACAAAGGAAAATCGAATACCTCGTAGCTTGAAGGGAAAAAACAATGAATTTAAAGAAAACCATATAGGAAGAAAACAATAAATTCAATTGAAAAAACCTTCAAGTGAAATATCAGAACAGAAAAACTAAATAAATAAAATATCCATGGAATCTTGACAACTGCCAACTGCTAATCTTGTAATAAATTGTGGTCAAGTCTATGTGTTCTGTCTTGACAACTGCCAACTGCTAGTACATATTGTAATAAACTAAAAAAGAGAGAAATAAGTCAATAATAGCAAGAAAAAAAAAAAAAGAAAAAGACTCAAGGATTAAGATGTAGAGACTGTGGTTAAATAATTAATTCAAGAATCAATCATAATAACAATAATAACATTGATGATGATAATACCAATAACAAAACAAAAAGAAAAAATCCCATATTGCCAAATAACCTCGAAAGTCCATGGTTTATATGGGGGGGGGGCAAATAAACTAATTGATTCTTGAATTAATTTACAAAAGTTTAAATAAACTAGATTGTATTAAATCGACTTGATCATTAAGTAAGTTACAATTTTTATCATTTTTATGTTTATAAATTTCTATAGACTCTAATATATCCAATTGATAACTCTTTACAAAATTAAACAATAATTTAGTATTCTCCGGAGGAGGGAATTGATGATTGTCATCAAAGAAATGATTAGCAAAACTTGAATGATCATTCTTCAAACGAAATGATCTTAAATGTTCGTTATACCTAATACGTATAGATCTGCCAGTCTGTCCGATATATATGCTGTTACAGTCTAAGCAATTTAGTTGATAAACACCTGTGTGGTCAAGTTTATGTGTTCTGTCTTTACTGTTAAATAAAATATGTGATATGTAATATATTTGATGGTTTAAATGTGACTTGTATGTTGTTTTTTCTTAAAATACTGGCAATCTTTTCAGAAATATTTCCAAAATAGGTAATCCTGCAAAATTTGGTAAGTTTATCATTAGATAATTTAGGATATATATTGTTACAAGCAATTTTAAATTTTTTATTGTTAATGATTCTATTGATGATTTCAATCTTAAATCCGTTATTTATTGCAATTGCTCTAATTATGTTTAGTTCTTTATTCAATTTATCTAAAGATAGCGGTACTGTAAAGGCCCTGTGTATCATAGAATTATAAGCAGAAATTTTTTGACAAAAGGGATGAAATGAATTTGCTGAAAGAGTAATATCTGTATATGTTGGTTTCCTAAAAATATCGAAATTTATTTTATTATTCTCATTTATTAAAGTTAAATCTAAGAAATTAATTTTGTGTTCAGTTTCTATTTCTTTCGTAAATTTAATTTTTGGATGAATACCGTTCAAGAAATTTTGAAAATTGTCCAATTGTCTTGTTGTTCCTTTAAAACAAGCAATAATATCATCTACATATCTATACCAAAATAGAATATGTTGTTTCCCTAATTCTGAGTTCATAATTTTTTCTTCAATATCTGACATGAAAATATCTGCTAATAAAGGACTAATTGGTGAACCCATAGCAAGACCTAAATCTTGAGTATAATATTTATTATTGAACTGGAGATAATTTTGCTCAATACAAAGTTGGAAAGCAGTAATAATATCATTATTATTATCTTTAGATAAATTGAATAAAGAACTAAACATAATTAGAGCAATTGCAATAAATAACGGATTTAAGATTGAAATCATCAATAGAATCATTAACAATAAAAAATTTAAAATTGCTTGTAACAATATATATCCTAAATTATCTAATGATAAACTTACCAAATTTTGCAGGATTACCTATTTTGGAAATATTTCTGAAAAGATTGCCAGTATTTTAAGAAAAAACAACATACAAGTCACATTTAAACCATCAAATATATTACATATCACATATTTTATTTAACAGTAAAGACAGAACACATAAACTTGACCACACAGGTGTTTATCAACTAAATTGCTTAGACTGTAACAGCATATATATCGGACAGACTGGCAGATCTATACGTATTAGGTATAACGAACATTTAAGATCATTTCGTTTGAAGAATGATCATTCAAGTTTTGCTAATCATTTCTTTGATAACAATCATCAATTCCCTCCTCCGGAGAATACTAAATTATTGTTTAATTTTGTAAAGAGTTATCAATTGGATATATTAGAGTCTATAGAAATTTATAAACATAAAAATGATAAAAATTGTAACTTACTTAATGATCAAGTCGATTTAATACAATCTAGTTTATTTAAACTTTTGTAAATTAATTCAAGAATCAATTAGTTTATTTGCCCCCCCCACCTATAAAAAATGGACTTTCGAGGTTATTTGGCAATATGGGATTTTTTCTTTTTGTTTTGTTATTGGTATTATCATCATCAATGTTATTATTGTTATTATGATTGATTCTTGAATTAATTATTTAACCACAGTCTCTACATCTTAATCCTTGAGTCTTTTTCTTTTTTTTTTTTCTTGCTATTATTGACTTATTTCTCTCTTTTTTAGTTTATTACAATATGTACTAGCAGTTGGCAGTTGTCAAGACAGAACACATAGACTTGACCACAATTTATTACAAGATTAGCAGTTGGCAGTTGTCAAGATTCCATGGATATTTTATTTATTTAGTTTTTCTGTTCTGATATTTCACTTGAAGGTTTTTTCAATTGAATTTATTGTTTTCTTCCTATATGGTTTTCTTTAAATTCATTGTTTTTTCCCTTCAAGCTACGAGGTATTCGATTTTCCTTTGTGTTTTTCGTATACCCCGTAGGTAAATACTGAAATTCAGTTATCTAGTTATCTTATTTCATGGATATCATTATAATTTGTCAATTTTAGTTTCCTTGTCAACTGTCATAATAATTTGTTTACAATTTTTCTTAAACATTTCTGATGATGGGATCGTTTGTAGATCTTGAAACCGGTTAAATAAAATAATTTTGTTATACTTATTGGTAGTACGTGAAGTAATTTTTTATTTAATCACAGTTTGATTTTCGTACGAACAACCGGTGTCAGATTTGATCAATGGTCAAATTTAACCAGTGATTAGTTAATCTCTGATCAAATGGAGTTTTGAACAACCGGCCCTAAAATATGTATAACGTTTATCGTTATAATTTTTAATAATTACGCCTTATATCTTTGTTTCTCTAATTCATCTAGCTTATTTTTCTGAAAATTTTCGTCTCTCGTCTATTAGAATTCGTTTGTCATGGGAAAAATAACATCTTTCCAAACTAAAACCAAAGGATTTTCACGAATAGGAAAAAGACAAGAGAACTAAAATGCACTATCAAAATGAATTTAAGATGCCCTTCCGTAAGTTACGGAATAATATTTCTGTAAAGGTTTCTAGTAGGCATATAACGAGGATTCTGGCTCAGAGCCAGATCCCGCACTAGTTTTTACCGGAGGTCATTGAACTGGTCCAGAATCGGCTGCATATGCTATATATGTGAGGTGAAATTACGTCTTTTCATGCGGATTCGACTCCCACTCGCCTTCCCCACTCGTTGGGTCTTGTCTTGTGGGGGCTTGCCAACAACCCTACTTAACTTTCCGGACTGATACATCAGAGCCTACAATTTAAATATTGCGTTTCAAAGCGAAGGCAGTTTTCGTATTGAATTTTAAAGAAATGATTTTTTTAATGGTAAAGGCGCCTCACTGGACTGAAAAAAAGTTTCATACTCTGCTCGACGAGAACTCGACTGAACTTTTACCGCCGCCCACCTGCTCACAGAGGCAAACGCCTGCCTTAAGCTCATGACAAATGTTCGCCACTCATCTCGAACACTTTAAGAGATTTTATAATTTCGTCTCCAGCAAGCCCGATGAATCACGACCGCGTTAATTAATTCAAGTCGTCGTTCTCGACGACAAATTAGACCTTTTGTGTAACACTGTACGGGCTAATTTACGCTTGCCCTCGGGCACTCAGACGACGCTGCTAATTGCTGAAGCCTAAACAGCTTTAAGTTTATTTGTTATCTGCTGTCGTCCCACCTGCCTCGGGGGATAAGGCAAAAAATAGCAAATATGATTATTCATTCCCTTGTAGCGACACCCGAGTCTAGGATACTCGAAACGAAAATGAAAACGTCCAGTCTGGAGCCGCTGGAGATGCACAGTGCAATGCTAATTTAGTCTCACGCCGAAACCGCGCTATTTACACTAATGGGCTAGCTCAAAATGAATGCGCTGCACCTAAGCCTCTCATGTTAATTACGAATTAAATTGCAGATGGTTGTAACCCTTCTGTGTGTGTACAGTGTTTCTAATATTATTACTAGCACAAATTTCATGCAAATTAGCGAGATAAGTTAATTTAAATTTGCATTTTATACCGCGCATTACAGTTTTATGCTGGTGTAATTTATTATTCTATTTCACTCTGCTTAGCATAGACTGAAGAACAAAATGGTAGTATGTATAAGGAAGTTGTTCGAGAACTTTGAAGCATATTTTATGAATCGCAGCCTGTTCAGAGTGGGCATTATCGTTGTCTTGATAAAACAAGAAACTCCAATTCAACCGCCAAAACGATCACAGAAGCAAGAACTGCGTGCCGCGTCCGGAAGCAGAAACAAATCGGGATCATCAATTTATAACGAGCTTGAGTGGGCATGCTGGATAGAAAAAGCGACCCTAGGGGGCTAAGGCTACGTATAAAATCGAACACTGCGAAGTGCTCGGGGGCGATTCAATAATTTCTGCAATAAATAAACATTCTGCTGTAAAACTGTACGGCCTCCTCTTGGGAGACATTTCCAAGTCCCTAATGAAGACCCGGCGGCCAAGTTTTGGACACAAAAAATACAACATAAGTGTCGGGGTGTCCCCGACGTTGTTGCTGCGATGAAATTATGTTTGTGGTGTCTGCGAAACAACGCACTGATATTCTATGGGCTACCAGTTTGTCTCAAGCATTAAGCGAAACTTAGTATTGAAAATATATTTGTTCAACAAAACATATCACAGTTGGAAGTCTTACGGTGTATTAGTGTAGAGAGTAAATCCTCAATAATCCGCTGCGGATTGATCTATCACATCTGCTAATTCTCCTTATACGCAACACCCAACAGCATTCTGCGGTCGAGCTCGTACTCCCCTCCATCGCGTGTGGCGTAGTTTTATCTCCAGTACTTATTTATTCACGCTCCTTACTTTATCTCGCGAAGATTTGAGAAAAAACATATTAGCAAGTTATTTAGGAATCTACGCCTCTTTTTCAACCCCAACAAATCGGCCGAAGTGTCAAGCGTCCGCACCCCCGGACTCTCAAAGTTTGGGTAGCCGTCCTCGGATTCCAATCTGAACATCTATCCGGGGTTCGAGCGATATATATAAACGTATGTCCATTTGGAATCCCCTCAATCTAGATTAACCGGAAGGGTGGCAGCTGTAATCGTTCGTCTTAAGGTGTCTCTGATCGGCGGAGCGTTTCGAAACTACCCCATTTGGCAGTTTAACCTTCGTATTTCCTCAGATGGTGTTTTTTGCAGGGGTTCACCGCGTTTTCCGAGTTGTATCAACGGGAATGTTCGGGATTCTCTAACACTTTGCTATTTACGGATAAAATGAAAATTTTATTATCCTTGGCAAATGTGAATCTCTTTGGTAAGCTACTCAAATGCTTTACAAACCTTTTTGACATCAAATTTTATTACCTACGCTCTATGAAAATGAGTAGGTGTATCTTCGCTGACATTTCCAGCGCTCAATTCACAAAAATTAAATGAAACAAATCTAAAAATATCGCACGCAACTTCGAGATCAACTTTAACTAACATCATTTGAAAAGTAGCAGTCAACAAGAACTTAATTATTGCCACTCATCCTCGAGTGCTTTTCTATAAAAACAAACCTTTTTCTTAACGCTCCTCGCTACTTTAATCTCCCGATATAATATAATTTATGAACTGCGCCAACATTTTTCTTCTACGCGATATGAAAGATATCAGGACTCACGGAACACACATCTGAAGTGACTCCTGCGTTATTAATCATGCGTTAAAGGACATTAAGGATACAATTTGACAGGCGTGGTGTGCCGCACGACACACTATACAAAATTCCGGCCGTGGAGATGTTTACTCCACCTTAACCGGTCAGGTAACCGATGTAGTTCATTTATCTTTTACGCCAGGCGGCTCGATTTAACGACGGGCCACCTGGACCGAAATTGATCCTTAAATCAAAGAATGACGCCCTCTAGCGTATTATATAAGAGTTTGATGAACTGAATTTAGCGAGGGCGCGCTAGACAGAGTTATGCGGTTTGTGTTCAGCGTGTGGGATTGCCGGATTGAGAGAACAGTTGTGTCAGTTGCTGGTTAGCGAAAATACCTGCCACTACTATCATGCTTAAACATAAATATGCTTGAGCGCACCGAACCATGCCTCCACTAAACATCAGATAACAAGACCTCAGGCAGTATAGTTCCAAGGTCAACTTAACCCGTCTCTCGCTAATTGACCGAATTCGTTTGATCAGGACGCACATACTGTGTACTTTGGAGTGGTGGCAGTCGTATTAAATCCGGGTAACCGAGCCTGCAAGCGAGCTTTTAATTCGGATTAAAATGTTCCGGGCGAACTCCGGGGCATTATTAGGAGACTAAGTTTTGTGTGCGAGTTTGGGAGCGCGTAGCTTCTCTATGCGGGGTTGCTGTAGTAGTTTCAGCTTCGATTGTTCCTGCCCTTAAGCCGTTACGTCAATATTTGCCGAAACGGAGACAACCGTTTCGAAAATAGCCAGGAGAACTCGACTACGAGAAGCTCGAAAATGATTTGCTATATGATAGTAGAATTCCAAGATCATCTTCTCAAATAGGTTGGCTGTTTTCAGGCAATATAGTATTTACGAGATTTACAGATTAATTTCAAGGGAAGATAAGATACTTATACCACATTCAGATTTTGGCTGCAAAACTGTATCATTTAAAATGCGACCTACCATGGATGCCAATATACTTATTAGAATAAGAAAAATGACGTAAATCCAATATTTATACCTAGTCGCCAGATTTCTTGGAAGAAATGTTAGGATTTCATATTTTAGGAATTATTTGGAACTGTATGGATTATTCTGGGTGGTATTTTAAGTATATGCGTGTGTGTGGCCGTCTGCAAGGGATGTTTTTGATTGTGAGATGGTCGAATGTCTAGTCTGGCGACGCTAAGATGCCGTATTTCCCTGAACGTGACAGTTCGAGTGTGACAGGTACAAGTTTTAATTAGGGCATCACATTTCGTGCAAGGGTCTGTTTTGTAACTGTCGCATAAGGTAAACAGTGCAATATTTAAGTGCTCAGACTTCGCCTTCGCGCTCTTACTGGCTGTCAGTTCTATTTTTCAAATTGCCTGGCAACAAAATTTCGTGCAAAACAGTAATTTATCCGACAAAATAAGAGTACTCGTCAAATTACTGTTGATAATGTAATTTATATGTATAACATCTCCTAAGCCGTGATGTTTTTGTCAGAATTAATACATCACAGACAGTTGTAGATGGTCTTACATTTCGAAAAATGCACTAACATGATTAAAATTCCCCTAGAATTTTTGTGTATCACTCTGGACTATATTTCGTACAGTAATCATCATTATTGAGCTCCCCTTTTCCCTTGGCGCAAACAGTCTCATATCAGCATCTCTAGTTCTTTTATATCCGGGCAGTTTCTACTGTTAACCCTAGAAATCAATAAACTTAGGTATCGGTTACATTCTACGACTTCCCTTATAAGAAATAAAACACAACTCATGAAGATCTAACAATAAATGATGAGATTTGGGTTATATCGCTGTTATACAAGATATAAAATCGATCAAAGCGCTCAAAAGACACCTCCATCTCAACGTGGGCGTTTGTTGGAAAATTGGAGCATTTGCGAAATCCAGATCAGAATTTGTCAGTGTCTGGCATAACTGACATGGATAGACATGTACACTAAGGCTATAAAGTTGGGTAAAATAAGAATAGACAATTTTGAGATGATGAAAAACGCATGTGCAGTCTCTGGATGGCACAAACAGTGTTCTGAGGGCATATATTTGGTCAACGATTAGAAGAGACCTGGTAGATACATCAGTGCGGAGTAAATAAGCAAATATCATTTTGAATTAAGGTTTCCTTTTTTTCTACAATAGCCCACGTAAATTGCGTTACATAAGCAACTCGATTTATTATAATTCTCTAAACAATTCATGAATCATGTAATTGCAGTGAATAATTAATGAAATATGAACAAAATTGTTGTTTGCAGTTCGAGCTAGGAGAAGGGCGGTAAAAATGTATCGCGTAAGTTTACTTCAGGGAACTATAACCATAAAGTAATATCATAACTGCAGAAGAGAATCCAGATTGGTTTCCCCTACAAAAAAAAAAAAAAACGAGGCGATTTACTCCAGGAATCACGGCCCCTCCATATCGACCGCCGGACTTATCCCGGCTTTTCTCTGAACGAAAATATTATTCCACAAATTACTTAAAGTAGAGATGACTTCCTTCTTCGCATACATAGAGAGCCTTTGTGCAACACATAAAGATGGAACAATGGGACGGACTATTAGAAACCCGCGGGCATTTGCAGCAACAAAAGCTATTACATCACAATGGCAACCCGGCATAATTGTCTTTAATTTCTAATGACATTTGCTCTGACGCGAAGGCTTTTTGCCTATTGGAGTTATTTACGTATAAAGACAATGGGGGCACCATTGTGCATTCGAGAGGGTGAATGTATCGGGATTTTATGAATAAGCCAATGTGGGTCGTCGGACAATACCTTATCTTGTATTTGAATGTGGAGCAAAAACATATTGTTGAGGGTTTGAGCCGTTACTTGATGGAAGAGCAAGGTAACTTCTCTCGAAAAAAATATCTCACGATTATATTTGAAAGGGGGCAGCAGCTCTTTCAGTAATCATAGTGGCAGAGATCGTGAGGGTCGGTATGGCACTGTGATACACACTACTGCGATGTGGAAGGCAACGGGAAACCACCACATTATTCTATCCCTAGTACAGCGTACTTCTAATTTATGACGATGGCACCATCTGGAGTAAAATATTCCGGAGGTAAAACAGTCCCACATTCGGATCTCCGGGCGGGGACTGCTTCGGGGGGAGTGATCAGAAATGATAAGTGTAACATCTCACGAGTCGGAGCGTGGAATGTTAGAAGCATGAAACAAGTAGGAAAGTTAGAGAATTTGAAAATTGAGATGGATAGGTTAGCATTAGACGTAGTAGGTATTAGTGAAGTGAGATGGCCAGAAGCCGGAGACTTCTGGAGCGGAGATTTTAGAGTAATACACACAGGATCTGTAGGAGGAAATTCGGGAGTAGGAATTGTTATGCGGAAAAAAGTAGGGCAGAGTGTAGAAAATTTCTTACAGCAAAGTGACAGGGTAGTTATGGTTAGGTTAGATTCGAAACCTGTAAAAACAGTAATAATACAGGTATATATGCCCACTTCTAACTACAGTGATGAGGTCGTAGAGGCAGTTTATAGTGATATTGAACATGCGCTAGATTTTGTGAGAGGACACGAAAATTTAATAATTATAGGAGATTTCAATGCAGTGGTAGGCACAGGGCGAGAGGGCGGAATAGTTGGTCCCTTTGGATTAGGCAATAGGAACGATAGGGGAGTTAGACTGATAGAGTTCTGCGATAAACATAACTTAACGGTCGCGAACACTTTATTTCACCATCAAGTTAGGGGACGCTACACGTGGAAGATGCCAGGAGACCTAGGGAGATATCAAATAGATTACATTCTTGTTAGGCAAAGATTTAGAAATCAAGTTAGGGATTGTAGAAGTTATCCAGGAGCAGATATAGATAGTGATCACAATATAGTCGTTATGAAGGCCAATCTTAAATTTAAGATTTTGAAAAAACGAAGCGGAAGAAGGTATCTTGACCCAGAGAGACTAAAAGATGATGATACGCGCGATAAGTTCGAGAAAAAGACAAACGAAGTACTAAAGGGTGCGGGCGAAAATATTGTTAGGGACATAGAGGAAGAATGGAATTGCATTAAAAATAGTTTAGTTTCCTCAGCTAGGGATATTTTGGGTCATAAACAGAATGAAAGTAGGAAACCCTGGATAACAAAACATATTGTAAGTCTAATACAGGAAAGGCGAAAATATAAAATTAGGTTAGATGAAATAGGGAAACAAAGATATAAGGCGATCAAGTGGGAAATTATTCGGAAATGTAGGAAAGCGAAAGAGCAATGGATCGATAATAAGTGCAAAGAAGTGGAAAATAAGTTCGAAGTAGGAAAGACTGATGAAGCATATAAAATAATTAGGAGAAATTTTAGAGAAATTGGATCTAGTACCAAAAGCATTAGGAATGAGGCAGGAGATATCCTAATCGAAAGCGGGGAGAAGGCAGATAGGTGGAAAGAATATTTAGGAAACTTATATGCGGGACAGGAAGTGCAAGATATATTAGAAAGCGAAAGCAGTGTAGAGGGGGATAACCTAGGGAATCCTATAATGAGAGAAGAGTTTGAGCTAGCACTAAAAAGTTTAAGGAATAATAAAGCGCCAGGTATAGATGGCTTGCAGGCAGAAATCTTAAAGTGCGCAGGTCAAGAGGTAATAGATCGTTTATTTAAATTAATTAGTCGTATATACCTGACAGGCGAGATTCCAGAGGATTACAAACGGAACATCATGGTAGCTTTGCCAAAAAGGAAAGGCGCGGATAGGTGCGAAAATTTCAGAACCATCAGTTTAACTTCCCATGCATCAAAAATTTTAACTAGAATTGTGCAAAGAAGGATGGAGAAAAAGGCGGAAGAAATATTAGGAGAAGATCAGTTCGGATTTAGACGAAATAGAGGAACGCGCGAGGCCATCCTAGCTTTACGAGTAATTATAGAAAAAACGATAGAAAAGAGAAAGAGCGTCTATATAGGATTTGTAGATTTAGAAAAGGCCTTCGACAACGTAAAATGGGGGAAGATGTTCGAAGTGCTGAGAAAGGTAGGGATGAAATATAGGGACAGAAGAATAATACATAATCTCTACGAAGAGCAAAAGGCAGTTATAGAATGTGAGCAGGAACGAAGGGAAGTAGATATCCGGAAGGGAGTGAGACAGGGATGTGCATTATCACCTCTAGTTTTCAACTTATATATCGAAGATGCTATTAATATTGTTAAGGACAGAACAGCCTCAGGGATTAACGTACAGGGTCAAACTATTAACATGCTCAGATTTGCGGATGATATAGCAGTGTTAGCATCTAGCAAAGAAGAATTAGGAGCGGCTTTGAATGAAATGGAAGCAGTTTTGACACAGAGCTATGGCATGAAAGTCAATAAAAAGAAAACTAAAATTTTGGTATGTAGGGGATGTGAAAATAGAACTAAAGTTGACATACAAATAGGAAATGAGAAGATAGAGGAGGTCACGGATTTCTGCTATTTAGGAAGTAAAATAACTCAAGACGGTAGGAGCACTAAAGATATAAAACAAAGAATAGCGCAGGGCCGAGTTGCGTTTAACAGAAAGAAACAACTGTTATGTTCGAGAACGGTTAATATTGAGACTAGGAAGAGACTCTTAAAGTCGTATGTATGGAGTACGGCATTATACGGGTGCGAAACATGGACAATAGGGGAAGCGGATCGAAAAAGAGTAGAAGCGTTTGAAATGTGGTGCTACAGGCGCATGATGAAGATACCGTGGATAGATAAGGTTAGCAATAGGGAAGTATTAGTATTAGGATGGTAGGACACCTTCTAAGACACGAAGGAATAGTTCGCGACATACTAGAGGCAGAGATAGGAATAAAAAGAGGTAGGGGTAGGCCTAGATTAGACTACTGCTCTCAAATAGTTAGGGATGTAGGATGTTCTACTTTCAGGGAAATGCGTAGGTTAGCTCAGGATAGAAAAGAGTGGAGGTACGCATCCAACCAGTCTTCAGACTGAGAGCCTTATGATGATGATATTTTTTAAAGATTTCAATTTTTTTTCAAATAAACAGACATCAGATACAAAAGAAAATAAAAATTACAACCCTCACAAAACAACAAATACACCGTATTCTCTTTGCGATTTTTATCACCAGTCTTTTCGAAACTAAAAACAACTAAAACTATCCCCACACGAGTTCGAACCGATAACTTAAAAGCAAAGCACCGACATAAAATAACATTATCTCAGTTCGCGTCGTATTCCCGTAAACCCTCCGAAGATCAAACGCTCCTGCATCGTGAAATTGCTATTTCCTTCAAGTTTCTCTGGAGAAAGAACGAACTAAAAAAACTCACCTGCAAGTTGGGCGGACAGTGGTCTAGCAGTTCCAACATGTGCCTGATATTCTGAGCGTCCTGTATAACGAAGTTGAGCTCCATGTCGAATTCGCCCCCGACCAGCTGCAACAATGATAGTTAATTAGAGATATCTATTAGCTGGCATTCAAGTAGTTCAACCCTATTAACTATTGACGCCGACATCATTGATATCGTGTCGTCACTATATTTAGCTTTGATTAAGATTATATCTGAATTGCAAATACTGCCATTTAGAACGGAATATAATCACCCGAACGGTGGGACTGTGACGTCACGTTATAGCAATGGTGATCCAACATGACCATAGTATTTATTGATGACTTTCACTATGCTTCGAGACAGCGTTGCTTTTCTGAGTAATACAAACTAGTAGGAGTGGTCGAATTGATTTTCAGAATTTATGATCAAAGAAATACGAATGAAAATGATACGCACAACGAACAGCGACTTCTTATTATGTAAATCAGAAATATGAATGCCAGCATGGAAATGATAAGAAATGGAAATCATCGAAGCGGATGAATTGCAAAGACAAGTGGAAAAAATAGCGGGCGTATTTGGACAGCACCAGCCCCTAACCTGCATCCAGTATTTGAAAAACAGTGACGCGCATCACCGATGAAGCTTGAAAGTGGGCCATCGCACACTGCACACGCGTATATTTAAATTCTAATTCTAAAAATTGGCGAAATGAAATACGATCGTCAATTAACTCAAAGTCGAAAAACGAATATTGCTGATAAACTCTCTCTATTAAACCCATGCGGATTATTATAATTATTATCTAACCCCCGTAATCAATTACTAAATTACTAAATTTCAGTGAGCAACCTGATGCACTATGCAACACAAGCCATCTATGATAAGGCTATTCTGCACTGAATTTACATAGCGTATAGAAGTAATATCCAATAGGGAGGTTCGGAGAAAAATAAGATATATATTTTTGGCATGAAAATGACAGAAAATTGTTATTGTAATTGATTTACGGCGAATTTTTTTTCTAAAAAATTTTTTTGCGGCGTAATAAGCGAAAGAAGTTAGCTTATCACGCCCACATGCTAGTTCTCTTTGTTATTGGTTTGACGTCAGAGATTCGTAAGGCGCTCCTCCCACTTCTCTTGAATGCCCGCGAAGCGGTAGGTACCTATCTCGTAACATACTTATTGGGACTATTTCGAGCGTGAATGTTTAAAGTAAGGTGTCAAGGAAACATAAAACAAAGACAGCATAATCGATATAATGATGCAACAAGGGTATAAAAAGTCGATTCACATAATTTGCCATATTTATGTAGTAGGTAGGTAAATGTCCCGATAAATGTGGAAATGGTGTGTGATTCTTGCATCTAACCCCAATTTCATTCAACCTCAAAACAGTAGTGTAAAGGCAGACCGGTATAAATAAAACAAAGTCAACAATTTATTAACTGTACATGCCTTTTATAATTCAGTATAAGTAGGTATGTAGATCGTAGATACCTGCTTACTTCTGTATGTAAAATAGGTACCTACCTATATTCTCTAATACAATACAATACATACCTACTCATTTATGTAGGTATGTATACCTAAGTGATTGACAAGTTATCAAGTTAACAGTTTTATAACGGATTGGAAATTTAAAAAAAACGGAAACAAATACAACTCACGCGAATCAAAAAACTACGCTACGTAGGTACCAGGTAATTGTTTAACAAAAAGAAACAACAGCTATATTCTGGAACGGTTAATGTAGAAACTCGGAAGAGACTCTTAAAGACGCATGTATGGAGTACGAAATTATACCTATGGGTGCGAAACTTGGACAATGGGAGAAGCGGATTGAAAAAGAGTAGAAGCGTTTGAAATGTGATGCTACAGACGGGTGTTGAAGATACCGTGGATAGACAAGTTAGCAATAAGGAGGAATTAGAAAGATTTGGGGAAAAGAGAAAAGTATGGAAGACAATAAAGAATAGGGGATAGGATCGTAGGATGGTAGGACACCTTCTGAGACACAAAGGAATAGTTCGCGACATACTAGAGTCAGAGATAGGAATAAAGAGGTAGAGGTTGGAGCAGATTAGACTACTGCTCTCAAATAGTTGGGGATGTAGAATGTTCTACTTTTAAGGAAATGCGTAGGCTAGCTCAGGGAAAGGGTGGAGGTACGCGTCCTACCAGTCTTCAAAAGAGAACTTTATGATGACGTACTATTTAATTATTATTGTAAAATAGTTAATAAAATTTCCTTTTTTAGTTCAGGGAGGGAACGCTACGGCGATTCAGTATTTGGCTCCGTCATGCTCCTAGCATCCTGTTTCAAATTATGCTAACCGTAACACGTTACCAAGTACCAAGGGGTCCCAGAAAACTGTCGATAAATTACATTATGTTCGATTTTATTTAGAGTGGGTGCAATGGGGCAGCCGATAATTTTATAAACTTTTGCAATGATAAACTAACTCGCGAAAATATCGATAATGCTGACCGATTTTCCTTCTGGCTCCAACGAACCACTTTTTCCGTTTTATTGGTTTGTTTGTAGTGACAGTCAATTTGATAGCTCAGTATGTTTTGCCATTTCACCATGAATAGACTTACGCCAGACCAACGCTTGCAAATTGTGCAAATTTATTTCGAAAATCGTGGTTCAGTTCGCGAAATTTTCCGTGCGCTACTTCCATTTTACGGTCGACATAATCGTCCATCCGAGCAACTTATTCGAATAATCATGGATCGTTTTCGCACCACGAATACTCTAAGTGATAATGTGCATCAGCAGAGACGTCGTACAGTGAGCACCGAAGAAGTTGTTGTTGCTGTGGAGCGTAGTGTTGAGGAAGACCCGAATGAGTCTATTCGTCATTCGAGTTGTGTCCATCCACCTTATTTAAGATTTTGCTGAAAGATCTTGGTTTGCGACCTTACAAGGTCCAGCTTGTGCAAGAACTGAAGCCGCGTGACCATCATGTGCGTCGTACGCTCGGTGAAGGGCCAAAAACAAAATTCTTCTTGATCCTCATTTTCACCAAAAAATTTTGTTCAGCGATGAGGCTCATTTTTGTGAAGTCGCTAGTTTTCGCCGATAAACCACCGACGTTGGACCATTTGGAAGCCAACATTTGCCGCGTTATCGCCGATATACGGCCCCAGCTGCTCCAAAAATGGCCGACAATTGGACTTCCAGATTACGCTTCATTCGAGCCAGCCGCGGCGCCTATATGCCCGAGATCATATTTAAGCACCAATGGCATAAAATTATCTTTCCAATAAAGCCAATACCATGGCCGTTAGCAAGATTTTATGTATTTTATTTCATTTGAAAGAAAAAACACCCTTTAAATGCGTGGCATGGAGAAATTTTTTTAGTCAAATCTGAAAACTTTGATTTATCTTCGTTTTAAATTGGATAAAATATCAAGCATCCCCTAAAATTCAAAGCAGAAGCCACCCTCTGGCAATTAATAGCAGGGACGTAATTAAGGGAAGCACCAACTGCAAGGATGATTTGATTGGTTAACGGTTAGCATGATGCAACTTAAAAGCTCGTCAATTCCACAAATTTATCGATACAGTAGTTAGTTATATAAACGTCTTTCAGTCCAGTATCCGTTTGCGACTCCTCTCGACCCTTCCTAGTAATCATTTCACAGAACGAATAAGAATGCTGTATACAGAAATTCTTGCTCGAAGCTTCATATTGTTTGCCTGTCAGGGATGCAACATAATGCAAAATAAGGAATTTAATAACATAAAGCCAAAAAGCACTGGAAATATTCAATTTACGTAAATAACTGACGTTCCTAAATTGAAATTAATTAAATTATCCAACAGGTACAAAATTTATTCTCCAACAATATACAATATTAATGTCATTATCCAAGTAATACATACATCTCCGATTGGTTTTATAGAGACTGCTTCCCCGAATGGGAACTTTTTTTAGATGTTCCTCGATCAATAGACATTTCTTTCATTGACCGCCGTGTTCCACTCAGCATTACTTAGTTCCGAACATTTTAATCGCACTGTTACCCCGAAGTGGCGACAATGGAAACATATTGACCAAGAAGAGTTCGTCGCAAATTTATCGGTTAATTTTTTTCGGGTTAATTTTTTGGCAGGCACTCAGAAGTTTCTTAAAAGCAGTGCTTAGCGAAGTTCATAAACTTTATAAATAAATTTTCAATGATGTAAACAAAATCATTTTCTATTTGCTATGATTTTCACGTTATTAATCCATCCTTAGTGCGTTCCCTTTAGAGCTTATTTATCAAGTCACACTTAAAACTTTATGAATTAATTTCCATCAACTCTGCGAGGATACGTGTTGCTGTCACGTAGTTTCTCTCATATCACGCAGTACTAGTTTTGTTTTACCGGATTTTAGTGCTCTTATACTAGTAACTTCAGAGTTAAAGTTTCATTAAGTTGTAGAAGCGGAGTTGACAAAATCTCATACTCAGAAACTACAACTTGATCCTCAAAAATTAAATCATACTTTATATTAATTTCTACTGGCAATACTAAATGCACAACATCAACCGTGAAACTGTCAATATTTTAAAAAGTCCACATATTATATTATCCAGTAAAAGGATAAATGTTTAATAACAATCATTAATGCAAAGTTGCGTCAATTCTGTCCACAATTGAATTATGTGTTGTAGCCAGGTGAATCAATATGAAAATCACGCAAGCCGTCCACTTCAATTTGTATTTGTGAGAACAATTTGTTACATCTGAATGAACTGGTATTCACGTAATGTAGCAAAGCATGCGATCTAGAAACACGTGAGTGCAAGGGTCGAACATGAAATTACTATACATTTGAAGTACCTACTGGGAGATGCAGCAAACCGATCGGGTGATGGCGAGCGGTGGGGGTCAGTGCGCGCAGGCCACCTCTGATCGCCAGGGTTTAAATTTCCAAAAAAATCGAACCGATTTTTTTCCCATTTGATACTGACTTTTTCGCGGTCACTTGATTGTGTATGGGTATCATCATCATAAGGTTCTCAGTCCGAAAACTGGTTGGACGCGTACCTCCACTCTTTTCTATCCTGAGCTAACCTGCGCATTTCCCTAAAAGTAGAACATCCTACATCCCTAACTATTTGAGAGCAGTAGTCTAATCTAGGCCTACCCCTACCTCTTTTCATTCCTATCTCTGACTCTAGTATGTCGCGAACTATTCCTTCGTGTCTTAGAAGGTGTCCTACCATCCTATCTCTCCTCCTCTTTATTGTCTTCCATAGCTTTCGCTTTTCCCCAACTCTTTCTAATACTTCCCTATTGCTAACCTTATCTATCCACGGTATCTTCATCATGCGCCTGTAGCACCACATTTCAAACGCTTCTACTCTTTTTCGATCCGCTTCCCCTATTGTCCAAGTTTCGCACCCGTATAATGCCGTACTCCATACATACGACTTTAAGAGTCTCTTCCTAGTCTCAATATTAACCGTTCTCGAACATAACAGTTGTTTCTTTCAGTTAAACGCAACTCGGCCCTGCGCTACTCTTTGTTTTATATCTTCAGTGCTCCTACCGTCTTGAGTTATTTTACTTCCTAAATAGCAGAAATCCGTGACCTCCTCTATCTTCTCATTTCCTAATTGTATGTCAACTTTAATTCTATTTTCACATCCCCTACATACCAAAATTTTAGTTTTCTTTTTATTGACTTTCATGCCATAGCCCTGTGTCAAAACTGCTTCCATTTCATTCAAAGCCACTCCTAGTTCTTCTTTGCTAGATGCTAACACTGCTATATCATCCCCAAATCTGAGCATGTCAATAGTTTGACCCTGTACGTTAATCCCTGAGGCTGTTCTGTCCTTAACAATATTAATAGCATCTTCGATATATAAGTTGAAAACTAGAGGTGACAATGCACATCCCTGTCTCACTCCCTTCCGGATATCTACTTCCCTTCGTTCCTGCTCACATTCTATGACTGCCTTTTGCTCTTCGTAGAGATTATGTATTATTCTTCTGTCCCTATATTTCATCCCTACCTTTCTCAGCACTTCGAACATCTTCCCCCATTTTACGTTGTCGAAGGCCTTTTCTAAATCTACAAATCCTATATAGACGCTCTTTCTCTTTTCTATCGTTTTTTCTATAATTACTCGTAAAGCTAGGATGGCCTCGCGCGTTCCTCTATTTCGTCTAAATCCGAACTGATCTTCTCCTAATATTTCCTCCGCCTTTTTCTCCATCCTTCTTTGCACAATTCTAATTAAAATTTTTGACGCATGGGAAGTTAAACTGATGGTTCTGAAATTTTCGCACCTATCCGCGCCTTTCCTTTTTGGCAAAGCTACCATGATGTTCCGTTTGTAACCCTCTGGAATCTCGCCTGTCAGGTATATGCGACTAACTAATTTAAATAAACGATCTATTACCTCTTGACCTGCGCACTTTAAGATTTCTGCCTGCAAGCCATCTATACCTGGCGCTTTATTATTCCTTAAACTTTTTAGTGCTAGCTCAAACTCTTCTCTCATTATAGGATTCCCTAGGTTATCCCCCTCTACACTGCTTTCGCTTTCTAATATATCTTGCATTTCCTGTCCCGCATATAAGTTTCCTAAATATTCTTTCCACCTATCTGCCTTTTTCCCGCTTTCGATTAGGATATCTCCTGCCTCATTCCTAATGCTTTTGGTACTAGATCCAATTTCTCTAAAATTTCTCCTAATTATTTTATATGCTTCATCAGTCTTTCCTACTTCGAACTTATTTTCCACTTCTTTGCACTTATTATCGATCCATTGCTCTTTCGCTTTCCTACATTTCCGAATAATTTCCCACTTGATCGCCTTATATCTTTGTTTCCCTATTTCATCTAACCTATTTTTATATTTTCGCCTTTCCTCTATTAGATAATATGTTTTGTTATCCAGGGTTTCCTACTTTCATTCTGTTTATGACCCAAAATATCCCTAGCTGAGGAAACTAAACTATTTTTAATGCAATTCCATTCTTCCTCTATGTCCTTAACAATATTTTCGCCCGCGCCCTTTAGTACTTCGTTTGTCTTTTTCTCAAACTTATCGCGCGTATCATCATCTTTTAGTTTCTCTGGGTCAAGATACCTTCTTCCGCTTCGTTTTTTCAAAATCTTAAATTTAAGATTGGCGTTCATAACGACTATATTGTGATCACTATCTATATCTGCTCCTGGATAACTTCTACAATCCCTAACTTGATTTCTAAATCTTTGCCTAACAAGAATGTAATCTATTTGATATCTCCCTAGGTCTCCTGGCATCTTCCACGTGTAGCGTCTCCTAACATGATGGTGAAATAAAGTGTTCGCGACCGTTAAGTTATGTTTATCGCAGAACTCTATCAGTCTAACTCCCCTATCGTTCCTATTGCCTAATCCAAAGGGACCAACTATTCCGCCCTCTCGCCCTGTGCCTACCACTGCATTGAAATCTCCTATAATTATTAAATTTTCGTGTCCTCTCACAAAATCTAGCACATGTTCAATATCACTATAAACACAAACAGCCTCTACGACCTCATCACTGTAGTTAGAAGTGGGCATATATACCTGTATTATTACTGTTTTTACAGGTTTCGAATCTAACCTAACCATAACTACCCTGTCACTTTGCTGTAAGAAATTTTCTACACTCTGCCCTACTTTTTTCCGCATAACAATTCCTACTCCCGAATTTCCTCCTACAGATCCTGTGTGTATTACTCTAAAATCTCCGCTCCAGAAGTCTCCGGCTTCTGGCCATCGCACTTCACTAATACCTACTACGTCTAATGCTAACCTATCCATCTCAATTTTCAAATTCTCTAACTTTCCTACTTGTTTCATGCTTCTAACATTCCACGCTCCGACTCCTGAGATGTTACACTTATCATTTCTGATGACTCCCCCGAAGCAGTCCCCGCCCGGAGATCCGAATGTGGGACTATTTTACCTCCGGAATATTTTACTCCAGAAGGTGCCATCATCATAAATTCGAAGTACGCTGTACTAGGGATAGAATAATGTGGTGGTTTCCCGTTGCCTTCCACATCGCAGTAGTGTGTATCACAGTGCCATACCGACCCTCACGATCTCTGCCACTATGATTACTGAAAGAGCTGCTGCCCCCTTTCAGGGACTTGATTTAGTCTGGCTTCTCAAATAAAAACCCCTCCAATATGGTTAAACCTATGGTTCGGCTCTTTAGATCATTGAAGCGCGCAAGCCGTCCCACCCGTCCCAGTATCACTAGAACTGCGTCAAGGTACAAGTCCTTTGGGTATCATAAAATTATAATTCAAATGGCATCGAATTCCTTTGTACACGTACCGAAAACAGAGATTCGTCCAATTGAAAAGTTTTACGCGGACCGAAAACAGAGCGTTATCCAATCATCAATAATTCAGCAGTAGACGAATTTACAAATTTAATACTTAAAAATAACTATTTTAAGAATCACCTGACAATTAAAAATGCGGGTGAGATTTGAAAAGGCCTGCTAAATATAATCGTATATCTGAAGAAGGTGCAATTTGCTCTTTTTCAGTTTTGTTAAAATCCCACCCACCAGAAGTGATCTTTAGAACTAAATTGATAGTTAGAAGATGGAGTCGATCGTTAGTCTTTGATCGATAGCGATAAGCTTTAACGAGTGGATTTAGATTTTTTTAAATATTTCCTCTTAAATGAAAGATTAACCCAAAGCTGCGTATCTGTTGTACAGCCACGCCTAACAAACGGAACCTCTTTTTTACTATACTTGATTACAGGGATGTCTCTTCAAGAATCATTCTGCTGTCAGAATTCAACCAGGTTCTGAAGGGCTCCAACCCAGAGCCTTCCTACTGATAATAAATTTTTAGGCGTCAATTTCAGTACGTATAAAATCAATTTATTAACCGTCTGGAGGTTGCTCCCGGTTACCTCTGAATATATTACTGCACACGTTAAAATTGAGCGTGTTTAATTTTCGACATGAGCGACGGAAATGTTTGAGTTTGGTATTTCGCGGTTACCAGTTGAGCAGCGAAGCAGAAATTGTCTCAGTCTGACAAGCGAACGCGCCTGAGTGTACCACATATCAACGGGAAAATGTATCACCCCGTCTATGTATAAGTAATTGATAGACCGCGCTGGGATTCACTCGAGTATATTCGCGCGACATTTAGAAGCAACAACTTTAGTGGATTTACAGTTGACAATCAGAATGGGGTTCAGCACAAGATGTTGTTGTTGAACTTGGCAAGAGTGAAAATGTGACATTTTGTTTTTGCTGTTCATATACAGAGCATCCATTTATACAGTCACTGCTGTAACATCCTTAGAAAGAAACGTCTTTTATAAATGCACAAAGAAATACAGGACGTCGAAATTTTTGTTCGATAAATCCCTCATCCGTGCACATCCCCCATGCCAAGTTTTTCGTGGGGAGGCTGGCACTATAAAGTCTTCAATATTTAGAACATAATAGGACCCAACTTTCTCCCATCTGCCCCTCTCCCTCTTAACGTTATCCTGGGGGATACGAGCTCACTCTGCGTTTACTGCGGCAAGTTACCGCGACCTGAATACGTAAATACTCCATAGGAGAGGAGAGACTGACAGAGAGACAGATACAAAGATGGAAACAAGCGAGTTTACACGATTTCTCAAGCCGCTGAACAATGCGGGCATCAAAATTGAATTGCTCGGTCTGAATGTGGTCGGTGTAAGTCAAAGGGAGACACTTCAAGTTCATATGCATGCAGTCAGCCAGGTAACGTCATTTTAATTATTTTCTTCCGCGCCAAAGTAATTAATTTGCAAGAGTCGTTGCAGACTTCTGGTTTGAGTGGAATAGTGTATTATATATGTGTGTTTAAACGTAGTGTCACAAGCTCACGACTCACCATCTCATAGTCCAGGAGTAGCGTAGTTACACCGATAGATCGAGAGCCTTGCGTTTACGAAAATTAGGCTTACACACTCCCACGAATGAAAAAATATTTCAAAAATTTTGAAAATAGAGAGTTGCTCATTTGAGCTTGCCAATGAACGTCTAAAAAGCCTTGGCTAGGCTATAATGCTTTTGTTCTCTTGTTCGGCTAAACTCAAATTTTAGAAAGTTATATAAAAGGCGAAAATTGTGTAGGAGACATAATTACAATCACGTCTTCCGGAGCCATAAATTCCAATTATTTACAACCGAAACGTAATCCAAACATGTTCGTAGTTCCCAAACGAAAACGTAATAATGTCTGTAAATTATCGTCGCTGAGATCGTCGCCTAGTGAAGCAAACACGTACACGGAGAGAAAAGTTTTCTATTCAGTAGTAATATCACAAGAGAGTGAGAATAACTTGAAAATAATTCGACAGATTTTCGAAAACTTGTCGCCAGGCAATAGACACGAGAGCCCGTAGGGCTCGAGTGGCTAATATCTGGCGTTGATAATGAAACGTCGCTGTATTTGCTAGGCAGTTTTGAATAATACCCCTAGCTTGTCCGGCACCACGGTCTGTTCACACACTCTCCAGTTCAAAACTGACGCCCACAGAGAGTGCTCAATGTTCATACATGACGTTTCTAGAGCGAATTCAAAGGATCGGAGATAACGAGCGGTTTATACAGCCGGACGGACATATCAAAAGGCGAAGTGGGTTGTTGGTGCGAGAACTGACGGACTAAACTTATGGAAATATCCGCTGTTTATATAAAATTCATTCGATTGAAAGTGGTTAAATAAATTTCGACAGTCTCCTCTAAGAAATAATGGTAGTCGAACAATAGAACCAAATTCGTTTGAGACTTGTAAAAACTTTTATATTCAATTTTTCGAGAAAAGCTCATTCTTTATAATTTCTTTTTTCCGAAAAACTGAAAATAGAGGTTTTTACAAGTATAGTTAAGTCCATCAGTGGACACACTGTATATATTACATGGTGCGATAAATCAAACATCACAAATGTATATTTATAGGTTCCTGCGGTCTACAACAAATCATTAGCCCCAACATATTTTACAAAAAAGGGCCTTTATCTCAAAACAAGACGTTCCACTTTACGCAGGAACCGTGAATAAACGTTGCCTCAATAGTACTCCAAACACGATCAATCATCTTTTGCCAAGAACAATGCTGAGAACACAAGATAAGTATACGCAGTAAGACACTCGGAACGCGATTCATCATACTTTTTCACTCCCGTAAGCCGGGAACAAGAAAACACAACAAAGTTCAGGTTGCTTGGTTTTCAATAGCTCCAGATAAAAATCACGATTTCCCATTCTACACGGAAAACGTTGGCCACGTCAATCCAAGTTTCACATAAAGAAATAAAACCGCGACGCCCGCCATTCAACTATACGCTTCAACGGTTAGCGCTCCTGATATAAATCAAACTGCTACAACGCACAGAAATAGCTCAGACGTCTTGGGATAAATGTTATAGGTATTCGTCTCCGAAAAAAATTATTCTGAATTGCCGGAAGATTGATGTGTGTTAAGGGCGCTCATACACGACAGATTTCATTCGGCAAAATTGTTTAAATGCTTTACAAGCTACTTTACCCCTTCGACGAGCCGCTCAGTTCAGGATTTTGCTAGTCTAGGTTTTACGAATTTAGGTTTAGTCCTAGCGGTTAACAAAAAAAAAACGACGAGTTCCTATTAGACGTTTGTGGAGAAACGCACACAATGGAATTCTGAAAATTTGCAATATCACGTTTTCAAATATTCTCTATTCAATGAAAATAATAGCAACTTAATCCAACTTCCGCTTATACCGGAAGTGGCACCTAACTTCCTTATTTTAAATAGAACTGCCTATTTTTTACACTTTCGGATTCTCCACAAAATTTTAGATTTTTAGATTTTAGATACGTCAGTATAACGTACAAGTCCCAGCTTCAGCGCGCAGCAGTCCCATAAGTATTATACATATGCATGTGTAGTTAAATTGTTAAATATTATTAACTGGTTCAAACTGTTTTTTTCTGTTTTGTACCCAGACTAATACATCGTACAGCACATCAATAAAACGGAAAAAGTGGTTCGTTGGAGCCAGAAGGAAAATCGGTCAGCATTATCGATATTTTCGCGAGTTAGTTTATCATTGCAAAAGTTTATAAAATTATCGGCTGCCCCATTGTAGCCACTCTAAATAAAATCGAACATAATGTAATTTATCGACAGTTTTCTGGGACCCCTTGGTACTTGGTAACGTGTTACGGTTAGCATAATTTGAAACAGGATGCAGTAGTCTAATCTGCTCCAACCTCTACCTCTTTATTCCTATCTCTGACTCTAGTATGTCGCGAACTATTCCTTTGTGTCTCAGAAGGTGTCCTACCATCCTACGATCCTATCCCCTATTCTTTATTGTCTTCCATACTTTTATTCCATACTTTTATTTTCCCCAACTCTTTCTAATTCCTCCTTATTGCTAACTTGTCTATCCACGGTATCTTCAACACCCGTCTGTAGCATCACATTTCAAACGCTTCCACTCTTTTTCAATCCGCTTCTCCCATTGTCCAAGTTTCGCAGCCATAGGTATAATTTCGTACTCCATACATGCGTCTATAAGAGTCCCTTCCGAGTTTCTACATTAACCGTTCCAGAATATAGCAGTTGTTTCTTTTTGTTAAAGAAGTACCTAGTACCACCGTAGCGTAGTTTTTTGATTCGCGTGAGTTGTATTTGTTTCCGTTTTTTTAAAAAATTTCCAATCCGTTATAAAACTGTTAACTTGATAACTTGTCAATCACTTAGGTATACATACCTACATAAATGAGTAGGTATGTATTGTATTGTATTAGAGAATATAAGTAGGTACCTATTTTACGAACAGAAGTAAGCAGGTATCTACAATTTACATACCTACTTGTACTGAATTTATTATACATACCTACATAAATGAGTAGGTATGTACTCGTATTGTATTGTATTAGAGAATATAGGTAGCTACCTATTTTACAAACAGAAGTATAAGCAGGTATCTACAATCTACATACCTACTTATACTGAATTATAAAAGGCATGTACAGTTAATAAATTGTTGACTTTGTTTTACTTATACCGGTCTGCCTTTACACTACTGTTTTGAGGTTGAATGAAATTGGGGTTAGATGCAAGAATCACACACCATTTCCACATTTACCGGGATATTTACCTACCTACTACATAAATATGGCAAATTATGTGAATCGGACTTTTGATACCCTTGTTGCATAATTATATCGATTATGTTGTCTTTGTTTTATGTTTCCTTGACACCTTACTTTAAAGATTCACGCTCGAAATAGTCTCAATAAGTATGTTATGAGATAGGTACCGCTTCACGGGCACTTCAAGAGAATTGGGAGGAGCGCCTTACGAATCTCTGACGTCAAACCAATAACAAAGCGAACTAGCATGTGGGCGTGATAAGCTAATTTCTTTTGCTTATTACGCCGCAAAAAAATTTTTTAGAACAAAAATGTCGCCGTAAATCAATTACAATAACAATTTTCTGTCATTTTCATGCCAAAAATATATATCTTATTTTTCTCCGAACCTCCCTATTATTGGAGTGTACAGTAAACCTATCGAGTGATGGCGAGTGGTAGGGATGCGCACTAGGCGTACTTGCACACTGCACCACCGCCTTCGTTTCAATTATATTGTGAACCACGATTTTCTGATTGGAATACCGACAATAACTCTCGACTATGTGTCAGAGGACAGCAGTCGAGAACAGAACTGTCCGTCGCCACTTCTGCACCTCTCGAAATCACAAAACCCATGCCAACTACTGTCCGCGATACGGTATCAATTATGAAATGCAATTTCCGATTTCGGATGATAACAAATTTACTCACAAACGAGTTAATCAAACTTTAGCTGGCAATTAGGTTGATAAATTGGAGAACTAGCGTTTCTAGCGTGTATCATATTAATTATTGCCGCACGCGCTGTAGTACGACATAATAATCCGAAATCCGTTAATAAAGCAGTTTGTGTGTAATTTATAACGCCAGCCGCTGCAGTTGTTGGTTTTTGAACAATACGCAAAGCGAGGGGAACCAAATAACTTTGAAGTAGAATTCGCTACTGGTCAAATTACATCCAACGCAGCAAATGACTGTGTGCCGGGGATCAGCAAACAACATTAGTTATTTGAGAACTGCACGAATTTAATTGTCGTCAACACTTGAAATTTCGAGAGAACCGCGTCGTGTAACCTCTCTTCTACGATACCTATACCTTGGTCTGAACATAAATAAGGTAGGAAGAGCTAACTGTGATCATAGGGTGTAGTAGTTTTACACAAATCCCCTCCTTGTCACTGTCAAGCTCTCTTGCGGATGTGGGTCAATGAACCAAGACGACTGTTTACTTCCCTGTGAACGCGTTAATCCCTAGACCAATTTAGCATCAAAAGCGCCGCAAGCGCCTTGAGCCTCAGGGAACAGGAAGAGCATTTTCTTCTTGCCTCAAAATTAATAGGTCATTTCCAAATTGCAGCGCACAAGACCGCCAAAAGCGCATCACGTTCATCCTCTTCGGCAGTCGCCTCCTCTCTATATACCGAATGCCAATTTAATCATCCTAAAGCACATTAGCGCAAGGTCCAGCGGTCACGGGCAAGGAAACCAGGCGGAAGATGCAACGGCGTGTATTGAAAACGCTGTCGATGATATAACGCTACTCACTTAATAAGCTCTGCCAAAGGATATTCGAGGGAAATTGCTCACACTATCATAGTTCTAATTTCATGTTCAATTAGAAGCTGCATGCAGCTTTACTGTTCATTTGATAATAGAAAATAGAAATAGAAAAAACATATAAGAATTAATAAAATGTCACTAATTTAAATGAGACAAGATTGCCTAGGTTTTCGTAAATTTATTATTAACTAAACATAACAGTTGTTTCGCCTACACAGTGGCTTCTTCAGATGTTGGTACTGGACTAAATGTTTACAATGCTAAACTCCTGTTTATGCCTGTTTTTACCTGGCTGAAATTTTATTACTACTTGTGAAAGATATTTAACAATGGTGAAAAATTTAAATCGATTTGATCATTTAATCTATTTGATTTTTTAAGTTTACTAGGTCATCTCGCGCGCTACGCGCGCACACTGCCCTAGTCGAATCATGACTTCAAAGAAACTCATCATTGCCTGATTACAAAATAATTTACATCTGATATAATTCCCTGAAAACGTAGTTTTGAACTATACGGCTATTTCTTTGATTTCCTAAATAAATTATCAAACCTTCCCAAGAACGAACTCTTGAAAAAACCACGCATAATTGTCCGTGAGTAAATATTTCTTTTCGGAGATCAATTCCTATTTGATGAAATGTTTGGCCTTGTGATTTGTTAATAGTCATTGCAAACGCTAGTTTAATGGGAAATTATTGTCGTCTTTTAAAAATAAAAGGATAAACATTTTCACAGTACAACGCTATACGGTTAACGAAAACTATATCTCCATGTTTATCGCCTGTTAAAATTTTGCACTGTAGGATATTGTCTCCCAATTGTAAAATTAACAATCTCGTACCATTACATAAGCCTTCATTAATGCTGAGATTTCTAACCAACATCACAATACAATATACTCTCAACTTCAATTCATATATATGTGTATATATATATATATATATATATACTGGTCCGCCGTATCTTGTGACATCCGGTAAAAATGGTGACGTTTCGGCATCCAGCCTTAAAAAAGCATATATGAAGAAAACAAGAATAAGACTTTCTGGAATTCAAGAGGGGGTGCCGTTTCGAGAAAAAAAAATTAACCATACACATAATGAAAAAAATATTTGTCCTATCTCTTTGACATCCGTTGTATATCCATTATACATATTTATTTCACATGTCCTGCGACATCCGTGAAATATTTGCGTATCTTGTGACATCTTTACAGAGTTGCCATTTTCATAAATCATTTATTAAACAGGAGGTTATACCGCGGGCGTTTTCCCTATGCAACCCATGTATTTAACGCAGGGCAAGGGTTTCCAAAATAAAATTAAGTTCTCTCAATATTCTTAACCGATTTTAATTATTGAAAAATTTTCTCGTTTCGGAAAATATTTTGCCTACAGAGAGTTCTTTTCTCGTAAATTTGCATAACGAAAGGTAGCGCAATGTGAATGTGACTGGAATTGCGTTAACTGGGTACATTAAAACAATTTTTTTCGGTTTCAAAGTTAAAAACTTGGAAAAAGGCCCATTGAGTTGCAATTTGTTAACTCTGCACATGGAATGGCTGAACTCGTGGCTGAATAATTTATTAAGTATTGGAAGATAAGTATAACCTCCTCTTAGGAGTAATAATAAGGACATTTCAAGTTTTTTTTCAAAGGAGGGCTATAATTGTACAACTAAAACTTGAACAATTTTGAGTGAGCATCAAAAATAGGTATAGAATAAATTCCTACCAAATTGACGGATTGTGTGGCTCTCCACTGAAGCAGCCTGCCAGGGAACAGGATGCATTTTTTTTTATTTTATTTTAATTCATCATCATAAGGTTCTCAGTCCGAAGACTGGTTGGATGCGTACCTCCACTCTTTTCTATCCTGAACTAACCTACGCATTTCCCTAAAAGTAGAACATCCTACATCCCTAACTATTTGAGAGCAGTAGTCTAATCTAGGCCTACCCCTGCCTCTTTTTATTCCTATCTCTGACTCTAGTATGTCGCGAACTATTCGTTCGTGTCTTAGAAGGTGTCCTACCATCCTATCTCTCCTACTCTTTATTGTCTTCCATACCTTTCGCTTTTCCCCAACTCTTTCTAATACTTCCCTATTGCTAACCTTATCTATCCACGATATCTTCATCATGCGCCTGTAGCACCACATTTCAAAGGCTTCTACTCTTTTTCGATCCGCTTCCCCTATTGTCCAAGTTTCGCACCCGTATAATGCCGTACTCCATACTTACGACTTTAAGACTCTCTTCCTAGTCTCAACATTAACCGTTCTCGAACATAACAGTTGTTTCTTTCTGTTAAACGCAACTCGGCCCTGCGCTATTCTTTGTTTTATATCTTTAGTGCTCCTACCGTCTTGAGTTATTTTACTTCCTAAATAGCAGAAATCCGTGACCTCCTCTATCTTCTCATTTCCTATTTGTATGTCAACTTTAGTTCTATTTTCACATCCCCTACATACCAAAATTTTAGTTTTCTTTTTATTGACTTTCATGCCATAGCCCTGTGTCAAAACTGCTTCCATTTCATTCAAAGCCGCTCCTAATTCTTCTTTGCTAGATGCTAACACTGCTATATCATCCGCAAATCTGAGCATGTTAATAGTTTGACCCTGTACGTTAATCCCTGAGGCTGTTCTGTCCTTAACAATATTAATAGCATCTTCGATATATAAGTTGAAAACTGGAGGTGACAATGCACATCCCTGTCTCACTCCCTTCCGGATATCTACTTCCCTTCGTTCCTGCTCACATTCTATAACTGCCTTTTGCTCTTCGTAGAGATTATGTATTGTATTTTAATTGAAAATTTAAATTCAGGCCTAAACCTACCATAAAATTAAATTCCTGGTGAACAAACTGCACCTTTCTTTATTACTGTTAGAATGTATCTTTCATTTTCATATGTTTTGGTATTACTTGCCTTATGCTGCGCCACTGTCTTAGAATTTATTTTGTTTTGTATACTGATAAAGCAGAGTTGTTTTTGGTTTGGTTCTTTTTTAAAATTATTAGTTTTCTGGATGCAAAAGCACACGTGGCTATAAAATTTTCTGTGAACTTATAATTACATTATTTTACGTTTTGCATTCTTTTTCGTGTAATTACGCTCGTTCAGCTGTAGTTTACCGTATTATTTGACAGATTACGGCCCCAGATCACGGAAGTCTGGATGCTGAACGTTTAATTTGTGGTGAACGTGTTTCATCGGAAAAAAGTAAAAAAAAAGCCTAAGGTTAAATGTCTGTGTGACAATGGGTGATCGGAAGTGATGAATGTAAAAAAAAGTATTGTAGAAATTACAATCAATATAAGTTCCAGATGAAGTGTACATTAATAGCGAAAGGCTTCTATAGTATAGCCGATGGTACAGTAAGGAAACCAGAAGTTCCTGTTGGAGACGATGAAGCGCAGAAAAAAAATAGAAAAGTGGGTAAAATATGATGGGTATGTTATGTTCCTGTTGACGTCAGCAATGGAATTAATTTGGATGACGCTAATTGGGAAATGTTTATCGTCTAAAGATATTTTTGATCAACTAAATTCTATTTACGAACAAAAATCTGAAACAAACGAAAAGATAATTGAGAGATTCCATCATTATAGCATGGATCCTAATGATACAATAGCTCAGCATATAACGAAGGTGAAAAATCTGGTCAGGCAAATAAAGGAAGTTGGAGAATCGTCAGTGACTCAGCTGTGATGACCCAAAATTCTTAGTGGATTACCTACAAAATACAGAAATTTTAGACAAGCTTGGCTGCCATTTGATGAAGACAAACCCAACAGCACGTTTTCAAGACGAGAAGGCCAACTTATCATCTGCAGAAGACTCAAAAAAGGCTATAGCAGTAGTGCCATCGAATTCTAAGAAAACCGGCAGTAGCCTCAACACAAAAGAAAGGTACAGAGTAAATGTAATATGTTACAACTGTAGAGGTCGTGGTCACTTTGCTCGGGATTGTCGGAAACCGAAGAAAAATCAAATGAGAAGTAAAGATGGACATGTCTAAGTTAAGTATACAGGGTGTTTCTACTTAAGCTTACGTTAGGAATATCTCATGTGTTCCAGCAAACATTTTGTTTTGAAAGTTTGAATGCATACCCTACAAAAGATGGCGGATTTAAAAAAAATGTTTGTGATTGCATTTTGGTGTTCCTTGTTGAATTTGAAGGTCACTTTGTTAACCGTACATTGGGTCTAACTCCCACCGTTTCGGCGTTATTTGACGTTAAAGAACATGATTTTTCAGATTTTATCAATTATAACTTGGAAACGCTACGAGATATTGAAAAATGACTTAAATATCATCATTTTTGAAATTTTATAAATTATAAGTTGGAAACGGTAAGAGATAATTAAAAATACTTACATGTCCCGTATCCTAGTTTTTAATTCTCTATGTAATGGGGCTGGAAAATACTGGTCCTGATTGCTAATTTTTGTCATTTTTTGACCAATCGGGAAGCAGAATTTTCCTGCCTCATTAGATGGAGGATTAAAAACTAGGATAGAGACATGTACCTAGGTCATTTTTCAATATCTCGCACCGTTTCCAAGTTATAATTGTTAAAACTTGAAAAATGACTATTTTTAACATCAAGAAAAGCCGAAACGCTAGGAGTTAGACCCAGTGAATGGTTAACAAAGCTGCCTTAAATTCAGCACAGAATTCCAAAATGCAATCAAATACAGGGCGTTCAAATCACAAATCGGTGGACTAGGTTTTTCCGTGCATTCTTGAAACATGCAATATTTAGTTAAACATAACCTGCTGATAAGCCAGTAAGTACGTAGAGGCACGTTATGAATATTTCAATGCTAGCTTAGTTGGGGTAGCATTCTATGACGTCTCGTAGTACACAAAATCCGGAGTTAGTTTTATAATCATTCAGTGCCTAGCGGTGTACTTGTCCGAGGATAAGTTGTTCGAACTGTCCAGTATCACTCATTTGTGAAATTACAGCAATTTAAACTAAGTGGTCACTCGCCAATTTTAACAGCAATTATCTCATGTTTCCGAAATGGTAGGCAGATCTGGTTTTCACCAGTCAATTTATTTTGTTCTAAAGTTTTCTATATGCCATGTTCCAAATGTCTCCCTATTTATGCAAAACAATTGCCCTTTTCGATTTCAAAAATCGGTGTTTTTTTTTAATGGAACAACCTGTAGGTATATTTTTAAACCATCAAAAAGCTAAGTTCATCTATTTTCCAAAAATGTACAATTTGCTGCATGTTAAATAAAAATGGGAGAGTTATTTAATTTTAAAAGTAGAATGAACTCATAAAAATTACCTCACGTCATCATCATAAGGTTCTCAGTCCGAAGACTGGTTGGACGCGTACCTCCATTCTTTTCTATCCTGAGCTAACCTACGCATTTCCCTAAAAGTAGAACATCCTACATCCCTAACTATTTGAGAGCAGTAGTCTAATCTAGGCCTACCCCTACCTCTTTTTATTCCTATCTCTGACTCTAGTATGTCACGAACTATTCCTTCGTGTCTTAGAAGGTGTCCTACCATCCTATCTCTCCTACTCTTTATTGTTTTCCATACCTTTCGCTTTTCCCCAACTCTTTCTAATACTTCCCTATTGCTAACCTTATCTATCCACGGTATCTTCATCATGCGTCTGTAGCACCACATTTCAAACGCTTCTACTCTATTTCTATCCGCTTCTCCTATTGTCCAAGTTTCGCACCCGTATAATGATGTACTCCATACATACGACGTTAAGAGTCTCTTCCTAGTCTCTATATTAACCGTTCTCGAGCATAACAGTTGTTTCTTTTTGTTAAACGCAACTCGGCCCTGCGCCATTCTTTGTTTTATATCTTTAGTGCTCCTACCGTCTTGAGTTATTTTACTTCCTAAGTAGCAGAAATCCGCGACCTCCTCTATCTTCTCATTTCCAATTTGTATTTCCATTTTAGTTCTATTTTCACATCCCCTACATACCAAAATTTTAGTTTTCTTTTTATTGATTTTCATGCCGAAGCCCTGTGTCAAAACTGCTTCCATTTCATTCAAAGCCGCTCCTAATTCTTCTTTGCTAGATGCTAACACTGCTATATCATCCGCAAATCTGAGCATGTTAATAGTTTGGCCCTGTACATTGATCCCTGAGGCTGTTCTTTCCTTAACAATATTAATCGCATCTTCGATATATAAGTTGAAAACTAGAGGTGACAATGCACATCCCTGTCTCACTCCCTTCCGGATATCTACTTCCCTTTGTTCCTGCTCACATTCTATAACTGCCTTTTGCTCTTTGTAGAGATTATGTATTATTCTTCTGTCCCTGTATTTCATCCCTACCTTTCTCAGCACTTCGAACATCTTCCCCCATTTTACGTTGTCGAAGGCTTTTTCTAAATCTACAAATCCTATATAGACGCTCTTTCTCTTTTCTATCGTTTTTTCTATAATTACTCGTAAAGCTAGAATGGCCTCGCGCGTTCCTCTATTTCGTCTAAATCCGAACTGATCTTCTCCTAATATTTCTTCCGCCTTTTCCTCCATCCTTCTTTGCACAATTCTAGTTAAAATTTTTGACGCATGGGAAGTTAAACTGATAGTTCTAAAATTTTCGCATCTATCCGCGCCTTTTCTTTTTGGCAAAGCTACTATGATGTTCCGTTTGTAATCTTCTGGAATCTCGCCTGTCAGGTATATGCGACTAACTAGTTTAAATAAACGATCTATTACCTCTTGACCTGCGCACTTTAAGATTTCTGCCTGCAAGCCATCTATACCTGGTGCTTTATTATTCCTTAAACTTTTTAGTGCTATCTCAAACTCTTCTCTCATTATAGGACTCCCTAGGTTATCCCCCTCTACACTGCTTTCGCTTTCTAATATATCTTGCACTTCCTGTCCCGCATATAAGTTTCCTAAATATTCTTTCCACCTATCTGCCTTCTCCCCACTTCCGATTAGGATATCTCCTGCCTCATTTCTAATGTTTTTGGTACTAGATCCAATTTCTCTAAAATTTCTCCTAATTATTTTATATGCTTCATCAGTCTTTCCTACTTCGAATTTATCTTCCACTTCTTTGCATTTATTATCGATCCATTGCTCTTTCGCTTTCCTACATTCCCGAATGTATCAGATAAAAATTCATATGTTTTGATGAAAATGGGCAACATATTCCACATTTAGGTACTTTAAAATTGCAGCTATTTATTGAATTCTTAGCTGTTATTATTTGTAATGTTTTTCATTTGTTGATTAATTAAAAAAGTTTATTTTTCACGTCTGTCTTTAATTCATTTAAAATGAAGTAACCTATTTTTTATTTAATATGCAGCAACCTTTACATTTTTGGAAAGGTGAAGAATAATTCAAACTTGTCATTCTTTAATCATCGTTTGAAAAATTATATTTTTCGAAATTCCAGAGAAAGCGAAAGTTTCGCGAAAAAACAACACACGGGGCACTCTCGCACTGTTGTCAAGTTTCGGATGTCAGAAAGCGCGCCAAGTGAAACAAAAATGTCTACGTATAATACACGGATGTCGCACGAACTGGAACGTAGAATTTTGCAATATACAACACCAGCTCTCCTGCGCTCCCTCTATGCAATATACGTTGGAACTTAAATATACATGTCCAACTTAAAACACTGCATTTTGACATCCACCTAGAATTTATTCTAGACCCTCCCGCCCCTCCTACAAGGCGATTTAACATAGAAAACGTTGTGACATCCGATTTTGGATGTCACAACGTCAATGGATGTCAAAGAGTTAGCAAAATTTTTACGCCTGGATGTCACAACGACTGGTGGATGAAAGTATATATATATATATATATATATATATGCGAGTCTTTTACAGCTACTGTGCGCATTCGTCTTCTGATTTCATCGTTCCTTACACAATCCAATCTGGAGAGGCCACAACTTCTTCGGAGATAGTCCATTTCAACAGTCAGTATCTTAGCCTCACTCCTCTTTGTCATCTCCCAGCTCTCGGCGCCATATGTTAGAATACTACTTACAATTGTATCATATATTCTATTTTTGGTTTCATTTGTAATGTGCTTCGACCATAAGGTGGAATTTAGTTTTTGTGTAGCTTGTCTTGCCTGCACGGTCCTGTTTACGATTTCCTGTTTGCTATTGCCCTCATCCGATATTACAACCCCTAGATATTTATAGTAATTGCAGTTTTTTATAACGTGCCCGTCTAAATTTAAATCTTCTCCTTTACCATTTACAACTAAATATTTAGTTTTGTCAAAGTTTATATTTAGACCCCATTTTGCATAGGTCTCCGTTAGTTTTCTAATCATAAAATCTGCGTCATATGCATCTGTAGCTATAACTACTTGATCATCTGCAAATAGGAGCGTGTGCAGATAATCATCTTGAATTTGAACACCCATGAATCTACACTTAGCCTGCCATTCTTTTATTGCTTTATCGATATATATCTTAAATAGTGATGGCGACATACAACAGCCTTGTCTTAAACCTTTATTAACTTTAAAGGGACAAGATACTTCTTTCCCTACTCTTATAACACTCGTTTGATCTTTGTATAGCTCTTTGATGGCATTTCTGTACTTCCAATGAATGACGCTTTCGTCTAATACGGTAAAGAGTTTTGTCAAGGGCACTGTATCATATGCTTTTTCCAAGTCCACGAAAACAAGATGCGTTTCCTGTCCTCTTTCATATCGTTTTCCAATAAGTTGACGAAGAGTAAATATATTGTCAACACAAGATCTACCAGCCGTAAAGCCACTCTGTTCTTCCCCCACAGCTATCTCTTCTTCCAGTCTATTCTTAATGATCTTTCCGTACAGTCTTCCAATAGACGATGTCACACTCAATCCTCTATAATTTTTGCAGTCCTTTCTGGACCCTTTTTTAAACACTGACGATATATAAGCAAGTTTCCACTCCTTTGGTACGGGATTTCCCTGTATCAAGCAGTCATTAAAAATTTCTGTTAAATATTCAATCGCACATTCTGGACTGTTTTTGACAAGTTCTATTGGAATACCTCCAGGACCAGCAGCTTTTCCATTCTTCATAATTCGTAATGTGCGAGTGACTTCTTCCTTTGTGATTTTGGCTACTAATTCATTACTATTTCTAATGTTTGCGTCTATTTCTATATCTTGTTTGTATTCATCTCTTCCTTCTTGTAGCATACCTTTGTAGTACTCCCTCCAATCATTCATTTTTATCATCTGGAATCCTGCCCTGTATTTGCTGTTTTCTCTCATAGACTTAAGTGCTCTCCATGCTTCCTTTGTCCTTGTTCCCCCCAGATGCATATTCACTTCGTCACACTTTTTACTCCATGAATCATTTTTCGCCTTCATTGTGGCCTTTTTAACGTATCTGCTCAACTTCGCATGTAATTTTCTATCTTCGTTGTCCTGGCTTGCCAACCATTTTCCATATGCTTTTCTTTTCTCGTCAACGATCTCTCTTAACTCATCCTTCCACCAACCTGCATCATTCCTACCTCGTCGACTCTCTCCACCTTCCTCTCCCAAAGCTTCCTCCTCATGCGGAGGAAAATTTGGCGGGTTTAAAGTATTTTAATATTCAGGAAGAATAGCATCGTTTAAATCTCCATTATCACAATTTTCAACACTATCCAAGTTTGTACATATTTTTTTTGTTTTTATATCTAACAGTTTTTTGTTAATGTCTTCAACATCAGAATAGCTGATTAGGTCATATCTATGAATCGCTTTTCTCTATTTGATTCCTCCATATATACGTTCAACGATATCCGAATTATAAATACACCTCTGTGGCAATTCTAAATAACTATTCATATCGTCCAAAACTCCATCTCCAACATCCAATAAAAACTTGGTGAATTCTTGTTACTGTGGTAGAGCCCGCATATTTTGAGTTTAAGAAAATTTACGGAAATAACTCCGATGGGAACTAAATTTTATACTTAAATTCACTGTTTCACAGCGGGTGTCTTTTATTTTAACTGGTAACAATTGTCAAAAATCTCCTCGCAACACCATAATTTTTCCACCAAAAAGGAACATCGCAATTCATAAAATCTCGTAGGGTTCTGTCTATAATGTCTAAAGCATACCTTAGCGCCACAGGAGCTTCATCCCAAATAAAAACATCTACACTCCTTAAATAATCTGCTTCTTTTGAATTTTTCTTAAAGTTGGAAGATGAATCTAAAAACAGAGGAACAGGTAACCCAAACGTTTTATGAACTGTTCTGCCATGAGGAAGTAGTGTTGCTGCTATGCCCGTGAAGGCCATGGTACAAACAATTGTATTCTTACTCTTCAGAAAGCTGTAAAGGGTTGTATAAACATAAGTCTTACAGGAGCCTCCTGGACCGTCTATATAAAAACATGAAGATTCAGAAATTGATTCATTTATGTTAGCATCACATTTACCCAAAATAATATCTACAATTTCTTTCTGCTTTTCATTTAGGTGTTTATATTGTCGTGATCCTATTTCTATTGCTTGTTCTTCATTTGCATATTCAATGTCGTGGCATGGTAGGAAACGTTGAAAGTTTGAAGCCTTCCGCAGAAAGCATGGAACTAATTTGAATATAGGCTTTTTTGTCCTTCAGTATTGCTGTAACGTCTTTCATAATCTTGTGACATTGCTTCTTTAAATTCTTCCCACAATTCTTCCTGATAAATTGGTCGGCAATGCATTACAATACGAATGAATAAATATCTCAGCTGTCTGGGCATCATCCAAATTTCAGCTTCATTCATGGCTCTCTTCCACTCGTGATGATCTTAAATAAGACCTAGTTTTAAACACGCTGCTACATAAGATTCCTGTACTTCTCCGTTTACTGTTTTCAGATCTTCAAATCTGTTTGCTCCTTTAATATGAAGTAATAATAATCGAAAATGAAATAGTTCAATTTGGCTGGGGCTTACGGAGTACATGCGTCCAATAACTTTGAAATATCGTGATAATATAGAATAACGTGTCTGTACGCAGGAAAACCACCTTAGCATGCTCCGTTATCGGTCCGTGCACGACGTCAATTATATATCTCCACTAAAATTGCCATGGAAGCTCGACTATCGCAATATTTGTGTGTAACAACTAGTTAACAATTGCACTAACTGCTAGAAAATACCAGGAAAATTTGCCCTTAACATAAAATGTCCCATTCAAAACTTTTAAACTTATTAAACCTGCTGTTTGCCGTCAGCTTGTTCATGACGAGTCTTGTGCTTGTCCTATTTATTAACGAACCCTGCAGGTCAATTCCATATCCCCAAATTCTTTATTCATTTATCCAACTTTACACAATCATAAAATCCAGAGAGATGGGGTCATTTAGCAGCGTGGAATGTACACCTACCTGAGCGAGAAACCCGACAACTTCCAAAGTCAGCACATCATACTTCATTTCACCAAATCGCCAGCCCAAGTACCGTCAAAGGACGAACGGGGGCGCTTGTTATAAATGAACGAACACAAATCACGCACACGTGTCAAGAGTATAAAATAACACGAACTTGATATTGGACCCAGAATAAAGCTCAGATTTTTTTCGTTTCAGATAGCATTAAAGCGATTATTGCCCAATTAACAATTATGCCATTCTATGAAGCAAATTTAAAGCGTTAGACAAAATAAAGTTCACTATTATTTTAATTTCCGTGATGAATAACCAGAATAACCCGCTTAATCGGGTTCCAGTCAGCCCTCATCACGCGAGAGTTGTTATTAAGCGACCTGGAATACTCGATCCGAATTTGCATCTGATTTTCAAACCCCAGATAACGATGTGTGCACAGTTTCGACAAGTCTCCAGGAAGCAGATTAGCATATATAACTCTTCGGCGCGGAGACACTTTGGCCTTTGTCCAACACCGCAGTGCCGAAAGACGCTAAACACAAATAGCACCGAAATGAAAAGAAAAAAAATGCCAGACGTTATAGTGTTCAAAGTTCCGCTGCTGATCAATTACCGCTGTAGTTGAGTAGGAGAAGAAAGTCTTCTTATAATTTTGTTGCAGCCGCAAAAACGCTGGAGACTTCTTCTTGTTCACAAATTGTTGCTTTAAGCCACGATGGCCGAAGAGTGCGGTATATTGCTCAAGTGCTGAATATACCCCGTAACACAGTGCAAAATGTACTCTTGCGATTTCGTGAAACTCATAGGTTTGTAAAGAAGGTCGGATCTGGTCGTCCACGGACTGCGAACCATCAAGATGTCCGTTTTCTCCATTGCCATCACCTATTCTTGCTGGACGGTTAGCCGAAGTTCGAGGAGTGGCAGTTTCAGCCAGAACAGTTCGGAAAAGGCTAAACGAATATGTTTTGACTTCAAGAAAGCCAGCTACGAGTCCCCTGTAGACCGTAGAACATCGCAGAGCATGACTTGCATTTGCGCTGCAATACGTAAATTGGGACGAACATCAATGGAGGAACGTGCTCTTCTCGGACGAGTCAAGATTTAGTGTCAGGTCACCAGATGGACGTGAAAAGGTGTGGCGAAGACCAGGGGAGCGGTACAGTCAATGTTGTATATCTCCCAGGGTCAGTTTCAATGGTGGTAGCATTACGGTGTGGGCCGGAATATCTCTGAGCGGTCACACAGAATTGATTTTCATTTAGAATGGAACAATGACTGCACACCGATGCATTGTTGAGTGCCTGGAACCCCATGTCACACCATATATGCCATTTATAGCGGACAATTTTGTGTTTATGGATGACAACGCCCTCCCACACACAGCAAGAATTGTTGCCGAGTACCGTGAAGAGGATGGTATTGGATGTCTCCCATGGTCAGCCAATAGTCCAGACCTGAATCCCATTGAACTTCTGTGGGATCAGCTTAGAAAAAGGATTAGACGTCGCCAACCCCTACCAGAAACATTAAATGGCGCTTCAAGAAGAATGTGAACAAATACCCCAAGAATCTATTGATAGCCTCATTTAGGGCATGCCACAACGTTTAAGGGAAGTAATAAAAGTTCGTGGTGGTAACACCCATTATTAATTTGGTTCTACTAGTGTGCTTTCCCTTTTAATATTTTTTTTTGTTTGTCTTTTCAAGTTCTTAAGTAACAGGTTGATCTCTAAAAAATACTTTTGTTAGGTTTTTGTTGACGAATCATTTTGTTTCTTGTTTTTTATTTATTGTTAAGATGAAAAGAATATAGTTATGTTTGTTCACATTTCCGTTTCTATGGGAATGTCACTACGTCACAGAATATTTTTGTCCATACATTCTGACAGCCAACAAACAATTTCTTTCACTTTCGCCCAAAGTGTAGACCATGTCTATTAATGCTTGTTTTGCAACATTCATTTTCACTTAAGAAAACTTAATTCTCAAATCAACTGTGAAACAAAATTTATGACTTAACTTTTTTCATAGCCAACCGAGTATTATCAAATCATATTTGCTAGATTTATCTGGAAAATACAAATATTTCAAAAACGGTTAATTTTGGGATATGGAAGTGTATTGCAATAAGAAAGGCAATTTTATGGGGAATCCAATAATGGTATAAAAACAATAGGGTTCTATTTGAAATTGGAAAGTTACGGTGTTTTGAAATTTTCTAATTTGATCCTGTAATTGCTAATATCCTGTATAATATTTTCGATTGTTTCTTACAGCAACAGTTATTCCTAAATGTTGATTTAATTCCATCAAAATATTACCGCTACAGCTTTATTA
This sequence comes from Xestobium rufovillosum, assembly GCA_963966045.1. Classification (NCBI taxonomy): domain Eukaryota; kingdom Metazoa; phylum Arthropoda; class Insecta; order Coleoptera; family Ptinidae; genus Xestobium; species Xestobium rufovillosum. The sequence continues at coordinate 50,613,647 of OZ014492.1, read as the reverse complement.
AATTCAGAGATATGAAAATTTCAAAATTGTTCTGCATTTGCAAATATTCGCAAGATAAAAAACTGTATTTATTTTTAACTTATATATTATATATGTATTTCACGAAAACAATAATTTTTTTCGTTAATGTTTAAATCCCTGCAGTAAAAATAAATTATACACTTTTATGTGATACTACCAAGCAGTTTAAACATCCACTTCAACCCCTGTGCGAGTACTACTGAAACCGAAGTAACTTTCGCCATTCAAATCATAATCAAAACAAATTAAAAAGCCTACTTTTTGCACAAAGGAGTGTATACACGCAGAGAGACTTCGGCACTTAGTCCTTCAATTTCCGAGAACAAAATAACCTGCGAACGTCTCTTGGAAGTCTCAAGCTGCTACTAACTTCGGCTCAACTCCCAATTGGTTGTCTGTGTGCGAGTGTGCATTTAACCCTCATCTGATAGTGCCCGAATCCGGGTGGATCTATAACTAAGTTTACGTCTCGATTGTTCTTTTTGAAATCAGCACAAGCCCGAGGCTATACCTTAATTTATTAAATATCTGCATTGTAAATCTACGCCCCCCGCGACTCTGCGACCCACAGCCCCCTTAATTGAGCACAAATTAAATTTGTCTTTCACAAACACGGCATTATTTCGTCTCGCCTTTGTGATCTTTACATTCGTATCTCTCGACAGTCGCTAAATTAATTCTCGGCAAACAAGTTTGTAATTCACTCTCCAACGGTGTAACTGAGATTTTTACTCGAAAATAAATATGATGCATTTACTGTTGAGTAAAGAAATTACATCAGGTAGCGCAAATAAGATAAAACCTACTGCTTAAAGACTTATAAAGTTTCCACGTTACATCGAGAACTTCCTCAACTTTTAAAAGGCAGCATCTTCTTCGTAATTCCGAGAAAATAAAAGTATGACTGCAATCTGCAAAGTGTTCACGTATTTCAGGGAAATAAAATACACTGCACGTCTCTTTGCCTTGGCCAAAGATATAACATAATACCACGGTGGAATTAACAGGTGATAGCACGCCGCACTGTCCACAGCGAGCTGGACGCGCTCATGCTGACACCTGTCTGCATAGAACATCCTAATATTTATCACTTGCTAGGTATATGTTTAAGCATTCGAGTTCATCCAGCTTGATGATATGCAAATTCATTTTAAACCCACATAGTATATTCAAATATTGTTGATTTAGGATTCACCAGGAGCCTCAACTAAAAGGAAAATGCATGTTTGCTGGTTAGTACAGTTTAACCCCACAAATTTGAAATACTCCTGGGGAGCCATACACGATCAATATAATTGTCACTATAAATGTTGCCATTTTAATAATCAAACCTTCCAAAACGATGATTTTCAAATATAAAAGTGAGATGACACATTGGTAAGAAGTACCTGGTGTAGACCAGGACTTATCTATTGCTTAATGGTTAGTGGCTTCCCCGAAGGGATTGCACTCTGGTGCGACAACGAAGATCTAGCCCCCGACTGGAGGGCATTTTGATGCTACGACTTAAGGCTAGATGCCCGGCCACGAAATCGTTTTCTCCATTTTTAAACTTTATTTTTCATCAAAAACCTTCCTAATTTGCGTGAAAATTCTTGAAAAAAATATGCCTAGATGTACAAAGGTATATTTTTTTGAAATTGTTTGTAAGACCTTCAATAAAAACAGAAATTTTAAAAAATTGGAAACTGTTGGGTTTACGCCAAATTTCCCAGCGTTCAACAATAATAAACCGATTCATTTTTTCAAAAATCTCTGAAAATAAGGTCAAAAAATGGAAAAGAAATTCTAAATATTCCAGCAAAATTCGCTGAATCAATTGTGGTATGTGGTACGACGGGACGGATCGAAAGATGTAGCTCCGCCCATCTATTGCTTGTCGGCATGTCAAACGCGGCCCGTTGTTTGTAAATATTTGTTTGTAGAGCCGCTTGGGTAATAGAAGTTGAGGATTCATAATTTGTATTCTTTGGAAATATTATTATAAAGCCACCACTCCGGGGAATTATTTTTCAGAATGTGCAGTTCCAGTATACATATTTTGTTGTCCGCATAGGTAAAACCCTTACTTGGTCTGTCAGTGTTTTAAATTTTAAAATACATTATATACCGGGTGTCCCAGATAAGCCCCTGTCAGCATTGCTATCTCACTTACCTTTAAAGATAGAAAAAGTTTTACAATTTGAAGCTCTTTAATATGCCTTCACTCGGCTACGCCTCGTGCAGAAATCACGCGAGTTTGTAGAAAATATACTTTCCATCGAGTTATGTACACTATTTTTCCCACGACCCCTTAAGAAGACAAATTTATTCATAAAACAGTAACTTCATTTTTAAGGATTTGTTGTATATGTTAACAGATGTCAAAATTTCCAAGTAGCTTACGTACCTCTTAAGAGATTTTTCTGATAAAAAATTATTAGAATAAAAAAAGCGTGACAGGATATTTATTCAGTAAACGTCAAGATCTCAAAGCTGCCCACAAAATTTGATGAACCTGTGCGATATTACAGCACAGTTTCGAGTTTAGCGCACGGGTAACGCAATTGTCAAGTTTCCGGCCTACTATGCTGTATACTGTATGATGTATGAGAACATTTTTTTACCTAGGTACATAAATTTGCTCTAAAATATAAAATTAGATCTAGGCCTGTTACTTTGAGTACCTAAATAGAAAACGAATTTATTGACATTTTCTATATAGCAAGAAACCTTACAAATTTAATATCATCAAATTCAACCAAGTGAGTTTAGGGATTTGAGACCTATAAGCATCCTCCATGTGCTGTCCAAGGTGCTGGAAAGGGTGGTTTATTCCCAAATAAATGAGCACCTTAAAATTTATGGTATTTTACCTCCTTTTCAGTCAGGTTTCAGAACTAATTTTAGTTGTACCACTGCTTTGACGCATATTATTGATGATGTTCTGGGAGCAACTGATAGGGGGCTATCCACTGCCCTGGTATTACTAGATTATTCAAAGGCCTTTGACTGCTTGAACCACGACATCTTGATTTCAATATTTTCTTTTTTGGGTTTTGATTGCAGTACAATAAAATTTTTGAAAAGTTATTTACTTCAAAGGAAGCAATATGTGAAATTGAACAGCCAATTTTCTCTTGAGAGCACCTTGGATAGAGGAGTACCTCAGGGCTCTATCCTGGGCCCTCTCTTGTTTTCGCTCTATGTATCAAATATGCACTATTGCATACGAAACTGCGCTGTTCATTGCTATGCCGATGATACTCAGTTATATTATTCTTTTGATCCTACTAATGTTTTAGAAGCCAACGCGTTAATCAATTCAGATTTACAGTAGAAACCTCTCTTGATCATGGTTTAATTATTAACCCAGATAAATCTGCCTTGCTTGTTTTTTGTAAATCATCTTTAAGAAATACCCTTTTAAATAATTTGGATATCAGAATTAATGGCACCAAATTGACTTGTGTTGATGAGGTTAAAAATCTTGGCATAGTGGTGGACAGTGATCTGCGTTTTACGAAGCATATCAGCAATTGTTGCAAGAAATCTTTCGGTGCTTTAAAACTAATTTTTTCTCACAAGGATATTTTAGGTAAACAGGAAAAACGTATTCTCTGTGACTCGTTAGTTCTTTCACAGTTTTCTTATGGAGATGTTATTTATGGAGCATGCATAGACCTTCGAACGGCCCGTAGAATTCAGTTGATTCAGAATGCATGCACAAGACTGATATGTGGAGTACGTAGGCATGAACACATATCCCACAAAATAAAAGAAATCAGATGGTTAAACATGGCCAATCGACGTCTGCTGCATGCTAGTATTTTTTATCATAAGATTGTAACTACACAGTCTCCACCATATCTGTTCAATAAAATCCGATATAGAACTGATGTTCACAATTTGAATATAAGACGAAAATCATTAATTACACCACCATTTCACAGAACAGCAATATTTGAACGATCATTTACTTGTAATATAGCTAGAGTTTATAACAATATTCCCAGTGAATACAAGAAACTCAGTGTCCAGAAATTTAAACAATATTTGACAACAAGCCTTTTTAATAAACAGTAATAAATGAGCACCATATCCAATTACTTTTAAATCATACTAGATATATCTATGATTTTGATTTTGTTTATATTTTGTCCCTCATGTCATTTTTGTTGTTATTCACTTTTTTTCTCTCTCTCTCTTGTGTTGTAGGTTGAGTGGAAGAGCAGATGCTCATGTTCTTACATGTGCAATCTGAACTCCGCCTTTTGATGCCTTATAGTTTTTTGTATTGTTTGTATTCTAATTTTGGGCATTAATAAAGTCTATTATTATTATTATTATTATTATTATTATTATTATTAAATTCGACACTTCTGTTGTACATTGGTACGTATTTTCTAAATCATTAAATATTTTGTTGGTTTAAAACTGCTATATACTGATAGAAATTTTGTTTAATTAAATCAAGCTTGTGTCTGAGATAGTTCAGGAGATCCCAATGTGTTCAGATTTATAATTACCCCCGTAAGTTGTAGCTTTTATTACATCTATCCAAGTCCCAGTATCTACTCCATTTGGAGGGTGTTACTAGAAATGGAACCAAGCGCCAAGGACTAATTTTTCTTTTTAATTTAAAAGTAATATGTGACTGGTAGATAACCTAGAAAATAATACTTCGAAACTAGTAAAAAAACATTTTAAAAATTTCGAATGTGATTTATAAATAAATGGATACATCGAGTCAATTTTCCCATAATTTGGTAACACCCTCCTTTTGATGATCATAAAAAATACCGACAAAGAAATTTTTTATGCCCGGTACCGCCAGTCCACGTGGACTTGATAAGTGTCAGCCACTGCACCTGCGAACCAATCCGCAATAGTCTTAGGCGATAAAAGAGTCATAAATTGCAAGGGAAAAGTTTTGGTGAGACTTCTTTACTCTCTCCTCTTTCCTTGCATATAAAAATACAACCAGATCACTAGACATATGCTGATACTAAATCAGCAGGAGAAGTAGTGCAACGCCCATTTCAAAACGAACTCTGGTCTACCCTGGAGTCTAGCCTAACTAACCTTCAGAAAACCAGCAAATCGTACGCCGGACGTGCGAACATGTATCAGGCTTCCAGAATTTGGTGGGAGGTTCGCTCGCTCCAGGTTATTGGCTATCTGGTCCAGGCGTTCCACTCATTTAATTAACTTGTATATACCGTTTAACAGACCGACCAGAGAATACAAATTATCGCGAAGCCCTGTATTAATTTTCCCTGTAAATAGTTCGTGTAAACGTATATGTTTTTACATAAAAGCTATATGTACTTACAAAGTTGATCTATACAAAAAGCAAATTTGATCGTCTTGTACATACTTCCCAGAATGATTCTATCCGATATTTCAAACAGATTTTTACATCACACCGTAAAGGGGTTGAAACTACATTGTACCCGTAGTCCTATTCAGGATTCCACGGAGGCGCACATAAAAAATCCTTTGGCGTGGGTACCAAACTTTTTCTCCGCATACTTTTTGCGGAATTTCAATATGAGTTTTTCACAACTATGCGACGGACCGTCGGAAATGCCAAACTTCGTTGAAAAACAACCGCAGCCAAAGCGACCCTTCTTTTGCGGGAACCTCTACGGAGGTCGAATAGTGCTCCAGAGGGGTCACATCGACCGAAGTTATCTCCCATCAAGTTCTACACAAAGTTCCCGATGTTCATTATGCGAGTTGTCTGCGAATTTATGTGCAAAAGTTGTCGAATTGGGACGCTGTGTAAATCAATGAATCGGAATACTGTTACCCGAACACAAGTGGAAAAACAACCAAAATCACGAGCTAAACCAAGGCTTTTACATACATAAATAGGGGTGACCAACCATATTTTATGGCAAATGTTGCATTAATTTCACGAAAGCTCTAGCACATCCACGCCTTATGCCTCCCTAGTAATTTTGAGTTAGATCAGATAAGCGTTATACAGTCCCGACAGTTGTAATAACGTTGGGTTGCAATATAGGGGTGATGATAACAGAATGTCAAGCAGTTGTCACGCCGTATTTAAAACTTTGCAGTAGACAAAAGTAAATACAGGGAACAATGACTAACAATATTCAACGTTTCGCACTTTCGCACTGCGTTTCAGTATTCGAAATTAGCTCCAACATTTTAATGGAAAGTACCGAATTTCCCTACGTCAACTTGATTTTACGTTAGGTCATATACTTAAACCTAAGTGGAACTACAGTTTGCAACAATGAACAGGCCTGCAATGCCTAGAGGTTTCAGATAAAACCTGATGGCGTATCAATAAACTGCAACCCCTTTTCCTCCCACAAGAAATTTTAGCTAAAAATGTTAATAACGTATTCCAAAATACAACAAATTTTAAATCCAAATTGTTTTAAAAAAGGAATAACAAGACAATTAGACAATTTTCAAAAATTTTTGAACAGTATTCATCCAAAAATAAAATTTACAAAAGAAATAGAAACTGAACACAAAATTAATTTCTTAGATTTAACTTTAATAAAAGAATATAATAAAATAAATTTCCATATTTTTAGGAAACCAACATATACAGATATTACTCTTTCATCAAATTCATTTCATCCCTTTTGTCAAAAAATTGCTGCTTACAATTCTGTGGTACACAGGGCCTTTACAGTACCGCTACCTTTGGATAAATTGAATAAAGAACTAAACATAATTAGAACATTGCTATAAATAACGGATTTAAGATTGAAATCATCAACAATAAAAAATTTAAAATTGTCTGTAACAGCATACCTATATCCTAAATTATCTAATGATAAAGTTACCAAATTTTGCAGAATTACTTATTTTGGAAATATTTCTGAAAAGATTGCCAGTATTTTAAGAAAAAACAACATACAAGTCACATTTAAACCATCAAATATATTATCACATATTTTATTTAACAGTAAAGACAGAACACATAAACTTGACCACACCAGTGGCGGCTCGTGGGTTAATAACAAGGGGGGTCATTTTGGTTTTGGAACTTATAATTAATACTAAAAATATATACATATACAACGTGTCCTATAAAGTTCTCTACATATGGGAAACTTTTTTATTATCCGTTTATTAAAAAAAATATTCTTCATAAAAAGCTCCAAATTGCTCAAAAATCAAAATGCACTCGCAACATTCCAAAAATATCGGATAATATACAGGAGAGATCAAAAAATAATAATTTGACTAAAGAGTAAAGTACTCTTATTTTTGAAAATAATGAAAAATGTTATTCGGGAAAGTTATTCAGTATAAAAAGTTATGGACTATTATGAAATAACAGCCACCTATGATCAAATTTATTTTTCTAAATTACAAACGTGTTAATATCTAATAAAGAATTAAAATTATTTTAAATTAACTTAAATTTAAATTAGAGCACTTCCTAAACTATTGCCTCAAAATATCCACCTTTTCTCTCAATGCAAATTGCTGTTCTTGCTTTAAATTCACGAAACATAAATTTGATCATAGGTGGCTGTTATTTCATAATAGTCCATAACTTTTTATACTGAATAACTTTCCCGAATTTTAGTTTGGAAATATCTATTGTAGCATAATTAGCCTTCACCATATTTAAAATATTTTGGGGAAAATTGGTAGTGTATGCTTCAAATTTCTCCGTCTGAAATAACTGTGAAATCATGAGATGATCATTGAATCCAAATCTATGATGAATTTCAGACATAATAATGTCGCAAATTTCACGTGCAGTTAGTCGTTTAGGATCCCCTGCATTAACTTTTCTTCTTTTCGCTGATGATGTGCTTGGTTCTTCCGATTCTAAAATAGCACTTCTCACTTTTTGGATATTGCTGTTGAAAGACATTATGTAGTTTTTGACTGATATAACATCAATATCTCGCATTTGTAATTGTTTGAACAATATGTCTACATGAGGCATTATTTTATGAAAAAAATTTAACCAAAATAAAAAAAGTTCATCTTCCAAATGCCTTTTTAAACCAGTTGCTTGATTTATATTATTTCCGTCTTCCTCCTCATCAATGATTTGCTCCAAACAACATATTAAATCATCTTTATAAGTGTGTACAGTTTCAACACACTTTGTATTGAAAGCCCATCGAGTGGGTGCAGCTTTAGGTAATCTCACCTTAACCACCCTATCCAATACCGCCGTACGTTTTGGGGATCGTCCGAAAAAAGACGAAAATGCATGTAAATTTGCAAAAAATATTTTTATCGGTTTGTGTTGACTCGCCGCTTTTTGGAGGATAAGATTAAGTTGATGGGCATAACAATGAATAAAGTGTGCATTTGGGTACATTTCTTTAATTTTTGTTTGTACTCCTCCCAGCTTACCGCTCATGACTGATGCACCATCGTAACTTTGAGCAATCAATTTATGGGGTGCTTCATTAATTTTTAATAATTGGAGTTCTTCCATTATTGCATCGGATAAATGTTGTGCTGTGGTACCTGGAGGGTTGACAAATTTCCAAAATCTTTCATGCACAATACCATCTAATACATATCGAAAGATAAAAATCATTTGCGTTTTATTGGAGCTATCTGTGCTCTCATCAACTTGAATTGCCACAAAATTTGTCTGGTCAATTTAATTTATTATATGTGTGTGTACAACGGCCAACATTGAATCTAAAATTTCGTTTTGAATTGTTTTTGAAATTCCTTTGAATACTGTATTTTTTTCAAGGTGCTCTTTAAATATTAAGTCTAGTTCAGGGACAAAATCTATAAGGCCACGAAAAATCCCAGGATTATTGGACATGTCACTTTCGTCATGACCGCGCAATGCAATTTCAAAGACTCCACAAAATTTTACACAATCAATTATTTTGTTTAAAATATACCTATTTTTAGAAACCGATTCATTAAAGTCGTGCACTGATTTGCGATACGCACTTTCAAGTTGCTGTCTTATGTCTACAGCTACACGTCCTAAACTGGCGTAACTCATTGAACAATTTATATGAGAAGCAGAAGAAGCATGCTTTTTAATTTTGTCTTTTAAATGTTTAATATCGGTTACTCCATTTTTAGCCCATATAGCATCATTTGAAAATAATAAGCACGGATAGCAAAAGAACGCATTTTTAACACTGCATCCACAAATCCAGTCGCACAAATTGTACATCGATTCTTTAAAATATCTGTGGACATTTTTACCTTTATCCTTTGTTGTCTGCTTCAAATTCAGTTTTGGTTTCGGCCGTCCACTTTCCCTCTTTTCAAGCCGGCGTTCATAATTTAATGTTCCAGCTGACTTTAAGGCAAATATATCCTCAACAACACTCATCTTGTTTTGCTAAACACACAAAATTTCTCAACGATCAGAACTTCACAACGATCACAGTTCACATCCGCAACAATAAAGAAAGGTTTCCCGCCTGCTATCTAAGAAGAACTGAGATCCAGAGTCCAGAGAAAATATAACTGAATACTTTAGAACTAAACTCGATTCTGCGCAGTTGTAATCGGGACATTGACCACGTTGGAGATATAGGAGTAAAAGGTGACTCTCACTTCCACTCAAGAATTCGCCATCTGCTGTCACTGTTCTTCTTTACATGCATTTCTCCATAAGCCATAAGAGCTGTGCAGGGTCAATTTGAATAATGTCCCGGCTTGCTAGCGAGCGCGCAGCGCGGCTTGACGCTTGGCTATTTCTAGTATTGCTGCGAATGCAGACCGCTGAAGATTTTAAATTTGAGACTGTTTGACAAAAAATATTTTTATTAAAATTATGGTTTTGATTAGAATATTTTAGGAGGGTCATTGACCAATTGACCTTAAGGAGAAACCGCCACTGGACCACACAGGTATTTATCAACTAAATTTAGACTGTAAAAGCATATAGGGTGATTTTTTTTGACCGTCTATTGGAAGTATCTGGAGAACTAAAAGAGATATTGATTTGAAATTTTGGCTGTGGCCGAAACCGGGTCGGACCTATTTTCAAAATGGTGGTATTTCCGGGAATACCGAAAGTTGACACCAACTTTGTTATCTTAAATGGAATGCTACCATTTTCTATTTTTTTTTTTTGATTCCACGGAAAATTTTAATGTCAATTCAATAAAGGTTCGCTATGTCTGAAATTAGTATTTTCGGAGATATAAATTTTTTTCTCAATATTTTGACAGTTGTGGTAGATTATGTAAAAATTAATATCTCGATAACGTCTAGCAGTAAGATGTTCGATTTTTTTATGGTGGCAAGACGAGGTGTTGGAGTTACTAATCAGGCAAACAAATTTTCAAAATCTATTACATAAAATTTTCTAATCGACGACATATGTTGATCGCACAAAAGTAGCAAAACGTCATTTTTCTTAAATAGAATGATACCATTTTCAATTGTTTTTTAGATTCCACGGAAAATTTTAATGTCAATTCTATAAAGGTTCGCTATATCTAAAATTAATATTTTCGGAGATATGAATTTTTTTTCCAATACCGATTTTGACAGTTGTGGTAGATTATGTAAAAATTAATATCTCGATAACGTCTAGCAGTAAGATGTTCGATTTTCCATGGTGGCAAGACGAGGTGTTGGAATTACTAATCAGGCAAACAAATTTTCAAAATCTATTACATAAAATTTTCTAATCAACGACATAATGTTGATCACACATAAGTAGCAAAAAGTCAATTTTCTTAAATAGAATGATACCTAATTAAAGAAACCAATTAAAAAACGTGGAAAAATGCGCATTTAACAATGTATGGTGTTTCTCTACCTAAAATGAATACTATTTTAGATATTTGCTGTTTTCTTATTTCATCGATCAAAATTGAAGAGCGCCGCCTTCTAGTAAGTAGACCTTGGCTTGTAGACAAAACAAAATATTCACAAATTTCACAAATAATGTCTAATAAAAGCAATTGGTATTTTTTAGTAATTTAGTACGGTTGGTGTTTAACGAATAGGATATGGCAAATGATAATTATTCTTACTCGGATATTATGAATTTATTCAACATTCATGGAAAATGCGATAAATTAATTAACAGGGCATACAGAACATTTAACGGAACATATCCTAAATTACCACCACTGAACTTATTTTAACTAAATAAAAAATAAAGTAGGTACGGGATAGTAAAACAATGTTAAAGAAACTGTTCAAAATGTAGTTCATTAACTTCTACACATTTAATAATGCGCTTATTTACGGCGTGTGTAGTAGCGCTACGAATTTCATGTGGATCTAAGCCTGCAAATGCTGTAGCAATTCTTTCCACCAATTCATCCCTGTTGTTGACTGGATATTGATACACTTTATCCTTTATACGGCCCCAAAGATAAAAATCCAACGGTGTAATGTCTGGAGACCTGGCTGGCCAACTCCATGGACCCAAATGACGTATCCATCTATCTTCAAACATCTGGTACAATTCGATAGTAACTGCTGCAGAACAATGACCTGGCGCCCCATCTAGTAGGTATCTAAAATACTATTCATTTTGGGCAGAGAAACATCATACATTGTTAAATGCGCATTTTTCCACGTTTTTTAATTGGTTTCTTTAAATAGGTATCATTCAATTTAAGAAAAATGACTCTTTGCTACTTATGTGTGATCAACATATGTCGTTGATTAGAAAATTTTGTGTAATAGATTTTGAAAATTTGTTTGGCTGATTAGTAATTCCAACACCTCGTCTTGCCACCATAAAAAATCGAACATCTTACTTCTAGACGTTATCGAGATATTAATTTTTACATAATCTACCACAACTGTCAAAATATTGAGAAAAAAATTTATATCTCCGAAAATATTACTTTTAGACATAGCGAACCTTTATTGAATTGACATTAAAATTTTCCGTGGAATCTAAACAAATAGAAAATGGTAGCATTCAATTTAAGATAACAAAGTTGGTGTCAACTTCCGGTATTCCCGGAAATGCCACCATTTTGAAAAGATTTTCATTAAATAGATCCGACCCGGTTTCGGCCACAGCCAAAATTTCAAATCAATATCTCTTTTAGTTCTCCAGATACTTCTAATAGACGGTCAAAAAAAATCACCCTGTATTGTATATCGGACAAACTGGCAGATCTATAAGTATTAGGTATAATGAACATTTAAGATCATTTCGTTTAAAAAATGATCATTCAAGTTTTGCTAATCATTTCTTTGAAAACAATCATCAGTCTCCTCCTCTAGAAAATACTAAAGAAGTTACTAAAGAAAATAAACTACCTAGTATAACAAATATTGGCTGAAACATGAAGCTTGTTTGTGGGTTCGATTGGAGGCACGCTGCGTAGCATAAACTGCAAACTAAAGCTCCACGTCAGCTAAAGCTCTTGTTTGCTCGAGAGCAATCGTACCAAGGACTCGAACTATTTCGCTTACAGATAATATTATACAATATTATACAGTTCTACGGAGCACCACATTCAGATTTTCTCTTTGATACAGACTAATTCAACGAAATCCACAATTTTGCACAAACCTCTGCTGTTTTTTGCCTGGACTAGTCCGTTGAAATAATATTCGCAGGCAGTAAGCGAACCGTTTCCGTAAGCTCCGCCATGAATAAATAAATAAATTTGCGCAATTCTGAACAAACCCTCTAATTGTTTGGCAATTTAGCAGCTACATCTCATACACACGTGTGGCTGAAATTCATGCTCATTTTAACCCGTGTTGCTTCAATAATTAATTAAACAAAAACGTATGTTCGCATAATAGTTCCATCAATCCGTACACTACACGGCACCGACAACAAAAGGGGCGGTTGTCGTGCCCGTTTTGGGGGAGGTGTGCGATGATAATATGTGAACGTTAGTGACCCACTCTCCCCCACGATTGATGGAATTTTAATCAAAACGAGATGGGTCGTGTTTAATTTTCAGCGACACTCGACCGCTCGTCGAAAACGTTGACGTCGACCTGATTTTGTTGACGCCTTGGGAAAAATTCAGATTAATTTTGCTTTTAAATCTGTCACCGACGAGAATAAAATTTCACGAGCCGCGACCCGCTCTGGAGCGGAATAATAGAAATAACGGCACATTGTAAAACTCGTTGGGCAGTATAAAAATTAAAAAAGCCGGGAACGTATTGAAATTGCTAAGGAAATCTTGGCATAGGTGTTTGGATCGTCAAGCCATTTTCCTTTCATGAATGCCGATGGATTAGAACGGGAAATTTTGAGATTGTATTCTGTCCATGTTTAATCCATACGGTACGTGATCCCTTCCTTCAAATATTCGAGTTATAAAATACAACACGATCTGCATAAAATATTCCGGAATTTAATTGAAATTTTTTGTTGCCAGAGAACTTCGCATTCCTCCAGATTTTTAATTACTGCGCCTGAGGGAAGCTCCTTAATTTCTTTCGAAATCAAATCTGGGCTCGCGAGAAATAAAATCCGACGCTCACTTTTATTGAGGCAATCAGGGGCGAAATTACCCCCCATTTGTCGCCCCATTGCCGTAATTAGCACAATAAATCTAATAATCAATTCCAATATTCTTCCCGCGTTCCAATTCTCACTGAAATGAATATTGCCACGCTCCATTGGAAAAAAACCTAAGATTTATTGCTCGATATTATGAGCTACAGTTCGGGGGAAACGCTATTGTTGTAAGGCAAGAAATGTTAATGAACCGTGGAGTCTCAAAGACTTAATTAAGCTATAAAATCAAGAGCTACTGAGATCACGGAACGACGAAGGCCTCTGTTAAGTGTTTATCAAAGCTTATTTATGTTGTGGGGGGTAACAAAACATTCCCGAGTGGCACTGGAAAAGCTGCTGTTTCATTAGCAATTACAAGTCAGCGTTTTACGAAGCTACCTCCAACGGTTGACAAAACCAATTAAAAAACTTATTAATGATGCGGTCTTGAGTTTTTTGACAACTTCGATGACATCATTAGTGAAATCATACATCAAAAACACCTTAACCAATGTAAAAAAATAAGAAAATTCGATTGATATTAAAATTCAAAATTTATAATTTACAGCAATACAATTTCTTCGATTTAATTTAAAGGTCGAATCATGACTTCAAAGAAACGCATTATTGCCTGATTACAGATTAATTAACATCTGATATAATTCCCTGAAAACGTAGTTTTGAACTATACGGCTATTTCTTTGATTTCCTAAATAAATTATCAAACCTTCCCAAGAACGAACTCTTGAAAATGCCACGCATAATAATTGTCCGTGAGTAAATATTTCTTTTCGGAGATCAATTCCTATTTGATCAAATGTTTGGCCTTGTGATTTGTTAATAGTCATTGCAAACGCTAGTTTAATGGAAAATTATTGTCGCCTTTTAAAAGTAAAAGGATAAACATTTTCACAGTACAACGCTATACGGTTAACGAAAAGTATATCTCCATGTTTATCGCCTGTTAAAATTTTGCACTGTAGGATATTGTCTCCCAATTGTAAAATTAACAATCTCGTACCATTTCATAAGCCTTCCTTAATGCTTAGATTTCTAACCAACATTACAATACAATATACTCTCAACTTCAAATCATGCGGAGGAAAATTTGACGGGTTTAAAGTATTTAAATATTCAGGCAGAATAGCATCGTTTAAATCTCCATTATTACAATTTTCAATACTATCCAAGTTTGTATATATTTTTTCTGTTTTTATATCTAACAGTTCTACCACTTTTTTGTTAATGTCTTCAACATCAGAATAGCTGATTAGGTCATATCTATGAATCGCTTTTCTCTAATTGATTCCTCCATATATACGTTCAACGATATCCGAATTATAAATACATCTCTGTGGCAATTCTAAATTGCTATTCATATTGTTCAAAACTCCATCTCCAACATCCAATAAAAACTTGGTGAATTCTTGTTCCTGTGGTAGAGCACGCATATTTTGTGTTTAAGAAAATTTACGGAAATACCTCCAAAGAGAACTAAATTTGATACTTACATTCGCTGTTTCATAGCGGGTAGCATTTATTTTAACTGGTAACAATTGTCAAAAATCTCCTCGTAACACCATAATTTTTCCACCAAACGGAACATCACAATTCATAAAGTCTCGTAAGGTTCTGTCTATAATGTCTAAAGCATACCTTGGCGCCACAAGAGATTCATCCCAAATAAAAACATCTACACTCCTTAAATAATCTGCTTCTTTTGAATGGTACAAACAATTTTATTCTTACTCTTCAGTAAGCTGTAAAGGGTTGTATAAACATAAGTCTTACAGGAGCCTCCTGGACCGTCTATATAAAAACATGAAGCTTCAGAAATTGATTCATTTAAGTTAGCATCACATTTACCAAAAATAATATCTACAATTTCTTTTCTTTTCTTTTCATTTAGGTGTTTATATTGTCGTGATCCTATTTCTATTGCTTGTTCTTCATTTGCATATTCAATGTCGTGGCATGGTAAGAAACATTGAAAGATTGTAACCTTCCGCAGAAAGCATGGAACTAATTTGGATATAGGCTTTTTTGTCCTTCAGTATTGCTGTAACATCTTTCATAATCTTGTGACATTGCTTCTTTAAACTCTTCCCACAATTCTTCCTGATAAATTGGTAGCCAATGCATTAAAATACGAATGAATATCTCAGCTGTCTGGGCATCATCCAAATTTCAGCTTCATTCATGGCTCTTTTCCTTAAATAAGACCTAATTTTAAACACGCTGCTACACAAGATTCCTGTATTTCTCATTTACTGTTTTCAGATCTTCAAATCTGTTTGCTCCTTTAATCATCATCATCATAAGGTTCTCAGTCCGAAGACTGGTTGGACGCGTACCTCCATTCTTTTCTATCCTGAGCTAACCTACGCATTTCCCTAAAAGTAGAACATCCTACATCCCTAACAATTTGAGAGCAGTAGTCTAATCTAGGCCTACCCCTACCTCTTTTTATTCCTATCTCTGACTCTAGTATGTCGCGAACTATTCCTTCGTGTCTTAGAAGGTGTCCTACCATCCTATCTCTCCTACTCTTTATTGTTTTCCATACCTTTCGCCTTTCCCCAACTCTTTCTAATACTTCCCTATTGCTAACCTTATCTATCCACGGTATCTTCATCATGCGTCTGTAACACCACAGTTCAAACGCTTCTACTCTTTTTCTATCCGCTTCTCCTATTGTCCAAGTTTCGCACCCGTATAATGCCGTACTCCATACATACGACTTTAAGAGTCTCTTCCTAGTCTCTATATTAACCGTTCTCGAACATAACAGTTGTTTCTTTTTGTTAAACGCAACTCGTCCCTGCGCCATTCTTTGTTTTATATCTTTAGTGCTCCTACCGTCTTGGGTTATTTTACTTCCTAAGTAGCAGAAATCCGCGACCTCCTCTATCTTCTCATTTCCTATTTGTATTTCAATTTTAGTTCTATTTTCACTCCATCTACATACCAAAATTTTAGTTTTCTTTTTATTGATTTTCATGCCGTAGCCCTGTGTCAAAACTGCTTCCATTTCATTCAAAGCCGCTCCTAATTCTTCTTTGCTAGATGCTAACACTGCTATATCATCCGCAAATCTGAGCATGTTAATAGTTTGGCCCTGTACATTGATCCCTGAGGCTGTTCTTTCCTTAACAATATTAATCGCATCTTCGATATATAAGTTGAAAACTAGAGGTGACAATGCACATCCCTGTCTCACTCCCTTCCGGATATCTACTTCCCTTCGTTCCTGCTCACATTCTATAACTGCCTTTTGCTCTTTGTAGAGATTATGTATTATTCTTCTGTCCCTGTATTTCATCCCTACCTTTCTCAGCACTTCGAACATCTTCCCCCATTTTACGTTGTCGAAGGCTTTTTCTAAATCTACAAATCCTATATATACGCTCTTTCTCTTTTCTATCGTTTTTTCTATAATTACTCGTAAAGCTAGAATGGCCTCGCGCGTTCCTCTATTTCGTCTAAATCCGAACTGATCTTCTCCTAATATTTCTTCCGCCTTTTTCTCCATCCTTCTTTGCACAATTCTAGTTAAAATTTTTGACGCATGGGAAGTTAAACTGATAGTTCTAAAATTTTCGCATCTATCCGCGCCTTTCCTTTTTGGCAAAGCTACCATGATGTTCAGTTTGTAATCCTCTGGAATCTCGCCTGTCAGGTATATGCGACTAACTAATTTAAATAAACGATCTATTACCTCTTGACCTGTGCACTTTAAGATTTCTGCCTGCAAGCCATCTATACCTGGTGCTTTATTATTCCTTAAACTTTTTAGTGCTAGCTCAAACTCTTCTCTCATTATAGGACTCCCTAGGTTATCCCCTTCTACACTGCTTTCACTTTCTAATATATCTTGCACTTCCTGTCCCGCATATAAGTTTCCTAAATATTCTTTCCACCTATCTGCCTTCTCCCCGCTTTCGATTAGGATATCTCCTGCCTCATTCCTAATGCTTTTGGTACTAGATCCAATTTCTCTAAAATTTCTCCTAATTATTTTATATGCTTCATCAGTCTTTCCTATTTCGAACTTATTTTCTACTTCTTTGCACTTATCATCGATCCATTGCTCTTTCGCTTTCCTACATTTCCGAATAATTTCCCACTTGATCGCCTTATATCTTTGTTTCCCTATTTCATCTAACCTATTTTTATATTTGCGCCTTTCCTCTATTAGACTCACAATATGTTTTGTTATCCAGGGTTTCCTACTTTCATTCTGTTTATGTCCCAAAATATCCCTAGCTGAGGAAACTAAACTATTTTTAATGCAATTCCATTCTTCCTCTATGTCCCTAACAATATTTTCGCCCGCGCCCTCTAGTACTTCGTTTGTCTTTTTCTCGAACTTATCGCGCGTATCATCATCTTTTAGTTTCTCTGGGTCAAGATACCTTCTTCCGCTTCGTTTTTTCAAAATCTTAAATTTAAGATTGGCCTTCATAACGACTATATTGTGATCACTATCTATATCTGCTCCTGGATAACTTCTACAATCCCTAACTTGATTTCTAAATTTTTGCCTAACAAGAATGTAATCTATTTGATATCTCCCTAGGTCTCCTGGCATCTTCCACGTGTAGCGTCTCCTAACATGATGGTGAAATAGAGTGTTCGCGACCGTTAAGTTATGTTTATCGCAGAACTCTATCAGTCTCACTCCCCTATCGTTCCTATTGCCTAATCCAAAGGGACCAACTATTCCGCCCTCTCGCCCTGTGCCTACGACTGCATTGAAATCTCCTATAATTATTAAATTTTCGTGTCCTCTCACAAAATCTAGCACATGTTCAATATCACTATAAACTGCCTCTACGACCTCATCACTGTAGTTAGAAGTGGGCATATATACCTGTATTATTACTGTTTTTACAGGTTTCGAATCTAACCTAACCATAACTACCCTGTCACTTTGCTGTAAGAAATTTTCTACACTCTGCCCTACTTTTTTCCGCATAACAATTCCTACTCCCGAATTTCCTCCTACAGATCCTGTGTGTATTACTCTAAAATCTCCGCTCCAGAAGTCTCCGGCTTCTGGCCATCGCACTTCACTAATGAAGTAATAATAATCGAAAATGAAATAGTTCAATTTGGCTGGGGCTTACGGAGCACATGCGTCCAATAACTTTGAATTGTTTCTGACGTCGTATACTTTTACAACGACAACAAACATGATACCTACCTGTGATAGTTCAGACGTACGCACTTTTGGCGATCGGTTCCCGTACGTATTAAAAAGAGACGGAAACGATACGTGTCTATTGCGCATTCTCCACGACTAACACCACTTTTATTAGATAGGATCTACAAGTTTGTTGGAAATTTTGTAAGCAGGTGCCGAAATATACGATACTGCTGGTCTAATGGGGTAGTTGTTTTTTGTAATTTAATCAAGGAGTATAATTTTTGGGCCTGAGGATTCATGTTAGTGAGTTTGAACAATTCATTGTCTTTAAAAATACTTTTTGTTGGATCTTTCTTTAAAATTTGATATGTCTCTGGGTCTAAAAAATCTTTTGTTTTATTAATGTAATCTTCTTTCGGTAAAGCTAACAACTGTTATGTTTAATTAATAATAAATTTTTTGAAAACCTAGACAATCTTGTCCCATTTAAATTCGTAAAATCACACTATATATCACCTATGTATGCGAACAAGGGCCCACCTTTTTGCTTAATTAATTATCCAAGCAGCACATACGACGGGTGTATCAACGAGCACACAAGTTACTGAATTATTCAAGCTACACATGTACGCCAAGGATGATCCCACCTATAAAACCGAGTATAAAACTCGAGCAAAAAACATCTACGTCCCCTCTAAATTTATACCTAGCGAAAAGAGGGCAGTGATATTCTGCCATGTTTATTTGAGGACGGAAAATGTACGGCTGGTAAGGTTGGAAATGAAAATTAATGCTAATGCGGAGATAATTTATTAGCTTTTCCGCTGCTCCCTGCAACGGCCGAAAGGGATAAAAATCGTTATAAAGTCGCGGTTTTTTTCATTTTCTCCTCTCCCACTGTAATGTGCATGCGTGGCGCTGAATATTTTAGAGATGTTTAGTTTATGGGGCGCCGATTCGAACAGTTTTTCTTTGAATAGGGGGGCCCGGGGAATCACCTTCACGGGAACCTTTTCTGCAAACGTGACTGCCTTAGAATAAAATCCCTCATCAGGAAAAGCACCAGGTAACAATTCTATTTGTGCAGAAATAAAATTACATACCTAAAAACACCACTCAAGACCCTGTTGATCTGCAGCAACATTAATTACGGAATTGAATTATGTTGACTCCGTACACATAATTAACAATTAAACAAGTGGAGGGGTAGCCAAATTACTGTTGGCACAACAGAACTGGGCTACACATTCCGCTTGTTTGCAAAGGCGCGTACATATTTTTAATTGAAAAGCGAGTACGGCAAATGAGAGACTTTTAACTCTGAAGGCAGGAAAATAACACTGGGTTCGTGGACACCTTTTGAAAATATTTTCCAGGGATACTAGTATACATATATGCTTTTGTAACAGAAGTGCATAGCATTCATTCCTTTTGTCAAATGATCCTGCAGACTCTTTACATTCCGCTCCAGCTACTACTTGTTTCTCTGCGCAGGTCGAACACGTACGGTGCTGCATACACACCCCAGAATATGGGACGCCGTTTGGGTCTTTAATCGTCTATTTAAGGATATGTTACAGATGTCTGTAAATCGGGAATTATGGATATCCCACAGATATTTTTAAATATTTAAAAATATCTCAGATATTTTTAAATCATTTTGGATATCAAACAGTGAACAATGATTATTTTTATCTGCGAGATATCTTTAAATATTTAAAAATATCTCACAGATATTTTTAATTCTATAATTACGGATATCTACTAAGCATTTTGATATCCAAAATTGTGGCGCCACCTATAAGGCGAAAGATGTAATTATTATTTTCTTTTGGGCTGGTGTAAATCGGTCGCGCGGCTCCACAGTGTTGCCAACCCTACCGAAATTTCGGTAGATCTACCGATTTTATATGTTATCTACCGATCTACCGAAATGATACATAATTCTACCGAAATTTCATTTTTTAATTATGCAATAGAGTCCATTAGTGTAACGGCAAAATCAGAGCGCGAAATTTAAAACGCTATCGGCTGTCCTAAGAGAAAAGTAGGATACAATTTATCGATGCATTTTAAATGGAGCTTAGATGACCTTGCACTTCACATTCTATTTTTACCTTTCATCCTGATTTCTTAACATTAAATCAATATATGACGATTACTATGAAGCTTTTTCGGTGTTTGTCTTGTAAAAGCATTTATTTATGCAGTCATTTTGTTTAAAACCAAAATGCAACAAACTACTGCAATTTACGGCGCTAGAACCGGCGCAATACATGGTTTAAATCGTCCATAGAAGTCCTTAATAACACTAATTTTTAACACTTTCTTTTCCATTTTACACTTTTTAAATATAAATAAATTCTTAAACCCCCTATTAAATAAAGATTAAACAATAAATTAGCCGGAGAAATAAACAACTTAACCTCAAACCCTGTGCATCAAACGTCAAAATAATAATGATCTGGTCTAAACAAGACATAAGTTCTTTTATTATATGTACTGTACTCATCCGTTTTAAAATATTTCTGAAATTAAGTTGTATTTTAAGTTGTTTTTGAAAATGTAACAGCTGGAAAGAGCAGTCTATTTGTCACTTGCAGAATCCCTGTGAACAGTAAACCGTTGTTAATATTGAAGTGGCGTGTAAATACTGTGAAAATATTGTGAAAATCCCTAATGGATATGTGTCCAAAAATGGCTACAAAAATAGATACAGGATGTTGAAATTTCTTACAAAAATGTAATATCTGCTTGTATCGTTACCTACTATTTTCAGCTGTTTTGTGCTATTCTCGAGTATTTACACGCCAATTCGATATTTACAACACTTTACTATTAGAAAGAATGGATTGACAATTTCGTTTTTAAAATCTCGGACTAATGCACCGTGTTACACAAAATTACTTCTCTCTGAAACTATGCCTCGAACGCAAAAAACAAAAGAGAGATTTTTCTTGTAAATAAAACAAAGATTCTAATATTTTGCAACATATCTATGTAAGTCAGTAGCGTAACGTAGTTTCGGTAATAAATGTGGTCTCCCCACCTCGTAGTGACGCCACTGGTGAGAGTACAAAACTCAAAATTTATAAATTAGTAAATAACTTCAAGGAATTATTATGCCCAAAATTCCAAATGAATAGGTCCGGTAGTTTTCCAGATATTAAAAAAATAACATTTTTGAAAGAAATTTCAACACCTTGTATCTCGCTTAGCCGGCATTTTTGGACATACGTTGATTAAGGTTTTTCGCATTATTTTTAAGTATTCTATCTACCGTAGAAGTTTGTTACACTCATTATAGATCACCCTGTATTGCATTATACTCCGATCATCTGTTTACCCTACAAAATTTGCATTCCTCTAAAACGTTGAAGATTCACTTCTATCGCGAGTGGCGACCACGCATCCAGTTTTTTTAATCATGTTTTTCCTTGCCCTCAGCGTTCAGGTTATTGCCAATAAGTGGTGCGAATAATATTGAAATATTAATAACGGTCAACGGCAAAACCAGCGCCGGCAACGAAAAGTAAATTTGCTGGCTGCCGGCGGCGACAACGCAGGCACTTCCGGGGATAGGTAGCTTGGGGTGCAAACCCGCTGGGGATGACTTTTTTAGTCATATTTTTCCTTGTCCTCCAGGCAAAATGCTTGCCGTCTGTAATTTTCAAGCTTATAGTTTCTTAGGGCAAGGGAAAGGTATTTTTTCCCTTGCCCTACAAATGAAAACGACGTAATGCAAAGTTGCACATTGGAATTGGAGAAGCTTGACAACGTTGGTATTTCCTACGATATTTAGCACTGATTTTATAATATTATAAAATCAATGATAATTTAGCCGTCCTCTTTATCCTCGGTAAGAAACGTCAGTTATTGCCGAACACGAACACAAAAGTTTCACCAATCAGAGTGCTACCGAGACACAAGTCCTGGGGAAACAGAAAACTCGACCGCGCGCAGGCTGGAGATTTAAAGCGGGAGAGCGCGTAAGTCAGATTTACACTAGACCATAAATACAACTAAGCTTACTTCCTGGAAATTAGAGGGCGCTGCAATTTTGGATATCAAAACTGGCAAGTGATATTCATAAATAATTAATTTTATCTTACAGATAATTCTAAATATTTAAAAATTACCGCCCCATATCTAAAATTGTTGATTTAAAAATATCTGTCGGATAAAAATAATTGTTTGTGGATATCTCACTGATAGCATTAAATATTTGAAAATATCTGTGGGATATCCTGAAACCAATACTATTTTTGCTCACTTTGGATTCGTATGTAATTCTTTAAGCAATACTTACGTGCTAAAGTCAAAGCTAAGCAAAAATTGATTTGATTTAAAAATATGCTATAGATATTTTCAAATATTTAAAACTATGAGTGAGATATGCATTAATAAATATTTATACCTCGCTGATATTTTTAAATAATGAATTATGGATATCTCCGAGATATTTATGTCGATTTAACAATATCTGGTAGATAGAAATAATTATTTATGGATATTACTTGCATGGTTTGATATAAAAAAATGTAGCCTTCCACTTGCTACTCTAAATTGGATAACAATTACAACATGTAAAGGATGGTGTAATCGAATTATTGAATCTTTCGCCTTCTAGGTGGCGCCACAATTTTGGATATCAAAATGCTTAGTAGATATCCGTAACTATAGAATTAAAAATATCTGTGAGATATTTTTAAATATTTAAAGATATCTCGCAGATAAAAATAATCATTGTTCACTGTTTGATATCCAAAATGATTTAAAAATATCTGCGAGATATTTTTAAATATTTAAAAATATCTGTGGGATATCCATAATTCCCGATTTAAAAACATCTGTAGGATATCCTTAAATGGACTATTAAAGACCCAAACGGCGTCCCATACCAGAATAACTGTTAGTGAGTTTGAACAATCTTTAAAAATACTTTTGGAGTCATTTATAACTCATTTTACTAGTTTTTGGAATTTTTCTGTTGGATCTTTCTTTAGTAGATTGTAAGGTACCCAATACATTACATAGCAGGGGATATTATGGGGCAAACAAAAACAAAACTCGTAGTTCTATTGTCTTCCTTTTCACTTTGTATACCGACACATTTGCAAATGAAATGGTGCAGCAGAAATCGGGCGAGCTCACCTCGACATTCAGCTCCCTCGAAGAAAAAAAAATACGCGCCATTCAGAAAAAAAACAGTGATTAAATTCTCCGTCGTTGGCATATAATGAGCAGGATGAAATGTCTGCAGGATACTCGTCCAGACGTTGAGTTGGTATTTAATAACGTTATTTAATCAGTGGAAATAGTATTAACTTTAGACTCTCAGGATTCGCTTAATCTTCTCAACGAGGACGGCTCTTGTAAAGCAAATGGCCCGTGTTGGCGTTCGTTTCGCCTTTTTGACTTCTTATAAAGTTGGCGGCGTGGGTTGTTTATTTCTTAAAGATCATACTTGCAACTTTTCCTAGTTAATTTAAACTACATCAAAGAATCAGGAAGTTTGTACATGTTATTTGCATTTAATACTGCATTACTGGCTCATCCAGTTTTGTGAACTAGAATTGGGTCGAATTGTAACAGTAGTCGTATTTTTTATCGTACATTTTTAATTAAGTTACATTTAATTTTCCATTCCTTTATTCCTTAGAATTCGCTGTCACGAAACAGAAATTTGAGCATGTATAAGAGAAGATTCACATTAGCTGGTCTCTACAAAATCCCTCAATTTATTATTCAACGTTTGCCCAATCTAATTATTCAGCATGGCTATTTTTGGACCTCCGATCCACGGAAAGAGGGTCCTATTATCCTTCCTACATTCCAAAGACAAACCGTTCCAGAGCACTTTACCCTCGAACACGATACATTACGAAAATAACAAACAGGCACATCGGCTTTAAATTTCACGTAAACAATTTATAAAATGCCCTACAACTTTTTAACTTTTCCTCTCCAGCAAAATTTCTGCTTGTTAGCCAGGCCATTAAACCGAAGACTTTCCGGTGCCAGCTAAAGCGAATATAAAAATTCTAATAGACGTAAAAGACTCTCCTAACAAGCTTAGCGAACGATTAACGCCAGCGACATTTTTAAACATCGGATACTGATTTTACTCGTACGAGAATAAGCCAATCTAATACAGGGCGATTTAGAATAGCGCGTTTATTAACAAACAAACACAATTTTGTCCAAATATGTAGGGGTACGTCTGCTTGAGTAAAGCTTCCCCCGCGCAGCATAAATCTCTAGAGTCGATACCTATAACACGGTTCAGCATTTATTGTCAGTTCACCGATTTACAAATGAGCATACCTCAGAAAAAGAATAGTCTGAGAAGGAGCAAATTATAAAGACATCTAGTTCGGGTTTCTCTGGAAACTGGAATCGATAGCTTGCAAAAACCCAAGAGGAGTGGATAGTCTTTCTTGCAATCTGCATGGAAAACGGCTTAATGTCACCAACGCCATTAACTACTTTTTACCTTCGCCAAGCTCACTTTAGACGTTACGCAAAAATCAAATATCAAACTTTAGTGAGTAAAGAAACGCTGCGCAATATGTACACAACATTAAAACGCTGCTTCCTTATAAAGCAGAAAACAATAGCTTATGAGTTGCTTTTAGGGGTGAGTAGAAGGCGAAAAGACCTAATGACCCGTAATACCGAAGCGAGGAACTTAACTGGTGTTTAAATAATTAATTCTAAACCTTTAGAACCTTCACTTGAAATTCTGTTCAAGATGGGAAATCGCTAATTTTATTTCATTGCATTGCTAACTTTGTTATTATTTGAACATTTTCCTAGTATTTTTACGTAGATAACGATGGTAAAAACATGAAAGACTAAATTCCTTTTCGAACAATATCAGTTCTTGACGTTTCAGGTTTACTGTACCATATTAGAAACTAATTTTATTTACATTTGGCCTTTTTGGGGTGGCTCTATCGCGGAGGCGGATTTATCTGTTCTGCTGTTCGTCAATTAGTGTCTATCAAGCTGTTCCAATACAGTTTGATATTTTGGTCCCCTGACAAAACTATAGACGGATTTGTCTGCAATCGGCTTTTGGTATAAATTTGCTTGATGGCAATTGGCCTCGCAATTGGCAATACATCAAAATCTTCACTCACGCACATATTCATATTTAATATTTAAAATTTACATTAGGTTAGTAAGAAAAGCTTCTCTATTATTAAATATGTATTTCAACTTACATATGATCATATAAATTTATTGCTTTAGTGAAATAGATTGGCAAATAAAATAATCCTATCTAATAAAGTGATGTTAGTCGTGGAGAATGCGCAATAGACACGTACCGTTTCGATCTAGCGAGCAGTGGCGGCTCGTGGGTTAATAACCAGGGGGGTCATTTTGGTTTTGGAACTTATAATTAATACTAAAAATATATACATATACAACGTGTCCTATAAAGTTCTCTACATATGGGAAACTTTTTTATTATCCGTTTATTAAAAAAATATTCTTCATAAAAAGCTCTGAATTGCTCAAAAATCAAAATGCACTCGCAACATTCCAAAAATATCGGATAATATACAGGAGAGATCAAAAAATAATAATTTGACTAAAGAGTAAAGTACTCTTATTTTTCAAAATAATGAAAAATGTTATTCGGGAAAGTTATTCAGTATAAAAAGTTATGGACTATTATGAAATAACAGCCACCTATGATCAAATTTATTTTTCTAAATTACAAACGTGTTAATATCTAATAAAGAATTAAAATTATTTTAAATTAACTTAAATTTAAATTAGAGCACTTCCTAAACTATTGCCTCAAAATATCCACCTTTTCTCTCAATGCAAATTGCTGTTCTTGCTTTAAATTCACGAAACATAAATTTGATCATAGGTGGCTGTTATTTCATAATAGTCCATAACTTTTTATACTGAATAACTTTCCCGAATTTTAGTTTGGAAATATCTATTGTAGCATAATTAGCCTTCACCATATTTAAAATATTTTGGGGAAAATTGGTAGCGTATGCTTCAAATTTCTCCGTCTGAAATAACTGTGAAATCATGAGATGATCATTGAATCCAAATCTATGATGAATTTCAGACATAATAATGTCGCAAATTTCAAGTGCAGATAGTCGTTTAGGATCCCCTGCATTAACTTTTCTTCTTTTCGCTGATGATGTGCTTGGTTCTTCCGATTCTAAAATAGCACTTCTCACTTTTTGGATATTGCTGTTGAAAGACATTATGTAGTTTTTAACTGATATAACATCAATATCTCGCATTTCTAATTGTTTGAACAA
The DNA here is from genome assembly GCA_963966045.1 of Xestobium rufovillosum. NCBI lineage: Eukaryota > Metazoa > Arthropoda > Insecta > Coleoptera > Ptinidae > Xestobium > Xestobium rufovillosum. The sequence goes on along the minus strand of OZ014492.1, from coordinate 50,586,748 downwards.
TATGTCTACATGAGGCATTATTTTATGAAAAAAAATTAACCAAAATAAAAAAAGTTCATCTTCCAAATGCCTTTTTAAACCAGTTGCTTGATTTATATTATTTCCGTCTTCCTCCTCATCAATGATTTGCTCCAAACAACATATTAAATCATCTTTATAAGTGTGTACAGTTTCAACACACTTTGTATTGAAAGCCCATCGAGTGGGTGCAGCTTTAGGTAATCTCACCTTAACCACCCTATCCAATACCGCCGTACGTTTTGGGGATCGTCCGACAAAAGACGAAAATGCATTATCGGTTTGTGTTGACTCGCCGCTTTTTGGAGGATAAGATTAAGTTGATGGGCATAACAATGAATAAAGTGTGCATTTGGGTACATTTCTGCAATTTTTGTTTGTGCTCCTCCCAGCTTACCGTTCATGACTGATGCACCATCGTAACTTTGAGCAATCAATTTATGGGGTGCTTCATTAATTTTTAATAATTGGAGTTCTTCCATTATTGCATCGGATAAATGTTGTGCTGTGGTACCTGGAGGGTTGACAAATTTCCAAAATCTTTCATGCACAATACCATCTAATACATATCGAAAGATAAAAATCATTTGCGTTTTATTGGAGCTATCTGTGCTCTCATCAACTTGAATTGCCACAAAATTTGTCTGGTCAATTTCCTTTATTATATGTGTGTGTACAACGGCCAACATTGAATCTAAAATTTCGTTTTGAATTGTTTTTGATATTCCTTTGAATACTGTATTTTTTTCAAGGTGCTCTTTAAATATTAAGTCTAGTTCAGAGACAAAATCTATAAGGCCACGAAAAATCCCAGGATTATTGGACATGTCACTTTCGTCATGACCGCGCAATGCAATTTCAAAGACTCCACAAAATTTTACACAATCAATTATTTTGTTTAAAATATACCTATTTTTAGAAACCGATTCATTAAAGTCGTGCACTGATTTGCGATACGCACTATCAAGTTGCTGTCTTATGTCTACACCTACACGTCCTAAACTGGCGTAACTCATTGAACAATTTATATGAGAAGCAGAAGAAGCATGCTTTTTAATTTTGTCTTTTAAATGTTTAATATCGGTTACTCCATTTTTAGCCCATATAGCATCATTTGAAAATAATAAGCACGGATAGCAAAAGAACGCATTTTTAACACTGCATCCACAAATCTAGTCGCACAAATTGTACATCGATTCTTTAAAATATCTGTGGACATTTTTACCTTTATCCTTTGTTGTCTGCTTCAAATTCAGTTTTGGTTTCGGCCGTCCACTTTCCCTCTTTTCAAGCCGGCCTTCATAATTTAATGTTCCAGCTGACTTTAAGGCAAATATATCCTCAACAACACTCATCTTGTTTTGCTAAACACACAAAATTTCTCAACGATCAGAACTTCACAACGATCACAGTTCACATCCGCAACAATAAAGAAAGGTTTCCCACCTGCTATCTAAGAAGAACTGAGATCCAGAGTCCAGAGAAAATATAACTGAATACTGTAGAACTAAACTCGATTCTGCGCAGTTGTAATCGGGACATTGACCACGTTGGAGATATAGGAGTAAAAGGTGACTCTCACTTCCACTCAAGAATTCGCCATCTGCTGTCACTATTCTTCTTTACATGCATTTCTCCATAAGCCATAAGAGCTGTGCAGGGTCAATTTGAATAATGTCCCGGCTTGCTAGCGAGCGCGCAGCGCGGCTTGACGCTTGGCTATTTCTAGTATTGCTGCGAATGCAGACCGCTGAAGATTTTAAATTTGAGACTGTTACACAAAAAATATTTTTATTGAAATTATGGTTTAGATTAGAATATTTTAGGAGGGTCATTGACCAATTGACCTTAAGGAGAAACCGCCACTGCTAGCGAGGTCAGATTTTTCGTTTCCGGCTCTTTTTAATACGTACGGGAGCCAATCGCCAAAAGTGCGTACGTCTGAACTATCACAGGTAGGTATCATGTTTGTTGTAGTTGTAAAAGTATACGCCGTCAGAAACAATTCAAAGTTATTGGACGCATGTACTCCGTAAGCCCCAGCCAAATTGAACTATTTCATTTTCGATTATTATTACTTCATATTAAAGGAGCAAACAGATTTGAAGATCTGAAAACAGTAAACGGAGACATAAAGGAATCTTATGTAGCAGCGTGTTTAAAATTAGGTCTTATTTAAGATCATCACGAGTGGAAAAGAGCCATGAATGAAGCTGAAATTTGGATGATGCCCAGACAGCTGAGATATTCATTCGTATTTTAATGCATTGGCTACCAATTTATCAGGAAGAATTGTGGGAAGAATTTAAAGAAGCAATGCCACAAGATTATAAAAGACGTTACAGCAATACTGAAGGACAAAAAAGCCTATATTCAAATTAGTGCCATGCTTTCTGCGGAAGGTCACAATCTTTCAATGTTTCCTACCATGCCACGACATTGAATATGCAAATGAAGAACAAGCAATAGAAATAGGATCACGACAATATAAACACCTAAATGAAAAGCAGAAAGCAATTGTAGATATTATTTTGGGTAAATGTGATGCTAACATAAATGAATCAATTTCTGAATCTTCATGTTTTTATATAGACGGTCCAGGAGGCTCCTGTAAGACTTATGTTTATACAACCCTTTACAGCTTACTAAAGAGTGAGAATAAAATTGTTTGTACCATGGCCTTCACGGGCATAGCAGCAACACTACTTCCTCATGGCAGAACAGTTCATAAAACGTTTGGGTTACATGTTCCTCTGTTTTTAGATTCATCTTCCAACATTAAGAAAAATCCAAAAGAAGCAGATTATTTAAGGAGTGTAGATGTTTTTATTTGGGATGAAGCTCCTGTGGCGCCAAGGTATGCTTTAGACATTATAGACAGAACCTTACGAGACTTTATGAATTGTGATGTTCCGTTTGGTGGAAAAATTATGGTGTTGCGAGGAGATTTTTGACAATTGTTAACAGTTAAAATAAATGCTACCCGCTGTGAAACAGTGAATTTAAGTATCAAATTTAGTTCTCTTTGGAGTTATTTCCGTAAATTTTCTTAAACACAAAATATGCGGGCTCTACCACAGGAACAAGAATTCACCAAGTTTTTATTGGATGTTGGAGATGGAGTTTTGAACGATATGAATAGCAATTTAGCATTGCCACAGAGATGTATTTATAATTCGGATATCGTTGAACGTATATATGGAGGAATCAGTTAGAGAAAAGCGATTCATAGATATGACCTAATCAGCTATTCTGATGTTGAAGACATCAGCAAAAAAGTGGTAGAAATGTTAGAAATAAAAACAGAAAAAAATATATACAAACTGGGATAGTGTTGAAAATTGTGAGAGTATATTGTATTGTGATATTGGTTAGAAACCTCAGCATTAATGAAAGCTTATGTAATGGTACGAGATTGTTAATTTTACAATTGGGAGACAATATCCTACAGTGCAAAATTTTAACAGGCGATAAACATGGAGATATAGTTTTCGTTAACCGTATAACGTTGTACTGTGAAAATGTTTATCCTTTTACTTTTAAAAGACGACAATAATTTCCCATTAAACTAGCGTTTGCAATGACTATTAACAAATCACAAGGCCAAACATTTGATCAAATAGGAATTGATATCCGAAAAGACATATTTACTCACGGACAATTATGCGTGGCTTTTTCAAGAGTTCGTTCTTGGGAAAGTTTGATAATTTATTTAGGAAATCAAAGAAATAGCCGTATAGTTCAAAACTACGTTTTCAGGGAACTATATTAAATGTAAATTATTCTGTAATCAGGCAATAATGCGTTTCTTTGAAGTCATGATTCGACTAGGGCAGTGAGCGCGCGTAGCGCGCGAGATGACCTAATGTTATTATAAAATTGATGTATTCTGTTTTTTATAATTTTTAAATTAGTTAGTCGCATATACCTGACAGGCGAGATTCCAGAGGATTACAAACTGAACATCATGGTAGCTTTGCCAAAAAGGAAAGGCGCGGATAGGTGCGAAAATTTTAGAACTATCAGTTTAACTTCCCATGCGTCAAAAATTTTAACTAGAATTGTGCAAAGAAGGATGGAGAAAAAGGCGGAAGAAATATTAGGAGAAGATCAGTTCGGATTTAGACGAAATAGAGGAACGCGCGAGGCCATTCTACCTTTACGAGTAATTATAGAAAAAACGATAGAAAAGAGAAAGAGCGTATATATAGGATTTGTAGATTTAGAAAAAGCCTTCGACAATGTAAAATGGGGGAAGATGTTCGAAGTGCTGAGAAAGGTAGGGATGAAATACAGGGACAGAAGAATAATACATAATCTCTACAAAGAGCAAAAGGCAGTTATAGAATGTGAGCAGGAACGAAGGGAAGTAGATATCCGGAAGGGAGTGAGACAGGGATGTGCATTGTCACCTCTAGTTTTCAACTTATATATCGAAGATGCGATTAATATTGTTAAGGAAAGAACAGCCTCAGGGATCAATGTACAGGGCCAAACTATTAACATGCTCAGATTTGCGGATGATATAGCAGTGTTAGCATCTAGCAAAGAAGAATTAGGAGCGGCTTTGAATGAAATGGAAGCAGTTTTGACACAGGGCTACGGCATGAAAATCAATAAAAAGAAAACTAAAATTTTGGTATGTAGATGGAGTGAAAATAGAACTAAAATTGAAATACAAATAGGAAATGAGAAGATAGAGGAGGTCGCGGATTTCTGCTACTTAGGAAGTAAAATGACCCAAGACGGTAGGAGCACTAAAGATATAAAACAAAGAATGGCGCAGGGACGAGTTGCGTTTAACAAAAAGAAACAACTGTTATGTTCTAGAACGGTTAATATAGAGACTAGGAAGAGACTCTTAAAGTCGTATGTATGGAGTACGGCATTATACGGGTGCGAAACTTGGACAATAGGAGAAGCGGATAGAAAAAGAGTAGAAGCGTTTGAACTGTGGTGTTACAGACGCATGATGAAGATACCGTGGATAGATAAGGTTAGCAATAGGGAAGTATTAGAAAGAGTTGGGGAAAGGCGAAAGGTATGGAAAACAATAAAGAGTAGGAGAGATAGGATGGTAGGACACCTTCTAAGACACGAAGGAATAGTTCGCGACATACTAGAGTCAGAGATAGGAATAAAAAGAGGTAGGGGTAGGCCTAGATTAGACTACTGCTCTCAAATAGTTAGGGATGTAGGATGTTCTACTTTTAGGGAAATGCGTAGGTTAGCTCAGGATAGAAAAGAATGGAGGTACGCGTCCAACCAGTCTTCGGACTGAGAACCTTATGATGATGATAATTTTTATAATAAAATTTCTTGGGTATTTAGTTATTTTTTACTAAACAGTTTATGGCTTTGTCTAGTGCAGATTTTCTGAATTGTGGACTAACAAACAAGACAACAACAACAATTACAACATTTCTATTAATACCGAATGGATACAGTAACATAATAATATAAATCTGCTCTCTGCCACTTAATATTAAATTAATATACATGTGTATATTTTTTTCCTGTTTCATAATTTTATCATAATCAAATAATGTGCTAAGTATAATTCCTATTTTTAATTTTAGATACATAGTTACGTTATAGTCTTAAAAATTTGATTAGAAAAATAATCGTCACTTTTTATTATCTGTACCTCTAACGAAGAAACCCATCATTCAGAAAAACACTGATTTAGTTTCCGTCGTTGTCGCATAACTAAGAGGATTGAAATGTCTGCAGAGTAATATTTCTCGTTATTCAAATCTATGATTATCATATTCATATCTATCTCTTGCTATTCAAGAAGTTTTTAATTTTTCATGAAATATATTTTCTCTCTAACTTGGACTTTGTTACCGCAATAATTTAACAGTATGTTCACACATAATTATGATTTTTTGTGAGCAAACGATTGAAAAACAGGAAGTTGTCAGTTCAGCTAAATGGATCATAATGTGTATAAATTTAATGAGAATATTTTGCGTTGTAGATGATGTTAAACACTCTTGATAAAGCAGAGTTCAACAAACTGATCAATTATAAATATAACGAGGCTTCAATTTCATATCATGGAGTTTATTCGATTATTGCCACCAAGATACCAAATTAAAAGGGCTCATTAAAATCAGACTGCAATTAAATATACATCAGAATCAACACAAAACAATTCCAGATGTGCATACAACAAACAGGATGCAACTGTTGAGTAACAAACTTTGTAACTGCACGGACCGAAGACAAAGCTCCCGCTTTGGTATCAGTGAATTCTGAGTTTCAGGCTCCGTGTAATTTAAATTCGAATACGGGCTCACATTTCGCAGTGTACGCTCCAAACTTGAGGTTTTGTTTCACAATCCAATTTAGAGACTTGCAAACACGTAAAATCTGTTCTGAATACGTGCATGTTCGCATATATATTTTGTTTAGTTTATACATGTGTGAAGGTAGTTCCGGGACTATGTTTTCTGTGGATTAATCCGGGCAAAACCTCTAGTTCCAGTTATATATATCGCGCTAAGCGGATCACGTATTCCATTGTAACATTGCAAGAGGGAGAGGGTGCATTATACCGGTTCAATTATAAGGAAGTTTGTAGGAATGTCCATGTCGGTAAAAATAATGCTTACCTTAATAACGAAAAGCTATACTCTGTGAGATGTCTAGATATAGATACATTTGGCAGCAATTCAGCCGATTCACCCGCCGGCAACTATGGAATCAAATAAAATCGGTACGCCAAAGCCAAAAAGACGAATATTATCATTTTTAGAGACGACTCCTTTTCGGGCAAAATCATCCTAAACGTCTTGCAGCTATACAAAGCTCAAAGAATATATGTAATAATGCGAAATCTGAAGTATCAAACGTGATTGACAAAAATAAATAGAAATATGTTCAAACGATAGCACGTTATACATACGTGCTTTTTGCGTCTGGCATTCCGCTACGCAAAGCGTGACGCCAGATGCAGACGCCGCGCCGTCGTGACGCTCCTCCTGTTAGTCGACTCTATTGTCCGCGTCGCCGTCGGGTTGGAGGCGAGAATTATCTGCACAGAATCCGGAATTTGAATAGGTACGCTGTAGCAACACCACCTATGTAAATAGCGTTCCGGGCTGTCACTCCCAAATCGGTAAAGCTTAAGACAGGTTTTTTTCATCAGAACGGGATTCAATTATTCCGGAAACCGCGCCAGAATACAGATTTAAATTGATGCAGTCCAATTCACGATACCTGAGCATATACATATACCGTGTGACAAACTTCCATGTGTACATGGGGAAATAACATGGGCAATTACATTTTTGGGGATTCCTGCTCCCCATGTGTAGTTACAGTGGTGGTAAAGGTAGCAATCGAAAGACTATTTTTTTTCTGCGTGTGAGGATATCAAAAACTCTGCAATTTTCCAATTTAATAAAGCATTAAAAGCAAAAATTACACTAATAATTTTCAAACTAAAACACGGATATTCATCAGATTACCTATGACAATTTAATTTATTCTAATCAAAGACTCCCTTGATTCTAATTTCTAATTCGTCTGAACTGTCAACATTACTTATCGACAATTTAAAATTTGGGTTTCAAAATTAACAAAAATATTTATTCAGTTGAAGAAAAGGTTTTTATTGTGAAAACATTTTACGGCGGCAATAGTCTACGGGTAGTCCGTGACTTATTTTCTGTAAAATTCAATAACAGTGCTATTCCTTTGGTAACAACAATAAAAAATTTAGTTAAGAAATTTGAAGATACTGGGAATCTTTCATTAAAAGAAGGTAATTTTTACTAATAAATTTACTTGGTTTTTATTTAGATAATTCTGATTTGCTTATTATTATTACCTAGTTGGTAATTCCTTATTGTTCGCTAACTCAAATTTTACTGGGATTATGAGAAATTTAACAAGTGATAACGTGGAGTGAAACAAAACTAAAATTAATCTTATCATTTATTTTTTTAGTCGTTGAAAGAAATCTAAATGTTGAGGTAGAGGAAATGGTAATAGGCCTGATAACTGCTAGTCCAACATCTAGTTTAAGGTCTATTGCTCTAGAATGTAATGTTTCAAGAGAAATTGCCCGTAACATATTAAAAAAAACAAATATCATCCCTTTAAATTCCAATGTCACCAAGAGTTACTTCCTTTTGACGAAGAATCAAGGCAAACTTTCTGTGAAGAAATGCAAGAACGGGCTAATCGGGATCGCAGCTTCCTCTCATCAATTTGTTTTACCGATGAGTGTACCTTCACTTTAAATCAAGAGCCAAATTCACAAAACGTTAGGCATTGGGCCCAGGAAAATCCCAGAATAAATCTAGCCACTACAACGCAATACCCTCAAAAAATCAATATTTCGGCAGGCATTTTTAATAATCGCAATATAGGACCATTTGAAATACAGGGAAATTTAAATTCAGAAGCTTATTTAGATCTTTTAATTAACCATATTGGCCCTGCATTAGAAAAAGTTGCCAATGCGAATCGGGAGGTCTGGTTTCAGCATGACGGATGCCCAGCACATTTTGGAGCACAAGTGAGGGAATTATTAAATGAAATATTTCCAGAGAGCTGGATTGGTCGAGGTGGTGATATAAACTGGCCAGCTAGATCTCCCGATTTGGCACCGTGTGACTTTTTCTTGTGGGGCCATTTAAAAAATAAGATTTATAAAACTCGTCACCCAAATAATTCTTTAAGGAATGCTATTTTTGCGGAATGCAACTTAATAAACGATCGGCAACTTGCGAACGTGAGAAATTCTTTCTATAATAGGCTGAGATACTGTCTGATACAGAATGGGGTTTATTTGAATATTTGTTATAGTTATTTTTCTTTTTTTATGTTACTTTAATTTCATTGTATATTAATAAGTTTTTGTCCTTACCTAGATATGAAATAAATAAGTATTAAATTGCCAGATCACAAAATTCATTACAGCAAAATAAACAAATGTTGTCGCTTGTTAAATTTTTCATAATTGCAGTAAAATTAAAGTAATTTAATTTTTATTATTTCATTTTACTGCTTTAACATTTTCCCAAAAACTTTTTAATAGGTTAGACGACACCTACAATTTACCCTAAACTAAGGACCAGCATTCACCAACGAAACATCCACACCAGTAATCAATTAATTGTCAACTATAGGTAATGACAATAATAATTTTCATAATTATTTGTGCCATTTTTTTATGATATTTCAATAATTTTTGTGAATTTAATGCCAAGTAAAATTTCTATTTTTAATTATTATAAGCCCATAGTTACTGTTATTTACAATTTTTATTAAGAAAATTTGTCACATTTTTATACGTTATACAAATCTTTTCAATAAACTCTTGATAAAGCTCCCAATCGGGAGCGAAACGTTGAGATACTCTTTACGAAGTGTTTAACTGCCATTAAATTCACAAAAATTATTGAAATGACAATAATAATGTGAATGAGAATTAACTAAATAAAAAAACAAGTTTATGTATTAGTAAAAATTAACTTCTTTCGATGAAAGATTCCCAGCCTTCAAATTTCTTACTAAATTATTTGTTGTTATACCGAAGAAATAGGACCGTTATTGAATTTTACAGAAAATAAGGCACGGACTACGTGCAAACTATTGCCGCCGTAAAATATTTTCACAATGAAAACCTTTTCTTGAACTGAATAAATATTTTTGTTCATTTTTAAATGTTGGCAGTTCAGAAAATCCATAAAAATCAAAGACGTCCGTGATTAGAATAAATTAAGTTGTCATGGATAATCTGATAAATTTCTGTGTTTTAGTTACAAAATTATTAATGTAATTTTTGCTTTTAATGCTTTAATTAATTGGAAAGTTGTAGAGTTTTTGATATCCCCATACGCAGAAGAAAGACTGATGAAGCATATAAAATAATTAGGAGAAATTTTAGAGAAATTGGATCTAGTACCAAAAGCATTAGGAATGAGGCAGGAGATATCCTAATCGAAAGCGGGGAGAAGGCAGATAGGTGGAAAGAATATTTAGGAAACTTATATGCGGGACAGGAAGTGCAAGATATATTAGAAAGTGAAAGCAGTGTAGAAGGGGATAACCTAGGGAGTCCTATAATGAGAGAAGAGTTTGAGCTAGCACTAAAAAGTTTAAGGAATAATAAAGCACCAGGTATAGATGGCTTGCAGGCAGAAATCTTAAAGTGCGCAGGTCAAGAGGTAACAGATCGTTTATTTAAATTAGTTAGTCGCATATACCTGACAGGCGAGATTCCAGAGGATTACAAACTGAACATCATGGCAGCTTTGCCAAAAAGGAAAGGCGCGGATAGGTGCGAAAATTTTAGAACTGTCAGTTTAACTTCCCATGCGTCAAAAATTTTAACTAGAATTGTGCAAAGAAGGATGGAGAAAAAGGCGGAAGAAATATTAGGAGAAGATCAGTTCGGATTTAGACGAAATAGAGGAACGCGCGAGGCCATTCTAGCTTTACGAGTAATTATAGAAAAAACGATAGAAAAGAGAAAGAGCGTCTATATAGGATTTGTAGATTTAGAAAAAGCCTTCGACAACGTAAAATGGGGGAAGATGTTCGAAGTGCTGAGAAAGGTAGGGATGAAATACAGGGACAGAAGAATAATACATAATCTCTACAAAGAGCAAAAGGCAGTTATAGAATGTGAGCAGGAACGAAGGGAAGTAGATATCCGGAAGGGAGTGAGACAGGGATGTGCATTGTCACCTCTAGTTTTCAACTTATATATCGAAGATGCGATTAATATTGTTAAGGAAAGAACAGCCTCAGGGATCAATGTACAGGGCCAAACTATTAACATGCTCAGATTTGCGGATGATATAGCAGTGTTAGCATCTAGCAAAGAAGAATTAGGAGCGGCTTTGAATGAAATGGAAGCAGTTTTGACACAGGGCTACGGCATGAAAATCAATAAAAAGAAAACTAAAATTTCGGTATGTAGATGGAGTGAAAATAGAACTAACATTGAAATACAAATAGGAAATGAGAAGATAGAGGAGGTCGCGGATTTCTGCTACTTAGGAAGTAAAATAACCCAAGACGGTAGGAGCACTAAAGATATAAAACAAAGAATGGCGCAGGGACGAGTTGCGTTTAACAAAAAGAAACAACTGTTATGTTCGAGAACGGTTAATATAGAGACTAGGAAGAGACTCTTAAAGTCGTATGTATGGAGTACGGCATTATACGGGTGCGAAACTTGGACAATAGGAGAAGCGGATAGAAAAAGAGTAGAAGCGTTTGAACTGTGGTGTTACAGACGCATGATGAAGATACCGTGGATAGATAAGGTTAGCAATAGGGAAGTATTAGAAAGAGTTGGGGAAAGGCGAAAGGTATGGAAAACAATAAAGAGTAGGAGAGATAGGATGGTAGGACACCTTCTAAGACACGAAGGAATAGTTCGCGACATACTAGAGTCAGAGATAGGAATAAAAAGAGGTAGGGGTAGGCCTAGATTAGACTACTGCTCTCAAATAGTTAGGGATGTAGGATGTTCTACTTTTAGGAAAATGCGTAGGTTAGCTCAGGATAGAAAAGAATGGAGGTACGCGTCCAACCAGTCTTCGGACTGAGAACCTTATGATGACATACGCAGAAAAAAATAATCTTTCGATGGCTACCTTTACCACCACTGTAACTACACATGGGGAGCAGGAATCCCCTGCCCATGTTATTTCCCCATGTACACATGGAAGTTTGTCACACGGTATATATAAGTTCTGTTTTCCAATGAACAGAGCTGATCTACTTTTTTAATTCAGGTTGACCCGCCAATGTGGCTCAAAGGAACATTTAATTGATTTTCAAAAACTCTATTACGAAACGCGAAATTTTAAAAGAATAAATTTATGCGAAAAAATACATCGAACTGTTAATAGATCGCTCGAGGGCTTCAATCACAATCTGTTTGAACTCATTCTGTGTATTCATGAAAGTAAGCGAGCTTTTGAAACATAATGGGCTTCATGAAGCACAAAAACTTTTACAGATACTATTCAAATTGTTTGGAAACTCGCAAAAACAATATCCACTTATTTTGAAACCGCTCCCAACATACAGATGTTAAACAAACGAGTCTGTAAATACCAAGTGTGTTGATTAATTCAGCCCCTCAAACATTTGAGAGTGATACCGTTAAGAGATGCTGACGATGCTACGTTTGAATCTGCAGGGAATACGGTAGGTCTCGGGATGACCCATTTTTCCGTAATAATTCATGTATATTGTTCGAGACTAGAGGCTGGCTTCCCTTCTCTGGTTGGAATATTCCAATAATCCCCGCCCATAAAGATAACAAATGCCGCAGTGTATGACAGTGACGGCTTCTGCAGAAGGGGACAGTTCGATAAAAAAAAACATTTTAAGAGTTTAGCATGAAATTCATTTCGGGTAATGTCCTGTAATTTATACTGCTTAGAATCTGCAGAAATGAAAAAAAAATTAACATACTACATATTAAATATTACATCACCAATACCAGATGGGTTACTTAATCAACAATTATGAGAGGTTTTACAGCTCCAAATGGTAACATTACATCAGTTATGTCTTCACGATCCGCCAGGTTACGAGTCGCTACTTGCTCTCGAATGTGTATATAGATTTGATTATCTTCTGAAGGTGTGCAATAAAAAGTTATTAGCAGCCCTATTACGTGAGCCATTTCGTAAACGAAATTGAATTTCTGTTACGATTTTTTTCTCTCTCATCAGCGTTTAATTCCCGAACGTCCCACACTTTTCTTATTAAATTTACTTTTTTAGAACATCAAAGGAAACTGGCATTAGAGATTTTCTTTGGGCAACGGGCACTTTGTAGTAGTATAGCAGGTATATTGGTAGCTTTAGTAATTGGTTTTCCTTTCTAACAGGAAAATGAGGGTGTGAATAGAGTATAAATTGCAATGGGATTGAGAAATTTCTTTCAGTGCGCAACTTCAGTTAGCTGAATAGCCCTCCACAGATTTAACGGATAGCTATAAAAAAATCTCTCGTCACTACAGTGCAGAATGTTTATCTGTGTTTTATAGCTTTTCCGTACGTATGCGTGTGACTGTGGTTAAAAGATATATAAAAGAATATTTCCAGCAGATAGCGAAACAAATACATCTTTACTGAACTGATGGCGTGACAACTTCACTAAAAGAGAAAAGACAAAAGCAGCGTCCCTCGCAAATATGTCCGTTCCCGCGGCGGATCATTTTCATACATAACCCAATTTATTTCCCTTCTTGGGAAAACTTTGAGGCGGAAAATCCGCGAGTAAATTGGAATTTTGTATCATGAATATATCAGTCGAGATTGGCGTCCCCATGTACAGCGAGTGTGCCGGACTGCCGTCGAATTCTTGTCTCAAACTCATTTCTTTTCATGTATGCATCGTTTTACATATCGTCGCCTCCGAATGAATTCATCCACGATGAGACAAACGTCAGGGGAGGTAAGGATATGCCGAGGGGTAAACCCAAGTGCAAGTAGGTGTACACCCACTGAAATTCCGGTGGTAGTAAGTAGAAGTTTGGTGGGAGTATATCTCGGAAATAGTGAAAAAATAAATTACTGGAAATCAAGTGGAAGTTTGGTGGAAGGTGACACGATTTTCTCCGGCAGTTTACCCTCGTAATATGCTACATGAAGCTTATCAACCGTACTTACTTCAGTACTTTTCTTTCGAGGACTTACCTGAAACAAGAAAGAGATATTACAGTCAAAATTACCTTTTTCCTTATCAGTGAAGATCCTAAATTGCTAATGGCAAATTTACGAATGTTAAAGTTGAAAAACTTCCCAACAAATACATTGAGTATTGTCAACATTAAAAGAAGATCAAAAACTTTTAACAGCATTTCTCCAAATCCCAAATAATCACACACCACAATAGAACTCAAATTCAATCAAACTTTTCGAACTGAAAATAAAGTCGATTCTTTCGCCGCGAACTAATTAATTAGTTAATTAATTCCCTCAATGGGTGTCGGAAATCTTTCCCAAACAACAGCTTTTTCGAACGAACCCCGATAAATCTTCAGAATTTAAGGATATTGCGCGAAATTCAAATTATTATTGTCCCCACTTCCTCGGTTGCCCACAGCACAATTCATTTTTCCTCAGAGAGAAACCCTCGAATTACGAATTGCATAACTTCTGAAACAGTTACAACCGAACCGTGTCATTATTAACCTCCATCCAATTTACTGTATTAGAAACGATGAGCCGAAGTAGTCGGCAACCCTTCCCATAGATAGCCCAATCCCTTATCGGGCAACCCTTCGAGACGTCCCTCCGGCAGTTGCCAACTTAATGCTATGCGTGACAAATGTAAATTCCGACAGTGGTCAAGGGTTACATAATCATTAGTCGCAAATTCCTCGGGAGATTATAACGGACCGATGCCGGGGATTCCGTTAAATTATTGTATCGACGCTGGCGGCCCCTCAATTCTCACGCGCCGCTGAACTCTGGATCGCTCCAATTTATTCAGGAATACACATAAGTGCTCGGTTAAGTCCAAAGCAAACAGAGGACTGATTTTTAATTTTCAGGATTAAATAATGGAGCTACAAAGCAAAAGGTATTGAGTGCTCTGTTATCGGTACGTGCGTTCTCATAAATGTGTTTAGGTGAACGCACGTACCGATAACAGAGCATCCGATGACCGACTTATTTTGTGATTTTAAACTCCATTGCAGAAATTGTTTCCAAACACAGGTCATACCAATTACTGAATGACGCGGTTAATATTTAAATTTGAGATAAGCTTACCTATGGGGCGGACGTCTCTCGCTTCGGTTTAATTCACCCGAAAAGCCCCAGACTGGAGACGCGAAAGCTCGCAGTGTGTGCGAAGACGATAAATTTCCCTTAAAGTTTCCAATTAATCTCTTCAGTCAGGTTTTTACATCGTGTAAAAGGAATACGTGAGTGCCGGTAAGGAGACTTAACAAGTGACAACTTGCCTCCTTTTCATATCGGAGGGTGATTTATCGAGGGTTGTAGCTTTCAATCCTCGCCTGAACGATCGTCAGTGCGGTTTGTGTTGACATTTTATCATATACTTAATTGAATCGTGCTGCCGTTTAGGGTTTTTGCCGAATGGATTAAATTCTACATCAAAGAACTGTTGATTTTTTGAACGCTTCCAAAGAAGCGAGTTTTCTTTTTCAATTCGAGCGTGTAAGTTGACGGAGAATTTCTGAAGCGATAAATAGCGATAATTACCATCGACGTAAACACGAATTCAGTTTCCTTTGATTATCTATATAAAATACTGGGTTTTTGTCCTTATTCTGACCAACCACGCAAAGCGACTAAAATACAAGAGGTCATAAAACAAGGAAATATTGAATTAACATATCGCACTTCGTTACAAGGCGATGAATACGCCATCTAATATGTAAGCCGCAATCGCTTTATATGAGCTTTAATCCTTAATTCGATTGGAGAACGTTACTTGACAGCCGAGTTCTGAAACGACGCACCAACTATCAACGTGATTATTATTGATGCGGCGTTTACGTTCGCGAAATAATTCCCTAAACGAACCCCCCAGATGCGGCAGCTTCCGTATCCCGGGTTGATTAAAAAGTTATACCGAAACTTCGTGTCTGCGCTGATGCATCCTCGGCGGTGTTAATGGATAAAACGGGAATTCCCGCAAAGTTTTATCTCGCAGAAAGCACAAGCGACTAGGGCACCCACTGAATCAGTTCAAGGTCCTTCATAAATTACCAAAATTTTGTTTTTGGAGTTGTGGGGGAAGGTACAAATTTTTGGTTCAATGATGCTGTAACCTGTTTTCATCGGAAGAATGAAGCAAGAACATATGGAAAGACGTCATGCGCGTCAATGAACCGAAGAAAAAGGAAGAGACGGCATAGCGCTGCGCACTACAGTTTCCGAGTTGGTAGTTATCCGAGTAACGAATGGCCTGTTCCGAGGAGTACTGGGGGAAAGACATAAAACCGCAGGTCGTACCAGATACGATCCGAACAACTAGACTTTCCAAATCATTGAAAGTAAGTCAGTAACTGTTGTATAAAAATACCGACGGCAGACTGCCAGAAGTAAGTGCCGGTGGTTAATTATTGTTGCTGTGAGGCTACCAACAATTAAACACACGATGGTTACTCCATTGTAGAGGTATAACATGCTTCTTAAGGCTCGTTCTGAAACTTGGCTATAGCAGTAGATCTATTAGATGCTGTTGCATTTTAATTGTTTATTCGATTTCTGTTAGCCGACAACTGCACAGATAGGATAAAATCAATAACCTACGGCCACCCTCACCGTATATCTCCCTTCAAAAACAACCCGTGAAAAATACTTAATTTTTCATTCACCAAACCGACACGACCCTACAAATAAGCCGACCCTTCCTCCCTTCCACGATCGCATCACGAGCACCTCCTCTCGCCCATACTTCCACTGCCCTCCATGTCCGCTCACCTCCTGACACAATTCAGTCCAGTCACGAACTTTAGAGAAAACTTTCGCACACTCCCTCCCAACACTGTCTTTGACTCACGGCGGCCGATGAAATATTTCGCACATAAATATTCGGCACGGTTGAGGGAACCTCTCTCATCACACACTTTCGCGTAACTCGTTTAAGGGTAGTTTTTTGTTACGCAAATGAGTGAGACGCTGAACGAGATATTTATGATGCCACCGTTAGTCGTCACTGTGTATGTGTTATACTTAATTTCGCGTCAGTCAGCACGGTTGGGTTTTGCTGCTGCTACAGCAAGTGTTATTTGTGAGAAAGTTCGTAGGCGTCAATCATCCTGTATATTGAGTGTATGGGCCTTTTTATGGATGTGAAATTTTATCGTGTGCTTCAATTGAAAACCGGCAAATCGTCTTAACCTATTAATTGTTGGTGTGGAGTTCTGAGCTACTTTTTTGTACGTTTGAAAACAGGCATTTATTGATGCAAGAAATTGAAGGGGCCTATTTTCCACATTACTGCTTTGCACAAACACGAAACATGTCCCTGTGGCCCCGCCGACAAGTTAGCAGCAACTCATTTTCGCCATCCATTAACAGCCAAGTGCAAATTGCAGTGCTGCCGTCAGAAACACAGCGTGATAGGCGGTGTCATCAGCAACACGTGAATGATTGACGTTTCGGATCTCGCGCTAATGAAAATTTATTTCAGGATTTCAAATAATCCCCGATTGGATTTATGAAACATTTTTGATGTATCTATTCGACATCATCATCATAAGGTTCTCAGTCCGAAGACTGGTTGGACGCGTACCTCCATTCTTTTCTATCCTGAGCTAACCTACGCATTTCCCTAAAAGTAGAACATCCTACATCCCTAACTATTTGAGAGCAGTAGTCTAATCTAGGCCTACCCCTACCTCTTTTTATTCCTATCTCTGACTCTAGTATGTCGCGACATGCCCGAATATATTTTAATCCGAGAACAAAAGGATTGTAGTCCATTCCTCTGAAACCATTAACCATTCAATTCCTTTCTATTTCGGATATTAAAGTATTGTGCAGCCATTTCCGAAACTCCATAGGGGCGTCCGGGGGATGCTTTAAATCGTAGTCGTTATAGGGGAAAAAGTGGGGTAAACCGGCATTCCATTTACATTGCAAATCCACCTCTTAAATGTACGCCGTGCGTCCGTAACGAGTCGTAAAAACCGCGAGAGAAAAGTTTTAAAAAGTTACAGTGTTTGTAAAATCCACCAACAGCCAACGGCCTAACGAATTGCAACCGGGGCAGAACGTCAGACCAAGCCGCAAATTGTAACTGCTTTGCATAGACTAAAGAGAAAAACGAGTTCTGCAAATTAACCGACTTGATCACCGCTGGAACATGACAAAAAACATCGTTCTTTATCGATCCCAACTGTTTAACTCAAAATAGTAATAATTTTCACATCCGGCTCGAAGGACCAAAATGTTTATATCTTGATGTTTTGATTCTTCATTAATGCGTGAACTGTATTTTTTATGAATTGTTTAATAGTTAATACCTAGTCACTATAAAATTTACATTGTGACATTAAACCAAAATATATGTATAAAACTTTTTTAATTGTAAACACGTAACTAGTAAACATGTGTCCCTGACAACCATTTCTAAGTTACCATTATTTTTAAAATGTCAGGATAATACAATGCTACCAACATAAAGTAAAGTTATCTTCTATTGGAAGAACGTTTTTGGATGCCTCTGGAGATGACCAATGAAGCAACTCAAGACACGCCACCAACGTTTCACGTTTCTAGTATTGCCGCATTTACGTGGGATTCTCATATCATCATATCCATAATGTTCGTGGTTAACATACTATTCGATGACATTTTTGGACTTTTATTCGAAAATTATAAGAGCCATATCATCATAAGCTTCTCAGTCCGAAGGCTGGTTGGACGCGTACCCCCATCTTTCCCTAACCTACGCATTTCCCTGTAAGTACAAAATCCCTCATCCCCAACTACTTGAGAGCAGTGGGCCTACCCCCCACGTCTTTTTATTCCTATCTCCGATTTTAGTATGTCGCGAACTATTCCTTCGTGTCACATAAGGTGTCCTACCATCCTACCGTCTTTACCGTCTTTATAGGTTTCGAATTTAACCCTGTCACTATGAATATTTTTGTTTTATACCATTTAATAGTTCGACCACAGTTACTCAAGATATGGAGTAAACACGTTCGAAAAAATTGTCAAACATATTATATTATTTGACGTACTCTTTGAATTTCCTCGCACCAGCAAATAAGTAGGTAAAGTCACTACCTTCAAAAGCAAGGGAATCTATTTGCGTCAGCAAGTTCCCGACGATCAGAAACAGTTTCGCAGCGGAGCCGTCAATCTAATTCCAAACCGCGTTCAAAGCAAGACCGTGCGGCGCTCCCTTGCAAATTGAATTAAACAGGACGGTGAATAGAAACAATCCAGAGCCACCTACTATCGGTGCCCTCTTCGGAATCTTTACAGCGCCGGGGCGTAATATATAAAGGATTTTGTCGTCTCCGAGGGAAGGACACTTTCGCTCAACTCGGCCATTCGTCTTCATCATTGGAAGAAAATAGTCCTCCGTGCGCGTCCTTGGCAAACCGGTCACGTTTTTGCGACACATGGGGGCTAAAATATATATATGGTATCGGGTTATACGGTCTGGCGGATTCCACGGCCGCTTTAGGTATTTAACGATCTGCGCACTTGGATCAATAAGGGCTTTTCGCAAACAGCAAAGATTTATTTAACTCCCAGAGCATATGGACCACCCGCGCCCGGCAGCGCACGAGTTCGAGTAAGCTCGCATATTTTGTCAAAACCAGTCATTCTTGATAACGTTGCAACAAGAGAGATATCTCAAAATGGATTAACTGAAGAAGAGCACTCCATTTTAGGAGTCAAATAAAGTCATTGTTTACAAGCATATTGCACAAGCATATTGCACAGACAACTATGTATGCTCAGGAAATGTTTCTTGCAATTGAAATGTTTAAAACTATAATTTTTAAATCTGCGTTGCTTACCGAAAAAGCTTTCAGAAAAACGAGGCATTGTATGATGCCTTCCATGGTGTCCCCAGTGAGACAGAAGGTTCCCGTCAGATGGCGTCCTCGGCGTCCGACGACAGCTGCTGTCGCCAAACTGGCGTGCACCAGGGCTCGACGTGGCAGCGAGCTGCCGCTAGCCAGTGCGAGAGGCAGCGGCTTAGCGGCGGTTATCAACCGTTCCACCGAGTCCATTTATGGGCCAGTTCAGGTGGCCATATATAACCACTTATTCACACATGCACTATTATACAGCGAGCACTATACAATGTATTTAAGTATAACTAACGCTACAAAGGGCATCCCCAACTCGCGTTTATTCCCTGCGGATGGGCAGTTTCCAATGTAACACAAAAACTGTGAAATGTCGATATATATCGGCCCGGAGGTCGTAATTCTTGGGCCATATACTTTTTATATGCTAGCAATTTTACCGACCGAAATTGAATTATCTGTTTCCTTTTATGAATCCTAATTTAATGGGTTTTAGGATAGGGCTGTCCTTAAACGAAGGACCATAAATCCTGCGGGTCTAAGGCTCGGGGTAATTCGGGATCGCAAGAGATAATTAATGTCGTCGTAAAGTTTTTATATATTTACCGCGGTATAAAATGACCCCATGGGTCTTCATGAAGCATTTGAACCGAAAAGCAGCACATATATAAAATATATAAAATTAAAAATATATTCATTAAGCAACGTCTAGTGTAATAAAATTATGATTAATTTATTCTGCAAGAGCGCTATAATGAAGAGTAGCAATTTGTTAAATGCTCTATAGAATTAAAACAATTTGTTAAAACAATTTTCGTTAAAATTTTAATAATTTAAGACTGGTAACAAAATTGTATCTTAAAGGTTACCAGTTTAAACATTTTATTATTTAACTAGGGTACGTCTGGAACATGATATTGGGAAGGATCTAGGTAATATTACTTCAAAGCTCATATCCTCACAAAATGAACTTGAAACATGCATGCTCTTCAGACAGGATGCCTTTCCCGGTACATTAAGGCTACCTTTGCGAAACTTAGAACATAAGAGGCAGTTTACCAGCTCTTTAAATTGATTCAAACTTTAATACAAAAATTCATAACATATACCGAGTGATATAGGGACCAATCTAACCTCTCTGTTTTTCTTTGATATTTTAACTAAAGGAAAAAAAGGAATGAAATTGCAACTTTTTGGCATAAAGCAATAAAAACAAAACTTTTAATAACACTACAGCTCTAGAAACTTGGTGTCTAAAAACGATTACAGCAATCCCATTGTATTACAGATTCTAATTATTTGCACTTCATGAAGAATAAAATAAATGCTCAGAAAGTCAAAGACAGAGTTCGAGAATTGAGGCCTAGAGATGTGGGAACAACTAATCCAGTAGTTGCTTGTCACAAAGACACATTCCTAAGAATAGCTACGGCATAAATTACAGATCTTTCGAAGGGGATATTGGAAGCCCCTCACTTGTAGAGCAATTATTAACTCTTTGTCCGTTTGATAACTATTCCCATGCAGCAAAAGTATTCTAAATTGAGTGGCTTTATTCTACTATACCTTCATCGCAGCCAGGAATTTTCTTGGATTTCAAATTATCATCGCTAAAGGCGCTGGATTATACTAACAAAGGACTAACACGGGGTTGATTATTCCAAGGGTGATTGGATAATATTGTTTGCTTCTTGGTCGAATTGGGGAGCGAATTAACTGTATTCGGGAACAGCAAGGCCACTTGAGGGCTTATTAAGTTAATCTTCAATTCGCGGACAAGTTGTTCGAGTTATTGTTTTTACATTTGCAATTTCTGCTCACAGATCCAAGGGAATTCCAAATCAGCCTTTAAATATTTACAGATTTAACCCTGCGAATTCGCACACGCAACCTGTTTTTTCCCGCAGCCTATTGTGCTCTCGACTGTTTTAAGGATTTGAGCTTAAAAGCTTCGTTCGTACTCCCAAAAACTTTTATATTGTGGATATAGTGTTCCCGACACTGTGTCCGTGTGTTTCAGAATAAAACGGGAAAGTTTTTCCTGCCGGGTGTTATAAACTGATTATATGGGGCAGCGCGGAGCGTGCTTCGATCACGGCGAGAGATTATTAAAGTTGGAAATCTGTTTGAACAGGACGCACCAATCCTGGAATTCGAAATTATTCAGATTTCCGTATCGAGTGTCCCGAACAAATCGAAGCCAAAGGAAAAATGATAATGGCGAAATTGAATTCTGAATTGTCTTGTCAAGTGTAAAGGTATCTCAAATTTAAAACGTGGAACTGCCGTACGTATCACATACAGATAGAATGTTCCTTCAAACAGAAATAATGTTTCAATCAAATTCAGTTCAATTCAGTAGGGGGCAATGACAACGAATGAAAATGAAAACGACACATTCAATATTATTCAAGGGGGTCATCAATATTTTGGTAACCAGGATTTGTTTAATGCGGAACGGCCTATTAGAACAAGTTTGGAATTTAAACACTATCTGCATTAAGTCGTTTTTTCTTGAAAATGGGCTGGAATATCAAAATGAGACAAGAATACATTTATTGTTTAAAAAAGGTTGGTCTTTCAGATTTTGGAGCCGATTTAATAATAATAATAATAATAATAAATTTATTAACACCCAATTCGATACATAATAGACAAAATGTAAATAATAACACTGGTGCTAAAAGGCAGGCATTCAGGCATCTGAAAATAACGCAGTATTCCCAGAGCCTGATCTTCCATGCGGGCCTATTCATAAATAAACTAGAACCAAAAATTAGCTACTTGAAGCGATAACGATAAAACGATAAAACGGGGGACGAAGAAGAAAAGAAGAGAAAAGGGAGGAAAGGGAAAGAGAAGAAAGAGAGGAAAGACTATGAAGATGTAGAAGAAGAACACAGTCATGTGCAACCCACGTAATGCTAAGCAGACCAAAAAAAAAAAAAAAAAATAGTTATTGCTGGTCAAAGAAAATTTTGAATAATTTATGTTTCACGGCATCACAAGGGAGAGTTAGAAACGAGTGAAACAGATTTAAATAGGACACGACATTGTAAGAGAAAGACCTCTTAAATATTTCCTTGCGATGCCGCGGAATCGTGAGCATTAGGGACTTTCGACGGGTGGCAACGCCATGCACATCAGCACGGAAAACAAGTTTATAATACAAATAGAGAGGTAAACGGAACTGAACAATCTTGAGGAAGAAGCAGACCACGTGAAGGCGACGCCTGTTGAACATATTCAACCAGTTCGCGTCTTTCAATTTATGAGAAATGCGCGAACGTGCTCTAATCCCAAACATCAAACGAAGACACGAATTCTGAACTTTCTGAACACGAAATTTATCCCGAAATGAGAGACAAGGACCATAGACAGTGTCACAGAAGTTGAAATGGGAAAGGACAAGCGAGTCACACAGCGTTCTCTTGGTATTCAAATTAAGATAATGCCTTTGTCCGTATACTAGTTTCAGCGCGAGGTAAGCCTTCTGCAACATAGAGTTAACATGCTGAGTAAATCGCAAATTAGAATCGATGTGTAATCCCAAATTCTTAACACAACTCGTAAACGGTACCACGGCGTCATTAATTTTTAAAACAATGTCATTTGAGGTATTTCTGAACCCTTCATCGCCAAACAAAATGGCACAAGATTTCTTTGGATTAATTTTTAATAGGTGTTGTTCGGACATAATAGATAGCTTTTCCAGATCACTATTTATAAAGGAACATGCATTGTGAACATCTGCAGCGTCAAAAGAATAGTAAAGCTGAGTATCATCTGCATAAAAGTGATAGTTGCAGTGATGAAACGATTTATGGAAAGAAGACGTATAAATAGTATACAAGATTGGGCCAAGAATACTACCCTGAGGCACGCCGGATGTGAGACTGTACGGCAAGGATAGCCGGTTGTTGTAAGCAACACACTGACTTCTATCGGATAAGAATGAAGCAATAAGTTTTACAGAGTCAGGGGCTAGACCGATATGATGCAAAATAGAGACCATGATATCGTGGTTCAGCATGTCGAAGGCCTTGGAAAAGTCGATTAGGACCAGAACAGTAAGTTTGTTTTGGTCGAGAGCACGAAAAATATCATCCGTAACCTCCGACAATGCTGAAGCGCAACTATGACCCTGACGAAAACCCGACTGCCTCAGAGGCAGCACATTAAAAGAGTTTAAATGCACACGCAGCTGAAGCTCAAGAATCTTTTCAAAAACTTTCGAAAGGACTGGAAGAATACTTATTGATCGAAGATCACTAAACTCCACAGGTGGGGTAATCTTTGGAAGAGGAATTACATGTGCACACTTCCAACTCTCGGAAAATATGAGCTGCGTATGCATTCATTGAAAATGTGAGTGAGGAAAGGAACAATAAACGGACAGCACAGAAGAATAAGCGAAATGCTGAGATCGTCACTGCCATACGCCCCGGACTTGACAGACAGGATGAGGTCGCTGACACTCTGCTCATCGACAAGTTGGAAGGACAGAGACTCTGAAACGCCGGGCATTATAGAAGAGGAATAGGAGGAGAGCAAATCTGGAGCAGGCACAGTGGCAGCTTTACTTGAATCAACGAAGTACTTATTAAGATTATCGATATTGCTCAAGTTTCGAGGTAGATCATGTGACTTACGTTTCAGAATATTTAGCTTACTAAGCTCCGCCCACTTCTCCTTGACAGAGCAGTTCTGGAATTTAAAATTCAGATATGCCTTCTTCTCCGAGCGCAAGGCAGAGGTCGTGGTATTTCTCAGTAGCTTATAATAAGACCAATGGACAGGGAGCCTAGTCCTCTTGAATTTAATCAGCGCCTTGTCCCGTAACTTCATCATAAACTTAATGTTATCTGTTATCCAGGGGGTATAGCAATTAGTTTTACGTTTTTTAAAAACGCGAAGGGGGGCATGAAGATTAGATAGGTGGAGAATAAAAGAATTTAAGATATCAATCTTACCATCAATGCTATCCGTCCGAAGTATGGAGTGCCACGGCAAAGAAGCAAGATCAGAACTGAAGCGAATAGTATCTATATCTCTAAGCGAGCGATACACAAAACTAGCAATTTCACAAGGTACAGGGACACAGTTAACTTTACAGTAGATAAGAAAATGATCCGAAATCTGCGCATCAATCACCGAGGCACTGCACACCTCAGACTTAACTGCAAAAATTAAATCAATTAACGAAACGGAAGAGTCAGTAACTCGAGTGGGCTGGTCAATAATTTGAGCTAAATTAAAAGTTTCGGCCAAAGTCAACAAATTATCAGACATGCTGGTGAAATGTAACAAATTAACATTAAAATCACCCACAAAGAGAACGCTGTTAAACTTGGAAGCGACAGTAACAAGCAAGTCTTCAAAACAGTTCAGAAATTCGTTGTACTCACCGCCAGGGGGTCTGTACACAGCGCCAATCGCATGATCACTTCCACCAGATGTCACAGCAACAACTAAATATTCAAAGTTAACATTACAAATTCTTGAAATTACTTTAAATTGCAGGGTATTTCTAATATACATGGCAACGCCCCCACCTCTACTAGCACGATCAGATCTAACCAGCAAATAACCATCAAGCGACACAGCAGCATCGCCTATACCATCATGCAGCCAAGTCTCAGTCAAACATAACACATCATAGTCATTATGGCTGACATGATCAGCAAGACGATGAAATGAGGCCATTAGGGATCTCACATTAATGTGGGCAATGCACAAAGTCATAATACAAAAGGAAAGAGGAAGAGTAGGTAAAGAGATTAAAGATTAATCCGAATAAGAAACATGACCAAGAGAAGAAATTTTAAGAAAGCAATGTGACAAATATACAACAACAAACAATAGAGCGTAAAAGATATAAAAAACAAAGATTGCAAAATAGTTCACTGAAAATGAAGGAAGAGACTGTTGTTAGCGTTAGAGACAGAGGAAAGGAAAGAGAGAAAGAAATATGAGTAAGGAATATGTGATAAATACAATAAAGTTTAGAGAAACAAAAAAGAAGGAAAAAAACCAGCAATGTGCTTCACAGAAGGCTCGTCTGCCGTGCATTCCGTGAATTATCATAAAGTCTTAACAATTCCCAATACAAATAAAATTTACGCAGAATAAACCAAAATTAATCAAGAAATTAAACATTAGAAATAACCAAAATCAAAATGATTTAATTTACTACTTTTGTTCAGTAACTTGTGCAGATACTAGTGACTCCAACTCTTCCATGATGAAAGAACGACGCACAGATTTACCATCAACAGAAATCACCCTAAAAAAATTCCCGTCACTAGTCCAGATGTTCTGAGGACCTAGAATTTTCTTGCCACGACGCAGCAGTTCGAACCTATGTTTTGTAAGGTCCTCATGTAAGAATATGGCTGACCCTTTGAGCATTTTTTTCTGCCTAAAAACTTCTGCTCTCACCCTGTATGAGACAAATCTTACTATGATGGGTCGACTTCTCTGGTCGGAGCCCCTCTTGCCCACCCGATGCGACCGCTCAATATCACTTATAGAAATATTATTTAAATTAAGTTTATCCTTTAAAACCTCCAAAATTACCGCGTCAGTATCTTCATGTTCTAACTCCTTCACTCCGAAAAACCGCAAGTTGTTACGCCGGGTGTACTGCTCTATAGCCTCCACACTATAATTTACATTGGCAATATCACGTACATTCCTTTCGCATAAACTAGATGTAGCATTTAAATTTGTCCACAGAGACTGAATATTAGTTTCAATAGCACTGATTGAATTTTTCACATCTAAAATATTAGAGTTAATATCCGATATTTTGTCGAGAAGGATGGAGAACTTATCCTCGTCGTTTGTTTTTGTAGCCATGGTTTTTTGCGGAAAATCTTTATCGCCCGAATTTTTACTCACGTTTCTGGTGTTGTACATATCGATTTTATAACTAATATCACGCCGGAAATCACAAAACCAACAATACAAATCCGAAACAAATTACTTCACCGGGTAGGTAACACTTTTACACGCGCAACAGTGTATCACAGTGTATTCGAGACTAAGACATAAGCACTGTAACTTCAATTATCAGGATACACACGCAGAGCACACCTTTACTTTTCGCGGTTCATGTCTCGCATGACGTTAGATGTACCTACATGGTAAAAATTTATGGGTCAATTTATCAAAGCAATAGGTTATAAGTAGCGCCCTCTATGGGCAACGTCCAAAATGTTATTGGAATCTCTCTTCCCGTAAGAAAAACCATAGGATTGCAAATTTTCAAGTCGACAACCTAAGAAATTTCGTAGTTATGGCAAAAAATGGAAATAAAATTGTAACTTTCAACACCCTGTATTTCCCAAACCATCAACATGTATGGATGATTTTTTTTATTGTCAATAAATTAAATATTGACGGTATTCATATTGCCATAAGCGAATTGATACCGCGCACGTACCGATAACAGAGCAAGGCGTCTCTCAGTTTCCCTGCACAATTTTGGTTTATAAAATGAATAAAAAATATATCAAAACTACTAACTTAAGAACATAGAATATTCTTCATCAAAGATTGCTAATAACCAGACGCCGAAAAAATGTTCACGTGTAAAACAGATACTTGTTTTCTTTAGCATATAAAAAGTATATGGGTAGCCGCAAAGAAACTTCCGAAAAAAGTTAATTACTTTTTTAATTGCGAATTTCCACGTTTATTCGGCGATCAAACACAATCAATTCGTGTTCCAGTGGGCGCAATCACAGAACGACCCAAACAATCTTTGTCCGACGAAACTTCTTGTGGGAATTCAAAGCTCGCACGTAAGCCCACGTGCTCCTATTTCAGCACACATTCCGGGCGGTGATTAACTATCCTGCGGGGTCAGATCTACAGAGGTGACTCCCGATCGCGGACTTCCCGTTGTTCCTCCACCGTATAAATCACTTGGCGGGACTGGCCCGCCGCTGAAAGACCCCCAACCAGCGCCGCCTCTTCCTTCCGACCGTACCCGCACTGATACAAAAACTCGAACAGCTCGTAACAAAGAACACAAACGCCTACTACGATAAACGTTTCCATCCTACAGCACAATTATATTATTCTTTATAATCACACGCGCCCCCCTAAAATGTATCAACACAAGACTAGGAGCAAATAAATGCGCACTTTATCTGCCGGGAAAATCCTTTTGAATACGTAAACCCAAGATCCGATGCCGTATTCGGGATAACGCCGCGTCCTGCGAGACCGTCGGGTTGAAACTGGAGATGCTGCTCCAGCTGCTCGCTCGGATGCTGCACGGAATGCGGCGAAAGAGCGCGAGCCGCTCGGATCGCAGACATTATCATTATCGCGATTCTGTACATTATTACTTTTATGGCTCGACAGGGCTGAATCAACAAGGGCTACTCCGGTTCGTCCGGCGCCAAACAAGGCCCAATTAAGGAGCGGAATTACAAGAAGTTGCGTCTGGAAAACCATAGGGTTAATTTGGTTTTACGGCGTATTGACTTTGATGATGGAACGCACAAAATTCAGGAACGATAAATGAAATTGTTCCCGACTCTGTGCCATTGAACAAGTCTGTAAATTTTGCCCTAAACGAATTCAATATTAAGTTAGATTCATAGTAATAATGTGTATCATCATCATAAAGTTCTCAGTCCGAAAAATCGTTGGAGGCGTACCTCCATCCTTTCCTATCCTGAGCCAACCTACCCATTTCCCCAAAAGTTGAATATCCTATATTCCTAACTATTTTCCAGTGGATTTTAACCATCTGCCCCGCTTCGCATGCAACAGTATCGTCGCGTGATGCAGTACACTCCATCAATTTCCTCAAAATCCCGATATAAGCCCGGCGTAATTAAATTTTAGCCCCTTAAGGACATATTCGTGCAGCGGCAATATAAGGGATTAAATGACCAACCCTATTAGGTACGTTAATGTCAGTGAAAAATAACTAGCGATAATGCCCCCACACATGCGACACCGGCCGACGCAAACACGGAAAAACACTCAATTACCCAAACACACGTGTCGTGTTCCCGATACAAATTCCGATGCATTACGCGCTAGTTACGACCCTTTGAATTCGTCCGTGTAAAATTACTAATCACATCAAGGGGGAGGGGGGCGGATATGAATCCCCGATTTCCCGACAACACGGACCGCTCGGCGCCCAGATACTTAGCAAAGTGAGCTAATTTAAATTGGCATAGTTTCTCTCCTTAACTGGTGCGCCCAAGTAAATTGCAGTCGATTTTAAGTTGCTGCAGATGCTAATCTCATTAACATAGAGGGCGCGGCCTCCTCCGCTTCCTGAAACCTCTTGTCCCAGTTCAGAAAGGATTCCAAGTCTAGATGTAATTTCTTCCAAATAAAAGTTAAACTCTTTAATTTAACTTTGTGTACACTTTCCAACTTTAAGTTGGCTCAATATAGTACATAAATGTACCATTATAGGTACAGGACATCCTTAGTTACATCTTTGGGGTCCAATGTTGAAAAAATTAAAGGAGAGGTTTGAACGAACTAGTTATGTGGGATATGAGAAGAAAGAACGTGTAAAATCAGTGACGCATGAGGAAAACTAAGTTTTAGTAGCTGCTATACTGTTGTCCGAGATCCACACCAGAGAAATTAGTCGCGAGTTAGAAATAAGCCAAACTTCTGTATCTCGAATACTGCCCAAAAATAAATTTCACCCGCACCACGTTCAGTTGGTACAGGAACTAGATCAAAATTACTTCAACAATCGGTTGCAGTTTTGTGAGTGGGCTTACGTGAACTTCAGGAGCGAAATGACTTTTTCGATCATGTTCCCTTTACGGACGAAGCTTCGCTTCATAAGAACGGTATTGTTTCAAGATACAACTGCCATTATTACAGTACTGATAATCCCCACTGGATAAGACCATTGGATCATCAACATAGGTGGTCTTTGAATGGTATGGGGTGGCATCGTTGGACGACACGTAATTGGACCACATTTTTCGATAGAAATTTGAACGGCAATAGCTACCTAAAATTTCTACAAACCGATCTGCCAGAAATGTCAGACAATTATTTACCACTTGCTACAATAAAACAGATGTGGTATCACCAAGATGGAGCGCCTGCGCATTACGGGAGGGAAGTAAGCGAGCACTTGACTGCAGCATTTCCAAACAAATGGATAGGAAGAGGAGGTCCGACACCTTGGTCAGCGCGATCTCCAGACCTAACAAAACTTGACTTTTTCTTGTTTTTCTTGTTTCTTCTCCAACTACTCCAGAAAATGTGAAAATGTGATGCAATGCATTTCAAAGTATCAATGAAGATATGCTGATAAATGTGAACAATTCTTTGTTGAAACGGTTGCGTGTTTGTTATCGTGAGGATGGCGGTTATATTGAACATTTAATCTATATTACATTAATTTATTTTTGTTGCTGTTAGTATTGTGACGTCACCAAATGACGTAACGTCACAATAAGGGAGGATCCGGCCGCGACTATGCTCAAGCCGAAGACGGGAGTGGGCAAAAAAAAACAGTAAAAGGGCGCCAAGGAGTTGTAGGCTGATCCTCCAATGTAAAACGCAAACACAGCGGTCACAGCTCCTAAAAACCGCTGGTACACAACAGGGTAAACACAAAAAAATAAAACAAATAGTCAAATAGTAATGCCAGCATATAATATTGAGAAAAAAATATGAATGTTACCCAAAATACAAGATAAAAAAAAGTGGTAAATCCAATCAGAATGCAATAATATGACAACAAAATTACTGGCAATTTAGGCACCCGGTACTAGCGTTGCGCCACAACAAAGAAAGCCAAAATAGGCGCGGTAAATACACTTCACGTTAGGAGCTCCGTACGCAGCGCAGCGCACCGACGCGACGGGTCAATCGCACGCACTCTACACAAACGCAAGTAAACGCAAACGGCAGTATCGACTGTCGCTAAATCCCGTTACAAAAATAAATGTATACTATAAGTGAAAGTTGAATATACGGCAAAAACTAAGCAAAATATTATTTAAGTTTCTCTAATCAAACAACTATAATTTATTATCTAAATGACATGAAACTTATTGACAAAAAAACAAAACTACTAGGTACTGGCAAAGTGATAACTATAAGTGAAAATTTCAAACAAAACTACTGGAATTAATGACAAACTAAATTTAATAATACAGGTGACAATATGTCAAAAAACAAACAGGCGACCACAACAAGCCGTGGCCAGGCATCTACATTACAACCAACCGAATGGACTGACGACGTTCAAACACGAAAAATAGAGTTACAAGGTGGTCACAAAATGCTGTGCCAGGCGCTACACAAAAACCAGCCGTTGGACGCGGTGTTCCAGACGGACAGGCGACGCAATAATCAAAATTATATTTCTGACCTTACAGACGAATCAATGAGATGCAGGTCAGGGGTCAGCTACTATCGAAAACCTCTAGGTGGTGTCCAGGTTCCTGCATCTCAGCACCAGGTGGTCGGCGTTTTTTTTTTCTTTTAATAACTCGAGCGGGAAGTGCACGAAAAGCAAAATTTGCACCCCAAAAAAAAACCCTAAAATGTCATAAGGACAAATTAGAAAAGAAAACATAAAAAGGAGAAGAAGTAACAAGGATGATTAAAGATTTAAATAAACGGAAGAATTGGCTTACCACGTGTGGGTCTTTTTTTTCCAACTAAATCAACTGTCCTCGTGAATTAAATCCCAAAAGGAAAAAGGCGGCGATTTCTAATACAACAACGCAATTAAATCGACACCAAAGGAAGTGATTCGAGAAAATCCCAAAATCTCGGCCAGCAAAATTAACTAATTTTACACAAACTCTCAAAATCACAACCACTCACGTTCAGAACAGCATGAAAAGTGAAAAGTGCCGAAGCTAATCGGAATTTTGAAAAAAAAACTATAAAAGTGTAGACCCATCGAATAAATTTCCAAAAATATCACCGAGAGTGAGGAAGTTAACTAAAGAAAAGAAGGCTTAAAAGACTTTCGAACGCAAAAGAAAGGAAGATAAAGATAAGGAGAGACCTCAGCCGAACTTACGAGAAGGAAGAACAGAGACTAGAAGAGATAAAGAGTAAAAAGATGTGACATGGAGGGAAAAATCAGAAGAACGCCACTGAACCGCGAACTAAATGCGAGCAACAGAGCTAACGCCATTCCGAGATGACATTACCGAACATACATAACCTAGCAAAACGCGCTGTGATAATAGATCCCACTAACGATATGAACTAAATAAACATAGGATAAAATCTGAAAAATCAGGGAATAATTGACAAAATATTCACTAAGAAGATGGTGAACATCAGAAATGAACAACTCCAAGACCAACTAACGTGCTAATTCTGCAGGTAAATCTAGGTTCAAGGTAGGTGACAAAAATTAAACAAGAAAACATAGAAATTGAAGAGGCACATAAGAAGACAGGATGAATAAAGTCTAAGGAAAATACAGCAGATATACAACTTGGACCAGGAACTATAAAGATTAATAAGCTGCAGGACACGACAAGCTATATCTACAATGAAAAAGGGGAAACAGCTGAAACGAAGAATAAACAAACCAAGGTGAGAGAAGAAAAGCTATATGAAATACTAACTAACAATAGGGAATGATTCTAGGCAAAATAGTAACTTAAGTGAATGGAGAAAACAATGTACCGGCACAAGAACGAAGAAAGATCGGAAGACGAGGCAAAAATGTCTAAAGGGAGAAACAAATACTTATGAGATAATAAATAGATCTAAGTAGTGTCGGAACTAGTACGGTTTGAGCGAAATAATACACAAAATGTATAATATTTTAAATAACACATTGCTGAAAAATAAAACCGTAACATTATCCAATGATCTTTGAAGTTTTGAAAATAGTATAGAAGATTTGGAAAGAACATTTTATAAGACAAAACAAAACAAAATCGCCCAACGTCAACCATTCTTAATGCATAAACGTGAATTTCTTAAAAACTGCTGGTAACAGATGCCAAAACCATACATCAGAAAGAATATTTAATTTTGCGTCTTATGATGTGAGAACCAATGTAGCATTCCATTTAAAAAAAAGAGTTATTCCTGTTCAAATTAGTAAATATTGGCATGGATAAATTTCATGTTATACTTGTGTCTGATAGGTCGTTTCTTCCTGAAACGATTTGTCTGCCTCATTTAAAAATATTTTTGTCTCATTAAGCACTTATTTTGGAAAAACTTTTATTTGAAAAAGTTTCTTCCAATTTTAACTGTACGTTTGTTATAGACCGATTTCCCCTGTATAATTTCCTGCAAAACTTAGGGCAGATCAACGACAAAACTCATTTAATTTCACCCCGGATAACAAACGCAGACAAAGCAATTTCTGATTTTCACGAATCAGATTTTACAGTCCCTGAGCGCTGCAAGTGCCGTGTTCATCATTAGTGTTGCGATTAAATTTCTGGAAATGAGAGTTCCATCATCGTTCCCGGGCCGAAGTGGGGGCCCCTTGATTGATGCGAAAACTCGCCTCCGTTAAACGTCGCCTAATCATTTTAATGCTCTCCGCGAAGTCTGAAATAAGTATCGAACATTTTCAGACGGGCGCCAATTGAATTTAGCGAGTCGTAATGCACACCTCCGCACCGCCCGACGAATACGTTCCCATCAGTCAATCTTCATCGTGTCTCCATTTGTGAAGATAATACTTTGAGGGACTCGGGCCGATGGCGGGTAATAACTTAAATCCACTTATTGCTGATTTAATATTTCCCCCGGAGGCACTCTTCTTTCTCTATCCGGAGTAATTTGCGTACTTTATTTATATCCGTTATCGCGCGACTTTTTTGTACGAATACATTAGGGATGTAAAAGTGCGGAATTATGCCCGCTTTATCGACGAGCTAACACACCAAGCCCAGAAAAAGCCCGAGATTTTCAGCAGCGATCGCGATAATTTGTTAATTGGAAAAGTTTAATATTGGTCCGCCACTTCTCAGAAACTTTGGCGCCCCCTCGGAGATTAGAAAAGTAAACGCCTATTCCAAAAGGGTATTTGTAACATATTTCCTTTATTACATGGGTAACAATTTTTGCTCACTTCGATGTAAGAACAGCTGAAAGCCTATAAAGAAACCCATTAAAGTCTCGTCCTATCGCGACAGAGAAACAACCTAGACTGAACAAACAATAGTTCCTAAACATTCTCCGTCCATCTCCAGTTTTAAAGCGCTACAAAAGGACGCGGTGAAGTTGTGTTACAGCGCTTAAAAGCCCGAGGTCTTAAAAGGAGTTTTGTTACGAGAAATTCACTATAGCCTCGTCTATCTAATTAATTTGATTGAAATGTGTTAGCAGGATCGACGGATTGGATGGGATTGAAACCATTTTTACTTGCTCTGCTGTATTTTTTCGACCGGAACTTAAAGGTATTGTGCACGAGAAGTGCAACGGATTTATTAGGTTCGTTAATGTTTTCCGATAATGCAGCCTGGAATCGAGAACAGAGCGATATGTTGAAGACATTGGATGGTTTATTACGCCTGCCATGAAATACTGCTTCAAAAATGAGAGGAATTTAATAACGGAGGAGACGGATAATTGCAGTGATGACGAAGTCGTTTAATTAAGTCCCTCAAAGGCAATATTAACTTTTAACATTCATTTTCCGCACTCCCCCGCGTCTGCACGTTATGAAACACAACGCAGTTCTGTTTCAAATTAAAACGCCACTCCCGCAAATATATCTGCGCGTTTTCAACTTGGCTGCCCGCTCCAATTTCGTTTATAATCTACATCCAAACAGCACTGCATTATGGAACATTCGAAAACATGGTTACAACACCACATGCTTTTAAGCAGACTTCAATTTATTAAGTCGGGGCTATAAAGTAGTACTTTATACAGCGGCGGCATTTTATATCAACGAAAGAAGAGAATAGAAATGAACTGGGTCTTAAAGTCACACACTAATCTGGATACGAAGGCCCCTTGGCCCCTGTGAGAAAGAAAACGTGGGGGTCAAAAAATCTCTAGAGCGCGGACCGAAAACAGAGCACTGTTATACAAGTCTGTGGCTCCGTCGCCTTCTGAACAGTGTGCTCTGTTTTCGGTCCGCGCTCTAGAGATTTTTTGACCCCACATTTTCTTCCTCATAGGGACCAAGGGGCCTTCGTATCCAGATTAGTGTGACTTAATATAACTAGACTGCTGATCGCATAGCCCCCTACTACTAGAAATCGCCAGAACAGGTATACCGTCCAAATTCCAAATCTAGTGATTTTTGTTATTTGGGATTGTATAACCTGTCGCGCCTTCTTAAATGTCAGTCCCTTAGAGGAGGGTAGAAGAGGATGAATAACAAAGCAGATGTTTGTGTTGCCATTTGGCACCAAAAACAAAAATTCTTAAAATGACATTACTAATTGCACTATTTCATACGCCGTTTCGTTATTTTGAGTTAAATTACATGAATTCTTGAGAAGTCAAGTGTTGCCCAACATATCTTTGATACCGGCCACCCTGTACATGAGAAGGATCTTCGGCTTATGAGGTCGGTATCGGACAATAGGGAATTAGACGCTTATGAGAGTATGTTTATTCGCAAGTATGAAGGTAAACTTATTAATTCAGATTTAGGTCCAATTTCTGATTCCGTATTGTTAGATGTCGTTAATGTGTAGGCGTGTAGGGTTTAACCAGAAAAATGAAAGGGTGCAGGGGTCAAGGTCTTCTTTATTGCAGTTTACTGTAGTTATTTGCTAGCCCATATAAGCCATGGACCTTCGAGGTTATTTGGTAATATGGGATTCATTTTCTATTTTTGTTTCATTCAAGTCAATTATCCTGAAGATAGGATATTCTAATTGAAACTGCAGTAAAGATGGCAATGGCAACCTTTTTGTACATTTGTGATAGTGAAAATAAGAATAGAGTGGTATAAAAACGAGCGTATGCCCGGATATTGAATTTTCTATCCTAGTGTGATTAATGTTGATGTCACAAGTAACGTCAGTGCTACGTCACTTTAAGTATATATTGGGGATTGTCTCCGTGCGGAGTTCATTCTAGCTTGAGAGCTGATCGAGTGCACTTCGATTCTTTCGGAGTGGTGAGCAGAAAATACCTGACCTATATTATTGTTATTGTCACTATCATTGTTTCACATCATCATTATTGTTGTTATTATTATTGTCATATATATATATATATAATTGTTTTTTTTTTTTTGCATTAATGTTATTGCTATTTTTATTACTATAGGTTTTTCCCTGCTACTGAAGATGGCAGCTTAGCTGCCGAAATGCGTATATAGTATTTCAAAATTTATGTGGTTAGGGGTACAATTGATTCTTGGAATGAATTCTTAACGGTAACCTAATTCCATCACTTTGTTTGGCACCAAATCTGTTCAAATTTTGGTAACACTCACGTGCACGGCAAAGATTGGGCGTTATGTATCCTTACTCTTCCTTCATCTAAGGTCAGTCCTCAGTCAACTCTATTGCCATTTTCATTTTTGTTCTCTGGAGCCTAGATTGCAGAGACGAGAGGTTTACGTGCGAGTTGTATTTTCATTTGTGTTGTAATAAGTGTATGATCTTGGACAGTTTGTTACGGTTTTATTTTTCAGCAAGTGTGTTATTTAAAATATCATACATTTTGTAGTTTATTTCTCTCAAACCGTACTAGTTCCGACACTACTTAGATCTATTTATTATCTCATAAGTATTTGTTTCTCCCTTTAGACATTTTTGCCTCGTCTTCCGATCTTTCTTCGTTCTTGTGCCGGTACATTGTTTTCTCCATTCACTTAAGTTACTATTTTGCCTAGAATCATTCCCTATTGTTAGTTAGTATTTCATATAGCTTTTCTTCTCTCACCTTGGTTTGTTTATTCTTCGTTTCAGCTGTTTCCCCTTTTTCATCGTAGATATAGCTTGTCGTATCCTGCAGCTTATTAATCTTTATAGTTCCTGGTCCAAGTTGTAGTTTGCTCTCTGCTTTATTTTCTTTAGACTTTATTCATCCTGTCTTCTTATGTGCCTCTTCAATTTCTATGCTTTCTTGTTTAATTTTTGTCACCTAGCTCGAACCTAGATTTACCTGCAGAATTAGCACGTTAGTTGGTCTTGGAGTTGTTCATTACTGATATTCACCATCTTCTTAGTGAATCTTTTGTCAATTATTCCCTGATTTTTCATATTTTATCCTATGTTTATTTAGTTAATATCGTTAATAGGATCTGTTATGACAGCGCGTTTTGCTAGGTTATGTATGTTCGGTAATGTCATCTCGGAATGGCGTTAGCTCTGTTGCTCGCATTTAGTTCGCGGTTCAGTGGCGTGCTTCTGATTTTTCCCTCCGTGGCACATCTTTTTACTCTTTATCTCTTCTAGTCTCTGTTCTTCCTTCTCGTAAGTTCTGCTGAGGTCTCTCCTTATCTTTATCTTCCTTTCTTTTGCGTTGGAAAGTCTTTTAAGCCTTCTTTTCTTTGGTTAACTTCCTCACTCTCGGTGACGCCTCTGATATTTTTGGAAATTCACTCGATGGGTCTACACTTTATAGTTTTTTTTCAAAATTCCGATTAGCTTCGGCATTTTTCACTTTTCATGCTGTTTTGAACGTGAGTGGTTGTGATTTTGAGAGTTTGTGTAAAATTAGATAATTTTGCTGGCCAAGATTTTGGGATTTTCTCGAATCACTTCCTTTGGTGTCAATTTAATTGCGTTGTTGTATTAGAAATCGCCGCCTTTTTCCTTTTGGGATTTAATTCACGAGGACAGTTGATTTAGTTGGAAAAAAAAGACCCACACGTGGTAAGCCAATTCTTCCGTTTATTTAAATCTTTAATCATCCTTGTTTCTTCTTCTCCTTTTTATGTTTTCTTTTCTAATTTGTCCTTATGACATTTTAGGGTTTTTTTTTGGGGGTGCAAATTTTGCTTTTCGTGCACTTCCCGCTCGAGTTATTAGAAGAAAAAAAAACGCCGACCACCTGGTGCTGAGCTGCAGGTACCTAGACACCACCTAGAGATTTTCGATAGTAGCTACCCCTGTCATATTGTCACCTGTATTATTAAATTTAGTTTGTCATTAATTCCGGTAGTTTTGTTTGAAATTTTCACTTATAGTTATCACTTTGCCCGTACCTACTACTTAGTTTTTTTTTTGTAAGAAGTTTCATGTCATTTAGATAATAAATTATAGTTGTTTGATTAGAGAAACTTAAATAATATTTTGCTTAGTTTTTGCCGTATATTCAACTTTCACTTATAGTTTACATTTATTTTTGTAACGGGATTTAGCGACAGTCGATACTGCCGTTTGACCCGTCGGTGCGCTGCGCGTACGGAGCTCCTAACATGTAGTGTATTTACCGCGTCATCTGCGCCTATTTTGGTTTTCTTTGTTGTGGCGCAACGCTAGTACCGGGTGCCTAGATTACCAGTAATTTTGTTGTCATTTAATACTATTGCATCCTGATTGGATTTACCACTGTTTTTTTATCTTGTATTTTGGGTAACATTGATATATTTTTTTTTCTCAATATTATATGCTGGCATTACTATTTGACTATTTGTTTTATTTTTTTGTGTTTACCCTGTTGTGTACCAGCGGTTTTTAGGAGCTGTGACCGCTGTGTTTGCGTTTACATTGGAGGATCAGCCTACAACTCCTTGGCGCCCTTTTACTGTTTTTTTGCCCACTCCCGTCTTCGGCTTGAGCATAGTCGCGGCCGGATCCTCCCTTATTGTGACGTTGCGTCATTTGGTGACGTCACAAGTTTTTAGTTATAGGTATACTCAAAAATGCCTTCGTGTCTTGTCATGCTGCAAGAATCGTGGCAAGAGCAAACCAAGATTGAGTTATCATGCGTAAGTACCTGATACTTTTACTTTAATGGCCTGTTTGGCAAATTTTCATTGGTTGCCGTTGGCTAATCAGCACTTTGACACAGTATGGCGATCGGCACTGTCTGGTGATCTGTAATCTGTGTGTCTAGAAGTCCATTTTAAGTGTAAGTACGTG
Source organism: Xestobium rufovillosum (assembly GCA_963966045.1). NCBI lineage: Eukaryota > Metazoa > Arthropoda > Insecta > Coleoptera > Ptinidae > Xestobium > Xestobium rufovillosum. The sequence continues at coordinate 50,548,192 of OZ014492.1, read as the reverse complement.
GACGGAGTAAATAAAATAAAATTTTCTTGATTCGAAGGCCCCTTGGACCCCATGAGAAATAAAACGTGGGGTCAAAACAAATCTCTTGTGCGCGGACCGAAAACAGAGCACTGTTCAGAAGGCAACGCAGTAAATAAAATAAAATCCTCTGGATACGAAGGCCCCTTGGCCCTTATGAGAAAGACAGCGTGGGGTCAAAAAAATCTCCTGTGCGCGGACGGAAAACAGAGCACTATTCAGAAAGCGACGGAGTAAATGAAATAAAATCCTCTCCCAATGCAGTTACTGAATTAGAAGTTCAATCAAATAACTAATTCATATGGAACACTTTTTCACCGCTTCCTATTATGAAATCTCAACGGGTCTGCAAGTTTCCCAGAACTTCCGCGCTCTTCATTCAATTTACCCGAAAGTTTCCCAGCCACCTTACCATGTGTGTAAATAGCCAGACAGGAAGCGATAAGAGATACAACCAGGGTCAAACGCAATTAGCTCCGAGAGGCAAGCACAGTTGAACGAGTCCTCGCGGGGTACGAGCGGTGATCCTAAACGTGAACATGCCTAAACACACTCCAGCCAAGAGGAACCTTAAAATAGCCCCAACATCTCGGACCACTCTACAAGGAAAACTCATGAGCCAACCGCGCTAATTATTCTCGAGCGGTTGCTAGGCGCCCGGCCGGATGACAGCGGGACCCATCTGCCGAAGATGCCATGTACACACATCGCGCGGCGGCGGCTTCAGAATGCATTTCAGCTCTGAGATAACGTAATTTATTGAAGTGCTTGGCCGCAGACTCGACGCCTGCTTACGCCAGGATATACAGGTCATTTGTATTGCAGCAGACGTCGGCGCAATGCTTCTAAGTCAACAAGAGACGCTTCTGCTGCAACAATAAAATTTATGACGCTACACCCTGTAACAATATTTTGGACCCAACAGATTTCCTAATCGCACAATGAAATATGGAAGTGTCGGCTAGTAGTTTTCCAACATAAATTCTGCATTGTCAGGTCAGTGGCGCGATTAAAGGGTCACGAAAACACAGTCGAATTCTTAAGTGTGTCGTCAGGATATGGCAGTTGCATTTAGAAAATGCCAGCATACTTTTCAATTGGCATTTTTACAGCCTAAATAAAATCACACGGATACAGACCAAGTCGTCTGAACTATTTAGTCAAAGTCGAAAATAATGACGAGGCGATGCCGCTCCACATTTCCGAACATGTCCGTAGCGTTATTTTGTTTCAAACCGTCAAGCCAGTGACTTATGCCCGCATTTCTTACAGGCAAAATTTCTGAACGGATATTAGAAATGTCTCCAAGCCATCCATCTCCCATTAAACGTGCCGAAAATCTCCCCGAAAATTGGTACATTATGATTCCAATAACGAAGTTCGTGTTATAGCGATACAGGCGACAGGCGAGTGGGACGAGACGAATTTCAGATTCCTCTAATCAAACCTTTTATACCAATCCTGCGCTTTGTCGACTTAATTGTTTTAGTTCTGCTCCGAATGCGTCCAGACAAAGAGGCGACAACGGCAATCGATAAGACGTCCGAGAGGACCATAAATAGGCCTATACACTACTTACTTCTGAAAATGTTCTATGACGAACTTACCTGGAAAGAGAAAGATAGTATTACAACCGATAAGTAACTTAGACAAAAAAATTTGGTAATAGAAACAATTTTATTTATTATGCGAATGTTTTCGAGTATGATCCTTCTTCGTTTTTTCTTTTATTTTTTCTGGCTCTCTCATCCTCTGCTGTTCTTAAACCAACTTTTAGAGCTTCAGAAACTCCTTCATGTATATTTTTTGCGTTCCTGTCTGCTTCTTTTTCCTTCATTTTTAAAATATTCAACAAGGTTTAGTACAATTTTTTTTAGCTTGCAGCCACTTAATTGAAATTATCTTCGCGAGTTTATCTCTAGGCTGCGTTTCCCAACTTGACTATACAAAATTTTACAGCAGGCCTGAAAGTTTCCAGCCCGAAACGGATGCTCTTACATGATTACAGAGTCCATTAAATATGTAAACTCCTTTACTCAAGGAAGCGCCAGCGTCAGACAATCTTAATACACAGCGAGGAAATTACAATGTAAGTCCGAGGATTATGATGCATTTTTTCCGTTTCTCTTACGAAATTTAAGGATTTTTTCTTTCTAAAAAAAGGAAATCATGTATATAACTTCGTAAGGAGCTTCCTCATTAAGAGATAAAGTTTGCTGTGTACAAAACTTAATTTTCAGACCTCCTGCATCTCGACGATCACATTCAGGAAGCGGCGTACAACATTATGGTAAGATATTATTTATTTTCACTTTTCAATAATAGAAAACGAGAGAGAAAACGGAAAGCGATATCCGAAAATGCATTAAAGACAGCCGTTACCCTTTCTCTGAACTTTTCGTCTCAGATTCTTAGAAATTTCAACTTGCGCCAAACATGAAACGGTAAACTTTGGGTTTATAATCCGTAACGGATTGCTCGGGCGGCCGTTAAAAAATCATGGCTCTCACCTCTGCGGCGAAAAAGCGGATGTTTCTCTGTCCGCAGCACACCTCGATAATTAATCTTAGTTTAAATCAATGACCGGGCGACTAGATTAATAAAGAGCTTTCAGGGTAGAATGACAAATGGGGTTTCCGGCCGCCACATTTGTTTTATCGGGGCAAGCCCCATTGTTCCGAGGGTGTTATGGGCCAAAGCACTTTTCAAACCTGATAGGTCCGTTTTATAGGAGCGAGATTATTTTTTATTGGGATATGACCAAAGCTATTTGTCAGGTAGAAGCTTTAATGCTTATGGGCGAGGTTTTCCATACTGATGTTCATTGAATTAGTTATTGTTATAAATTTCTTTAATTATTTGTCTGCCGAAAAGTGGCGTTTTATGTAAATTCCAACAGCGGATACATAAGACAGACTGGAAAAATTTAATTTTCATCACCGGCGCGCTTCTAACCCTTTAATTAAACCGCAGATGGCGGGGCACTCGCTTGATTGAAATTCCTAAACTAGGTAACTATTCTAATACTAACACAATCAGCAGCAGGGCGCTGGAGAAATTCATCTTATAGACAACGGAATTAGCAATCCAAGCAGCGGAGCTGCCGCTTCCAGGAGCCTCAGCACTGTAGCAAACAAATATTACGTCCTGGTTGGGTGACTTTCGTGCTAAGAGAAGCATAATTAACATGGATGTACTGCAGGAATAATCCCAGCTATAGATACGGGTGTCATTCAATGAAAAAAAAACAAGAAATAACTTTTCTTCCTTTCACCATTTGTACTGCTTTCCGCATCTGTGGCAATTAGCATCGCATTTCTTTCTTCTTATTTTTAATGATCAATTTAAAAACTGATTTTACATAACCTTCTCGGCAACAGCAATTAATCAAAAGAAATTCTGGGCAACAGACGCCAGAACGTCCCTATATTCATTATAAAAACTGCTTCCTTCAGAACCGCATATATTCTTGAATTCAAATTAGAGGCTCCGATGAATTTTGCTCTTACGTACCGCACAAAGAGTAAATAACCTGTTAATTATTTACACTCAGGTCCTTTTATATGAAATTCTATTTGTGTAGGTGTCAGCACTAAAAGCAAAGGGTGAGCATATTCGTTTTGTACTGAATTTTGAGCTGGAACACATTTGCATATTCTGAAACTTTTTAATTTAACATGTGTGTATCACAAACAGCACGCAGAGTACGATTTTTTATTAAGCGCCAGGGAAGTGGATAAAAACAATGGCCGGTTTATTAGCTGGGTTGCGTTGAAACAGTGACGCACGATAATCACCACGTGAAAATATACACGTTGGCAGAAATTTGTTATACACTGTGTCCCACAAAGTACTAACAGCCAAATATGTCTTTTATTGCTTATTGCATCAAATTTTCGTTCTGACAAAAAAGTTTTCTTGTAAAAAGTTCTCCTTGAAAACCCAGTCTAATACATCCTATCTTATACGAGGAGTGTTGAAGACGTAAAAAACTGTTTCGGTTTAATGGAACGTCGAATCGAAGAAATTCATTAAAAAAGTTTTCTTCTGTTTATATTCTTGTCTCTTGGTGCCTAAGTACTTTTCCATAGACTTTTTTTCTTATTTACTATAATTTGAAGACTTGCACTCCACCAATCTGTACTTATGGTGTTTAAATTGATCGCTTTTGAGGTAGCACAGCTCTCTTTTGCGGCTTTCAGGATAGTTTCCTTAAATAGTAACCATCTACCCTCTACTACTATCTCTCATTTCTCCTCTTCTAGTCTCACTGGACTGACTCAGTGGTTCTCTCGCCAACATCGGCTCAATAACAATTTCACAAATATTGTAAACCAGGGGTATGCACCACCATACGAATTTGAACTTTCATATCTCCCAGTCTTACCGAAAAACATGTTTGCAAGCTCACCGCAGTTTACGTACGTCGGCGTCGTTTATTTACCTGAAACGACAAAAAAGTTACTTTCCGAACATAAAATATTTAGCATGTGTACTTTCCGGACCGGCTGAAAGTCCGTAATGCCCAATACGCAATCCGCGCATCGTTCTTTTTTAATTCCAGATGCATGCAAATTGGTACAGGCGCATGCTGAATAATGGAACAACTCAAATTGGGTTATTACTTGTGCATGCTCTGCTTTATGTGCACCCGTTGGCGATGTATTAACCGGCACAGAGAGCACAGAGGGCACTCCACGCTGTTTGTGCATTATTCAGAAACATATTTACCGAATTAATTGCTTTGGCAAAGAGACTCTTGATTACCGCGCACGGTTGATGTCACTGCGATGCTATGACGCTTCTATGACATTCACGCAGTTGATAATCGTCGTAACTGAAGTGCTTTGGTACTCACTGGTTGCATTTGAATTGGACTAGCTCGATTACTTTGAGTTATACTACCTGGGAGCTCGGCAACGAGCCACAAATAGTTGTTTGTTCATGTGCAGGTTGTTAAATTATATGCTAAGGAACTCTGCACCTGATTTAACCTCAACTTTGGTTCGTACTTAATTATGCCATCCAGCTATCAAATATTTACTAATTATATCAGTGGTAAGATTAGTGTGTTATATTTTACTTCCTAGACAGGAAAAATAGATTTTAAGTCCGTATATAGCCACGAAATAGAATTTTTCTTCCGACGTTTAATGCGTCCACCAGCAGGATATCCACTTTTAATATCTCATCTTTCAGACTACCTCTCCGGAAATTCAGGGCACCATCGGGGAATAATTCCCGAGCACAACGTGCGGCATAAATAGAGGAACATCTCCGCAACTACCCAATTCAGACACAACAATAAAAGAGAACGTCCTTACGAAACAATTGTGCCTAGAATATAAAGTCGGTGTGTATATAATGCTTTGGCGTCGCATCTGGCGCCCACTACGTTTTCATTACGTTCTTCTGAGCGTGCAGAATAACGACACAGGTCCCGGACGATCCATCACGGAGTCTAATTAAAACACAGGTTGTAGACAACCCACTGACACAGACAAGCAGAGGGAAAATTACTTCTGGATCCGAAACTTAGGATTGCAAGCGAGAAATTCTGCATTTCTCTGCAGCCCGTTGCGTTAATCTCGTAAAAATTACACATACAACCTATTCGTACGCAGACGTACTGATTTGCGTTGTTTAGGGTTAGCTTCTTATTTTCGGCTTGTCCACAACCTCATCGACTTATTGGAAGTCTGCAGTACTGCATTTAATAAGTCTTCTCTACTACTAGTTGTATTTTACAAAGTTATGCACACATTACCGTTTCAAAGAATTGTATTATTAAATCAAGTGACGCATTTCAAAATTGAATCAACATTTTGCATCTGAATGTATCCCGCCCGGTCTGACACAGGAAACCCTCGTACCCTTGAAGATATCGATTTACAGCCGTTATATTTATTTATATGTTGTGCGCTCACCGTATATGATTTTAACTTTGTTACGGCATCAACAGAATTCAATATAGAAACCCGGGATTCCGAACTTCCGAAACTTGAATCGTTTTTGATGTGAGCTCTTCCTTTTCACCGAACTTTCCGTTACAATTAAGGGGGTTCTTTCATGAAGTTTACGGATTTTATTGCTCTTGTGACTTCCTCCTAAACTATAAAGGGACTTCAAAATAAAAAGAGGTGCATCGTCGTACATGGGTATTTCAGAAGTGGTAAGGGAAAACATGAAATGTTACCACATGTACTAGCTCGATTTTCTTATGCAACTAATCATGTTACACCAGAAATCGGGGACACCCCCAAAACTGTTATTTATCGAATACTAAAAGTAAGACCATGAACAAAGTGTTTTCACAGACAGGAACTCAAATTGATCATTTTCCTCATTATTAGCTTTGTCCTTAGCTTCGAAATTCATCCGCGTCTAATTGAATCAGGAAATTCCTGGATATATATAAGAGGATTAAATTTCCAATCAGCCGGAATATTTCATTAAGAGCAGATACGTCCTCTCGTCGCTGAATAATCTACCCATTAAGCTCGGAGAACTTTTATGTAACTTTAATTGGGAAAAGTATCGCGAGAAGGAAAAATGTTTCTTCCTTTAAATTTAATTTGATATAATCGACTTAGTTGTGGGTAGTTCCACAATGTTATACCAAGGTTTTCTGTTCATTAGCTTCCAAGCTTGTCAGCCTCCGGCTTTTGGCTGTTTTGAACATTTGCTCTTTAGATTGTGCTGATATAAATAAGACAAAGTTTTCACTTGTTAAATCAATATGATTCAATTTGGGCCATCGGATGTATATATACACTTTAATACCGATATATGTGCATATATACATATATACCGTGTGACAAACTTCCATGTATACATGGGGAAATAACATGGGCAATTACATTTTTGGGGATTCCTGCTCCCCATGTGTAGTTACAGTGGTGGTAAAGGTAGCAATCGAAAGACTATTCTTTTCTGCGTATGAGAATATCAAAAACTCTGCAATTTTCCAATTTATTAAAGCATTAAAAGCAAAAATTACACTAATAATTTTCAAATTAAAACACGGATATTCATCAGATTACCTATGACAATTTAATTTATTCTAATCAAAGACTCCCTTGATTCCAATTTCTAATTCGTCCGAACTGTCAACATTATTTATCGACAATTTAAAATTTGGGTTTCAAAATGAACAAAAATATTTATTCAGTTGAAGAAAAGGTTTTCATTGTGAAAACATTTTACGGCGGCAATAGTCTGCGGGTAGTCAGTGACTTATTTTCTGTAAAATTCAATAACGGTCCTATTCCTTCGGTAACAACAATAAAAAATTTAGTTAAGAAGTTTGAAGATACTGGGAATCTTTCATTGAAAGAAGGTAATTTTTACTAATAAATTTACTTGGTTTTTATTTAGATAATTCTGATTCGCTTATTATTATTACCTAGTTGCTAATTCCTTATTGTTCGCCAACTTAAATTTTACTGGGATTATGAGAAATTTAACAAGTGATAACGTGAAGTGAAACAAAACTAAAATTAATCTTATCATTTATTTTTTTAGTCGTTCCAAGAAATCTAAATGTTGAGGTAGAGGAAATGGTAATATACCTGATAACTGCTAATCCAACATCTAGTTTAAGGTCTATTGCCCTAGAATGTAATGTTTCAAGAGAAACTGTCCGTAACATATTAAAAAAAAACAAATATCATCCCTTTAAATTCCAATGTCACCAAGTGTTACCTACTTCCTTTTGACGAAGAATCAAGGCAAACTTTCTGTGAAGAAATGCAAGAACGGGCTAATCGGGATCGCAACTTCTTCTCATCAATTTGTTTTACCGATGAGTGTACCTTCATTTTAAATCAAGAGCCAAATTCACAAAACGTTAGGCATTGGGCCCAGGAAAATCCCAGAATAAATCTAGCCACTACAACGCAATACCCTCAAAAAATCAATATTTGGGCAAGCATTTTTAATAATCGCATTATAGGACCATTTGAAATACAGGGAAATTTAAATTCAGAAGCTTATTTAGATCTTTTAATTAACCATATTGGCCCTGCATTAGAAGAAGTTGCACATGCGAATCGGGAGGTTTCAACATAACGGATGCCCAGCACATTTTGGAGCACAAGTGAGGGAATTATTAAATGAAATATTTTCAGAGAGCTGGATTGGTCGAGGTGGTGCTATAAACTGGCCAGCTAGATCTCCCGATTTGGCACCGTGTGAATTTTTCTTGTGGGGTCATTTAAAAAATAAGATTTATAAAACTCGTCACCCAAATATTGATTCTTTAAGGAATGCTATTTTTGCGGAATGCAACTTAATAAACGATCGGCAACTTGGGAATGTGAGAAATTCTTTCTATAATAGGCTGGGATACTGTCTGATACAGAATGGGGGTTTATTTGAATATTTGTTATATGTAGTTATTTTTCTTTTTTTATGTTACTTTAATTTCATTGTATATTAATAAGTTTTTGTCCTTACCTAGATATGAAATAAATAAGTATTAAATTGCCAGATTACAAGATTCATTAGAGCAAAATAAACAAATGTTGCCGCTTGTTAAATTTTTCATATTTGCAGCAAAATTAAAGTAATTTAATTTTTATTATTTCATTTTACTGCTTTAACATTTTCCCAAAAACTTTTTAATAGGTTAGACGACACCTACAATTTACCCTAAACTATGGACCAGCATTTACCAAAGAAACATCCACACCAGTAATCAATTAATTGTCAACTATAGGTAATGACAATAATAATGTGAATGAGAATTATCTAAATAAAAAAACAAGTTTATGTATTAGTAAACTGAATAAATATTTTTGTTCATTTTTAAATGTTGACAGTTCAGAAAATCCATAAAAATCAAAGACGTCCGTAATTAGAATAAATTAAGTTGTCATGGATAATCTGATAAATTTCTGTGTTTTAGTTAGAAAATTATTCATGTAATTTTTGCTTTTAATGCTTTAATAAATTGGAAAGTTGTAGAGTTTTTGATATCCTCATACGCAGAAAAAAATAATCTTTCGATTGCTACCTTTACCACCACTGTAACTACACATGGGGAGCAGGAATCCCCAAAAATGTAATTGCCCATGTTATTTCCCCATGTACACATGGAAGTTTGTCACACGGTATATATAAACATTGAGAAAATGGAGAGTTAAAACGGGTATCAATGTCGTATCTCGCTCATGGTAATTTGCTTCTCTTAGGGCAAGGCAGTTAATTAAAAACCGTAATTTGCATGAGAAAATAATCAGCATTATGAGGACGATCATAAAAAGTAAAGCGGACATAAAAACGCTCACAGAATTCATTCCCACTTCTGCAGAGTAAATGAGAATTATATACTTTTTACATTTACTTTCTTGGTCGAAATAAAAGTCAGGATAACTGCTTCTTTGTTAATTTTATCTGTCCCGTACCCGGCGAATACTTACCCGGATAGCATTCCAGATTTAAATATGAACAAACATCCAGGTAAGCTCTTTTCGCAACCGACCTAACCTAGAGAGTTCAGCATTACATAATACAGCTGAAATATCAGACCCCGTATTTCAACTTTGTTATTTTATTAGCAAATATTAGCAAACTAAACATCACAAGCACCAATTTTAATTGCAACTGGCGAATCCAAATAACACTCCATGAAATATGAACCTTTACCAAACCAATTCATAAGCAAAGTGCTGTACTCCATATTCAAATAAAATTGCTGCGTGTGCTTCACATGCATACAAAGCTGCACGCGGTTCTCGAACTCGTTAATTATTGACAAACATATTGCAACACACATTAGCTATTTGTCTTTCTCACACTACCCTTCATGGCCCAAAGCTTAAATCCACAAGACTTGTTGCTATTTGCAACGCTTGTTACTATGGTTTCGCATAAAACTACGGAACAAGTAAATAATTAATTCTCCGGAACATGCATAATGAAATTTTAAGCCTGTTGAATATTTAATAGGTACCCTACATTAAACTTCTGCTTAACTATCAATTTTACATCACACTAAAAGTTGACCTTTTCAAAATGTAATTGCAAGCTCTAAAATAGACGCTTTCGTTGAAAACAGACCTCTAACGGCAGCTTTCGTTAGTTCCGTAAAAGCGCGAGAGCTTTCAGTCGGAGCGACATCTGTCGGCAGATGCTGGAAGGTGTAGCAGGATAAACGTAGAGTCCTGCAAGGTTTAGTTCGAAGCACAAGCACCGGAAAGCAAAGATGGCATCAGCACCTCAAATCGTTAAATCGGGTTGGAGTTAATTCCGGGAACGGTGTCACGTGCGTTTTCAACATAACAATTCAATTACACAAGTACAAAGTGGTGAGATCATTTCCAATTCCACACATGGGATTTATTTTCGTGGAAAATTGCGAACATGCAGACTACCCTTACTGAAATATGAAAATTAAAGAAGAAAAATATTATACCGTTGAAAATTGTTGTCCCGTATAATTTTATATTAATTTAATTTTGTGAAAACAATAAATACAGTTTTTTATTGACGTTTCGGCCCCCATTGGGATACATAATATATCCATCGCAAATATTCAGCAATTTTACAATTTATTGTCGAATTCTGGGATATCCTGAATTTATTTGACGATTCTCGTATGGGCAGCAACTAAAAAGTAACATGGGTTTTGTTTTTTTGTTGTGCACGTTGACTTAATTATTAACATTAACCGTCTAAATTGCATCATAATCGATACGTTACCTGATTGTGTAAATATATAACAATAATCTACTGTAATATATTTTCGGTTGAATTATTTTATATGGTATACATAACAATTTATAAATTATAGATAAATGAAATTAATAAACAAAGAAGGTAAATTACAAGTTTGTATTTCATGCATCACTACCGCAATTACGATGTTAAATAAATATTAGTATTATCTTTATCCAGGAGCATGCAAGGAATTTTTTATTTGAAATTTGAAATACACTCGGACGAAAAATTCGATCTATTACTACTATTACTTCCATTCAGAAACTCCGATACGCATGTACAAAAAATTTGCATTTTTAGAAAAAGACAAGTCGGACAAATAAAACAAAAAGAAATTTTAAATGCAGAGTAAAAATTACACACAAAAAAAGCAAGTAAAATATGGACTCAATATCCCATCTGTCATCCCTAAGTATTAATAAGAGTTACCAAAGATGGCGACCTGCACACTCTGCTGGCAGTGATGACGCGACTAACGACGTCATTCATTAAGAAATATTGTCATCTCCAGAGTCGCCGTTTGCCATAATTCCCATTTTAAACCGCAATAACCGTTAAAAACACCCCGCGAGAAGACACTTTTAAACTTCAAATTTATTCCATTACCAAAAAGAAACAAGGGACGACCATTTGTACTGGCAATAAAAATTAATTTTGCTAAATCATCCCCTATAATCCAAAATAAAGCCCGCGTGCTTATCCTGTTCTGTCTCTATTTTTAAATCCTTAACATGGAAGGATAGATATTGAAATACGATAACTCGAGCAGAACTGACGAGACTGAGGCTGCTGTGGATAAATCTTAGGTTTAGATTAAAAATTTCGACACAAATGAAAAATGAATAATGAACGACGGCGAGATTGCGGCCGCGCCCCTAATTACAACATGAAAAACAACTCCGAAGTATACGTAGAAAATTATTTAATTTAGCACAAAACACTGTTGTACTTTGCACCGGGCGCGGATTACGTGTCGGTCGAGAGATGGTATCATCCGACAATTTAATTAACACCCCACGGATAGTCCCTTTCCGCCTGGGCGCTAATAAGGGCTCGTATCACCCTAAACATAACACTTTTGAAACTTCAGCGACCAAAAAGACATAATTACGGAAAACATTAAATTTTTCTAGGAAAAATGGCTTCGAAGAGCGAATAACCTGATGTCCCTAAGCAGATATGGACAGCTGGACTTATTTCATATTCCTACTGACTGCGCCAGTTGCACTATCATAAGCTACAACGAAAATGGATGCTAGACAGACAGGCAAATGCAGAAGTCTTTTCAAATACTCGGTTTTTAGTTCTCAAGGTACGGAACAAAAAAATAACTGATTGCTATGAATTACTATTCATGAAACCAAACTTCCTGAACTCTCAACCAATTCAAAGCCACTAGAAAAAAACCTTATCTCGCAATGCGACAGCAGAAATTCTCTGGCAGCAGAGAGAAATGCACAGAATGAATTTTAAGTGTCTTCTTCATTTCTAGTTCATCCGTACGTAACCCAGTCTTCTAAACGTGCTTTGATCTCCTTCTCTATTGTGCGTTGTAGTCTCGGTACGATTTAAATTGAAAGGCCGACGATTTTCTTTCGGGTGTACACGCGAAATTAGTTTCTCGAAAGTTCTGCACAAAGTCTGGCTGTCGCGTCTTTCGAATACCTTTAAGTCTAGCAAGACATAATGTGCTATCAAGTTCCAACCTATTAGACAGGTGTCTGCTTTAGCTTATTAATAAATTCTACGCGCAGGCTCTCTACGTTGTTTTCTTTGAGTAGGTAATGCAGAAAACAATTTTCTAAATGCAACTTCACCTGATAATTTCAATTTATTTGCATTGTACAAAATTCTTCATAGGTAAGAATAGTATCCCCTATTACCTCAAATAAGTGATTTTTTACACATTTAATATTTGATTCCCAAAACCCCCAAAGTGTGGCGATGACGGAGGAATAAATTTTCAATCCATCTCACTTTGAACACGTACTTCTTCTAGAATTATCCAATGTCTATTTCAAATTGCATTTCATGTTTTGTCCGATTTCTGTTTGGACCTAACCAAACCCTCGCAATATCTACTATAAATAGTGATTATTGTTATACAAGATTACACAGCACCAGAAAAGTGGATTATGATGTAATGATTTTACGAACCAACTAGGAAGTCTCGGTGCTCTACTCGTTTGCATATATTGCCGACTAGCTCAAACTCTAAATACGAAATCCCATTAATGGATTATCAAAAGTATTTATCCAAGCAGAATTGATTATTTCATAACGGCTTAAAACGGTCAGCACCGGTAACTCTCTTGGATTCTAAACCTACACCTACGGGATGCACTCCGCACACTATCTGCTACAAATTGCTTCAATTTCCATAGCTTAGTGCAACCCTCGATCACGCATACAAAGGAAAATTCTATTCCGTCATATTTTCCCACTTTTATGTTCACAGCACCGCGGTGAGGCTCCGACGTAGAATAAATAGAAACCATATCGTGGAGTAAAACTTAATAAAAAAAAAAAACAAGCGAACGTTTAACAGCCAATTTGCATGCAGAAGGACTTCTAATTGGGGCATCCAGAGAAGCCGTTAGTTCGTAAAGGAGTCTCGATTTGTGATCCTTGAACCCAGTCTAAAACACGAATTAATCAGTAAGAATAACGTCCGAGTTCTCGGTTAAAAATTAGATTGTCATGAAGTCATAATGCAGAGGCCACCTCTTCTACTTACAGATACAAAAAGAGCCGATATATTTTATACAATGCAGGTTGCTTTTTCTGCATTTCCAAGTCAATTTTCATTTGTACCCATATTTAAATCCATGCAGAATTATAATAAAACAGTACCGGTAATCCAATCGAATTTAGTTAAGGAAGATAGTAGGTTAAGCGACGGTTGGGCCACCTTCCCCCTGTTCTTAATTGTTCTGTATCAGTTACTTTTTTTATAAAAACTAACTTTAACGTGATTATCGTTTTATTCCTCTATTTTTCTACAACAACTTGACAATCAATAAAAATATTAATTCCGTTTTTTTCTCTCGCCTTCCTTGATATAAATCTTTAAAATAAAATGTTTATCATGGCAAATGAGATTCAGCACGTATCACATAAATTAATAAATAACTCGAATCTCCAACATGCCCCCCGCCTTGGAAATGCCCTGGACTGGGCAATTGCAACAGTCAATCCTTGGTGGTGTCTTCCAAATCAGTTGTAGGAAGAGGGCAAAGCTTGGAAAAAGACCGCTTCACTTCACCCTTTGCAGTCTTGACTGTGGCAACTCTACTTATATTATCCTTGCCGGGATGTATCTGGACTATTCGTCCAAGTCGCCAATTAAGAGGCGGAGCATTGTCCTCCTTTATGATAACTAACGCCCCGGGTTGCAAACTAGAGCGCGACCCTTTCCACTTAGAGCGCTGCTGTAGCTCTGCGACATATTCCTTGTGCCAGCGGCTCCAAAAATGTTGCTGGCACTGTTGAATATGCTGGTAGCGATTTAAGCGGCCAACAGGCAACTCTCTGATGTCACTGCCTGGCAGGGCGACTAATGGCCTACCGATGAGGAAGTGAGCCGGGGTTAACGGCACCAAATCGTTTGGATTGTCAGATAGGGGAGAAATTGGCCGAGAATTGAGTACAGCCTCCACCTGAACTAGCAAAGTATTGAGCTCTTCAAACGTCAAATGAGCGTTACCTAGAACCTTTCTTAAATGTTTCTTGCTGGATTTAACACCAGCTTCCCACAAACCCCCGAAATGCGGGGAATAGGGAGGAATTAATTGCCAATCAATTCCTTCATTTGTGCAATAATTTTTAACGTGTTTGCCTGAAATTTTAAGAAATTCCCCCAATGATTTTAACTCTGAACGAGCTGCAAGGAAATTACTGCCGTTATCGGAAAATAACCTTACTGGTTTCCCGCGGCGTGATATGAATCTCCTCAAAGCCATCAAGAACGAATCTTTTGACAAGTCAGATATGAGTTCTAAATGAACCGCCTTAGTTAAAAAACAGACGAATAATCCTATGTAACATTTACTAATTTTTCCCCCGCGACCCTTTCGATCCTTGATTTGTAAAGGACCCGCGTAGTCTACACCCGAGACCGCAAATGGTGGTTCTGGCTGGAGGCGTGACGCAGGCAAATGACCCATTTTTGGGTTAATAACTCGCGGCTTATTCTTAAAACAAGTGATGCATTGTCTGACCACCCTCTTTGCCAAACTTCTGCCCAGCACAGGCCAAATTCGATCTCGAACTGAGGCTAAGAGCTGTTGTGGACCAGCGTGGAGTAACATTGCATGTTCATTTTCAAAAATTAATTTTGTTAGGTGATGTTTTGAGCAGATTAAAACAGGATGTTTCTTGTCATAAGTATAACTTGAGTTTTGAAGACGCCCGCCTACTCTTAGTATGCCTTCATTATCAATAAATGGATCTAAACTTAATATTCTACATTTAGAATTCAGCGGCAGGTTTGCCTTTAGACACGCAATTTCTTGAGAAAATGAATTCTGCTGAGCGCTTCTGATGAGAGTCTTGAATGCTGCATTTAGCTCTAATAACGAAAGTGGACCTATGATCCTGTTTTTCTTTTCGTTTTTACAATTAAAGACGAATCTGAGCATAAATGCCACAGTGCGTTGCAAACGCAACAATTTCGAAAATCGTTTGAACGGAAATGGTTCTGTATTTTGTGACACAAAACTATGAGTATTGTCCCTTCTCATATCAGGAAGTTCGATGCTTGTATTCGTTTCAAAACCTTTAGTTTGTGGCCAATTTTCAGAAGATTCGGACAGCCAGGTAGGTCCGTGCCACCATAAATCTAATTTCAGCATTTCACTCGGTCGTACACCGCGTGATAAAAAATCAGCAGGATTGTCTTTACTTCGCACATGACGCCAAGTATCGTTGCATGTAATTTCTTGAATTTCACCTACTCTGTTGCTCACGAATGTTTTTAATTTATTTGGTGGTAGTTTTAGCCAAGAAAGCACAATTGTAGAATCAGACCAAAATATGCGTTTGCCCAAACTTAGCCGCAGTGACTTGGCAACCTTGTCCGCAAGTCTGGCTACAATTAAGGCTCCTGACAATTCTAGCCGTGGCAGTGTGACTGTTTTTAACGGGGCCACATTAGTTTTTGCACATAGCAGGTTCACGACCGTTTTACCATTCTTATCTGTGCTTTTTAAGTACACGCAACCGCCGAAAGCCTTTTCAGACGAGTCACAAAAACAATGCATTTCTACGTTTTCATAATCTTCACAAATCACGTGCCGATCAACACGTAAGTTGTTCAGCTCATTTAATTCGCAACGAAACTCGCGCCAAAATGTATGAATGTTCGCAGGCACCGTTTCATCCCATGTAACTCGTTCCAACCACAATTGCTGAAGTAGAACTTTTGCTGTCACGATACATGGACTAAGTAAGCCCAGGGGATCGAATACCTGCGATATGCTTGACAATATAGTGCGTTTATTCACCCTTCCCGGCTCCGGTGCCTCGCTAATTTTGTACATTAATTGATCGTTTGTAATACACCACGAAAGCCCTAAAGTTTTGGCGTTTTCGTTGGCTCCGAATTCCAGTATTTTTGCAGACGATTTATCTTCGCAAACGTACCTTAGAACGTCGCAATTGTTTGAATAAAATTTTCGCAGATTGAAACATCCCTGTTTTAGAATATTCGCAACTCCTCTTGCAATTTGAGCCGCTTCTTCTATGGAATCTGAGCCCGTCAACATGTCGTCGACGTAGAAGTCTTCTTCAATTATCCTCGCGAGTAACTCATTTTCGGCCTTGTTTTCTTGTGCCAATTGCTGGATGCAGCGAATTGCTAGATACGACCCAGCTGTCGTCCCGTAAGTTACCGTTGCGAGCTCAAATTTTTCTATGGGATGTTCCGGTCTTTCGCGCCATAGAATACGCTGTAGAGAACGTTGATTTGGTGCAATTAGAACCTGGCGGTACATTTTTTCGATGTCTCCCGATACGACGTATTTATGTTGACGAAATCGCACAAGAATCGAAAATAATTCGCTTTGAGTTGAAGGGCCCGTCATTTGTAAGCTATTTAAGGAATGGCCAGTGCTTGTTGTTGCTGAAGCATCAAATACGACGCGCAGTCTCGTGGTTAGACTTTCCTCGCGAATTACGCCGTGATGAGGCATGTAGTAAGCAATTTCAGCGACGTCTGGCAATCCTACTTTCGACATATGACCTAGGGATTCGTATTCACAGATGAATTCTGTATAGCTCAATTTTAAATCCGGCTTAGAATGTAGCTTGCGCTCGAGGGACAAAAATCTGCGCTCCGCTTGTATATAAGAGTCACCTAACTTGTCGAGGCTATCCTTTAATGGGAGGCTGACGATGAACCGTCCATCAGATGCGCGTTTTGTATTTTTCATGAAATGTTCCTCACACGCAACCTCTTCTTGGGAGAGTGGCCTGATCGGACTGCACTCTTCTAGTTCCCAAAAACGTGCTAGTTGCGCCTGAATATCGAGATGCGTGAAATTACAGAAAACCGTTGACGACTTTTTTGATGTGCCAAATTTTCCCGATATGATCCACCCTAAACGTGTTTTTTGTAGTACCGGTTTATTTTTTCCCAAACGAATTTGCCCAATGCACATTAAATGCCAAAAAAGCTGCGCGCCGATAAGCATGTCAATTTTCTGTGGCGTCGAAAATGACGGATCAGCCAACTTCAGATTTTTTGGTATATTGAGCTTTGAAGCGTTCAATTGTACACTTGGCACATTGCCTGTAATGTTAGGAACAACAAAACATACAAGTTTTTCAGAAAAATCATTGTGCAAAGCCTGTATAATGACCTCGCAGCTCGTAACTATATTGGAACAAGTATTATTAAGTCCAAGTACAGAGATGGGTTGCTTGGATGTTTCTAAATTTAAAATTTTGCACAATTCTTCAGTTATGTAGTTCGACTGGGAGCCCGAGTCAAGTAAAACCCGTATAGTATGTGGAGTTTTTTGCTTATCTAAAACTTGAATCAAAGCAGTGGATAACAGTACGTGCGCGTCAAAAACACCGGACGACAATACAACACTATTAGGATTAGACGACGAAAATTCGGTTGAGCTGACAGCGCCGTTGTTATGCAGGAGCGTGTGATGATTTTCGTTACATTTTTGACAGGTTCCTCGGCGACAATTTTCGCTTGAATGACCTGGCCTTAAGCAATTTTGGCAAAGCTTTACGCTACGAACCTTTTCGACCTTTTGGTTATGTGACAGCTGCAGGAATTCTGAACAATTCTGTATGTAATGTTGCTTCTTGCAAAACCTACATCTTACTACGAAATTATTGGTGCCTTGTTTATTTCGCTGCTTGTTTTCTGTAACTAAAAATCCCCTGGTTCCCTTTTTGTCGGTGGGTTTGTCACGTTGGCATGACTGCAATGTTTCAAGCAAATCCGCGCGAGATTTTACAAAAGACTTGAGGTCTTGCAACGTGGGTACATCTTTTCCGGTTTTATAATTCTCCCATTCGCGAAGCGTTATTTTGTCAAAGTTTGAAGATACTATAAAAACGATGAGAGTATCCCAGTTGTTTACCGGCTCTTGAAGTTGCTCTAGAGCGCGTAGATTTTTTGTTACAGAATCCAACATTATTCGCAGACCACTGGCCGATTCCCTTTGCAAACACTCTAAATTAAATAAGGCCTTAACGTGATTATTAACTAATAATCTCCGATTATCATATCAATCACACAATGCATCCCACACCACTGGGTAATTATTAGCTGTAAATTCCAATGAACTTATGACCTGCGTGGCGCCACCTGTCAGAGATGCTCTGAGGTAATGAAATTTTTGAATCGGACTTATGGACGCATTTTGATGTATTAGAGATTCATACGTGTCACGGAATTCCAGCCAGTTAGAATATGATCCGTCGAACTTAGGTAGTTCTATTGTCGGTAACCTAATGTGCTGACCAGAAACTCTATTGGTATTTACGGAAATAACCTCCTCGCCATCGCCACCGTCGGATAGAGCAGAAGAAAGGGCACGAGAGGACGCTACAGTACGTTCATGATCGTTAAGAATCTTTTTTGCTTGTGCTGTTAGCTCAAAGAATTTATTTTCAAATGTGTAGCGCTCCCTAGCCTCGTCTTCAGCATCCTCGGCGGTGCTTTCGATTATAATTTGAACTTCTTCGAATTCAGTTAACAATGTTTCGATTTTGGTTAACCGATCATGTAACTGCAACAAGTCTACATCGGTTTTGTGAACCTTACTGTTGAGTTCAGTTAAGAATTTTGAAAAGTTTGTTAACTTAGTCTTGCAAATACCTCTTTTTTGAATTGGCGAAGCCATCTACAGTTTAATGGAAATACACTGATTAAACTATAAATATATGCGTAAAAAGAGCCTTGCAATAATTACTAGCGCAGGAGGAAGCCTTTCAATTACAAATAAATGGCACCGCTGCGCTGCACAGGTAAATAAGAGGAACGAGCTCACTTTGTTTCGGAGAGACTTCTGGAATTTTCTGCCCCTTACAATGAATGTGGGTCTATGTTTTGATACTGCACAGCAATAATTGATCCACAGGTTCAATGTGCGGCGGGAACACGAAGACGTCACACCGGTATCTTCTCCGCTCAAGCTGGATAATCACTTAATTTTTTTTGCAAAGTAACTACGCTCTGCTACCATTTTATGTTCTTAATTGTTCTGTATCAGTTACTTTTTTTATAAAAACTAACTTTAACGTGATTATCGTTTTATTCCTCTATTTTTCTACAACAACTTGACAATCAATAAAAATATTAATTCCGTTTTTTTTCTCTCGCCTTCCTTGATATAAATCTTTAAAATAAAATGTTTATCATGGCAAATGAGATTCAGCACGTATCACATAAATTAATAAATAACTCGAATCTCCAACACCCCCACCCCATAATAACTAACATAACAAAACCATAACGTCATAACTTTCTCACCTATTAAATACAATACTAACGTATACATTTACCAAGCAGGTTCAAGGCCAAAAATCACGGTATTTCCAAATCACTAAAAAAATGTGGGTTCGCCAAATGACTCTCTTTCCTTGAATCTCAAACTGTTAAAATTAAATCTACAAGGTCGTACGTGTTTCATGAGCATCCACAAAGTTTCCGCACGGATAACGACTTTGAACAAAAACAAGACCTTCCGCACGGTATAAGAACTGACCCTGCGACCCTCTAATCATTTACATTTCCACCCCGTCGATATGAACCTCTCCATTTAAATGTAACACATTAATACCCTTCACATTAATACGGGCACCACATACCTACACACCCACCCACTTACAACGATCCCCTTGAGCGGTAATAGAAAATTTAATCTGACGGTAAGTAGCGGTTCCGATAGTTTCACGAAGCGCAGGGCGAGAAGAAACAAAGCCATTTCGCAAATCCCATATTTGCGTGGAGGCGGCGGCCTCTCCACGCAATTCACATGTTCACGCACCACCCTGAAGCGCCCTCGCACGGTCAATAATTTAATTCGGCCGGCGGAAATTTGAAAGTTAAATAACACCTCGGGAAGACGAAAATAGAGTTCGTATCTTCCAGGTAGGGAAATACATCTGAAAATATATTTGCAGAAGTTTAAATTCGCTAATTTAATGGAACGTTACGTCAGGCGGTTTGAAGAATTATTTCTAACTAAGGGTTGTTCGCATTATTAAGGCAGTGAATTTAATTTTCACGAATGGCGCAGTCGGTAGGATTAGCATAAAATTAAGTATAGACCATATCCTAAACTGCGACGGCACCAGAGAAGATTTTATTGTGAATAGATATCTTGTTGCAAATTAAGTTGGTCCAGAAATGAAATACAAGAAATGGCAACGGTTTCTGAAGAACAACAGTTTTATCTTTCAGGAAACTCAATAAAACTTTAAACTGTAAAAAAGTAGACGTACTTTGCATTTTATTTATCCACGTCCGTTGCATCAACCTCATTTCCAACTTTTCAGCTATCGGACCGCGTGCACTTTCTGCGGCTGACAGCATAGCGTGAATTATTTAGCGCCCTGACGCAGACCTAAACAAGTGCTCTTTTACATTTGAAACGCTAGCGGGCAACAATTCAATCCCGCTGGTCTGGCGTCGTTATATTCGCAAAAGCCTGCATAGAGGAAGAAACGTGCTGTTAATATTCAATTGCAGTTGGTAGAATGAATGAATATTATTGGGGCAATCTGACATCAGAGAGCGGTAAGCAGTAAAGTTTCGATACACATTACGCATGAATCACACTGAATTTCAACTGTCGAGTGCTTTTTGAGGGGGTCACGATATGTTTGTTGTGCTCTTTTCTATATTTTCAATCGCACATTAGTGCCAAATAACCATTTCCTGAAGCGTTTGTCAACAAGTCTGGGGGATGAATTTCCGGTCTCTCTGGGTTACAAACACACGGGAGGAGGGAGAATGGGACGGCGGACAGGGAGACAGAGGTTCCCCGCGGGGCGGGTTATCGATTTATTAGGCGACCCTACTGCAAGATGGAATTTTATAAAAACGGGGCGATTTTGTAAAGTGTGCTCTCGGAATATTGCAAATTAGATCAAGTTAATGGGCCTGACACTTCATTTTCCAAAAACAGTTTATAGATCAAGTGTGGGCACAATGATGAAACATGCTCTGAAGGATTTGAGCTCAGATTTGAAGCAGAGCAATGAGAAGATGGAGAGGTTTGAAGAAGATGGTGCGAAGCAATAGAACGTCTTAAAAAAGGAATAACCGGTCACAAGATTCGCGTAGAAGTTCCTAAAAGATACCATTCCCAAATCTACTATTGATTAACCAAACGGCGCAGAATTACGAACAAAATCAGTGAAACCCGAACGAATTTTTGGGGTCACATTTTATAATTTCTGGCGGAACGTTTTTTGCTGCACCCAGCATTCCCCCCTTGTCAATTTACATCATGTACATTTCGCACACCGCATCGACCGTTTTCACAAGCCCACTCTTCCATTATTGCCCGAGTAATTCACACGAGATCGGTGGGGCAGCGGCGACAACGCCGGCTAATTTGCTGTTCGCGTTAACCCTCCTGGTCTCAAGGCGACCATTTGTAATGATAAGCACACAAACGCATCTGCATACGTAAGCGCGAACAAGCATGGGTGAATAGTTGGGGGAAATTGTCTGTGAATATGGTGTTAGCCTCGTGGAAGATATAAATTTTAGTTGAAGCTGGGTCACGAGATAATGTACAAATAACGTGGGGGTACATTCCCCGCAGGCACAGTCGTATACCCCACATACTGCACCCCGTACTAGCAGAAACAACTTATTTTATGATTGTCTGGTTGTTTTGTTTCATTGGTGGAAATTGCTACAGTTCTTTCTAATGTAACATTTTATAGACCTTCATTTGTAACATCGTCTACATTCCTCGCGATAATTCACATTCAACCTGGTGGCTAACATAAGTACCTACCCCAATTGCTTCCACCACTCCCTATCTTATATGCAACCCTTACCCAGTTTGCAACTTTTTAACTTAACCAGTTCATCCTGTTAGTGGCCTACTATTGATGCATTGGAAAACTCAACAATAACGATCTACTCATCATGAATCATGAATAATCCAAACGTGTTTCGGCAAGTTTATGAACGTAAATAAACGTAAATAACCATTCCTGTTTTGTACACAATCACCCCGCGGAATAAGTGGCACAGCGAGGGACGAAAAGCGTCAGCGAACAGTAAACAGTGTGGTATAATTTACATACTGATTACGTACTAGTGAAAGATATAATTTTAAAGTATGTGTTTATGCTAACAAATCCATTGCTAATTGGATTCAATGTAATACCTACACAGCTTGAATGGGATGGAAATTCTATTGAATCATTGCCAACAATAACGTACTCAAACAGTTTTTGAATATCCACTGGATCAGTCATATATATACAACAAATTTTCTACTTACGCCTTCCAGTGCAGACGATTTGCCAGAAACAGAACTTACCTAGAAAAAAAAAGTATAATAGAAAGTTTCCACATATCAAGTGCATAATCTAAGTTAAAGTGAGCAGGCAAATTATTTTTACACTGTTTTTTCTTTTTGAACCAAATCTTGACAAAGGCCCTAAACGGGGTCGATATTTATACACTATTTTATTTGCCAATATATTTCACTAAAACAAATCTACATAACAAAAAAGTTGGCACAGATAATTAAAGAAATTCAAATAAAATTTAGTTCTTGAAACTTTTTCCGCGCCAGCAAAATATGTTGTAAAATACATCGCTCAATTCTCTGTAATCCCATTTGCAAATTACATTCTTTCCAGTGCAGCGGCAGTGGGAATAAAACCCCTATTTAGTACGTATAGTGCGTAATCGCCTTTTCCACTTCCATTTTCAACGTTGAAAAGGATTCTTTTATGGAGTCTTATTTCTCTGGGTGCACCTTAAGACGATATTACCTTTTCCCAGTAGACATTTTTACGGCCTCGACATAAGAGTATCCTAAATATCAAAATCTATTATCCAGCCGAACTTGGCCGGCCACGGATTAGCGAGCCACTAAGGACTATTAAGGAAGTTACAAGGCCGTAGAAAATTTACGGGTAGCCGGGGTCGTTCGGACAAGACAGATGAACCTTGAATAAGCGTTAAACGTTCATGGTAGAACAGACACGGGTGACTAGGTCAGCGGATTGATTGAGCCGAGGCAAAAAGGCATCTTCATCTTTCAGGATTATGGCCATGCTCGAATTACATGAAGGGTTTTTGTTGTTTTATCGGGAACGCGGTTTCAATTTGCTTGATGGAAAATAAATCTAGACTGTTCCGCATTTTATTCATTAATTTGTAGACTTCTATTCTACGTTCTAGTTTAATGGGGCAACTGATGATGAACTAGTTTGTGCAGAACGATTTAGTTTCAAACCTACTCATGTTTATGTCTGCACTGTCCATCGAAGAAACACAATCCACTTAGGACGTCACATACAATTACGTACACCCCCAACCTAGTATTTGCCCACTATAATTTAAGTAAGGGAATGAAAGGAGCATTTATGGCCTTATTTCGGGCGGCGAAAACGCTTTGGGCAAGAGAAACAGATGTCAGCGGAGGCTTAGTGCGAGACATTACAGTGCGAGGGAGAAGTGTCTCGGGGATAAGACCCGGCTTTTGAAAAAATACCGCCGCCTTGATTAAATTGTAACGTCTTCTTTGTGTAGCTGATACAGTAAGCTGATGCGTGTGTCACGAATATGGAATTTAATATCATGTATAGCGCGGCGACGTTAAATGAAAATGTCTTTATTGAGGTACGAGTTTGGGGACCAGGACATTATGTTTTATGATGGGATGCTGCACGTCAAAAATTGGGAGATTTACAAAGATTTATTGGTCAATAACATTATGTGGCTGCTAGTAATATTTCTCGAATATTATTTAGAGTTTTCTGTAAGTAGCAAGTGTTTTAAAGATAATATTTGTGTGGAAACTTCCAACGCAGACCCCGACTTATTTTCACGGTTTTGTCGGGTATTCCCCAAATCCGAATCGAGCTTACAGCCAAAGCGTCTATCGGAATATTCACTCTTGGAATAAATTAGCATATGGAAGCGCGCGTAAAAAGACTCCTATTACGGGCTTCTCTTTCCTAAACACATCGAGGGTACGAAGGGTGAGAAAGTCAAATCTAAGAAAAATACTGCAGTTGCGACAGCAGGTTTTTCCGACGCGGTTTTCAAATTCATGAATTTAAATGCGAGCACGCATGAAACAGCGGCATGTGTGTTTTCCGCTTGTCGGAAAGGATTTATGGGTCAACCAAAATGAAGACAACACCTTTTCCCATTTGTCGTTTGGAATTTCTAGAAATTATGGTTATCGTTCAAAAGTAACATTCAGATATTCCCGGAGAGCTTAAAAGTTGCAAGACCGTCGGTATTCCGGTAATGCGTTTAGGTTTCCTTTTATTGGCAGCAATAAAATGTTCAAAAGTTTTCCCTTCACCTGATGCGAGCCGCCGATTGCGGTTCCAGATACCGTTTACTTATTTATTTTGCGCCCCCGACCCTATATTTTCACTGTGCTTTCATTTATCAAGGGGCATTATCCTTCATTTTGATGAGAACATTTCAAGCCCCTTGGTAGGTCATGATCGGCAGATTAAGGAAACAAACGTACTTTGTACAGGGTGGGGCAAACTCCTGGGGATGGACGATACAGGCCATACGGTTATAGTTAGAAAGAAAAACTAATAACAAACCCTATCTCGTTTCAAAAATTCTATTCCATAAAAATATTTTCAATTATACCAGGTGCGTCCAAATAGTTGGAATTAAGTACAACTTTGTTATTTCTTATGGAATGTGTATAATTTTATTTTTTTTCCGGCTTCAAAATGATAATTTAATGTTACTTTGATAACATGATTATATGTCTATTGTTAATGGTTATTGAGAAATAAATTTTTTCCCGAAAATTTTGACAGATAAATAGTAAATTTCAAAAATTTATATCTCGAAATTGGTAGAAGTTAAGAGGATGAAATTGGTATTGGTATTGGTAAATATCATGTATTTTTGACAGATTTGTTGAATATTATTTATACTATACAGGGTGTTTGCAAAAAGATGTTTTCTGAAATTGTCGAAAAAACATCAAAAAGTCGAATTTTTCAAATGGAATTGTATATTTTTTCTTGCACTATCTGAAAGAGCTCAAAATTTTGAATGAAAATGGCCAAATAAACTAATGTTACATAATGAAGTTGTTTAGCAAAATCCCGTTTTCTTCAATTTTATGTAAAAATGAGGGATCGTGAAAATATCATTAGCCTTGAACGATTATTGCTTGTCAATCTGAAAATGGGTTTATTGTTATAATCTTGTTCTGTAGTGAATTCATTGTCATTATTATTGGTGTTACAAGTAATTGTTTTTGTTGTTCCCGTTTGTTGTTTTCATTTCTGTCTTTGTGTTTAATCACCAATTTTATTCTTTTTTTAAAATGAATTTCCAACAACAAGAACTTGTTGATATGCTGTCCGTATTTATTGACTGCAACAGAAATTCTCTTCTGGCTTCTCGAGTATATGGGCAAAGATATGAACAGCGTTGTCATCCACGCGTGGAAGCTTTCCAGAGATTGGTGGATAGATTTGAAAGAACTGGTTTTGTTCTCTACGAAAAACGCAATGAAATAACCAAATCCGTATTAACCGATGTGACAAAGGAAAATGTATTGCTGGCAATAGCTGAAAATCCGCAGACAAGTGGCAGAAGAATTGAAACAAAATTGAATATTTCCAGGAGAAGCATACAGAGTTTTAAAAGAAAACCGTTACCATGATTATAAACCCCGAACATGCCACTTCTTAAATGAACAAGATCATGTCAACAGAACCTTATTTTGTGATTGGGCTCAGGGGAAACTGACAGAAAATGAAGATTTTTCCAAAAATATTTTGTTCACAGACGAATCAACATTTTAAAATTTAAATAAAGTTAATAGAAGGAATGTCCACTGTTATGCACAAGAAAACCCACATTTTCTACAAGTCTTTGATAGACAACATCAGTGGTCAGTGAATGTTTGGGGAGGAATAATTGGAAGAAATGTAATTGGGCCACATTTTTTGAAGGAAGATTAAATGCAAATGTTTACCACAATTTTTTGCAAAACAACTTACCTGTACTTATTGATGAAGCCAATGAAGAAGTTAATATTGAAAATATGTGGTTTCAGCATGATGGAGCTCCAGCCTACAGCGCAAGATTAGTTCAAAATTTTTTGAATGAAAATTTTGGAGAACAGTGAATAGGGATTGGGAGTCAAAATCCGTGGCCTGCAAGGAGTCCTGATTTAAATAAATTAGACTTTTTTCTTTGGGGTTACGTGAAAGACATTGTGTTTAGTATTCCTCCTACCACACCAGAAGACATGCGCCTATACGAATTCAAAATGCATTCTCGGCTATTACTCCCGAAGTTTTGGATAACGTGGATAGATCCTTTCATCAAAGAATTGTTCTTTGTTCCAATGAAAATGGCCAGATCATTGAGCATTTGTTGTAATCTGCTCATTATTTACAGATTAATTATTTTAATTTGTAACAAAGTTTAATAAAAATTCAACCTGCATAATGTTTGCTTTTGTTTTTAATGTTTTCTTAAAAAAATATTTTTTTATTTATTAAAGAAATTTATTAGAGGTACAACAAAATAAAAAAATAAAATTAGTAATAATGATAATCCAAAGGTAGCCATAATAATCTAATATTGTTGTGATTTTTAATATGAAAAAAGTTATGAAACTCTCTTCATTTATGTAACTAGTATTTTGTTAACCGTTCTCATGAAGATGAATTATTTTCATAAGCCTTTTGCAGGGTGCAAGAGAATGTAACAATGAATTTAAATTGATGACAAAACTGAAACGAAAACAATAATCGGGAACAACACAAATGAAAAAATAACACCAATAACAATACATGATAGCAATGACATTAAATTCTTAGCAAAATTATAACAATAACCCATTTTCAGATTGACAAGCAATAATCGTCCAAGGCTAATGATATTTTCACGATCCCTCATTTTTACATAAAATTGAAGAAAGCAGGATTTTTCTAAAAAACTTCATTATGTAACATTAGTCTATTATTGGCCACTTTCATTCAAAATTTTGAGCTCTTTCAGATAGTGCAAGAAAAAATATAACATTCCATTTGAAAAATTCGACTTTTTGATGTTTTTTTTGACAGTTTCAGAAAATATCTTTTTGCAAACACCCTGTATAGTATAAATAATATTCAACAAATCTGTCAAAAAATACATGATATTTACCAATACCAATACCAATTTCATCCTCTTAACTTCTACCAATTTCGAGATATAAATTTTTGAAATTTACTATTTACCTGTCAAAATTTTCGGAAAAAAATTTATTTCTCAATAACCATTAACCATAGACATAGAATCATGTTATCAAAGTAACATTAAATTATCATTTTGAAGCCGGAAAAAATATAAAATTATACACATTCCATAAGAAATAACAAAGTTGTACTTAATTCCAACTATTTGGACGCACCTGGTATAATTGAAAGTATTTTTATGGAATAGAATTTTTGAAACGAGATAGAGTTTGTTATTAGTTTTTCTTTCTAACTATAACCGTATGGCCTCTATCGTCCATCCCCAGGAGTTTGCCCCACCCTGTATATATAAGTATGAACAAAATTGTATATATCACATTACAGGATTAAAATGATGCAGCATTTAAGAATGCATACATATATACATAGAAAGTAATTTAAATAAAGCCTACAACGAATTTAAAAACATCGTTCCTTATGCCAAAGCCTCTGAAAAAAATTCTATTCAACAGTCGCAGAATTGTTGTCATGTCACGAATTTAATATGTTTGTTATCCTTTTGAATTCAATTCTCTCGCCATTTTTCTTTGTTTCCGTTTCGCGTCAAACATTTTATTCTAAAAGCGAAATTCAATTTCTACCCATTTCCACGTGCCACAAGCGAGACTATCAACTTTTAAACTGCGATAAATGCAGCGCAATCAAAACGAACTGGTTAACTTCAGTGGTTCAGAAGCTAATCTTCAAGCAGAACTCTCAGCGTACCCTCGACCCGAACATTCAGCGCACCTACCCCTGGTATTTGCCAACTTCCGGGAGAACTTATTCCGTCGGAGGCTGATGAAGGTTACACAACCCTTCTTCCCCTATCGCGACATCGCGTTTGTTTTGAAGGAGCTTATTACGTTCCCTGTCAGTGGAAATCAGCACGCGCGACCTACACCCCACACCGCAGCAGGCTCCCCTCCTTCTAGATCTCCTGCGGAAAGTTTCATCCACAAAATTGCAAATCATATGTCCTTCGATTAGGATATGAAATAAAGTGTTAGTTGCCATCAAATATACTTTGTAAAACTAATAAAAACTGAATATTTCAACCCAGCCTCCCAAACTCCTCGGATATGCGGAGAGTAGGCTGGAATGAACTTCCAATTAAAGTAATGCAGAACGATATTTTCATCAAAACAATACGTGATGTCCTACTCTAAAGGAGAACAGAGAAAGAGTGAAAATAAAACGGCAGTTTGAGCGCACAAGTTTGGCTGTCGTATAAGAAAGATTTCAAACTTTGGCGCTTTACTCTTCCAATATGAATAGCTGAACGTATAAATCATCCACGAGCACGCGAAGTAACTCAAGTATTCACAGTTTGGTAGTTTCCCCTACATTTATTTTTAGCTATCTGTTTTATTTCTGACTATTGAAGAACAAGGTCAATAACCCGCTAGAGTAAGTTCTTACATATTTTAGTGGATTGCTGCTTTATATATACCTGCCATCTTTCTAATAAATTTGATTACTTCGTTGAATTAATACCACAATCTGATTATTCCGAATTCCTGAACTGTGTAAATTATGTAGGCGTCCAATTCGTGAAGGTAACGAAGTTAAGCAGCAATTTATTGCACCATAATATTTCCAAGGGCGTTAAATATTCAGTGTGGGGTTGTGCTTCATATTTCGACATGATACAGTTCTTCTAAGCGGTAGGCATATGACAAAGGTATATGAGCGATATGGACATCCCCCACTCCCAAACTTTCACGCCAAACGTTGTAATGGCATTCGCAATGGTAGCAGACAAAAGGTGTATATGTTCACTGAAATGAACATCGGCGTCCTCAAACCCAACCCTCATTATTCGACGCTCCACGTAATTGCCGCAGCACATAATTAATTTGTAATTAAATTTTGCTGCTTGAATTGGCCGCCGATAACAAATAGAGCGGATAAAAACTACACGACAACGCCGGCCCACGGATAATTTCAAGTTCGCTTACCATAAATTTGCTATTACGTCATCACATTCCACAATGATAAACAGGCAAAGTTACAGGGGAGGATGTTCAATCGCTCACTGCATCGGTCGAAGGCAGACGTGTTATTTTCACGGCATATGCTATTTTCATTGCATGCTTCAATCCGCTTTCGACGTGTGCTAATTTATGGTTTGAACATCCACGGCTACCCGTAGAATTTCAGAACTAGCCTTCACCAGCCTATTATACCTCTACATCGGACCAATTAACGTATATTTAATTATTGACAGCTTCACAACCTCAATCATTAAATAACGGCATTTAATTATTATATCACAGCTAATAACTTCACGCGACGTAAGTGAGGTAGTCAGGTACTCACGACAATTCTGGAAGTTATTCGGAGAATGTCTGGTATGAGAATGCAAGATGAATGTCTGTCGAATGAATGTTCATGGAACAAAATAGATAACGCCTAATCTAAGTTTGTTAGATCTACAGGCGGTTAATTATGCTTTGTTACAACGTTATAACGAACCTCAGCTCAGTAGGTGACCTTTTAGAATTGATTTGCTTCAAAATACCTAAGGAACATACTCCCAGAGTTTGACAGATTTCTCGCCGGACACCCCGTATATTTCCTCAAGACAATCGCGGCAGTAAACACATGATACCAAGATAAATTTCAAGATTCCGTTTATGAACTGGGAACGTTTTCATCTAAGCCACCGCAATCGTCGAAAAGGGCAACTCCGAGATAAATAAAGCCTTAAGCCCTCCCATTATCCCCCGTAACTCACGGGCGCCCCTGCGAAGGTCGAGAGTGTCCTAAAAAAACAAGCAATTTAGAACTGCTCGGGCATCGAAAGAGACGAAGATTTGTGCCGGCACTTCGCCGCATCGAACGCCGACTCTGATCCATCCAGAAGTGAACGGACTGTAAAATCCGCTCCCCAGATGAATTATTAGCTCGCCTTCTAGACCGCACTCATCGATTGGTCTGCACAGGAGATTCCGAGGGCCGTGATTTGGAAACGAATGCATATATACGGGCGGAAAATCGGACTCGTCGCGATAAAGTCATCGGGGGAGTTTGTTTAGTTTTCGGCAAGGGGGGGGGGGGGGGGGGGCAGTGCCGGGAAAATGATTTATTTGTCACGTCACGAGGTTGTTTGAGTTTTTGGATGAATGGCAGCGACAACGGGACGGCCTTGGAGTGTTGCCAGAAAGTAATTTTGAATACGAATTCTTAATAAGTTAACCCCACAAGACAGTGACACAGTAAACTCGACTCATGTTTCGCTGACAACGTCAGCATCCTCAGGAGTTAAAGATTAATCTAAATCTAAACTTACACTACGTTGCTATAAATACCAAACCTCCTACTACTGAATTAAAAAGAGTCGATAAACTTATAGGGTTTCCGCCTCTTACAGGAAAAAGTTTCAAAGTCTCGTCGTACTAAATTCTCATTAATCATACCAACTTACAGAAGTCGAAGCTGCTGAATTTCCATTATTTTCAATTAATTCATAATTGCAGCGCATAAATTTTAGCTTATTTAATGAACATCAACACAGGATTCTTTCCAAAACGTCTTTCCATCCCCCGAGCAGCGCAATCTCAAGGGTGATTTGTATACCCGGGACATTATAAGGATTATGAAAATACAAATATTGAAACCCTCCCTGGGCGCCAGTAATACAGTACCTGCACATCATAACCTAGATTACGGCTTCCTCTGCGGAGAGCTCCCCTGCACACGAAGGGTTGTATAACGGCAGCGCTCAAAATTATACTTCTGCCGCCCGACAAAACGGCCAACACAACTGTTACATAATTTGAAGTTTAAAGCCACAGTTATTATACATACGAGTACACGAGAGTGCGACAATAATTTCACTAGTTCTTGCATGCAAAATACGTCACAGACGCATGGAAGCAAGTTGGTTACAGCTAACACAAATTTCTTCCAATTTATTATGAACTCCAATATCTGACGTCTCTTCTCGGGCGCCAATATTATACGTTAGCTACGATCATCGGATATCAGTGGCAAGAGTTCAGCATAATAAGTAGATATATGAATTTCCCATCGCATATAACACTTATGTATAAACGTAGCACGTAAATATCGTACCATGAAGAACACCAGTCAAGCTGAAAATGGCCTTTCATAAAGCAACCCAAGGTTCAAAGAGGAGTAAAGCTTGCCTCGCTATAAAAGCACAATAAAAAATCTATGACCGTTCGAACGTTTTCCTCCCGTAAATCCCACCTTTCACAAATCCTTGCTTTGCTAACATCCGAACAGGACGATATCGATCGACTTCCTATACAACGAAGTCCCCAGTTCGTTAGGCTTATACAATAACAGACCCACACGTTCGATTTCGCGCTTAATTGTGATTTTTAATTGGGGCCTGCAGCAACGAAAAACTGACGTATGAACAAACTCTTTGGGCTAACATTGACTTGAGATAACGACATCAATACCGACAGTATATTAAATCAGGGTACGCTACTAATCTGGGGGATAGTTTGCGTTGAGTTCTCCTGTCAACATTTACTTAACTCGCTAATCGGACTTAATTAGGTCAAGTTACATCGTATTTACAAGAGAACAAACAAGACGATAAAATTAATTTCGATATATGTGTACTGACTTTAAGCGCAAAGTTATCATATATGTACATGTACACGAGAGCGCGACTATACCACAATTTCTTCCAATTTATTATGACCTCCACTAACTAACGTCCCTGCTCGGGCGCCAATATTATATACCGTGTGACAAACTTCCATGTGTACATGGGGAAATAACATGGGCAATTACATTTTTGGGGATTCCTGCTCCCCATGTGTAGTTACAGTGGTGGTAAAGGTAGCAATCGAAAGACTATTTTTTCTGCGTATGAGGATATCAAAAACTCTGCAATTTTCCAATTTATTAAAGCATTAAAAGCAAAAATTACACTAATAATTTTCAAATTAAAACACGGATATTCATCAGATTACCTATGACAATTTAATTTATTCTAATCAAAGACTCCCTTGATTCTAATTTCTAATTCGTCTGAACTGTCAACATTATTTATCGACAATTTAAAATTTGGTTTTCAAAATGAACAAAAATATTTATTCAGTCGAAGAAAAGGTTTTCATTGTGAAAACATTTTACGGCGGCAAAAGTCTGCGGGTAGTCCGTGATTTATTTTCTGTAAAATTCAATAACAGTCCTATTCCTTCGGTAACAACAATAAAAAATTTAGTTAAGAAATTTGAAGATACTGGGAATCTTTCATTGAAAGAAGGTAATTTTTACTAATAAATTTACTTGGTTTTTATTTAGATAATTCTGATTCGCTTATTATTATTACCTAGTTACTAATTCCTTATTGTTCGCTAACTTAAATTTTACTGGGATTATGAGAAATTTAACAAGTGATAACGTGGAGTGAAACAAAACTAAGATTAATCTTATAATTGTAATGTTTCAAGAGAAACTGTCCGTAACATATCAAAAAAAAAACAAATATCATCCCTTTAAATTCCAATGTCACCAAGAGTTACTTCCTTTTGACGAAGAATCAAGGCAAACTTTCTGTGAAGAAATGCAAGAACGGGCTAATCGGGATCGCAGCTTCCTCTCATTAATTTGTTTTACCGATGAGTGTACCTTCACTTTAAACCAAGAGCCAAATTCACAAAACGTTTGGCATTGGGCCCAGGAAAATCCCAGAATAAATCTAGCCACTACAACGCAAGGAAATTTAAATTCAGAAGCTTATTTAGATCTTTTAATTAAACATATTGGCCCCTGCATTAGAAGAAGTTGCACATGCGAATCGGGAGGTCTGGTTTCAACATGACGGATGCCCAGCACATTTTGGAGCACAAGTGAGGGAATTATTAAATGAAATATTTCCAAAGAGCTGGATTGGTCGAGGTGGTGCTATAAACTGGCCAGCTAGATCTCCCGATTTGGCACCGTGTGACTTTTTCTTGTGGGGTCATTTAAAACAATAAGATTTATAAAACTCGTCACCCAAATATTGATTCTTTAAGGAATGCTATTTTTGCGGAATGCAACTTAATAAACGATCGGCAACTTGCGAATGTGAGAAATTCTTTCTATAATAAGATGGGATACTGCCTGATACAGAATGGGGGTTTATTTGAATATTTGTTATAGTTATTTTTCTTTTTTATTTTACTTTAATTTCATTGTATATTAGTAAGTTTTTGTCCTTACCTAGATATGAAATAAATAAGTACTAAATTGCCAGATTACAAAATTCATTAGAGCAAAATAAACAAATGTTGCCGCTTGTTAAATTTTTCATAATTGCAGTAAAATTAAAGTAATTTAATTTTTATTATTTCATTTTACTGCTTTAACATTTTCCCAAAAACTTTTTAATAGGTTAGACGACACCTACAATTTACCCTAAACTATGGACCAGCATTCACCAACGAAACATCCACACCAGTAATCAATTAATTGCCAACTATAGTTAATGACAATAATAATGTGAATGAGAATTATCTAAATAAAAAAAACAAGTTTATGTATTAGTAAAAATTAACTTCTTTTCGATGAAAGATTCCCAGCCTTCAAATTTCTTACTAAATTATTTGTTGTTATACCCAAGCAATAGGACTGTTATTGAATTTTACAGAAAATAAGGCACGGACTACGCGCAAACTATTGCCGCCGTAAAATATTTTCACAATGAAAACCTTTTCTTGAACTGAATAAATATTTTTGTTCATTTTTAAATGTTGAAAGTTCAGAAAATCCATAAAAATCGAAGACGTCCGTGATTAGAATAAATTAAGTTGTCATGGATAATCTGATAAATTTCTGTGTTTTAGTTAGAAAATTATTAATGTAATTTTTGCTTTTAATGGTTTAATAAATTGGAAAGTTGTAGAGTTTTTGATATCCTCATACGCAGAAAAAAATAATCTTTCGATTGCTACCTTTACCACCACTGTAACTACACATGGGGAGCAGGAATCCTCAAAAATGTAATTGCCCATGTTATTTCCCCATGTACACATGGAAGTTTGTCACACGGTATAATATTGGCGCCCGAGCAGGGGCGATCATCGGGTATCAGTGGCGGCGGAAGCTACCCTGTGATTATGCAAGGTGTTGATTCTGTCTATCCGAGGACTTCAAATACTGCATTCCACGAAATACCACCAGTAATTAAATACTGGCCCGACGTGAATACGCAAAAAGGACAACGGGGACCCGGACTCGCAAATTTTTCGAGGGCTGGCGGAATTCCCGAACAAACAGCAATTTCATTAATTACACCCGAAAGCAATGGAAACCGACTCGCGCTCGGCTGCGCCTTCTGCTTTAATATAAGCATGACGGCAGGCAGGTCCGCACCTTTCTATACGCCGAGACCCAGAGACGCAGTCTAGTGAAATGAGCGCGACGACCGCCTTTTCGGTTACCGCTTCTTTGATACGGAAAATTTCAATTTGGGATATTGTGATAGGGCACGTTGAGGCAACTAACATTTTCCGCCTCTCGTATTATTACCAACTTTAAATCATGTCTGGGGAAACAAGCCGATGTCACAAGCACCACAATACCCTACATATTTTAAATTAAATATTCATAGCGATTCTAAGGTGGAACATGCACCAGTTCTAAACATCTGGTGTTTGTTTCTAAAGGTGATAAAATGGCGTTCCCCATTTATTTGTTTTAGCAATTACATGCTGCACCGAGAAACTTCCAGATAAAACAGAAAGGATTAATGAACACGGAGGGCGCGAAAAAAGCGAGGAGAACGACGGCAGCCTGGTGAGGCGCAGCCCTGGCGACGCCGAGAAATTCGCAGAACCGTAGGCAAGCCCGCTTCCTCTAGAGCAACCTGGCAATCAATTCCTGTAGCAATTTCTGCGAATGAACAACGGGAGTTAATGATGAATGATTATTTAGATTGATGGTGATGCGATTTAATTATTTAAGACGCACTCTCGTCGCTACGGTAATTGGTTCTTGAAATGTATTAATGCGATTGTTTTTGCTCCACCTTTTAGAGCATTATGATTCAATTCAACTTAGGTTCTATATATGAACTGATTCAATCACTTACTTTTTGACTATTCAACCTGCTCAAAAATTGCTCCATAAAAGATGAAAAGCGTAAAGTACAGAGAAGAGTGCCAATCAAGGACTGGCTCATGATTAAAAATTTAATGTTTTGCAAGTGCGAAAATCGAATTGAAATAATTACTATTTCCATCGTGCGTCCGACCCTCTTCAGAGCAGTTAAACAATTCAGTCGCTCCTCCCCAAATGAGCGTAAACTAAAAAAAAATCCCAAGGGGTCGTGAATGAACGCGATTTAACCCCTTACAAGACGGCTATACCCGTATCTTTAGATTACTCCCAGACGGCCGGTTTGTTTTCCACAGTATCATTGGCCGCAGTGTTCGGTCTCGATTTTCCGTCTATATTGACGAACAAGATTCTCGCACCGGGCCCGCGGGGATTGTTTCTACTCCACGGTATTATATTCCGCAAAGGTAAATATTTTTACCGATTGTCATCAGAATTTCTTATTGCTCGAAATGAATGTGAAACTTGCGAGTACATTTAGTTACTACATAATAAGGGAGTCCCAAATTGTGTTGCAAGAAAAATTATGTAGGTACTGAATCAGCTCAACGCATGAATAAGAACAAGCCGTAACATTTTAGGGCCTATTATTATTCCTTGATATCCCTCTCGGCGTAAAGGTGCGTGAAGTTAGATTGACCCATCTCTCAAAGCTAAGTTTTCTCATTTGCAGCATTTAGTGCTCAATTTGTGCTAATTTGTGCTGCGGTTCCCGTAATTTGTGCTCGTCAATTTTCCGAGGTATTAATAAAACTCTAAGGGTTAATCCAACTTCACGCTGATTAACCCATCTCTAATATTCCATTTTGGTTAGCGCAGTCATTTAGTGCTCAATGTGTGCTAATTTGTGTTGCAGTTCCCGTAATTTGTGCTCGTCAATTTTCCGAGTTATTAGTATAAATCTATGGCACAATCCAACTTCACGCTGATTAACCCATCTCTAATATTTCAGTTTGGTTGGTGATGTCATTTAGTGTAGAGCTGGGCTAAACCGTTCCTTCTTAGGAGTCGATTCATCGGAATCAATCTTTTTTTCGGAATCGATTCCTTCGATTCGTTCACGAATCACGATTCTCGTTCCTTTTATCGTTGTAAAATACAATACCCTGCCCCGCAAATTCTGACTCCGAAAATATCGAATTTTCTGAAATTATGATATTCGGAGAGCTCTCACGTCATCCTTCTCAGTTAACACTCTTTTGCTGTTTTGGGTTCGTCGCCATTTGAATCCCATTTTACCCAAAATTGCCCCGAGCGAATCATTGCATACCTTCCAACCTAATTCTTCTTTTAATTTCTGGTTTAACCGTATTAATGTCACTCGATCAGTTTACTGTGACTTCTTACTGATTGCAAATGTCAAATTTTCAAAGATTACATCATCTGTTCAGACATTTCGTGAAATGTCCGATTACACCATGTGGCTACGACATATACAGGGTGTGTTTTTTAAGCGTCCGCGGAAGATTATGCCTAAATGACGAAAAATATCAAGAAAACATTTTAACTAACCTCACC
Organism: Xestobium rufovillosum; assembly: GCA_963966045.1. Taxonomy (NCBI): domain Eukaryota; kingdom Metazoa; phylum Arthropoda; class Insecta; order Coleoptera; family Ptinidae; genus Xestobium; species Xestobium rufovillosum. The sequence continues at coordinate 50,510,893 of OZ014492.1, read as the reverse complement.
TCATTTTTTACGCTCTATAATCTAAAAATGTTTTTACTTATACCAGGTTAGTCCAAATAGTTGGAATGATGCTCAACTTTGTTTTTTCTTATGGAATGTGCATTATTTAATTTTTTACTTGATTGAGAACAATATTTTAATAGCACTTTCATAACATAATATTATAGTAATTTTCTTTCTTTTTTGAGATAAAATTATTTTTCTCGATATTTTGGCAGTTATGTATATCATACATTTTAAAAATTCATATTTCTGCACTGGTTGAAGATGAAGTAATGATATTTTTAACAGCGGTCCTCATGATAATCATGATTAACACTGTTTGCTCAAATTTTGTATAAAATATACGAGGAGCATTCAAAAATTTATCATATGAAAGCGACAAAACACCAGAAAAAAGTCAGCTTTTTCAAATGACATGGTATATTTTTTATTACTCCATTTGAAAGAGCGGAAAATTTCGCATCTGCTGACCCAATAAAACAATATTGTTACATAACTATAATTTTTAAATATTTACAATATTAAAATTTTCACTTCAAAAATTAAAAATAAAGTAGCTTTGGAATGTCTACAGTTTTGTTGTTGTTTTACTATAGGGTTTTATATTCTGTGGCTATATTTTTACAAGGCTAACTTTATTTTTGATTTTTGAAATGAAAATTTCAATATTGTAAATATTTAAAAATTATGCTCATGGACCAATATTGTTTTATTCGGTGAGCCCAAGCGAAATTTTTTGCTCTTTCCATTGGAGCAATAAAAAATATACCGTGTCATTTGAAAAAACTGACTTCTTGATGGTTTTCTCTGATTTTTATTTGATAAATTATTGAATGCTCCTCGTATATTTTATACAAAATTTGAGCAAACAGTGTTAATCATGATTATCATGAGGACCGCTGTCAAAAATATCATTATTCCATCTTCAACCAGTGCAGAAATATGAATTTTTAAAATGTATGATGTAACTGTCAAAATATCGAGAAAAAAAATAATATCTCAAAAAAGAAAGAAAATTACTATAATATTATGTTAAGAAAGTGCCATTAAAATATTGTTCTGAATCAAGTAAAAAATTAAATAATGCACATTCCATAAGAAAAAACAAAGTTGACCATCATTCCAACTATTTGGACTAACCTGGTATAAGTAAAAACATTTTTAGATTATAGAGCGTAAAAAATGAGGTGGGGTTAGTTAAAATATTTTCTTTATATTTTTCGTCATTTAGGCATAATCTTCCGCGGACGCTTAAAAAACACACCCTGTATAACTCCGGCGTAGGTTAGGTAGTTATAAACAAGCAGTAAGTTGTTTGTGGTTTACATTAGGTTTAAGCTAATATGCATATTTCTATTTAGGTATTTGAATGCCAAATGTGAGAGAACCTTTAATTACTTATCTGGAAATAATACTTTAAAATTGTCTTAAGGGTTCGTTTATAGCATTCAAATTAAATCATTATTTATAGGGAGTGACTACTGCTCCGGCCGACGGTCCCCTGAAATTCTGTTCGAAGACGTTCGGGCATGCGCATTACAAAATGTCAGCACAATTTGCATTTTGGAGGTGTAAAAAAAACTAAAGCTGGGAGAACGGATTTTTGAAACAGACCATTTAGTTGTCCTCGCACCAGACACACGCATTTTTTGGAAAAAAGATTATGTAAAAACAAGCAAAATATATTAAACCCGTACGGGAGCAGAACTCGTCTAGCCGTAGGAGAACAAAATAGCAGTTCTGTACGATACCCGCACACCCACAGAAACCGTTGGCGTTACTAGCCGATAACGATGTACTTAAACGTCATTTTACCGATATTAAGTAATGCGCACATCCGGCCGTATTGGAACAAAATTTCAGAGGACTTGGAGCACAAATTAGCACAAATTGAGCACTAAATGACTGCATCAATCAAACTGGAATATTAGAGGAGGGTTAAGGGTGCGGAATTTGAGAACTAAAAATGGGACATGTAGACACATTTTTATTCCAACACCATTCTGAAATTAAAGTAGATATGGCGTTAAATAAAAAGAAATTATCAACAAAAGAGCAACTTAGAGACTCGCAGTACTTTTATAGTCCCTAATATTTTTCGTTCGCCTTAAATAAATCTCCCTCAAATTATTGAAAACTCCTTCATAAATCCGTCATAAACTCGACGCCTTTTTACTATTTGTACACATATTTATCGTAATTAGAAAGTAGGGTTGTTTAAGTTAATTATTCCTTATTAATTTCGACCAAGAACGTTTTGATACGTTACTTCGTTAAACGTGCATTTCGAATAAAAATTATATTGCAATCTCTTCATTTTGTGCATATTTGGCCGATATGCACAGCAAACTGGACGTTTGACAGTAGTAGTAGTGTGGCCACTGCAATACAGATAGAACCGCCGACTAATCCTCCCAGATTTATTCTGTTGCCGCTAAAGCAAAAAACCTTGAAAATTCCAAGCTGTAGAGGTTCCGTCTGAAGAGTTTGCAGCTGTGATAAAAATCAATCATTATAGATTGTGACTGTATTTTGCATAATCCTAATCACACTTTTGGGCGATAGACAACAGCTGATATATCCCAGCCATAATCAGCGTGAAGTTGAATTAACCCGTAGATTTTTATTAATAACTCGGAAAATTGACGAGCACAAATTACGAGAAGTGCAGCACAAATTAGCACAAATTGAGCACTAAATGACTGCACGAACCAAACTGGAATATTAAAGTTGGGTTAAACAGCGTGAAGTTGGATTAACCCATAGAGTTTTATTAATAAGTAGGAAAATTGGCGAGCACAAATTACGGGAACTGCAGCACAAATTAGCACAAATTGAGCACTAAATGACTGCACTAACCAAAATGGAATATTAGAGATTGGTTAATCAGCGTGAAGTTGGATTAACCCTTAGAGTTTTATTATTACCTCGGAGAATTGACGAGCACAAATTACGGGAACCGCAGCACAAATTAGCACAAATTGAGCACTAAATGCTGCAAATGAGAAAACTTAGCTTTGAGAGATGGGTCAATCCAACTTCACGCACCTTCGGCGTAATGAATGGCCATTTAGGACATCGGTTACCAACTTCATTACTTTCTGACTCGCTTTCTGACAAACACCGAGGAGGATCTTACAAAGTTAGGCGGTAGTATAGCCGAACAAAAATGCTTACACCAGAATACCGGAAAGACGCAGTGGGGGAAGTGCACCCCCAAAAATAGCAAATTGCACGTTCAGGATTTTTGATAACACCTATACATATTTTGTATAGTATTACATACTCTATGTTACAATAAAATGTATTTTCAGTCAACCAAATACTAATTTCACTTAGTGTTCAAACGCCTAATTTAAAATTTTGTAATCGGCTTTCCCGCTGCTACATCAACTTCGCAATTTTGCCGCCGCACTGCCATCTCTTAACAAATAATGCCATAAATCGCTGGCGGTGTGTGTGCCTACGTCAGGGTTTTGAAAAATGGCCGGGAACCCTAAATCCGAAATTACGATGTACGCCCGTCACTGGAGTCGTACGTGTCCAGATTACGGTGGCTGAAAAATCACCGACTGTTTGTCGCCTTGGGCGCCAGTGAAGCGCCAGGACGCTCCCGCATAGCTTCACCGAAAACGGTGGCAATGATAGATGCCAACGTTTTATTAACGCTCAGGAAAGTAATTAAGGAATTTTTCTATATTTCGAGGAAAGCAATCATATTTACTTTTCGTACCAATATGTTGGCTTAATGAAAATCGCAGGTCATCAAGATCCCATTTGGCCCTTTGCCTGCCAACATCCAGTGGGACCTCGAAAGGGACATACTGTACTAATGTAGAATTTAACAATTCAGAACGTTAGCCACTGTTTAAGGACTTGAAAAAGCAGGAGTAGAAACTCGAGCACAAAAAACAATACAATTCCCTTTTCGCAATTCGTCAGTCGCGAAAATGTACAATAATTAGAATGTGGAAATTCTGTAAGAAATGGCAAAAGCTTTTTTACTGTCGCCGTAATTAACTCCAGAGACTTATCTCCGGGCGAAGTTTCAGCCAGAAGGATGTAATGCGATTCGGAGCTTTAAGAACCTTAAATTTGAAGCCTTGATGTTTCATTTAGCCTCTAATTTAACATCGGGGGTTTTCTCCCATGGGCTCTCTTTTTCAGTCGCACTAAATATGCTCTAATTTATATCGATTTTAACTGGAGATTCTAAAAGTCAAATAATGACCATTGACCCGAACATGCCTTATCCGAATGTTGATGGTTTAGGAAATATTGGGTGTTGAAAGTTACAATTTTATTTCCATTTTTTGCCATAACTACGAAATTTCTTAGGTTGTCGACTTGAAAATCTGCAATCCTATGGTCTTTCTTACGGGAAAAAAGATTCCAATAACATTTTTGACGTCGCCCGTAGAGGGCGCTACTTATAACCTATTGCTTTGATAAATTGACTCATAACTTTTTACCATGTACATCTAACGTCAAATCGTCTCCAAAATCTGAAAGACCAACCTTTTTTAAATAATAAATGTATTCTTGTCTCATTTTGATATTCCAGCCCATTTTCAAGAAAAACCGACTTAATGCAGATAGTGTTTAAATTCCAAACTTGTTCTAATAGGCCGTTCCGCATTAAACAAAATATTATCTAGATAGCTACGTTTTACAAAGAGACAGTCGATAGTAATATGACATTAGTTTTAAAGTGTTCAGTGTTAACCCAGTAGCTTTTTCATTAACTTTCTCCATGCCGCGTCATAATGACTTTTCGAATAGTGATATGAGAGATATGATTTGTGTTTTTGCTCAAACCAATTTTAATGGGATCGCTGCAGCCCGAAGGTATTCAGAGTTATACCTCCACCGAAGGCAACCAAACCATAAATTATTTAGAAGCCGCTTAGGCGAAAGAGGATCGTTCCGTCCGAAAGATGAAAATAGCGCTCCGAAGATTATTTCGGCTGAGCAGGCAGATGAGGTTTTGGTTAGATTGCGCGAAAAGAGTTATCAAATAGGTATATTAGAGTCTATAGAAATTTATAAACATAAAAGTGATAATTCTCATAACCCCATTCATCATCATAAGGTTCTCAGTCCGAAGACTGGTTGGATGCGTACCTCCACTCTTTTCTATCCTGAGCTAACCTACGCATTTCCCTAAAAGTAGAACATCCTACATCCCTAACTATTTGAGAGCAGTAGTCTAATCTAGGCCTACCCCTACCTCTTTTTATTCCTATCTCTGGCTCTAGTATGTCGCGAACTATTCCTTCGTGCCTTAGAAGGTGTCCTACCATCCTATCTCTCCTACTCTTCCATACCTTTCGCTTTTCCCCAACTCTCTCTAATACTTCCCTATTGCTAACCTTATCTATCCACGGTATCTTCATCATGCGCATGTAGCACCACATTTCAAACGCTTCTGCTCTTTTTCGATCCGCTTCCCCTATTGTCCAAGTTTCGCACCCGTATAATGCCGTACTCCATACATACGACTTTAAGAGTCTCTTCCTAGTCTCAATATTAACCGTTCTCGAACATAACAGTTGTTTCTTTCTGTTAAACGCAACTCGGCCCTGCGCTATTCTTTGTTTTATATCTTTAGTGCTCCTACCGTCTTGAGTTATTTTACTTCCTAAATAGCAGAAATCCGCGCCCTCCTCTATCTTCTCATTTCCTATTTGTATGTCAACTTTAGTTCTATTTTCACATCCCCTACATACCAAAATTTTAGTTTTATTTTTATTGACTTTCATGCCATAGCCCTGTGTCAAAACTGCTTCCATTTCATTCAAAGCCGCTCCTAATTCTTCTTTGCTAGATGCTAACACTGCTATATCATCCGCAAATCTGAGCATGTTAATAGTTTGACCCTGTACGTTAATCCCTGAGGCTATTCTGTCCTTAACAATATTAATAGCATCTTCGATATATAAGTTGAAAACTAGAGGTGACAATGCACATCCCTGTCTCACTCCCTTCCGGATATCTACTTCCCTTCGTTTCTGCCCACATTCTACAACTGCCTTTTGCTTTTCGTAGAGATTATGTATTATTCTTCTGTCCCTATATTTCATCCCTACCTTTCTCAGCACTTCGAACATCTTCCCCCATTTTACGTTATCGAAGGCCTTTTCTAAATCTACAAATCCTATATAGACGCTTTTTCTCTTTTCTATCGTTTTTTCTATAATTACTCGTAAAGCTAGGATGGCCTCGCGCGTTCCTCTATTTCGTCTAAATCCGAACTGATCTTCTCCTAATATTTCTTCCGCCTTTTTCTCCATCCTTCTTTGCACAATTCTAGTTAAAATTTTTGACGCATGGGAAGTTAAACTGATGGTTCTGAAATTTTCGCACCTATCCGCGCCTTTCCTTTTTGGCAAAGCTACCATGATGTTCTGTTTGTAATCCTCTGGAATCTCGCCCGTCAGGTATATGCGACTAACTAATTTAAATAAACGATCTATTACCTCTTGACCTGCGCACTTTATTAAGATTTCTGCCTGCAAGCCATCTATACCTGGCGCTTTATTATTCCTTAAACTTTTTAGTGCTAGCTCAAACTCTTCTCTCATTATAGGATTCCCTAAGTTATCCCCCTCTACACTGCTTTCGCTTTCTAATATATCTTGCTCTTCCTGTCCCGCATATAAGTTTCCTAAATATTCTTTCCACCTATCTGCCTTCTCCCCGCTTTCGATTAGGATATCTCCGGCCTCATTCCTAATGCTTTTGGTACTAGATCCAATTTCTCTAAAATTTCTCCTAATTATTTTATATGCTTCATCAGTCTTTCCTACTTCGAACTTATTTTCCACTTCTTTGCACTTATTATCGATCCATTGCTCTTTCGCTTTCCTACATTTCCGAATAATTTCCCACTTGATCGCCTTATATCTTTGTTTCCCTATTTCATCTAACCTATTTTTATATTTTCGCCTTTCCTCTATTAGACTCACAATATGTTTTGTAATCCAGGGTTTCCTACTTTCATTCTGTTTATGACCCAAAATATCCCTAGCTGAGGAAACTAAACTATTTTTAATGCAATTCCATTCTTCCTCTATGTCCCTAACAATATTTTCGCCCGCGCCCTTTAGTACTTCGTTTGTCTTTTTCTCGAACTTATCGCGCGTATCATCATCTTTTAGTTTCTCTGGGTCAAGATACCTTCTTCCGCTTCGTTTTTTCAAAATCTTAAATTTAAGATTGGCCTTCATAACGACTATATTGTGATCACTATCTATATCTGCTCCTGGATAACTTCTACAATCCCTAACTTGATTTCTAAATCTTTGCCTAACAAGAATGTAATCTATTTGATATCTCCCTAGGTCTCCTGGCATCTTCCACGTGTAGCGTCTCCTAACATGATGGTGAAATAGAGTGTTCGCGACCGTTAAGTTATGTTCATCGCAGAACTCTATCAGTCTAACTCCCCTATCGTTCCTTTTGCCTAATCCGAAGGGACCAACTATTCCGCCCTCTCGCCCTGTGCCTACGACTGCATTGAAATCTCCTATAATTATTAAATTTTCGTGTCTTCTCACAAAATCTAGCACATGTTCAATATCACTATAAACTGCCTCTACGACCTCACCACTGTAGTTAGAAGTGGGCATATGTATATACCTGTATTATTACTGTTTTTACAGGTTTCGAATCTAACCTAACCATAACTACCCTGTCACTTTGCTGTAAGAAATTTTCTACACTCTGCCCTACTTTTTTCCGCATAACAATTCCTACTCCCGAATTTCCTCCTACAGATCCTGTGTGTATTACTCTAAAATCTCCGCTCCAGAAGTCTCCGGCTTCTGGCCATCGCACTTCACTAATACCTACTACGTCTAATGCTAACCTATCCATCTCAATTTTCAAATTCTCTAACTTTCCTACTTGTTTCATGCTTCTAACATTCCACGCTCCGACTCGTGAGATGTTACACTTATCATTTCTGATGACACCCCCCGAAGCAGTCCCGCCCGGAGATCCGAATGTGGGACTATTTTACCTCCGGAATATTTTACTCCAGAAGGTGCCATCATCATAAATTCGAAGTACGCTGTACTAGGGATAGAATAATGTGGTGGTTTCCTGTTGCCTTCCACATCGCAGTAGTGTGTATCACATTGCCATACCGACTCTCACGATCTCTGCCACTATGATTACTGAAAGAGCTGCTGCCCCCTTTCAGGGACTTGATTTAGTCTGGCTTCTCAAATAAAAACCCCTCCAATATGGTTAAACCTATGGTTCGGCTCTTTAGATCATTGAAGCGCGCAAGCCATCCCACCCGTCCCAGTATTACTAGAACTGCGTCAAGGTACAAGTCCTTTGGAATAACCCCATTACAAGAAATAATTATGCATACACGACCTGTAACAAATTATTGTGCTTGCTATCCCAAACAATCGATTCGGTTACGCCTTGTTGTATCACAACGGCACCATTCTCTTAAAACCCCCGTGATGACAATCACTTGCAGAACAAGTAGTGAAACTGCAGGCTTTAAGGAAAACACACAATAGACCTGTCTACACAAAAGCTTTTCTATTCTACATAATGATCGCGTATTCGAGCGGCAAGTGTTCAATTACTGTCACCTCGAAATGCTCTCTCCCAAGACTTTGCGTCACCTGAACGCAGCTGAACCAATATCAATCCGTATGTTAGGTACGGAAAACTCGGATAAATCAGAACAATCAATTTTGTTTTTCGCAGAAGGAACAGAAATAGTAGCGCTAATGAAATATGTGTGTGTCGGCGCACATGTCCCATAAATTATCTGGGCGGAGGGTGAAAATGGGGTAGGGACGTTTTTCACGCATTTTTTTTCTTGTTAGTCTACTAATGTCTGGAGCAATTAGCACTTGAAAAAGAGGAGACACGTTTTACGTGGAGGTGCAGTTTACGCAGTTCCCTTTTTAAATCGTGGCATAAGGTAAATAATAAATAGTTTTATCGACGTTTCGGCCCCCCATGAAGCTCGGCTTGGAGTCTTTGTCAAGATTTATTTGAAGAATTAAATTTAAAAAAGTGATATAAAACATTTGTATTTACAAGTTTATGAAGCAAGAACATCAATTTTCATTTATATCTGCACTAAAATATAAGATTAAATTGTAAAATTAAAATACAAATTTCCAGCTCCCTATAATAGTGGAATTATGAATTCTCTCCGCTTGGTAGAACGCCAACTTCCCATCGCGACATTTAATTAGTACAGCATATTAAACATTCCCATCATTTCAGGGTAAATAGAGAAATATAATAATAACAAGACGAAGTTCCCAACTGAAAGAAGCGTGGGCGCCAAGCAAGACGAATCTCCGAACTTCAGAACAAAAGTACTCATCTCATCAATTAATTCCCCGAGAAAATATGAAAGAAAATAAACGCGATAATACACACGGCCGCCGTTCCCATAAATCACGCTTTTTCCCCCAACTCCCGTATTTTTTATAACCTCCCAGAAAACAAAATCAGGACGGCCAGACGCTCGCTTTATCTCCCCGGCTTTTGTGTAAGGTAGCACAAACCCGATTCTGACTGTCATGACGGACATCCATCCGCTCCCCTTTCCCTCTCTCGCACAATGAGGGTGCCAGTCAGTCACCCTCCTGTGCGTAAAATTCGAGCAAGTGACGAGTGAAGGCATTTTTGCGTTCAGCGGCGGAATTTTTTACGACGGTGCATGCACTCCGGAACTCCAATTTTTAATATTATGGAGAAAGAAGTTAGATTGAACGATATATTAAGCGATGGAGCAGCGCTATCGCGAGCTCCAGCCAAGCGTTTGGATGGAGTAATAAATTGCGGGGGCTAAGATTTGTGGACGCTGCAACAGAGAAGAATTCTGGAGCTGGGAAAAGGACTACAAGGAAAGGATATTTGAGTTACCTAAAATAACATAATATGGTACGAGGATTATCTCCCACTCTATACGTACAACCGGTGGCGGCTCGTGGGTTAATAACCAGGGGGGTCATTTTGGTTTTGGAACTTATAATTAATACTAAAAATATATACATATACAACGTGTCCTATAAAGTTCTCTACATATGGGAAACTTTTTTATTATCCGTTTGTGAAAAAATAATATTCTTCATAAAAAGCTCTGAATTGCTCAAAAATCAAAATGCACTCTCAACATTCCAAAAATATCGGATAATATACAGGAGAGATCAAAAAATAATAATTTGACTAAAGAGTAAAGTACCCTTATTTTTGAAAATAATGAAAAATGTTATTCGGGAAAGTTGTTCAGTATAAAAAGTTATGGACTATTATGAAATAACAGCCACCTATGATCAAATTTATTTTTCTAAATTACAAACGTGTTAATATCTAATAAAGAACTAAAATTATTTTAAATTAACTTAAATTTAAATTAGAGTTCTTCCATTATTGCATCGGATAAATGTTGTGCTGTGGTACCTGGAGGGTTGACAAATTTCCAAAATCTTTCATGCACAATACCATCTAATACATATCGAAAGATAAAAATCATTTGCGTTTTATTGGAGCTATCTGTGCTCTCATCAACTTGAATTGCCACAAAATTTGTCTGGTCAATTTCCTTTATTATATGTGTGTGTACAACGGCCAACATTGAATCTAAAATTTCGTTTTGAATTGTTTTTGATATTCCTTTGAATACTGTATTTTTTCAAGGTGCTCTTTAAATATTAAGTCTAGTTCAGAGACAAAATCTATAAGGCCACGAAAAATCCCAGGATTATTGGACATGTCACTTTCGTCATGACCGCGCAATGCAATTTCAAAGACTCCACAAAATTTTACACAATCAATTATTTTGTTTAAAATATACCTATTTTTAGAAACCGATTCATTATAGTCGTGCACTGATTTGCGATACGCACTATCAAGTTGCTGTCTTATGTCTATACGTCCTAAACTGGCGTAACTCATTGAACAATTTATATGAGAAGCAGAAGAAGCATGCTTTTTAATTTTGTCTTTTAAATGTTTACTATCGGTTACTCCATTTTTAGCCCATGTAGCATCATTTGAAAATAATAAGCACGGATAGCAAAAGAACGCATTTTTAACACTGCATCCACAAATCGAGTCGCACAAATTGTACATCGATTCTTTAAAATATCTTTGGACATTTTTACCTTTATCCTTTGTTGTCTGCTTCAAATTCAGTTTTGGTTTCGGCCGTCCACTTTCCCTCTTTTCAAGCCGGCGTTCATAATTTAATGTTCCAGCTGACTTTAAGGCAAATATATCCTCAACAACACTCATCTTGTTTTGCTAAACACACAAAATTTCTCAACGATCAGAACTTCACAACTATCACAGTTCACATCCGCAACAATAAAGAAAGGTTTCCCGCCTGCTATCTAAGAAGAACTGAGATCCAGAGTCCAGAGAAAATATAACTGAATACTGTAGAACTAAACTCGATTCTGCGCAGTTGTAATCGGGACATTGACCACGTTGGAGATATAGAAGTTAAAGGTGACTCTCACTTCCACTCAAGAATTCGCCATCTGCTGTCACTGTTCTTCTTTACATGCATTTCTCCATAAGCCATAAGAGCTGTGCAGGGTCAATTTGAATAATGTCCCGGCTTGCTAGCGAGCGCGCAGCGCGGCTTGACGCTTGGCTATTTCTAGTATTGCTGCGAATGCAGACCTCTGAAGATTTTAAATTTGAGACTGTTAGACAAAAAATATTTTTATTAAAATTATGGTTTAGATTAGAATATTTTAGGAGGGTCATTGACCAATTGACCTTAAGGAGAAACCGCCACTGCGTACAACCTATCAAATTTCGAGAAATGTGAAAGTCAACCGATGACAGCGGTTTACACTGATAAAACGACTCCCAGCTTTTGCTAAATTTTTACAGCATCTTATTTTTATATTATAATTTCAAATGAAATAAAATTGTAAAAAATAACAGTGAAATTTAAAATTTTTAAGTTTCAATTTTAATTTCCGTAGAAACTGTCAGCCGCAGACCTGGCAATGCCTGCATCAATTAAGAGCTTAGTAAACTGGCTATTAAATGTGAAATTAATATACAGGGTGTTCCATTTGAAATTCTTGAGAAAAATTCAATTATGCGTATGTTGATGTATTTAATACAAAGTACTGTAGCAAAGGTATTAACCGAGGTATTAACAGAATTTGCAAATAGAATAGTCTGTGAATCTAGTTCGATAAAGAAATCGTAGACAGCTTCGGTAAGTAGGCGTCAGTAGTGTCACAAAGATGGGTCCAGATTGGCACTAAAATGGCAATATCTCAACATCTCCTGCTGGAAACCCCATAATGTGGTATATCGTTTTCCATGAAATTTTGTGGAGAACGTGAATATGTAAACAAAATTAGAGGTTTCCGGGGAGGTTTCCATTTACAAAAATATAACTTTGGTTTGTTACTTGCACGTTGCACCTTGGAATCGTGAAATTTCCCAGTATCTAACATCAGACACTTTCCCCGTCTTATTCATTTCTAAAGCGTAGAGTAAGTGCCCCGCAATATTCTCAGAGCCGTAATTACGACCTGAATTATTTATCATGTTTATCCTTCCCCGCACCAAGCATACATATGTTCTACTATCGTGACCCTCTCTTAATAATTGAATTTTAGGATTCTGCATTACTTTCCCGTTTCATTCTCGAGGACCTTTAGGCCCTGCCACGTTTTAGTAGTCCTTGCCATTAAATTGGTGGCATAAGTTTTCCTTTTCATGTAACGATAAATGGATTATTGGATATTAAGTATCTCATCAAATATAATATAAGAAATAACAAATTCCCACTTCCCAGACACTACAGTAACCCCAAGGCTTTTGTAAAATCATTCTTGTACTTTTAGTATTGTGATTCCTCTACACATAGTGTTTGGTTGTCAAACGTCGTTAGGAAAGTTATCATAGTAACCGTTGCTGTTTATAAAAATTATTATTAATTAATGACAGATGTAAAGAAAAACATAAATAGAGAAAAAGTTCAAGTAATTTCATTTTTCTATTTTGATCTACTTCTTGTCGTTAAACATGGTCCTTCGAGCCGGATCACATAGCCACAGAAGCGATATTTGCAATAATATCAACAAAAGCAACGGAAGGTAGTCGTAATCCACTACAACGAACAAACTGGTACCCATTATAAACGCCCGGACCGGGGTAAGTGGTGCATACTGATCATTTCCGTTATTCAAAATTCAAACGAAAATCCATTTGAATATCCTTGTGTTTTCATTGGGGGTGTTGCACGTCAGTGTATGTAGCGGCTGCATTTTATTTGTTCAGCACATAACACAATAAAAATGTCGCTAGAAAATCTTAAAAGAAATCGTAAAAACATTAAGAGTTTTTTTACACGCACAAATACTTTCATCACAACCACAACACAATGGACAGATAAAACAGTTGCAGACTTAAAAAGCAGGTTTCAAAAATTTGACAAATTTTATGAAAATTTCGAAAATTTGCAATCACAAATAGACATTTTGGAACCAGACATAAGTGAGGAGATCTCTGATCAAGAATTCGACGAATTTGAGCGAAAATTCTTCGATCTTTCAGCAAGCATTTCATTAATTTTAGAGAATCATTCACAAGCGAATAAACAATCACAATTAAACGATGTTGTTAATACCTCCTCGGGAGATCGCATGAATGATCAAATTGCACGAATTAAACAATTTTTTGAGAGCGGATACAACAGTAATCTTGTCGAACTCGAATATCGATTAAATCAGTTAACAGAGTCGTGGAATCGATTTGAAATCGCGTCAAACGGAAGTATAGCAGACATAGAGGATAATTATTTCCATATTTGTGGTACAATTAAAAAGTTTTTAATTGATAAAAATACACCAATACATACAAATCCTGTAAATCATAATTCTCTAGTTATACCTCAAAACATCAAATTACCGATAATAAATCTTCCACAGTTCAATGGCAATTACGTAGATTGGTTAAAATTCAGAGATTTGTTTAATTCAATGATACACTTAACGTCAATAGCAAAAATTCAAAAGTTTCATTACCTCAAAACGTCACTAATCAAGGATGCCGCAAATGTAATAGATTCGTTGGAGGTAACTGAAGACAATTACGAAATAGCATGGAAATTAGTACAGGAACGATTCGAGAACAAACGCATTTTAATTCGTAATCACGTAAATGCTATTCTCGAACTTCCAAATTTAACTCGTGAGAGTTATACTGCGCTTAGAGAATTGATTGACACGGTAAACAAACATCTAAGGGCACTAAAGACTCTCAATCTTCCAGTTGATCAGTGGGACGCTATTCTTGTCAACATAGTCACATCCAGACTGGACAATCAAACAAAGAGGGAGTGGGAAATGTCAAATACATCTGATGAACCATCCACCTTCACAGAACTCATACAATTTCTAAATAATCGTTGCAATTATTTAGAAACATTGTACGCAGGAAAATCACAGTCAAAATTCGAATCACAGACAAAATTCGAATCAAAATCAATTAACACAACCAAAAGGCAACCAGGTAAGCAAACGCAATGCAATGTAGCAACTACACACTCGAACTGGAAGACATGCATTTTCTGTAAAGGTTCACACATCATATTTAAATGCGATTCCTTTCGAAAACTTCCAATCGTTACAAGAACGTCAGAAATTAGCAAACTCAACTTGTGTACAAATTGTTTTCGTTCTGGTCATGGTGTCAACGAATGCAAATCCTCCAATTGCCGAGTCTGCAATAAAAAACATAATACTTTATTGCACACTGATTCATTCACGTCAATTCAATCACAAACACTTCCGTCAAATATTCAAACTTCATCAACATTGACAGCTCAGATTAATTCATCACAAATTTTGTTGTCAACAGTACAAGTAAACGTATATGACGCAGAAGGTGGCATTCATGAATTGCGGGCATTATTAGACTCAGGTAGCCAAAGTAACTTCATAACAACAAACGTTTGCAAACGTTTGAAAATTCACACTCATGCCATAACTCAATCAATTTCTGGCATTCACCAAAGTTCAATAAATGTAAACGAAAGAACGAATGTAACAATCCATTCAAGGGTAAAGCAGTTTTCTAAGGAAATCTCGTGTTTAGTACTTCAGAAATTAACTGAGAGTCTTCCGTCTGAATACATTTCAGTGTCACAATTGCGAATTCCTAGTTCAATAAAGTTAGCGGATCCTGACTTTAACAAATCCAAATCAATCGACATGTTGATCGGAGCAGGAATCTTTTGGGATCTTTTGAGGGAAGAACCGCAGATACGTTTAGGCCGTGATCAACCAATTATTCAGAGTACAGAATTGGGATGGATAATAGGCGGTCCCATATCTACTTCAATATCAAATCATTCTAAGAGTCAAAATTGCCTTTCAACCACGATTGAACGGCAAATGCAGAAATTCTGGGAGGTCGAGGAAATTCGAAATTGCGACATTCGGTCTGAAGAAGAGCGCGCATGCGAACAACATTTTTTGGATACTCATAAAAGAAACTCTGAAGGTCGGTTCGTAGTAAAATTACCATTCAAAGAAACTGCGAAGCCTCTCGGTGATTCAAAATCAATTGCAGAGAAACGTTTTCATTTGCTTGAACGCAAATTAAATAGAAATAGCGAATTGAAAAAGGATTATAGCACTTTCATGAACGAATACGCAGATTTGAATCACATGGAACTTGCTCCACAAATTTTGTCTGCACCAGAATCAAACAAAGAATTTTACATGCCTCACCATGCCGTGTTTCGAGATTCAACGACTACCAAGGTTCGAGTTGTTTTTGACGCATCAGCCAAAAGCACCACAGGTATAAGTTTAAACGAAAACTTAATGGTAGGGCCAACCATTCAACCTGATTTATTTTCAATAATAACTCGGTTTCGTATGCATCGGTTTGTGTTGACTGGGGACATAGCTAAAATGTACAGGCAGATCTTAGTAGCTGAAGAAGATCGAGAATTTCAAAAAATTCTTTGGCGTGCTGATCCAAATTTACCATTGCAAACTTTTCGTTTATCTACTGTAACGTACGGAACTGCTTGCGCTCCTTACCTAGCAATCAGATGTATTAATCAAGTAGCCATAGACGAAGAGTCAAAATTTCCTCTCGCACGTTCTGCAATCGAAAACAGCTTTTACGTAGAAGATTGTCTCCTCGGTTCAAATTCGGTCAGAGAGCTTGTTAAAATTCGAGATCAAGTAAGTTGTTGTCTTTTACAAGCAGGGTTTGAATCGCGCAAGTGGACTTCTAACGTAGTTGAAGCACTTCCAGATAATAGCGGTTCATCTGGAGACTCAATCATTAATCTTGATAAACAAGGAAAAATCAAAACTTTAGGTTTATCTTGGAATTTTCAGGAAGACGTGTTCACCTACGAAGTAATTCCAATCGATAAATCAGTCAAATTTACAAAACGAAACGTTCTTTCTACAATATCCAAACTGTTCGATCCACTAGGTTTAGCCGGGCCAATACTAACAACTGCCAAACAAATAATGCAGCAGTTATGGTCTTTAAAAATCGAATGGGATGATACATTGCCATTTCAAATACAAATTTCATGGAACAACTTCATAACAGAGTTATCCAATCTTTGTTTATTAAAGATTCCAAGAAACGTCACTTCCGGGACAATTAGCAGTTCAATCGAACTCCATGGTTTTTGCGACGCATCCGAAATAGCGTACGGTGCGTGCTTGTATGTACGTACTATCGATGACGACGGTAATTATCAGGTTCACCTGCTATGCGCCAAATCAAAAATTGCACCTTTAAAAACGTTATCAATTCCTAGGTTGGAGCTCTGCGGAGCATTACTGTTGTCGAAACTTTATCATAAAATATCAGAAATTCTAAAGGGCTTGATCAAGCATGTTTTCCTTTGGACAGACTCCACAATAGTATTAGCGTGGCTATCATCGCCTCCAAATACGTGGAAAACTTTCATTGCCCACAGAGTAGCTGAGATATTGAAACTTACCACTTTTGAATTTTGGGCTCATGTATCTTCAGAAAATAATCCTGCAGATATTATTTCACGCGGTACAAACCCAACAAATTTAGCAAATTTAACAATTTGGTGGCAAGGTCCTTTTTTCTTAAAACAAAGACAAATTGATTGGCCTCCACAACCATCCTTAAAGGAAACAAATATTGAACAAAGAGGAAACATAACACTCACAACGATTTCTTTTGATCCCAATCCATTGGCACATTCATTTGTTAACATTTCGACTTGGAATAAATTGCGAAGAGTGTTCGGTTATGTCTTGCGTTTCATCAGCAATTGTAGAATACCCAAATCTGAACGGTCAAAACAAAGCTTGTTATGTTCCGAAATTGGAAAAGGCGCAATGACAATAATAAAAATCACTCAACAAAATGAATTTTTCAATGAAATCAAGCAGCTGAAAACCCGAAACAAAATTGACAAATCAAATCGTTTAATTTCGTTAACTCCGTTCTTAGACACCGCTGGAATACTCAGGGTGGGCGGTCGACTTTCTAATGCAGACATTTCAATTGACAGAAAACACCCGATACTTCTCCCTAATAATAATCACGTTACACGAATCATAATATTACATGAACACGAAAGACACTTACATGCAGGTAATCAAGCTACTTTAGCGGCAGTTAGGGAAAATTATTGGCCAATTTCCGGACGAACTCAAGTTCGAAAAATTCTTCATAAGTGTTTGAATTGCTTCAAATATAAACCTAAGCTTATGCAAGAGATCATGGGAAATTTGCCATCTGATAGGGTAACAATTTCAAGGCCATTTCAAAATAGCGGCGTAGACTATGCAGGTCCAATAATGATTAAAGAGTCACGTACTAGAAACAAACGTATGGTCAAGGCTTATGTTGCTTTATTTATTTGCTTTGCGACAAAGGCAATACATATTGAATTAGTCGGCGACCTAACAACTGAAAGTTTTTTAAGTGCTCTAAAGCGATTCACTTCGCGTCGGGGACACGTGAAAAATTTGTATTCTGATAATGGTACAAATTTCGTTGGTGCCCACAATGAATTGCGTCAGTTAATGAAATCAAAAACAATCCATTCAAGGGTAAAGCAGTTTTCTAAGGAAATCTCGTGTTTAGTACTTCAGAAATTAACTGAGAGTCTTCCGTCTGAATACATTTCAGTGTCACAATTGCGAATTCCTAGTTCAATAAAGTTAGCGGATCCTGACTTTAACAAATCCAAATCAATCGACATGTTGATCGGAGCAGGAATCTTTTGGGATCTTTTGAGGGAAGAACCGCAGATACGTTTAGGCCGTGATCAACCAATTATTCAGAGTACAGAATTGGGATGGATAATAGGCGGTCCCATATCTACTTCAATATCAAATCATTCTAAGAGTCAAAATTGCCTTTCAACCACGATTGAACGGCAAATGCAGAAATTCTGGGAGGTCGAGGAAATTCGAAATTGCGACATTCGGTCTGAAGAAGAGCGCGCATGCGAACAACATTTTTTGGATACTCATAAAAGAAACTCTGAAGGTCGGTTCGTAGTAAAATTACCATTCAAAGAAACTGCGAAGCCTCTCGGTGATTCAAAATCAATTGCAGAGAAACGTTTTCATTTGCTTGAACGCAAATTAAATAGAAATAGCGAATTGAAAAAGGATTATAGCACTTTCATGAACGAATACGCAGATTTGAATCACATGGAACTTGCTCCACAAATTTTGTCTGCACCAGAATCAAACAAAGAATTTTACATGCCTCACCATGCCGTGTTTCGAGATTCAACGACTACCAAGGTTCGAGTTGTTTTTGACGCATCAGCCAAAAGCACCACAGGTATAAGTTTAAACGAAAACTTAATGGTAGGGCCAACCATTCAACCTGATTTATTTTCAATAATAACTCGGTTTCGTATGCATCGGTTTGTGTTGACTGGGGACATAGCTAAAATGTACAGGCAGATCTTAGTAGCTGAAGAAGATCGAGAATTTCAAAAAATTCTTTGGCGTGCTGATCCAAATTTACCATTGCAAACTTTTCGTTTATCTACTGTAACGTACGGAACTGCTTGCGCTCCTTACCTAGCAATCAGATGTATTAATCAAGTAGCCATAGACGAAGAGTCAAAATTTCCTCTCGCACGTTCTGCAATCGAAAACAGCTTTTACGTAGAAGATTGTCTCCTCGGTTCAAATTCGGTCAGAGAGCTTGTTAAAATTCGAGATCAAGTAAGTTGTTGTCTTTTACAAGCAGGGTTTGAATCGCGCAAGTGGACTTCTAACGTAGTTGAAGCACTTCCAGATAATAGCGGTTCATCTGGAGACTCAATCATTAATCTTGATAAACAAGGAAAAATCAAAACTTTAGGTTTATCTTGGAATTTTCAGGAAGACGTGTTCACCTACGAAGTAATTCCAATCGATAAATCAGTCAAATTTACAAAACGAAACGTTCTTTCTACAATATCCAAACTGTTCGATCCACTAGGTTTAGCCGGGCCAATACTAACAACTGCCAAACAAATAATGCAGCAGTTATGGTCTTTAAAAATCGAATGGGATGATACATTGCCATTTCAAATACAAATTTCATGGAACAACTTCATAACAGAGTTATCCAATCTTTGTTTATTAAAGATTCCAAGAAACGTCACTTCCGGGACAATTAGCAGTTCAATCGAACTCCATGGTTTTTGCGACGCATCCGAAATAGCGTACGGTGCGTGCTTGTATGTACGTACTATCGATGACGACGGTAATTATCAGGTTCACCTGCTATGCGCCAAATCAAAAATTGCACCTTTAAAAACGTTATCAATTCCTAGGTTGGAGCTCTGCGGAGCATTACTGTTGTCGAAACTTTATCATAAAATATCAGAAATTCTAAAGGGCTTGATCAAGCATGTTTTCCTTTGGACAGACTCCACAATAGTATTAGCGTGGCTATCATCGCCTCCAAATACGTGGAAAACTTTCATTGCCCACAGAGTAGCTGAGATATTGAAACTTACCACTTTTGAATTTTGGGCTCATGTATCTTCAGAAAATAATCCTGCAGATATTATTTCACGCGGTACAAACCCAACAAATTTAGCAAATTTAACAATTTGGTGGCAAGGTCCTTTTTTCTTAAAACAAAGACAAATTGATTGGCCTCCACAACCATCCTTAAAGGAAACAAATATTGAACAAAGAGGAAACATAACACTCACAACGATTTCTTTTGATCCCAATCCATTGGCACATTCATTTGTTAACATTTCGACTTGGAATAAATTGCGAAGAGTGTTCGGTTATGTCTTGCGTTTCATCAGCAATTGTAGAATACCCAAATCTGAACGGTCAAAACAAAGCTTGTTATGTTCCGAAATTGGAAAAGGCGCAATGACAATAATAAAAATCACTCAACAAAATGAATTTTTCAATGAAATCAAGCAGCTGAAAACCCGAAACAAAATTGACAAATCAAATCGTTTAATTTCGTTAACTCCGTTCTTAGACACCGCTGGAATACTCAGGGTGGGCGGTCGACTTTCTAATGCAGACATTTCAATTGACAGAAAACACCCGATACTTCTCCCTAATAATAATCACGTTACACGAATCATAATATTACATGAACACGAAAGACACTTACATGCAGGTAATCAAGCTACTTTAGCGGCAGTTAGGGAAAATTATTGGCCAATTTCCGGACGAACTCAAGTTCGAAAAATTCTTCATAAGTGTTTGAATTGCTTCAAATATAAACCTAAGCTTATGCAAGAGATCATGGGAAATTTGCCATCTGATAGGGTAACAATTTCAAGGCCATTTCAAAATAGCGGCGTAGACTATGCAGGTCCAATAATGATTAAAGAGTCACGTACTAGAAACAAACGTATGGTCAAGGCTTATGTTGCTTTATTTATTTGCTTTGCGACAAAGGCAATACATATTGAATTAGTCGGCGACCTAACAACTGAAAGTTTTTTAAGTGCTCTAAAGCGATTCACTTCGCGTCGGGGACACGTGAAAAATTTGTATTCTGATAATGGTACAAATTTCGTTGGTGCCCACAATGAATTGCGTCAGTTAATGAAATCAAAAACTTTTCAATCAAAAGTAACAGAATCTCTTATGAATGACCAAATAAAATGGCATTTCATTCCTTCTAGATCTCCTCACTTTGGGGGTTTGTGGGAGGCAGGTATAAAATCAGCAAAATCACACATAAAAAAGGTATTAGGAAATGCAGCCGTTACATATGAGGAGATGTATACTCTCCTAGTGAGGATTGAAGGTTGTTTAAATTCACGACCCCTTGTTCCTTTATCCGAAGACCCAAATGATCTTTCTGCACTTACGCCCGGTCATTTTTTAATTGGGGCTCCGATAACGTCAATCGACGAACCTGATTACATCGAGGCAAAGTCAAATCGTCTATCTAGATGGCAAAGGATCGATCAACTTTCGCAACACTTCTGGAGAAGGTGGGGGAAGGAGTATTTACCTACGTTGCAACAACGAGTCAAATGGCGAGTAAATGCAAAGCAAATATGTATTCCTAATGCTATGGTACTGATACATGAAGATAACCAGCCACCTCAGCGATGGCGACTGGGACGGATTATCGCTCTCCATCCAGGTGAAGACGGAATTGTGAGAGTGGTGACGATCAAAACTGCCAATGGCAACATTAAAAGAAGTATTCACAAAATTTGTGTACTTCCTGGGGAACTATAACTTTCAAGTTCAAATGTTGGTTGGTGTTTTTCGTTGTTTAAAGACTTTTACTGAATTATAATTTGTTGAAAGCTGCCATCTTTCAAGGTGGGCGGAATGTTTGGTTGTCAAACGTCGTTAGGAAAGTTATCATAGTAACCGTTGCTGTTTATAAAAATTATTATTAATTAATGACAGATGTAAAGAAAAACATAAATAGAGAAAAAGTTCAAGTAATTTCATTTTTCTATTTTGATCTACTTCTTGTCATTAAACACATAGTATATTCCAATAAATTGCACGTAAAATGTGTAACTGCTCTTAACTTTTAAGTCTGTGACATGTTTGCCGTCGGCTGTCGGGGCAAAGTTCTTCCAATCGACTGGAAGATGGCACGATTAGCCCCTGGCGTCGACAAAGTGATTACCTGCTAAGTTGATCCTGCAAAGGAAATTGTCTCGAACTGCGGTGCAGGATTAATGTCGTTTATCGACTGAACTAAAGCCAGCAGCTCCTGTCTTGCCGTTGGACATAAAATTTCTCGACTGAAACGCTCGCGATAAACTGTCCTAGAATAATTCCAGATAACCACTGGAATCCTCGAGTACACGAGCAGAAATTTTCTTACTGAAAAATTTAAAATGCCTCGAAGACATATCGTTCTGGCAGACCTGTCCGTAAAATTCGATGAAAACTTTCAGTGCAAATTGATCCTCTGAAAGTTTCGGCAAATGCCTGGGGTATTTTTTTAGACATCAGTTCCACTTCACAGGAATATTAAAATTGCATTAAAGCGAAAAAGACCCGGCGAGACATAAATTCTAGAATTCCTGCGCAAGGACCAAGCAAGAAATTGATATGAAAACAAAGACCCTAAATTCTCCTGACATTTTTTCAAACCGAACAAATCTCGTTCCATGTCCAACAACAAAATAAATTTTGAACAATCAACAGTGACCCAGAACAAAGGGTACACAGTAGAGTTGAGGGCTTTGTTGTGTATCCTTCAGCTTGTTTACAGTTCATGAATCGATCCCGTCGCCACACCTCTAGGTGCGGGACCCCGGTCGTTTATTATCAGATACGACCAATTTACAGAAGCCTCGATAGCTCGTTCCTGCACCTACATTTTCCATACACCACCGGACGCTTTAATACATCATCTCGTAAACCCATTTCACTTTACCAGACTAACTAATCACGTTAATCGATCCGAAATTACCAGCTCTCAGGAGCAGATATTATAATACTTGTAGATTTGACAAAAAGGGTTGAACGGGTCGTCTTCTCAGTCTTCTTATTTATTATATTATTCTCTCGCTAAATATAACGCATGTTATGATTAATAATCGAAGATAGAATTTTTGAAAGCAGAGCAGCACATTCAACTCGTTCTTCGGACTCGTCGAATCTACAGCTCGGTTCCACTCGTACTATCATCGATGATAATCATACCACTTGTTATGTTATAGCTGAAAAGAAAATCGAATGCCATTCAAGGCATTCAAGGGTCTTCACATTTTGCGTAACAAACCAAAGTTACATTTATTTGAATGGAAACCCCCATTTTTTTTAAATATTATCATTCCCCACATTATTTCATGGTATACTACATTAATGGGTTTCGAGCAGGGGATGTTAAGGCCATTTTAGTGTCGATCTGGACCCATCTTTGTGGCACTACTGAAGCCTACTTACAGAACCTGATAAAGATTTCTGTATCGAACTAGATTCACAGACTATTCTATTTGCAAATTCTGATAATACCTTTGTCACAGTGCTTTACATTATATAGGGTGGTAAACATACGCATAATTGAATTTTTCTCAAGAATTTCAAATGGAATACCCTGTATATTAATTGCACATTTAATAGCCAGTTTACTAAGCTTCTGGTTGATACAGGCATCGCCAGGTCTGCGACTGACAGTTTCTACAGAAATTAAGATCGAAACTTACAAATTTCCAATTTCACTGTTATTTTTTACAATTTTATTCGGATTTCACCTATTTTTCACCCAAAACCAAAAAAAAAAATGTTTAAATTTGGTTTCTGCGCAAAACTAAGCCGATAGAATTTACACTGACACAAAAAGTCCCATTGCGAAATTACCTCGGAAATTACTTCTTAATTTTTTAATTTTTATTAAGTCTACCGACGTACTTATGCCTAAAACGGGTAGTTTTCAAGATATTCTTACCGAGAATTAGTATTATTGTGAACAAATATAGCAAAAAGAATAAAAATAGCTCGAAATCGCAATGTCTACCAGAACCAAGAAAACTTAAATTTGAGCCACTCACTCTCTAAATCAATTTAGTTACGTACTTTTGTTGTGTGTTTTCAATTTCTTCTTCTCAAATTTGGAGTGGTTGCGGAAGTCAGAACAGATAAATATTTTAAAGTCAGTAGAAATTATTAATGAGATAAATTTGGCTGTTATCATTAGTGGAAAATGTTGTAATTTAAACAAAAAACTACAGCGAGAACAAGTTTATTGAAATTAGAAATTTTGGTATATTTTGTGCCAGTTATATTTTAAGATTTCAATTTTTTGTGAAATGCTGGCATATCATATAATTAAAACACTGGATAAATCGACGTTTCGCCCCCGTTTGGGGGCTTTATCAAGATTTATTGGTATAAATATAAAATATAAATTTGTCAGTAAAAATTTCTGACAAGAACAGAATTTTTCTCAAACAATAAAAATTATTTATGTAGGTAACTATGATGTAAATATAAAAAAAGTTTAGCGCTTTTGATTTTGAATACAATTGAAATTATGAAAGAGAAAAATGTTTATGTATTTAATTTAACAATAATAATAGTAAGTAGCAGAGAGAATGATTTATTTTATTATATTACAGTAAATTTGACTTAAATTTTGTATATCAGTTCTATCATTAATAGAGTTTTGTTCTTTTTTTATATAGATCATTTCTAAAAATAGCCGAGATTTTAAATTTTTTTCTTGTCCTAAAATTTTGGTGTCATTAAATTCAAAGGTATGATTGCTGTCTTTCATGTGTTTACTAATTGCTGAATTACTGTTTCTGTATTTGTGTTGTTTTAGTCTGGTTTCTAAATGATTTTTACATTGGCCAATATATGTTTTTTCACAGTCGTTACATTTAATTTTGTATACAGTATGAGTTTTCATCAATTTAGGAATGGGTGTTTTTAAATTAGAATACAAAAGTTTTAAGTTATTATAATTTTGGTGCGATACTTGTAAGTTGTGTTTTACTAATAATTTATTAATATTTTGTGACATGCCTTTAATATATGGTAACGAAATGTAATTTTTATTTTCTTTCGGTTTTTTACTATCGGTATTATTATTGTAAAATTGATGGGTTCTATTTTTTATAATTTTCATAATGAAATTTTTAGGATAATTATTTTTTATTAAACAATTTAACACTTTTTCTATTGCGGATTTTCTAAATTGTGGGCTGGAGAGTTTAATCGCACGGTCAGCTAGACACATAACAATACTCTTTTTGTGGGAAGAGGGTTGTTCAGAATTAAAACAAATATAACGGCCAGACCAAGTTGGTTTAGTGTACCATTCAGTTTCTATTGAATTTTTCATTTTATATAAAGTTAAATCTAAAAAATTTATTTGATTTTTTGTTGAAATTTCGATAGTGAATTGTAATTTA
This sequence comes from Xestobium rufovillosum, assembly GCA_963966045.1. Lineage (NCBI taxonomy): Eukaryota > Metazoa > Arthropoda > Insecta > Coleoptera > Ptinidae > Xestobium > Xestobium rufovillosum. Next base: position 50,485,512 of record OZ014492.1, on the reverse strand, counting down.
GGATGATAGTTATTAAATTTATTAAGAATTTCGTTATATTTTTCTGGAGGAACAGCAGTTAAACAATCATCCACATATCTAACAAAAAATGGTAAGTTGAAAGATAATTTAGGAATAACTGTTGTCTCTAAATCTTCTAAAACTAACTGAGCAATGGGGCTAGAAATTGGGGAGTCCATGGCGAAACGTCGATTTATCCAGTGTTTTAATTATATGATATGCCAGCATTTCACAAAAAATTGAAATCTTAAAATATAACTGGCACAAAATATATCAAAATTTCTAACAACACATGAAGAAAAGTGTACAAAATTAGAAGAAATTTATTAATTAGAAGAAATTTATATAATCTTAGAAAATTTAGAAGAAATCCTGCACAAGAATTAGAAGAAATCTATTAACTAGAAGGAATTCGAAGAAATTTATATAACCATACAAAATTAGAAGAAAATGAACAACTTTGGACAATATCAACAAACAAATTTTTATAAGGAAGTGACTCATAATTTCGGTAGGCAAATTACAAATATTTTAAAACTTTTCTCAAAACTAAATATCAAACTGACACATCTAGAAAATAATAGAATATTTTTGTTAAAATGCAGAGAGAATGACGTTATTCCCAAATTTTTGAATTATATAAACCCAAAACAAATAAATATTGAAAATTCCTATTATAAATCTAAAATTAATAGAATTTTTGAAAAATGCCAAAGATCATGTTTAAACGTTCTCATTTCAAATTGTTATAGTAATACACTGGCGAGCATAAAATTAGGGTCACTTCAAAAATTCAACTTTTCTGGTTATTTATTGTATCTTATTATTGTAAATGGATTTCGTTGTATACATATCTCTAAACAGGAATGTTTTAAAAAGAAAACGTTTCATTTTCTAATGTTTTTATTGAAAATTCGTAAAGAAGCAAATTTTAACAAAATTGTCTTAAAAATGTGTAGTGAGAAAAATGTTGGAATAAAACAAGGAACTGTTAAAATTTTGACCCCTAATAACGAGTGTTTCCTCCCCTTGCATTTGACAGCCTGGAGGCGACGTGGCATGCTCTCAATTAAATTACGGATCACATTTTGGGGGATGTTATTCCACTCCTGTAGTAGGAGCTCCCTAAGATCCTGTGCGTTGGTGGGAGACGGCGTATGACTTCGTACACGTTGTCCTAGCTCATCCCACACATGCTCTATGGGGTTCAAGTCGGGACTCCGTGCTGGCCAGTCAAATCGCGTAATTTGGACCTCATCCAAATAACCGCTAACAATTCTTGCCACGTGGGGTCGAGCGTTATCATGCATAAAAGTTGCATTTTCTCCCAGAACCGTCATAAAAGGCATGACATGATTTTCTACAACTTCCGTTACGTACCTATGGGCAGTTAGGGATCCATTGCCGATAAACACTAATTCGGTACGTGCGTCTGAAGAAATTCCTCCCCACACCATAACTGAGCCTCCACCAAATGTACGTCGCTCATCAATACAAGCCTGGGCATACCTTTCTCCGGGTCTTCGCCATACCCGCCGACGTCCATCCGACCCATTTAAACAGAAATGTGACTCGTCTGAGAATAATACCCTCCCCCAATCGTCATTTGTCCATCCCAAGTGATCTCGAGCAAAGTTCAGTCTTGCAATTCTATGGCGACGGAGAAGTGGAGGACCCGTAGCCATTCTCCGAGAAGATAATCCAGCAGAACGATGTCGCCTCCTAGCTGCCCATTCGCTAATGTTAACATTTCTGACTTCTTGGAGGAGATTTCGAAGCGAAACTGCCGTAGCAGTCCGATTCCGTAAAGCCATGGACACAAGAAAACGGTCATCCCTTGGGGTGGTGGTTCTTTTCCGCCCTGATCCTGGTCTTCTCGTCAGCCTACCAGTTTCCTGAAATCGTTGGGATACCCGCTGAACTGTAAAAAGACTTACACCAACCGTTCTTGCCGTTACACGTTGCCCCCTACCATCTTGCAACAGCGCTATAATTCTGGCCGCCGTGACAGGATTTAAAGCCATTATAAGGAAATAAACGAAGACTACACTTTTCGACCGTCAAGTTATACACAGGAAAGTTAGTGAATAAATGAAGGAAATTGAAAAATAGACCCCGAGAAATAAGCTTCCAAGTAGCGCACCTGCAAGCATTTACTAGAAATCGGAAATATTGAATCTTTGTTGTGCAAAAGAAACCACAAAAAACTTATAACAGTTCTCAGAAATGCAAGTGTTGTTGCCTTCAAGAATTAATTAAATTTAATATTTTGAATTCTTGGAAAAATTGGCAATTTTCAAAGTGACCCTAATTTTATGCTCGCCAGTGTATTTATAGAACAAAAAAAGAATTGAAAAATTTAGAATTTAAAATCAATAATTTCCTACCCCAAACTTACATCAATTTCTTTTATCATTCACAACACCAAAAATTCAATACTACATTTATCAACATAAAAGAAAAACAACAACGCAAATTAATAAAACTTACAAACAAAAATGAAAACAACAATCCAACTAACACAGAGTGGATACATAATATATCCTCCACAAATATTCCAACAAATATTCAAAAAATTTTACAATTAGGACCTGACTTTTCTTTAAATACAAATAATAAACACTTTCCAATCAATAACATTATTGCATCTATAGAAAGCGGTATATCCTTACTCCCATCTGACGAAAAAAACTTAATCAGACATCAAATTTGTCAAATTATTAAAAAATACACTAATTCTAATTCAAAAACAAATAAAAAAGAAAAAGAAATTTTAAATAACATTAAAACTACAAAAACCTTCCTCAAAAATAACCTACAAATAATTGTATTAAAACCTGATAAAAGCAATAAGACAGTAATAATGAACTCCATAGATTACGAAAATAAACTTTATGAACTATTAAATGATAGATCAACATATTCAATTATCCCTAAAGATCCTACTATCAACTTACAAAACAAAAATAATAATTTTGTTTCTAAATTACTTGATGAAGGTAACATTCTTCCAAAACTTAGTAGCAAACTTAAAATTCAAAATTCTCTACCTTCACGGATATATGGCTTACCAAAATTACATAAAACTAATATTCCTCTCAGACCAATTGTTTCTTGCATTCAAAGCCCATTTTATAAGTTATCAAAATTTTTAGCTAACATTCTTTCTAACATCATAGGGCAAAATGAATTTTATATCAAAGACTCCTGGTCTTTTAAAGAAAAAACTAAAAATTTCTATATCCCTGAAAACTTCAATTTAATTTCCCTAGATGTAGTTTCACTTTACACAAATATACCATTAGATCTTGCAATTTCCACTGTCAAAAAAATTGGAATAGAATCGAACCTTACACATCTCTCACTCTAAATAATTTCATCACTGCAATTGAACTTACTCTAACATCTACGTACTTTAAATTTAAAGATTCAATTTAAAAACCAACAAATGGCTGTGCCATGGGCTCCCCAATTTCTAGCCCCATTGCTCAGTTAGTTTTAGAAGAGTTAGAGACAACAGTTATTCCTAAATTATCTTTCAACTTACCATTTTTTGTTAGATATGTGGATGATTGTTTAACTGCTGTTCCTCCAGAAAAATATAACGAAATTCTTAATAAATTTAATAACTATCATCCTAAATTACAATTCACTATTGAAATTTCAACAAAAAATAAAATAAATTTTTTAGATTTAACTTTATATAAAATGAAAAATTCAATAGAAACTGAATGGTACACTAAACCAACTTGGTCTGGCCGTTATATTTGTTTTAATTCTGAACAGCCAACTTCCCACAAAAAGAGTATTGTTATGTGTCTAGCTGACCGTGCGATTAAACTCTCCAGCCCACAATTTAGAAAATCCGCAATAGAAAAAGTGTTAAATTGTTTAATAAAAAATAATTATCCTAAAAATTTCATTATGAAAATTATAAAAAATAGAACCCATCAATTTTACAATAATAATACCGATAGTAAAAAACCGAAAGAAAATAAAAATTACATTTCGTTACCATATATTAAAGGCATGTCACAAAATATTAATAAATTATTAGTAAAACACAACTTACAAGTATCGCACCAAAATTATAATAACTTAAAACTTTTGTATTCTAATTTAAAAACACCCATTCCTAAATTGATGAAAACTCATAATACTGTATACAAAATTAAATGTAAAGACTGTGAAAAAACATATATTGGCCAATCTAAAAATCATTTAGAAACCAGACTAAAACAACACAAATACAGAAACAGTAATTCAGCAATTAGTAAACACATGAAAGACAGCAATCATACCTTTGAATTTAATGACACCAAAATTTTAGGACAAGAAAAAAATTTAAAATCTCGACTATTTTTAGAAATGATCTATATAAAAAAAGAACAAAACTCTATTAATGATAGAACTGATATACAAAATTTAAGTCAAATTTACTGTAATATAATAAAATAAATCATTCTCTCTGCTACTTACTATTATTATTGTTAAATTAAATACATAAACATTTTTCTCTTTCATAATTTCAATTGTATTCAAAATCAAAAGCGCTAAACTTTTTTTATATTTACATCATAGTTACCTACATAAATAATTTTTATTGTTTGAGAAAAATTCTATTCTTGTCAGAAATTTTTACTGACAAATTTATATTTTATATTTATACCAATAAATCTTGATAAAGCCCCCGAACGGGGGCGAAACGTCGATTTATCCAGTGTTTTAATTATATGATATGCCAGCATTTCACAAAAAATTGAAATCTTTTTATTGAAATTAAATAAATAAATTAAAATTAATCAAAAAAATTAGGAAAATGCAGAAAATCCTTCAAACTATGACAGATGCGAGTTGGAGCTGTTTTTTTTTATCACAGGTAACATGATTTCAACGCGATTTGCATTTTGACTACAAAATAATATGATTCTTCTATAAAAAGTGAGAATAAAACAGTTATCTCGGGAAAGCAATGTTTTCGTATTACTTTCCATAAAAATCGCTCTGTTCGATAAAGAAATCGTAGACAACTGCGGTAAGTAGGCGCCAGTAGTACCACAAAGATGGGTCCAGTTTGGCACTAAAATGGCAATATCTTAACATCCCCTGCTGGAAACCCCATAATGTGGTATATCGTTTTCCATGAAATTTTATGGGGAACATTAATATGGAAACAAAATTGAAGGTTTCCATTTAAAAAAATAACTTTGGTTTGTTACACCAAAATAATTTTACAATATGCACTTGCAAAATTTCATTCTGATGCCTTGAATGGTCCAAGAGATATAGACCGTCCACGCACTAATGGGCCACCCTGTATATGTAGATTAAAAAAATCGATAAAATTAGGTTTATCTAGGCACCTAATCAAATTGTAAGCTTTTTAAATATCATTCACGACGAGCACCGCTAAGTACCGTTTAGCAGGAGAAAAATGGAAAACTTCATTAAAATAAGCAAACTTTTAATGTTATGCATAATGTAAAAGCTACGTCGCACGCACTGTCTGAACAGGAAACTGCCAAAACTTTATTGCGGCAACAGAATACAGAGGGACTGACACGTATTTTTTCTCTTGAAAAACTCCCACTAAAAGGCAAACCTATCATGCCCCAGAGGCACTGCGAATGTTAATAATGAAATATCTCTCTTTAAAAGAGTAGAAGGTCTCCTATAAATTCAATCGAAGAAACAACAAACAACAAATTGTTGTAGATCTCTGCACATGCACACACATTTGAGGTTTTTTCCCAGTGACTATTACTTCTCTCAAATTTAAAAAGGGATCTTCATGGCGAGTATTCTAACGACCAAGACGAGTTGGAAGTCGGAAGTGATCACTTTAAAAGCAAATCGTAGGAGAAAACCTTCGTGCAGTCTAGGATACGTAACATGCACACACTTGAGCTGGTGGCTTCATCGCTGAGTCAATACAACTCTTTTTAACTTTTACATCTTTTCCATTTTATCCCTTCCCCTCGTAAACGATTGAAACTGAATGCCGGCACTTGAAATACCGTAAGAGCCCCGGTAAGAGCGAAACGGGGACTGCAGCAACTTCATAAAGCATCAATATAAGTGCACCTGGATCGAGTGGCATTTAACATTGTACTTTCAGTTCATTACTTCATCTAAGTATATGTAATATGAATCGATACATAAGCATGGTTCTGCACAGTGCATCAGATAATATCATAATCATGCTGCTAAGGACTTAGTGTCTGGTAGCATTACGTTGCTGCATATATGCATACAAAACTACATACCTATTCGAGTGTTTTAACAAAAGGAGGCAGAATCATTAAAATATTTAAATTTGTACGCTTTGGCACCCTCCTGATAGTATTTACTGGCTTCATCGACAATCATCGCATATATATGTACCCTCTAATTTTTCAATACCAAAAAGTTCGTTTTGGAAGTTACCAAGTACCTATAGAACTGCTCTAAGATCACCGAAGACCTACTAAAATTAACGTGAAAGGTGGAAATTTGAAAGAACTTGCCTAAAATCTCGAATTTGCCCCTGAAGTTTTACAAAATCGCGGTATCGGGACCGGGATGGCGACAAATCTGTATATTTGAAATATACTTAATCTCGAAAAGGTCTAGAAATTTTATTAGAAAAGGACGCACGTCACGAGGTCTCAGAAAGCGTCCCTGAACATAAAAAATTGCAATTCCGCAATTTGGTTCCACGCAATACTCGCCAAAATCTCCTCTTTCGGACCGTTACCTCTGCAAATACTGTGCCTACTTTTTTAATACACAAATTGATTGTTTTAGTGAAATATATTGGCAAATAAAATACCTACTATATATAAAATATCGACGTTTCGGTCCCTTGTAGGGCCTTTGTCAAGATTTATTTAAAAAAGAAAAAGTATAAGAAGTAACAATTATTTTTCTAATTTAGGTTCTTTTTGGTTTTTATTGTTAATATAAAATTGATGTATTCTGTTTTTATAATATCCATAAAAAATTTTTTGGGTAGTTCATGGCTTTATCTAGTGCAGAATTGTGGACTAGAAAGTTTAATTGCTCGGTCAGCTAGACACATAACAATACTTCTTTTGTGACAAGTGGGTTGTTTAGAATTAAAAATTAAATTGACAGCCGGACCAGGAATATCAATAGTGGATAATATTGTGAATCCATTCGGTATTAATAGAAATGTTGTTTAATCGTTGGTGTTGTCTTGTTTATTAACTTATCTTGTCTATTTTTTATGTTGAGAAATTTAGTATGAAATTTTTGGTTTTGTGATTGTTTGAAAAAATTGTTATATATTTGTGGTAATACATATTTTATTAATTTGAATTTCTAGATATTGAAGAGTTTTTGTTATTTTCTGTAAGCAAGTATCAGAAATAAGAATGTTTATACAAGATTTTTTTTGTTGAGGTACTTACATACCTAATTTAAAAAATTTTGAATTATATTTTGTTCTCTACACTCTCGCCTACACTTTAACAAAAAACACCTATTATTTTCGAGATTGTTTTTAAGTTTTTACAGTATTGTTTGAGGATACTGGTAGCGTATTTTCCAAACCCGTGTGTTACCTACTTCTTCAAAAAAATTGGTTTTCAAATGTCGATTTACTCCATAAAAATTTTATTTGTTCATCTTCGAAGTATTATGACTTTTTGTAATTTTTGAGATATTCTTAAATCGAGTGTTAAATATTAAGTTTTCTTACCAATTTTCTTCGATTCTTGTATTATGTAATCATTTTTCTGAATATTTCTTGATGGTAAAATAATGTACGTCTTGACAATGGCCTTAAACGGGGCCAAAACGTAGATATTTTATATATAGTATTTTATTTGCCAATAAATTTTCCTAAAGTCTAAAATAATAAATTTATATAGGTACATAGGTACCTAATAAAAAATTGGCACAAATATTTAAAGAAATCAACTTTCTTAACCTTAAAAATATGTACCTATGTCACGTTTCGGGGAAAAATTGCTTAGTTTGGTAACTATGGTCTTCAGGGAACATTTTTTCCTCGATTTTTTCATATTTGTGGTTCGAATCCGATCTCCAATTTGTCCTACATCCTCTATTCCGCCTGTATAAAAGTATCCCTAATATTTGAAGGTGTAATATATCGGTCATTCCTCGACTGACGCGACGAAATTCGACGGGACGCAAACCTATACGATACGCGTGCGAAGAATTTCACTCGTATTTAACGCTACCTGTTCATCGGATGCTTGGAACTGGGATAGGAGCTGGTTATTAGTTGGTGGCTGAAAATTTCCCCTCATTCCTCGCAAATTGCCGGAGTGACATCACGGTGTCCCTGTCGCTACCTTAAGTACATCCTTGTAAATAAGAGAAGGTTTTTGATGGTTATCTAAACCAAATTGAAATTTTACAAAATATATTTTTAATTGTGGGTTCCAGAGCCGGTCACTAAATTTCGTATTATTTTTCCATTATGCGCATTGCATCTATCTGGGCAGCATATTTACTAAATATACTAAACGCCAACACAAGACACACCTTTATTCTTACATCTAGTCGAGTAAAATCAACCTTCAATTGTGACGAAAAATTTTTTTGGCGTAGAACCAAGTAAAATCTATATGGTTGTGTTCCTTGTATTATTTTCCATATGAATCTTTGGTTTACGACATTTCTGGTCTGTGCAGAACTTTTTTATTTTCGAAAAATGTAAAATTTTGCATATGTATGAAACAGTTGGTTTTTAAAACACAACACGCCATATCTTAGTAAATATTTGAGATATCGACTTGAATTTTTTTTTAAATTAAAGTAGAAACATGAACGCCTCAAACAGTACTAAAATATTTTAAAATATCATAATATGTTTCGCGGAAAATAATTAGAAACTTCATTTTACTTCGCTTGTGCATTATAAATTTCGACATGCGACAAACTTTTTTATTTTTGAAAATATGTCTGTATATGCTGCGAATGAAATGAAGAGAAAGGTTGTAAAAAGTTTTTGGAGAAAGAATTATTGACCTATGAGTCATAGTTTTGAAGTTTTGATTTTTTTGTCAGGCGCGGCCTAATTAGCGGGCGGGTCGTGGCAATGCATCATCAGGGTAACGCGTAGCAGACCGATAGTCGGCTACGGATAACGACGCATAAATGAGTTAAAACATGAAAAGAACTTAGTTTATTTTTATTTCTATTTTATACAATCAATATTGAGTGTCAGATTCAGCATCTGATTCTTCCTCTTCTAATTTTACTGCAGTATTAACAGAATTCTTGCACTTCCAGTCTATAGAATATTTTAAACCTTCTTTTGCACAGTTACATCTATTACTATTACAGTTTTTATCTGGACACAAGTGATAAAGGTTGTCTCACAGATGGAGGTATGGGGTCCTGGTTACTAAATAAGGGTTTCCAGTGGTCTTTCTGAAATGTCCAGCCGTATTTTTCTAGGCTTACGAAGTTAATGTTGTTAATGTGACTAGAATACCACGTTTTTAATTGGTACATACATCTAAACTGGGAAAAATCAAATGCGACTAAATGTATAATAAGATATGAATTCGAATACAAACCTTTGCAAATACAATTTAAAATCATCGTCTGTAGTCAGGATTCGTTTAATGTTCTCGCGTCTTTTTGTTTATTTTTGTATAAATGCAACTGCAATCTCATATGCGTGTTCAAATAGCAGATTTGGCAAGTCCATTATATCCTTCAGGTTGTCGGCGTTTTTAAGTAATACATCAAGAGCGGAAGGGCGGTTTTCTTCCCAATTTTGTAAACGCACTGGTAGTATCACACCCAGTGAGACAGTGTATTGCCAAATAAACATTGCGATACAGTTTTGCCAATTTTTGTATAATATATTTTACCATTATAATACGTGTGTTTGTTTTTGGCCTAACCGCAGAAAGAGATTACAATTATATAATTCAGGTTCCTTACTACAGTAGTGTATGAACAAAATAAGCACGTTCGTATCTACAGATTTACTGTAGATACATTCCTACAATGCACGTAAAATTATGCGCCTATCTGCCTCGTCCTGATTGCTAAAAAGGGAATGTAATGGGTATGCATAATTTTATATGCATTATAAGAATGTACCTATAGTAAAAATATTTTGTTGAAATCTGTAGATATGGACGTGCTTATTTTGCTTATTATGCAATTAGGCCATACCAAAAACACACGTATTACCTATAATGGTACAAGATTATAAACAAAATTGACAAAACTGTATCGCAATGTTTATTGGAAGTACACTGTTTTACTGGGTGTGATACTACCAGTGCGTTTTACAAAATTGGGAAGAAATCCGCTCTTGATGTATTACTTAAAAACGCCGACAACCTTAAGGGTATAATGGACTTACTAAATCTGCCATTTGAACGCACATATGATTGCAGTTGTGTAAGTTTTATATTAATTTATACAAAAATAAACAAAAAGACGTCAGAGCATTAAATGAACTAAGATTCTTTTGGCCAAAAACACGAATAGACCAGAGTCTGAAAACCCGCCTACAGACGATGCTTTTAAATTGCACTTGCAAAGGTTTGTATTCGAATTCGTATCTTGTTATACATTATAATCGCATTTGATTTTTTCCCACTTTAGATGTATGTACCAATTCAAAACATGGTATTCTAGACACATTAACAACATCCACTTCGAAAGCCCAGAAAAATACGGATGGACAATCCAGAAAGACCACTGGGACCCCTTATTTAGTAATCACGACCCCATACCTCCATCTTCTGTGAGATAGCCTTTATCACTTTTGTGTTCAGATAAAAACTGTAATAGTAATAGATGTAACTGCGCAAAATAAAGTTTAAAGTATTCTATAGACTAGAAGTGCAAGAATTGTGTTAATACTGCAGTAAAATTAGAAGAGGAAGAATCAGATGCTGAATCTGACACTCAATATTGATTGTATAAAATAGGAATAAAAATAAACTAAGTTCTTTTCATGTTTTAACTCATTTATGCGTCGTTATCCGTAGCCGACTATCGGTCCGCTACGCGTTACCCTGATGGTGCATTACCACGACCCGTCCGCTCATTAGGCCGCGTCTGACAAAAAATCATAACTTCAAAACTATGACTCATAGGTCAATAATTCTTTCTCCAAAAACTTTTTACAACCTTTCTCTTCATTTCATTCGCAGCATATACAGACATATTTTCAAAAATAAAAAAGTTTGTCGCATGTCGAAATTTATAATGCACAAGCGAAGTAAAATGAAGTTTCTAATTATTTTCCGCAAAAAACATTGTGATATTTTAAAATATTTTAGTACTGTTTGAAGCGTTCATGTTTCTACTTTAATTTAAAAAAAAATTCAAGTCGATATCTCAAAAATTTACTGAGATATGGCCTGTTGTGTTTTAAAAACCAACTGTTTCATACATATGCAAAATTTTACATTTTTCGAAAATAAAAAAGTTCTGCACAGGCCGGAAATGTCGTAAACCAAAGATTCATATGGAAAATAATATAAGGAACACAACCATATAGATTTTATTTGGTTCTACGTTGAAAATTTTTTTTCGAGAAATAAGCGAGTTAGCGGCCTGGATTTACTCCACTAATCACTGCCAAGGGGGAAACCGAGGGGGAAACTATACACGGCACCAGCAGGCGTTACAAAATATACTGCATACCAGCACCAATACATATACGTTTGCCTTACTGTTTTCTAACAATAGTAATCTCGAAATAAATTCATAGATACAGCAATATGTCCGGCAATATGGCATAAATATGAGTAAGAATCTATATCAGCTATAATTTTTCCAAGATTCAGAGAATAAAGGCGAAAAAGGGTAAAATTTGGAAGTAGGTAGGTAGTATTTTAGCAAAAAATGTAGGTATCGTTTACTTACACTTTTTATGAAATAAAAAACAATGGGAATTGCATAATAAAGAATAAATTATGATTGGTCGCATGCAGATACAAAAAATTATGTACTAGGCAAACAACAGGTACCTATTACCCCCGCTATTACCTTTGGAGTAAAATGTAATGTACTTACCTATAATTGTCCAATGTTATACCTATTCATTTATATAAATGCCATAATTGGCACATATTTCATTATGATAATCAGTTCTGTTACTTATACGAAATAAGTTCACTCCTACAGAAATGAAATGACAAGCAAAAAATCAATTTGCAAATTAATAAACAAATAAGTGAATTGTATAGTATGAGTAACAGTGGAGGCAGATTTTTAAAGAAAACCTAAACAAGGTACACCTATCTTGTTGTTTATTGTGTTTAATAACCTTTAATATCGCAATCAAGGCTGCTAATAGGTGGATACCTATATTTTTTTGTAAATAACGACTAAGGAATTGAAACGTTAGATGCGATAAGTGAGTTAACAGGTAAATAATGAACAGTAATCTACTGATAACACGTCCACGTTTAACAAAGATATTTTAAGGTGCTCATTCCTTATTAAAAAATATAACTGATTGCCCAGTACCTGCCGGTTTTCTATCATGAATAACAAGGCAAATATTAGCTTATTCATATTGTAATGAAAATATCAATACACTGGCAAGTTACGTGGCGAAATTGAACACACGAAATCCCCACAACTCGAATTACTTACCAATTGCAAAACTGTGTTTACAACCTCCCTGTTTGACACCTGTCCGACTTCGATAAGTCCAATCAACACTGCAAATTTGAGACTATCTTTCATAGCCATTCTAACAACTTCTTCGGGATGCTTAATGTCACTCAACGGGGGCACAGTTACGTCTACCATTTTTAAAGGTTATTTGTCACTTAATGATACACAAACACCATTATTATACACTAAAATTTATATAAAACACGAAAATTTTGGCATCACATGACCGCGACGCATCCACATTTCCACCATGTTGGATAATATTCGATTTGACAGTCCGCCCGGTTACTTTTCTACCACCTCCACTATTTTAGGGGGTTTTCGGTCGGCGCTAGATTGGTACAGGTGTGGTGTAACCCATTGTTACGAATTGTCAAAAACATCTGTTATTTTATTTGTTGCAAGAGAAAGTTGTAATAAACAGGTTTAAGTAACTAATTTATTTGCGTAATTAATAGAAATGATTTTGGAGTGGGTCTCTTGGAAATAAATGTTGGTTAGGTTCGTTTGTTACAAATCCAATTTTATTTTTTAATTTACGAGGGCAGTTTGATACGTAATTTACATAGGTGTAAAAACAAAGTAGGTAGGATGTCGCAATCGGCTGGTTCCTCTTTCATTTTCATAGATTGTTAGAAAATAACCAAAATAAACATTGTGAATGTAACTTTATTTGAGTAAAAAAATGCATCTGCATCAAAACTAGTATAATTGTCTTTACTTAGAGTTTAAAACGAATACAATATAAATATGTGACTATATTACAAAAGCGAAGGATGCCTCTAAAACCGCGAATTATTGACAACGGACGTGATAACTAAAATATATTAATACAATTTTTATTATACCTATAACTAATCTTCAGAAGATTCATGGAACGAGTTTTAGAGCACCCTGTATTAACAAATCACAAAAATAATACAAAGTATGAATTTAGAGATTACATTGAGTATTTACATAATATATAATTATTAGGGCAGCAAGTATTTGGAAAAATATTGAATATCGATAATGAGAATATATCGATATTTCCGATATTATCGGAATTCGAAAACATCTGGTAGTTGATATAAAACGTATAATGTAGCAGCCCTCGAGGGACGAATCGCGGCCGTAAGTAGGTGTACAGCACCATATATGTAAGTACAGTGACAGAACCTGACAATCTGTGATATGACAGTCTTTGACAGTATCGTGTCAGTCCGTAACTGTCCCGTGAGCATTGACAGTCTGTTGAGAATCCCGTGACAGTTCCGTGAGTTTCATGACAGTCCCGCATCAGTAAACAGTAAATGTACAGTACCGGTGACACTATCTGATAGCCTATGACATTATTTGACAATTTGTGACAGTACGGTGGCAGTCTGTGACAGTACGGTGGCAGTCTGTGACAGTACGGTGGCAGTCTGTGACAGTACGGTGGCAGTCTGTGACAGTACGGTGGCAGTCTGTGACAGTACGGTGGCAGTCTGTGACAGTACGGTGGCAGTCCGTGACAGTGTGGTGGCAGTCCGTGACTAGAGATGTGAATGGAAATATTTCCAGTGGAAATATTTCGGAAATATTGGAAATTTCCCAGAGCATAGTGGAAATATTGGAAATATTTGTAATTTTTTTATATTGGTCAGTACTAGTTGTTCTGTGACAAAAAGCCTATAATTAGTTCTGCCTCACTGAAAATTACACCAGCCATCCGGCAGCCCTGGCCCCTGAGCAGTTTTCACCTATGTTCTACTACTGCACTTAGTAAAATAACCGTTGGAATTTTATCTTTACGCTTTACCAGCATCTTCTTCGTCTACAGAGCGCTGTTTCAGTTCTTATAGTCAGACTCACAGAAAAACAAGAACTAAGCTGACCAACGACAGAGCCGCCAAATTACTTTGTTGAAAAAAATGAATCGGGATCGTTCTATAAAGAATTTTGAGTCCACCTCTGATGAATCTTCATCAGACATTCAATTAGATGCAGATGGGGTGGAATCCGAGGAGGAAGAAGCTGAATCAGGACCAGCACATAACAACTACGATTCTGATGATGAGATACCACTGGGTTTACTTGTTAATAACAATTAATTATATGTACCTTTACACTTTATTTGTTATCGCAGACAACTCCAGAATATTGTTTAGTTAGTCTTTTTTTTATTTCTATTTTTGAATAAATTTTCTTTGCACTTCAATTATTTTCATTGAAAAACTACATATTCTTTCTACAGAAATAATATTTCCAATATTTCGGAATTATTTCCCGAAAATATATTTCCGGAAATTTTACATCTCTATCCGTGACAGTACGGTGGCAGTCTGTAACAGTACGGTGGCAGTCTGTGGCAGTCCTTGACAGTACAGTGGCAGTCCGTGACAGTACGGTGGCAGCCCATGACAGTATAGTGGCACTCCTTGTCTGTACAGTAGCAGTCCGTGACAGTACGGTGGCAGTCTGTGACAGTACGGTGGCAGTCCCATGACAGTAGTTAGGAAAATGACAGTAGGTGTAAATGAAATTTTAATGCGGTTCGCCCCTCGGCAGCCCTAGTGACAATGTTATTTCAACAGTCATCAAACAGAAACCAATAAGATTTTGTAACTTGACCCCTGCATCCCTGCTTCTGAGATACGCAAACGTGGACCAGAAACGGTCACTGAGCTGCATCCAAATCTCAGCAGCGGGGATGCAAATTTCAATAATTATGTCACATTATTGCCACAGTTATTTGCTGCTCTGCTGAATAATGAGTTTATTCTTCTGCCTTGTGACTTTAGCCTGTGGTGCTTGAGCAACCCCTTGCAATTGCCTAGGTACAGTGTGATGTGTGTACCTAGTATATCTCGCAATCAAGTTGCTTTTATCCACTTGTTTGCTCGGCCCTACTTGAAGAGCCACAGCTGCTTGTTTCGATGTTTCCAAAACTCTCGAAACTACTCCGTCTTCTCCTCCGTCATCCGCAAGATGCCGCAAAAGCAGATGTAGTTTATCTTCGTGCTGTTGCTGGAGAGAGACAATGCGCCTTTCAGCCTCCAGACGTACCTAAAAAAGCCCTTCAGAAACGAGGATTTATTTTTTAATAAATTACCTGTTGCAGCGTATGACTCAAGTTCTGAATACGACAAGCCTGATTCTCATTTTGGCACTCAATCTCCATGAGCTGCATCTCCAGTTTCTTACTGCTGCACCTCAGATTGATTATTTTCTCGTAATAATGTTGCAGAAGCAATCTCATTTCATTTTCATTCAATTTCATAACTATTTCTATCAGCACATTTAAATCGGCATCGAAAGATCTTTCAGTTATCGGTAAATGCCCACATATTAGCCCATTCTTGTATTCAATGGCAAGATCTATAGCTTCAATCGCTTCTTCGTATTGCAATAATTTTATGTCGTCTTCCTCTTCATTAAGGATCTTTCTACTGGACGATTTCGCGTCCAGCTTACACCTCTGCTCCAAGAGCTGCTCTCGGTGTTTACGTAATTCTCTTATTTCGTGCCTCAAACAGTCCAAATTTTCATTGTCAGCTATCTGAAATTTACATAAATATTTTAATAAACCTAAAATTTAGTAACAAAAGAAACATATATAAATGAAAGATTATTGGAAGTGGAAGTAAAGATGGACGAAGGAAATTTGTGGAAAATCATGATAGCGTACGGGCCAAATGATAATGCAAAGACGGAAGAAAAGGACGAATTCTTCGGATTATTACAAGCAGAACTCAACTCTGGGTTGAGAAATATTATATTAATGGGAGATATGAATGGGAGAGTAGGAATTGATAATAAATGAGTCGAAAAGAACATGGGAAAACATGGAGAAAAAGCGAAAAATGACAATGGAACTCGCAATGGAAGGAGATTAATAGAATTATGTGTGGGTAATGAACTCATTATAGCTAACACCAAATACATGCACAAAGATATCCGCAAGTTCAAGCAATGAAAAATCCATTATCGATTATTTCATGGTACCCACAGAAAACTGGAGGATGATAAAAGACATAAAAGTTAAGAGACAGGCGGAAATTGGAAGTGACCATTTTTTAGTCCAGATGGAAACTGCATTAAACACAGAGACCTTAAATCAAGAGAAAAGGAAGAAAATAACAAAAGAAAAAATTAAAAGATATAAATTGAAAAATAATGAAATTAAAAAGTTATACCAAGAAAATATAGAGAAACGATTCGAACAGGAGGAAAACAGAGGTGCAGGAATTGAAGAAAAATGGAGGAGATTCAAAGGAACTATACTTGGAGCAGCTAGGGAATCTTGTGGAATTACGAAGAGTACAAACTTATTTGCAAAGAGTAAATGGTGTACACAGGATATACAACAAAGAGTTACAGATAAGAAGCATAAATGGAAAAGATATCTACAAACTAGAACATATGAAGCTTATAACGAATATAAAGCTGCCAGGACAATGGTAAAACAGACAATTAAAAGTAGAAGAATTCAGACATAAAAAGAGGGAGAACTATCATGAGAACCAGAAACTATTCTACAGCACACTGAAACAACTAAGACAAAAGAAACCACCAAGACTAAAGAATATTAAAGATAAAGAAGGGAATGTACTGACGGAAGAAAAGGAGATAATGGAAAGATGGAGACAATATCTCGAAGAGTTGACAGAAACAAACAGGGACGAAGATAAATATGAAGAAGAAATAGAATTAGAATATGATGACAGAAGGAACATACAACCAATAACCATGGAAGAGATCACAATAGCTATTAACAAATTAAAACTGGGCAAAGCCGCCGGAAAAGACGAGGTCACTGCGGAAATGTTGAAATATATGGGAACTACAGGAAAGAAGAGGCTATGCAATTTGATGAACAACATCTTAAAGGAAAAAGAGATTCCTCATGACTGGAATATAGGAATAATACTCCCAATGTATAAGAAAGGAGACATAAAGGATTGCACCAATTATAGAGGGATTATGATAACAAGTATACCGGGGAAAGTATTTACACGCGAGAATAGGAAAGGCTGGAAGAATCTATATGTTGCAAACGACATTTCTAGGAAAAAAAGAGATTCCTAAAATGTTTAAGACACAAGTTTATAAAAAGGTAGTAAGACCCACGCTCACATATGGCTGCGAGTCTTGGACAGTCTCAGAAAAAGATAAAAGTAAAATTACAGCTACAGAAATGAGATTTCTGAGGAAAATAGAGGGAATCACAAGAAGAGACAGAATAAGAAATTCGATAGTTATGGACCGACTGGACATGAAACCAGTTACAAAAGCAATAGAGGAGAGACAACTGGGATGGCTGGGACACCTCCATAGAATGAGTGAAGACAGGGTTGCAAAACGAATGTATGAAGTTAGAGTGCAGGGAAAAAATAAAGTAGGACACCCAAGATTGAAGTGGGAAGAACAAGTGCGCCAAGCAGCAGAAAAGAGGGGAATCAACTGGAGCGAAGCTAGGCAGACAGCCCAAGACGGGAAGATTTGGAAAGGGAAGATATGTGAATTAATGTGAAAATGTATCATGTAATTTGTTATCACCAAACACCTAAAGGTACAAGGGTTTTTAGATTAAATAAATAAAATTTAGTACCTATCCTAATAATTATCAGGAAAGCAGATACTTACTGAAATGCTTGAATCCGTGTCGCAATTCTTGTGCAAAACCAGAGCTTGCAGATCTTCTGAATCGACCTGCGAAATAGACTCTGCTGTCTTAGTCTTTATTAATTCTGGACTGTGTATTAGTTTCTTCTTTTCGTGTTTCAGCTGCGATTTCAATGAAAGCAGCCTCTTCTCTTCTTTCCGCTTGTATTTCTTTAATTTTTCCAATTGTTTGTAGGAAGTATGCAAGCTGCTCTCTAATTCCATTATTTTTCGGATTCCATCTTCCGTCATATTTCTTATCGATTCAGCATCTTTTAACTTCTGCTCAATTTCCGCTATTTCTACTTGGCAGTTTTGGTTCAGCGGCTGGTTGTTTTGGGCTTGAGCTTGAGCAAGTGTACCATTAACAGAATTATATTCATTCTTCAATTTCTTGCATTTCTGCTCAATCTTATCTCTAGCGCTCATCTTAACGTCTTTGTGTTTCATCAACTTTTGAAGCAGACTTTCTTTGATTTGAATAGTTTCTAATAATTCGTTTATTTGTTTTTGATATCGATTCAATTCATTAGAAATTTCTGTTTCTTTAATCGAATTATTTACAGACGACTTTGAAATTGTATTGGATTTTGCTACTAAATTATCAGTCTTGATCCGGAAGCTTTGCATAAGAACTTCTAAACGATCTAATAAACTCTCCGTTTCTTCTTCTGGTATTTCGTTATCCGAACTTTCCGAGCTGTCTTCTATTTCTTCTTCTATCCTCTCTAAAGATCTCCTTGGTTCTGAAGATTCGCTCAAGCATTCCTCGCACTCTTGCTTGAGCGTCAGCCACCTAGATATTTGTTCCACTTCATTCTTGGTTAGCTGCCCATTCGCGACTAATTTTTGAAATAGCTCTTCCGCATTAGACACTAATTTTGACAACTGAT
Organism: Xestobium rufovillosum; assembly: GCA_963966045.1. Taxonomy (NCBI): domain Eukaryota; kingdom Metazoa; phylum Arthropoda; class Insecta; order Coleoptera; family Ptinidae; genus Xestobium; species Xestobium rufovillosum. Next base: position 50,466,358 of record OZ014492.1, on the reverse strand, counting down.
TCGCAGCAAATTGCAATTCAAAGATGTCCGAGTTATCATTTGCATTACTATCAAAAGTTGTAAAAGAATTTATTGTAACTATATTCTTCACCATTTGCGCCCTCAAAGCAAATTGTAAAGTGTAGTAAGTTTCCGAGAAATCACGCAACAGGGGTGATAAACAGCAAATGACAACAGTTTTAGCTCTCCCTCCGAAAGAATCTTTCAATAAAGTTGTTAAAACTGATTGGTTGTACGGGACAACGTTAATATACGGTTCTGTTAACGACAAAATACACCTCTGTAAAGCTAAGAGTCCAGAATCAGCAGGAATGCTCTGCGTTAACCCATTATTATCCATAACCAGTATCTTTTCACAGCCGGCTAAATCAGTAAAACTAGCAGTCGAAATTCGGTGCTGAACAGTAGAATCGCTCACCCATTGTTGTTCTAACGTAATCGTGAACAACGTGTGAGCACATTTAGGAGCAATATTCAACATTCCCAACTGAATTAATTGAAAAGCATCGCTTACATTAGTACACTCAATACTTCCAGTACCGAGAAGGTCCTGCACATTTTCTCCGCAAATTTGCGACCACGTTATATGAATGGAACAAT